>JAMKCF010000011.1:5163717-6483717 GCA_023634235.1 Pisaster brevispinus
CTTAGCCTCCACAGCAAGGAGGACCAGCAGCAGAGAGAGAGCGTGCAGCAGGAGCTTCATGGTTGCAACCCGTGTGGTAACGATCATCCCCCGAACTGCCACACTTTCCAGGCACAAGTGTACACTACTTCCTGGAAGCCTTGAATGGTTTTTATACTCCGGACTCGGCAGCACTTCCACCTTCCGCTGCCTGAACTTTCACTGAAAGTAATTTGTACGCATCAATTTACGTCATGTTTCGAAAATAACTCACGCACGGACTGTTTGTCTCATACCTCTGTTTTTTGTTTTTTTTTTCTTTTTCGTTTCTTTTCTTTTAAAACTTCAATGCGGAAATGAACTTTGAAGAGACCTTGATCCGCTAGTATGGGGTGGGACCCACTGTGGTCCCATCACCAAGGCTCTGCTATTGCATACTATGTCACCATCGAATTTAACTTAACATTGTTTATGATCGGACCTAGAGACCTTTGCACTTTGGTATCATGGGTTTTTATTATATGGAAACAAAAAGGCATGTGGAGCTTAACTATAACCTTGGGGTTATACGCGATTCTATAATGTCCCAGTAACTTTGAACTCGGGTGTCGACAATGCAGTGTATAGTCTTATGGCGATCTCTCCAGTGAAAATCTGCCAACTTGAATTGTATACGCAATACAATGTAGCCTTAGATATCAAAAGCACGAGATTGGCAAGGGCGTAAACCCCTGGGTTTACTCTACAAACTCCCGGGTCACCCGAATCCCCGGTCCTAAGGAGCCTGACCGTGGGTCAGAACACATGCCTGGGTCAGGTTGACCCGGGAAACTATTTTAAAATATGACAAATTAGCTCAGATACTGCGTCATTGGGGACTGTGAAGGGGGTTCAGCCCCGGGAGTGTATAGGGTGGCAACGTGCCCCTGGTGACAACAGGGCCCAATTTCATAGAGCTGCTTAAGCACAAAAAGTAGCTAAGCACAACCAAATTATGCTTACCAGAATAAAGTTACCAGCCAAACTACCATGTCACATGTACAATTTGTGACTGGTATCCTGCTCATTTCTGCTTAGCAGACAAATTATTGTTAAGCAATATTTTCTGCTTAAGCAGCTCTATGAAATTGGGCCAGGTCAACTTCGGCCCAAACCAGTTTGTATTTAGCCCTCACCTTCAAGTGGTCTTCCGGACTTGTGATTTTAGGCGATTTCTCATTAAAACAAAAAAGAAGTCAGCTTAACAAGTAACAGGGATACATCCTTTGTGTGGTTTTTTTGTGGGTTTTTTGGGGGGCGGTGAATGGCCCATAAGATCAACCCGACCTAGAATTTCCCATCATCAGTAAAATTCCTTCATCAAACATTTTGACAACGAGTTGCTGTTGCAGAGAGATAACTGCTAGAATCTTGTCAATGTCGCCCACGGGCCATTTCCATCCACGCTCACAATAATAATATTTGCCCGGAAGCTGCACGCCTCCATTGCCCCGTCCGGGTTCCTACGTATTAGCTTGTCCCCTTACGTTGGATCACTTTCCCCAGGTACCTGTGTAGGCTTATACCGCTATCCAATGTCAAGGTAATGAATCAAAGAATGTTATACTCCTCATAGTTCTCATAGCTTCCTTACGGGGCAGTGGGTGGTGAATTGCCCGGGATCAAGAGATTCTGAAATAAGGTATACCTCGATCCTTGATGTTGCAAGCGGGACGGATGTTTCGTTTTGAAAGAGGAAACGTCTGGCCAAGGTTTTGGACGCACGCGACAACGTTGAGCAGATGAACGCGAAACTTGGGACAGGGCCAGGCCCAGGGGAGGGGAGAGGCGCCTTGGTGTTCGAGCGTGGAGGGAATTCAACAACTTGGAACAAAATATATAAAATGGGATGGGGTGAAATAGACAAATGGGATATAATGAAGGTTCTCTTTTATAGGGTGGATGGTAAATATTGATGAATCTGGTATAGCAAATCAGTATTAATAACAACCCTGTCTGAGTTTGTGTGGGTTGTACATACAGAAAGATACAGAGAGTATGCGCTACCTGCAGATTTTGGGTACTGCAAGAAACATTAATGCACATACATAAATCAAAACCGCTCTCTCGATATTCAAATGGGCCCTAAATAATAATGCTGGTGGGCCTGTGTATATACTTTTGTGCGTGCTAGAACACAACTACTGTCTTCTTTGTGCGACGGGCGTAGTTTAAATTCCACGTCGTGGAAGTCCCATGTTTAAAATCAGCAGTTCAGAGACTCGAGCAAGTAGAGCTAGAAATGCAATTATGTAGTTTAAGAGTAAACTACTTTTGAACACCACAACAATGCGGAGGAAATACTTGTTACCGGGAAACTTTATGATTTGTGTATGTGTGATGAAACTCTTTTCTAGAACCGATACCATGCGGACATTTTCTTTTTAAAAGAAGACGCAACATTGGAAACAATTTGAAAGACTAAACATTGTTTAGCTACAATGGCTTTAAGGTTCAATTGGAAAGTGTTCATAGTGGTGAAGATGTGCATTCTGTTCGGCGTTCTAATAGCCAGACTAGGACGTGTAACTCTCCTAGCGGGTGAATTAACAGAGGAAAATGCCGAACGGGAAGCCAAGACTGCGCCTGAATTCGCTACGGAGAGACAAGATGGCGGCCTGCCCGCAACAAGTAAGTACACACGCAAGTGTGTTAGCGTATACGAGAACCCCCCCCCCCCCTCCCATCAGTCCAATTTAAACGGAATAGCCACCATATCAGGTTTGAGTGAATATATTTTATTGTTTATTTATTTATTCATTCATTTATTTTATTTTTTATTTATTTTTTATTTTTTTTTAATTTAATACTCACCCAACAGCAAAAAATTACCGCCAGTAACAGGATGAATAATTATAGGCAACGAAAAAAAATGTTCATGCGGAAAAAACCCAGGCAATCAGAGGGACTAAAAACCCAATCCACATGCACGGCTCCAATCTGAGGTGGGATTCGAACCGGGGTCCACACGGGTGAAAGGCAGTGAAAAGAAACCACAGAACCAACTATAGACCTTTCCATTGTTGATAAACAAACAGCGCTGGTTGGCATGGACCGCCGAATGTTAGTAAAACATTCAATAGTGATAACAGATGTTTTACCCAATTTCAACATTTTCGGTAAACATCTAATTAAATAAAATACCTCCCATGATCGGTTGCTTTGTTTCCAATAAATTCAACACTAATTTTGAATATTTGTGTAACATTGTTACAAACTGTAGTTATCTGTTTTTGTTTTGCATTTATGGGTTCCATAGTTTTCCAACCTGGGTTGGCAAAAACTTGGGCTGTGACGTTGCAAAAGAAAGGTCTATATCCTTGATAACTTTTAGTTTAGACCCTAACATATACAGACAAGAGACAATTCTATGTAGGCCTACGTCATCAAGGCCTGACAAACAACAATTTAAGCGAAATGTACCGGAGCTTAACGCAAAAGTAACTTGATTTAGGAACATCATACATTGAGTAAGTGGTTTTTTATGGTTTCGAGTGAATATTGGGACAATAAGTTGCGTGATGTGTTTTTTGTACTTATCTGGATATTGTCTTGTTGTTTTGGTGTGTGATGGGGTCTAATATGGACATTGTTTCAATGTTTTATATGAAAGCAATGGACCACATATTAATCATCGATGTGTTCAATATTTAGACAATAATGCTGGTAAATCCTATTATAAATAGTACACAAACCGTTGCAGGTTGTTCCATTGGTATAACGTACCCATTATGGTCTGCACCGGTTGTTAAAAGAAAAATTATCTAAAGTATAAACTTCATATATGTATATATATATATTTTTGTGATGAAGAACGGCTCCTTGAAAACGAAAAAAACATTATTTTGACAGATATTACCATAAGCAAGTCAATTATCACTAACAATTTTTGAATTTAAAAAAAAGCTTTTATCGGCAGGAAGCTCAGAGAGGCCCCTGCTGACGAAAAGAAAATCAACTGCACAATGCCGTCCATCACCAGCTTCCCCCGGACACTATTCACAGAGGAACAACGGGAAAAAGGCGCGATTTTCATTGACTTTCTAGCTGCACTTTATCTCTTTGGAGCCATTAGTTACGTCTGTGTCATCTATTTTGTCCCATCCTTGGAAATTATCAGTAAAAGTAAGCAACACTGTTCGTTAAACCCGTTTTTTTCTTTTTTAAGTATACAGTTTCACACAAAATAACAATGCCATGATAAAAAGGAGAGACGGATCGATCGCTATAAACTCCTTAGTCACACACACAAATTAGGTGACATGTTTTTGGATTTATAATGAGGGGAATCTAAAGAGTCACGAGGTTAAGTTCAAATTTGTTTCACAAATAAATTTTTTCCCCCAAACTGTCTACACACTGGAGGAATCTGCACGACAAGTATACAGTATATACGGCATTTTATCCATTGAAAATTTTCCTAAAATGAGTTGTCAATAATGCCACAGTGACATTTTGCAGTGTGAAACCACATTTTGCTTAGCAATTATAAGATTGATACACAGCTAAGGATCAAACTCGGCTCTTTGTGAAATCGACTCAAGGCTGGGCTGGGCTCAATTTCACAAAGCACTCCACAGTGCTGATTGCACGAAGAGCTATAATCTTAAGATGAGTTGTCACAATACCATAGTGATTTGTATTATGACATCACACTTTTGCTTTAGCGGTTAAGATTGATTTGCACGTCAGATCTTGGTGAAATCGATCACTTTTTTTATAAATTGAAGTGCATGAATGCCAATTATCGAACGCCAAATGATTAGTTTCAATCTGAAAGCTCAATCAATACCGTCCAATAATCGAACTAAGCGCGATATGGACGTGCACGGAATTCCCGACAAACCACTTTCTGTATAGAATTCACTTGAACGTGTCACCGATTTTGATGAATTTTTCAAAGTTTTGTTGTTAGGCATATTGAAAACTATTTTACTCACTATCAACAAACAAGTAAACTCAGAAAAGAAAGTGTAACAATACTTTTATACCCTTTTGTCGTTTAAATCAATTAAAAATTGTGAGAATAAAGCATGTTTTGTTATTTGTGTATTCTTTATTCTGTTTTTACCAAACAGTGCTTGGAATTCAGGAGGATGTTGCCGGAGCAACGTTCATGGCGATCGGTAGCTCTGCGCCAGAGTTCTTTACAGCTATTGTAGGTCAGTAGCAACGAGTGACAATGTTGCCCCCCCCCCAAAAAAAAAAAAAAGAAAAAAAAAGAAAGATGGATTTTAATTTTATTAGTGACTGTTTGGAGTGTATACACTGTCCTGTTGATAAGACATTGTGTCACACATGTGCGCAGCTGCCACACGCCGAAAGTTATCGTTACTTTCGGCTCCAAAGCCGGCATAGTAAGAAATGCTGTTGAGCGATGAAATTTGTGATTTTTAGTAAAATTACACACAAACGGACGCCAGTTTTTGAGCCGGAAGTAGCGAAAACTTTGGGCGTGCAGCAGATACGCGTGCGCGTGTGACGCAATGACTTGCGAACCTACATCATTAACCTTGGCCGTTGTAAAAAATGTGGGGGTGTTTTGCATGACTTCCTCGGCCAGTGTTCACAACGTGCTTCCACCGTGTTTCCATTTGTTGTTATGTTTTAAAGACTTGTTATTGACACTGTCGAGCTAATTATTATTTCTGCAGGTGCCTTCGTAACGCATGACAACACAGGCGTCAGCGCTATCGTCGGTTCGTCAGCGTTCAACGTGTTTGTCATAATCTCGCTGTGTTCACTAGCTGCTGGTGGGGTAAGCAATGCAGATCAACTGCAATCCCCATCAATCATTCATGTAGACAACACTTCAACGATGCCTCTGCTGATTTACTTTTCAAACTTGTGGAATGGTTAACGAAATACAGATCAGAAAGACAACACATAAAACAACAAGCAATGTTACTGATGACAGAAGCCTTAAAAATAAACAAATTACTGTTTTCTCGGGAATTATGTTTACGTCTTCATAGAATATAATCAATTAACCACACAACACAAGCAATTGTAATAATGGCCAGGTTCCATCAACCAAGTATTGCAGTGTTCTCCCATAAGAGCTGGCCAACTGCCAAAACACAAGGGAACCAGTCAAAATTCTCTCCAAGTAGTCCGGCTGGCTAGTTCAGTTTGAAAGATCCATGTTGATATAAATAACGGACTATAGTAAAAAAAAAAAAAAAAGCTGGCAGATACTTAAACGACAAGCTAACTTCTCCTGCTGCCTAGTCACTGAAAAAACACTGAGGCCAAACCCTGATTTTGGCCAGTCTCACCCCCCCCCCCCCAACTTCCCAGGACTACCGCATGATCTAGCCGAGGACAACATTTAATTAAAAAAAACATCGTGATGTAAAGCCCCATGTCGTTCCGTCACAACTTCCGGAACAAAGCCAAGATTCCGAACTTTGAAATGCCTCAGCAAAACACTACAAAAATCCCATGATCGAGTTAGACAACCCGGATCCGGGCCACAGTCCCCTTTTAGAGTCACACTGACAAGTAGGTTCATTCAGTAAAGTGTTACTGACTCCCGGCAGATTTGGAGTTATTTTGACTCTGAGCTTGGTAAATTGGATGAATGTTCCCTTGGTAAAAATATTACAGTGAAGTTATTCATGTACGGAAGCGTATTGCCGCCACATGAATAAAAAAAATATCCTATCGTGTACTTACACGATAACTTATCGTGTACGTACACGATAAGTTTGGACTTATCGTGTACGTACACGATAAGTTTGGACTTATCGTGTACGTACACGGTATCGTGGACGTACCCAATAAGTTGTCGTGTACGTACACAATAAGTTATCGTGTACGTACACGATAAGTTTGGATTTATCGAGTACGTACATGATATGTTATTGTGTCCGTACACGGTAAGAGAGAAATTTATTTTATTCAGGTGGCGGCAATACGCTTCCATAATAATGTACCCGTACATGTAAATAATGGAAGTTGCCCATCTTCATTATAATTATGTGTTCCTTTTAGAATGACGGTCTGCCTTTGTTATGGTACCCGGTTATCAGAGATTCCATCTGCTGGTTCGTTTCGCTCATCATTCTCATAGCAGTGACGTATGACTCGCTTGTACAATGGTAAGTTTGTGGATAAATTCATGGGGGATTCCACCCGAGTAATGCCCGTGGATTTTGTCCACATGGCTCCAGAAAGTATTGAGAATGTTGGTGTAAGGATACAACACAAATAACATTTCTATTGTCTTTGGGATACTAACAGGGAAGGGTGGGAGTTGAAATCTGTCACCAAAGACAATCCTTTCCAAGATGACCAGCGTCTTATTGCACCATCAGAAACTCGGCCTTGTTTCACCTTATATTACAGGTGGGAAGGCTTAATAATGACCTTATGTTTTGGCGGTTACATTGTCATCATGTACTTCAACAAGCCAATGTCAGCCTTCATCCTGAATTGGACGTCCACATACTTTCAAACGGAAGGGGGTCCCAAGCGGTCCTTATCACCAGACGATGAGTTTGAGACGGAAGAGACTGCGTTCATTGAAGACGTGAGCTCGCAGGAGAAAGGCCTTGCGGGTGAACATGGCCCCTCCAGGACTCTGTATGGGTCAGATTATCGCAGACGGGGCGGGACATCTTCTTCCGAAGAAGGTGTGTATTTGTGACGTCACTGATCGTACCTATACTAGTCCATGTACTATGCAAGTGTTCTCATGTAAGAGAGACTCCAAGGTCAAATTCAATTTTATGATGCACCCATTTTCTAATAGAGTCTTGATGAAAGCGGTGGAGGTTTACAAATCTCTTGACCTCACGTCAAAATGGTGTAAAAGATAATTTTGACACTTTCAGAGCGAAAAAGAAACATGACGTCATTGGATATCTGTCAAAAATATATAAAAATTTGATACTAGGGAAAAAAACACCTACGGTTAGCAATGGTTTGACAGGTGAGCCTCGTATCTTGAAAGTTTGGTCAGATGTATGCTCGTATACAGTTACACCAGCATCAACTGCTATATAATACCGGAACACCAATCTGGATAAATAACTGGGCCCAATTTCATAAAGCCTGTAGCCATAAAAACTTTCTAAGCACAGACAAACCTTGCTCAGCAGAAACAGGTTACCAGCCAACATTCCATAAAGTTTACATTGTTGCCACTGGTACCCCGCTCATTTCTTGCTAAGCATAGACATTTGCTAAGCAGAATTTTCAAAATGTGATTTCATTTGAACAATTTCCCCACAGAAAACGTCGAATCCGATAGTGAATCACTTCCTTCGGTGTTCGACCCTCCAAAATCCACCATCCGTTTCATCGCATGGTTCGTCGGCCTCCCAGTCATTCTGTGCACGTACCTGACGGTGCCCGACTGTCGCAAAGCGGAACCGTGGAGGCGCTGCTACCCGCTGACGTTCGTCCTGTCTGCCGTGTGGTTGGCCGGACTGTCATATTTACTGTATTGGATGATTGTTATTATCGGTAAGACAGGTTCCATGTCAATTAACAACTCGCCGTGTGCCCGGATCAAGGGCGTATAAGGCTGTACGCCCTTAATTCTACCAGGCACATAAAAAGTCATTTTTGTCCCAGCTAACAAAAGATCGTAAGCAATAGAATGCTCCTGGCAATAATACAATACAAAAAAATTAAAACAAATTATGGCAATACTGTTGTTATTAATTTGTTGTTATAATAATATCCACACATACATTTTCCCATTGCCATGGAGAATTTAACCGTTCTATAATAACTTATGAATGAAAGAAAACCGGTCAAACTTTCACACTTTTGTTACGTCCTTCTTTCAGTAAAACGACGAACCAATGTGTGACCCCCCCCCCCACACCCACCCGCCCACCCCGCCCACTGCACTTTTTTGTTCGGTTTTAGCCTTGGTCGGGAAAAGGAAACACCCAATCAACTAGAAAGGGCTCGTCTAGACTGACATGGTTCCCTGTCTGTATCCGTCAGAATTAAGAACACGAATGCACTGGTTTTACATTCGGAAACTAATTGTACCATTGGCTAGGTATTGACGTAAGCTTTCACGTGTGTTATAACAATAAGTCTAATAGTGCATACCTGGCCAGCTCACCAGCATGGATCCACATCCTTGTATGCAAAACAACAACAACAACAACAAACAAACAAACAAACAAACAAACAAACAAACAAACAAACAAAAACAACACGAATCCTATGTCATGTATGCGGGCTAATTAAATATATAGTGTGGCCTATCTATCTAAATTCCGAAACACTCGAGGCTAAAAATAATAACCAACGCACTGGTAAGTTTACAAAAATAGCCAAACAGATTATAGTAAGAAACAGAGAATTAATAGCAATTCAAAGATCCATTAACCAGTTGTGTTATACCATTGAAGGTTGAATGACGGGCAAGCACGGAGCCCGGGCAAATTAGGGTTGGATACCTACTATTAAAACCTTAAAAGGGCAATGTTAAGTTAGTCTGATGTTTTGTTACCATGGATTGTTGATCTCATCAAAAGCAATCGAGATGTGGTGGGTAAATGGTGAAAAGCAAACAGGTAGCCTATTATAGTTCTCGGTCCACCCCGCTGCTACCTGCCGCTCTGCAGACTTCCGCCCCGAAACTGAAGAAATAGAAAGTGAGGGGCAAGATTTGTAGTGATTCCCATTCGAAGCCAGAATTCTCGACATTCTCATACGCTCTGCGAATTCCAGTGTTCAGGTCCCAATTGTACGTCAGGTGTCGGTGAAGCGTAAGATGAAATGTACCATTAATCGATTATCGACTTACAACCAAAAGTGACTGCTCACCCAATGTGTGCTCGCCTCAGTTAATTAAAAGTACAGATAGGTAATTTCAATAACTTTTTATTCACATGATTTACAAAACACAGCTGTATCTAAACTCTGAACCATAACATCCGGAATGATATATCTTAACCAACTTTTAAAACCTTAATCTATCAGTCACAAACAAGACGTGGAGGCATGTTCGTGATGCAATTCAAACGATGTGTGATAAAGAACCCCCAAAAACTGTCTCCTTATACACAAAAGATGTTCAATGAAGTGCAGCTCTGTTGATAACAAAAGATGACTCTGGAATACACCGAGTAACCACACTGCAAAAAACTGAGGTGCTATAATTTACATGGAC
The DNA here is from genome assembly GCA_023634235.1 of Pisaster brevispinus. Lineage (NCBI taxonomy): Eukaryota > Metazoa > Echinodermata > Asteroidea > Forcipulatida > Asteriidae > Pisaster > Pisaster brevispinus. The sequence continues at coordinate 5,173,880 of JAMKCF010000011.1, forward strand.
GTTATCACTAGATCTGATACTAATCAAACTATACAACATAGAGTGCTAAAACACACTAATTTCTGCGAAAACATTTGCATTGGTGTTATTAATTTTAACACCCTAAAATTTTAATTCTGGTTCTCTCTTCAGTATCTAGATGGTAACACCCATATCAATCATAACACCCCAGTGTATTCCCGAGTCCAATGCAGAATAATCTGCATAAACCTCACAGGGGGTGCCAAACTCATTTTGGGGCATTCCAAGAGCAGATGGCTCAACCGCTATAGGTTTTCGATGATGGGACGCTTAGTAAAAAGATTTACCAACTTTATTTCCTCCCCTTCGTAGGTTTCACACTCGGTGTGCCCGACACAGTCATGGGCTATACGGTATTGGCCATTGGAACGAGTGTACCGGACGCCATCGCATCTCTGTTGGTCGCTAGGGACGGTAAGCCTTGTTCAAAATTGTTTTAAGTCCAGTTTCACAACAGTCAGTTGTTTATTTGCAACATTATTTTGAACATTGTTATTTGATATGGCATCCTTCGACGGATGAATTCACAAAACATTATAAAATAATCTAATTAAATTGATGTCGTCTTATACAATCATGTTATCAATTAAAAATGTAAAACGAAATACATCGGCATTTGAAAGTTAGGACCTATATGCGAACGACAAACAGAAAAACATTTGTTTTCAGTTTCTGTTGTTCTTCCAGGGAGGATGAAAACGTCTGCCTGTTTGATCCTAATCTTTAGCTCATTTTGCAAAACAAAATACAATAATAATTACTGAGGATCGCAGGTAATTTATGGTTAACAACACGCCCGCTGAGCCCTTTGCCTGGTTCCTTGTATTTGCAAGGGTACATATCTTTCAGATACATTCTGAAAACACCTGGGTGAGAATTGACCCTGGTTATTGTGGATCGCCGGGAGCCCAAACCATTTTATGGGTCAGTTTGTCCCAGAATCTGTGTCACTGACTAGCCTGAAACTGTTCCTCAAACTGACGCAGAATCTGCGTCAAAATCCTTACTTTATCAGTTTGCCAGACTCAGAAGTTCTGCCCCCCCCCCCCCGGACCCAGGATAACGGTCAAAGGTGACCCGTGAGTTTTTACGAGTGTACTGAAAAGGGTTTATAGATCTTTATCATGGCGCAACCATCTTGATTCTTCCCAATTCAAATCGATGTAATTAAACCGAGGCTGGAAGGGCAAATAGTCTGGTTCCTTTTTGTAAAATGAATATTAGCACCCATTACTGTTGTTGGATACATGGAACATGACCACGATGGTGACAGGATGATAAAGGTCACTAGTAACTAATTTCCAGAACCGAAAAAAAGCAACAGGTTACAGAATGACATTAAATACTAACGGTTCACTGTATATTTCTGTATAAATATCTGAAGGCTTTGGTGATATGGCAGTCGCAAACATCATCGGCAGTAACGTCTTCGAGATATTCATCTGCCTCGGGTTGGTTTGGTTCTTGAAAAGCGTGACGGCCACGCCGGTCGCCCCCGTCACGATCAGCATCAACGGCCTGGCGGCCACGACCATCGTGCTCATGCTCATCATGGCCCTTGTCGTGGTCGCCATCCACCACAACGAGTGGAAACTGGACTTGAAGATCGGAGTCGTGTCCCTTCTCTTCTACATCGTCTTCATCGGCTGGGCGACCCTGAATGCTGAGGGGGCGTTCGGAGACGCGTTCACGATTGGCGACACGGTCGCGCTGCCCCCACCTTGTCCAGAGAGTTATTATGACCTATAACTAGTGACGTAACAGTGGCGTAACCAGCGGGGGGGGGGGGGTGTGGGGGTGGGGGTGGAACACTTGCTACCCCCCCCCCAACAATGTCTAGTTACGCCACTGGTATATACAACTATTGTTAACAGTAGGGTGTTTTGGGGTTGTTGTTGTTTTTTTTCGGCAACAAGCAAACATAATGTGCCATTGCCAATTTCTTTTACAGTATAAAGCTCTTTTATTTACAAAGACAAAAACAGGGCAGTGAACAACAAACCATCCGCCACAACAATCACAGAGAAGACCAACAAATATGTATAAGATAAAACAGAAGAAAATCAACCATTACCGGTGAAAGAATAACTCTGTATACAAAATGATATGCTATATTAGTATTAGTCGGAAGAGACTCGAACCGGTAAGGGACAAACTCTTTATTTAAATAAACTATTCCATTAGCATTTTAATGGACCTTAGAGGGAGGGTAAACCTTTGCCAATTACCCCCAAAATTAATTAGTTTTATTGTATAGGATTAAAACAACCGCACGGTTCCAAAGACCAAAGGTATACTAGTTTGCAGTTAAGAGCCAATAGTAGACTTTGGAACACAAGGTGGCAGCAGACTTACCATGGTAAATTTCCATTGTTTACATAGTTCTGAGTATTCACCATTGATCTCAATATACATGTAATAGAGATCAATGGCATTCACACATACAGAGAGAACCGTGGATTTACCTGGTAAGTCTGCTGCCACCTAGCGTTCCGAAAGTATTGGGAATGTAAGCTGTAAGTATAAAATAAATACTATTATTAAAGTTATTTTTTTTAATGAGGTCAATACTTCTGCATTGAAATATTAATTAACGGGTAACAAAACGCTGAGCCCGTCAGTAGGTAATTGCTTTTGGTTGTTCGCCAAAAATCTGTGCTATTTTTTTGTGTCATAATTATTTAAGTTAGGTCTGAAGGATATTTCTGTTTGTAAAAAAGTAGGCATGTACCAAATTAATCTATGATGTTTAATACTTGATAAATTAACCTAGTCTTAAAGACACAATGTTTTGAGGAGAGAGTTAAATAAAAACAAAAGTAATTTGACACCTTTAATTACTAGTTTAATTATGTTGTATGAATGTAAAAGGCGTATGCATGTGGGACAGACGAGTGATTCTATGATAAGCCCATTGTTCGGGTTGCACAATCGTTGCTGTTACAAAGAACAAATGAATCCATGTCAGAAGGTTAGACCTGGGTAGGTATGTGTCTCCGCGCCGTAAAACTTGTCACAAATGTGTATTTTAATCACCAAGTTCTACGATGACCTAAAACAAAATCCAAACCTTGCCATAAAGGCCATACAGTACGGAAACGTAATGCCACCACATGAACAAAAACAACTCTACTATCTTGTACGTAGGGCCTAAACGATAAATTATCGTGTACGTACACGATAATTATCGGTTCGGTTTTGGCTCGGCTCGGCTAGACTCGGCTCGGCTTGACTCGGCGCGCTGCCCAAGGTGGCGAGGCTGACATTTCTCCGCTGTGTGAAGGGATGCGAGGTCAATGTACAGTGTGTACATCTGGCCGTATTTATGTGCTAGCTGCGTAAGCGAAGAATGCCTAGTAACGTAGAGTATGCATGTGCACAAGTAAAAGTTATCTGCTAACCCATGAAATACGCTTGACTTAAGCGCAGAAGTCCCTGCTTCCGTAAGCCCAGATTATTTGCTTACTGTAAGCAGATCCATGAAATTTTGCCCTGATAAGTTGTTTATACCATGGAGCTCATAGCTCCATGTTGATACAGATATATCTATCTCCCCTCCAGTAATTTGTGTTGCGATATCGTTAACAAAACGGATGTTGCCATTCGAAACTAGTCTTTGTGGGCATTCCGTTATAACAACCACTGAATCTCTTCAGTAGGGGCCTATAATAGAGATCAGTGATAACAACCAACGATCGTATAGCGCCGCCTAGCGGCGCTCTATACGATCATTGACAACAACCTCTGGACTTGACATTTCGCATCAAGGAGCAAGTTCGGGCGTTAACCTTTAGTCAATTTGCCGTTTAAATCACGCATGCGTTGTCAGTGTTCCACTCAAACGCGTTTAGTCGATTGATTCGTCAAATGTGGCAACCAACATGGCGACGACGTATCGAAGAGAACAAAAATGTAATGGCCATAAAAAAATGTATTTGCTCAGTGTAGAGGAATTAATAATTAACATATTTCTTTTGCAAAAACCTCCCATTTATCGTTAAACCCATTTTTTTGTGTGATTACAAAGGTTTACAAAACTTTCTCAATCACCTAACCAAAACGCCATCTTGACAAATTGACGTAACTTTGTTAGTTAGTTAGAGGAACAGTGCTCCGGAGCTAGGTTGATCCAGTTGGACTAGCTAGTTCAACCGTTCAGCGTTCGAGTGACATCTAGATCGACTATGGTAATAAGTCTAGTCGATTCTAGTCAGCCGCTAGCCTTTTGTCAAGCAAGGCCTTCGTGGCTTGGACAGCTTCGTAGAGCCGCGATCCAAAGCGACTGGAAGGGGAGACCACGCACGCGAGTGGCAAAGCAACGAGGGCTTTTTCCAACTCGTTTGCGGTTTCTAATGTTTTTCTTTATAATCTCGATTTTTGCTACCCAAACGGTAGCAAAAGTCCAAACCAATCAGAAGCGACGGGGGTCAGCGGGTCAGCATGTCAGCATACAATGGGGAACGTCTCGTCATGTGTATCATAGTAGTATATGTTAAGGAACATAGCCAGGATTTTTTGCGAGCAACCCTGTTGCTCTGAATTGCTCGGAATTTTTTTCCGAGCAATGACCCGCCACCGCGTGACGGTGGATTGTGGGGGCGTGGTTGTGGTGAACGCCACGAAGTGGTGGGACAAAGGCGAGCCACGGAGTGGGGAGTTGTGTGGTTCACGCTAGTGTTCGGGAGACCCGAAAGGGTTGACGTGTGAACATGATGCAAGACATCATGTTGCGCGGTGTGAAACACCGCAAGGAGTTGTCTCACGACAGTGTAACTGCGGGCAAACCGTTATCGTTTGCCCGCAGTTGAGAGGTGCGGGAGTGATTTTTTAAAATCACGGAGCGCCGAAGTCCTAACCACGCAGCACAAACTAGACGCACGCGTCTCGTTTGTATTTTCACGAAGTGAAAACAAAGGGGTCGATTCCTCTACGTCTGACAAGACGTAGCGGAAGAGATAAAAAGGTGGTTGCCCTGTCTCCAGCTCTGTCTTTTTATTTTTTTTTAATCGAATATGTCTGCACCACCTCGTTATGGAACACGTCCGGGCGTTTCTATATGTACATGTTTATTTCTATGTCTTCCCTTGATGGCAAAACGTTGGGTCGAGTATTTACTTATTAAATATATATATTATACAGCACTCAGTCTGTACCATGTACCATGCACCGTCACCCTAAGTCAAAGTAGGCCGTAGTCGCGCACGGGTGGTTTTCTTTGTTGAGGTGTACCGTGTACTTTTTGCACCGTAACCCTTGACTGGGTCAGATAGGGTGTTTGTTGGAGATACCGAGTCTCACCCGAATTTGTAGTCGCGCACGGGTGGTTTTCTTTGTTGAGGTGTACCGTGTACTTTTTGCACCGTAACCCTTGACTGGGTCAGATAGGGTGTTTGTTGGAGATACCGAGTCTCACCCGAATTTGTAGTCGCGCACGGGTGGTTTTCTTTGTTGAGGTGTACCGTGTACTTTTTGCACCGTAACCCTTGACTGGGTCAGATAGGGTGTTTGTTGGAGATACCGAGTCTCACCCGAATTTGTAGTCGCGCACGGGTGGTTTTCTTTGTTGAGGTGTACAGTGTACTTTTTGCACCGTAACCCTTGACTGGGTACGTAGTCGCGCACGGGTGGTTTTCTTTGTTAGGGTGTACCGTGTACTTTTTGCACCGTAACCCTTGACTGGGTCAGATAGGGTGTTTGTTGGAGATACCGAGTCTCACCCGAATAATTATTATTATTATTTTTTTTTTTTAAATTAAATTTTAAATTATGTTATTCATTATTGAGGCGCATGAATAACTGCTCTTTGTGTAATCGGTCACGTTTTGCACTTTTGACCAGAATGCCTGCACAGATCCGATCTGTTGTCACCTTAAGAGAGCGCGAAACGCCATTTTTGTCTCACTTCCTTTTCTGCATCAAATCAGAGGGAACATTTTCATCATGATAAACGATACCTACGAACTGTTCTTCGAACTGCTCAAAGTCAAGCAGGTGCCAATTCACCTGCTGGAGTTCGTGCGAAAGCATGCTAACAACGACCCGGTCTTACGGGACTGGAACAGACTTGGTCCCGGTGAGAACATGATTACCACCGAGTGGGCTATGAGAAAGGCCATTATGGCCAATAACACGAAATACGCCAAGTGGCTTATTAAAAATGAGCTATTCTTGAACACCCCGGACCTAAAACGCCCGGGCCAGGAATAACTCTATTTTTATTTTATTTTTTCTAAGTTTATTCTTATTTTCCCTTTTTTTAAATTCTTTATTTTAGGCCCCTTTTTTTTCTTTTCTTTTTTTCTTTTTCCTTTTGTCCATTGTAGTCACGGGTGACTCACTCTGAACAAACACAACAAACAATCCAAAAAAAAAAAAAAAAAAAAAAAAAAAAACACGCACAACCGGTACATAGCAGCAGTGTCGATAGGTATACCGCTCAATAATCATCAGCGGGCCACGGTGACAACCTCGGTGGAGAACAAACTTTTGGCGTCATGTCTCAGGACAGCGTTGATTGGGGCCCTGAACTTACGGCCACTCAAATAGAGAGTATAGACTCATTGGAAAAAGAAGCGTCCCTTCAGAACGTGGAATGGAGCCCGGATTTCACGGCGAGTCAACTGCGGGAGATAGATCTACTGGAATCCACGGCGGTCGAACAAGTAAGTAACATTACATCAAGAACAACAACAACAAATAACATAAAATCAAATTCCACCACCGTCTGCGGGTCCATCGTTTGACCGGGTAAGAAAATAACTAAGTCCGTTGTAAACCCCGACCTTTTTTGTTTGTTTTTGTCTTTAATTTTGTTTACGAGCTAGCCAGCTTATGACTCTTTCAAAATGGTGGCACGTGTAAACCCTTCAAGTGAGTAAGACGAGACACCTGGTGCTCCCACGGGTGCTGTAATGTTATGTATTCCTTTATTTAGTTATTTAGTTATTTACTTATTTCTTCTTCTTTTTTTTTCTTTTTTTTTTATTACAGCCCCACCAGGAAGGAAGGGGTGCGGTTGTTGCGGGCAAGAAAAGACCAGCCTCTGTGAAACCAAAGAGACGCAGAACACCGGACAAGGAACTGTCGACCCGTGGTGAGAAGAGAAAGTTAGTTAATGCTAGGGCTTCCCCAATTAGAACCAAACTAAATAAAACTAGAAAGAGTAGTCTTGGCAATACTAGGTTTTCTTGTGATATCTGTGGAAAATCGTATACCCGATCCTATAATCTTAAGCGCCACAAAGAAGTTCATTCGAGGTACAGGGGCGACTGTTCCACATGTGGAAAAAAGTTTACCAGTTCAGAAGGTTTAAAAAGACACATCAAAAGAAACCACTCTCGCCGACCCAAGACAAATGACGACCCCTCACATTCCTCACAACCAACGCCGCCTCAAGGCGCCATTCTAGCTCCCGAAGACCCAATTAAGTTTCCAATTGCACCGAATGTAGACAATAGGGATGATGAGATGTTATCCCTTTATCGTAGTAACTGGGGTAGTATTAGGACCCATTACCTGTACGGTAGACAGACTCAAGATGTGTACAATTTACGATTGGGTCCTTCCTCTCCGCCAGTAGGGACCATCCAAGGTAGCTCCGACCGTGACGCGCGGCCGGACCCGCCTCTTGCCAGAGTAGAGCTAACCAGTGGCGTGTCACTGAACGAGGGGTTAACCCTGCATTGTGGCGTCGTACACTCCGTGACTGTACCGTTGTGTACAAATTGTGTTTACTCATTAACGGTACACTCAAAAATCGCGAAATTTCGCAAGATCCCTAATGGAACATAGCCGGATAACACTAATACCAGTGGAATTAGCTTGGGGTGAGTCTTCGACCTACAGTCACCTTTAACTTCGAAGCCCCTTAGAGAATACATTGACATGGATACACTCTAAGGTCAAAGATCTTAGCCGCTGTTACCGCAGTACCACTAAACAACCAATCATTCTGTCACTGGCTTTGCTATTGCAGACATCATGCAGACCCCAGCTGTTTACTCTAAGGCGACCAAGCTGTGGTTTCAGGGTAGGCCAAGTAAATAATATAGCTTGTTTCTCAAAAGACTGGTAAGCAGTGCAGTCAAATGTAAAAAAGTTGGATTTGAGTAACATTTTTTTTCTTTTTGAAGCGACTGTGTGTGCTCACCCATATGAACACACAGCAATATTTTATTTGAGTTCATTCTATCACGATGGCTTTATCGAGCAGGATGTCAGCTGCTGATGTTTTGGAAGGAGTTTTGACTCATGGAGGAAGAAAATAGACTTCATGGTTCGCCTAAACAAAGTTATATAACACGCTATTCACATGCACAGTAAGAAACAGCGCAATCAAGTGACCGCCTGTGTATATTGGCATGATGCACACATTGATTTTTTTTTTTTTGCCTTTTGTGGGTTCTTTCGATTTAGTGAACCTGTGTAAGTCTATTGATACCATGTTAGAAGAATTGGAAGAGCTTGTGAGCAGCCAAAATCAGTTTTGCACGTAATTTGTAAACGGTACAGTCGACGACAGTACGACCATGTTGCACAGTCTGAAACTGTCGCATTTCCAACTTTGACATGTAGAGTAAAACTGAACCTGTCGTTCGGGTTTGTCTTACGAAACATAGAGACGGGAGAATTGCGTTATTTTCACTCTAGTTTTAACAACGCGCAGTTTTTACAACAACCCATCGCTGTAGCTTCGGAAGATGATTTTGAAATCTTCCTGCAAAAGATACTCGACATGGACGTGCTGCAACACGCCATGCATTCACGGCCAGACACAAAGTGGGTCCTTGCTGATATCAGTAACGTAACAATTATTGCATATAAATTGCCCTCGTTTTACATAGGTGCACCCCCGCAGCAACTACCCGATTACATCACAAACAACAGGGGTTTAAACAATCTAATCAGTAACCGTAACACCGGTGCGAGATACGAGGATAATTTTTGTCTGTTTAGATGTCTCGCCCTAAAACAGGGGCTTCCTTTGTACTCTCTAGAAATGCGCACCAAACACCTCGTCGATAGATACGAAGCAGAAATGAACAAGCGCCCGACAGAAGGTGTCTGTTTAGACGAACTGCATCACTTTGAACGAATATTCAAAGTGAATGTCAGAGTCTTCAGCCTCGTTCGCGAAGAGTACAAGCCCGAAGAGGGCGAGTACAGAGTAGTAGCCCGCCTGGTGCGGAGGTCACTGTGTAAGCACAAAGAAATAATGAACATCAAGCTGTACGAAACACATTTTTCGTACATAAAGAAAATGGACATGTACAGCCAAGTGTTTCCCTGCCCTAAATGCGCACAAGTGTTTAACAGATCAGACAACTTAAGAGTCCACGTGGCGCACTGCGACAATAAAGTCAGGCTTAAATTTCCGGGTGGCTGCTTCCGCCTACCAGAATCTGTTTTCGATGAGTTAATCGAAGCGGGTATAGATATAGATGGTGACATGAAGTATTATCCTTATCGAGCCACCTACGATTTTGAAGCGTATTTCAAACCGGTAGAGCAGGCGTACGAACAAATAAAGGGTCTCCAAGCGCAACACGAGTTACTGAGTGTCAGTTTCACCAGTAACGTTCCCGGTTACGACACACCCGTTTGTCTTGTAACCGACGGAGATCCGGCCAAACTAGTGTCTGAGATGGTAGACTGGTTACACGAGGCGGGTGATAAAGCATACTGTATATTGTTAGAGAACTTCGAATCTGTATTCGAGGAGCTCGACCAACTAATACATCGCCAAGAGACTGAGCTAGCGCGCGAACGATCTGCCCCTCCGAATCAGGAGTCTGACGAGGAGGATAGGCCAAGACACAAAACCAAAGCCGAAAAACTCAAAGACAAATTAGAAGACTATCTGCATAAGCTTCCCGTCCTGGGGTTCAATTCTGGAAAGTACGACGTTAACATCATGAAACGGTACCTGTACCAAAAGTTAGACGGGGGCGGAAAACTACACATTATACGAAAAGCGGCCTCGTACATGTCCATCAGCGCAGACAGACTATTATTCCTTGACATTTCGAATTATTTGGCACCCGGATGTTCGTACGCCAAATTTTTGAAGGCGTACGAATGTTCCCAGACGAAGGGTTTTTTCCCCTACGAGTGAGTTGACGATCTCAACAAACTAGACCATCCCGAATTGCCCCCTCACGAAGCTTTTTACAGGATGTAGACACCGGCTGTTTTTGCTTCCCAATCTAACCACTCGGTTGCCATAATGCCGTACTTGTGACTTCGCACGGGCCTGAACTGATTGGTTTCTTTTCGCCTCACAAAGGTACCCACGGGCATTTCCTGCATGAGGGACCACAGGTATAAGGCATTGGCGTCAAAACCCACCACCTTCTTGCACAATTTACCACCCCTGATACGGGTTTTATCGGCCTCGTGATATCTGTGGAAAATAATCGAGGGACCCCCAACGATGTTATCCTTTATTTTGTGATACAGGTCTTTGTTTTGAGAATCTATCAGCGAGAAATATACATCTCTCGGTTTGGTTAGAAAAAGGTGATGGAGAGACAGCCCGGGTACGGAGATGGCTGACCTAAACATGTCTATACGTTTCTGTTTGTAAAACAGAAACATTTTCTCTACAGCTTCGAGAAATGGTGCAACGTCCAGGTTATTATACCATATTAAAAAATCTCTGAAAGTCTTGTGACCCTCCTCTCGCCAGACCCTTTGACAATAAGCGTACTCATCTTCGGTAATATTTACTCCCTTGAGGTTACTGTAAAAAGCTTCGTGAGGGGGCAATTCGGGATGGTCTAGTTTGTTGAGATCGTCAACCCACTCGTAGGGGAAAAAACCCTTCGTCTGGGAACATTCGTACGCCTTCAAAAATTTGGCGTACGAACATCCGGGTGCCAAATAATTCGAAATGTCAAGGAATAATAGTCTGTCTGCGCTGATGGACATGTACGAGGCCGCTTTTCGTATAATGTGTAGTTTTCCGCCCCCGTCTAACTTTTGGTACAGGTACCGTTTCATGATGTTAACGTCGTACTTTCCAGAATTGAACCCCAGGACGGGAAGCTTATGCAGATAGTCTTCTAATTTGTCTTTGAGTTTTTCGGCTTTGGTTTTGTGTCTTGGCCTATCCTCCTCGTCAGACTCCTGATTCGGAGGGGCAGATCGTTCGCGCGCTAGCTCAGTCTCTTGGCGATGTATTAGTTGGTCGAGCTCCTCGAATACAGATTCGAAGTTCTCTAACAATATACAGTATGCTTTATCACCCGCCTCGTGTAACCAGTCTACCATCTCAGACACTAGTTTGGCCGGATCTCCGTCGGTTACAAGACAAACGGGTGTGTCGTAACCGGGAACGTTACTGGTGAAACTGACACTCAGTAACTCGTGTTGCGCTTGGAGACCCTTTATTTGTTCGTACGCCTGCTCTACCGGTTTGAAATACGCTTCAAAATCGTAGGTGGCTCGATAAGGATAATACTTCATGTCACCATCTATATCTATACCCGCTTCGATTAACTCATCGAAAACAGATTCTGGTAGGCGGAAGCAGCCACCCGGAAATTTAAGCCTGACTTTATTGTCGCAGTGCGCCACGTGGACTCTTAAGTTGTCTGATCTGTTAAACACTTGTGCGCATTTAGGGCAGGGAAACACTTGGCTGTACATGTCCATTTTCTTTATGTACGAAAAATGTGTTTCGTACAGCTTGATGTTCATTATTTCTTTGTGCTTACACAGTGACCTCCGCACCAGGCGGGCTACTACTCTGTACTCGCCCTCTTCGGGCTTGTACTCTTCGCGAACGAGGCTGAAGACTCTGACATTCACTTTGAATATTCGTTCAAAGTGATGCAGTTCGTCTAAACAGACACCTTCTGTCGGGCGCTTGTTCATTTCTGCTTCGTATCTATCGACGAGGTGTTTGGTGCGCATTTCTAGAGAGTACAAAGGAAGCCCCTGTTTTAGGGCGAGACATCTAAACAGACAAAAATTATCCTCGTATCTCGCACCGGTGTTACGGTTACTGATTAGATTGTTTAAACCCCTGTTGTTTGTGATGTAATCGGGTAGTTGCTGCGGGGGTGCACCTATGTAAAACGAGGGCAATTTATATGCATAAATTGTTACGTTACTGATATCAGCAAGGACCCACTTTGTGTCTGGCCGTGAATGCATGGCGTGTTGCAGCACGTCCATGTCGAGTATCTTTTGCAGGAAGATTTCAAAATCATCTTCCGAAGCTACAGCGATGGGTTGTTGTAAAAACTGCGCGTTGTTAAAACTAGAGTGAAAATAACGCAATTCTCCCGTCTCTATGTTTCGTAAGACAAACCCGAACGACAGGTTCAGTTTTACTCTACATGTCAAAGTTGGAAAAATACCCCTTAACCCCTCGTTCAGTGACACGCCACTGGTTAGCTCTACTCTGGCAAGAGGCGGGTCCGGCCGCGCGTCACGGTCGGAGCTACCTTGGATGGTCCCTACTGGCGGAGAGGAAGGACCCAATCGTAAATTGTACACATCTTGAGTCTGTCTACCGTACAGGTAATGGGTCCTAATACTACCCCAGTTACTACGATAAAGGGATAACATCTCATCATCCCTATTGTCTACATTCGGTGCAATTGGAAACTTAATTGGGTCTTCGGGAGCTAGAATGGCGCCTTGAGGCGGCGTTGGTTGTGAGGAATGTGAGGGGTCGTCATTTGTCTTGGGTCGGCGAGAGTGGTTTCTTTTGATGTGTCTTTTTAAACCTTCTGAACTGGTAAACTTTTTTCCACATGTGGAACAGTCGCCCCTGTACCTCGAATGAACTTCTTTGTGGCGCTTAAGATTATAGGATCGGGTATACGATTTTCCACAGATATCACAAGAAAACCTAGTATTGCCAAGACTACTCTTTCTAGTTTTATTTAGTTTGGTTCTAATTGGGGAAGCCCTAGCATTAACTAACTTTCTCTTCTCACCACGGGTCGACAGTTCCTTGTCCGGTGTTCTGCGTCTCTTTGGTTTCACAGAGGCTGGTCTTTTCTTGCCCGCAACAACCGCACCCCTTCCTTCCTGGTGGGGCTGTAATAAAAATAAAAAAAATAAAATTAAGGAATAAGTAAATAACTAAATAACTAAATAAAGGAATACATAACATTACAGCACCCGTGGGAGCACCAGGTGTCTCGACTTACTCACTTGAAGGGTTTACACGTGCCACCATTTTGAAAGAGTCATAAGCTGGCTAGCTCGTAAACAAAATTAAAGACAAAAAAAAAAAAAGGTCGGGGTTTAAAACGGACTTAGTTATTTTCTTACCCAGTCAAACGATGGACCCGCAGACGGTGGTGGAGTTTCAGGAATAATCTCTGGCCAAAAAGAACATCCGGGATATGGGGAAGTAACCATTCTACGCAGCTCCGGTGTGTCCGAATCATCTGACCAGGTCGACAGATCTGGCTCGACTGGGACCTCCTCTTCCCGTTGACGCTGTGGCAAATAAAAAAGATGATGACAATAGGGTTACTACAATATAACACTCGTTGGTTTCTTCCGGGGCAATTTGATTTTATGTTATTTGTTGTTGTTGTTCTTGATGTAATGTTACTTACTTGTTCGACCGCCGTGGATTCCAGTAGATCTATCTCCCGCAGTTGACTCGCCGTGAAATCCGGGCTCCATTCCACGTTCTGAAGGGACGCTTCTTTTTCCAATGAGTCTATACTCTCTATTTGAGTGGCCGTAAGTTCAGGGTCCCAATCAACGCTGTCCTGAGACATGACGCCAAAAGTTTGTTCTCCACCGAGGTTGTCACCGTGGCCCGCTGATGATTATTGAGCGGTATACCTATCGACACCGCTGCTATGTACCGGTTGTGCGTGGTTTTTTTGTTTGTTTGTTTGTTTGTTTTTGGATTGTTTGTTGTAACGAGTCGAGACGTGTTGGTTCAGAGTGAGTCACCCGTGACTACAATGGACAAAAGGAAAAAGAAAAAAAGAAAAGAAAAAAAGGGGCCTAAAATAAAGAATTAAAAAAAAGGGAAAATAAGAATAAACTTAGAAAAAATAAAATAAAAATAGAGTTATTCCTGGCCCGGGCGTTTTAGGTCCGGGTTGTTCAAGAATAGCTCATTTTTAATAAGCCACTTGGCGTATTTCGTGTTATTGGCCATAATGGCCTTTCTCATAGCCCACTCGGTGGTAATCATGTTCTCACCGGGACCGAGTCCGTTCCAGTCCCGTAAGACCGGGTCGTTGTTAGCATGCTTTCGCACGAACTCCAGCAGGTGAATTGGCACCTGCTTGACTTTGAGCAGTTCGAAGAACAGTTCGTAGGTATCGTTTATCACGATGAAAATGTTCCCTCTGATTTGATGCAGAAAAGGAAGTGAGACAAAAATGGCGTTTCGCGCTCTCTTAAGGTGAAAACAGATCGGATCTGTGCAGGCATTCTGGTCAAAAGTGCAAAACGTGACCGATTACACAAAGAGCAGTTATTCATGCGCCTCAATAATGAATAACATAATTTAAAATTTAAAAAAAAAAAAAAAGAGATAATAATACTTATTCGGGTGAGACTCGGTATCTCCAACAAACACCCTATCTGACCCAGTCAAGGGTTACGGTGCAAAAAGTACACGGTACACCCTAACAAAGAAAACCACCCGTGCGCGACTACGTACCCAGTCAAGGGTTACGGTGCAAAAAGTACACTGTACACCTCAACAAAGAAAACCACCCGTGCGCGACTACAAATTCGGGTGAGACTCGGTATCTCCAACAAACACCCTATCTGACCCAGTCAAGGGTTACGGTGCAAAAAGTACACGGTACACCTCAACAAAGAAAACCACCCGTGCGCGACTACAAATTCGGGTGAGACTCGGTATCTCCAACAAACACCCTATCTGACCCAGTCAAGGGTTACGGTGCAAAAAGTACACGGTACACCTCAACAAAGAAAACCACCCGTGCGCGACTACAAATTCGGGTGAGACTCGGTATCTCCAACAAACACCCTATCTGACCCAGTCAAGGGTTACGGTGCAAAAAGTACACGGTACACCCTAACAAAGAAAACCACCCGTGCGCGACTACGTACCCAGTCAAGGGTTACGGTGCAAAAAGTACACTGTACACCTCAACAAAGAAAACCACCCGTGCGCGACTACAAATTCGGGTGAGACTCGGTATCTCCAACAAACACCCTATCTGACCCAGTCAAGGGTTACGGTGCAAAAAGTACACGGTACACCTCAACAAAGAAAACCACCCGTGCGCGACTACAAATTCGGGTGAGACTCGGTATCTCCAACAAACACCCTATCTGACCCAGTCAAGGGTTACGGCGCAAAAAGTACACGGTACACCTCAACAAAGAAAACCACCCGTGCGCGACTACAAATTCGGGTGAGACTCGGTATCTCCAACAAACACCCTATCTGACCCAGTCAAGGGTTACGGTGCAAAAAGTACACGGTACACCTCAACAAAGAAAACCACCCGTGCGCGACTACGGCCTACTTTGACTTAGGGTGACGGTGCATGGTACATGGTACAGACTGAGTGCTGTATAATATATATATTTAATAAGTAAATACTCGACCCAACGTTTTGCCATCTCAGACATAGAAATAAACATGTACATATAGAAACGCCCGGACGTGTTCCATAACACGAGGTGGTGCAGACATATTCGATTAAAAAAAAAAAAAAAGACAGAGCTGGAGACAGGGCAACCACCTTTTTATCTCTTCCGCTACGTCTTGTCAGACGTAGAGGAATCGACCCCTTTGTTTTCACTTCGTGAAAATACAAACGAGACGCGTGCGTCTAGTTTGTGCTGCGTGGTAAGGACTTCGGCGCTCCGTGATTTTAAAAAATCACTCCCGCACCTCTCAACTGCGGGCAAACGATAACGGTTTGCCCGCAGTTACACTGTCGTGAGACAACTCCTTGCGGTGTTTCACACCGCGCAACATGATGCCTTGTTTTGAAGGTGCTTAAATTTTCAAAATGGTTTACAAATCATGGTTTTTAAACCATGTTTTATGATGAATTCAATTTTCATGGTTTATAAACCATAATTTCTAAGCTTTGATTGTATATTCATGGTATGTAAACCACAAAAAAAAATGGCAGCAGTTTCTATGGTTTACATCTAATTGTTACAAACCATGGTAAAAACATGTCCAAAAAACGCTAAACAATTAATTGACAAACGGCGCCCCATAGTCACCAAGCACATGTACATGTATTTCACGACCTCCTGCATGCAGAAACAGACCAATCAGAACGCTTTAATGTGACCCCTATAGTTACCGTGCTGTATGGAAAAAAATATCGCATCTCAGCCGCATCCCTCGTTGACCTTTGGACTCTGGTACGTTAGGCTGTCCGAGTAAATGTCATTGATTTACGGAATATTATTGATGACTTTAGTTCGCAGCACACCTGCCAGACAGTAGCAGTCCCAGGGTACTACACTAGTGATCTTCGGGGAGGTAGAAGCAGTCGCATGTTCAATACACACGACGACAAATCCAATCAACGCGAGGACGGCCAAGGAAGCAAACGGATGCAAACGGAAGAATGGACACTCCTCAAGTCAAGTACACACAGGTACTTTTTAAAGTTGTAATCAAATAAATTAAATAGTTAGTGGCCTGACGTTTCGACCCTCTAGCAGAGTCTTTCTCCTCTTCTCCAATTTTATTAAAATAAGACTAAGACTAAGAAGAGTTAGACGAGGGCCCAACATGCCCAATTCGCATGGCCCTAAAAAACAACGGCGCGGTCAGATGTCTTACGAAGATAGGCTGCAGCTGGGCTAGCCCCACTTGTGTGGCCAAGGAACAGGAAACCTGAATCCTTGGCCACACGTCAGGAGCCATGTTTTCTTCAGCTCACCGATTTAAAAATGGAGGCGCATTCCCTACGGGCGGGTCGGCGGTTTAAACCTCCTCAATGTGTTCACCTATCCTTTAGCTTGACCTGGGTGTTTTGGGTGATAAAATAAATAACAATTTTGAAAGGTAATTGTCAACTTCCTCCGACTTATTTTTCGCGACATGTACTGAGCGCGGCCTTTTTGGATTGATTCTAATCGTGCCAATCAATTCATGACGCCGGGTTTTTGGCGGAGCGAGGGTGCGAACTTTGCAATGGTTGCTTTATGTATCCGCTCCGCCCACAGCCCGTTGAGTTGTTTTTAGAAGAGATAAAAGGTGTATTCTTCAATCATATTTAGATCCAGGCCTGGAATTTCATCTTTGAGCAGACAAGGTCATTTTCATTTTGCGAAAAAAGGGCACTTTCATTTGAAGATGTTAAAGTCTTTGGAGAACCTTCGAAGAAGGGGCACCAAGGCCAAGGATCAGGGGCAACGGTGGCCATGGCTTCTGCGGTCTCTGTGTAATTCCAGACCCATATTACAAGGGCATAACCATGATGATAAACAATGGGTTAACAATCCAAGGTTATCAAATTAAAGCGTCTGGATTTTTTTGTGGTGAATTTTCATGTATTATTTTGGGGTTTTTGGTAAATAAAGGGGACATTTCTTATTTTTCTTGATGTTTAATCCAACAAGTTGCTGGTAAGTGCAAAATCATTCAACCAGTATGTTGTTGGTTTTTTTTTTTTTTTCAATGCAGTTGTTTATCAACAATGAGTTTGTGAACTCTGTAAGTGGGAAGACATTCCCCACCATCAACCCAACGACGGGAGAGAAAATCTGCGACATTCAGGAAGGGGATAAGGTAAGGTCTTTTAAGTTAGAGGTGTTTTTTTTGTTACGAAGGTAAACTTTGACATGTCAGTGCAAGACGTCATTGATCTCGATTTTGCAAAGAAATTGTGTCACGCACGAAAAATTCTTTCTGCACAATTGTTTTTAGTGTACACCTCATGATGTTTTTAATGCAAATAAATATTTTTACAAAACTTGGCGAGTTTACGCACTCTGATTGGTCGAAGACTGGTCACATGGGGGTGTATTAACATGTGATATTAAGACCGGCTCTGTGAACCAGCAAATAAATGGCCCCTAAACAAGCATATTGTTATGCACAATGTGCTTGTTGTACGGAGAACTCTCAAATCAACTGTTTTCTTTGTGCGTATCCTTTTTTCATGAAAGGAATGGGAATAACAGTGTGGGGAGCCGGTCTTCACTGGCTTCTAATGACCTTCGCCTCCAACCCTGTCATTACCATGCAGTTAAGACCGGCTCCCCACACTGTTATTCCCTAAATATTTTACTGAGTAGACTTAGGCTTAGGCCAAAATTATAATAACAATTGCTACGTTGGCATTTCCTGACCGACCCTAAAAATATGGCCGACCCTGGGTATTTATTTTTTTGGTTTTTAGGGAAGAAAAATAAAAATTAAAAATCTATAGAAATTAGTTTGAAACCTTTTATGACCATTTCTCTTCAATTGTATGATGGAAGTGCGCATGAAACTTTGGAGTGCACAATGTTTTGCACCTAACAAACATGCAGTAAATCATGTAGGCTTAAACAGTGTCATTAAAACATCATTTTTGGTGCTGGGATTTATTATTTTTTTTAATCTAAAAAAATCTACCTACCTATCCTTTTTTTTCTGTCCAGTTCCGCCAACATAATTTTTTTTTTTTTGGCCTTATTGTTAAAGTTATTGTGTTTACCCTGAAGAGGTGAACAGTTAGGATTTCTGGTTCACTGGGTTGCATTATCCAGGTACTTAACCCATGTGCAATTTGTACACAATGATTCCCCCTTTTTCTGCTGTATACAAAAACTTTATTTTAAGTAACATTCTCTGTTTAACATGTTTAATGTAAACAGCCAGTAGCACTGGAAACAAAGGCCCTCGGGCCACAGTTCTTAGGTTAACTGTTTTTTCCTGGCATGTGTTGCTGCCTCTAATGCCTCCACTGTTTTGTTTTATTGTCTTGTAAAGTATGCCGAATAAATAATGATAATAATAATAGTTAGTTAATTAGTCACAATGCTGGGGACGGATCACTGCAATTTTAAAGGCAATTTTAGTTTTTGTGGAAGAGCAATGCATTCTTATCCTCTAGTTCTCATTACATACACGCCACCCGCTGTCATGCATACATATTAGTTTACACAATAAAAATGGTTTACATTTTTTAATATGGGATTTCGAACAGAAGCAATTAAAAGTGTCTTGCTCAAGGTCCCAAGTGACGTGACAAGGTGTCGAACCCACACCCCGATGACTTTATTTGGCCCTGGATCACTCGGCCATGACACACTTTCAGCGGGCAAGATAATTGGTTCTTGAAAAAGAGTAGGAATGATTGATTGAGTACGAGGGCTAACCTTCATTACATCTTCGTTATGAATGTAGGCTCTAATAACAGACATTTTTGAGGCTCATTAATAAAAAAAATTCTTTAAAAAACCAGAAGAAAGAATATCAAGCCTGTTTCAGACTGAAACTAATGACTTTGTTCCCCTGTAATTACCAATCTTTAATATCATTCATGATATTTCAAGTTTGATAAATTCTGGTTTGATTCACGGGGTTTTTTTTTTTTTCTTTTTCTTTTTTTTCTGGAAGGCTGATGTTGACTTGGCGGTGAAGGCAGCCAGAGCTGCAGTTACACGTGGTTCTCCATGGCGAAGAATGGACGCATGTGACCGAGGATTACTGATGTGTAAACTGGCTGACCTCGTCGAGAGAGATGCTGATTACATTGCTGTGAGTAGTATATTAAATCATTGTCACATGTATTGTCCAGGCATGCAACTTTCCACCTTCTGATTTCCTTGGTGTTTTTTTCTAGAAAACATTGACGTAGAAAACTGAAAAACACTTTACAGAGTGTATTTCATTGCTGTGAGTAGTAAATTCAGTCATTATCACATAATTCAGGCATAAGAAATTAGAATAAGCTGGCGCACTGCTTACCAACCAAACTGACCTATGGTATGAATACCAACCCCAAAAAATTGTTGGAAACATAAATGACAGTAACATCAAAGGTGGGAAGAATGAGAAAAAGTAAATAATGAGTGATTAAGACAGACTTAAATGAGGGACATTTGTGGGAAAAGAAGAAGGCCAAGACAACAAATTTTGATCATTTCCACGACCACTCTTGATCAATAAACCACATTTACCAGGAACTCCAAAATATGCAAAAGCAATTTTATAAGACCCTGTAGTCGGATTACAGAAGGCCAACAACTAGCTGCGGTGTGAGGCCCCGATTCAAAATTGCCCAATTCAGTGTTTTAACGAAAGCAACCACAAGAGGGCAGTAGTATGGTTTTTGAAATACAGTTTGTAATGCCAATTGCATTTTACGGAGTCTTGTCCTGCATGACAAAAATCGCTTCAGATTTTCAAGAATATCTAAAAAAAACAGAGCCGTCTTTTGAGATGACATTTTCTACAACCATAATAGGATTGAAACGGATTAACAGTTCAAAATTCCAAACGTATCCGTTGCCCTTAAACAAGTATTGGTCAGCAATGTTGTAACTTTGCATAAGTGCAATTTCACGGGAAAGGTTGCAAAAAAGTCTCACGGGGGGGGGGGGGGGGGGGGTCAAAAATGAAACTTGTAGTATTGATTAAACATCTTTATTTACTGAAATGTACATTATAAAGGTACTAGAAAATGCTAATTTCAAGGCTTAAGAATTTTAAAGACACTTTACACTTTGCAGACCCCCCCCCCTAAAAAAAAAGAGAAAAAAAAAGAAAAGAGCTATTTATGTGCCAAATAGTGTCTCTGATTATACGAAAGACCATTTAGGAACTTAAGGGATGGTTCAAATGTTTTAACCATCAAGGTTGGGCTTATCGCAGTCACCCAATATTTAGTTGAGCTTACCTAAAACAAAGGTTAAAAACAAGCCTCAATGTTGGTTAAACATTTTAAAACCAATTTGATGGAGAACAAGAGGCCATCTGTTGGTCTTAAGGTAAAACCAAGTATCTTTTACCAAGTAATGGTTAAAAGGTTTTTCTAAACGACCAATTACTATAGGTAAGTTTTAACCAACTGGGTTGGGATTATTGCAGCCACCCAATATTTGGTTTAGATTTACCAATAAAAGGTATTTTGAAACTGACCAACTCAACTCATAAGTTGGGTAAAAATTTCCAACTTATAAACCAATAATGGGATCAACATCGACCAAACATTGGTCACAATTACTTTACCCAATAATTTTAACTTAACGTTTTTATAGAGTGCAGGCCGTATCAGTTCCCAGTGTACGAGACGTCGCTTCTTTATTCTTGTCGTTGTTGCGTCCTGCGTCTCATTTTGTTGTCCGATTGGACTCAAAATAACCTTTGGAGTGAAAACTGTTTTCCACAAAGTCCCAGCAGCTTGTTTTCCTGAACACAGCTCTGCGATCGTTTACATTTTGATCCTCATTTTCGGTGATATAGTGTCTGATCTATGGTTCCTGTGACAATCATGTTATTCGTCTATTAGCGAATCATCAAAGTCAGTCAACAGCCAAGAAAAGATGTTGAAGACATTCCTAATAGTCACTGTTATTTTTGCCGTTTGCTACACACCAAGCTTGGTGTTATACGCGTTTACAACATCGATGGGCGTTACCCCTCCCACAGTTATTGAGTGGGTTGCAGTATACGGTTGACAGTGAGCAATAGCATGTTAAATGTGTTCATCTATCTTTTCAATAAGTCTGTGTGCCAGGGGGCCAAAGGAATCGTCTTTGGGCGATGAGTCTGTTGCCAAAGATCATGGAATAAAAACAAGTGAAGCAAAAGAAGCAACATTTTGCTAACTTGTAAATGGTTTTATTGGATTGTTTTAATTTTGTATGTGATAAAAACAAGTTAAGCAAAAAGAAGCCATATTTTGCTTACTTGTAAATAGTTGATTGCGTTGTTTTAATTTCTTACAAGATCAAAGCAATTTAAGCAAAAGAATCAATACTTCGCTTACCTGTAAATGATTTGTTGAATGTTTTTTTACAAGATAAAAACTAGTAAAAGAAGCCATATTTTGCTTGTTAATGGTTGAATGCATGGTTTTATTTGAATGTTTTTTACATGATAAAAACAAGTTTAGCAAAATAACCTCTTTTTTTGCTTTCTAACTCCTTGAGTGCACATTTGTTAACTGGATAAAAACAAGTTGATGTCGTTCCATGAAAAGTCTGGGTTGGGCTTGGGGGAGGCTAACAAATATTATTATTTTGCTGTGATTAATGAATGAGAAAAACTGTTTGAAATGGGTTTGTGGGGCAAGTTATTTTTCATTGACAGAAAAAGTAGACAATATTTGTGTCATTGTCAATTTTTTAGAATCACTGTGGTAATTCAAATGTGGCAAACAATCAGCCATTAAAGTCAACTACAGTTGTAATCTGGACTGTTGCTGGTTGTTTTAATGCATGTCTTCTTCAAATTTACCATGTTAAGAGACATTTTAAAATCAGACTTTAACAATCAATGTACAGTTTAGAAAGAAAATTGAAATAAATAAATGATCCTTACTTTTTGAACAAAAATATGTATGCGAGTGCTTTTTTGTACCCACAGTATTGCTGTAGACATTGGTGAAGGGAGTCCCTTCTTAATTGTTGGAAGTTTGTTAAAGTTTTAAAGTTCTGGCCTGGCAGCACACCATTTGCATGTTTCACATGATGCTTAAGATTAATATTCACTTGCTGTCAAAAACAAAATCATATTGGTATATTATATATTATTCTATTAAGCTTTTTTCCCCTTGTGAGTGAGTAAATGTTATTTTGCCTATATTGCCTTTGAAATTATTGATGGATGTGATTGATTGTACTTATACACACAATTATACATGTACATGGAGCTAATGTGGGGACTTTGAAATACCCCATAACCAGGGGCCCACAATCCAGTGCCCTGTAAGTGCCATTGTGTAAGTATGGGTGGACGTGAACCGGTGTTACAACACAAAGGGTCAGGGACATGTTTGTTCAGAGCCATTCAGCCACGGCAGACAGCTAGATATCAGAAGTATTTACTCCAAAGCATTTTAAAAGTGAGTACTTTGCAGTAAAAGAAAACGTTTATTCATACAGAATTAAGAAGATGCTATTACTGAATGCTTCTACTTGGAAGTTGATGCTTTTACTTTTTGCTAATACTTTTCAGAATTTACTACTTTTTATTCATACGACCCAATGTGCTTTAAATTTGACAATGCTACTCTTTCGCTGGATACCACTGGAAATAGTTTCAAAATTTTTGCATCACCATAAACACATCACTTTCACTAAAGGTTAATTCTGCGGAATAGTGCTTTAAAAGCATTCATTCTCCTTTCTCATAGACACACCCTCCCTCCTATCCGTCGTGCTCCCCCTACTTACACTCGTGGCTTTGCCCTTAACCATTTGTTTTTGTCCCCCCCCCCCCTTATAATAAAGAACTGGACATGATGCCTCAAATGTTTTTGAAAGCTTGCTGTTCAATACATGATTGTAACTTGACATGGGAAGAAACTTCATAATTAATTACAAAACCTTAAAAGCTTTCTGAACATTCCGAGTGCATTTGGGTCCTACAATCTATTTTCTTTGCATTTCCTATAAAAAAAAACTGTCTACATGCGTATATGATGCATATATCGAATACAATCAACATATTTTTGTCGTCACACTTTGTCTTATCTCCTGCTTTGCTTGCACATGGATACAATGTACATGTGTACAGTAGTATGATTTCACCCTTCCCTAGCTACAAACAAATTACAATGTGTTAAATCTAGTAAGTCTAACCCCAGGTTCCAAAATGTTTCGTCTCTGACTTCCTGTAAAAAAAAAGGGGAGCCTTGTTCAGGAAAGGACATTTTTTTAAACGTACTTTTGAGTAGCATATGAAACAGCTGCTTTATCAAATTTACTTATGATTTCCCAATTCCAATTTTTTTACACTTGATTACTGGAGTGTGTAACGTCATTTTGACAGGCAATAAATTGTGCTATTTCCTTTCTTTTAATTCTGGAATAAAATACCATGTTTAGGAAAGGACATTTTGAAAAAACATTTAACGGCTACATCAACATCTCACTCAAAACGGCATTTAAAAAATTTAAAAATTAGCCAATCCTAATAAGATTTGGTGTACAGATTTTTGGGACATACTTCAATGTCACTGCAAGTGACTACATTTGGACAAGGCCAGTCTCAGGCACATGTCACAATCAAAGAACGATGGGTGGATGTCGTTTATGTCTGATGTTCATGGAACCAAAGTTCCCAAGGGGGAATTTTGGCTTTGTGGTAGTTATTCAGTTCGAGAAACAACAGTCTGTTGGAGGGGGTTAAAGGCATTACCTACACAGGACAGCCTTGGATTGCTACCCTCATTGACTTTGCAACACAAAGATTTCGTCACAGGCAGTCTAAACCACACAAAAATGTTTCAGTTGAACAAAAACACACACCGAGTGATATGAATGGGTAACGTTAATGTTTGTTTGCTTGACCTCCCCCTCCCCAATCCTTTTCATGTTGTTAAATCAGAGTTGAATAAAAGTGTTTTAACTTAATTGATATACTCTTAGTTTGTATAAAAAAAAACAACAACAACAACAGCCCTTCCAAAAGGAACACAGCTAAATATTACAAGTTTGTGCACAACAACTGATTTAAAAGCAACACAAGTGAGGAGTAAATTAACCCCACAACAGGGCTGGGTGAAGTAATATAACCCAATTATTGGGCAAGAAAATAACACAACACCTGGGTAAAATGAGGGTTGGGTAAAGTTTACCATATTTTGGAGTAAAATGGGATTATGGTCGTCACATGGGTAAACTTCTTACCCAACAGTGCTGTGCTAAAGATGTTGCACATGTTGGTATTAAAAATAACACAATAATGGGTACTTTTTTACACTTTGGATGGTGTGCAAGAATTTTACACAAGTGAACGACCATGTTCCCTTTTTAATACCGAAAGGGTAAGAATGTTACCCAATGTTGAGCAATTATTTTTTAGAGTGTACAGGTCCTTGTGAGACAAAAACCAGCAAATTCCAACAAAGTCTTCCTATCAAATAAAGCATCAACGATAACCCATTTTTCATTTTGCAATCTTTCTCGTGAAACTGCCCATAAGTACTGGTCGGTATTTTTTAGAACTACTTAGTGCTGACCAGTGTAGTAACAACACTGCTACCCCTGTATGATGTTGATTTGTAGATTGATGACCAGTCAAAACAAGAATTGGGGGGGGGGAATTTACAATACAAAATTAGGTAACATTTCTCTACCATTGTCCACTTAATAACCTTAGGCCCAGTTTTATAAAGCTTGTAAGCATAAAGATTTGCTTAAACAAAGACAAATCTTGCTTAGGAGAACCAGGTTACCAGCCAAAATTAACGTTTACGTTGTTGTGACTGGTGCCCCACTCACTTTTTGCTTCTTGGTCTAAGAAATTTGCTAAGTCTGCATAACAGCTTTGATGTTACATGTAGGTCCAGATAAAAAGTACCGTGTTGATTATTGTCTTCTAGGCTCTCGACACTTTGGACAATGGAGCATTATTCTCCACCATGAAGAACTGTGTGCTGGGTACTGTGGAGGTGCTTCGTTACTTTGGCGGTTGGGCTGATAAGATACACGGCAAGACCATTCCAATAAGTAAGTCCTTGACGTCAGACTTCAAAACAAATTTCACTGGATTTTTTGTTACACGGCGTGTTTTACCATGGAGGTAGATTAGAGCTCCATGGTTTTACCCTTAGACCGATGAGTGATAGGCACTGTATACCCCAACAACCAAATTGCTCGGGTGCGATTCGAACCCACGACCTCTGCCATATTCTAGAGCAGGTGTCTTACCACTAGACCACTGAGCATGGCCGGTGGCACAAGGCCAGTTCAAATCCTTTTAGATTAGCAGCGGCGACTGCAACAATATTTTGGGGACACAAGATTCAGTGACGGTACTACTAGGTGTACCGTGTATCACACATCGGAAACAACAACAACAAACGTAGAGTTCAATTAACAACTCAATCTGCAGCAGTGAAGTTAATAACGAGAAGTCCCCTTGAACTACTAAGTGAAAGTAGTAGGCTTGTAGTTTCTTTTTAGAACCAAGTAGTCTCCTGAATTCCAAGGTCTACTCCATGGCAGTAGAATAAATAGCAAGACAAGTTCTCAAAGAACATCAAAGTAGATTCACATGGTGTTACATTGAGACATATGTATCTCACCATGCAATGCTTCAAAACCTAAGAACACAAAACAATATTCTTTTTTCCTGATGCAATTAATAACATCTGCTACATCCGTTTGTTGGGCAAATCGGTTAACTGCACAGTTAGGTCACCCTGTGCTCTGTGTATTGAACATGTTGAAACGGGGAGCTGTAGATTAATTCGTTTTTTTGGGGGGGTTGCTTTTGGGGGACAGAGGGTGATTTCTTTTGCTATACCCGCCATGAGCCAGTGGGCGTATGTGGAGCGATCATCCCGTGGAACTTCCCAAATGAAATGTTTGGTTGGAAGCTTGGCCCTGCCTTGTGCTGTGGAAACACCATGGTGATCAAACCCGCCGAGCAGACACCACTCAGCGCTATCTACTGCTGCTCTCTCATCAAAGAGGTCAGGATGATTTAGTATTCACCATTTATTTATTTCTCATTTATTTATTTGTCAGTCAGTGTAACTAAAACTCCTTAAAGGTAGGGTTTTAGATTGGTTTTTGTCAAGGTAATCCTGATTTGAAAAAATTATAAAGAAAGATAAAATAAATGTCAAATGTGAAAGTTTCAGGCTGAATACAATGTCGGCTTGCTGAGAAAACAGCAAAACTGTCGTGGTATTTTCACAAGAAGGTTCAATCCATCCACATTTAGCGGGTACCAACTGCATCTCTGGCCGCAGCATTCGCAAACAGACCCATCTCCCTCAGAAATCTGAGAAACGATTCATGCATGAATCGTTCCTCGGATTCAAATGTTTTGGGGTGAAAAAATTATCCAAACCATATTACTCCGAAGGGCATCCTTCCTCCAAAACAGTTTTATACTATCGACAGCTGTAGTGCTTCTCACAAAGTAATTTTTTTATCGCATCAATTCTTAGAGTACTACTTACCAATCTATGACCCCTACCGTTAACTTGGTACACTTATTGCCATTTCTGCAACTGGCAGTTTTTTTCACTGTTGGTATGATAAAATGAAATATAATTTAATACAATTTATTTATGGCCAGTCCCGGCTGGTCGGGAGACTGTAAAGGGATCTTTGAAAGGACTAGCCATTGTTAAGATAGAGATTTTCACGCCCAACTCAATCAGTATGAAAGCAATAATTATCGACCTGATGTACATAAAGTTCTCGCACCATTATGTAAATATACCAATCACAAGTTTGTGTTTGCTTAACCAGAGATCTGTTTAACCGATGGAAAGCAAGAGTATGGAAAGCAGTTATGAAGCTTATAAGGCTGTGTATGAATTGGCGGCTATGGCTACAGCTATGGCTTGACTGCCAGGTCATCATGCATTGAAGTGTGTATTGTCCTCGGCAACACCCTTAGCAGCAGTCATAGCCGCTGCTGTAGCTGCTGATTCAGATACAGCCTATCTTTAGTCCAGTCCTATGATGTACCAACAAATATTAGAGGAGTGGGGGGTGACCCCCATCCCTTTTACATCGCCATGGTCTGCTATCACATCCAGAAAACACAAGTTTGACCCCCATCTTGTACTACGTAAGTTGTGTATTTTGTTTTCTTTATGCAGGCTGGTTTCCCCCCTGGCGTTGTTAACGTGATACCTGGCTATGGTCCAACAGCAGGTGCTGCCATTTCAGAGCACATGGATGTGGACAATGTCGCCTTCACAGGATCAACTGAGGTACTTCATAGTCAGTATATTTTCTGGTAACGAAACCAAGGATGCCTCGTAAGTGAACTAATAGAATCACTGTAGCTCAAAAGCCTGAGGAAACCTGTAAACAAGGTTGCTTGCTTTGTGAGTCAGACACACTGGGGGTAACCCCTACTCTTTCATGATGAAGTGTTCTGGGTTCATTTATGTGCACTACCAATCCTAGCCTTGATATCAAGGCTGTGTAGACAAGTACTCTAACTAAAACCATAGAGCAAGGATACTTAAACCTCAGCCGCCCGAATGCGATACAACCCCAGTCCCCCGACTGACTCAAAAAAATAGCACACCGCACTCTCACCATGCACACACACAGCGCCTGTACACACAACCTTACGGATCCGGTTTGTGGGGTACTGCTATTGTTGTTCTTTTGTTCCCTTTTCTAAAGAATTCCCTTGTGGGGCCCTATTGTTCCTATTGAAATTGCCTTGTGGGGTCCATTGTTCCATTGTTAAAAGTACCCCGTAAGTTGGCATGTGTAAGGGCACACACGCACACACACACCGCTATTGTCCACACACCGCTATCGCCCACAATCCTAGCCCGTGAGCCGTCAGGCTCACAGCCTTGACGATCTTGTAAACCGAGTGTCTTATGTGTTTCATTGTTTTTCTTCGCAAATCTGTGGAAAATGGGGGGGTGAGTGGATATGCAAAGATTTATTTCATGAATAATACATCATTCCTAATAGCCAATCACACACTGTCGTGTGCGGGCGCTAGAGTAATCTTACATATTCATAATGTTTATTCATAAATACCCCAGACAGTTTCGCTATTCCTATTGGTGGAGAGCATGTTACGTGGGGGTGTTTAAACAGATGATAGAGCACGACCAAGAGTGTTTATAACCGGCTGGCTTCGCGTGTTGGGCGCGCAAGCTCACGGTACGCCAATTTAATTACGCGGAACGCAATATATAGCTATTAGTACCAGCGCGTAATCTATTTTTACACGCGCGTACATACAACCCAACGCGCACCAAACATAACTTTTAAAAAGTTTTTGAAAAAATGTACAGATTGTCACAGAATGTCTATAATTTTTTTTCGCTTTTTAACAAAAGGGCATTTATGAATGGGAATAAAAGAGTAGTGACTCGTCCTTAAACGGCTGTTTAAAACCTTGCAGGGTCGTGGCCGTGCGATAAAGGCCCGAGCCAAAGGCGAGGGCCTTTATCGCACGGCCACGACCCTGCCGGTTTTAAACGGCCGTTTAAGAACTGGGCCCAATTTCATAGCGCTGCTTAACGGTAAGCAAATTTTCGTGCTTACTGTATCAGAAAAATTTGCTAAGGCTTAAGCGTATTTCACAGGTTAGCAAGAAAATTAAGCGGCCATCTTGCACGTTCACCATGGATTTGCATTGTGACGTCAACCATTTTCGTGCAGTAAGCACCGGAAGGTTAGCATGCCTTTTCGTGTGCTTACGGTTAGCAGGGCTATGAAATGGAAACCGTGCAGTAAGCACAGAATCGGCCGTTAAGCAGCTCTATGAAATTGGGCCCTTGTCGCCACTCTTTTATTCCCTTATTAAACATGACCACTTCCAATGGCCAATCAAGAGCCTTTTATTACAAGTAGAGCGCACTCATTACCATAACCGCAAGACCCGGAAGTGTACAAGATCGTCAAGGCTGTGAGCCTGCATGGGCTAGGATTGTGGGCGATAGCGGTGTGTGGACAATAGTGGTGTGTGTGGGACGTGGAAACGAGCGTTTGTGTGCTTCCTTGGGTGAGAGCGTGGTGTGCTGTTTAAAGACAGTCGGGGGACCGGAACAGGAGTTACATTGCATTCGGGCATCGCATTCGTGCGGCTGTGGTTATGCACATTTTAGCTTTATAGTAAGCAAACTATTACACAGCCTTGCAATCAAGGCTACCAATCCTCTCTTCCTTCCTCCATGACCGGGACCTACAGCTTAATGCCCCATCTGAAGGACTAAGCAATTATTTCAAAGTATCTTGCTCAAGGACACCACTGCTGAGACTGGGACTGAAACCCACACTCTACTGACATGACTGATCAGTTGAACAATTGACCACTAATAGTTGTAAAGTAAAAATCCAGCAATGGGGGGACTTAGTTTGATGGTGAACTTCTTCAAACTTGAAGCATGCTTGTGCAAACTGAATGCTCAATATTGAGTAGCAAATGATGATTGTTGAGTGGCACCCAAACACATTGTTCTTGTAGCATTTTGGGAAATCATTGAATGAACATTTAAATACTAATTTTGGTTTTACCCTACACCGATGTGTGTTAGCACTGCATACTCAGTACTCTCCCGAGTTCTGTAAAAAAAAAATCACAGGCATATTACTCGGGTGGGATTCGAACCCACGACCTTTGCAATTCTAGAGCAGTGTCTTACCAACTAGACCACCGAGATTGCCCGGTAGCTAGAGGCAGTTCGAATCCTATTTTTTAGCAGCAGGTTCATATTGTTTGTACTTCTGACTAAAAGCCAGTGCTAAATCCTTGTTGATTGTTTTTGTCAATATTTTTTTACTGCATGACCTGATTTTTGCGGAAAGAAATTTTGTTATTAAAGTTTTTTTTTCTCTGTGAAAATTTTGACAGACAATGCTGTTTCAAAACAAAACAAACATACAAACGATTTTGCACAAGCCATGGACAATGCTCAAAGTAACATGCACAATTTCTGACAACAAACGTAAGGGAAATTTCTTGAAAGCTTCAGGTGTGAGCTCTTGAAAAAAATCTTCTTTTTATAGATTGGAAGGATTATCCAACAGGCTTCTGGGACAAGCAATCTGAAACGAGTGTGCTTGGAGATGGGTGGCAAGAGTCCAAACATCATCTTTGCTGATGCCGATTGTAAGAATCTAAATCAATAAGACTTGAAGCTTTGCATAGTGTCAGTAGTAGTAGTACAGCCGTCGATTTCACCAAACTCTTCCTAACTTAGGATTAATCTTAGGACTTAGGACGAGTCCCAGCCTTGCACTGTAACATGTAAACCTTAAGATTAATCCTAAGTTAGGACTAGTTACTCGTCCTAACTCGAGATAGGATTAATCCTAGCGTTTCGTGAAATCGGCTGCTGGCCTTGCAGTGAAGTATTTTGTAAGTAGCCCACCCCACCGGGTTAAACTGTGCAATTAACTTGCCCCCATGAAGTTTTAGTAGCCCAGATTTTCAACATGCATTGTCATATCTTTCTGTTGTTTTAGTGGTTGCGATCACAACCAGATTAATGGTCAAAATCAAATGAAGTTACATACTCAAAAATAACATACAATTTTGTAATTTATTGTTCTGAAAAAGGGACAGTGTTTCTGGCTGCTGAATGTGCCACAGCACCTTGTAAACCCTTATTTAAGGTGCTACTTAAATCGGTCTCATAATTAAGAAGAAAATTTAAAATGTCTTAAAATGTTTCTGTTTGTTCAAATACCTTCAGGGCTCAAATTTAGGGGGAAAATCTACAAGACCACAGGGCTTGTAGGTTACAATATTTACTGGACCAGCAGTTATTTTACAAGAGCAGAATGTAATGAGAGAGAGAACGTTCTACACAGTTTAAAATGTACATGTAAACTGTTATTTAATTAAACAAGCACTTGGAAAATATCTCATTAAATGTGTGATTGGTATAATAAGTATCCTTCAATACTCAACACAATTGAAAGATATTTAAAGAAATTATAGCACAGTGAGGTACTTTTGAGTCAATTGAAAAACACAAGACCACCCTACTTGTCCAGTCCTGAGTTTAAGACAACCGGACTTGTCCAGTCCTGAGTTTAAGACAACCGGACTTGTCTAGTCCTGAGTTTAAGACAACCGGACTTGTCCGGTCCTGAGTTTAAGACAACCGGACTTGTCCAGTCCTGAGTTTAAGACAACCGGACTTGTCCAGTCCTGAGTTTAAGACAACCGGACTTGTCTAGTCCTGAGTTTAAGACAACCCTACTTGTCCAGTCCTGAGTTTAAGACAACCGGACTTGTCTAGTCCTGAGTTTAAGACAACCCTACTTGTCCAGTCCTGAGTTTAAGACAACCGGACTTGTCTAGTCCTGAGTTTAAGACAACCGGACTTGTCCGGTCCTGAGTTTAAGACAACCGGACTTGTCCAGTCCTGAGTTTAAGACAACCGGACTTGTCCAGTCCTGAGTTTAAGACAACCGGACTTGTCCAGTCCTGAGTTTAAGACAACCGGACTTGTCCAGTCCTGAGTTTAAGACAACCGGACTTGTCCAGTCCTGAGTTTAAGACAACCGGACTTGTCCAGTCCTGAGTTTAAGACAACCGGACTTGTCTAGTCCTGAGTTTAAGACAACCGGACTTGTCCGGTCCTGAGTTTAAGACAACCGGACTTGTCTAGTCCTGAGTTTAAGACAACCGGACTTGTCCAGTCCTGAGTTTAAGACAACCGGACTTGTCTAGTCCTGAGTTTAAGACAACCGGACTTGTCCAGTCCTGAGTTTAAGACAACCGGACTTGTCCAGTCCTGAGTTTAAGACAACCGGACTTGTCTAGTCCTGAGTTTAAGACAACCCTACTTGTCCAGTCCTGAGTTTAAGACAACCCTACTTGTCCAGTCCTGAGTTTAAGACAACCGGACTTGTCTAGTCCTGAGTTTAAGACAACCGGACTTGTCCAGTCCTGAGTTTAAGACAACCGGACTTGTCCAGTCCTGAGTTTAAGACAAGAGTTCTGAGTTTAAGACAACCGGACTTGTCCAGTCCCGAGTTTAAGACAACCGGACTTGTCCAGTCCTGAGTTTAAGACAACTGGACTTGTCCAGTCCCGAGTTTAAGACAACCGGACTTGTCCAGTCCTGAGTTTAAGACAACCGGACTTGTCCAGTCCTGAGTTTAAGACAACCGGACTTGTCCGGTTCTGAGTTTACTGGCCCGATGCTACAATCACAAGCCTCGGGCCCGTGGTCCAGTCTTTATTTTCGAGCCCTTGACCTTAAGTACTTTATTGGTAGATACGTGCACTTCATTATATATTGTTGTTCCCAGTGGACATTGCTGTGGAGGAGAGCCACGAGGCCATCTTCTTCAACATGGGGGAGTGCTGCTCGGCCGGGTCCCGCACCTTCGTACAGGAGGAAATCTATGATGAGTTTGTCAAGAGGAGCGTAGAGCGAGCAAAGAGACGCGTCGTTGGTAACCCCTTTGATTCCAAGACCGAATCCGGGCCACAGGTTCGTCATTTGAATACTGGGTGCATGTATAGTGCGTTGTTGCTGAATATTTTATCACGTGGTGAAATCTGGATAATTCCATTTTCACTCTTCAAATTTCACATTCAAACGACGGTGTAAAAATGCCTACGTATTTGGTACCCATCCAGTTGTGAAATTTGTTACAAAGCATTTAGTGAAGTCACCTTTCAAATAAATGGATTCTGCACATTTTTTTTTTTTTTTTTTGTTACATGGAATTTTTAATTCATTCTAGATTTTCCATGATATCCAATCATCACATTTGTCCTTTTGACTAATGGAAAAATTCCAGGGTGGATTATTCCTAGGCTGTTCAATGTTGACATCCAATGATGTTGTGTTTCAAGTAACACCATGAAAGGAATGTTTTAGTGTGTGATTCATTGCAAGAGACGTTTGATCTCTTTTACTATGGACTCTATATATTTGAAAATTACCACATCAAAAAACAGAATTGACTGTGATTTTGATCACATGAAGGTGCTTTATTGGCGAATTTCCTTGCATCACAATTACAGTGTTATCTTATTTTGACTGCCTGTTTACTTGTCTCTTCCTTGTATCAATGGCCAAGCGAATAATACTAATAATAACAATGAAAGCAACAATGAAGGAAAAAAAACAGTTCATTTTACTTGTTTTGCATTATGTAAATTTGCTTCACACATGCCCTCACAGGGTCGAAAATACTGTAATTCGTGACCACTTTAGAACATTTTAATACAGCCTCAGCTCAGTAAGTGCACTAAGACCCAAAACATTTGCTTTTGATAACCTGATTTAGATTGACAAGATCCAACTGGATAAGATCCTGGAGTATGTGGAGATCGGCAAGAAGGAAGGTGCCAAACTAGAGTGTGGTGGAAAAGCCCTCGGTGGTAACGGTTACTTCATGGAGTCTACCGTCTTCTCTAACGTCACAAATGAAATGAGAGTTGCTCAGGAAGAGGTATGACTTCCCTGCTTCGCCGCCTCGCCCTGGTCTTTTTTTTCTTCATGTATGACGTCTAGCTGGCGATGCCGCGTGCGCCTTGAGTAAAGGCTACCCTTAATCTCGACCCAGAACCTCCCAGCTGTTACACTTCTCTGGTTTACAGAACGGTTTACGGAAATACAAAACTAGGGGGGTTGGTCATGATGTGGACTATCTCTTTCCCCCTGTGGTGACTGCTTTACTTTTTCAAGAAAATTGAAAGTCTCAAGGAGATTTTAAGAAAATTCTGAAATCACAAAAAATAAATAAACCATGAGAAATCTCATGCCTATCACACCTCTTCCTGTTTCTGGTTCTGTATTCTGTTTGGCAGAAACATGGTCACGTGGGGTTCAATAATAGCTAGGCCAGTGCATGATATTTGCACTGCTGTGAACCAGATGAGCATCAAGCCATTACGAGTGTGTAACTTCCATAATTTGCAAGAAACAGTTCTTAGACTGGGCAATATAATTTTAATTGTTGACCGGTTACAGCACCATGACCTTCTAATGATGTGAACAATGAACAGCAAGTAAAACACTTAAGCCCGGTTCATACTTCCTGCGAACGTGAATGCGAAGCGAATATTGACGTCACAAATTCGCAACGAATAATTCGCAGCAGTTGAAATGTGCTCAACTCCTGCGAAACATTCGCTGCGAAAACGGCCCTGTGACGTCAAAATTCGCTTCGCATTCGCATTCGCAGGAAGTATGAACCGGGCTTTAGTCAAAAGGGAAACTAAAGGCATTCCCCTGAATTGTGGAATCGCTTCTTGTTGATGTTTTAGACTGATGTCTGTATTAAACACATATGGACTGGCAGCATTTCATTTTAAGCAAACATGGGGGGGGGGGTTGCTCAAGCATTCTCTTTGGCAAGCCATTCCATAATTTTAGTGCTCACTTTGGTTCTCCTTTTCTCGGTTGCGCTTATTATAGATCTTTGGTCCGGTACAGCTTATCCTTAAGTTCAAGAGTATGGATGAAGTTTTGGAAAAGGCCAACAACGTCCAGTACGGTCTCGC
Source organism: Pisaster brevispinus (assembly GCA_023634235.1). Lineage (NCBI taxonomy): Eukaryota > Metazoa > Echinodermata > Asteroidea > Forcipulatida > Asteriidae > Pisaster > Pisaster brevispinus. The sequence continues at coordinate 5,208,981 of JAMKCF010000011.1, forward strand.
TGGGGGGGTGTTCACCAAGGACCTGGATAAAGCTCTGACTGTAGCCAACAGCCTGGAAGCAGGAACTGTCATGTAAGTCAAATGTTTGGATTTGGAAAAAAGTTGAGTGACGTGTATTCAACCCCCAAAATATATGCCAGCACGCCCGGAGGGTTCGCTGGTACAAACCAGTACCCACTTAATTTGTTTATATATATTGACCCCCTGGCAACAATGCCACACGCGGCTACTGGCGACCACGCTTGCCATTTTGAGAGATAAATTGCCCTTACAAATAATGGTGAGCATGTAAATGTCGCATCGCCTACAATGTGCACTACACTGTATAGCACACGAGGGCACTGATTCCCAAAGTGCCGCAAACAAGATTATTGTGATGTATGACGTCCGGGTGAGTTGGGTCAATACATGTACATAATTTAATAGATAAATGCATTGAGACAAAGATTTACCAATGTTTGATGAGCAATGTATACTCAGTGTTCCCCCCCCCCCCCCCACCGAGTCCTTTGGAGAAAGAAATGATGTTGCAAAAAAAAAATTAAAGGCATATCGCTTGGGTGGGACTCAAACCCATGACCACAGCCATTTAAGCAGTACCATGCAAGTTGGCCCAAAAGTCTTGCCACAAGACCATCGAGCAAGCCTGCTGACAAACAGCCCAGTGGACCATGAATGATTTGCTTTTTCCGATCTATCAAGTACTCCAGTCAAAACATAACCTGTTGGTAAACCTTAAGTTCCATTTTTAAAAATATATTTATTATACTTTTTTTCCCCCATAAATATTTAGGTGTTGTAAAGCTCAGGCCTGTCGGTGTTATGTTTTTGTTTGTTTAAGTTCGGGGTGTTTGTTTGTTTGTTTATATATTTGTATGGGCGTTGCTTTTTTTTCTCTTTCAAGGGTCAATAACTATTCTGGAGGAGGTGCCAATGTTCCTTTCGGAGGCTACAAGATGTCAGGCATTGGTAAAGACCTGTAAGTTATTTAGACTCCTTCCTGCTACAGGGCTTGAATTTTGGAGAAATATCCACAAGACTGCAGGGCTTGTAGCTAAAAATTTTTACTGGACCAGAATTTATTTAACAAGACCAGAATCAAAATGAGTTGAACAAGCACTAAGAATAAATCTCATTTCTATACTGAAGAGAATTAACATATATTTGTCAGAATCATAAGTCAACATTTTTCACCAAAAATATCACACAATGAGGTAGCCTATTATTATTCAATAGAAAAACACAAGACCAGCGGGCTTGTCAAGTTATGAGTTTACTGGCCCGAGGCTAAAACCAAGGCTCAAGCCCTGTGCTATCAATAACAAGCGTATGACTTGATGCTCCATCAGGGATACACAAGTCCTCACTCCTCACTCACAGTCACAAGCAGAGCAGCTCATATTTCTCTGTTGTTGTTTTGGGGGTTTGGGGTTTGTTTTTTGGGGGGTGCTGTAGAAAAATGAAAACTCTCCACATATGACATAAATCTATGCACAAGTTAATTCCACTCCACTTTTTTTCTTCTTTTTTTTGGGTGCATCTTTACAAAGTTGACTGTTTGACCGTACACCATAAGTGACTTCCAAGAATTCAAATGCTGCTGCTATGAAGAACTGTTTTCTATGGATGGGAAATTTGACATTTCAATAAAATACCCGTAACTAGTAATGACTGACCATTTTCTTTTTTTCTCTCTCTCTTTTTTCCCATATAGGGGTGAAGATGCATTGACTAGTTACTATGAAGTGAAGACGGTGAGTTGAACTTAAAATAAGTTACATACATTTTGTGACGGAGGAGAAATATGGTCAGGGTTCTGTAAAGTACAGATAATAGATATACTATTGAAACATTACTAGCTTTAAAAAAATAAATAAATAAAAAATAAAAATCTATTAGTTTCAACTATCCAATGTGCAGTTTGTGAAAGAAAACTGTGAAATGTTATGGAATAACCATGGCTCAATTTCAAAGAGCTGCTTAAGCAGACAGTGTTGCTTAACAAATTGCTGCTAAGCAAAAACAGAAAGGAAACCTGTTGCAAATGGTACATATAAAATGGTATTGTGGCCGGTAACCCTTTTTTTCCCTGGTAAGGCCAATTGTTTTTTCGCTTTGCTCATTTGGAGCTGCTGAAGCACGACAAGTAGCTAAGCATAACAAAATTATGCTTACCGGAATAAGGTTACCTGCTAAAATACAATCTCACATGTTTCATTTGTGACTGGTATCCTTTTCTTTGTTCTATCCCAAATTGTTTAAAATTCACGCAGTCAATAATCTTTGTGGTTTATTGCTTGATATTAGAAATGATTTCTTTAACATTTTGGTTCATAGATCAATTCTGGTATTTTTTATTGCACAGGTCCAATTTTCTTCTCTCTTTTTTTCTTCTTCTTTTTCCCCTTTTTTGTTGTTGGTTTGTTTTTGTTTTGTACATCAAAGGATGAACAAATTCTCTGATTGGATTGCTTTCTTTTTGCAGGTCATTGTAAAGGTGCCAGTGAAGAATTCCTGAATCAAAGAGATAAACGACTTCAATCATGTCAATTGGAAATTTACAAGGATAAAGAACAACTCTTAAAAACACTTTTCATAATGCCTGAAAATTTTGGTTAATAGTTATGACAACCTTCTTTTTTTTTTCTTTTTTTTTAGGTGTGGAAATTTAACTTTAATATTATATAAGCAATAAATCTGTAAATACTCCCCCCAAAAAAGGAAGAAGTAAAAAAAAGACACTAAAAGAAGATGAACCTATTAAGGTAAACAAAACAAAAGTTGGAATGGGCCACACAAGTGATTGTGTACCAGTCCCACCAAAGAATTCCTACAGTTCAAAAGATAAAAATGTATCGTTGATCTGTATGTACTTTCAGATATTGCTGTATGAGGCTTAACTGCCCCAAAACTCTGCCCTCATTCCGATGGCTTCTATCTGATATAATGTGGAGTCTGAAAGGTCCAAGATGTAACACCTTGTAAAATCAAGGGGCTTCGTCTCCAGACCAAGAAGAGATTTCGAATTATAATACATTCTCACGGGCTGTTCGAAGATGAGTGGTCAAAGTTTTATTTTGACCCATTCAACCAACTATTTTTAAAAATCTAGTTTTATAGATTCAAGAAAGTTACAAGCTTTCATTAAAGGTTTAAAAAAAATAAAAATTAAAAATTAAATTAAAAATCTGCCGAATTGTCAGGATTCTGACATTAAATCAGCCACAAATAATTTTGCATGTTACATGTGTTTTGTGCATTGTCTGTGACATTTATAAGCAAAGATTTTAAAGAATGTTTTTCATTTTGAAATTTGCATCATCTGTAAAAGATCATTCAGGAAAAAAAATTCACAAATATATATTATATTTAGCAAAAATTGTTCCAACGAAAATCGGGTAAAGTTTACATTTTGTTTGTAACATACTGAGCATTGAACTAGGGGAGGGGATGCATTTTGGGGCGGGGCTTAATAGATTTGACTTTCACACAGGTTTAATAAGCACAACTTGCACACTTGGACCAATTTATAGAGTAGCTAAGCTCAACAAAAATTGATGCTTACGAGAATAAGGTTACCAACAAAAATACCATTCTATCTATACAATATGTGACTGGTATCCTGATAATTTATATTGCTCAGAAAATTTGTAAGCAATGTTGCTTAAGAAGCTCTATGAAATTGGGCCCTCATTATAATATGTACTTCTTGAACAAGGCTGAACCTCCATGGCCTCATTTCATAGAGCTGCTTTAAGCAGTTAACATATGCTTAGCAATTTGTTGCTAAGCGAAAAATAAACAGGAAACCAGTCACACAGATTGTATATGTGACCACTGGTAACTTTCTGGTAAGCATATTTTTGTTTTGCTTTGTTTGTGCTAAAGCAGCTCAATAAAAGTGGGCCCTGGGCATAGAGCTGGTTATCGGCACAAAAAGTAACTAAGCACAAAACAATGTGTGCTTTCTGGAATCTGGCTACCAACCGAATACCATGCACCATCTTTGAACCCGAACCTGCTTAATTTTGATTTGTACAAACTTTTTTTTTTTTTTTTTTTTTTTTATAACTAGTTTCAATATGGAAATGTAATGAAATAAACATTTTGCATTCAGTACATGAACTTGTATACTGTGTTTTGTAAAGTTCTTGTTATGAAATGGGGTTGCCGGAAAAAAACACTGGAATTTTTTAATTAAAGAAAATGTTGACTCTGAGGAACTGATTAGCTTACTGCTCCACTAAAATTTTCCAGTAAATTGTTACTTTTTCAGAATTGAAATGCCTCTTGGAAAATGAAAATGGCCGTTCCCCATTTTAAAAACCGTTTTTCAGGCCATCAAGTAAATTCCCAGGCAACAAAACCCCAGGAAATGCTGGGGAACAGTAACCCCACACTGCCCTCTCAATGTTCATTTCGCACTTAATGCAATTTTCCTGGGAAATTTAAACACTGTGCCGTTGTTGGGGTTATCTTACTTAAACGTAGGGTCATAGATTGGTAAATACACCAAAAAATGTATGACCATAAAAACTTGGTAAGAAGCACTGCAGCTGTTGAGAGAAAAAAGATTCATGCATGAATCGTTTCTCAGGTTTTTTTAAGGGTTGGTGTCCGTTCGCTAATGCTGCGGCCAGAGTTCTGGTTAATACAAGCTATCACCTCACGAAACATGGATGGATTCAACCTTCTTGTGGAAACAGTGAGATTTTTGCTGTTTTCTCAGCAAGTAGACACTGTGTTCAGCTGAAACTTTAATATGTGATTTTTATTGTATCTTTCTTTATAATTTTGCCTATAAATCAGCATTATGGTGACAAAAACCAATCTATGACCCTACCCACATTCAGGGGTAGCTAGTTCCTAGGAAATGATTGTTTCTGGGAGTTAGCCAGGGTTGTGTGATTCATGTATGAAAAAGGTCGACCCGATTTGACAGGATTGGGCCGATTCGGTGCAATTTTGGTTCAACAATGATTTGGGAAATCTTCAAAAGACTTTTTGAAAATGATTATCAAAAGTATTGCAGATGGGAATCTCAACATATCTGTAAATGTTTATATTTCTGTGGAGGGTTGGTAGGACTGTAATGAGCAATCAGATTGAATCTGAAAAATTGCTTTGACTTATGTTGTTTTGTCTGATGTTATTTTGTATTCATTATTTATTTTGTATTTCCTTGTTATCTTGTTGCATTTTCTTCGTTTTACATCCTTTTTTCAAATATTTATTTCACAAATTATTTATTTCACAAAGCAGTAATTACATTCATCTCAATCCTGCCGTTCAAAACGAAGTAATCCTGATCGTAATCATAATCACAACACAGCAGTCACTGTAGTTTTTTTTTTTTGGTATCTACTAGGGGGGGGGGGGCATGAACCTTTCCCATCATAATCAAGCCTGATACCCCTCAGAGGGGGTAGAGGAGCTTACCGCTATAAAAATGGAGTGTGTCACACAACCACTGTAGGTGGTTCCCTCAGACAAATTAACAGAATGAACATGACATGCGCCCATGAAATAAATGAATGCTGAAACCTTCCAATTCTATATTTACAATTGCCTTAATTTATTTACACAATTCAATTATGCCAAAGTTAACTCTTTCACAAAACTCTAAATACAAATTACACGATACACGATTTTCAATACACTAAAAAAAAAGAAATGGGGAGACTAAACTCGTCTATCAATTTTTAACTTGTAATCTCCTCAGCGATGAAATTTCCTCCAACTTTTTACAGTGCTAAATTCTAGTCAACAGAGGAACTTAACTCAAACTTCACTCAACTTGCGAAATAATTCCGTGGTCAATACTACTGAACTTCTTCTTTTTCTTGTCAAAATTGTCCGCCTTTCAATTCAAAATTAGTCAAAAAAGAAATCCTCTTTTTCTACTTCAAAATCACACCGCAATTTCCTCCTAAGAAAGAGTCTTTCAATTGAAATACATTTAGAACAACCACAAGTTCTCACTTAGGTCTTTCTAATGTCACTTCGAAATAAATAACAATCTTTTCACATAATTATGGGAACACTGCTTCACTTCTTTAACAATTTCAAAATTCTAAAGTTCCCAGGAAAAGTAAATCTCAACTAGGTGTGTCTCCGAGTTTCAACCGGAGCTATTCTCAACAATTTCCTCCTGTTACAAAAATCCTCAATCTCAGAAGGTAAAATTACCTCTCCACAAAATTATCAATCTGAATTTGGTCCGCAACGGCTTCCAAACTTTTAACACCTTTCAATATCTCAAAATAGCATGCCACTTCTCAAATTAGAAAATTCTACATTCAATCATCAAAATCTATAATATCAGTCTGTCTCAAAAAGTACTTAACTAATGCATTATTGCATCATTATACAAAATACATCAGGGAACTTTCTCTCCACCCAAAAGTAACGACTTGCGTTTTCTGTAGATGATTCCTGTTGCAAATGTTCGAAGGTAAACTTCGGTCTCCTCAAAGTTCAACACATCGGGTAGGGGTAGGGTACAACTCTCAAATGATGTTAGGTCGATCGTTCCTCAATCCTGCCCTCATACCAGCCTTCTAGCTCGGAATTTGTGCCATCTATAAAATTAGTATTATAATACACCAAATAATTTCTCCCCTAGGAAAACATATTCACATCATTTAAAGGCATTTAGGCTTATTCAAGGGTTACATTTTTACATCAAAATTTGTAAATATTCAAAAGGTAAGTTTCCATTTTTAGTTTTGTACTGAATATCTTACATAAAAATGTCACAATAAAATTAACTTACGGTTAGGAGTTCTTATTGCTGTTAAAATATCAATGGTGTCTGCAAGCTATTGCAATTTTTGGTCGATGTATCTATTTGATCGCAGATTTTTGGCTAAACTAAATGTTAGCCATTTTGTTTAACAAGGTTGTATCTGCTCGAAGGTCCTGTAAATTATCTATAACCTTCCTGCTGGCATAGTCCGCCTTCGAATGACTGAGACCGCACCCCAACTTAAGGCTGCCAAAAATTCCAGGATTCCCTAACCATGGCACTTAATCCCAGAACAATAGTCATGCACCAATAAACATAAACTCTCTCAGTCACTTCATGCATACCTGTCCAAATAAGGACTTCTCACTCAACTGAACTAGCCTGGCTGCTTTTTGCATAAATTAAATAAATATTCAGTGGGTGGGAAACTACTAGCCAATCAGAATGTCTTCTTTCAAGCAGGCACTATATATACAGGGTTTTAAAATAAAAATAGGTTAATATTACAAAGTGAAAACCAAAAAAATACAATTCAATGTGACAGAGTGGTCTTATTCTTTTTTTCTCTGATGGTTAATTGCCCTGGGAAAATGGGTCACTCTGAAGCCCTGCCCCCTAGCCCTGGCTTCAGACCTACCCACCATGTGAATTAAGGTAGTCAGTGAGATTTTCAAGGTGAACCAACTACCCTCAACTTTTGTCAGATGGTGGTAGTGGATGACCCAAAGACTGGACTTTGTGAAAATTCCCAGACGGAACGATTAACAATTTTTGAAAAGCCTGCTGCAAACATCGGTTATGGTTTCACCATATAAATGATAAGTCATAAATATGAGATACAAGTCTTTATAAACACCCCTCTCTCTCTCTCTCTCTCTCTCTCTCTCTTTCAATTGCCCTTTAAGGCTTCCATCGACCTTAAAAGCCCTTTAAAGCACAAAGAAAAGAACATGTTTATTCAGCAGACAACATTTCAGGGAGCTAATTTCTCTGGGTAATATAGCATGTAAACAGGAAGAAAGCCAACGACCGACCTCATTGTCACATGATCTGGTGGTGAAGTATCAGGCGATATCCAATAGATCCACTGATCAGGCAAACACTGCTCAGATTATATAGAGAGGGCAAGGCCCCTTGTGCAGTTGTGGCCACAAATAGTGAGAACCATAGGCAGCCTATGATATCATAATCAACAGCCTCACTCTCCAATGCTTTATGGCTTGGACATGCATGACTGGTTGTAGTGTACAGATTGAACCATACAATTTAGAGAAAGGACATTAATCGAACTGAGTAAAGTCTGCTGAGTTTGTACTTTGGAAGCCACCATTTGGGTTGTGTACACTGTACACCAGCAGCACACCAGGCAGGAGCTCTACACAGGCAGAGCCTACAGAGGTAATCTTAATCGAATTTGGGTTTGAACAAAGAAACATTGAATGGAGTGGGTCATCTGGACTTGAACCAATGAACTCCGGATTTACGTACCTGCTCTCTATTGTATCAACAGTCTGTTCCTTGCTCTATGATCCTGTATGTAGCATGGAGCAATAAACTATCCAGGGGGGTTTATCACAGTGGTGGTGTGACATTTCCATTGGGGGTGGGGCAAGGGTAGTGGGTTGGGGTTTTTTTTTATTCTGGTGTGGTGGCACTGGTTTCGAATCAGATAAACAGGAAAATTGTTCAGAAACAATTTTTTGTTCGCTTGTTTGGGGGGGGGGGGTTTTGGGGGGGGTTAATGTACATCGAACCATTCATGGGGCTGTGATGGGAAGGGGGAAAATAAGATAGCAAAAAAGCACATATTTTACTTTACTACATGTATTATTACTATTAATTCTTTATCACTCTTTAAAAAGATGGCGGGGGGGTATGCTTTTGATGTATCAAAACAATTCTTGTATGCATTTTTTCAATTTCATTTTAGAGGGCAAGAGGGGGGGGGGGCAAAGGGGGTGCTAACATGGCTCACAAAACTCTGACCTCCTTTTATTTAAAGCGCTTAATGTTGTTTTGCAGACAAAAGGCCAGTAAGAGATCCAGCTACGCACCACTTGCACTCGGTCATTAGCTTGATAACATGGCCGTGCCAGAAACTAAGTACACACAGGTAAGTTTTCTTCCATGATTTACTTACGGGACAGCGCCCTTCCCATCACGGTTACCCCTTGTGGGTTTTTTTTAGTGGTCGGCCATGATGGGACCAGTCAGTTTGTCATTTCAATAGTCTGCAAGCCTTTTCACTGGTCCACATCATTTACGTTTTTTCTTTCAACCCTGTCATTTTGAATAGCACCTGAGTTTGAAACCCAGTGCAGGCAGTGGTTTACATGGAGCCTTTAGAAGCGGTCAAGCCAGCCAGATCACTAAAGCCGTGTTCACATTGGTCTTATTTTGGGTAAACTAACCAAGCAAATGGGCAACTTGACCATTTTAAGTCCAATGCGAACAGCCCAGGAAGTTTCCCTCCCAGGTAACTTACCCGACCCGAATGGTTAGTTTAACCAGCCCACTTCTGCCCGGTTAAATTGACCAGGTCAGTTTAACCAAGCCGAAAAGTCCAGTGCGAACACGATCTGGGTAAAAGCCGTCCCGGTAAAAAGCCATGTTTACACGATGCTCGGTTGCACTCATTGCATTCTCACTGTCATGCACCCCGGTTAAATGTCACTGTGATAGCACTAGTATCACCGGTCATGTCGGTTAGTTTACCCACGTCCTTAATCCAAGTGCGGACGCTGGTAAGTTTCACTTATTGGAATGTTAACCACGGTCTTGGTAAAAAAAATTGTCAATGCATCGGACGCAATCAGTTCACTAATTTTTTCTAAGTTATTCTTCCCTTACCTACTGGTCATGTCGGTTAGTTTACCCACGTCCTTAATCCAAGTGCGGACGCTGGTAAGTTTCACTTATTGGATTGTTAACCTCGGACGCAATCAGTTCACTAATTTTTTCTAAATTATTCTATTGCACAATAATTGGTACAAAGACTTTCTTGGGCACCAGCGAACACTGACATTTTGAATCAGGTGTGCGTTAATTGTCTATTTTAAGTGTTTGAAGCTAGTACTTTACACTCATCTTAATTCATGATGCTACACCGTAACATCTCTTCTTCTTCTTTTTTCAATGCAGTTGTTTATCAACAATGAGTTTGTGAACTCTGTGAGTGGGAAGACGTTCCCCACCATCAACCCAACGACGGGAGAGAAAATCTGCGACATTCAGGAAGGGGATAAGGTATCTAGGTTTTGAAACTCTCTGGAAATGTTCTGCAACGTTACAGTTTGCCCTATTCAGCATTATATGGTGTTATCACATTAGGGCTCAATTTTAAGACTTTTCTTACCGCGATTCGGGACGATCTGCATTTAGAAGCCTGCAATTTACAGGGTGCCGTAATAACAGAATTCTGTGGTAAGCAGAGCCATGAAATTTGGCTGTGGTTTGCAATGGACAAACAGTATACAAAGCACATTTATAATTACTATTACTACGAATTTCTGGTAATGAAACGAAGGATACCTCTTATAGGTGAGTTAATCACTGTAGCTCACAAGCATGATAAAACCTGTAAACAAGGGTGCTTGCTATGTGAACCCTACTCATCCATGATTTAGTGTTCTGGGTTCTTTTATGTCATGTATGCACTGCTAATCCTAGTATACAGGACCTGTAGTTTAATGTCCCATCCAAAGGACAAAGCAGTTATGATAAAGTATCTTGCTCTAGGACACAAGTGCCACGACCGGGACTGGAACCCACACTCTGCTGATCAGAAACACCAGAGCTTGAGTCTGGTGCTCTTAACCTCTCGGCCACGACACGCCACTTAATGGGAAGGATGGGGCAAGTTATTGAGAGAATACTCTGGGCTTGGGGGGACTCCAGCAAATCAATCAGACGTATTTTAAAATCAATTTAAATTTTCAGACCTGGAGTTTCATGGTATCATTGTAGATGAATTATTTTGTTGTGACATTTCTACAGGCAGATATTGATTTGGCTGTCAAAGCTGCAAAAGAGGCTTTCAAACGTGGGTCACCATGGAGAACTATGGATGCCTCAAAGAGAGCAGAGTATCTCTTGAAGTTGGCCGACTTACTACAGAGAGACTTGGAATACCTGGCAGTAAGTGTCACTTATTTCAGCAAAAATTGAAGTGTGTTTATCTATTAGGCTACCTTCGTCATGGGGGTCTCTACTTGACAAGCCCTGCTTTTTGGAGACGCCCACCACTTAATCACCCTCTATTCTTAATTCATCCCTGTTTTTGATTGTTTGAGTGGAAACAAAGTATTCAGTTGAATTTCAAAAATAGTGCATTTACTCAGGATACATTTACTCAGGATATGCACTCTTTTATATTGCGCAAATTCCCATGCTTAAATGTGCATCATATTAACTATATTCCAAACATGACCAGCCTTTGTAATTCCATGCCATTGGATTTCAAAAGTCTGCACCAAAATGTTACACATTAAACAAATCATGTATTATTACACTGCTTTAAATGTGTTCTTGTACATGTAGTCTTTGGAGACTGTGGACAATGGTATGATCATATCGATCAGTAGAGGCAGTGTGAATCGAGCTGTTGGGATGGTCCGCTACTATGCAGGATGGGCCGACAAGATACATGGAAAAACCATTCCCCTTGGTAAGTAATAAGATTCAAGGCAAGGCAAGGCCCAAATCGGCGGCTGTGTTAAAAATGGCTACACAACTATGTTCCGACACCCACCTCCTGATGTATTTTCCTAATCCTTTGACCCTATCTAGCCCTTGTGTGTAGATCACTAGGGGGTTATCGGAACACTGTCAGAACACACAACCTTACGGATCCGGTTTGTGGGGTCCTGCTATTGTTGTTCTATTATTCCCTTTTCTAAAGAATTCTCTTGTGGGGTTGAACAAAGAATTCTCTTTGCATCAGCCATAGCCGCCAATCTGGACACTGCCTAATTGATGTGCATGTAGCATCAGGGATTTAAAGAATATGATTTTGGTTGTTAACCTTACACTGAGGTGTGATAAGCTTAGTTTATACTCAGTGCTTTCAAATTCTGCGGGAAAAGTAAAGTTTTTTTTTTTTAGTTTTTTTTTTAAACATGTATCCACTCTATACGTACATTGTATTTTATAAACACTTCACACTTTGACCTGCAGCAAGTACTTCAACAAAAGGGACCCCAGTTTTTTGTTTCTTCAAGGGGAGGACGACCTCGTTTCAGTTTCATGTACAAAACCAATGTGGACGTCGCTAAATAAATCAAAGTCCAAACAACTGGAGAACATAGAGAAGTTCTTGATTTACTTGGTCGACATGCCTGTGTTTAAAAAGGGGGGTGTTTGTCAAGATCATTGCAGGCCTGTGCTCTCATTTACGGTACATTATGGAGACCAAGGACAAAACAAAAAAGGAAAAAATATAAGGACTCCACAAGGAAATTCTAAAGACCAGGGTGCTCCACAAGGAAATGTGTGTACAAAGTCTATGGGAAACTGTTAAGTGCAGGGACAAAGGAAAGAATAAACGAAACCTCAACAAGGATGCAATTTGAGAATGGGTGGCTGAACATGGAACTCTTTAATAGGAAGAAGTACATTTGGTAAAGACTCTGAAAATTAATGACAATAAAAACTGACTTGGTAAGAAGTACAGCAGCTTTGGATAGTATAATGCATTTTGAGAAACTTTTCACTTCGAAGTACTGCGGTTATGGAAAAATATATCACTTTTTATCCCCAAAAATTTGAATCTGAGAAGCGTTATGGCTGTAACGTTTCTCAGATTCTGTATTCCTATAGGGAATATTCTTCCTGCGTGGAAATATTCGCGCCGGTTTTTCGGTGATATCTCAAAAACGTGACCACCTTTTGAAGTGAAATTTTCACAGGTTAGTTTTATTGTATATACCTACATTTATACAGGACTAAAACAATCAAACGGTTCCAAAAACCAAAGGTATACTTTGCCTTTAAACCAAGTTACTGGACGCACGCGTGCACTGGCCATAGGTTTGATATGGCCAGTGTGCATTTTGGGTGCAGTTACTGGGTTCATAACTCCGTGTAAAGCCCCAGGCCTGAGCCCAATTTCATAGAGCTGCTTAGGCAGAAAATAATGCTTAACAATTTCCTGCTAAGCAGAAATGAGCAGGATACCAGTCACAAATTGCACACGTGGCATAGTAGTTTGGCTGGTAACCTTATTCTGGTAAGCAAAATTTTGTTGTGCTTAGCAAATTTGTGTGCTTTTAAAGCAGCTCTATGAAATTGGGCAGTGCTATGATTTTGACGGCAGTACCCTTTTTTTTCTTTTTCTTTTTTAGATGGTAAACTCTTCTGCTACACACGCTATGAACCAAAGGGTGTGATCGGAGCCATCACGCCCTGGAATTTTCCAATATCGGTTATGGTGCGCAAGGTGGCGACAGCCCTTGCCTGCGGTAACACCATAGTCGTCAAGCCTGCAGAGCAGACACCCCTCACAGCTTTGTACATCGCTTCTCTGATCAAGGAGGTATTTTTAAGTTCATTTGTAAAGCACCCTGGACAACATTGATAATTTGTCAAGACCAGTGTCTGAACCTTTGTGACCCAACATACACATGAGACTACTAGCTTGCTGGGAACTGGATTTGCAAATGGGACATGTCAAACCCTCCTAAATGCAGCACAGTGCAACAAAGTATGGGATTGGAGTTGACTGGTGACTGCTACAAAATACAACAAACTTGGTTTGGTGTATTTTTGTTATCTTAGGGAATTAGGGACTTGGAACACTCCTCAACAATATCACAAGGTCTATAGTTCTCAAACTGATAAGCTCTATAAGCATGGGCTAAGGTTGATCTAATCGTCCGTTCTTATCTTCACATTAGTCTGTTTTATCAACAACACTCGTAACAACTATATCATGACGGGGAATGACACTGACATAATGTTGTCAAGTCATTGTTCTTTAAAATAAGTAACTAATTTATGTTTGCCATTGCAGTTTTGTATTGTGTCCAGCCGTATTTATGTAGAGGCACAGGCAGGATGCCAGCCGTCTAGTTGATAAGAACGAGCCTTCACTAATTTACTATCAGCAAAACCCAGACAATGACATCTAAGACATAAAATGGTCTCTGCACATGAATTGATTTTAATCTCCAGTCAATAGCACACAATGTGAAGGGCAAAAGGTCAACAAAAGGCTGGTTACTTTACATAAGTTTACAATTTCAGATTTAACTAGCCCTTATAGAGGCAGGGTATACTTTTGGTAATTGTCAAACACCTGTCAATGGTCATTGAAGTTGCAAGAAAATAATGAAAGAAAAGTTACCACTTTCTTTAAAACTACATTACTTCAAATGGTGTCACTTCTAACAATGTTTTAATATACCAACAGCTCTCCAGTGCTCTTTACTAAGTGAGTTTTTACGGTCATTAATTTTTGGAGTAATTACATGGCCTACAAGGCCCAATTTCATAGAACTGCTTCAGCTCAAAAAGTAGCTAAGCACTACAAAATATTGCTACCAGAATAAGGTTACCAGCCAGACAACCATGTCATGTGTAATATCTGTAACTGCAGTATCCTGCTTATTTTTGCTAAGCAGGAAGTCATTCAGCAATATTTTCTGCCTAAAAGCGGCTCTATAAAAATGGAGCCAGGGCCTAATTTCATAGAGCTGCTTAGGCGCAATAAGTAGCCAAGCACAAAATAATTATGCTTACCACAATAAGGTTACCAGCCAAACTACCATGTCACATGCACATTTTATGACTGGTATCCAGCTACTTTTTGATTAGCAGAACATTGTTTAGCAATATTTCCTGCTAAAGCAGCTCTATAAAATTGGGCCCAGGTCACAGTCCTAGTTGCATTTTAGGGCCCAATTGTTTCTTTACCAGAAAGATATAACATTAACAATAACAGTAAACAATATACCTCCCCTTTCATTGTTTTTTTTAGGCAGGTTTCCCATCAGGTGTTTTCAATGTTGTCCCCGGGTATGGGCCTACAGCGGGTGCCTCCCTCTCGGAACACATGAACGTTGATATGGTTACATTCACTGGCTCTGTACAGGTAAGCCTGCTTTATCAAATAATACTCCACAGTTCGTAAAGTGCTTTATCTACACTCGACAGGCTTTTCACTGCAGTCACTATGTTTACAGGTGTGCAGAGCTATGTTTGAATTACGAGATCCATTAATGTTGTAAGTGTTTATACATGTATGATGATGTGGTGCAACCCTGTGTACCATGCCTGATATGGGGACAGAGGTTACCCCCAATGTTCCCATTATTTTACTCTTGTACAGAATAAACCCACCCCCCAAAAAAATAAAATAAATAAATAAATAAAATTAAAAAATAAAATAAATAAATAAATAAATAAATAAATAAATTAAAACAAAATTAATTCTCTAAAGAATTCCTGAGATTCAAGTTCAATGTAGACTGTTAGGGGGACCACCGTGATAAATATGGAGCACCAAATGTATACAACACTGCAACCAATCTTGGCCGGAATTAATCTTGCTCAGAACCACCACACACTGACAACCACTACTCAGTTCTTCATGGTGCTTTATCTATGCTCAACAGGCTTCTCATAACATTAATCACTATTTTTATAGAATACGCAGAGCTATGTTTGAATTGCAACCAATCTTGCCAGAAACAACCAGGGCTATCCCCCTTGTTCAAAGTGTGCCCAGTTCTTTCGTATACGCATTACACCACAACACAAAGGACTTGCCAAGCTTTATGTCCAGGCTAAATGACAAAGCAATTACACGCTTGCTGTCCTTGCTCTATGCTCTGAACCACCACACTAAAGTCTGATGTACATGTACTAAACATCTGCTGACCCTTGACACTCCATAATTTCATGAGTGAAAGCCCTTTTCACTTGACAAAAGAATTACCATGGTCCCTTGCTAGGAATTACGAGCGCTGATTCTTTATTTGTTGTCACCGTGTGTGACTGATTTTGCAAGCTTTCACAAGGCCAAACTGAAAAACTAACAACCATTGTGCGCTATGCGGAAGACTCTGTCTGTAGGTCCAGAGACTCCAGACCTCCGACAAAATGTAGCAATGTTTGACAAGATTTTACAAGGGACCCTGGACGGTACAAACATTTTTGTCCTTTCACACAAGGTACATTTTGTAAAATGTTACAACCGTGCTACAATTTAGCAAGGGACCCTTGCTAAATTGCTCTCGTGTGAAAGGGGCTTTTAGTGTCAGTTAAGATTGCTGCCAACTTTGATGACATGGTGTGTTTGATATGATTGGTCAGGCCTTGTACTTTAAGGCTTTATGTAAAGTAGCCCACCCAGGCTAGTCAACTGTGAACTTTACTTGCCCTCAGGAAGTTTCAGTAGATTTTAAACATGAATTTTCATAAATGTATCTTTCTGATGTATTTAATGGTAGCGATTACAACCAGTTTAATGGTCAAAACAAGTAACATTCACACAACTCAAAAATTAATAAACATATTTTAAACATTTATTTTTCAGATTTGAAAAGGAAGAATTATGAGCATTTTAGACAAGTTGGTTGCACAGTATTTTAGTAGCCCAAGGGGCAAGTTTCAGGCCTGGAATTTCATCTTTGAAAGGGCAAGGCCATTTCCACTTTTCAAAGGGCACTTCCAATGGACAATCTTAAAGTCTATGGCAAACTTTTCAAAAGGCCACCAAGGCCAAGACCAGGGGCAACAGAGGTCAAGGCCTCAGTGGCCTCCATTGTAATTCCAAGCCTTAGTTGAGAAGTTGTACTTACTAGCCCATAGCACTAAACTGCTATCAGCAGTTTTTACTAGACACTGTAAACTGGGCTAGTAGTAGTAAGTAGGGTGAGCCATACTCTTTCTCTTTTGCCTCACACAGACATGCAAGTCAAATCAGTAAATTGTCGAAGCGTAAATACAATAGTATGTGTCTACTTTCTTTTTTTCACAGCACTAAAACACAAATAATATCCAAAATCGGTTAACTTTTTTTTGAGAGAGAGAGATTTGATTTGAATGTTGTTGGTTATTGTTTAAGGTTGGCAAGTTGATTCAGCAAGCATCAGGCAGGAGTAATCTGAAACATGTAGCCCTTGAGCTTGGAGGGAAAAGCCCCAACGTGGTCTTCGCTGATGCTGATTGTAAGTATTTTAAATCAAATTGTGCCAGACCGGATTTTGTAAAACTTCAAAGGCAAAGTACAAAACGTGTACTTATTGGTGGGGGATTTTACTAGGTTCAATCTGGAAGTTCACTTTTTAATTGTGTTGTAAATTGTCTATAATATATTTTTTGTAATGAAGATTTTGACTTTCATTACTGTACATCCCATGTGTTTTTTTTACTGTTGTTTCTGCTTTTTACTGTTCTCTTTGTTTCTTGGTTTTATTCTGATGTGTGATCAAGGGTCCCCATTTAGTGGGCCTTCGTGCCTGTTTGGGGTTTCCCTTTTGCAACACGTTGTAGTTTGATGTCTGTGCAATAAAAGTAATAAAAAAATAAATAAATAAAACAATAGGTTTTCAGCTGTTAGCCGAACACCTAAAAATACCAGTACCAATCCTCAATAAAAAATGCCATCAAAATCACGAAAATAGCACTTTAAAGACCCCCATATCATCTCCGTTTATTTCAATTGCCACAACTGAATTAAGCACTACAGAGTGTACAAATAATGCTGACAAAACTTCAACCAGTTTTGTTTCATCAGAATAAGATTTGTTTAAAAGTTTTTTTCTGTTTCGATAACCAATAATATGAACACTGTGTTCTATTTTCTCAGTGGACTACGCAGTGGAGGTGAGCCACAATGCACTGTTCTGCCACTCGGGGCAGGTCTGCTGTGCCGGGACTAGGACATACGTCCAGGAGGAAATCTATGATGAGTTTGTTACGAAGAGTGCTGAGCGTGCACGCAAGAGGATCACCGGAGACCCTTACGATGAGAAGACAGAGTCTGGTCCTATTGTAAGTGCTGGCCAGAGGTAACAGGGCAACTGGCACCGGACTCGCTCTCTGGTGTTTCTGATCAGCAGAGTGGGGGTTCGAGTCCCGCTCGTGGCACTTGTGTCCTTATAAGCAAAACACTTAACCATGATTGCTTCGTCCTTCAGATGAGACGTAAAGCCGTTGGTCCAGTGTGTTGTGTAACGCACGTAAAAGAACCCAGTGCACTTATCGCAAAGAGAAGGGTTCCGCCCAGGTGTTCCTGGTTTGATTGGCTGCACATTGCGCCACAGCACCTTGTAAACCATTACATGGTGCTATAAAGGAATATGTCTCATACTTCAAAAATGTAGCTCCACAAACCTTGCAGGGAAACAATACTGAACGCTTTGATAACCCCCTGTTCCTAAGGAATTGTCTTGCCCTTGTGAGAACAAAGTCTCAGGCTTGTGAGTGATGATGATGATGATGGTTGGCCTAGTTGTTTTTTTCCCCATGCCTTTCACCTCTGTGGACCCCAGTTCGAATGCCACACACTAGTGTGTTGAACAGCTCTGTGACAAATGGGCCCTGTAGGTAACCCAGTGCTCAAAATACCCACTTGACCACTTAATAATTTGACCTCTTAGTAATTTGACCTCTTAGTCAGAAACAACAAAGCCAAAGAAGTCCTAGTGTCCTAGCCCTATGTTGGCGGCCTCTCTATTTGGTCAATAACTTTGTTCCGGGGTGCCAGTTAGAAGCCATTCAACCTGTAACTGCGGTTACAGCCAGGGATCACACCCAAGTTTATGATACAACCTGGGAAGCGACAGCAGAGGGGTCACCTTAAAGTGATGCTACTTTTATTTCAAATGTCAAGTAATAAACCACAAAGGAAACTGACTGGGTAAATTTGTTAAATAATTTTTTTAAAAAGATTCTCAAAATCTGATTGTTTTGAATACAAACTTGATTTGCTTTCACGCAGATTGACACAGACCAGGTTAAGAAAATCATGGAGCTGATTGAAAGTGGCAAGAACCAGGGAGCTAAGCTGCAGTGTGGAGGCAAGCGTGTTGAAGGGAATGGTAACTTCATCGAATCGACCGTCTTCTCAGAAGTGACTGATGATATGAGAATTGCCAGAGAGGAGGTCAGTTGTTAGTTGGTGGGCAATGAGTGTGAGAACCCGGGTTTCACTGGGTGGTCATAACTGGGTAAGTGGTTGGACGAGATCCATTAACAGCGGCCAGCCACCAGCCATTGTCAATACCATGCAGTGAAGGACTGGGTCCTTGCACTGTAATTGCCATTAACAAATACCTTTTAACTAAAAAAAATGGTAATTTTTGAATTTTCTGTCACGGATATTTTAAGAATTGTTCTATTCATTATGGAACTGCAAATTGGACTTTCTTTTACTCTTTATTGACCCCTCTACATTTATCATTTCCGTACATTTTTTCCAGATCTTTGGTCCCGTTCAGCAGATCATTAAGTTTAAGACTCTTGAGGAGGTTATTGATCGAGCTAACGACACAGAGTTTGGTCTTGCCGCTGCAGTCATCACTAAAGACATTGATAAAGCTCTTACAATTGCCAACAGCGTCAGGGCTGGAGTCGTTTGGTCAGTTGTCAATTCTTGGTATTGCATTATTTTCAAACTATTGAACACTTGTGGCTTTTAAACCAGCTATAAACTGTTCTCCCTAAGTTACATGTATTAACAAAAGCTCTTTGCACTTCTAATAATCAAACTTCACACAACAGTCTAAAAGTATGAATTAAAGCACCTTATTGCACTTACACCTCTTAAAGATGCTAGGTCACTGGTTCAAATCTCGCTCCAGTCAATTTTTCTTTGTTGAACCCCAAATTACCCAGTCGATTCCCTTGTGGTTCAATACTTGATATTTAAAATAAAAAGTTGCATCCTCTTTTAAGGTGATCCCTCTGCTGCCACTTCCCAGGTTGTATCATAAACTTTGGTGTGATCCCTGGCTACATGATCGTTAGCTAGGCCTACAGGTTGAATGGCTTCTGACTGGCACCCCCGAACAAAGATACAAATACTGCTCTAGTAAATGTTTTCTTTGTTCAACCCAAAGTCAAATTATTTTTGCGGACATTATTATTGGAAAAACATATTTAGTCCAAAACTCATCAAAACATGAAGCCATGTCAGCGTGTACTGTTATGATTATGCAGAAATGGTTTTGTCATTTTTCTGTTTTATTGTCCGACAGGGTCAACACCTACGGAGTGGTGGACTGTCATGCTCCGTTTGGAGGTTACAATATGTCTGGCGTTGGACGGGAAGGGTAAGATTGGAATCCATCATCTCAGTGTCAGAGCTATAGAGTCCTTAATTGCAACTTCATATCCATATAACGATCATAAGGAGGTTAAAAGAACAATGCTTACTAATTTGAAAAAGTAAACCAAAACGCACAAATAAATGTTAATGAATGTTTCTTTTTGCAAAACATTCACTTCAGGAATCACTCTTGAAAACTAACCAAATGTGATTCGTTCCTTACCCTCAGGAAGATGCATTTTTGAATGAGTGGTTGATATTTTTTTTTTTTTTAACTTTCTTCTTCCTCACAGGGGTGAAGAATCACTCAGTGAGTTCTGTGAGATCAAAACGGTGAGTAGCAGACAGTGATTTATTCAAACCCTCGTCTGTGTTTAACAGCATTTTGCCTCGGCATCTCCCACTTTTAACATAAATGAAAAGTGACCCCATGTTCTGGCCTTCCTTTCACTCCATGTGTAAGGGTGTGGTCAATCACTGCCCCATAATGCCACTTTGAAAACCAAAAACCTAGTCTGGTCCCCTGTACATGTATTTATCCGCAAGGATGAAGAAAGGCACTGGTCTCACCAACCCAATGGTTTCATTGGATAGACAGTATAGTAATGACACACTGTGCAGTTCACACATAACACAACTGTTTTAACGCTACATACGAAGTGTAGCCCAGAGAACAAAAGAGGTCCACATAATGTAGGGACTTGAAACACTATGTGGACTTCCAATACGACGTCCACACAGTGTGTTTTTTTACACAGTTGAAGAATAAGATTTTCCTTAAAGTGTACAGAACAAAGGAATGTCCACAGAGTGACTGAAACACAGAGCTGTGTGGACTGATACTACCGTGTGTGTACACAATATACACACAGCATTAAAACCATGTGTGGGAGTAATCCAGGGAATTACACAAATGAAGGAAGGTTCCAATAGTTACTGGTTCCCCAGTAAGCCCCAAAAAATTCAATTGGCAGGGGGAGGGGTGTTGGAAACCACAGAACCTAGCACAGGCTGAGGGTCAGCAAGACATCTGGAAGCCTGAGCTCTACAAAGAACAGATGGCTCAACTACTGATAGCAGAAGGAGTTTGTACATTCACGTCTCACAAGTACAAGGCAGTCTCCAGATGATTTGCAACCATTGTGGGTCTCAATACATTTATTATCTTGTTACAACACTAAGGTCACAAACAGCACTAGTCTGTGACGATTAGTTTATTTCCAAAGATAGCTCCCACTAAACCCCATCTTTACAGGCTGCTTTGGTTTTAGCTTTGAGCTGCATCAAGTGTTCTCGTTTTTCTATGCAGCCAAAGTGGTGCTTTGACCATGCAAGGAATGCAAGGAATTTGATAAAACTCATGTTATGCAAAGCGCATGTTTGTGCATTAAAAAAAATGACTTGCATGTATTGTCGCCCATAAAAATGGCTGGCTTTACACTGTGTGGTACTATCTGTGCACAGTTTGATTGTAAAACATCCATGTTTAAATCTTACTTTTACTTTTTTTTTTCTTTTTTCTAGGTTGTCATCAAAGTTCCTGAGAAGAATTCCTAGAAAGATCCTAGAGTTAAACACAATTATGCAGCAAGGATGAAGATACTTACCTGAATTGAGGACATGTGCAGTCAGTCATGTCCCCAAGTTTATCAAGCAATAAAGGCATAAATTATACGAATATAATTGTTGTGTTTTTAATTGTTAAAAACATATTTTCTTAATGGAAATTTGTTTTGTTATCCATTAAGTGCAGCCCCTTCATAATCCACAACTGCAAATATATGGCAGAGTCAAACAAACAAGATACTACCATGTTAAAAACCACATCTATATGTTAGTGATGGTGCACTGGCTTGATGATTGATGGGCAGAGACCCACAAGTCCAAGTTACAATACAATCCACAAACAGCCTGATACATTACGGAGGTAATAAAGGCAATTGCCCTTTGTGGCCCCTGGTCGTTGCCTTGATGCCCCGCCTGAAATGTTCTCGTACAATTTTACATTTCCCTCATTGAGGTGCCCTTTACTATGCAAAATATCCATCTTGCCCGAATGAAATATCAGGCCTGCACAAAATTGAGACAAATTTCTTGAAAACTGGTCGCTGTTGATACCGTGGATTCAGCGTGTTGGGCTGCTTACTGCTTAGCTATATTGTAAGTAATTATGCCTCGTCGCATTGTGTGCAAATCTCTTCTATTGACCCCCATTCACCTTTTCACACCATAAATCTTGGGAGTCAGATTGTACAGGGCACTTTTATAGGCAATCAGAGCTGCCTACATATTGCATCTTGCAATCAGGAAGATTTTGCACAACATCAGGGAGACATTGAGAATTACACTCAACATAATAGCGAAAAGTTTCCATAATCAGGAAGATTTTCAAATTTGTTTATCAGAACATGGAAAGATTGGTTGATTTTCAGGGAACTTCCTGCAGAATCAGGGAGAGTTGGCAGCTCTGGGCAATGCAGATTATGAGTAAAACAGTAACCACATGTGACGTCAAGGAAACAATTTGCATTTATGTAAGTGATGGGTCTTCATATATGAGACACTTGGGACACCAGGAGTCAACAACTTTATTCAAAAAAGGATTTAATTTGAAAAACAATGAAGATAGAAACTGAACAAGTCACCGGGTCCTAGTGAAGAAGCTTAATCATCAAATCAAATTAATTAACATTAAAAAAACAGTATAGAATGAAATATCAATTAAGAAAATAATTAAAAGGCCTTTAAGAGCAAAATATGTACAAAACACCTGCTAATAAACCAATCCTAGAAGCACACCACCTTGCGGTGATGGGCGCTGCCATCTTTGGATCTATGCCTGATGAGCTATCAAATAAAATGAAATTAAAATGCATTTACAGATGTTAGAGACAGAGATGTTTAAATTTCGGTACGGTAGCTCTCAGGAGCGAGTACTTTATAGACTGACACCTTTCCTAAGGGGGGTAAAACATCATATGCTCGTCACATGTACAAGATTAATTCTATATGTTTCTCAAATGTAAATTCCATAGTTTGTGTTATCTCAAGGTATAAGCTACATTAATACTTTTCAAATTATATTTTGGTTTATAAATTTAACTTCCTAACTAGATTATTTGAAATAAAATACAAATTTGTTAAAATAAGTGTGTCTGACAGCTGTTTACTTTTCAAGTGTAGTCTTTATCCTGTTGACATTTTCTTTGACTTAAACCCTGTGTACAATAATAGCAAAAAAAGGCCGAAGCTAAACGGACCAGGAGGGGTTCCGTCCATCTGTCCTTCCAGCCTCACTCTCGGTTGTATCGTTTAAATATGAACGGAAGAATGACAAGATGACTTCATGTTGGTAAAGGACTATCACATGTATGTACTTGGGTTTCAAAATAAGCTGGTAGACAGCAGCAAGCGAATTTGACTGTCAAGTTGCTACTTTTGTCCCAGCTTCATTATTACAACCAGGGGACGGGGTAGTTACACACTACCACGCCGCAAAGCGCCACCATTGTTGAAAATAACCTCATTCGAGTCTCGACACGTGGACAGTTCAAAGCTCCATCATCAAAACCAACACTCTCATTCACTGTATAAACGTGTTGTGTACAGTACATGTACCCTGCATGTGTTGCAGGATATTTTAAACACGTTGGTTGTAGCTGTATGCGGCCAGCCAATAAGACTGCCTGGACGAGTCCATTTTATCTGAGGGTGGTAACATCTTCAAGTTTTGTAAATGTTGATCTTAACTTTTACTTTTTGTGTTTAGCTAACTGCTTCAGTAATTTAATAATACAATAAACAACATATACTTAGCTTAACCGACACCTATTACCTTATCTGTTTTTAAGATGTGCATCATGCCTCAAACACAAAGCGTGTGGGGACTGTGTACACATACACGTATCCTCGCGGCGGCGCGACCGGGGTGTGACCTGTTAACAGCTGACAAAGGTCACAAGAGTCATAAATATTCATACAACTTGCTTATTCTTCTGATTGGCCGCTGGTCAGGCAATCAGAACAAGCCCCAATTTAAAACAAAAGCGCTTGTATCTACAGTTCCCGATGTCAGAAACTTTAATTTGTTATATTTTTTGTTGCACAAACATGTTACCTTTCTAAATACGCTCACTTGTCAAAATTTGTTTTTTTAATCCCTACATCCACACACGGGAAAAGCATCTTAAAGCTAGATGCAGTGGTGAGTTCTTTAAAAAATAACTCAATAGGAAGTTTTTCACTATAGCCAATAGCCATATTTACTCCAAAGTGTTTAACATACAATTGAAGAAAATTATGTTTTTTGCATTGATCATCTTGTTATCCCATCTTTTATCCAGCCAATATCCTTCCTGCACTAATTTTAGTTTTCTTGGCGAGAGCATCCTCACTTCCCTCAGTAGCTAACCTGGCACAAATGTGGCTAAATATCAGCACAGATATATCCGCATAAATCCATTTACTCATAAAAAATTAGCCATACCTCCTAGGAATCTTGAATTCATCCTTGCCATTGGTCGATGGCCCTCTCTTGAATCCTTTGCATCTCCCGATTTTTGAAGGAAAGTAGTTTTATCACTTTTGCTCTCAGTGGAGAGGGAAGAGTCTATGGAAGAGTGTGGTCAATAATGCCAACTTGGCCCTCTACGGCCTGCCAAAATGTTGTCATTCCCAACTAGATGGCTCCAGACAATGTCTCACTCATTTTTTCCATTTCGGCTGTGGGGACTTTTTTGCATGCCGCTGCAGCCTGGGTGGAGAAATAAAATACAAGATGCAATTTATTCATTCACAATTCAGCACCAAGAAAATATGCATTTGTCTTAATCTTATTTATCATTACCGACTAAGATTTTGTCTTGAATTCATTTACCCTCATTCTTCAAAATCCATCTATGCCCTCTTTGCTGAAATGATGGATTCAGAAGGACTGAGGGCTGTAGCCCCCCCTAAAATACAACTGCTTATCACTGGGTCATGCATTCTAATCTTAAACAGAAGTCCAAACATGTTGAAGTGAAGTGACGTAGGAGTGGAGAATATTGGATGATTGAGGTCACCTGTCAGCAGGAGGACCTAAGGAGTAAATCTCTTTGTTATCTCCAATGCACTTAAGTGTAACTGGGTTAATCCTATGGATTTACGTCCCATCCCAAGGGCTATGCAATAATGGTACAGTAGCCTGCTCAAGGAACAAGTGCCATGAACAGGAGTCGAACCCACACTCCGCTGATCAGAAAAACCAGAGCTTGAGTCCGGTGCTCTTAACCACTCAGCCACGACATGCCTCTACTCTACTCTCAAACAATCTCTGTCAGAATTACTAACCCCCCCTAGAATCCATGTACCTTTTCAAATGTTTTCAGTCCGTCGGTGATCTTTTGCTTGGTGTCCAGCAGGTGTTGTTTGCGGGGAACCAGCGCCTGATATAACCTCTTATTCTCTTGCTGAACCTGCTCCAGCAGGTGCTCTAATCTTTCTTTCTCTCTTAGTTTGGGCTGGATGAGGTGGCTTCGGACATCTTCCACAGGGTCACCTGAGGGTCTCCTGCAATTGTCAAATATTGTTTTCAATTCTAGTAAGAATTTCAATTCCAAGCTTTGTGAGAACACCATGTACAGGAAATCTCTCTTTTGAGTTGTGGTGGTTCTGAAAAGAACCGTGGGTGGCTGAACTTGGATGTTTTGATCAGTACTTAAATGGGTAAAGGTTTTAAATAAACAAGTGCTGCAAAGATCTCCCTCTCCCATGAGTTAATCCTGTCTTACCAGGCTGGCTGTGAGAGCTGTGTGGGGGCCTCGTGTATGTGTTGGTCTAATTCATTGAATAACCTGACCAGACCTTCTTCTTCTATCATCAGCTCAAGTTCTTTCTGTAAAGGAAAGTAAGTTCAGGAAGTACCATTAAATACACATAGAAATGGGCAACATCATAGAACGAAGTAAGCAGTGGCAAAACTAGGCATACTCTTCTTCAGTTTGTGGGGCACTTGGGGGCAGGGAATTGATTAGGGGAGGCTTTTGTACTTTAAAGTTTAGAACCTAATTACTATGTATATATATTTTTTTTATCTGATGTACTGAACAATACACTGTATGCATTATCTGAAGCTGATGGCCTGATTTACACTACATGAGCAAGCACTGCCAAAATGCAGCACTCACAATACTAGACATTCTGATATTCTTGTAATAGTAGTGACTGGGTTGCATATTAAGGTTCACTGAATGATCTGAACGGAACTTAGAATTGAAAGTGTTTATCTTTGTGGTTACTGGTTACCCTAAAAGTAAATACACACTTCAGCTCTGATCAGACAGTTTTTATAATTTATTTTTCTTGGATCTCCTTTGGGATGCTGGAGGGGTCGTATTTTAACTACCAATTACTCAAGATGAGTATTTAAAAAGGAGAAATGAAGTCCAACATCCATTAAAAAAAATCTTTGAAAATCCCCTAGAAAGTGGCGTCAGAATTTGTTCAATCATAAATTATTTTTGACTGTATATAGTGTCATTACACAGTATGGAGGGGGTGTGGCCCAAAATCCTCCCATGTGCTCTTACACCAAGTTGTTTGGATCTCTGATCCAGTCCTTCTGAATCCTTCACTTTGCCAATTGCATTTGTTATAGATTTTTTTTAGATTGGAGGAATTGGGACTAAGGTAGCCGTGTAACTGTCACTACTACTAGTGTCAGACTGTTTGTAAGGTTGAGTAATATAAATATATAATTTATAATATAACATTTAATAGTAACTGGGCCCTGGGGTGCTGTTCCTAGGTTTTTTTGTTTGTTTTTGTTTTTGTTTTTTTGTGTTTTTGGTGGGGGGGGGGGGGGGGGGGGGACATCTGTGGACGTAGCTAGCTAACTAATAGTACAATCGCAGGTGTAAAAAAAAAAAAATTAAAGGAGTACAGTGCCCCAGTTACTGGGTAGGTCTATTGATATCATATAATTGTTATATTGTTAATAATATATAATAAAACTAGTAGCGTGGGAGACGGCCTTAGCTTCTGATCCAAACCGGACCTTCATCAGAGGCACAAACAAGAACAAACACAAACATATATTCATTTATAGCAAAAAGAGGAGCAGAGGATTAATGTATCCAGAAAAAAGCGGGAAAGTTATAGCCAATCAAAGTTTACAAACAATGGGGTGGCTAAGAACCAATCAGAGTACAGTAGTGAGGAAAAAGGATGGTCAGCGTGAAAAGGTGGATTACTGGACAACAAGGTGGTAAATGCATTTACAATGTGGGAAGCATGAAAGGGTAGGATTAGAGGGCAAGCTGCATCAGGATAATTGCATCTAACAATACCTATCTATTGGCTCAGTATTTTTTATATCTTATTTACTAAACTAGTTAAGTTTATATTACCAGTTTAAACTACAAACCTGAACGGATGATTCAAGATTCTCCAGAAACTGTTCCCTGATGCTTCTTAACGCTGCTGGTCTTTTCTCGTGGGCAAATGAGTAGCTCCGTGCGAAGGTGCTGTACCTGTAATGTAAGGCAGAGAAAATTTGAACAAATTAACACCTAACTCACTGCTCACAGCACTCGTTTTATCATGAATTTTCTTCTCAAATAATCAGTGTCAGGTCACTTTTGTACCTTGACCACTTCGAACCCAGGACACTTCGTACCTTTTGCAAGATACAAAATGACTTTGTACACTTCATACCCTGGAAACTTTGTACATTTTCAGGATTCGTTAATTGACCCGCTGTGCATCAGAATTTGGCGCCACCAACTATTATTGAATACAATTTTTTGCCTCAAGTTTGATGAGTCACTTGACATGCTTGAGCCCCCCTACCTATACATAACACAGTTACAGATATTGGATAATAATTTTAATGAAATGTAAAAAAGAAATGATAATTAAATATAACAATGTTTTGTTTAGGCAAACAAACTCATTGATAATGAGAAAAAAATTGATTTTATTTTTGTTGAGAGTGTTGATAAAAAACAATATTCAATTGTTTTGGCAAACGTAAACAAATATTAATTAATGAAGAGAAAAACAGCTACGGTAGGTACGAAGTGACTCAGCTGACGGTACGAAGTGACCTACTTTGCCAAGGTAGGAAGTGACCCGAAGGTACGAAGTGACAAAAGAAGCAAATTAACATCCAAACAATCGTCTGATGATTGCCACACGAAGGTGTCGGAAATACAGGCACAACGATTTCATATTAACTTTCTAGTTTGAACCGAATTGAAACTTTGCTCGTGTCATACCTTCCAGCTTCCAGGCACTTTTTCACCGTTTTCTGAAGAGCGTCCCGCAACCTTATCATATGAGAGCCTTCATCACATTCCCCTACTCCTTCTAAACGTGAAACCGCTAGTGAACTTTCATTTTTTGATGACCCAACGGACGACTTGTCCATTGATTTTTCGTCTGGAACTTCGGCCATTATTTTTTTGAGAATCGCGGGAATTGTTTTAGTTTATTGAGGGCGCTATATAGAAAAGGAACGGCAACCTGTTAATTAGTGCATCCGGGGGTTTTTTTTCCCCGAAGTGAATGTGGTCCTTTTTATAGCTCCGATGAACGAGAATGTGATGCCCATCTGACAACTCGGAACCCAAAATTGTTAATTAAATTTAAGTAAAAGCTGCTAAACTAACCACAGACTGCATGCACACGCTATAATGTGAAATATTATCTTTATTCGTCGTCAGAACATAGGCCCTGTAAGTTGCACACTTGCACGGTCGGTAAGTTTTGGGAGTGACAGCCCGGGAGAACCCGAGTAGGTTTGAAGTGAGATGACCACTTCCACTGTCTAAGACATTCCATGAAGATGTTCTGATAACTGCAAAGGTCGGTTCTCTGTCTTCGTCTTCAGAGATTCTAGCTTAGGTGTGGGTTCACTTCAGAAATTTGCGTCACCTTTTGTAGAATATGTTTGTCTATATGCAAAATTCGATTCAGTTTATTCCGACCATGGAGGAAAAATTTCATTGATGCGTTACACTGAATATTTAAATCAATTTAACAACACCTAAGCAGAAAGTAACTAACCTAATTAACGTCTGGGCTGATCATTGAGAAGACGGACAGCGTATGGAGTTGAGATATTTGTCTGCATCGAAGTTAACTGCCATCTCCTATCACTCCTTAGTCTGATGAATATAGAAGAATTTGTTTGGTGGATGGTCGATGTTACTTTTGACTGCCTCTGTTTTAGATAGAACCCTGTCAATGCAATTGTTTCATTCCATGTAATGGTGGCATTATTCTAAAGTTGGACGTAGGCCTAAAGTGGAAGCTTTTAGCAAAAAAAAAGGCAATGCCTTGTGTGTTCACTGTGTGATTGATGAAACCATGGAGGAAGGAAGAGGTGCTAAAATAAACTTAGAAAAGAGAGTAAGCAAGCGAGTACACGGATGCTGGTTCAAGCGTCGGGTGCCCCCTTTTATCCCAAATCCTAGCCACCCCCCCCCCCCCCCCACGATCATTATTCACATATCTTAAGATTCAGACAAATAGCAAACTCAATAAATTTCAAAATCATCCCCCACTTTTGGTTCAAACATAAATCTCTACGCCGCGAGTGGTTGTGGGCCTAGTCTCTCTTACGATACTTGGAGCGAAGCCCAGATTATTAGCCTACAACCCCCCCCCCCCAAAAAAAAGGGGGCATGCAAAGCGCATAGGGCAGCTAGGGCGCGTAACACAAGAAAATTTGCTTCACCTTCTCATTTCGGGTAAATATGAAAGTTTCTGAAGGCCGCCTGCCGACTCGATCAACTCAATGCAGCTCCGTCACGTCACCGAGAGTTTGAAAATAAGGCATTCTTGGGTTCACAGCTCATCGATTTAACAACATACGAACACAGGCCCTTATATGACTAAACTGGTTATGAATGTGCGCGCCCTCCTACTGTGTAGGCCTACTTCATTGTCCCGTCACACGCCCGAGGGGAGCGCATCGTCACTATAGTAACGCCAATTTGGGGGTACGCGCAGTAACACACGGGACCTTGTGACGAGCAGCAGGCTACTACTACACCTTGCATGTAATAACACTCAACTAAAAAGACTTGCATTGCGTCGGCCAAAACATTCCCTCAAAATATGGGTAGATTTTATGTCTAAAAAAACAGAAAAAGCAAGACTGTTCGTCAATGAGGTAAGTGAATGTTATTGTGTGGATTTTGTTTCGGTGGTGGGTTCACCGTTTCCTGTACTTCTGTTGATCTATAGCCTTATTTTTGTATTGCCTTCCCAAATCATTTATGTAGGACTAGTAGTAGTAGGAGTGATCTGAGAAAAGTCCTAAAATGCCGGCACAAGGACGTCGAAATAGAATGTATCACTTACCCCATGAATCGACAGCAGGTCGCGCATAGCAGGTCAAAGTTTAAGATCGGTTTCATGTAGTTAGCTTCTCAATTTCGTCAATTTCCCTACGGTATAATTCGTGTTCTTCCACAGAAATCCACATTTCTAATCTGCAGACAATTTTTCAAGATAATGTAGAATTACGGCGGTCCCCTATCGTAACCTTGTCTTCAAACACCGAGTCAACGTACATTCAAACTCTAATACTTCTTTTCTACGGAAGCCCTCACTAATTTGCCAATATTTGTTGCCATATTAATTAGTTGTATTTGGAACAACAATTAAGCCAAGTAGTTATAAGGAAAGTGTCGGGATGTTTCATCTTCGTTAATCAATTTAAACAATTTAAACGTGGAATACTGGTTACCCAGACTAAGATTCACCGATTGCATTTTGTACACCGTTTCTTCTCTTAGACCTGCCACTAAAATAACCAGCTCACTTCAAACCACAATGCAGTGTTATGAACCTACACACACACAAAACATATTTCAAAGAATACAAAATTTACGAGAGAAATACCAAGTCAGGAAAAAGACGACAATAGGAAGAATACATAAAATCATGGAGCAGATAAAATAAACGGGGACTCCAAAAAATCTCCAAACACCTGCGTATGTCGACGAGATTGAACGTCTGTATGCAGTCAATCAGCTGTAGTCAATACCCACAGGTGGTTTTGGGGTTTGTGTATATATTATTATGAAGAAAACATTTCCATTCAGTATGCTGAATATAAAAATAAACGTTTGTTGGTGTGTTTCGTTGTTGTTAACTATTTATTTATTATTACTACTATTATTTTCATCAATGTGCACAAAATTCACCTGCTGATGACCAATGACTGTTGCATTTTTGTAATGGTTCTCCTGGCGTGGGAAGTGATATGGGAAGTCATTAATTTCCAACTCTACTAATAAAATGGACTCCCCCATGGAGAGGAAACGCCGTTAATAGAGGCACATCAAGGGCAAACTTCCATTTGAAAGCAAACAAATTGCACATTATTTTTTAGAAAAACAAAGTTTGATTTATTAACGGGTTCTTCTAAACATTGGATTTGTTCTCATAATGAAAAATAACGAGCAAATTTTTGCTACCTAAAATCTTTACATTTTTTTCCAAAAGGCGAATCAACAACGGTTCGGACTTCCATTCTGAGAAATCGTTTTGTTTTGATTTACATTATAGAAACTTCAGTTAACTGGAAAAGCCCAGCAAACCTGTTTTATTTTGTGGCTGGCACTCATCATTAGGGAGTGGTAGAACGGCATTTTGTGTTTTAGTTGAAGGACAACGATTTTCAGAGCATCTTTAGTTCTCTAACTTTTATCTATAGTCATCGTTATCATCAACATTATTGTGCGCGGCATAGCAACATGTACATGTAAATGTTATTCATGACGAGTGAATAAAAAAGACGCACACGAGTCGCTGTTTACTCTCCCAAGAGCAGCGTGTGTGCGCAAGCGATAAACCCCATGTAACCGTTGCACCTCACTGAAGAGGTGTGTAAACTTCTGGCCCTCTAAACAAACAGATGAAACTGCGCAGAGGATATCGGATTTAGACAACTTGTTTATACTTCAGACATGATGCTGTTGTGTGACCAGTGGAAATTGGTTAATTTCAGTAGTTTGGACGGTTTATAACAGTGCAGGCAACCGCAAAATCTAACCAACGGTAGGACAGCTTGGAAGAATGAATTATGGCAGCGAGAATGATTCCGTGGTGCCCACAAGACTGAGCGAAATACTTATCATTATTCGGGGTTGGGTGGGTAGGAAAGTGGTTGGGCAGGTATATGGCTTATCCAAAACCCTTACTCCATGGTGTAACTGCCGGTGCTAAATGAGCACGGACACTTTCATAGGTGTAGGTAAAACAGGCTCACTCTATATGAAATAAAATACGAGACAGCCCCGGTGGAGTATTTACCTGGGCTTGGCCGGTGTGGCATGAGATTCTGTCCCCGGAGATTCTGTGATCCCCCACCCCCACCCCCATACGTCGACTTGTGTTGTGTAGAAATAAATTTACTGCATGGGGTGGGGGGGGGGGGGGGGGCACACGGACAGAATCTCCTATGACACCTGTATTTACCTCACTGTGGGCAAATGTTTCGATTTTCTTCTACACTGTAAATTATTATTCACACCAGTTCAATGTACCATCATTCTTATTTTTTCCTACCAGAATTTTCGATTCTTATTGTGGACTCAGCTACGCAAACGAGTTATCCAAACACGGCACACAATATCTAGACTTTGTCCTGTCACTTCTGTCCGCGGTAAAAGTATCTAAAAAATAAAGGCAAATATTTCAGAGATAACTGGACGTCGAAAAGCACCTTCAGTAAGGGACAACGTAGTCATTCGAAACTGTTCTGGCTACCTATATTCACACTTGTCGGCATTATTTTTTACCGTGTTAATGAAACCTTCGCCCAGCATGCTGTGAAAATAATATAATATTATAAGGCAACGATCCTAAAGAATCAGAAGTTACAATTTTGTGGCCCTATGTCTACACCTGGACGATTACCACAATATCACACACATGTACAATATATTTATTGACGAGTACATTTTGATTCCCTACTCTCACTCAAACACAATCAGTCAACCATTTTGTGGGGGAAAAAACACCCCCCAAAAACTATATATGAATGTTTCCTTCCAAGTCTTCTGTCTTTAGGGGAACCTTTTATAATAATTACTGTTTCAAAAACGGGGAAAAGCAGTTCATGTTTTCTCGAGGATTGCAAATTTGTATTTTTTACTCATTTGTTTTCTTTTTCGATGTACTAATTTGAAAAGATCAAATTTATGAGGGACGATTTTCTCGCTTATGACAGTTTTTTAGACAGAAATGTTTGTCTGGACTATTAAATAGGCTCTGGTGTCAACGTCTTAAAAATAATTTTCAGATTAAACAATGTTCACCTTCCCTCCCCGGGAAATTACGAATCCTTTACGTAAACTTTTACAGTTTTAAGACTGAACGAAAGACACTTGTACTCTCTCCCTTTCCATTAGTTTGCAATTATTACAATTAATTTGAACTTGTTTGGTGCTTGTACGTCATGGACGACCAAACTGGTGCCCCAAGCTATATTTCGCGTCACAAGTATAGTAGCCCGAAGAATCATCAGAACAGTTAGCGTGGCTTTGCCAACAGTATTGGAAATACAAGACTCATTTTGTTGATTTTACAACTATTGATGTTATTCTGGTGTTACCGGCAAAGAAATACCATTGGTGGCAAGCGATACTGGCGCACGTATACATTGCCTTTGTATTGTTACCGATGGATAGCTTTCCTTTCAAATATTATGACATACATGTATATATATTATAGGCCCGCAGTTGATACAAACCCACAGTCATGGTAATATCAAAATGGCACTCGACCACACGTTCTACATTTTGTTTCGTGGTGATAATAAAATAAAATCAACACCACAAACAAAATTCAGCTGAGATTAAACCTGGTTTGTCTAAGAGTACACAAAGTTACCGCTTTCTGCCAATAATTTCTGGTAACTGCCACTAAAAAAACCTTACAAGAAATCCAGTTTCATATAATTATTGTGTGAATCCACCACTAGCTCACTCACGTTGACATTAAATTTGATGCCATGCAATGGACAAGTGGAATGCAGCGGCTTTGTTGATAGATCGCGACATGCGTTGATGCCGACAATACGGGGTTCATTTTTTTATTGCTGTCAAAGTTCAAGTCTTGGGACAATATAGAACACAGTTTTGAAAAACTGTTGTTGAGCCTGTTCAACCTGATCTCTCACGCGTAAAAAACAAAACACAAACAAACAAACAAACAAACAAACACCCCAACAAACAAACAAACAAACCGACGCTTCATTTTAAAATATGCGTCGGTTTGCTTGGGTTTTTTTTACACGTGCAAATATTGTTTTCAAATTGTGCGGTTGCTTCGCAGGCAACCGGGACTACAGTTCATTAGCACATGCGCCAAGTCCCACGCGGACGTTTAACTCAGACTGCCATGTGGTAACTAATAATAGTATTTTAAAAACGAAAAGAAGATAAGCCCATATTTTACGGATGACTAATGCCTACAAGCGACGACATTCAAAATTACAGGTTTTAACCAAAGTATATGTTTTTTTTTAATAAATCAAAACCTATATGAAAACGTAAAGGACAAAATGCATACAAAAAAGACATGTATAACAAGAACAACAAACAGAAGAAAGAAAGGGGAACAAAACATTTCTCTATTACGCGGTTGCTTCTCCCGCTATGAGGTGACCACGATAGACCGAAATCTTTACAAAGTCAATCATGGGATCCAGGCGCCATTGTTACCGGTACTTCATTTAATTATCCGGAAAATACATTATAAAGAAGTCTTTCTCTTGTTTTCTCATCAGCATTTTCTCATCACTACATGTGTAAACTCTTCGCGCCAGGCTGAATGTTTTCGCTTGTGTAAAAACCACACAATATTGAAGCTTCTTTCTCCTTGAAGCATAACTTTAACAAAATCAAGATGTCTTCTGAATCTGTCGTCCTGCCGGCCATTCCTCGCATCCCCGTCCAGCTCAAGGGCAAAGACTTCCTCGTCTCCTCCCACTTCCGCATCGGCAATGACCGCCGCCTGTCACGCAGCGCCCTGAAGCGCAGCACCTTCACCAAGGACTACGTGGTGCACGACCACTATGGGCGAGAAGCCGCTTCCGACCCACCAGCCCCTGCCGAGGTGATGCATCGAGACCCGAACCAGGTCAGCCAGAACGCAACCGAATCCAACGTCTCATTCACAGGTACCACCCTCCCCAAGGTGTCCATGTGTCTCAAACTCAACAAGACCAACTTCAAGATGGACGCAGACGAGAGGGTGGACTCCTTCCACACCACCCACGCCAGCCACTACTACCCCAAGCCACTGAGTAGGAGCTTCCCGCTGGATAACGCCATGAAGAGCTACGTTCCTCAAGGAGATAAAGAGAAGGAGAAGATGCCGATGTCTGACTACAGAGATAACTTTCTCGGCCATGACACCAAGGTGTTCAAGGTGGAAAGGGCACCTTGCATGCATGACGGTAAGCACTGACAAGATTTTTTTGAACTTCATCTAGATTTACCGAAAACAATGGATGTATTTGCGATGATTGTACTGTAACTCTCCTCCCGACGGTCCTCGGTCGGGGACCCTCGGATCGGAGGAAAATTAGGATCTTCGCAACTAGAGTGGCGACACTCATTTTTTGTTTCTCCTTTTGAAGCCCTTGGCAATAAAACAAAAGTACAACACCTAGAGCTAATTCCACAAACATTCTACTAAAGACGAGCTTACAACAAACTATCACATGGTTGTCACCCGTAATCTATACTATTTTTCACTTTCCACACCACGTAAAGCTTCAAATCCAACAACATAATAAAGCTTATATTTAGGTTCTCATCAAGCTACGACGTCTTGCATTCACTCCATATTCAAATCAACTTCTGAAAAACATTCTTCAAAGCAATTAAGATCAATTAATTAAACTAAGATCTGGGATTCATGCTCTTCTTTTATGTATTCTAGAAAACATTTTTTACGTTGTTCGGTGGCCGAATTACTATAACTATTTTGAAGGTCAATAATTCAACTTATTTTGGGTGATATTCTTACAGGAGGCCCCAGTACAATCCGAGGCGAGGGCAGAACCCACACCCAGTTCGCCACATCCACGGAGGAGCAGTTTCCGGGCAGATATTTACCCTACGTTGCAGTCAAACCGAACGTAAGAGGGAGTTAATTATCCACAGACCTAGAAAAAAAAACCCACCTACATATTTTATTCATTTCACTAAACCAGGGCTCTACAAAGCACATAGATTCATCAGTTGTCAGTATTACCATAGTGATTTGTATTGTGACATCACACTTTGCTTAGCAATTGAGATCGATTGGCAGTTAGAAGCAATTTTGTATGTGTGTGTGTGAACAATTTACTCCAGACCTAGACAAGTTTATCCTAACCAAGCTTTCTGAAAACACAGGCAACATTTACTAAAATAATTTGACTTTCTACCCTCCCCCAAAACAGCTTCTTGGTTCTAACATCCCAAAAGGCGACCAGGAGAAGTTGGTCCACAAAGAGACCACCCAGGTCATGTCCTACCCAAAACCCGGCAGCGCCAACTACCGCGTTTACAGAAGGGACAATGCCTTGACCAGGCTGGGGGACAACACCTACAAGGTGGGGCATGCTAAGAAGTACGACAAGTTTGAAACGACAGCCGCGCAGTCCTTCCAGTTGGATAAAATGCCAGGTTTGAAAATGTGTAGCTTTCTAAAAACTTATTTACCTGTACAAGTCTAATAATTAACATGATCAAGACAAACCCCTATCGAAAGCTTATTTTGAAATGAAAATGATCGCCTCGTACATTCTGTGCCACACTGCTCAGCTCTGACCCTCCACCATTGTATTGTAAGGCATTTAACACAGGAGAGAGACAAAAATGCTGAGAAGTTTTACACCAGTTTATTCTTGGCCAGTCCTTCTCGTTGGGTAAAATGCCATGTTTGAAAATATTTAGCTTCTTACAGTTCAAAAGTTCTTATTTCCTTTTATAAATTTAAATAGATTTTATGATGAACCACATCAAAACTCTTTTTTGGGGGGACTACCACATTTCACAGGCCGGATACTTCACAGAGGCAACAGAGTAGAGGCAATTTCCTCCATGTGCCTTGGTTATCGCCTTAGTGCCCCATGAAAATGTTCCAGTAGAAATGTAACTTTCTCTCATAGAGGTGCCCATTGCTACTAAGGCAGACTGTCTTACCTTTGCAAGAACAAAGTATAATCAGGTCTGATCTGATGTTAGATCGCTCAGCCATGATACTCCATCATAATTTCCTTTGGCACTAAAGGGGGAGGGGCAAAAGCAGAACATCAGCTTGAGAACATCAGCTTGATGTAAAGAAGGTCTCTGAGGTCAGATCCAGTTTTAGGATTTTGAAAAAAAAATGCACTTGACAGGTATCAAACACAGAGGCATTTTACACCATTTTAACGTGAAGTTAGAGACTTGTAATTTTCACCCGTTTTCATAAGGACTCTATTGGAAAATGAGTGAAACATAAAACTGAATTTGACCTTGGGCTCGGAGTCCCTCTTAAGAAGTTGTATGCCAGCATTTTGGACCGGACAGTCAACTGCTTATTTCTAGTTTTGAAATTGAATTGTATATGTCTATTTTTCCTTGTGCAGAGCCAACACAGATCGTCTCATATGACAGCAATGCCAGTAGTTTTCCTGAGGGGGATCGAAACCCAGAGAGAGTGAAGAATCGAGTGACTACCACCAACTACACGTCCTACCACAAAAAGGTGAGGTTAAAAATCAAACATATTTTGTGTCATGTCAAATATTGCCAGGAGGTCCAGAGCATTGGAATCAAGTTCTGATGGCTGAATCGCCAGAGTGTGGGTTCGATTCCCAGTCATGACACTTAGGTTCTTGAGCAAGCACTTAAACCATGATTGCTTCTCTTAACCCGGGTGTGTAAATGGGAACCTGAGAGGACTGAATCAGTATCGTGTTGGATCAACCCCTTGGCGCTAATTTAAGCAGCTTGGGGTTGTATGCTTCCCCAGGGAGTTGAGAAAGTTTGAGGAAGGGAATAAGTATGCCTAATGAACAGGGATAAAAATGTTGTGAAGTGCCTTGATCTAGCCACTAAGACATGTGCGCAATTCTATTATAAGGTTTTACAAGCTTGCATAAGTTTTTTCAATTATTACCAAACATACATCACACCTTTTGAGTTCCATTACATCACTGACCAACCAACCAGTGAAATTGACATCAAGTATAGGTGGTCGCATTTTAGTAATGGTTTAGTAAAGATTTTGTCAGGGTTTTTTTTCTTTCAAGTTTATATTTTTGTGTATATTAATTGTGGCAATTCGAGTAACCTTTTATGATTTAGGGGGGGTCTCCAAATTTTTCTCAACATTGACAGCAGGGAGGTCAGATAAAACTAATTGCAATTACAAATATAAATTTGTAAGTACAGTTTAAAAGCATCCTTAAAGTTCTTCTTGAATCTTGGCAAAGATGGAAAAAGATGCACATAAAAAAGGTGGCTGCAGCAAATCTAAAAGATTATTCATCCCAGTGTTTGGGTGACTGGTGCTCAGCTAGAAGCAGTCGGTTTGAAGACCTTAGACCACTCTGCCCTGGTGTGTATAGCACAATCAAATGAAAAAATGTTGAATAGGTACTAGTATGAGCTTGATAATCAGTGAGCTTTCAGACTGAGCATAACAATTTTGATTCTCATACTTTGTCTTCAAGTTTAACAGGATTTGTTTTCTCTCTATTAAAACAGCCCCCTGGCAGTTTCCACAATGACATCATATCCGGTGCAAACAAACTCACCTCCAGTAGAGTCACCTTTGGCGTACCGAGCCAGAACTCGGCATATTACTCCACGACGCAAACCGATGCCTACCCAGCATTCAGCGTACCTGTAGAACGAGTCGCCGGTCATCAGAAAAGCAAAGTACCTCTGGACTACTATGGGACAGGTAAGAACAATAGATGTTGTAGAATAATTTGATGAACTAGTACATTCATGTTAAATGGGTAACATGCTTTGGTCTTCCTTTAGTCTCGAGAATGAAGCCAATAATGGAAGTCATTTGCTGATTATTTACCAAATCTCTAGATGGGTAAAATACTATTGTAGAGTAGTTGGTCTGGGTCTCCATCCCCTAGGTCTCGTTGATGAGGGCTCCTGAACTTCCTGGTTGTTAAATATCATATGATTTACAATTTTACATAGACTGATCCTCGAGAAGATGATAAGAGGATCCACAGATAATCACTAAACAATACACAGCTAAATATTTTGAATAATAAAGTGATAAACAGGAATCAACCGTCAGCAAATTGTACTTTTTCACATAATATAATCTATAAATACACAACTGTATATCAATTGACCCGACCTCCAATAGTACTTGCTAGAATAAAAAGTATTGCCTTATCGGCCATTCAATTTGCTTCACAGGACAAGAGGTAAATACCTCAACGACGAAGGATAACTTTCCTTCTTGGGAGGAGTTCCCAAGATACACAGTAAGCAAGGAGGCCCTAGCAAAGGTAAGACGCACATGATCCAGCCATGAACGAACTTTCCCCATGCTGTGTAGTATGTGTATAAGCATTACAGCGCAAGATGCCCATAGCAACATCATTAGCAACAGCCACATCCGTAGCCGCAGCTGCCAATATACCATTTGCGAGTTAGATTTGAATAATGCCACAATAATTTGGTACAATGATTGGCTTAGTCAAGTTACTGGTTAAATTTGAATTCCTCAGACTACAGAGACAGTTGCTACGTCACATGATTCGGGGCAAGCTTTTCCATAGTTGTGTACAGTAAGAGATGGCGGACACCAACACATTGATACATAATTCTGAATGAATGTGTATGGCACAATGGTCTGAGGCTCTGCCCATCTGGGGTTGCTGTACAAAAGCTTGCCTCGAACCATTTGACATAGCATCTGTCTCTATAGTCTGAGGAATTCCAATTTAATCAGTAACTTGTGACTAAGCAAGTCATTGTACCAGACATGAATAAAATCTAACTCGCAAATGGCTTATCTGAACAAGGCCTTACCTTTTCACTACCTGCAGAAGGAGTCGGCACAAACTCCTAAAATTGGAAACAAAAGAGCAAATTTTAAGGATTTGTTAATTGTACACCTTAATCATGTGACAAAGTTGACGTTTCAGAGAAAACAATGACAAAAACGGTTGATGTCTTTGGAAGAGTAAATTCAATGTATTCCTCTAGATTTTGCTAAACACACTGTACCCCCAAAAACCTGTGAAAAATGTACATCAATAGAGATTACACTGTATGGTTTGATATTTTGTCATAGATTGTGCCCATCCAAAAGTGCCTTGTTTCTTGTGCAAATTTCAAGCCCTCATAAATCATATTCCAGATATTGATTTTGTACATTTTTTTTCCTCACAGCTCCGGACTTCCAACATCACACCTCCCCTCCATGGTAACCGTGAATTCAGCACCACCCACCTCTCTTCTTACACTACCAAGAAGGTTAACAGATACCAGTATGACAGTGGTAAACTGCAACGAAGCTCCGTCCCACTTGGTACCATGACGATATGAGGAGGCCAAAATATTTGTATTATAAAAATGAAATATTTTCTATTAACTTATGACTACGTGCTCCCAATATTTCTATTCAAAATAGTACTGAATTCATTTTGTATTCAATTACTTTCTCACTTATGATTTGTGGCATTTTATACTGTAAATAGCTTTTCACAGAGACATATTTCTTTTCCATGTCTAA
The DNA here is from genome assembly GCA_023634235.1 of Pisaster brevispinus. Classification (NCBI taxonomy): domain Eukaryota; kingdom Metazoa; phylum Echinodermata; class Asteroidea; order Forcipulatida; family Asteriidae; genus Pisaster; species Pisaster brevispinus. Next base: position 5,249,759 of record JAMKCF010000011.1, read on the forward strand.
TAATTTATGACCCAAAATGCTCAGGCATGGGTCCTGTTGTATATTGCTAAAGTTTTAAACCGAAACACAAGCATACACAAATAGTTGAGGTGCATCTTTAAGAGGTTCATTTAAGCACAGCCACGATGAGTTCAACTGGGGAAAAGTGTGATGTCATTGCTTAAAGATAGGGTCATAGATTGGTTTGGTTTTAATCACTGTAATGCTGATATAAAGGCAAAAATTATAAAGAAAGATACAATAAAAGTTATATATGTGAAAGTTTCAGCTGAATACCGTGTCTAGCAATATTTTTTGCTCAAGCAGCTCTAAGAAATTGTGCCCACAAGCCTGATTAGAAGACATGAAAACAGGAGACTGTTATACATACCAATAAGATGTGCTCAAATTGCTCTTTTAAAGAGGATGAAGTTGCAGCTTTGACTACGTCCCTGGGCTGTTTCATCCAGCTGCTGAATGCAGGACTTGCCCATATAGCAGTCTGATTATAGGATATCTCGCAGGTAGTACGATGTAAAGGATGAGGGATTTTCCCAATAGGCTGCCTGCAAAGTACAGTATCTGTACCATCCACTCACTGAAAAATAACTAATGAGGTGGTCAAAGACCGTATCCGAATTGGCGGGTACAGCTACGGCTACGACTGTTGCCAAAGGTGTTGCTAAGGATGTCCTATACTTCAACGCATGATGGCGTTGAAATCAAGCCATAGTCGTAGCTGTAGCCACCAATTCAGACACGGCCTTGCTCTTTGTTTGGTGGGGGCTCGGTACTGGAGTCTGAGTTGCCTTTGGTGTCTGGTTTTGAGTCTCAGATGACACTCAGTACCCAAAGTTGTCCAAATTGGTGCCCTATTTCCCTTTAACATAGGCTCTTTTCGAAACTACATGTACGGCTTTGGCTCGAGATTCGGTTGCGGCTCTGTCCACCTGTTTGAAGCCCCATACCGAACGCACACGTTTTGAAAATAACTGACGGAGCTTGAGCCGAAGGCCAAGCTCAAGCTGTGATTTTGAAAAGGGTCATCAATGCAGCAGACCAGGGCCCAATATCATGGTGTTGCTTACTGCGGAATTATGCACCTATGGCCCATAAAAGTTTGTTTAAAGGGAGCCGCAAGTGCCTCAAGAATTCCATGGTAAGCAGGCCCATGAAATTAGGCCCTGAAGCCTTCAGATAATTCCATTGTGTAGAGTACCGATTGTTGTACATGTACCAGCTGACCAGACGATGGGAAACTTGGAATACTACCTGAACAAAACAGTTACTGTGCTCCATATCAAAAGTATGGTTTGAACAAAACTCATAGACTTTCTAATGAAAACCATTCAAACAGCCTTGAAGTTAAATCGGTTTCAACTGATATATTTATTTACAATACTGTCTGGGAAATTTTCTTGTCAATTACTCAAAAAACAGCAACTAAATCTTTAGTGAATCAAACATCAATGAAATCTAGCAGTTCTGCCAACTAAAGTGCCGATTTGAAAGTTAACAGTTCTGAAGAAAAACTAGAATTATTGCTTTATGAGTCAAACAGTTACCTTGTGGGTATTAATAGAAATAACAATGCTACTTATAATGAAGTAACTTGTAAGATGTAAGTTTGACAACATAAATATAAGATTACACTCCCTAAAAACATGCAGGGCTAAAATGTTCTTATTTTAGTTTTAAAATGGAGTAGCCTACTTATTGAGGAACTAGAACCTGGGGGAATGAAGTGAGAGTCAATATCAGTGTCGCTTTCATCCACATGCGAAGCAGATTTTTGCAGTGTTTAAAATTTGGACCTTCCCACTGGGGCCAACTATTAACAAAAGCTTTGACAAAAGCTTTTTTTTACCTGACCTACTTAAGTGTCTTGTAATGCACATTGCTTGTGAACAATATCCCCCTGCATATTTCTGCTTAGCAGATAAATTTGTTCAGCAAGTTCCTCTGCTTGGCAGGTTCATAAAAGCCTGAGCTTATTTCATAGAGTTACTCAAGTTCAAAAATTAGCAAAGCACAAAGCAATTATGCTTACGAGAAAAAACAAAGTTACCAGATAAACTACCATGTCATGTGTACTGTTTGCAACTGGCTTCCTGCTTACTTTTGCTTTGGCTAAATTGAAAATAGCAGAAAATATCTAAGCACTTTGTTTTGCTCAAGCAGCTCTTTGAAACTAGGTCATGGTTGATCCATAAAGACCTGCCATACCTGTATCTTTCATGGTCTCTTCAGCCACACCCAATAGAAAGCATGCACAGCAGACACTGACCGACCTGAACATTCTCCCGATTCTATTTCGATGGTATTTAGAAACTCCTTTGCAAGGTCGTAAACAAAGTGTATAAGAATAAAATAATCCTGTAGAACGTACCCTTTCCCAAGAGAAAAATTGGGCACAGGAGGTGGTAGAAAGATAAAAATTTACCATCCTAGTTTACATATCAATTGCTTTCCCCACAAAAAAACATTTCAAAAACTTAACCTTAGAGGGAGGGTACAACACTTATATTAAACAAACTGAACGTAACCTGGATACAGTCATTCAAAAGCTCACTGTGTACAAAACTGGTCATGCACAAATCTTTCTAGAAAATGTTCTTTGGCAGGATGGGATAAGCCTTTTATCTTCAAGCAACTTTTGTTCTCTGCCATCTATCAAAACAATACACAGTTTGTGAGTAAAATCTGGAAAAAGGACTGGTATAATTGCTTCCTTTGTGAATTCTCAATTCGGAATTCCTCAGGTTACAGACAGTGTTGCTTTACCAGATGGTTTGGGGCAGTAGCTACCTCCAGATGGGCAAAAGCCTTGTGTGGGTTCATTGGAAATGTTGTATGGGTGTTTGCGGTTAGTAATGGCATTATGTAAAAGTGGGCAGTGAATCATGTGGCAAAGCGACACTGTCTTTTCTCTGCGAAATTCAAAACTGAGCTTTTACTTGCGGCCAAGAAAGTCAGTTTACCAGTCACTCTCCAACTTTGAATTGTTAATGGTTTATTGTTGTACTATGTCTTGTTTGCAGACTTGAAAGTGCAGTCGAAGAAGTGCTGTTCATTCTATCCCGTATGTTACAAAGCAGCTTCCATTGAGTTAATTTTACGCTCGTACATGTCCAAAAATCAAGTGTTGTACCACCCCATCTCAAGTAAAAACAAATCATTCCGGCTTTTAAAATCTTTCTCATGCCCCAAATTAGTCATTTTTCTCTTTGATAAACCTGACGCATTCCACTGCAAGACATATTAAGATGATGCCATGTAACTATAGCAACAACAACCTCATATCCAGGTGCTGTACCCAAACATTTCTTTGTCCCTGACCTTCCTGGGATGGAGGTAGTAAAGGTCAAGGATCATGGGGTCCATCCATCGTTTGGTATCGTAGATGCTCTCTCCGGCGTTCCAGTCGGGCACGTCCTTCATGATGATTGCTTCCTGCTCAAAGTTGCTCTTGAGGAGTTTCAACACTCTTGAGGATTCCAGAATAAGACAAAAGAAAATAGTTGCATCAGAATCAGGGTTGGGATAACACACCGCACTGGCAATTTTAAATTACAATTAAACATTTTCTCAAGTACAAATAACGACAAGTACAAGTTTTCAGTAACAATATTAAACATTTTGATAGATGTTTAAATTTGAGTAGGGTATAAAGAATAACATTTGTTTTTTACCCTTACACCCACGTGTATTAAGCACTGTATACCCAGTACTTTCCCCAAATTCTGCGAAAAATATCCAAAGGCAAATCACTCCGGTGAGATTTGAACCCACAACTGTTGCGGTACCCGCTGCTAAAACATAGGATTCAAATTTCCTCTAGCTACCGGGCTAGCTTGTAAGACATCTAGCAATGCAAAGGTCAGGGGTTCGAATCCCACCTAAGTGATTTGCCTGTGGATTTTTTTCGCAGAACTCAGGAAAGCACTGAGTATACAGTGCTTAATACACATCGGTGTAAGGGTACAAAAGCAAATTTGTATATCATGCAAGTTATGACCGAGTGGTCTAGTGCACAGGACCAAAAGTTCTGGTAGTCAAGTCATCGGGTGTAGGTTCGACTCGAATCCTGGTCAATCCTTGAGCAAGAAACTTAAGTACAACTGCGTGTCTTCACCCAAGGGTAAATGGGTAACTGTGAGGGCAGTGATGGTTCTAGTTTTTAATTTAGCATTGGTGCTACATACTTGACAGCACAGGCTGCATACTCTCCCCAGAGAGCCGAAATGGTGTAAGGAATGAAATAAATGACCAAGTTGAAGTGATCAGGGCAGTAATGTTCATGCGCCATAATGAGTGTCAAAATTGGTGGATACTGACACTCTATATAAGTGTCCATTATTATCAGTACACAAAGTGCTCGGTACTCGGTAAACATCGGCGACATATTTATTTTGTATACTGATCATGCGTCCATATACACAGAGTAGGAGGGTTAACTATCTCATTTGGTTCTAAGAAAATCGTGCATCTCTTTCTCAAGGCCTTCAGCTTTATTTGTGTGAATGCAATGCATGTGAGAAGAAATTTACTTTTTAAATTTTTTATCGGAAGCCTCTTACCTTCTGTCATCCTCTGCTTTCAAGAGAGGAGTAATTGCGATAAAGCTCTCTTGCTGCTCCCTGGCCTGCCTCCTTCAAAGTTTATAACGACAGAAAATAATAAGAAAAATGTATTTTGAACAACTAAACCAGTAAGAGAAATATAAGCAATAAAAGAGAAACAATAATAAAGGATACCACGTCACACTAGCAGTTTTTCCAATAGTGGTAAGTTTTCGTTAAGTCACCTGAAACCACCCCAAAAAATCTGTGAACATGTGAACGGACAAGTAGGCTTACATTAACAAATTATTGGAGTTGGTTATTCATGTTATTAGGCTTTTAATTATTGTAGTTACCCTCAAATTTCAATCTAATAATGGATGGGAAAACATTTTGAAGAACTTTTTCTATCCATTTTGATGGAAATTTTAGGGTGATTAGTACAAAATAAAAATTGAATAATAAAACAAGTCAACTTAAACTGACAACCCCTTTAGTTCTACTCTTCTCAAATGTAAATATGTGGCAATGACCGGAATGACTGCGAATGACCAGAAATATTTCGCAGGAAACTAACAAATCCACTATTTTTCTCTGTAATTTTTTTTTCGGTGAGGGAGGGGGGAGGTCAAAGAGGTAGTGGGTGCGAGAGAAGAGAGAAGGTCAGCATACCAAGAACAACAAAATAATAAGATGTTGAAGACTGTCAATTTGGACATGATTGACTGGGGCAGACTCGGACATCATTCTTACCTTCTTTTTTGGTTGCCTCTGCTGAAGACTGTCGTTCCAATCAGCATGCAGGCTCCACACGCTGCAAACATCAGATAACCTTTGTACACAAATAAATTTTATAAGTCATATTATAGACTGTGCAAGACCCGCGGAAACTAATAATGAGACCTGATTTGATTTAGTTGCAATAATTGTAACCCTCCATTTACCTGTGTGGCATGACTTGACCCGTTACGACACTTTCCCTGAATTTAGTTTAGATGTGCAATTTTGACCATTTTTGTCAGACTAACATAATAAATGACCTTGTACTTTGCACGGAAACCAGTCAACTTGCCCCCAAGTAAAGTCGCCCCTTACAAAGTCGCCCCCTAGCAAAGTCACCCCCTCACTGAGTCGCCTCTTTATTTTACATTAATTTAAGTTTACTTTATTGCGGTGATAAGATGGTCATTAATTTTACTTGTTTATTATTTACTTGTTTTTAAAAGTGCATTTCAGGATTGGTTTTTGCTAACAAAACAGTTGCTGGCAGTGTAAGCACTTTATGTAATCCACCATATACATAAAATGACAAACCTGTAGAAGTTTGAGATCGATCGGCCATCTGGGTCACGAGAAAATAGTGAAAAACCGATTACACTTTTGCATGAAATCATGTGAATATCCAAGCATGGTCCGGGCTTGCAAATTTCCCTGGATAGATTTTTGAATATCGCCCTCATGCGTTTCAGCACGGACAGCCGTTGATATACTCGTTCCTAATCGGGCTTTGGAGGTGGCTGTTTGCGGTTGTTATTGAAAGGCCACCGAAGGGTCATCCGCATAAATAATGAGGCTCTCTTTCATACGCGTACGGCACGTGTGTGGGCATGTGTGTTGCAAACAGCATGGAGGTACATGTTGTATATTTGGCTACCTCTGAGCTCCGTGCAATCAGCAGGTGATCAGGATGTTCATATGAATTTGTCGTTGTAAACTTGTTGAATACATTCGCTGGTTCGCGCGCGCCTTTGTTACGTGTACAAATTACCTGGAAAACACAAGTTTGGTGGATAAATGCAATCATATCTCTGGAACCCTTTATCGTACAAACTAGTCCAAAACTGTAAAATAATCCTGAATATCTACTCCTTCATCATGTCATATTTATTTTACATTCAGAAAACATTTTGCCACGTCATTTTGAGGGTTTTATGTCCAGTCTTGGTCAATTTTGTATGGAGAAATTCCTAAAGTCTACCTGATTTCTGCAACCCGACGGCCGATTGCTTAGTCCAAAACGGATTTGGGAAGTGTACATCCTGACCAACACACTGCTCTTACAAATTTTGTGATTGGACAAGTTTTTCCAACGTCATTTTTTAGTTGAAATTCAGACCAATGAAAAGTTATATCACAGCTTCAAAACAGCCGTTGCTAAAACGTCCGTGTCAAAACTTCCGTGGTGTCAACTCTAAAACTCCAACGCATTTTTCAAAAATGGTAAATTCATGCACTAATCGGAAGGTTTTACTTATTTGAACAGAATCAATAACGTATACCCTTTCTTCTTGTAAACATTTTGTTCTAAGATAGTGTCACACATTTAAAATATAGCAAGACACAATTTGCTTCTCTTGAAAATTTGTCACTTGCTGCGTGTATGTTTTTTGTGTGTGGCGATGACATGGACGGTACCACCAATGGTACAGGGTGGAATTGTCTGAGTACTATTATTTAGCCACAGCATTGCTCTTTTGTTGTGTTTAAATGTTCTGGAAAGTTAATTAAAATTTCACGAGTGATTTATAAAAAATAAAAAAACAGAAACACGTCACATTTTCCTTTCTGCATCGAATTGTTTGCATCAATAATGTGAGCGTTTTAAGTTACATGGAATTAAAACACCCCTGTCCGCACAATGGTATCTATCACGAAACTGTTCAGACAGTACAGGCGCGCGCGAACCACACTAGCACTCGATGTGTGTGTGTACGCTGTATGGTATTTACGTGGGAAAATAAGTTTACATTTTTGTACAATACATCCGGCCAGACACAAACTACGTGCAGCGGTTCAACCGTGGGAAAATACGCCAGTCTCATAAAAATAATTATTCCTTGTAAATGAAGGAAATTAATCCTTTGTGATTGTATTGTCAATGAACTGAAGCGGTTCTACGTTTTTAGAGTTGCGCTTTTTGTTAGATAATTAATAACAACATGCATAATGGATACTGGTATTTTCATCAACGTGGATAACAGAGATAGCGTCTTTCTGTGTTCTCTGTTGTACTTTGCTTTTGATCTTTTTTTTGGCACTTTCAGACTGTTTAGGACGCCCTGTTTTTTTAAAAATAGATCTTCCATTTTTGCTGATGGTCGATCTGTTCGGTTGTCCAGATCCAGACCCGTAACCCGGCCGAGTGTGGTGTGTGCAGAACTTCTGGCCGGGGATGTGCGTGTGTAACCGCATTTAAGTTACTCTAGTTCCCTGACCAAATATTCCATGACGTCTCTTAATGGAAATCTAAGTCGGAGATTTTTGGGTCTGGGAGCCAGACTACGTTTAAGTACACAACCTTGTATTCTTGGCTCATCTCCACGGCGAGTTAATTTGGTGGCTTAAGGGAGTTCAACCATACCAGATTGGCGCGGCGAGATCGATCATATTTCAGAACGACGTTTGTGCCGAATTGAGAGAAAAAATAACTATTTTAATTGGTCGTGTGAGGGCAGTATCTACAAAATCGATTCAAAAATTTAATAAAACGCTCACTGAGCGATAAACTCCAAACGGGAAATTAGTTTTATTTATTTCTCATCAAATATGACATTTCAGACAGAAATATTTCAAGGGATGTTTTCTACTATCATCATCATTAGACCGTGTAAGTTTTATGTAAATCTGTGATCTTAGACGGTTTTTTTTCTTACCAACCAATCCTGTATTCTGTAATGCTCCTTTAAATTTGCGGTAGGTCCCCTATTCTATAGTTTTTACCAATATTTTTACAACTCTAGCACTAGCAGATTAAAGCCTTTCCCCCGAAAGCTAAAGCCAAAGCCTTCCTTCATGAAATTGAAAGACTCTACAAAACAAAGAAGAGTTGAAACGTCAGCCAGGCCGCAAACAAACAATTTTAGAATTTATGCCGTCACTGTTTTTGCAACTTTTTTGTTATGAAATTATTTTATCGCTCAAACTTGTACACAGGGGCAACTCTGTCGGGGGTGACTTTGAGAGGGGCGAGTTTGTATGTGAGGGGCGACTTTGTAGTGGGCGACTTTGCTGGGGGTGAGTTGACTGGCTGGCATCCCTTTGCACACAGCACAGAACAGAATATGAAATGATCGTCAATCGATCTCACTTTAACAATGCTTTAGTTATGAGTATGTATTGGCTACAAAAACCCATCAAACGTCCCCACAACATTAAAAAGGCTTTTACATATTATAAGCTGTATGACCACTAACCTGAAACGCCTCTCTTGGGAAGAGCTCGCTTGTAATCAATGGGAGGATAGCCGCCTTTCGGCGGCATATCTTGCTTGAATGTCGACGCCATGTTGGAATACAGAGAAAGTAAAATAAATAACAAGAGAGGGCGCTGTGTATCCAGCACGTTCAGGTTTATTTTATTGCACTAATAGATGAAACCTTTTTGTTTCAATCCAATATCTAGTTTATTGCTACATGATCCAATCCATATTGAAACCTTTTTTCTTTCAGCCGTGATATATTTCACTTTCTGATATCGCACCTCTTAAACCTTGACATGACATCACACCCCATTCAAAAAACAGTTTGAAAAATGTAACATTTTGCGAATACTTGCTTCCTGATCCTCCATCAAGTTGACTGTATGATGGAAATACATCAGCAAACTGGTGGGGTGGGGGGGGGGGGGTTATATAATGGTATATAATATACACATAACCATTTTTAAATCTCATATGAGGGGGCAATTAGAGGAGGAAGAAAGTGTTTTTTTTGGGGGGGATGTGTAAGTTGTTTGGAAAGATTGGGACGGTGTGACCCTTACTTTGACTCAAGAAAATAACTTTGAAACAAAACAACCGGTGTTTGGTGCAATAGATCAACATGAGTTTAACTAGATCTCAACATAATTAATATCAACATGAAAATGGGCAAGATATTATTAAATTAATCTTTATTTTGTGTGAATAATTTGATCTACTTCCAAAGTCAACAAGCAACTTTGATTGAATAAAAGTTAACTTTCGTCAATTAATTAATTAGCACATCAAAATATACTTTAACAAGAAATTGTAAAAACAATTCAGTAAAATGATAATTGGCTCATGCTTCTGTTAATTACTTTAACTTTGGCACATAGTTTAAGTCAGTACATGTATTAGGTGGCAATAGCCAAGTAGAATTTTACAGAGCCATTTAGCACACACATTTGCTTAGCAAAGAATAAATGCAGCAAAAGGTAGGTAACCACCTAAACGTCACAAAGTATTTTATATATATATCTTCTTTTTTTCTCTTTTTTTTTGGGGTGGGGGGGGGGGTTACTAGCTCCCTGCTTATATTTTTGCTTAGCAGAAAATTCATAAGTAAAAATTGGTGCTCAACAGATTCCAAATTTGAGAAAGCTGTTCAGCACAAACAATTTCTCAACACATTAAGATCTTGCTAAGCAGAAACAGGTTACCATCAAAATTATCATGCAATATATGTTTGTTACTGGTTCCCTGTCAGCTTTTGCTTATCTGGAAAAAAACGCTAAGCAAGATTTCCTGCTCATTATAACAGCTTAATGAGACTCCAGCTGTACAATACAATTTAAGTAAATTATCGCTGAATACAAGTGGCAGTTTTAGAAATTTACATCCCACTTGTTAATAAAATTATCTGTCGTTAAAACCTACCAATTTAGAATAGAAACAAAACAAACAAACAAACTTTACCCTGAGCAGTGTAATAGATTAAAATGCCTGGCTGGAAGCCAACTCTTGATGAATTGAAAGGTAGATGTTAAAAAAGAGACCACTGGAATTGATCAGCTTTGATCATTTTGGATGAAACCCAACGAGCGTATTCGTTTTCCTATAGTTAATTCGAACAATTGGTGTCTCTTCCCTGTTACAGTATAAAGAAACAAAGAAAACCATTTCATTTTATGCAAAAAGGCTATTTCCTCGTTAAATTTGAATACCTGGTACAATGACTTGTTTGGTTTGAAGCAAGCGTTCAGTTTTTAAAATCCCCTCGACTATTATAATACAAAGTTGCTACGTCAAACAGCTCAAGATAAACATTTGCATAGTTACATAAGAATGGAAGAACGCCTGTTAAATCTAAACTAAAGGTATACATTTAAAACGAAAACTGAAAATATTCATTCCTTCAACAAATAGTTAAAATTAAGTTTATTTGTTTAAAGTACACGAATAACTTTCAAATTAAAGACCTGCCTATAAAAACGTTCATAAATTGCACACACAAAAAAAAGATTTTCATCAATACTGAGAAATAAGTCCTCAAGACTTCAAAAAAGCTCAACAATTCTGAAACCAATTTGATCTCTATCAGAGTAAAATTGATCAAAACTCACGGATCATTTTTTCACCAATATGCAGGCGAGGACCCAATTCCATAAAGCTACTGGTAAGCAAATTGTTGAGCTTACTGTAGCAGAAAAACATGTGTAAGCAAAAGGGTATTTCATAAATGATCAAGAAGATGAAAAATGAACGTGGTGAGCTTAATTTTGTTGTGCAAAGCTACAATTTTGTGCTTTAAATGCAGCTCCACGAAATTGGGTCTCAGTCTAATTATGACATTATTGACCCCTTGAATCAAGTTCATACCCGGCTACCACACTCAACCAACTTAGGGAGTCAAATTGCACATACAAATTATGGTAAGCATGAAAACGCTGCATCGCGCGCCTAATACGCTGACTCCCCAAAATGGAATTTGCGCTTACGGAAGCAGGGAATTCTGCGCTTACGTCAAGCATATTTCACAGGTTAGTAGGGAAATTTTGCTTGTGCGCGTGCGTACTCTACTTTACTAGGCATTCTTCGCTTACACAGCTAGCGCAGAAATTTGGCGCTTGCAAAATAAGCGGAGAATGGTGACCGTAAGCAGAGCCATGAAATTGGACCCTGGTGGATTGGGTCAAATATAACAAATTACATTAGCAACATTTGCAGCAGATACAGACAGTATTAAATTGAGCATTCTGTGTTAAAGTTAAGGCTTCTTTTCTTTACCTCTGCCTTTTTTTGAAAAACCCAGAACTTGGATTGGTACAGAGAGGTGGGCAGCCAACACACACACATTATTGAGAAGTGTCTGCTGTCTGAAATGCTGTTGAAAATTAATTGTTAATTATAATTTTAATATTGTTTTCATTAACTGTTCAGTTTATTGCTATCCACACTGTTCACATTTAGTGTTGGTATTTACAGGCATGATATTTGGTCCTTGGTCCTTGGAAAGAACAGTTGGAAAGTCTTATTGAGCAGACCTACAGGTACATTTATAGTGTATGCTTTTATAGACTTTTCTGGCTATTTAATAAAGTTTTTGCAGATTTTTTTCTGAGGGTTAAACAAAAATGTAAATTAGATTACAGAAGGAAAAATATCATACCTGCATTTAGAAGTATATTTCCTTCAAACAATTTCCTACAACTTAAATTAAAATTTATTTGTAGCTCAAGCTCCAACAGCTTTAGCTCTTTTCTTCATTATGGGACAACAATTTTGAACAATATTTTACAATTTGCAGATTCTTTCCAGACTCCAACAACGAGGAAAAGACAACTTGAACAAAGATTGTTGTTTGAAATTTAGCTCTTAATAAACTCTTCCTCCTTTACAAAAAACAAGATTGGTTTGGGACACATTCGTGCAAAATACCTTTAAATCTAATCATGTCAAATGTGATAATTTGGTTTACAGTGGAAAATATCCAACCCAACGACAGTCCCGAAAAAGTTAGACCTCAAAATTGACTTGAGTTTGATTGTAAGAAAATGTTAAAATCATTAAAACTTGTTTCCTGTAGACCTTAAGCATTGTCGACCCAACGCCGCTATCTCAGAGGTAAAACAATGATGAGGTAATGGAAATGCGCCGCACAGAGGATGGACCAATGAGCTACCTTCTTTTAACATATAGGCGAGGGCGCCCTACTCAAACGCCATCATGTGCATAAGGTCTGGATAAGAAGTCCCTGATTTTACAGGATGTTACATTTGAGAGGTTTACAGACTTTCAACATTTCAAATAGATGTCCGAGAGTTTGGTCATAGACGCAGGCATGAGACCCTTTCAAGAAAATTTGAGGGCCCAGGAAGGTCAATGAAAAACCCTGAAACCATGCAAAATCTTGACAAATCCCAGACCAGATTTTAAGCTACTCAATAATGGTTTAAGGGTTTGAAAAGGAGTCAGTGATTCAAGTTTTCATCATTGCATTCAACCAGTCGTTGTTGAAAGGTCGGGAGGAAGTTTGGTTTAATCTCATATGAGAAATAACAGACTTTATATTCATAGAAAGTTCACATATAATTATCTTTGATGACACTCCTTTTGAAGGTCCAAATCTGTTCTAATTAGATCGTGGTTCAATTTATCCTTTATAATCAAAAGCATTTGAAACACAAAATACTTTAAAATACTTATAGGAACATTTTATAAGAACATTTTACATTATCGTAAGGCACTTAGTGAGTTGAATAGTAACCTCCAGGCGGCTGGTACTCACTTTCACTAGCGACCACACCACCTTCACTTCCGTCATCTGCCGACCACGTCCAACTAGTTGATGTATTCCTCTCTCCGCTGGGGTAATCATCAACAGCGCCCTCTGTCATGGTTTTTGTTCCCTTCTTACAGTAGGCAGCCGGGCCCTGGTAGTATGCCGGGGAAGAATGAGCTATCGGTTGAAGCCCGCCCTCTGCGGGCCAGTTCTGACCTTGCAACGTTGATCCCTGGGGACTGTTGGATCGATTGGGGTGATGAGCATCAGGGTTGAGTTGATGCTGACCTCTGAACTCTTGCTGACCCCTGAAATCTTGACCCCAAGATGATGCTGTTTGTGGGCTGTTGGCTGCCGGGCACAATGCTACCCTGGCCCACAACTGCAGAAGCTTCTCACCGACAGAGGGCTCCAATTCCTAGGATCAAGCAAAAATCACTCCAGAAATAATGTAATTTGCCAAAATCTAAATTTAAACATCTACTTTGAACACTATAGTTGCAACATACCTTTATGACAAATTTGTTTAACATTTTACTGAAACTTTTTTTCTTCAGGAAATGCAGTTTCAATTGTGACAAGCTTTGTTCAGGCAAGAGGACTTGCAGACACAAAAAATACTTAAATTTACTCAAAATAATGGGGCACCAAGAACCCGGTAATCAACTAAAATAAACCCGGCAATACTACGAGACTACTACTACAACTATACGGTTTGCCTGGTTCCCCAAAGTCAAGTGTTGGAGGCATTTGTGGTCATTTGTCAGCCTGGCTTGATGGCATTTTTCCATGCCTCCCGGTCATTGATAAGGTTACAGCCGATGCACTTGTTGTCGACTGGGATTCCATTGTCCATCCAGCACTTTCTTGTGAGACCACATGGGCGAATGCCTTGTGTGGTGGCCAAGAAGTTAAGAGCATCAGCCTCAAGCTCTATCGTTTCTGATCGGCAGAGTGTGGGTTCGAGTCCCGGTCATGACATTTGTGTCCTTGACAGGATACTTTACTATAGCAGGATACTTTACTATAACTTCTTTGTCCTTCAGATGGCCATAGGTCCCATGGAAGAGTAAGGGGTTATAACCTCATGGTTCACCAAGCAAGTTTTCCTCAGGCTTGCGAGCTACAGTAATTGAGTTCATTTTATGAGGCATCCATGATTTCATCACCAGAAATATGTAATAATAACCTATATTTCAAACACCTTCTTGGGTCACTTTTCATCCCTCATGCCTTGGATATGTCCACACCAATGCAGTCTACCCCATCTGGCTTCTTCCTCAACACCAAGAACACCTAGACGTGCCCTTAGTCCATCCACTATTCTAGTGACTTACCTGTCCATCTCTGTTCATCTGTACTCTCTGGTTGAGCAAAAACCGCGTCTGGTTAAAGCTGACATTGGCTCTATGAACGGAACAGAACAAAACCCTTAACAGCGGAATTTAGTACTTCGCATGAAGGAAATCAATTTAGACAGATTACTGTGAGCATAACACCAAATGTACCTGTTTGTGTATTAAAAAGCTTACACAAAAAATCAAAAAGAACATCCATTGAAAATTGTTGTTTCCTGCATTTTCTTTGGCACAGTAAAGAGAAAGATGCTTCTCGCATACACACACATTACTTTATTATTATAAATACTTTATTTCTCTCCACAAAACTGTATGTGAAACACTAAAATGCACTATCGGAAAATAAACGATAGACAACACACCCTACAAATTGTTAATGTGGATGTGGAGAGGACTAGACTGAGGAGGAAAATGATGAAAATTTTCCTGTAACCAAAAGGTTCAGTCTCACAATAAAGTCTGCCATACCCACATAAATACACTATGGAAGTCGCTGTTAGACAGCTGGATGGGTCTACCGAGACCACGGAACCTACCTTTTGATCCACTGCACACCAACTTCAGCACCATTCCTCATTGAGCCGTCTCTCCATTCCACGGTCTGTGAATACCGGATGTCGGACGTCATCTTGCTAAATCCCTGAAAGTGATTGCTGCCTTGGATGGCAAAGAACAGGAATATAGCTTGGGACGTCTGTAGAGATATAATCAAGATTTATATAATAAAGGATTATAAATACAGTTGATTATACCACTCCTTTTAGAGCAGCCTGTTGACCGAATTAAAATAAGTTTATACTTAGAAACTAAGCCGTTTCAACAATCTCCGTGTCTGTTCAATAAAACTGTATAAAGAGTTGCAATGTTTTTTTGTAACAGCATTAGGTTGCGTCATTGATGAAAATCCTGGGATGGGTGAGATGCAAAATTGCGCACTATGATGTATAGAAGATATGATCTATTTCTATTTTACAGGGTTACTACACTGTTGCACTGCACAAAATTTGTACAGTTTTTTTTAAAGATAAGCTGGTACATGTAGCATGACTTTTTCTTGATACTCACTTGGAATGCACTGCTAAGTATTTTCGCAGTACTTGGAGACACACACCACAACCCATTGTAAAATGACAGCTCGATATTAAAGGGATCGTGACACTTCATGATGAAGTATCTTACTGCATTCCCCGAGCCATCCGGTCCCTGTTGCACTTGCTGCCCTCCATAAGCCTCAACACTTCCTGCAGCCTTTATCCCGCTGCTGCCACCAGCAATCCCACTGCTGCCACCAGCAATCCCACTGCTGCCACCAGCAATCCCACCACTGTTATTGACGTATGCCTTCCCCTGCCAGGCAGGAGCTGAGGCGTTCAAGGTGGATACTGGCTTTGCTGCGGCAGGAGTTTTGGTTTTGTTTGGAGGAGAGGAAGAATTCCACTGTTTTTTATTGCCTGATAATGGTCCTTGGGGAAAACAACAAGAACAATAATTGAAATCTCAGCAATAAACTTATAATCATTTTCTTTTATACAAAGCAATGGCAGCCTACTTTAATATTTTACCAGAAAGTGGAAACCAATTAACGGGTGTACACAACATTGGTAAGATGGAAAATATAAATGGTCACAGATTTGCACATAACTTACATGTAGTTGGTATAGCGATGGTCAGGGTGGAAAACTTCCCTTAAAATATGTTTTGCTTGAAATGATACGGTTTTTTAAAAATTAGCAAAATAAATAGTTCTGCTCTCGCGTGTGCAAAAACCAGATATTTGAAAACAATGAAAACAGGTAAGGATTTCATTTACTATTTTTCTTGGGACTCCCATGACTGATTGAGCGTAAACCTTCACATGCTTGTCATTTCATGTATACGTTGGGTCACATAAAGTGAGGATGAGAATACTGATCTTTGACAATTACTTATGTTGTCCACTTGCATTTACACCATTTTCAAATGTTCAAACTTACTAAATTCTTGCACTCTTTCGTTGGATAAGGCACTTGCCATCCGTGCACCTTGGTTATTCTGATGAGCCTGTTGATTGAACCTATTGCCTACACTCCGTCGAGGCGGAGTGTTGTTGAAATGATCCAAAGCTGTCAAAAGAACAGTCATTGTTTAAATAAATCAAGTTTTCCTTTGTGGTTTATTACTTGATATTTATTATCAAAAAGTCGCATCCCCTTAAGGTGATCCCCTGGCTGTCGCTTCCCAGGTTGTATCGTAAACTTGGGTGTGATCCCTGGCTACCGGTACGCTAATCCGGAGGTCGTTGGTTCAAGTCCCGCTCCAGTCAATTTTTCTTTGTTCAAACCCAAATAATTTAAGTTTTGACGCACATAAACAGGAATTTAAGTAAAGTTCAAGGGAAAGCAAATCATTTAATTTGTTTATTTTTTTTTTGGAAGAGTACATTTTGAGCAACAGAGCCTGGACTTCATTGCAGGCCCATTTTGTACACAATCCATGGAAGAAAACATACAAATTACATTTCATGGAGTTTGCACTGTACGATTTTTATCAACTCTTGATATAAAGAAAGGGGGGGCAAATCTCAAGACTTGTACAGCCTTTATTTTTTTATAAATCTTAAATTTATGTTGAAAGTACGACACAAAATGTAAAAAGTGAGTATACAGTGCTTCATGGCTCATTGACCTCAAAACGGATCATCAACGTTTTGCCGCCACAAGATCAGTCAGCCTGAAACCATTGTCACAATGAAATAGTAAGTCCAGTTGATTTGATTACATAATTCATACTATTCTAGTACTTTCATAAATACATACAGTGCATGACACACATTGGTGTATGGATAAAAAAACAACAAATAACCGTGTTGATCTTATAAAAAGCTGTGATTGTAGTAAAAGTTAGATCTGGTAGGTGAGGACTTGTTGATGGTACAAAGCTCCCACTTATAACAGAGAGCTACTAACTTACTACTGGCAATCACGACCTACCCATGGGCTTGGGGCGTTGACCAACACCAACGGGTTGCTGTAATCCTAATGCCTGTTCCTCATTGCTAAGAACTTTTACAATGGTTCTCAAGACAGCCTGCAAAGCAATATCAAGGTGACAATGGTTATTTATTTACAGTCAGACCTATAAAAACACAAATTGTGTGCTTGGCTTTACTCGACAGATTCAGAAACACACATTACGTTTGGAAAGAAAACCCAGGGAAACAAATCTACTTAAAAGCAGGAATGAGATTTGACGAATGTGAACATTCCTGAAAATCGCTTGCGGCGTAGGCCCCCCCCCCCCCAAACTCCAATCGACAAGAATTTTCCACTTGGGGTTTAATATCAATCTTTCAAACCAAACTAGTTTCAAGTCCAAATGTTATACAGAATAATATGTACTTACAAAACACCATCTTTTGTCTAGGTATAATGCATTTCACCATTAAGTGTAGGTTTATATATTGGTAAGTATTCTAAAAATTAACAACCCATAAAAACTTACAACTGCAACTGTTGATAGCATAAACATTTTTAAGAAAGGATTCCCATAAAGTAATACAACTCAGAAATTTGTTCACCCCAAAACATTTGAATCTGAGAAACGATTCATGCATGAATCTTTTTCTCAGATTTCTGTGGGTTGGTGTCCATTTCGCGAATGCTGCGGCCAGAGATGCGGTTGGTACCCGCTGTCAGCTCGCTAACCACTGATGGATTCGTAGTAAATTACTGTGACAATTTTTTCCCCTGTACCCTCAGCAAGTAGACACTACATTTCACACTTTTATTGTATCTTTCTTTATAACTTTGCCTATAAATCAGCATTTCGTTGACAAAAAACAATCTATGACCTTACCTTCAAGTTGTAAAAAGTCTTAATAAACTACTGACCTCGTCACCCGGTGTCCAAGGTTTGGCCGGCATGCGCATCCTCCGTAGGAATAACGTGTGCCACTTCAGTCTGAGTAACAGTGCTAGATTAGCAGCCTAAAATGAAAACGATATCAACTGGTCATTATTTAAAGATGCATCGCTCAATTTTCACCTAAACAATATTTAATTTTTAAAACAATTTTCTCCAATTGAATTTTGACAGATGCTGCTGTTTCAAAATGAAAAAAATACCCCAAAGGATCCTGACGATAGTTCATTTTTAATTTTCTAATAACCACAACTTATCATTGGCTATTTTTTCCATGGTTTACAGAAAAAAACTGGCCTCCCTGGTAAACAAGAACAAATACCAACCTCTGTGTCCGCCCTCAGTAGGATCCAGTCGTCTAATTTCAGCC
This sequence comes from Pisaster brevispinus, assembly GCA_023634235.1. Classification (NCBI taxonomy): domain Eukaryota; kingdom Metazoa; phylum Echinodermata; class Asteroidea; order Forcipulatida; family Asteriidae; genus Pisaster; species Pisaster brevispinus. Next base: position 5,268,390 of record JAMKCF010000011.1, read on the forward strand.
CCGCCCTTTGACCTTTCTCATCGTCATCCGCATCGCTGTCGCTGTCGTCCTGGTTGGCCCCGTTGGCGATGTTGTCATCCGGCTGAAAGAGGGCATCTTGAGGAAGACGCGAGGGGCCGGTGAAGAGCGCCACCGAGAGAGGGGAAACAACCGTGGTGCAGCGGACACTTGTGTGACGGTGGAACCTGGGAGTGGGTCAATAACTTGATGTAGTTTGCTGTTCTCGAATAATTCATTCTGTCTGAATTTAGGCCTTTATATCGTGTTTTCCTAAAACAACTAAAGCAAACGGTGCTGGTTGCACGTGTACATTTCTACTCAGTGTTAACCGACAGAAAAACAATTGAGCCAGGATTAAAAAAACGCTCATTTAAGCCTCTTCTAGAGGCACTTCTATGGTATAATGCGCAGGTGGTCTTTCACTCGTCCCTTCGGTATGTACCTTCACTTGCTGCACAGGCTTTGTCATGTCTTCTAACCCCTGCACTACACTTCCAAAGACCACTACTGCGAGATTTTCAAATAGCTTTTTCCCTCTGTACTGCCGCACTTTGGAACTCCCTACCCGTATCTTGTTTTCTACCATCTTGCAATCTAGTCCAGTTCAAAAGAAATGTGAACAGATACCCTCCATCTCTTCAAATTGTCTTTATTTTTCTTGTAGCCACCACCTTGTCTTGAGCGAAATAACCCCCCTTCCCGAAAAACAGAGAAAAAACCCAAACTTGCTCACCTTGTCATTTCCTCGTAGATAAGCCAATCAGTGGGTAAAGAATCGACAATGCCTTGTTGTGCCATACCCATTGATAGCTTGTTATTGGATGAATCATGTAGCACTGAGTTTGGATGGAATCGGATCTTGCTCTCTGTTCTGTATTAAAAGTGATCAAACGATAAGTTAAATGAAAAGAGAAGTAGTAGCTAGTAGCTAAAAATGTTGGAAAAACTGTAAATTTTCAATTATTGTCATGATCTCAGGCTCCGTTTTGTGAAGGGTCAAAATACATGCGACGCTCAACTCAACGGCTGTGCAGATGCCCGCGAACTAATAGTAATAGATTGTGCATTGATTACCGGTGTATTGACTGCGCTACTCGTAAATCAGCGCCAAGCGTGAAGCTTATGTGCCATACGAATGTTTAAACACATCTCATCGTGTTTATATCACACGTTTAAACATGGCCACGTGATCTTCTCTCAACCAATCAGAATGAATTAACTGTCTCGGGTATTTATGAATTCAGTATATCGCCGTTTTAACAAAATCCAGTTCTAAGAAGTCAAGCAGCGTATTCTTTTATTGGCTCTTCCACTTGCCCTTCTACTCCACCCCCCCCCCACCCAAACACTTACTGAGTTGTAAGTTGTTTTCTCTCCCGGTCCACCTTGATGATGTTAGGGTACATGCCGGCACACAGGGACGCCTTCACCACTGCCCAGTTCTCAGAGTTAGTGTTCAGATCACGGATATCTCCTGGTCCCCGAGCTCGCACAAATCCAGAGGCCCTGAGCTGCCCAAGAAGCTGGGTCCTAAGGTAGAATCATAGATTGGTTTTTTGTCAATGTAATTCTGATTTATAGGCCAAACTATCAATAAAGATACAAGTCACATGAGAAAGTTTCAGCTGAATACAGTGTCTACTTCTTGAGAAAACAGCAAAAACTGCCATAATATTTTTCATAAGAACGTCAAATTCATCCATGTTTTTTGAGGTGGTAGTGGGTACCAACCGCATCTCTGGCCGCAGTCTTCGCAAATGGACACCAACCCTCAGAAATCTGGGAAACGTTTCAAGCATGAACTGTTTCTCAGATTCAAATGCTTTTGGGTGAAAAATCATCCAAACCATGTAAAGGGAATCCTTTCTCAAAATAGTTTACACTACAAACAACTGCATTGCTTCTGACCAAGTAAGTGTTTAAGTTCATTAATTTTTAGAGTATTTACCCATGTTTGATCCTACCTTTAAGATAATAATAATAATACTACTAATAATAACAGTGAAAACTCCACAAAAGTGCTCATGGCACTAATACAAACGATAACATATACATGTACAATAATCAAAATGAAACATAGGCAAGATCGGCAAGAACAAACACGGCTGATCAAGCCACGTATTGCAATAAAGCAATTATGATTTTGTGGAGTCTTCTTGGACTGGAATTACACGAAGGCCACAGTTTGTTGCTCCTGGTCTTGGCATTGGTGCCCCTTCAAACGTTCCCAATAGACTTGAAGAATTTTCAATGGCCCTGGCCCTCTCAAAAGATGGAATTCCACGCCTGGTGCTCAAATGATACTTTCTTGACTTTGGTTGTATTTCAGATGAAACTTTTTCTCTGAAGGATTGGTACTGGGTCCAATTTCACAGTGCTGCTAAACGTTAAGAAAATTTTTGTGCTAACTATAGCAGAAAAATTTCACAGGTTAGCAAGAAAATTAGGCGTCCATCTTGCGCATTCATTGTAGATTTGCATTGTTAAGTCACTCATTTTCATACAGTAAGCACCGGAAGGAAGCATGCCTTTTCATGTGCTTACGGTTAGCAGCGCTATGAAATGGAAATCGCGCAGTAAGCACAAAATCGGCTGCTAAGCAGCTCTATGAAATTGGGTCCACGTAAGAGCTTAACAACAAGTGAACTCTCATATTGAAATTAATAATTTATAAAATATTTTCAATAAATACCAAAGTCGTACTTGTCTTTCAGACTGGAAGGTTCTTACCTCATCCCTACTATCATCTCCATGGTGGCCTGAGACAAGTAGTTTCTCACACAGAATGCTCTCTCCCAACCGTCACTACGAGCTCTCTGCCACGCCTAGATACCAAGCAGGAAAAAAAAAAAAAAAAATCTCAATAATTCTCCTTCTATTATACAAATACTTGATGCACAGGAGTAAAGCAGTTTAACTTTTTACGAGGCGAAGCCGGTGAATGAAGCCATTGCTTTGACAAGGTCCCGAATGTACGCAATCCATGCATAGTTTGTGTCTCATAATTACCTGGAATGCTCTGAGTAAGGCCATGTGGTCGCTGTACGTGTTGGCAGCATACTTCTTACGGACGGCCATTGCTGCTCGCTTCTCGGAGGGATGGTTTGGCAAGACGACTGCATGAGAGACAACAGAAAAGGTTTGCAAGGCAGTACAGTGCAATGCGCACCTAACTATGCCAGAAACACTGGAGCGAGCCCCTTCTCTTAACAATAAGTGTACTGGGTTCTTTTATGTGTTTACAAACACATGGGACCTATAGCCTTACGTCCCATCTGGAGGACGAAACAATAGTTTGTTTTGCTTAAGGACACAAGTGTCAAGACGGGGACTCAGACCCCAGTGGCGTAGTCACTTCCATAATCAAGGAGATTTTCAAATTAATTTGAAAGAGTGGTCTCTTTTCAGGGAACTTTCTGCTGAATCAGGGAGAGTTGGCAGCTCCCCATTAACAATGCATATCATATTTTTGTTGACCACTTCACAAGTCAAGTACGTCTTTAATTTGTGAGTCATTTAGACAGTCTCTACTCACATGGATCCCTGTAGGCCAGAGCACACACTATAGTAAGCACAGGGTCAAGGCACTTGAGTACAATGGAGTACAGCATCATCTTGCCTAATCTAGGCTCTACGGGTAGATCAGCGAGGTGGTGGCCCAACTCAGTCAGATCCTCCCAGTTGTCTATTGCATCAATGGCCTGCCAAAGAAGAAGAAAAAAGAAAAAAAAAACAACGGATAAAAAATTTAACATTTTATCCGTGCATGATACTTTGCTCTTTCTTGTTAGGGCAAGGCAGTTGTTTTTTTATTGCTAATGGGCGTCCCCTATGAAGGAAATGTAAACATTTTATCACCGTTTTCAAGAAGCAACGAATAAATAAAAAGTCACAAAATTAGGGCAAATTGGTTGCTGTACAAATTCTTGACAAACTCATTGCTGTTAACATTTTCAGCAAAGTTTCGGGACCTAACACGTACTAGTTTTGTAATTACACTAATCAACATGACTGACAAATCAAGAATCCATACTTTATTCCCCGATGTATTTGTCCACCATACACTAAATTAACATGGGCTGAAGGAAGTTGTTCAAAAGAGGGCCCTACCAGACAAAATTTCTACACGATCTGCCGTATGTGGGCACAATACCCAGGGGGAAACGTAATCTGCTGCCTCACAGGCATCAAGTGCTTCAGCAGCTCTATGACATTTGCCCCCGGGTGATTGTAACAAGTTTACCTTGAGAAGCTGGACTGCATTCTTGACGATGAGAATCGCTGGCGGGTCTGCCGCTTTGGAGAGGAACTCTGCGATGGTCATGTTGACAGGTGCCAGGAGCTTCGTGTGTAGACACAACTCCTAAGGAGAAATACAAAGGAAATAACAGTCTCAGCTTGGTGTTTGTTTGTGAGTGTGTGTAGGTGAGTCCCACAGTCACCTGACAGTGTGTGTGTTGAGGCAAGTGTTGAGATCCATGCACAGTGTGTGTAGGTGAGTCCTACAGTCACCTGACAGTGTGTGGGTTGAGGCTAGTGTTGAGGTCCATGCACAGTGTGTGTAGGTGACTCCTCTAGTAACAAGAACTTTCTGCCCTATCCTGGTGATAATGTAACACGCCAGTGTTTATCCCCACCCATTCAAACATGAGGCAGCAAAGCTTGCTACTTTCAGAGACCAACTTGCTTATTTGTTGCCAATATCGCGATATCTTGTGTGTTTTCCCTCTTTTTCTTCAACTGACCTGCAGAGGCAGCCGGAGAATCTCTGGTGTCTGGAAGTCAGCCAGACTCTTATAACGGACTCTACTCATCAGGTGGAAACACATTCCTGGACGACAGCGGCCAGCCCTACCCACAAGAAACAATCAATACATGGTGACGAACAAAGAGAGAAAATACATACGTGTAATGTGAATAAACCTGTTCTCATCACACTGAAATGGTTACGTTAATAAATTCAGATATGCAGCTTTGTATACTGCAATAAAACAAGGACACTGCCTTGCACAGAAAATAGTGTTTTCAGTTTTCTATGGCACTAAAAAAAAAAAGAAAAAATAAGAAATCATGCCTTTGAAGTGCATGGTGCAGTACAATGCAAAAAAAAAAGTGTAAATGAGTAAATGTGTTCTGAATTACTAAGTACTGTGAAATAACTAACGAGAAAATTTTGACAGATTCTAAATTGTTCAAAACTGAGAATTGTGACATATTTAAGGCTCTACTACAGATCTCTGATGCAATTAATAAGTTAAGCTCCTTTAAAGCACTATTTATGTGGTTGGTGTAATCCCCAGGATTTAGCAAACTATTGGCAATAGGATGTTGAAATAATAAACAGAAAATCATTTGGGGTTGAACAAAGACAAAACCCATTAGGGCCTGACTTAACGTGTTAGCTCTCTACCAACTGAACTATCTAGCCCTAATGTTTGAGGTCCGAGTGCTTCCTAAATATCTTTGTTCAGTGGTCAGTTTTTCTTTGTTCATCCCCAGTCAGTTTCTCTTGTGGTTTATTAATACGCAAATAAAAAAAAGCTAACATGCAGTTGTTATATAGTGCTTTATCACACCAGATGGCATCTTAAAGCACTCAATAGTCTTACAACAGCTATGCAGATGCTGATCTCAGTTTGAATTATGAGACCATCTTACAAGGTTTACAAGGTGGCGCAGTGCAATCTGCAGCTCACCCCCATGCCAGAAAACACTGGGGCAAACCCTTTCTCTTTATAACAGATTTAAGGTGAAGAGTGTTCTGTGAAAAATCCTGAAATCAGGAAATATCATGTGAATCACATGGCAGGGCCCAATGTCACAGAGCTGCTCAATAAGTGTTGCTTAAAACATTTCTGCTAAGCAAAAAATAGCAGGATACCAGTTACAGGTTGGAAATGTGAAATGGTATTTTGGCTGGTAACCTGTTTTTGCTAAGCATATTTTTGTTGTGCTTAGCTGCTTTTTGTGCTTAAAAGCAGCTCTATGAAATTGCGCCCTGGTTTAATGTAGATAAAAGGAGTCTACAACTTACCGTCCTTTTCTTTGCTTAGCGCTGGCCTTTGATATCCAGTTGCTCTTCAGCATGGACACAGAAGTCAGAGCGTCAAAAGATTTCTGTCAAAATGTACAAAATTGTCTTTACACTAACCAGTCAATATTGTTGAACATGGCAAGGAACAGAGAACCAGCAAGATGTGTGTTATATAAACTAATTAACTCCTTGCACAGAACTTGCGCTTATAATCTTTGTAAAGTAGCGAACTGTGCTAGTTAACTTGCCCCCAGGAAGTTTTAGTTGCCCAAATTTCAACCATGTATTCTCACCAATGTATCTTTCTGATGTATTAATGGTGACAACCAATTTTGGGGTCAAATGAAGTTACAAAGTAACCATTTTAAAAATTGTATTATTCACATCTGAAAAGAAAGAAATATGAGCATTCTAAAGAAGTAGGTTTACACAGTTTTTAGTAGCCCACAGGGCAAGTTGAGAAGTGGTGTTTATTAGCCCATAGCAGTTTCTACTAGACAATGTATGCCGGGCTAGTGTTAAGTGTGAGCCCTTCATGCATATATATAAATAACTCACCTCTTTGACTTTTCCGGAATCTATGACAAACACAACGTCATTGATGGTCACACTTGTCTCTGCAATGTTTGTAGAAAGAACCTGAAGGGCAAACAAAATTTGGTTGAAAAAAAAATAAATAAATAAATAAATAATTATCAGCTTCCTGCACAACTGACTGCCTATCCACCACAGTACAAGGCTTATGCAACCCTTGCATAAGGCTTCACAAGCTCAAACAGTGCCCTCACTGGGGTAAAGGGAAGACCTACATGTATCATTGGCCGAGAGTAGTGCGTAGTGCGTACACTTGTTTCCATTGTTTGACCTCCCAATGTCGGCCAATGCAAAGGGTCCATCCTGGGCCTTAGGGAGTGTCTCCAAAGTCAGACTCAGTCTAGGTGCAAAGGAACATTCCTGTAGGCATAGGCATGCAATCTAGCGGACCGCGAGCACGTTCTGCCGACATTGTGCCGAACTATGGGAACAACCCTATATGAAGGAATATGCACGTTAGTGTTTTTGAACAATCCAATGGAACAGACTGGTCCATGTACACCTAATGGGTCAATGAACCTTACATGCACACTATATTACCTTTTCCCCCTCCTACAATTTTCACCTTTACATCTTGAAATATGTATGAGGAAAACAAATGTACAGTTTCTATACCTACTGAGTTCAATGACTGAATCATATCAGGCAGGGTTCTCCCCATGAAACAAAAACAAACAGAAGACCTGAAATCTGGAAAAATTTTGGCAAAATATACCAGCCCAAATTCATGGTTCTGCTTACCATAAATGAAAAATCAGCGCTTAAGAAGCATAACGTTCCATGCTTAACGTAAGCATATTTCACAGATTAGCAAGGACGTTTTGCTTGTGCATGTGCTTACATCACGTTACTAAGCATTCTTCACTTCACAAAGCTAGGGCAGGAATTCGGCGCTTATACTGTAAACAGAGACCGTAAGCACAGAATTCCTTGGTAAGCAGAGTCATGAAAACAGCCCAGGTCTGTTCAATACAAAGCTTACAATTTTGCGGACCCCCAAGGCAGCTTTCCTGAACACTTTCTTCTGGTCTGAACTCTGCATTGAGGAGTGAAGAGTGTAGACTTGGTAATGACTGCTATCAGAGAACATACTGTCGTCGCTGAGTAAGGTGTCTCGAAGTGACACGATATCGTCATACCCTGGCAGGAATACGAGGATTGCACCTGGAAGAAGGGAAAGGAGAAACTAATTGAGAGGGAATTGAAACTTTGCATGGTGGAAATAAAGAATGGCACCCCTAACAAAAATAATTGCAAAATGGGGAGACCGTCAACTAGGCAGCTTAGTTGGTAGAGTGCAAACGCATTAATCCTGAAGTCAAAGATGCATGTCTCGCTTTAGTCAATTTTTCCTTGTTCAACCCAAAATGAAATACAATCTAGCAATTTAATATACAAAATGTAAAATGAGATTGAATCTAAAAGTCATAACCATAGAATCTATGGCCTTTGCAGAATAAAAAAAAATAAAATTATTATTCTGGTTTATTCATTAATTAAAAGACAACTTGAAACAAGAAGCAAGAAGGCCAAAATTGTTATGATGTACAATAAAGATATGATTTTCTTTTTAAGGTTAAAGAGTAACAAGTCATACAAATTTAACTTAAAAAAAGATTTAAAAAAAAATGTAAACCTTCATTTAAAATAATAGTCTTTTTAATAACAAAATAATGCATGCAGAAGAGGACAAAAATCACAAGACCTATCGATGCTACCCGTTACAGAAAACCAACTGAAGACCAAAAAGAACTGAATATGATATGAATATGACTACCTTCTTCTGAGTTATCTAAGATGTAGGTCAGTAATGCAATGATGAGGTTCAAGTCGACTCTCTCGTCATCGAAGCTGTGATGGTACGCTTGGAGTAACTCCTTATCCTCGGCAGTGATGTCCGAACTGTCCTTGATAAGATCCGTCTCGTGATCTACCTCCGTCTGAGTGTTGGTTCTGTGGATGCGATGAGTAAACACATTTAAGCACTACATACAAAGAGTGGACCTGTGAACAAAAAGAGGTCCACACGGTGTAGACTGGTCCCCTGTCTGTATCCGCAATGATAAAGACAGGCACTGGTTTTACAGACCCAGTGATTTCATTGGATACAATGATTTCATTGGATAAACGTGCAGTGACGTAAGCTTTCAATATCTGTGTTACGATTGGTCCGCTATGTAGTGACGTGTTTGTCAGCTACATCATCAGCAGGAACTTTTCAATCATCTGCTGCTGCGGGGGTGTACATAATGTTTGCAGGTTATATTGTTTTATTCACCTCGCCAATGCGTGTACACAACGTGAGTGTATCTACGCCGTGTGAATGGATGCAAAGCAACTGGCAGGATCCTGCCATTTGCTCAAGGCTGGTATCTAGGGTTATTCACGAGCCTCGAAGTATGACATCAGATGTTCGGGCTACACACAGTGTAGGAGTTTCAAACACTACGTGGACTTACAAACATCCACACAGTTTTTTTTTACAGTGTTAAAGAATATGATTTTTCTTGAGTGCACACAGAGCAAAGAAATGTCTACAGAGTGCATGCAACACAGAGCTGTGCCCTTGCACGCATCGTCACCTCTTTCAATGAAACCTGAAGGTGGAACAAAGTCAATGAAAAATCCTGAAATCAGGAAAAAAAAAACCAGACAAATCACAGGACTGGTTAAACTCACATGTGGGCCTGAAGAATCTCTACAACATCCGTCTGGTTGAATTTCTTGGCCCAGTCTATTGCAGTCCTGTAATAAAACAAAAGGGATACCATAATCATACTACTGGATACTCTGCTTAAATAAATCTCTCTTAATTGGCGAGGCGTGTCATGGCTGAGTGGTTAAGAGCACAGGGCTCAAGCTCTGGTGTTTGTGATCAGCAGAGTATGGTTTCGAGTCCCAGTAGTGGCACTTGTGTCCTTGAGCAAAATACTTTCCTATGATTGATTTGTCCTTTGGAAGGGACATTAAGACATAGGTCCCATGTACTAGGATTGGTAGTGCACGTAAAAAGAACCCAGAACACATATCATGGAAGAGTAGTGGTTAACCCTGATGTTTCTAGTTCACATAAATAGCACCCTTGTTTACAGGTTTCCTCAGACTTCAAGCTACAGTGACTAAGTTCACTTATGAGGCATACTTGGTTTAATCACCACTTGGTTTAATTACAATAAATGCTAAGTTTCCTTTGAATATTTGGCTCCCTCTGTTCGTTGTTACTTGCCTTTATTCATGATTGCTAAGAAATTGAGGCTGCCAATACCCCCTCCCCTGAAGCTAGTGCCTTGCATATATTAGTGAAAATTACGAACAATTAACCAGTTTGCTTCAGGACTTAAAATAATTTTCTTGTTACCCATACCAGATTATTTTCAGTCAAAAAGCAACCTTTCTCTTCTTCTAGCCAATTATTAATTATTTTTTTCAATGAAACTCCGATTGGACACCCATATAAAGACTTTTCTCATTGACATTTTACAGATTTTAATGGCTTGTATTTTGTTTACGATCCAGTTTCTGAAGCACAATTAGACCACTGGAAAGCTGTTCCCTCATGGCTGATCATCGGCTCACACTCGGTCAAACAGAACGCATGGATGTTAAGCCTTTTGCAACTTTTGTAACTCCCGTGCGGCACACTATTTTTTTGTTTAAAAGCATTTAAAACGGTGACGGTAACTCTGTAGAATCAGCCCCCGCACAATAACAGGATTGCTTGCGTATATTACCTTTGTGATCAGGGACTAAGACAGTCATCTAGTAGATAAGGCACATTGATATCAAATGAATTGAAAAAAAACACACACCAAAAAACCCCCAAATAAACTAAATGATTAAAACCTCATTTCCATACGCTTCTGTAGAACTTACATGTCGTTTGAAGCTCTCTGTGTAGCATTAGCTCCTAAGCTTAGCAGCCTCTCTACGGTTTCCACATTGCCTCTACCTGCTGCAAGCATAAGGGCCGTAGCGCTGGTCTCGGAGTGGGCATAGTCAGCTATTTAATCAAACACACCGACAAACAAATTTAACAAAAAAGTGTTAAGGTGTATTTCCTGTTCAAGTTTGGTCGGTACAGAATATGTGGACCAAGAATCCTGGCCCGGTTTACTTATCCTGTTTCCCTGAGCAAGATACTTTACCATAGTTGCTTTGTCTGTTCTGATGGAACATTAAGCCATAAAAGTCCCATGCAATGGAATGGGCCATGTTCAGCCAAGGATAACACAGAACACTTCTCATGGAAGAGTAGGGGTTAACCCCCCGTCAAAACAAGCACCCTCGCTTGATTTAAACCCTCCTACTCTTTGTAACTTTTTGTTTATAGTGGAGATGACTGACAATTTTAAAGCATAGGTGTGTGTGATGGCACAACTATGGACAGAACCAAGTGATTTCATATTCAATACCTTGTGGAGACCAAGAACAAAACAGGAAAGGGAACACAAACGGTCTCCATAGGGAAATTCTAAAGACTGGGTTGCTCCACAAGGAATTTTGTGTACAAAGTCTATAGGAGGTTCTTAACTACAGGGACAAAGGAAAGAACAAAATCTGTCTCCACAGGGATGCAAACAATAGAATGTGTGCATGGTGTGTGTGTACATGTGTGTACTGTATAGATTCATTCACTACACGAAGTCATATTGCATGCTGGCATAGTTTATCAACATGTACCGTTCAAAACCACAGTGGATGATGTTGAATGACCAAACAGTAGGAGGGTTGACTGTGTACTGTGTAGATGCATTCACCACATGGTATTATACCGCAGACTATCACATAGATGTAGTTTATCTATCGTTCGAACCCACAGTGGATGATTTTGATCAGTCAAACAGTAGAAGGGCTGACTTTGTACCGTGTAGATGCATTCACTCAAAAGGACAGCTGATAAAGTGAATGGTCAGACAGAGAGAGGTTTGACCGTGTTCTCTGCATATGCATACAGTATCATATTGCCGGTGGCATATAGTTTACATATCACTCAAAACCACAGTCAGATGATATTGAATGGTCAGGATTAAGTTAGCCTTTAGTGGCATCCTTTGTTTCATATCCAGAAAACAAACAATTGTCTGTCACTCACCACTGACATTCTCCTCCAGCACAAGGTGCATGAGTTGGGCAAATGCTTCCTCAGTGCCTTTCAGCCAGCAACAACCGAGGGCGCTATCCATGTCCTTTTGCAACCAGTCTGGCATGTCTGCTACATCCACAGATGCCTGATATAAAAAAATAAATAAACAAATCAACAAATAAAGTCTCTTTCAGAAAAGAAAGATTTCCTGGGATATTTCTGGGGAAAATTTTAATTGAACGTTGAATCACACTTGAATTGCTAACCCTGGAAAACTCACCAGAAATAGCCATTTTCCAAGAAATAGCTATTGAGACAAGGAAGTTTCAGTTTGAGATGTGGGAGGAAAACCCCTGAGAAATATTCCAGGGTAAAACCCACGCAACCAGGTAAGGACTGAAAACTCAATCCACATAGTTCCCCCCGGTGAAACTCAAATCGAGTTCCTAGAGGTAGAAGACGAGGAAAGAAACCACTATACGCCAACCCCACTGCCCAATAGCTAGATAGCTAGATACCATTAGAACAAATTCTCTTGTGCTACCAAAGTGTTAATTTTGAATGCAATTCACTTGGTTGTCTCAAAGTTGCCTGTAAGAATTGCTTTGTTCGACGAGACCCTTACAACCACAAGTAATAAACCACAAGGGAAACAGACTTGTTGAAGTTAACTCAATTTTGGGGTGAACGAAGAAACGACGACTAGAACGGGACTTGAAGCTCTGGATCAGAGTGCCAGTGCTCTACCAATTCGGATGGGATCCCTGGCTATATGGCAGTTTCAGGTTTATTGTCTTCTGACTGGCACCCCCGAACATTATTGACAAAATAGGGAGACTGCCATCATAGGGCTACATAGCTCAGATTGGTAGAGCTCGCGCCGGCATGTTAAGCACAGGTTCAAATCCTGTTCTACTTTGTAACATTACACTTACATCAAGCAATCCCTTTCCGGAGTTCGAACCCCCGCTCAGCCCAGTTGCAGAGAGGTCCCGCGTTATGTTACTCACTCCATCCTCGGTCCTTGAAGCAGCTCCTTTGACTACGCTGGGCTCCTCGTACCATTCATTCAGCTGACTCTGCTGTTTAGCCACTGAAATGTATTGATTCCTTCACAGTTATGCCGTCTCTGTGCTTATGAATTAGAACCCTTTAGTAATTCAGAATCGCTCAGGTAAGGTATTGCAACTATCTAAAAACCCAACAGATTTAAGTTTTTTTACTGCAGTTATGTTGTTCGACAGTGGTTAATAACAACAATAATGATACTTCTTATATTGCGCTTAACCTATGACCCTACCATTCAGTTATGCTATGGATGCAATCTAGGTACTTACACTTGGACTTTTCCTTTATGAATTTCTGCATTCTATCGTTAGTGTACCTCGTGCTGTCATCAATGAGAGTAAAAAAGATGAAAATGTTAGAAAGACTTTCAGCCGGTCGTTGGGTAAAATTAGGCAAGCCTGATACTTCACGGAGGCAACCAAAGGCAACTGCACTCCATGCCCCTGGACATTTCCTTGGTGCCCCTTGAAATGTTCCAGTATAAATGTACATTACCCTCGTAGAGATGCCCTTCTATAAAGAAGACCTGCCTTGCCCATTAAGAACCAAGTATCAGATTTGATATCAAAAGGTGCCTGAATCTGCTACAAGTTGAGGACTTTACAGTCTTCACTTATAACAATCATCACCATCAGGCCAGTTTAGTTTACACACTCTTCCACCCCGGCACCCAGTTTATAAAGATGCCATTTCATTTCAATTTGTTTATTAATTCTGGTTGTGAAGCCAAGGACTCTCAGAAAAGCGAACTTAATCACTGTACCAGCCAAGAATCCCACAGAGAAGACAAATAAGGAAGTTTCAGTTTAGATGTGGGAGGAAAATCCCAGAGAGATATTCCAGGGAAAACCCACACCATCAGGTAGGGACTGAAAACCCAATCCACATAGTGCCCCCAGCGGGATTCGAGCCGCGGTCCCAGGGGTGGAAGGAGAAGACAGATACCACTACGCCAACCCGACTACCGGGCTATAATGATTAGACCTCAATAATTGAATCTTATGTTCGGTGTAACCTGATCAACCCGACCTGATTTTTATTTGCAACGAACAGTTTTTATTGCAACGCTTTAGCAAAAAGGTCGTACAAATTACAAAAGAAAGTTATTGATGAGGATAAACAAATTATGAAAACTTACCATTTTAGTGCGTCCTCAAGAAAGAGTTCCTCCACGTCAAAGATTTTACCAGGAACTGTGAGAAAAATTGGAAAATGATACTGCCTTTGTTTTCTTTTATACCCTTTACCCCTAATTACCCTTACAGTGCTTCCTGAGTACTGCAGAAACCAATACACCTTCACATTATTTTCCCAAACAAGCCAAGCTTTACAGCATAAGCTGAAAATCATAGAGGAAAAAGGTGACAATCTTTCAACAACACTGTGCACCAGAGACTGTTTAACTGCTTTTTTTGTGTAAATAAGAGTGTACGGGCAATGCAGTTTTCCTTGGTAATGGGCACCTCTATGATATTTTTTTTAAAATTCTACTGGTCCATTTCAAGGGGCACCAAGGCAATGACCAGGGCCATGGAAGCAATTGCCTCTGCAAAGTACATGTATGAAGGCTATTGACCACGTAACCTTTGTTTACAAAAAGAGTGGCCTCTTACACTCCAGGGCCCAATTTCATAGACCTGCTTAAGCAGAAAATAATGCTTAACAATTTCCTGCTAAGCAGAAATGAGCAGGATACCAGTCACAAATTGTACACATGACATGATAGTTTGGCTGGTAACCTTATTCTGGTAAGCAAAATGTTGTTGTGCTTAGCAAATTTTTGTGCTTAAGCAGCTCTATGAAATTGGGCCCTGGGCAGGCGAGATACTGCCTCATGGTCATATGAGAAGTTTTACATTTTGCAGCATAATTTCAGCATGAATTCAAGAGTTAACAAAATTAACAGCTGTACATCAGAGATGCGGCAACTTTCTTTATAACAAAAGTTCATAAAAATCGTACAGTGCATTCTCCATTAAAATAGTTTTTGGTTTTCTTCCATGGAGTGTGCACAAATTGTGCCTACAGGAAGTCCAGGCTCTGTGGCTCCTTTGTGAACATGTGATGTCACAAGCTACATGGTCTACATATGATGGATAAATAAATGGAATTGAACTTGGAATTGAAAAGTGAGTTCAACTTGTAATAAAGTGTAAACTCCCAAAGCTACTGGGGATTGCACTGAAATTGTACGTACCCGAAACCAGAGGGCAGTTGTTGAAGTAGCGAACAAAGAGCTCCGTATCCAGAGCAGCACTCATTAGGATGACTTTTAAATGCTTTAATCTGACCATGATCTCTCTCAGTTGGATTAGTAGGAAATCACAGAAGCGGTCTCGTTCATGTATCTCATCCTAATGAATGTACACATGGATTATTCACAAATACTACAAAGACAACAAGGCTCTTAATAATTATGATAATAATAATAATAATAATAATTCACAGTTCTTATATAGCGCTTTATCAAAGCGCTCTTTAACTTTTCTACAAGGTATGCAGAGCTATGTTTGAAAATATAAGACCCATTTATTTCCCCAGCACCATGTACCGGGTTTACAAGGTGCTGTGGCACAATCTGCAGCCACCCATACCAGAAAACACTGGTGCAAACCCCTTCTCGTATCGATAAGTGTATTGGGTTCTTTTAAGTGCACTACACAACACACAGGACCTTATTATTTTACGTCCCATCCAAAGGACCAAGCATCAATGGTCAAGTATCATGACCGGGACTTGAACCCACACTCTGCTGATCAGAAACACCAGTGCGCTTGAGTGCTTGCCCACCCATAGGCTCAAGCATATTCAATTGGATCTTACAGGTGCGTGTTACGCTTGTACACAAATTGAAATAAAACAACTGTTAATGGCCTCGCTTTTTGACCCTTAGAGAGTCTTTCTCATTTAGCCTTTGAAAAAGTCTCTGCTAGGGTCAAAAAGTGAGGCCAAAAACAATCTTTTACATTTATACCAGGGGTTCTTTGGTTGGTAAGCAGGATGCAACAGCGAATATAATTCTATTTTCCTCACAAATTGAAATAGTGGGGGAAAAAAACCCTGATTATTCTTAGATCAGATTTCGTTCCAATATCTTACCACGATAATGTGTGTCACAGACTGTAGTGCATTATCACCTGCCATCAGTGTACGAAGCAGAACTCCATTGGTGCAAAACGTCAACACCGTCTTAGGTGAGACCCTGTCATATAAATGCAGTCGGATTTAAAACAAATGACATGACAAACCATTGTGGAAATGCAATCTGTAAATGATGCAATTGTCCCATCAAGGACAGAGAACAATATCAGACAGTTAGTGACTGCTCCAAGTGCTATGGTTAAAACTACGACTCCTGAGGGGACTCCCAAATCATTCCATTTCCCTATTTCCACCCCAAGAAAGTAAAGTAAGTTTCAAAGACACCTGACCTGCTCTCTAGTCTGATAAGATGGCACGCCAGAATGCACAGGCATCCCTGCCGACAACTTAAGAGAGATAGTTGCAAAGACACCTTACCTGCTCTCCAGTCTGATCTGATGGCAAGGCAGAATGCAAAAGCACCCCTGCCGACACCTCTAGAAAGTAAGTTACAAAGATGCCTTACCTGCTCTCCAGTCTGATCTGATGGCAAGGCAGAGTGCATAAGCATCCCTGCCGACACCTCTAGAAAGTAAGTTACAAAGATGCCTCACCTGCTCTCCAGTCTGATCTGATACCCAACAGCTCCCCCGATACTCTCCCCTCTCTCTGCGGCAACCCTCTCAGCAATAGACAGAGCGGACAGCCTACGAGGCTGAGTGCACAGGATACGACAACTCTGCTTCTGCTGGGAACACTCATCCAGTATGAACTGCGGGATCTGCAGGTAGCGGAGAGATCATTGGTGGTGACCAACATATCAAATAATACAGGGTTTTTTATATATCAGATGGCATGGGTGGCTAGTGCGTAAAGCGCTGCCTCTCACCACTGTGGCCCTAGTTTGATTCCCAGATATCTCTTTAGAGTTGTGCATTGGTTCTCTCCTGTGCGTAAAATGTTTTTTTTTCCACACCCTCCAGTTTTGCCTCCCTCCCGAGAAATAAAATTATCAATGACGTCTGTGTGCTTTGAGGGGTAATAATAAAAAAAATCCACAGGCATTATTACTCAGGTGGCATTCGAACCAACAACCTTCTTCGCCATTACGGAGCAGATGTCTTACCATTAGACTACTGAGCTTGCCTGATAGCCTAAAGGCAGTTTGAAACCTATATTCTAGCTGCAGGTACCGCACTGATTTTAATAGATGTTAAACTTGCATCAGAATAAAGAATACTACATGTGTTTTAACTGTACACCGATGTGTGCTAAGAACTGTGTACTCAGTACTTTCCTTGAGTCATGGTTTATTTGGTTTACTTGAGGCCTACTTCAGTAATAACAACTAGTTCTTATATAGTGTATTTATCAATAATGTATCAATGCGCTTCACCATAGTCCTGTGTTCATTGGGCCAATGACATTCCTGTAATATTTCTCAGCTCCCTCGGGAGTATACAGCCCTGGGCTGCCGTGGCGCCCCAAAGGCTTTTTCAAACACAATATCAATCTCTATCCTTGCAGGTACCTGTTTATACTCCTGGGTGAAGAGAAGCAATTATAGTAAAAGCATCTTGCCCAATAACCACCCGACCTTGAGTCCGATGCATCAAACCACCTGGCTATGACTACACAGTACCTGAGTTGTCTTTCCGGAACCAGTCTCACCAGAGATCATGACGACTCTCTGTCTATTAATAACCTGCATGATCTCTTCCTTCATCAAGTACACTGGAAGCGTCTGCCTGAACGAGTCAAGATCAGAGCCTGCCCTCTTCGCCGGGGTTTGTGCAATGCCGTTGTTGAGCCGACCAGTGGTTTTTGGAGTCTCTCTCGGCTGTCCACCTTCAAATTGGTTTTGGATAAATGTAGCAGGAAAAAAACTCATTAAACATAACTCTATTTCATTAAAACCCTTACACCCTGGGCCTTCTTTCCTACAGGTGACCTCCTGAAACTGAGAGGTCACATGCCTGTCTATAAACCCTTCTGCGAGTCATGGCCGAGAGGTCTAGTTTACCGGACCCAAGCTCTGTCGTTTTTCAGCAGCAGAGTGTGGGTTCCAATCCTGTTCATGACACTTGTTCCCTTGAGCAAGGCACTTAACCGTAATTGAACAGTGACTTGTTACACCATCGGTTGTTTCCTGAACCACAATAACTCATTACTGAGAATGGGGTGTCCACAAACTATAGTTTCTTAATAATAATAACATTAACATCAATGAGTATTTATAGCACTTTTAACTTCACAGCAAACCTAGAACCTATAGCAAAAGCTAAACACAAATAGAAAAAGAGGAAGTTTTTCAGACTTTTTTGAATATTTAATTGGAAGAAGAGTTCTGGGCCCAATTCCATAAAACTGTTAAGCAGAAAATTCTGCATAACAAATTTCCTTACTAAGCAAGAATTGAGCGAGGTACCACTGGCAGCAATGTAAACTTTAAGGAATGTTGACTGATAAACTGTTTCAGCTAAGCAAGATTTTTCTGTGCTTAGCAAGTTTTTGTGTGCTTACAAGCTTTATGAAATCGGGCCTTGGTGTGTGCAGGGAGTTTGTTCCATTCCCTACATGTAGGGCTGGTTATGAAAAAAGCCTTGTTGCCTGTACTACGAGATTTTCTGTTGACACGTAAACGGGAAGACAAGCTAGTGTTCTTGATTGCGTAAAGACAAATATGAAATTATCTGTAATGGTGGTTTTCTGACCAGGTACACCGTAGCGTCTCCTCTCCATCCGTGGCTGGAGCTCTTGCCTCTCTCTCTGGTTGACGGGGAACCGTTGGAGTAGACCGTGCGACTCATTTCGAGAGTCTCGCGTCAGATCAAACGTTGCTATGCTGCCTTGTTTGTTCTTTTCCTTCTTGTACAGTGTCAGGTAGCGGCTGGCTCCTTTGCTGTAAGAAAGCAACGATAGATACAAAAATGTCATCTTGGACAGGATCCTATTTCATATAGCTGCTTACGTACAAAAACTAGCAAACTAAGCACAAACAAAATTTGCTTTTAAACAGAATAAAGTTACTAGCCAAACTACCAAGTCTTGTGTACCGTTTTTGACTGGTTTCCAGCTTATTTTTCGCAGGTTGATAACACCCTACATTTAGACTTGTCAACTGGGTACATCTCTGGTTCTCTAAACAATAAATTACTTTCAATCCTGTAGGTTTTGCTACATACGTACCCTTTGCTTTTAGATTTCAGTCCGAAATTTTGGGCCAGGCCATGAATGTAGGCTCTCTCTGTGTTGTTCAAGGAGGATGGAAACTCTAGCTCTGGAAAAAAAAAATAAAAATAGTTGGAGAAATTTCAACTTTGGATGTAGGTTAGCAAGATCTTTTTCATTACGTGGAAATGAAACAGAATTTATGTGTTGCTGTGTGTTGTGTAATGCACGGAAAAGAAACCCATTACAGTTATTGGTAACAGAAGGGGTTTGCCCCAGTGTTTCTAGCAGTGGGTGTCAAGTACTCTGCAACACCTTGTAAACCCTTCTAAGGTGGGTCTCATAATTCATCAACTTTAAAACCTGTCTCATTGTTCTAGCACCTTGAGCACCTTATTGGTGGATATGTGCACTTTATAAAAATCCAATATTATTATTATTATATCATTTTAAAAACTAAGTCCAAACAATAGGAGGACATGGAGAAGTCCTTGATTTAACGGGTCGACAAACAAGTTTACACATGTATGATATCCTGCATGCTTGCACAGTTTATACTATTCAAAACCAGTGGATGATATTAAATGGTCAGAGAGTAGGAGGGTTAACTGTGTACAATTTTATGCATTCAACATATGGTGCTGGCATAACATGCACATACACATTACACATGCTGGCATAATTTATCTACCATTCAAAACATGTGGATTATGTTGAATGAATGGTCAGAAGAAAAAAAATCATCACCTTTTTTGCTCTCATTATGTCTAAATTCTTGAATGGCAATGTTGACCGATATCTTGATTTCTTCACCCACAAGAACTTCTTTGGAATTATTTCTCTTGCCCCTGTTGTTCTTAGGCATGTTGCCGGGGTTGATGTCTCCACCACCGTCAATGGGAAAACCGCCACCAAAAGTAGGAGAGTCAGTTGAGATGCAAATAGAGGAAAACTGGCCAGACGAAAATAAGTGGGGCTGCTGACTGAAATTCCTGTAAATTATGCAGAATGCAGAATTAGAAGATGTTTCGTTTCAATGTAATGTTTTTTTTAGACTGCAACTATGTTGATAATTAAATCTTAATTTGCTGAACAGTAGCCCAAAGGTTCTGGTTTGGGATGTTACAACATTTTGTACTAGATCTGTCTTAATGATTAAACTAGAACTTGCTACGATATAATAACAGTGGCTTCTTTAATAGCGCTAAAATCCGTCACTCAGATGCTCATTGTGCTCCAACATTCAGTATTTTTCCTGCAAGATGTGGAGCTACGTTGTTGAAGTATGAGACCTACTCCTTAACATAGCACCATGTAATGGTTTACAAGGTGCTGTGACACAATATGTTGGCACCAATCAGACCAGGAACACCTGCACTGGGTGCTTTTACATGCATTACACAACACATGGGACCAAAGGCTTTACATTCCATCCGAAGGAAGCAGCAATAACGGCTTAAGGACACAGGATACTTTATTACTAGCTACAATAACTGGCTGAACATTTGGACGGGGCGGGGGGGGGGGGGGATTCCTTTTTTTTCAAAATTTCCAATCATTTGTTTATTGAATTGTTTATACATGTATCCAACAGGAGTGAATTTTCTGGACCAACCCCAAGCTCACTCTTGAGTTACCTGTACAAAGAACACTATGATAATTGGGCCCAATTTGACAAGATAGGGTTCCAAAAAGAACTGTAGTGTAGTGTAGGTGTAGGTGTAGCTGTCAGTGCAAACACATGAAGTGCAAAAAAAGCTTCAAATAGGATTCGTAGAGGTGATAGATTCGTAGAGGGATAGCGAAACAAACCTCCCACTGACATAGTCGTAGTTCTAGTACATGTATGAGTAGTTCTCCTCAATCCTTTTCATGCTAATTACTAATTAGCATAAAAAGTGAGAGGATTGATAAATTACTATTTCAATATTAATTAAATTATTATTAGAAATTTATCAATCCTCTCGCTTTCTTAATTCTAGTTAATAATTATATTAGTCAAATGGAAACAACCTAAAACATTGCAGGCCTGAGTTGGGCTAGCCTGAGTGTACTCCTAGAACTATTCGATTCGTTCCGCTATCGTCGGGGAGACGATAGCGGAACGAACCGAATAGTTCTAGTAGGAGTAGCCTGACCCCCCTGAGTGATACTCAGTCTTAGATCTCTGTTGGATTTTTTCCTCCATGGTTCTAATGTACTTTACCAAAGGCAGCTTATCCTATATAAGGACTGGGATTCTAGGAAAATAACAAGTTTGTGCTGTTGTGCAATGTGCATGAGTGAGTAGTCAGGTATATGAGGTAGTGGTAAGTGTACAGCTGTCCGAAGTGGAAACATCGTGAATTCATCGTGTTCCGTGTACTCTTCGTAAACTCGTCGTCCACATCGAGAATTCACATATATTTGATCATGAAGAATAAGGATAATCTATGTTTTGTTGCAATCACAACTAAGCATTAACTTTTACCTGTGGATGCAAATCTATACTTCCAGCATGTCCAGTGCAGACTGCAGTAACCATCTACGATCTATCTCATCCGGTATTGCTCATTCATGCAGACAATCAGTGAACCACCAGCCAAACGGCATTCGATTTTGACACTTATTTCTTATGCGCATTTACCGCCCTCCAGCGACAACTTGTTTTCGTCGTTGAAAGGTGAAAGTTTTGTCAACTTTATTTTACTTGCTAATTAGAAGTACGATTTCACAAATGGATAGGCACAAATTTCCTATAAACCTACCTGCTTTCCTCTTCCAGCGATGACCGACACTGCATGTTGTTCGACCTTAAATTTGTTGGATTTCCCCGATCATGTTGGAATGCCATTGTCGTCAGAAAAAAGTTTGACATACAATTAAACAGTCTGGTGCCCTTTCAACAATTTATATTCGGTAGTTATGATGGTGAAGTATACGGTAGGAACAAGGGATGCCAGGTTTGATTTTAACAAGCTGGTAGTATGTGATGGTAGTGTGTTTTTCAGAGGATTTTAACATTTCTACTGTCGAATGAAGTAGGCTATTTTTTCAAAAGAAATATTGTTGAGATTGCCGTTGAGATTACCATTTTAATTGCAATCTTTTCAGGGTAGTACGCGCATGCGCAAGATATACGAGGTCGGCCGCATGGAATATGAACGACAAAGCACCCTGATTTGAAACATCACAAACTTTAGAAGATTGAATGACCCCCCAAAAAGAAAAAGAAAATCAGACATTTTGACATGGGAGGAAGGCCACTGAAAACCCACTACGCCTACCTAAAACGTTCCGGTCAGAACATGACCCAGATCAGCAGGGTCTCCCTTAGGAACTGACTCATTTCTGGGTCAGTTTGACTCGGAATCTCAGAATGCGGACCCAGAAATTGATCAAAGTTGAGGAGGATCTGAGTAAGAATCCCATTTTAAAACCACTTTCCGGGTCAAATTGACCTGGAAATGTGTCATCAGCCCCCCCCCCCCCCCGTAGCCCGGAATCTGAATCAATTCCGACTCGGAGGTTTTCGAGAGTAGGACACAGTTTAGGGGGCAATTTGCTCTCGCCAAGCTAATGTGCATTTAGTGAAACTATTTTTTTAATTTTTTTTTTACAAATTATTGTCCTGATTCACGCAATTCCTCAGGTTGGCTCAGTTTTTGCTCTGCCTTATAATTTTCACCTCTGTAGACCCCGGTTCGAGTCCCCGGTACGTCGACTGGAGCCTTGCATGCACGTGCAGTGGGTTTCCATCCCGAGTAGGCCGACCTGAATCGCGTGGGGGTTGCTCCCCACGTGCACAATATTGAAACGTGTCTTCTATACGAAAACATTGGTAGGGTGTGTTTCAATTAATAGTCGGACTATGGGATGATTTATTTGCGACTTTGACTCCTAGATTCAGGATGAAGTTCAGAATGAATACAGCCCGCTATAACTGCCTGGAACAGTAGGCCTGTGTGAAGCTGAAATAAAGTTACCTCTCCATGATTAGGCCTCATGATTGCGGGTTAATACTTTTATTGCAATAATAAGGGCAGCCATGATCATCCTACAAGTGATGAATGAAAGTTACTTTTTCATAGCGTGTGTTGAGGCCAAAATACACGTCTGATTTGTTCCTATGCCGTTTGGTTATTGTTAATGTTATCTTATTCTGCCATGCCCCATGTGTGTGAGGAAATGGTCACAAAAACTCTCACAATTCTTGCGGTGCCAATAAAAAAGTCAACAAGCGAAACGAGCGTGCACAAAAACTTCTTGAAACTGTCTGAATTCGGTCTTTTCTCACGGTTGGTTGAGTGACGTTGATTATTTCTATCGTTAGAGGGCCTAGCTCATACGAAGTGCAGTACGGTTTTTAACACTTAGCCCAGCTAGAAATCTTTTGGCAGGCTAAGTTTTGGCCTTGACGTTCGGGAGCGCGCCTGGTATGGCTTCTCTTTGTATACAGAGTTATGATGTTACAGTTTATAGTCGCGGCCTGACCTTTGACGTTCTTGCCATTCCATTGGCTTCGAAACCAAGAGGAAACCCCGACAAGGCCCTCCGTTGGAGAGATCCCGCACATGAATGACAATCCCTGCCAGCTTAACAACCTGCAGTGTTGACGCTGCGCCTTCGGAAAGGTCACCCATAATCTGCAAGGGGTCATCGTACCTATTGAAGTTTTGTTTGTTGTTCCCCCGTTCGATCCAATCGATGCAGTGCGAAATGCAGCAATTTTAAAGCAGTTTGTTATAAGGTCTACGTTGTTTTGGTTGAATCATAGTTCAGTGACGAAGGACTTTGCTTCTTGAATGGAGCTGTGTGATTACGGTAGCCATTAATTTTTTGTAAGTGTTTGTTGCAACGACTGAATGGTCGATAGTGTGCTCACTAAGTTTTCGTGTGCATGGTTTTTCTATACAAGGGCCATATACAGAGAGTACATTTGAAAACACTCCCATATAACTGATGTATAGAAAATGGCGCAATATCATATAAACACCATCATAACAAAACCCGGCAAGTATTCAAGAAACCGATGAAGCAGATGGCCAGATAGACCGGGAGGGTCAACCCGTCAACTATGGGCTTAGGTTTGAGCGTGCACGATAGCAGCCAGCCTGCACTCTTACGTCCACTTGTGGGTAAGGTCAACTGAACGGTTATTACGGGAAGGATTTTGCTGTATTTGCCAGGGTTCACATTAATAAGTTGTCTTTTCAAATTGTATTTTACATAACTATTTACAGCTCATAAAGTAGTTTTATAGTAGTTGTATTTGTTAATTTGGACGTGATTTGAATTGTTGCTTAGCACTGACGTTCCACCTTAAAAAATAAATTGACCGAAACCCATTGTCATGATGGAATGTGCCTGTAGTCGCGTTTCTATAGACGTGCAATATAGTTATACAAACAGTTGAGAAGGTTGAAACTGCGGTTGTTTTTCTTCTCTTTTTGCTGTTTTCTTTTCTTCAATACAAACCATCCATCACTGTGTCTCTCATAAAGAGGTCCAGTTGAACTATAAGGTATGAGTATTGTTAACTTGGTGAACAAGGCCGACTATTACCAGATTGGGTTCTCCATGACCAGTGAAGGACAACTCGTTATTGAAAACTGCTCACTTTTGGCTCCAACGTTGGAATTTGAGCGCTTAGACTTGCTCACGGTCTGCTGGTCGGACATAATATCTAGAAGGACACCATCTTGATGACAATTTAGCCAACATAGCCCCAATAGCTTTGGCATGCATTTCATTATAACCAAACTAAGTTTCCTCTTTCCCCCTTAACTGCAGGAAATACTTTGATACAAATAGTGACAGATTCATCATAGAATCGAGCTCATCCTTGCCCTGCCCTCCGACTCCTGCCTTTTGGTAGGCCTATACAAGAATGTCTACACAGTATCTAGATAAATCAGGTATATAAAATGTGAGGATTTAATATGAGATGGCTTCAAAAATGTGGCTGGCCAAAACAAACCTAGGCTCTATATCTATTATCCTGTGCTCAATAGCTTCTTAAGCATTAAATGATGCTTAACAATTTTCTGCTAAGCGAAAATAAACAGGATACCAGTCACTGATGTGTACACGTGACATGGTATTTTGGCTGGTAACCTTTTGCTGTTTTTGTGCTTTAGCATGAAAATTGGGCCCTTTGGTATAGCCATAATGCGTCATACCCGTGCGTATCTGCTGCACTCCCACTTCGACGTTCGTTTCGTCTGGCTCAAAAGATAGCAGATTACGTTTGTGTGTAATTTTACCATTAAAATCACACATTTCATCGTTAAAAAGCATTTTTTTTTTTTTAACTTTTTTTCCTCAAAAATACATAGTTTTCGAAGACAAGAGTCAAGTCCAATTATTCAAGTTTTAATTCTCACCCGGAATTTTTTAATAGTGTGCTGTGAAATGTGACAATGATCATTATGTTGAAAACCTTCTTGATCTAAGGCCATTTCAAGACAAGTCTACTTTAAGATACATTAATTGCTCACACCCAATTATCTTTAAAACGTGAACACTCTTACAATTTTTTTTTCAGGATTGTGTTTTCTTCACCGACGTTGGGACGAATCCCCAGCCGCAAGCCAGCCCTCGGGTTGCATCAAAGGAAATACATCTATCCGAGAGGCACTGCAGGACTTTTACACGAGAAAGGTAGAGGTTCCTGAACACGTAGCCGAACTACGTAAAGCCAAACTCGACCAAATCTTGCCCGGTCTACTTGCCAGAGTCCAGAGAAATACGTCACGAGTCAGATGCCTCGACCCTATTTACGTTGGCAGTACCGTGGAGGACTTGTTCATCTGGGGCCATGCTGATTACAATATTATTGTGCCACTGTCTGTTGTAGGGACAGTTACGCCCGTTTCGGCGGGAAAACCCGGACAGTTCGCGTTGAGACTCCCGCGCCTTTTCAACATCAAGGAAGTGAACGAGGACCGCTGGGCTGGTTGGCGGGGAGAACGGGACTTCCTGTCTCCCGTCTCGGCCAATGAAATGTTCCTCCGGTTCATCACCAAATGGCATGAAGTCAGGCAACACAATGATACAGCAATTAGTGCAACTTCTGGCGGGAAGGTGTCCCCGGTACGAGTAGTAACGTCAATCAGGGTTGACGCCATGAGTAAAAACACAAACATGACCATCGAAATAATACCCGGGATTGTACTAGGAAAGAAGAGCGCTGGTACCCAGCGCATTTTCATCGCAAAAGATTTTTGCGGGAAAGAAATTTCGTCCCCGGATCCGGTGTGGACACAGGTAAGCTACGAGAGCGAGAGGGCGCTTTTGCTCAAAGTGAATCGCGCAGACGGCAGCTGCAGAGCGCGGGCTTTAAAAATTCTTAAAGCGCTACGGTCAAAAGATGACACACTGGCACACCTGACTACCTATCAGATGAAGCACGCCCTTTTACACCTGTGCGACGAGCAAGTGGATCAGTCTCGGTGGCAAAGACGAACCATAGAACACTGTTTCGCTGAAATACTTTGCAAATTGACCGAATTCATTTCGAGAAGAGAACTGCCGCATTTTTTCGTCAGCAATTTAAACCTCCTTGAGGACCTTCCCGAGAGGACGTTGGCCAAAGTAGAGAGCCGTTTGAGAGTACTGTCCAAACGTGAAAAGGAACTTGGAAGACTTCTGAGCAAGGAGTGATGAACGCTCATATATTTTGCTAAAGTATGTGATTAGCAAACAGACTTCTGAATGACATCATATCTTGCCTGCATAGCAGATTTAGCCCGCACGTGATTATCTTTGTTAGGCATTCTCGGCTAATTTAAACGAACCTGAGTGTGAAGAACGAAACCATTGTGTGCGCGAAAACGAAATAAACTAAGTGTACTTCCATGCATTTTAAATGCATGTGAATGAATTGAGTTACTTTTTGCTGAAATTGGCCGGGACGACTGGTTGATTAAGGTTTCTTATTTTGGATTCAACTCAGTCAGTCAGGGGGTAGTGTTCTTTACCCCTTTTCCGTACTCGTACCCAAAATAAGTACTCGTACTCGCTCTCATACTCACCAAATGAAAACCTCTTATGGGATACCTGGAACAGTTTCACCAGGTAAATTTCCTTTGTTTACGTTGTCCCGAGCACGCTCACATTTACAGGAACAATGGATTTACCTGGTAAGTCTGCTGCCGTTTAGAGTCCCCAAAAGTCTCCAATTGTTCTCGACTCATAAACAAAATTTAATGCGGTCTTGTAAAATTGTACTCATACAGGAAAGTACAAGCCCCCACTCGCAGAAAAGAACTCGTCCTCGTAGTCGAACATTACAGAAAAGTTCTCGATTTTGATGGAATAGGCCTACCCTATTATCGGTACGGTGGTATTAAGCACCCATTGTTTAAATAGAATAAAACATGTTCAGCAACCTACATGAAAAGTGTCCTGTTATTATTGTTGTTGAAGTATTACTTTCCATTCTGACATTAAAAACGCAATAAAAGAATAAATAATAAAATGAAATAAAATAAAATGCACAATTTGTCTGATTAAAATCGTTCGCAAAGTCTCTGAAATGGTGCTGCGCCTGGAGTGATTCTGCGGGTGAGCCTCAGAGGGTAGTAGGCAAGATTAATTGTTCAATGAAAAAAATTTCTCTATTAAAGAAGTTAAATCCAAAGATTGTACCTTACCTTATCATAACCAACCGGCTCAATGCAGAGCCAACACCGAGGTTTTTTTTACACGTTGTATTGTCAAGTCTGGTATTACGTGGGTCTTTTAATAGGCTACTGTGGTATCTTTCTGCGGTGCCGTCTTCTAAAGACGACTTTCACAAATTGTAACTTATTGTGATCAGCTGGATAAATCTTGTTTTTCAAATGTGTGTGTGTGTGTGTTTTTTTTTTATTTTATGTTTTTCACTTTAAGACTTGAGTAGCTCCTGCCAAGAAAAAACGAAGAACACGGCAGACTTCTGCCGGTACAAAATCATTAAATAAATAAATAAATAAATACACATTAAAAGTATAAATTATTGCGTTTCTCCAAAACAACAAATAATGTTAGTATATGTAATTATTTATTTCAATAATGGTCTTCGAAGGCAAGAGGTATAATACAAGTTAATCTTTACAAATTTCATAATGTTACGTACGACCAACTCATTGGGGGGTTTTACCAACTGAAGCGGTTCGCACGACAGCGAAGTTACACAAAATAAGAATAACTAAATGATGATGAAAGAGAAAACCAGCATCAAACAAATGGGTACAGGTCCCGTTGTATATAATCACAAATAACAAATATATGAATTTATTTGCAAACAGCAAAGGCGAATCAAGGAAACTTAAAATCAGTAAATAATGAAAAGCGTTAATTAAAGCGACTTGGTAAACATAAATGAGTACTAATATTTGGCCAAATTAGAGATTGAAATATACCGTAAATAAATGCCGCCTGCTCATCAACTCAGGTCTCGGGAATGGGGAGTCCGGCGCCAACCACACAGACACACGGAGCGGGGTAGTGGATAGCCTTCACAGCGGGACATCTCGTCAGCCCAAGCCTCCAGCCAGAGCACAGCATGAAGCCAGCGACCACGGCAATAATGATGGTTGAAAGGAATTCCAAAAAGAAATCAGATGGTACAAACTTTGACCATAACAATAACATGGGAATATTTGTTGTGCAAATGTTGTGTTTTTAACCAATGCACTTGAAGCAGCCAACACTTGTGTTATACAGACCACGTTCCGTTACCAAAGCACCAATAAAATATAGATAACAAACTTATGAATGCAATACTTTTTTAGCATTAAAACAGTTCACCGGACACATTATCGACGCAGAGTTTAAAAACTGTTGAAAACTTTACATAATATTAATTTTTAGTACGTAGCAAACGATGGAAAGTTTATGAAGTGGTCAGTTGAAAGCCCTGACAATAGTCAATTTGTCTATTGACCCTATTCACATGACGTCATCATCACGATAATCTCGGCTGCGTCATTTTAGGAGCCAATGTCACAATTTTCGAATTAGACGACGTGGCGTTAACTCGCTCAGCTGTCAACTCGAAACAGGCTCCAACGATTAACTGATTGCCTGTTGGAGTTGCATTGAGGTAGTTTTTGTGTGAGGATTTATGTAACAATGGTTTCATAAATAGACTGGGCTTTTACGTACACTCTTCAAAGACTATAAAGCCATCTCAGCGTTATAAGTTTCTGTCACAAAGAATGCTTTGGAAAAAGAAATGGGCGTTTTTTTAATAAACTTACACACACAAATGGATGCGAGTTCTGGAGCTGGAAGACAGCGAAACACTTTAGGCATGCAGCAAATGGCGCTTGCGGTGACGCAATGACTTACCAATAAGAAGGGCGCAACTACATGACTGTTTTTTATCCCTTGCTTTTGTAGTGTGCTTTCTATTTAGCTCCCTGTTTCATTTCTTTCACACGATTGCTTTTGTTCCACGAGTAAACAGAAGCATAGAGCTATTGTCTTTCCACATGCCTAGTTCTGTTTCAAAAGAGTACTTGTTTTTGTGTGTTACAGAAGCGCGTAACTAATAACTTCATTTATTTCTACACGACTAAGTTCTGTTACACAAGTTTACTTGGTTATGTGTGTGTTATGTTGCCATTTAGCCTTCCAGATAAACTCTGCTTGAATTGGGTCGTGACGTCATGCCATTAACTATTTTTAGCATTTATGGCTGTTAAGCAGTTTTGCAACAGCTAATTCTATTTTCTCATAAATATTTCATGTGAAACTTTTTTCCCCATGTGTTATTTGCAACATTTGGCTTGTTGAATTAAAGTAATCTTGAAGTTTAAGTGGTGCAGATTTATGGTTATGGCAATTTCGCTATAACTAAAAGTTTTTGGGGTAAAATATCAGATAAGAGTTTTAGGTATTTACAGATATCAATATATTAATGTGTTTTACCCATACACTGATGCACTTTCGCGAGTTCTGTGAAACCAATCCACATGCTTGGCTGGATGGGAATTCGAACCATTGACTCTTGCCTTTCTACCAGTAGACCACAGAGCTTGCCCGGTAGACATAATAAGTCAATATATTAAAGTTTATGGAAAATCATTGTTGTTCACGGAAAGGGGAAAAGGAAAGTTTCGCGCCGATTTTAGAACAACTTCATGAGAAAAAAATCCGCAAAAGGTACTCGTTCCGAATGACTGACTTATTGTTTGATTTAAGCACGTTCTGACTGACCGTAAACCCCTATTTTGGGGGCAATGTGCCACGATGGGGAACAAGTTATGGATTGTTGTTGCATTTTAGTTATCTTTTAATCCGACACAGTATTGTATTAGTAAGTCCTTTCAGGTTCCCATTTATTCACCTAGGTTAGGAGAAGCATTTATGGTTAAGTGCTTGCTCAAGGACACAATTATTATCATGACTGGGATTCGAACAAACGCTCTCCTTGATTCAACCACGAGAACATGAGACCAATGCAGTAGCACTGCTCGGCCACGATACTCCACACCAATTTTAACTTTTGTGCATTATCAAATATTCAGCATCATGAAGCAAGTATGCCTTTCCGTCCTTGAAGCTAGAAGTATCCTTCAGATAATCCCTGAACTCTTGCATGACGTCAGGAGACACTACATTGCGGAAATTGATCACCTCGGAGAAGAAATCCAGCAGAAGGGCTCCCTCCGGTGAACTGTCATCGAAACAAGGAGTGATCTCATACTTGCGAAAGTTGTCCGGATGGTTGTGTACGACGAACGGGATTTTGTTCTTGAGGCAGAAATCGGTGATGTTCTGGGCATTCTTTATTGGAACTAGGTCATTCTGGTCAAACTTGAAGTGGTCCTCACTATCATATAGTCGCATTTTTCTGGAAAACAAAACAAAAACACCTTAAAATAAACAAACAAATAAACAAACAAACAAACAAACTAACCAACCAACAAAACAACGAACGAAAGAACGAACGAACGGACGGACGGACGGAGGGACGGACATGACCCAACATGGCGACGTCCAGAAGTTCAACGTGTGTCTTTGTCCAGTCATTTTGTGTCATCAAACAATTAAGTTTGGAGTAAGTCCAAACAATTATAGGGTGTGTTACATTGGGAGTCGGTCTGATATTGTAAGTGCGGGTTTGATGTAGAGACATGTTCTGTATTTAGAGCGGGTACATTTTGTGACAACCTAGTATCTCTGTTAAGGGTGCATGTTTGGCCTGTACCGTACCTTGGGGGTGGGGGTGGCCCTGACTAGAATGTTTCCTAGGTTTAGGGTGGCGGAAGATTATACAAAGTAAAAAAACAGCGACAGCTGATTTCGATTGTTACAACAAAGTTTTGTTTCTTATTAACTGCCATTCATTCTTGACGAGATTTTTGTTTAAGATATCAAATGACAGTGTATAACTTTTCCTGGCATCGCAGTATTAGCAATTTAAATATCAAAATAGATTTTGATACCGTCAAATCGGCCAAAATACGGGCATCTTTTAAATAAAATGTGCACAGCTGCAATTGTGTGTATTGGTAACGATTAAGTGGCAAATCTGACACCATGGCTAGCATGCTGTAATGCCGCACTGCTGTGCATTTTGAGTAAACTATATCACCAAACGGGAAGACAGTAAAAACGGTTTTGCCCGACGTAAAGTCAATGGATTTTCTTTCGTCGCGATTTAGGCCGTGTGTTAAATCTTCACCAAAATATGAACTTTTAAAATTTTCAGGGTTTTCGTTCAAAGGCATTGTATGGGGCACTCCCATATTCGTAACTTATATTTAAAAAGTGCCTTGTTGCATGACTGCTCGCTGTGGTTTATTGTGTGACACACTGTACCCTCCACACACAAAAAACAACCTTGAAGTGTAAACCCATATTATGTATATTTGACCTGTGCGCTGATTGGTATTGCCACTAAATTCTGATTCATTATGCTGTCTGATACCTTAAAAAGATAAATTTTGTTTTGATCAGGTTAGTTGTGACCTTGTTAATTGTGGTTCGCTGAATGTACGGGGTGGTGGTGGCGACAACCCACTTTTATCCTTTTGAACTGAAAACGTGGGTTATTATCTCATGTTCGACCCCAAGTACTCTTCTCGTCTAGCTCTTTGAAATAGGGTAAAAACTTGAGGCCATTAACACTATATTGCATTTACATGTATACATGTAGGGCCTAGTTTTGTTTGGGAAGCAGTTTGAAACAGAATTCAATTTTTATTTCGAAATGAAGTCAGAGTGAATTAGTTTGCTTGTTACACGAAAACCCCTTGAAAATGAGGGGGCCATCGCTACCAATGCGCCAATTAGATGAAATTAATCTCATTCGACTCTCAGCGGGTTTACATGTGCATGGACATGCACTATTATGTACATACACATGTCGGTATCCGATGCGTGTTTGCATGGCCAGCCACTAAAAAGACTGTCTGGGCGAGTCTGTTTGAACTAAGGGCGGTAATAATATTATTCAAATTCTGTAAATAAACTAATCGTTTACACTACAGAACATTCGTAGATGATGTTTTGCGTTGCTACCTAAATAAACAATATATCTTTAGCGTAAACGACATTTTTCCTGTTTAGATGCGTATGTTGCCTCAGAATTAACATTACCTTCGGCAAATGTTCATCCGTCGACCTACACAAAATATTGTGATCATGGTAATAGGCAAAAACCATCTTCTCAAAAAACCTTCTCAATAGATAACTTAAATTTTTAGAGGAACGAAAGATACATCGGATTTGTTTTTAGTTTTTCCATATGTTTTGTACACGGGTGAAAACGTTTAATAAATGATGTCATAGTGACGTCGTCCGTTAATTTAGGCCGGCAAACACATCTAGCGTATCCCAAAACTGTTAAGCTGAAAAATGTTAAATTAAATTTTAAGTTTAAGCACTAAGCTTCACTTTGATAGGATCTAACTCTTTCAGTTTCTTAATTAAATTTTTAAGAATTAAACAAAAACGTGTACAAGTGCAATGGAGATTTAGGCAGAAACAAAGAATAATTATAACTAGACATTAGGTGTTTGTAAACAAACACAAAGCTGTTCCGGTTTTATGATATGACTGTATGATCCAGACCCTGAAAATAACCCTGAAATTGAGGCAATTAGACAATAACTCTAAACCTAACACAGACCCCCAATTTGGCGCTAACTGTGAATTTGTATGCTCTATGCTATATACACTACTGCACAAAAGTTATGATTTAACGACTTGTGGGTCAGGAAAGGTTATTTTTTTGCTTTGATATTCATATTTGGACGGCAGTAAAGATCAAGGTGAGACCATTTTAAAAAATGAAATGTTGCAATTGTTGTAAGCTACAACAAAAACATTACAACTTTATGGCATTTTGTTCCGCCGATATGGTTTTTTTTTAGTTTTGAGCTTCCCGTTTGGACAAGAAATAGAGGTAAAATTGGGGTCATTGTTTTTATTAAAATGTTGAAAGTGTTGTGAGCTTCAAAACAACAAAAATATTACGACTTTATTAGATGTGGTTCAGAAGAAATCATCTGTTAAAGTTTTGAGCTTCCTGTTTGGACCGGAAGTAAAGGTCAAAGTGAGGTCATCATTATACATAAAATGACGCAAGTGTTGCAGGCTACAACACAATACAAACGTTACGACTTTATGACATGTGGTTCAGGAGAAACGAGTTGTTAAAGTTTTGAGCTTCCTGTTTGGACCGGAAGTAAAGGTCAAAATGAGGTCATCATTTTGAATAAATTGTTGCATTTGCATCATGGCGCAATCAGCAAGCTAGCCATGGTGTCCGATTTGTAACTTAATCGTTAATTATTGTGGGAATGCATTGTTCTTTGATGGGTTTGAATGGGCTGAAATAACTCTTAGTAAAAACATTTGTGTTTTTAAAACGATTTGTGTTTTATGGGTAACTATAATTGATCTTATTTTGAAAATTTATGGTTTTTGACCATTTAAATACTTACACTTTTCAGAGCACTTTTCAGACCTGTTCCGACAGTAAGTCGGATTAGCTAAAAAAAAAAAACCAGATCGCCTTGGGACGACGTGCGGGTGTAGCAGACTTGTTTGCGTTGGGGACCCATTCGCCTGAAAACACATGTTTAGAGCTCTTGTGCGATTGCATTAGTTTTCGGGAAATCCTCGTGTAGCAAACAAAAAACTTGGTGGGGGTTGCAATAGGGCGGGAATTAGAGCTGAATGAAAAACAGGTATATTTACTATTTTAGCCCAACAAGATCAAATTCAATATTAAAAAGACACAACAAATGTTACAATTACGGTTTAAGTACAATAGCATAGACCAATACTTAAATCAACAACCCGAATTTATTATGTGCTACTAAAGCCCTGTCGTGGCAACGGATTAATAATTTGTTTTGAATTCATAATTCGTTATTACGAATTCGTAATTTCTTATAACAAATTAAGTTATTCGGAACGAGTTAATAATCTGCGATAGCTAAATAGGCACATTTGATAGGCATGTCAAAGATGAAGGGTCTTCTACCTGTAAGCCAGACCTACTTTAAAGTCCTGGAGCGCTTAATCAAAGCAAAACTACTCGGAACACAAACACTTAATGTCTAGTACTATTATATAACTTTTGTTTTATAAAGATGACATAGATATTGTTGATTTTGGCGCTATATAAATGTCTTCTGATTGATTGATTGATTCTGAATATAATCATAGTCACAGTCAAAGAGAATCTGTGTTGGTGTGGATTCCACTTGCTATACACAAGAAACGTTTTTGATGACGAGGCGGGATTGAATGACGTTATATCTATTACCTTGTGATACCATACGTAGCATTGAGAAATCACCAACTAATATTGGCGAATGGTGGATATGCGAAGCTGATGTTAATGACATAACGTACGCGTCTATACATGAAAAAGCGTTGAGATTGGTTGACAGTGGTGTCACCATCAAACATGCGTGCGCGTCAGCCTATCACAGCTTCCTACTGAACCGTGCCTATAAAAGTACACACCGTGTTTGCCGGCTGCATCCCAGCTGAACTTCACTTGCTTAGGCAAAACATTTTGGTCGGCAGTTGAATCCAGTTGGATCTTCCTCCCCGTAGATACCATCTCATCGAAGTGCTCTTCGATACCACCCTCTAAAACGTAAGTCTTTCTACTATAGCCGTTTTGTCTCTCAAACTTAAAGGAAAACGTTCATACCTAAAGAGCAATATACAGATACCAGTGTAGTATCAGGTAGTTTCCAAAAAAGAAAAACAAATTATTTTCAATGAAATATTTTGTATGGTAACGAACAACAACGCGATACACTAAATTAAACAATGAGCCGCCAAAATCTTCCTTGAAGGGCCATTGCCTGCAAAGATTACCGGCACCTTGTACATACAGTTCGCTGTTATTGTAGGTCGGGATAAGGAGACCATGTTAGAAAAACGTGAATTTTATGCTATACAAAAGTATTCATCTTGTTTGCAGGCAAATATAGCTTTTAGATGCAAAAACTATATTGTTGGCAAAAAACAAAAGTGTTTGGTTACTTTTGATATTTTAAAATTTCCGCTGAGTTTAAGCCACAAAAAGTGCCCATGCTAAAATAAATGTTTTGGAACGTAGATATTTTTTTGTAAATCTCACCACCGGTGGGTGTAGACGAGGCCGTGGTTTTCAATCACGGACACGACGATTCCTACCTCACCAAACAGCCAGGCTTATGTTGCGTTTTGTCATTACTTTTCATCTTCCGTTGTCAGAATTTTTTCTCTCAATATTCTTTTTTATAATACTGTGTCCAAATTGTCAAATCGTCATATTTTTTTAATCGATTGTCATTT
Source organism: Pisaster brevispinus (assembly GCA_023634235.1). Lineage (NCBI taxonomy): Eukaryota > Metazoa > Echinodermata > Asteroidea > Forcipulatida > Asteriidae > Pisaster > Pisaster brevispinus. The sequence goes on from JAMKCF010000011.1 coordinate 5,304,203, forward strand.
AGGCTACTTGATAAATGTTTGTCAGACAGTATTACCCATCTAAATATAGAAGAGTCTAACATCTAGCTGACGATGATTGGTTAAAAAAAGATCATCTATAAATATTTCATGATCATGAATAACTGATTAGCTAAACGAGTTGGTAAAAGTGCTTCGCGGCTTCGCCACTCGCGCTGGTCATTTTTCGTGCGTGGCATCTGGTGCCGCCGCCGCGTGCGCCTTGACCAAGGCTAGGCTAGGAGTTCGTTTCAAGGGTAGGGTTGGGTTCGACGGCAGGGGATGGGTGTAAATGTACGGGAAGGAAAGGTAGGTGTTTTGGGTTTGACTGTAACTGTGAGGAATAAACTGTGCGGCACGGAATACCAAACCACTGTCATTCGGGTTAAGATAGCGTTTTGTCACCGCAGGAAACACGATATGCCAAGTCGCCTACAAAAGTGCATTTCCAAAACAGAACTTCTTTTTTATCTTGTAAAATACTAAGCCAAGATGACTTCCGATGACGGCAAGTCCATGCGGAGTCTCTGCTGTGACTTGGATCATTACGTCCGCTGCATAAATGAGTTCGAGAGTAGATTAGCGTGGCTGCCAGACTTCGAGAAATGGGTGCGCGACTATCTGGGTGAGAAGGTACTCGATCAAATAAAGCTACCTCGTTTGCAGGAAGGGTCCCCGTTAAGGATGCTCGGTGTGGGAATCGGCAGAGGTAAATCTTTATCTATCTTTCATAGTAATTACAATAGTTGGACGCCAACTTCACAAGCACGAGTAATGACCCGAACATAGAAACATTGTTGCTATTTTTTTTAAAGTTGATTGATTCCACCTTAAACGGGGTTTTTTCAACCTGATTAAGAGCAATTTCCTTTTTTATGAAACGTTTTTTTTCAACCTGATTGAAAGCAATTTCCTTTAATACAAAGCAGTATCAAATGATGCATATATAAGGCAATCATCAATACAGATCATGCGGACTCCTAGCTGCAGCGCAGCAGTACAATGATGTTTGATACATTCACACGTGATGTAAACCCCCCCCCCATCTTATTCATTCCCAATTCCAGGAAACGTTGAGAGCAACCTAACCTCTAGGCTCCTCGCCAAGTTCCCGGATATTGACTACACAGTTGTGGAGCCAAACAACGCCCAACTCGACCTCTACAGGAAAATCATCAAGAGCAGGGAACCTGAGTTCAACGGCGTCGAGCACTACTGGCACACCAAGACCCTCTCACAGTTCGCGTCGGCATGTGATGAGGTGGGCGACAGGACTAAATTCCATTTTATCAGTGCACTGTTTTGCCTTTATTATGAGCAGGACATGGAATCCTTGCTGGCGTACCTCTACGATAGATTGGAACCCGGAGGTGTCCTGTTGGCCGCACTAGAGACAGGTAAGTACAATGTGCACACTCTTCACAAGCATAACTCAACTCGGAGAAAGCGCAGTGGTGCTACCTACCCGCAATTCGTCCCCCACAACTTGTATTTCGACGTTTGTTCGTTCGTTCGTTCGTCCGTCCGTCCGTCCGTCCGTCCGTCCGTCCGTCGTTCGTTTGTTTGTTTGTTTTATGGTGTTTTTGTTTTGTTTTCCAGAAACATGCGACTATATTAAAATTGAGGACCACTTCAAGTTTGCCCCGGATGAACTTAATCCATTTTGGAGTGCCCAGAACATCACCGATTTCTGCCTCAAGAACAAAATCCCGTTCGTCGTAAACAGGCATCCGGACAACCTTCGCAGGTTTGAGATCACCCCTTGTTTCGATGACAGTTCAACAGAGGGATCCCTGCTGCTGGATTTTCTTTCCAATGTGATCAATTTCCGCAATGTAGTGTCTCCTGACGTCCTGCAAGAGTTCAGGGATTACCTGAAGGATATGTCTAGCTTCAAGGACGGAAAGGCATATTTGCTTCATGATTCTGAATATTTGATAATGCACAAAAGTTAAAATTGGTGTGGAGTGTCGTTGCCGATCAGTGCTACTTCATTGGTCTCATGTTCTCGTGGTTGAATCAAGGAGAGCGTTTGTTCGAATCCCAGTCATGATAATTGTGTCCTTGAGCAAGGCACTTAACGATAAATGCTTCTCCTAACCTAGGTGAATAAATGGGAACCTGAAAGGACTAATACAATACTGTGTCGGAATAACAGATAACTAAAATGCAACAACAATCCATAACTTGTTCCGCATCGTGACACATTGCACCCAAATTAATGGGGGCTTACGGTCAGTCAGAACGTGCTTAAATCAAACAGTAAGTCAGTCATTCGGAACGAGTACCTTTTGCGGATTTTTTTTCTCATGAAGTTGTTCTAAAATCGGCGCGAAACTTTCCTTTTCCCCTTTCCGCGAGCAACAATGATTTTCCATAAACTTTTATATATTGACTTATTATGTCTACCGGGCAAGCTCTGTGGTCTACTGGTAGAAAGGCAAGAGTCAATGGTTCGAATTCCCATCCAGCCGAGCATGTGGATTGGTTTCACAGAACTCGCGAAAGTGCATTAGTGTATGGGTAAAACACATTAATATATTGATATCTGTAAATACCTAAAACTCTTATCTGATATTTTACCCCAAAAACTTTTAGTTATAGCGAAATTGCCATAACCATAAATCTGCACCACTTAAACTTTGAGATTACTTTAATTCAACAAGCCAAATGTTGCAAATAACACATGGGGAAAAAAAGTTTCACATGAAATATTTATGAGAAAATAGAATTAGCTGTTGCAAAACTGCTTAACAGCCATAAATGCTAAAAATAGTTAATGGCCTGACGTCACGACCCAATTCAAGCAGAGTTTATCTGGAAGGCTAAATGGCAACACACATAACCAAGTATACTTGTAAAACAGAAATTAGTCATTCCCCCAAGTAGAATAAATGAAGTTATTGGTTACGAGCTTCTGTAACACACAAAAACGAGTAGGCCTACTCTTTTGAAACAGAAGAAGGCATGTGGTAAGAAATTAGCTCTATGCTTCTGTTATACACTTAAACAAGTATACTTGTGGCACCAAAGCAGCATTGTGAAAGAAATGAAGCAGACAGCAAAATAGAAAGCACACTACAAAAGCAAGGGATAAAAAACAGTGTAGTTGCGCGAACTTCTTATTGATAAGTCATTGCGTCACCGCACGCGCCGTTTGCTGCGTGCCTAAAGTGTTTCGCTATCTTCAAGCTCCAGAGCTGGCGTCCATTTTGTGTGTGTAATTTTATTTAAAGAAGTGCCCATTTCATTTTTCCCAAAGCATTCCTTTGTGACAGAAGCTTATAACGCTGAGATGGCTTTATAGTCTTTGTAGAGTGTATGTAAAAGCCCAGTCTATTTATGAAACCATTGTTGCATAAATCCTCACACAAAAACTACCTCAATGCAACTCCAACAGGCAATCCGTTAATCGTTGGAGCCTGTTTGGAGTCGACAGCTGAGCGAATTAACGCCGCGTCGTCTAAAATTCGAAAATTGGGACATTGGCTCCTAAAATGACGCAGCCGAGATTATCGTGATGATGACGTCATGTGATTAGGGTCAATAGACAAATTTACTATTGTCGGGGCCTTCAACCGACCACCTCAAAAAACTTTCCATCGTTTGCTACGTACTAAAAATAACTGTTATGTGAAATTTTCAATAGTTTGTAAACTCTGCGACGATAATGTGTCCGGTGAACTGTTTTAATGTTAAAAATGTATTGCATAAGTTTGTTATCTACATTTTATTGGTGCTTTGGTAACGGAACGTGGTCTGTATAAGACAAGTGTTGGCTGCTTCAAGTGCATTGGTTAAAAACACAACATTTGCACAACAAATATTCCCATGTTATTGTTATGGTCAAAGTTTGTACCATCTGATTTCTTTTTGGAATTCCTTTCAACCATCATTATTGCCGAGATGAACATTCCTAGTTTAGCTGTTCCTTTCGGCTGGATTGTTCTCGGCTGGCTGATGAATTCCTAAGTTCTTTCAAGTGGGGTCGCTTGATTTAATTCCAATGTGCGTATATAAGGCATTGTATGCCCGCGATGCGGCCTCCTTCGACTCAGAGCTCGGGATGGGATGCTGAGCGGCCACACCACGGGAATTAACGGCGCTACTACCACTGGCAGGATGACACTTGGGCGTGGTCGCTGGCTTCATGCTGTGCTCTGGCTGGAGGCTTGGGCTGACGAGATGTCCCGCTGTGAAGACTATCCACTACCCCGCTCCCTGTGTCTGTGTGGTTGGCGCCGGACTCCCCATTCCCGAGACCTGAGTTGTATGAGCAGGCGGCATTTATTTACGGTATATTTCAGTCTCTAATTTGGCCAAATATTAGTACTCATTTATGTATACCAAGTCACTTTAAGTAACGCTTTTCATTATTTACTGATTTTAAGTTTCCTTGATTCGCCTTTGCTGTTTGCAAATAAATTTATATATTTGTTATTTGTGATTATGTACAACGGGACCTGTGCCCATTTGTTTGATGCTGGTTTTCTCTTTCATCATCATTTAGTTATTCCTATTTTGTGTAACTTCGCTGTCGTGCGAACCGCCGCAGTTGGTAAAACCCCCAATGAGTTGGTCGTACGTAACATTATGAAATGTGTCAAGATTAACTTGTATTATACCTCTTGGTTTCGAAGACCATTATTGAAATAAATAATTACATATACTAACATTATTTGTTGTTTTGGAGAAACGCAGTAACTTATACTTTTATATTTATTTATTTATTTATTTATTTATTTATTTATTCATTTAATGATTTTGTACCGGCAGAAGTCTGCTGTGTTCTTCGTTTTTCTTGGCAGGAGCTACTCAGGTCTTAAAGTGAAAAAAACCCAAACCCAAAGTGTGTAAACACCTCCAATCGGGGACCTCCTATTGTCCCTCTTTTGTTTGGACTTTAACTTTTTGGCAACAGCTCCCATTGGTTTTGTACACAATTTCCAACTGGGGACCTTTCCCCAACCGGGGACCCTATTGTCCTCTTTTGTTATAGGTCCCCGGTTTGAATGTGAAAACAAACTCACCCAACCTTACGGATCCGGTTTGTGGGGTAATGCTATTGTTGTTCTTTTGTTCCCTTTTCTAAAGAATTCCCTTGTGGGGCCCTATTGTTCCTATTGAAATTGCCTTGTGGGGTCCATTGTTCCATTGTTAAAAGTACCCCGTAAGTTGGCATGTGTAAGGGCACACACTCACACCACACACACACACATTTGAAAAGAAGATTTATCCAGCTGATCACAATAAGTTACAATTTGTGAAAGTCGTCTTTAGAAGACGGCACCGCAGAAAGATACGACAGTAGCCTATTAAAAGACCCACGTAATACCAGACTTGACAATACAACGTGTAAAAAAAAACTCGGTGTTGGCTCTGCATTGAGCCGGTTGGGTATGGTAAGGTAAGGTACCATCTTTGGATTTAACTTCTTTAATAGAGACAATTTTTTCATTGAACAATTAATCTTGCCTACTACCCCTGAGGCTCACCTGCAGAATCACTCCAGGCGCAGCACCATTTCAGAGACTTTGCAAACGATTTTAATCAGACAAATTGTGCATTTTATTTTATTTCATTTTATTATTTATTAGCTGTTCCGACTTACTGTTGGAACAGGTTTTGTTTTCGTCGAGATTTTTATTAGCTGTTCCGACGTAGTGGTCGGAACAGCTATTGTTTTTGTTAAGATTTTTATTTGTTTTTATTAGCTGTTCCGACGTAGGAGTCGGAACAGCTATTGTTTTCGTTAGGATTTTTATTTGTTTTTCTTCTTCTTATTATTCTTTATTTCCACCAAAATGCCATAGGTTTTGTACATGCATTTTGTTACCTCCTAAAGTCATACTAGGCTTAGTATAAAATAGTCAAATCATATATCATGTTAAAGCTTAGGTCATGAAGTTATAGTAAAATGTACTTAACTTAACTTAATTAATTAATTTACTCAGTTATAATGACATGAATATTTAATTAGCCAATTTTGAGACCACCATATCTCAAAAAGTGTATGTCTGATCGTCAAACTTTTTTGGATTTTATACTTGTTGGATACTGTAAAACTGTTTGCTGGCCTAAAATGCCGGACGACGTCACCATGACGTCATTTATTGCGCGTTTTGTATCTGTGTACAAAACCCATGGCTGTAAGATTCTAAACTTGATAAAGTCCCAGTCCCGTATACGAGCGATGTTGTTGCGTATTTTGTACATAATACACAGACTCTTCACGGTGGAAGACTTAGGGAAGTTTATTTTTTAACGCACATTGGACACGTCCTTGCATGGAGGACATCCTTGCAAGCGTCTTTGAGCAACGAACTCGGTCCAGCGAATCACCTCATAAAGGGTGCAGTTTGAGTTAGTTTAGTCAACACTGAAGGCCCCCAAAATTGCCAGAACGTAGTCAGGGAGTCAAGCTGAAAAGCTAGAAAGTGAAATGGCCAAACAGACGACAAGAAGGAAAATTCCACGGGTAAGTGATTTATGATTAGAAACTCCTTGTCCGGATACAGTCATTTGCCCAGTTCGGGATCACTTTTTGAATTCACATTGTTTTTGGTTGCAATCTCTTTGACATTTTAAACAAAAAAGTTTATCAGTTTACCTAAACATGTTATAAAACTCACCAAGTATCCACTGACAAAAAAAGATTAGTACTTTTGAAGAGGCTTTGAGAAAAGTATTGTCACCTGTTTGACCAGTTCAGGATCAGTTGATTCTATTCTGAATCAGTAGCTTGCCCTCTATTGCAAACCAATACTCCCATTCATAAAACGGTCTCTCAAGGACACAAACTTCACAAGTGTGTTGCCATAAACATGGACTTCCTTTCTCCAGAGAATTTCATGCAAGTGTATTCAACAGCAGCGCAAAAATCCAGCAACAAAAACACAAAACAACAGCAAAGGCAAATGAAAAGGTGAAGCACGCCTAAAAGCAACATTGACCCAAATATCTATTCTTACAGTCGCAATTTCCTCCTCTAAGTTTCATTTTCTCACAAAAAAACAATATTCCTACAAGAATTTGTTGAAGAAATGTATCTTAAAAGCAACAAATAAACTTTCGACTGCAGCAGTAAGATTTTACCTCACTGAGTGCGGCACCATTTGACGCAATGAGAGATGCTGAGTAGTGAGTGATCCCGAACTGGTCAAGGGTACGATGCCCCCCAAAAGACGATTTCGGTAACTTCGTCTCCTCAAAAAAACAAGACGACTGTTCAGTATTTACCTGAAATATTTGTAACACATTCTAAGAATTTAACATAAATTGTATTCGCCCTGGCGTTCAAATTTTAAAGGTGAGAAGTTTTAACAGCGTTTTTCAACCAACATTTTTTTTTAAATAATGATCAAAATCGCAGACAAACTTCAAGAAAATGGCCATAATTTTATTGTTGATTAAGTTTGGAACCTTATTTTGGGTTTGTTGGTTTATTGCATGTTATTCTTCACATGCATCAACAGAAATTGGTAATGTGAGAAGTAACTTAATTATGGGGTTGTTGCAAAGTTGAAGTGATCCCGAACTGGTCAATGATCCCGAACTGGTCAAATGACTGTACTAGGCAAACTCGATTGGGCAGTACGGAATGATCCGAATGTACACACCACCGTGAGCCTGTGTCAATGATGGTGTTCACCGTCGTGTCACTAAACAAGGACAATGCTAAATCCCTCTGTTTAAGATAGAGTGGCGAGCTTGTTCCACCCCTTCATTGATCCTTTCTTTGACAAAATACAATACATTGGAATTATTAGAAGACCAAAAAAAAAAAAAAAAAGTCCTGAATGAGTGACAAATCGACTTGCAACTTGTTTTTCCATTCATCCAAGTTTAGCGTTTCAGCTACCAATTCCTCACCAGGAATATTTAAACAGGTACAAGAGAAAGGAAGTTCAACATCAATTAAAAAATCGAATAAATCCCCTTTGGCTACGGAAATGTTTCCCATCTTTGTTTCTTCCCCATTAGAAATATTTTAAATTTCCTATTTAATTTTAAGTATTGGTCCTAGCCACAGTGAAATACAGGTTAGTGGATGAATAACCTTTCCAACACCCCCCATAACAACAAAATTATGGGGGTTTTATTAACTTATGGGTACATTTTACCAGACAATGAGCATCTGAGGTGTCAATGTTTGCCCTAATATCATTGAACAATGGCAATATTAATCAATCCCTCTGTAAAATAGAGTGGCGAGCTTTTTCCACCCCTTCATGGTCATTTCTATGTTTCGACATGAGAGTTAATCAATAAAAAAGGGAAGGGTTTGAAATCTGTGAGATTCGATAATATGAGTGCAAGATTAAAACCTAACTTAAGATTCAATAACGCGAGTTGCGAGATACAGCTATAGAACACCACGTAGTTAGTTGATTGATCATCCTTTCCAATCCCCCCCCCCCCCCCAGGGAAAAACAATGCAGGTTTATGAATTTCTTGGTAACTTTTTAATTTGTTTTCAATAGATTGTAACATTTTGCTTTTTTTTCCATGTTTTATTTCTATAAGGAAATCTGGAAGACTGGATGAAGGATTGATCCATCAACAGCTGGACCATCAAGTGCTGGACTCTCGGGTGACTGAACCCTCTACATCAACTGCACAAACGGATTGTTTATCGGAAACATGTATTGGTTGTTCTTTGAGTCTGAATCAGTGTTTAGGCTTTCATTTTAGGATTTAAAAACATCAACAGCTTCCCAACTCATGGGGGTTTAGAAAATTGTGTGATACCGAAGGCTAAAAAGACAAGCTAAAGGAATGTACATTAATTATGGAACAAAGATATTTGGTTACCCAATGTAAATGTTTATTTACTCTTTCAATTTATCATGAGTTGATGGTCAAATAAACATTTCACAAATTAAATGTGGATCACAACACTTTTACAAGCAACACTCTGGAATCAGTTTGCCATAGGTTTGAAAAGTGTACAAGTACACACCATGTACCAAGTCCCATATTCAATGAGGAATAGTAACATTTTGGCATGACCACCTCTGTTGGCCATCATAAAATTTAGTCAGTTTCAACTTTTGGAAATATATGTCGATAAGTTTCATACTCAGTATGATATGATCACCTTGCACAACGGTTCATTTCATTGTTCCACTGTGTAAAAGTCCCCACAACTCTGGGTATGCCTACCCATTACTGTCAAAATGCAGTTATCGCAATGCTGTATAATAGCGTTCTTTATCATGTTTATCTTTAATGTATGGATTTATTGGAATTTCACTCTGATGAGTAAAGCAAGAAAAAAATTAATCTATAAAAAACAGTTTGGAGTATTTTGGCATGATCACTTTTTGTGGCAGTTCAAAATCTAACTCTAAGTTATGAAAGTGTAAATGGTGTAGAACTACTAAGCATCTTTTGTACCAGTGTGTAGTTAACAAGCACAGTATAATTTGGTTTATTTCAAGTTTGTATTGGCTTTAGAATCAATTTCAGTTGATAAAGACTATCATTTTAGAAATTCTTAACATCTTTTCTTTCTGCAGAGTTGTGCAGTACTCAATAAACAGTGAAACAAAGTGCAGCGAAACGTTCCTTGTTTGTTTTTGCTGTTGTTAAAGGACCTGAATTTGGGTAAATATTTCAAACAATTCCCCTCTTATCTTGACTACCGAGGGTGCTGTTGCAGTGATGTCATCTCAGGGAGCTACTTGTTTTATTTTTGTTAAAAAAAAATGAATTGTGAATCCCCAAATTTGCTTGTTAGAAGAATTTGTGAGAAGATTGCACTATGGCGGAGAATAACATTCTAAATTCTGTCCACTTTTTGTGAATAAACTAATTGTAAAATACCCTTAAAAATGGCAACATAAAAATTAGAAATAACGATGAAATGGGACACAATGGTGCATCTCCATCGATTGCATTAAAAAGCAAAATTTCTTGGAACTTTTAATTTTTTTTATGGAACCGGTTCGTTCTTAGTGTGACAATTAATGATAAATGTTCACCATAAAGAGACTTTTTGGCTTTTGTTTAAACATGCATTTGCAACACAAAGGAATCTATTAACAATCTATAAACAGGATGGGTTAATACATATGCAATGCACTTCTGATCCTTGATATTCGATTCCTAACCGGTAGAGGACTCATTGCTTTGTGCACAGCCCATTCGATTTGTACATGAGCAACATGTAATTACTACGTAGGTTTAGGGTTTTCGTGAAAATACATTGGATGGAATTTTTTTTTACCATCGTGAAATTTATTAGAATGAATGACACATTTTTTTTTACTACGACGTCATCAGGTGTCGAATTACGGTAACTCGAAACTTATTCCTTTAAAAAATCATATCTCCTGAACCACATGTCGTAAAGTCGTATAGTTATTGTTGTTTTGTAGCTTACAACAAATGCAAGAATTTAATTTATAAGATGACCTCACTTTGACCTTTACTTCCGGTCCAAACAGGAAGCTCAAAACTTTAACAAAAAATAAGCGATTTGATTTTGAATAAGCAAATTCATTCCGTAAAAGCAACCGTGCACGGATGAATACACCTGCCCGAGATTTGGAAGTTTACACAGCATACACATGAATGAACATTAAAATGGTACTGACATGTATGCATGGTGTGGTTAATCACTGAATGATGTAGTGTTAAGTGTAATTAAAGAAACTTCACAATCTTTATCAACAGGCGAAATCCTTACGAATAATTAAACGAAATGGTTACGAATGAGCAAAATGATTCTGAATAAGCAAATTGATTTCGAATGAGCGAAATGATTCAGAATAAGCAAATTAATTCTGAATAAGCATATTGATACTCGATCGGTATTAAAGGGCACACAAAGTTTTACAATTACAATTACAATTTAGATACAACAGCATTTAGCTTTTAGCCACCCTTTTTAAGACCATATCTCAAGTATACCGCCGATCGTCAAACTTTTTTAGTTTTAGACTTATGAGATGCTGCAGATGTGGTTTCCGGCCTAAAATAACGAACGACGTCACAATGACGTCATTTATTGCGCATTTGCATATTCGCGTTTACGCATTTTCGCCTGTGTACAAAACACATAAAGATAGTGAAATCAAATCCGACTTCTAGAAACATAATTTTTCAATTAAGCTCACATTTAACGTCCTAGATTACACAACTGTTTCTTAAATCCAGAAAGATTTTATTGACGTTCAGTTTAAAAGCATGAAAACTTATTAAAACATTGTCAGTAGAAAAGAAAAAAAAATTCTCAGGCAAATTTAACGCCATGGATACTCTGCATTTGGTTTTGGCCTTATTGCATTTAGCTAGACGAGAATGGTACCATAGTCAATTATGAAATAATAACTCACGTTTTCAGTTCTAAAGGATAGTGGGTTGTCGCCACAACCAACCCTCGTACAATCAGCGAACCATAAATCAGGGCACAATTTTCTGATCAAAACAAAATTTATGTTTTGAAGGCATCAGACAGCATATCGAAACCGAATTTAATGACAATACCAATGGTGAAACCATGAGCCTAATGGTTAAAATGTACATCATAAAGTCTAGACTACGAAGTTGTATATTTAGTGTGCTTTATTGTGCAAGACTGTGCAAGTCTCGCGCGTATTCGAACATTGGGATCCGTTAAAGCGCGTGAGTTTGTTTCTTTAACGCGTTTAAGCAATGTACGTGCGACCATAGTGGTCCCAAAAATGTTCGAATACGCGCGAGACTTGCACGGTTTATACAATGTCTTTGAACGAAGACCCTGAAAATTCAAAAAGTCCATCTTTTGGTGTAGATTAAACACACGGCCTAAATTAAGCTAAGATAAAATCCATTTACTTTACGTCAGGCGAACCGTTTTTACTGTCTTCCCGTTTGATGATGTAGTTTATTCAAAATGCGGCGCAGTGCATGAGCAGTAGTTCACTTTACGTACACTTAAGTACTAACTTATGAGACCTGCTCCTTGATATTGCAGGGTTATTTCGCTAAATCCAACTACCACTACCAGTGTTTATTTTATAATTTCAAGCTCCAAGAAACACAACTCCTTCCAACCTTACCACCATTAATCTTTAATTAACAAGCTTCCGTCCCACTTCCTTTCCCATGCACTCAAGCCCATAAATTACTCCTGAGGTATGCACACCTGATACCCCCATGGATCATGCACTGACCTCCACCAATATCTGTTCAGTGACAACACTTTTCCCATGCCCTATAAAATGTCCACAGTTTCATCTTAAGTTTATTCTCGGTAGTTCTGGTTAGCCCATGTGGCCAAATCCAGTTTTCTTTCGTCTAACCATCAGCCAGGAATAATAATACAATAAAATTCCGATACAGCCCAGTATACAGTACGTGTCTGCCTTCCTCTTTCTGTCGTCTACTGTATATCTGTAACATCTTTATCTATCGGCCGCTCAAGTAGCACACAACAATATCTTGTGTTACACTAGTTTGTGAGTCCTAATCCTTGATGTGAGAGGTTGTTCTCTTTACGTACTAACTTGTGAGACCTGTTATTTGATATGAGGCTTATTTCATTTTACGTACTAACTTTTGAAAGCTGTTCCTTGATATGACAGGTAGTTCACTTTGCGTACACAATGCAAACTAACTTATGGGACCTGTTTTTTGTATATGATAAAATACAGGGTTATATCGCTCTGCGTACAAGAGTTATTGGCTAAATGTTATACTGTTTAATTATTTAATCAATTAGCTGAGTTATAATGACATGAATATTTAATTAGGCAATCTTGTTACCACCATATCTCCCAAAATAAACGTCCGATTTTCAAATTTTCTTCAGATGTTGACTCTCTGGGTATTGAAGTTGTGCACAATGAATAATTTTATATGTCACGTCAACTTGAAATTATTTTTATTAAATATATACAGTTATTGTATAATAAATAAAATCACTCCAACCGTGTTGAAGATCCGATGGCACCGCGGTTTACCGTATTTCTTACCAAGCCAGTGATCTGAGGTTCGAATTCTCCGGGATTCTCGACGAAATCAATATAATGAAGCATACATTTTACATTTTTTTTACAATAAGAAATATGTACCTACATTAAAACGAACAGTACTACATATTCTTTTTTTCCAATTTTTGGCTCATGAGAAGCTTCTTTCCTGGAAAATAAAGCGATCCTGATTTTGTCCTCGCTCAGCACGATCTTTGGTGTACGTTCTACTATGGAGGAGGTTCTACATGGTTCTACGATTACGAAGCACCAGGTTATAGCACTGCCTCCATGCTACATGTATGGTTATATATATAGCATAGGCGACAACAACTTGTTCGCGAGTAGCGCTACTTTTGCAGTTTTTCGCTCTATGTAGTATGTATGTTGTCAATCACCACAAAGTCCCAGCCTTTTCTTTCTAAAACTTATCACTGAAGACAAACCCATGTGGAACATAAAAACTTGTTTCTTTACTTATTAATTTGGCTTCGATCTAGGCATCATTACTCCGTATGAGTAAAGGTGGACCGTGCATGGACGAATACACCTGCCTGAGATTTGGAAGTTTACACGGCATACACATTTTATAAATGACCATCGAAATGGTAGGCCTACTATCAATGTACATGTAAGTGTCTTGTGGTGAATCATGATGATGTAGTGTTAAGTGTAATTAAGAAACTTCACAATCTTTATCAACAAGCGTAATGGTTACGAATGAGCGAAATCGTTACTAAGGCGAAATGGTTACAAATGACCAAAATGATTCAGAATAAGCGAATGATTTCCGAATAAGCGACATAATTAAGATTAAGCGAACTTATTCCAATTCAGCGAAGTGATTGAGTACGCGAATTGATTCATTCACATTTTATTAATGAAAAATTGAAATGGTACTATCATTCATGTGTCTTGTGGCGAAACATTGAATGATGTACTGTTGAGTGTAATTAACTTTACAAATCTACATCAACAAGCATCTGGTTATGAATGAGCGAAACTGTAATGAATAAGCGAAATGGTTACGAATCAGCAAAAGTATTCAGAATGAGCGCAAGTGATTCTATTGATATACATGGCTCTGCTTACCATAAGGGAAGAATCGGCGCTTACGGAAGCAGGGAATTCTGCACTTACGTTTAGTGTATTTTACAGCTTAGCAGGGAACGTTTGCTTGAGCGTGTGCATATCCTCAACGCTAATTTGCATTCTTATAGCTTTAAAGCTAGCGCAGATATTTGGCGCTAGCACAGTAAGCGGAGAAAGGTGATCGTCAGCGCAAAATTTTGCGGATAAACTGGGCCCTATATACGTTGGGTTTACTTTGCCTTATAAATGTGTCAGCTCGGTTCATACTTCCTGCTAATGCGAATGCGATGAATTTTGACGTCACAAATTCGCAACAAATAATTTGCTTCAGTTGACTTGTGCTCAACTCCTGCGAAACTTTCGCTGCGAAAACAGCACCTTGACTTGAAAATTTGATTCACATTCGCAGGAAGTATGAACCGTGCTCTACCTTGGAAAAGACTTGTTTGAGTGAGCGCCTCACAAGCTGCCACTCAAATCAGCTCTCCAGTTTTTTACATAAATTGTTGTTTTATTGCTATAACTGTGCTTTTAAACTTGAACTATTGGATTGGTAACTACACCAGGATTCTGCTGGACACTTTCTGCCTATTATGGATCTGTCTGTGAGATGATATTTTTGTTTTTCTGCTGAGTTTTTTGACAGTGTCCTCAAGGAAATTGACTGTACAGACAATACACACACTTCACCATTACTTCACCATTACTTTGCTGGGCAGTCAACCATTGTCTCCATTGTCTCCATTGCCTAATCCCAACACCACTGATGCTCAGCTGTGGACAATGGATGTCTAACCCCTGTTTATGCTCTCCCTGCTTTGTGGGCCATTGTACTGGAGTGACTCACCTCTTGATTGTTTTGTTAAACCACCTTCAGATGTATATTATGCATCCAATCTTCTCAGGAGGCATGAAGGTAGACTTCATCATCGAACATTTTTGAGTGCCCCTATTCCATACTATGCCAACACGTCTGCATTTTTTCATGTGGAGCTTGTGATATTTGGAGACATAAACCCAAATCCAGGTCCTGAATCTGTGACAGGAAAATCAGCTGAATGTACCACTCCAAACCGGCTGATTTCCTATGCTCATGACAGGCTTCTCGCTCTTCGTGTTGCTCCCTCTGCAATTGCTACGGCTCTACCTCACTCAGTACAGACTCATCTTCAAAGTCTTGGATTATTTGTAAATTCCACTTGTGGGTACCGGCCAACACATCGTGGTAAAAAGGCAGGTCGCCGTAGAACAGCAGGAAAACTGCATCCTGCTCAGCACGTGCCCCAGTCTGTTCCAACTACGCCTGTTAACTCAAAACTTAGCCTCTGCGTTTTAAATACACGATCCATCTGCAACAAATCAGATGAATTTGTTGACTTTGTTCTTGAAAATAAACTGGATCTTGTTGGTGTATCAGAGACCTGGTTGAAACCAGATGATGATTTAACACCCGAGAGTGCACTCCTACTGGCTACCTTTCCCATCACATACCCAGGCCCTCCAAGAGTGGAGGAGGGGTTGCTCTACTCTACAGATCCAGTATATGCGTCAGTGTGAAAAATGATAACGTCAACTATTTGACATTTGAATCTCTTCATGCAGAGATAACTGGTAACTCTAAATCTGTTCGCCTGGTTATCATTTATCGACCAGAAAGAGATGCCCGCGGTCATCATGTCAGCTTTGCTAATTTTCTTCAGGAATTTGAATCTTTGATTTTGCATTATCTCCTTCACCCATCAGACATCATCTTCACTGGGGATCTGAACATCCATGTTGATGATGCATCCAATGCAAATGCAAATCAGTTCCATGACCTGCTCTCCTCATATGGCCTCATCCAACACATTAATGAGCCAACTCATCGACTCGGACACTCTCTAGACCTGATGATAACACGCAAAAGCACACCACCAATTATCTCAGGTATATCCCTCCATCCTGGTCTTTCCGATCATTGTGCGATCATGAGCTATGTGGACTTACATAAGCCCTGCATTTCTACCATCACTGTTAAAACCAGACAATGGAAAAAAGTTCATATTCCTGCTTTATGCCATGATATTGGAACTCATTTGTCAAGCATTGACTTTGATCAAGTCAGTCTCAATGGCTGTGTTGATGAATATGAGCATACCCTCTGTAACATCTTGGACAATCATGCTCCTCAGAGGTCACGTATTATTAGGGTTCGAGCTGAAACTGTTTGGTTTAATGACGACATTAATAGAGCTGCAAAGAAGATCCGTCGTCAACTTGAACGGAAATGGCGGGACAATGGTAAACGTGATCTACATCGACGGGAATATCGCGAACAATGCAATCTTGTCAAGAGCATGATCAACCAGGCCAAATGCTTTCTCCCAGTTTTTTGTCACAAAGATTTCGAAAATCCGTTCACTATTTTCTTCAGAACCGGACACATTCCAGCAAGCACAGTCACCTTTAGACCCTGTCTGCAGTTTGTCTTAGTTTGAGCCTGCCAGTGTGACTGAAATTATGCAAATTATCATGAAGTCACCTTCAAAATCATGTGAACTTGATCCTGTCTCAACAACATTGATAAAACAGAACATTGATGTGTTTGCACCATTTTTCACCAATCTTGTCAACAGATCTCTGAACTTCGGCTGCTTCCCTGACAACTTAAAGGTTTCACACATCAGACCACTCCTCAAGAAACCTAATTTGGACAAAAAGGTTTTCAATAACTACAGACCAATTGCAAAGTTAAAGTTCCTTGGAAAGATTATTGAGAGAGTAGTTTCGTCACGTATTTCTAATCATATCCGTGACCATAATCTTTCAGATGTGTTTCAATCAGCCTACAAACCATTCCATGGAACAGAAGTTGCTCTTATCCGTGTAAGCAATGACATCCTATCGGCCATGGACAATGGAAACATCACTGTGCTGGTTTTGTTAGACTTGAGTGCCGCATTTGACACAGTTGACCACAACATCCTCCTCTCCCGACTTCAAAATTATCTTGGCATACGTGACAAAGCACTGGAGTGGTGCACATCTTACCTTTCAGACAGAACTCAACGTGTTTGCATTGGCGACGCAGTATCTGATCCTGTCACTCTTAACTATTCGGTCCCCCAGGGATATGTGCTGGGTCCGCAATGGATCACCCTTTATACACTGCCAATTCGGGACACCATTCTAAAGCATAATCTCAACTACCATGTGTATGCTGACGATACCCAGCTGTACATTACTTTCAAATCTTCACAAGATTCTGCTGATTCTGCAATTGCAAGGTTGGAGGGTTGCATCCGGGAAACACGTTCTTGGATGAAAAACAACTTCCTGAAGCTTAATGACGACAAAACTGAGTTTGTCCTTTTTGGATCACGGCAGCAGTTATCAAAACTGTCTGTGCCATTTATCCGAATCGGTGATGCAGAGATTGCTCCTTCATTGCAGGCCAGGAATTTGGGAGTTACTTTTGATGCTTCAATGACCTTTCAACCTCATGTTTCTAACATCATTCGTTTGTCATCAACGCACATCAGGAACATTAACCGAATACGGAAATATTTGAATAAAGGCGCTTGTGAACAGGTCGTCCATGCATTTGTTACCTCCAGACTAGACAACGGTAGTGCACTTCTATACAGTCTTCCTCAAAGTCAAATATCCCGTCTTCAACGTCTACAGAACACAGCTGCCCGGGTTGTTACTTTATCAAGAAAGTTCTGCCACATTACACCCATTCTGAGAGAACTCCACTGGCTCCCTGTCTCCCATAGGATCATCTTCAAACTCATGATTACTGTCCACAAAGCCCTAAACAACAAGGCTCCTCCCTATATCACTGAATTACTCCAGCGTTACTCTCCATCCAGAACTCTTAGATCCAGCAACTTGTTACTCCTGAAGGAACCCATTTTCAAGCGAACTTGGGGTGCAAGATCTTTTTCTGTAGCGGCCCCCCGTATTTGGAATTCTCTGCCACTTAAACTTAGATCCTGCCACTGTTTATCTAAATTTAAATCTCTGCTTAAAACGTATCTTATGTCACAAGTTTTTTGATAATTCATTTCACTGTTTCACCTTCTTTCTGTTTGTTTTACTGCGCCTTGAATTGAGCACACAGCAAGGTGGATATGTGCGCATTACAAGTCCCTTTATTATTATTATTATTATTATTACCTGTTTGGTGAACCAGTTGTGTCGCTTACTACTATTCACAACAACTTAATTAATATTGTGCTTGCGGCACAAATTGCCACAATGCATCTTGAGAATCAAAAATTTGTCGCGACAAGTGCCATAGTTGGGTTTGAGGTGCGAATAGTCGAGTAGTAAATTTCCCTAGTCACCCAGGCCTACCATGAAGGGAACTTGCTTCACATGAAAAATCCTGTGCAAATAGGCCCAATGTCATGGCTCTGCTCTGGAAGCAAAGATCCAGCGCTTGAATTCTGCGCTTACGTAAAGCGTATTACAAAGCTTAGCAGGGATTTCTTTTGCTTGTGTGCCTCTAAGCTAGCACATTATATTCCGCGCTTGCACAGTAAGCGGAGAATGGTGATCGTAAGCGCAGAGTTTGGTGGTAATCAGAGCCATGAAATTTGGCCCTGTTCTGTGTAAGTGGGTTTGGTTAGGCTTAATACACTTCAAACTTGTGAAATTTCTTGTTGTGTACAAATTAATCTTGTGAAACTGGCCCAATTTCATGACTCTGTTTCACCGTAAGCAAAGAATTGACACTTCAGAAGTGCGTAAACTGTGCGCTTACATAAAGCATATTTCACAGCTTAGCAGGGATATTTTTGCTTGTGCGCGGGGAAACTCATCATATGTATTCTTTGCTTTGAAGCCTGCGCAGATATTTCAGCGCTTGCACAGTAAGCGGAGAATGGTGATTGTATGCGCAGAGTTTGGTAGAAAGCAGAGCCATAGTAAAGCTTATGGCCCATGTTCTAAAGTGAGTTTAGTTTGCTTCACTAATTTGGTAAATTCCTTGTTGATAGGGGGCCTATATGAGGGGAAGTTATAGCTTGACATTATGCATAAATCTTGCATATTGAATTGAAATGTCTCCTAAGAGCGCCCCCTATCGTCAGGAGTAGGAAAGGTATGTACAATTACAAAGATGAGAGTTGTAAATACAATTTGTGTTTTTAAACACGTATTATTTCACTAAGAGTCAATCAAAACTAATCAAGGATACAACTTATTTACAAGATAATTAACGACTAAATGAGAAATCGGATCCAATGGCTAGCTGGCAAATTGTGCCGTGATTGCGCAATTACGGCTACGTGTAAGACTGCCTTGAAATTGGAATCCTAATTTCGTTTGAAGGCATTGGATTGGGTTAAGTTGCATACCATAATTAAAATCTTAGCGTAATGGGTACAACGTAGTACTTCATAAACTGGATGCAGTCACTTTCATGGCATTGTTACACCATTATTGCAATACAGTGTTGACCTTACTTGAGGGGAGTCTACGACGTTGTCGTGAAGTTGGCATCTTTTTATTTGTTTTCTAACCGCGTTCAGGACCCGTTACTTTGTACATGTACAAAGTAATAACCCATTGGATTTGTACACAACCAATAGGCCTACATTAGATTCCTACGTAGGTTTAGGGTTTTCGTTAAAATGAACGTACGTTTTAATCGGGTTTTTGTAAAAGGCACTGGATTGGGATAAGTTACATACCATCGTGTACCTTATCAAATTTATTGGTACTAGCGGGATGCCGCGCTTCGCGCGGCACCCGCTAGATGGGAGCGATTCTTGCGTAGAAAATGCTGCAAATTTAATGTGGGGTGAGGGGGGGGGGTAACTGGAGGGACATTCAGAGGTTTTGTAGAATTGGCTCGGTAACGGTCAGTAAGCAATGTTGTTTTGTCTTATGATAAAATTGTGACCATGCAAAAGATGTTGAGTGGGGTGGAAACGTCGCCTGCCCTCCTGACCATTCTCGTCCTCTTTCTCTAACTACGAAGCATAATTTGGGGGTGTATGGCCGGAGTTGAGTTGTAATATTGGGGAAGGATGTACTTGGTAATGATGCATGCTTGGCATGATCATTTGTATGTTTTTTCATGATGTTAAAACTTGTGTTGAGCGACTAAATGCCTATAAAGCAATCCACTGGTTTCTTTGAATATAAATTAGGCTTCTGTGCTCCTGTTTATTTGTTACTTGATTTCTTTTTTTTCTGTAATGCTGTATTTCTTTGTTTCTCTTTATCTTTATTTGTTAAAAGTGTCTTTGTTTCTACACCTTTTCTATATCCGTGTTTTGCCGTTTGTTTCTTTGTATCATATGGCTAGGCCCCCTCCTACTTTTAATTACTTTCTCGGCATATTTCGGTTTTATTGTATGTCTTTATTTCTGCATTTGTGTGTTTTCTGCGTTGTTTTTTGTCTTGTTATTTCTTTGTTTGTTGATTTCCAGGGCAACGTGTCCCCACCAATGCTGGCCATGACTACATACTGCTTGTCTTTATTTTATGTTGTTATGAAGTAAATGAGTAAGCAATTTATCAATTTATGAAAGAAATAATAGAGGAGAAACATAAAAATGGAACATAGCAGGCCATGTCAATATAAAAAAAAAATACCTGGATGACAAATTTTCAATAACAGAGCTGTGCAGTATCCTTATAATTGTGGATTTTTTTCGCACTTCCGAGCATAATTTTAATTCAATCATATCAGTCATTATTGAATTAATTGTATTCACTGCACTTAGCATTTCCCCGCCAGTTGACTAAGTGTCGTTCTCGAGTCCCTACAAAAACATAACACACTGCTAAAACACTATTGGCAAAACCCCCCATTTATGTTTTGAATATGCCAAATTTATCCCGAAATCAACACCCACAAATCATCTGACCCTCACGCAAGCTCCGCTAGCTACAGACAAAATAACCCCGCCGCAGAAAAAAACACATGCGTGACGGGTATGAAACACGCAAGGGCCGACCAATGCGGGTGTCCAGCTACCGTCGCACGCTTTCGCGGGGAGACGTCGGAACACCAACGCAGACCCCAACCATCACACGCAATGGGTATCCGGCTGCCGTTCCACGCAATCGCTGGCAGACGTCGGCACACCAACGCAGACCCCAACCCACGGGTACCCCGACATCGACCCCAGGACGCGTCAACTCAGCAGGGTGCGGGCGCCAGTCGACGTAAAAAGATGGCGCGCTTCTAATCCAAGACGGCGCGCTTCTAATCCAAGATGGCGCGCTTCTAATCCAAGATGGCGCGCTTCTAATCCAAGATGGCGATTTAACGATCATTATAGTATAGAGCAAGTTCGGGTGGGCGACAAGAGTGACTGTACTGTGTGACGTAGCTCTTGAATTGACTAGCTCTACCATGCTCCAGTGCATAGTCGATCTAGTCAATCTCCCTGTGCTCTATGGTTTCTGGTAAGTCTAACCACTCTAGTCGCCCACCCGAACTTGGGTTATTGTGACCCCATGTTAACATTTACTTCCAGGTAAACCAGAAGTGGGACCATTATCTCAAGGACTACACAACCCATGTTCCATTTCTTTTCAGTTATTAGATCCTTTGAACATTGAAGATTGAACTTGGGTTACCGTGACCCCATGTTGACCTTTACTTCTGGGTCAACCGGAAGTGGGACCATATCTCAAGAACTACACATCCGATTTTCAAACGTTTTTCAGTCATAGACTCACTAGGCATTAGAGATTAGCCTTGGGAATTCGTGACCTTTACTTCTGGGTCATCCGGAAGTGGGACCATATCTCAAGAACTACAAAACCGATTATTAATTTTTTTACAGTTACATTGTATACACTCCTTGGGCATTACAAATTTGCCATGGTTAATCGTAACCCCATGTTGACCTTTACTTCCGGGTAAACTGGAAGTGGGACCATTTCTTAAGAACTTCACAACGCATTTTCATTTTTTCTTTCAGTGGTAGACTCTTTGAGCATTGAAGATAAGCCTTGTGTTACCGTGAATGGTATCCTGCTTATTTTTCGCTTAGCAGAAAATTGTTAAGCATCATTTACTGCTTTAATGTAGTCAGTTAACAACAGTTGTTTCATCTATTGAGTCTGAAATATCTTTATCGCCCAGTTGGTACATGTGCAATCAAAACAAACACATAGATTTTCTACAGAGTCATTAGACCACAGTAAGTTGTTTCACCTTCGTCACCAGGCTTAGATCTTTGGTAGTAGAAGAAGGTATTGTGATCGGAACTGCCCATTGGGGTCGCCAAAACGCACTCCTGCAACAACTTCCGATCGTCTGCT
The DNA here is from genome assembly GCA_023634235.1 of Pisaster brevispinus. NCBI lineage: Eukaryota > Metazoa > Echinodermata > Asteroidea > Forcipulatida > Asteriidae > Pisaster > Pisaster brevispinus. The sequence goes on from JAMKCF010000011.1 coordinate 5,326,525, forward strand.
GCTGCATCCGTGTGTGTGCGTAATGGTTGTATGTAATCAGTGTGAATTGGGATGCGAGGTCAAAGGTAAATCCGGCAGGCGGCTAGGGCTGGTCTCTGGCGTTATTCAAGCTCCTCGGTACTGGTCTCAATACAGGACACCAATTTCATTGAAAACAATGATTTCGTTATAGATAAACGTGCATGTGATGTTATTTTACTCACAATGCGTGTACACGTGTGTGTAGACTACGGATCTCATGTAAATGGTTGCGATGTCAAAGGTACATCTGACGGGATCCCGCCAGACGCTCAAGGCAGGTATCTGGCGTTATCCACGAGCCTCGAAGTGTGACGTCAGATGTTCAGGCTAGCTACAGTGCAGCGCCCAATCACAGCGCCCTCTATTCTACAAAAATCGTTTGTAATATTGTATAGTCATAAACTAAGTTTGGCAATGACCCCGCGAAAAAATTGTGTAATTTCTATTCGAAAGCCTCCTTGATGGTAATAAGCATCATGTGAAATTATTTCATGTGAAATGTCTCCGTTGACTAGAAATCAATAAGTAGGGGCCTATGTTTACAAATTTAAATCTCTAAAACTCACCTCAAAATTCGATGGCTTCCGTTTGTGAAAGCTACGGCCGGAGAAGCGGTTAGTACCCGCTTCACCTTGTTAAATGTGAATGGGTTAAACATTCCTGATGAAAATACCATTACAGTTTTTTGTTCTATTTTGTCAAAAGACATCGTTTTCAGACGAAGCTTTCACAGATGACTTTTTATTGAATCTTTATTAGCAATGTGAGTCTTTTGGAACTCTAGGTGGCAGCAGACTTACCAGGGGTCGATTTCACAAAGAGATAAGACTAGTCTTATCTGAAGTTAGGACCAGTAACTGGTCTTAACTTAGGACCAGTCCTATCTCCTAGCATTGCCTAGGACTAGTCCTAAGTTAGGAAGGGTTTTGTGAAATCGACCCCAGGTAAGGGTACACCCCGAGGCCCACTAAATAAGGAGCAAACAAAGCGTCAGCCTCATTAATATTTTGCAGGCCCTCAAAATATTCTATATCGGACAGATTTGAGAGCCCAGTACAAACTTTGTCAAATCAATGTGACTTGGGCGTTTTTGACTCCAAACTAGAGGTGTTTTTTATGACATAGGCCCTGAAATAAATGGTCCCATTTGCCAAGATGTGTAGGGAAATTTTTTCAAGATTGATGCTCGGACGTTGACATGAAGGGAGTTTGACAAATTACAGGCCGGTGAAGGGCAGTTTTTATTTAAGGGGGGGGGGGGAGAATAACTCGAAGGGCCTTGGGACTCCCCATTTTAAATTTCAGCAGAGGATAAAAGTTTAAGAGTCAATGGATACTTTTCCCTTTACTGTAAACAGCTGTGAGACTTCTAAGTATTGTTTTTTGTATTTTTGAATATTTAGCATTTATGCTATGGGAATTTATTAAGTGGGGTGCACCCGTAACTTCATTGTACTTGAAAATGTGAGCATGTTCAGAACAACGTAAAACATGGAAATTTATCCAGGTAAGTCTGCTGTCACCTAGTGTTCAAAAGTTTTCTGTAATTTGCCTTAAAAATCAGTATTACGTTGATAAAAACCAATCTATATGACCCTACATTTGAGCTTGGACTAACCTTTAGGATATTCTTTATGGGGCTGGACATTAGTTTATATCGGGATTGTCTTCTTTCAGCTAATCAACGTCTTGCAATTGCAAAAAATAGGGGGGAAATAAATAATAATAACAATTTATAAGTCGACCCTCGTTTACAACCAATAATATTAGTCAGTCGTACAAAAAATAAAATAAAAAATACGAAGATTCACAACTATGGCAAAAAAAGTAATAGGTAGGCCTAGGCCTAAATTTAATTAAACTTTCGGGTGACTGAAAACAAATTGAATAGAACAGGAGTTGGTCGCAGGTTCATATTCCCTTCATGTCAATTTCTCGTTGGTTACCCAAAAAACATGAGTAAAGAGAAAAAAAAGAATAGGTTTACGTTGTTTTGGTCCATGCCCAGTTATAAGAAAGTTCCAACAATAATAGGCCTACTACGATCGGATCGGACACGCGGTATTGTGCACATCCCCGGGGCTTGAAGAACCACGCGGGTAGAAAACGCCCGCGCCGGCCATCACATCGTCTCGACGCGTCGCGACGGTACAGTACGACGGCGGGCAGTTTAGTGTGAAGTGATCAACACAGCAACAACCTTGGCTTCAAGCACATACGCACGCTGCCTGACTGACAGTGACAGTACATACGTGGTACGTACACAGAGCTGTCGTTTACCACAGTCAGTTACTCCACCAACGAACGGAAGCAGCTTTTTGTTTAGGCAAAGTTCAAACCTGTGCATGATATGAATCTTGAGTTGTGTGCAATGTCTGATTCTCCTTATTGCGATAATCGAGTACAATGTCCACGAAAGGATGGGATTCAGTGAACAGCAGTTTACAGTGCGGCAGTGCAGTTGTAGTAAGTACGAAGCGCACGTAACTGTTACCACGCATGATCTTGGTCGAGCTGATGACCTCATTACAATGTCACGTATTCCAAGTTAACGGTGACTGCATGACAACAACAGCCACACGACAGGCTTAAAACAAATACAGCGCACCGATGAGCACATTTTATGGACCAGTGCAGTCGCAAATACACACCCGATGAACAAAACATTCTCCGTAGAGGCCTACATAGCAAGCAGTACGGAACAGGACGTTAGAACATGGCTGTCTTTATATTGATTTTACGACAGTGATAAGACTTACTCCATTGTGTATAAAATCCCGTGCACATTTACACACTGGAAGGAGCGTTGTGTGCATGGATGGAGAAGTGAACGACGGCAGGCAACATCAGCAGCAGCAGAGCTCCCACACGTTATGGCAGTGTCCACTACACGGTCAGTATTCATTTTGCCAGTGTTGAATTTAGATCTTAACATTAATACTCATGTCACAAGACTTGTGCATTTAGCTCATGGTGATATTTGTTGAAGGAAAATGCACAGGTTTGACGTACCCGGAGAATTCAGTGGCAGTAAAATTGAGCATGCTTTGATTAAGTGTAAGTCTGCGGTTGATGATTGTCCATTAAAGTTACATCAAGGTAACAACAACCATGGAGGTAGAAGAAAACATGAACACCTGTACATACAATAACATGTCCCAATATTAATACATTGTTATAAACTCTAATTTTGAAAAACTCACTGGAGAAACAGCGTGTATGCCCAAACCTGCAGTAAAATCTAGGCCTATCTAAAATAACAAAAAGGAGTACACTTTACACTGTGCAGTGATTTAGGGATGACCATGGACGATAAATGTTTTTCTTAGAACTACAAAAAGGGTCAGTGTGTTAACACATTTGTGGACCTGTCTGCTATGAATTGAAATGAAATTAGGTGTTCTGGTTGGACTCCGAGAGAAACCATCAGAACCGAAATTTTATGTCGTTCGGTGAATTATTTTCCCTTTTTTTTTAGGGAGGGGATAATGAACTTTCACTACATGTAATTCTCATGATCGCTATGGTGTGACAGCCATGCCATACCCCCAAGTGTAAAGCAACTACAGGGATTAACTTAACAACATCTTAAAGCTCTTGGAATGACCTTCATTTTGTTTAAAACACAGACAAAATTATACCACTATTTAAAACATTACTCCAAAATGTGACCTTTGACCTTGTTTTGCAAAAAATCATGTTTTGATTTTGCAAAATGCAAATTTTTTCACTTCTTATACAAAGTTTGCTGTCATGAAATGAACAACACCGGTAGTTTCTGTTCTTCTTCCTGGGGAAACAGAATGACTGATCGGGACTTCAAATGAAATGGGCTACTGGGGCAGGTAGGGGAAATATTGGGGGGAATTGAACCATTGACACACAAGCACGGAATGTGGCATACAGACAGAGTACATGTTTGTCATGAGACAGATATTTGGCTATGCAGCCATTGCAGATAAAAAAAATACAAGTAGAACGACAATAAATTTTCATAATTTTCAAAGTGGCTGCCATGCTTGTACCATCAAAGGTACAATCCCATCACCTACCTATATCGTACTAAAACAAAATCGTGTATTACTTTGACAGACTTGGAATTCTATGTTTGATAGTGCAAGGCCATGTGGTTTTCATTTTGCAAAGGGCACTTCCATTGGAGAATCGTTAAGTCTATGGGCAACTTTTGAAGGGGCACCAAGGCCAAGACCAGGGCAACAGAGGTCATGGCCTTCGCGACCTCTGTGTACATGTAATAAAAAAAATTCCATCCAAAAATTCTTTGATCTGAGTTAAGAGTCAAGGTTTCCGGTACACCAATGTCCCGGTTTATCCAACTGCCCATTACACAACAGAACGCTGTTTGAGGCAAAACTGTTTATGGATTGTACCATGGAGCTTTGTACGTGGGTCATTAGAATGTTATTTTGAATATGTTTTTAGGAGAACTTTTCTGTGATTCAAAGACAATTTGAAGCGTAGTGTGTTATACTGATGGGATGACATTTTTTTTATTTCTTCTGGGTGACCCAATTTTTGGCGATCTGCGAAGCAGAGTGAGCCTATGTATTGACAATTTCCGTCCGTCTGTCCGTCTGTCCGGCCGTCCGCATTCAATAAATGTTAAAGTTTTAGCATCAAGCTTCAACATTTATGTTTTGAGTTGTTTTATGGATTCTAAAAGCCCTAATAGTGTGAATTAATTATACAATGACAGCCATGTATTGTGTTTCTCAACAATTTTTTTACAGAATTTTTTTTCAGAATTTAAAAAGAAATGTTGAAGTTTGTTTTACAATGTTGAACATTGTGCCTTCGGGAATTTATAAAAAACTTTAGACTAAACGTTAGATGTTTTAGAACTAAATTTGAACAACAACACAACAGACTTGCAGAAATTGTTTAAACAAAAACCAAACTCTATGTCACTGATTCCAGTTGAATGAGCTAAAACAAGAAACACTTAAATTGTCATAACTCCTTATTGCAATGATGTACTGACTTGAAACTTGAATCAAATATTGCTTCTTACATGTAGATTCATATGAAAAGATAAAACTTAAAGAGTTTATCACAGGTTCCAGTTGAATGAGCTAAAACAATGAAAACCTTAATGGTCATAACTCCGTATTGCAATTAGTCATTGGTCTTCTATCTGGCGATCGGCAGCTCGCCATGGCAGCTTCGCTGTTCTAGTTAATTTTTTTAATCGTCCATGGGTTCACTTTAAAGTCATGATTTTATCAACCTTGCCTCACTTTTCTTATATGAGTTGTTAATACAATGTTCTACTTTTATAAAACTGAATGTTTGTAAGTGCTGGGCACCTTTGAAAAAGAGTGTTTAACTGACATTTTTCCCCCAAGGAAAGAAAATAAATAAAATAAAAATTAAAATAAAAACAATAAATAAATACATAAATAAATAAACAGACAAGTAACTAAAAAAAGAAAAAAAGAAAGAATAATACATAAGTACAGAAACATGTAAATAAGAAATTAAAAAATAAAATTAAAATAAACTAGACATTAGGTGTTTGTGAACAAACACAAAGCTGTCCGTTTTGTTGACCTAAAGATTTTTTATCCAAAGATATGAACTGATTCTGTGTTTTGTGTATATGGTTTAATCTTGTTCAAAATGAATGCTTGTTATCAAGAGTGATCACCACAGTGTAGCAATGTTGTAATAGTTAAACAAAATCGGGTCTGGTCTTGAAGTAAAGGTCAAAATTGGGTCATCGTTTTTATTAAAATGTCTCAATTGTTGCCAGCTAAAAGGCAACACAAACATTACCACTTTATGACATGTGATTCAGGAGATATGATTTGTTAAAGTTTTGAGCTTCCTGATTGGACCGGAAGTAAAAGTCAAAGTGAGGTCATGTTTACACATAAAATGTCGCAATTGTTGTAAGCTACAATACAACACAAACATTATACACGTACCAATTTATGACATGTTCAGGAGATATGATTTGTTAAAGTTTTGAGCTTCCAGTTTTGACCGGAAGTAAAGGTCAAAGTGAGGTCGTCTTTGAAAATAAATTTGTTCGTTTGTTGTAAGCCACAAAACAACACAAACTATACGACTTTACGACATGTGGTTCAGGAGATATGATTTTTAAAGGAATAAGCTTTGAATTACCGTAATTCAATACCTGATGACGTCACAGTAAAAACATTGTGGTTTTCATACTCATAAATTTGATAAAGAACACGATGGTAAACAAATTTATCATCTAATGCATTCTCACGAAAGCCCCAAACCTACGTAGGAATTACATGTGTTGCGCATGTACAAATTGAATGGGCTGTGCACAAAGCAGTGGGTCCTCTACCGGTTAGGAATCGAATATCAAGGTAATGTCCAACGCCTTGCCGTGATTGCGCAATCATGGCACAATCAGCAAGCTAGCCATAGTGTACGATTTGCTACTTAATCGCTAATTAGTGTGGGAATACATTGTTCTGTTAGTAGTTTGAATGGCCTGAAATGACTCTTAGTTCAAAACATTTGTGTTTTTAAAAAGGTTTGTGCATCATGGGTAACTAAAATTGAACTTATTTTGAAAATTTATGTTTTTTTATCAGCTAATACTTCCACTTTTCAGAGCCATGGGTTTTGCACATAGACACGAAACGGGCTATAAATGACGTCATGGTGACGTCGTCCGGCATTTTAGGCCGGCAAACGCATCTACAGCATCCCATAAGTGAAAAACTGAAGACATTTCATGGCTCTGGTTACTGCCGAAATCCACGCTTACGGTCACCATTCTCCGCTTATTTTGCAAGCGCCGAGTTTCTGCGCTAGCTGTGTAAACGAAGAATGCCTAGTTTCGTAATGCACACAAGCCAAAATTCTCTGCTAATCCCTGAAATACGCTTGACGTAACACGGAATTCTCTGCTTCCGTAAGCGTTGATTCTTTGTTTTTGGTAAGCAGAGCCATGAAATTGGGCCTGGGCCTCACAACTTAGCGTATAAGTGAACTACCCCTCAGTTAAACGAACGAGCCCAATTTCATGGCTCTGGTTCTGCCGAAATCCACGCTTACGGTCACCATTCTCCGCTTATTTTGCAAGCGCCCAATTTCTGCGTTAGCTGTGTAATCAAAGAATGCCTAGTTACGTGGAGTACATACGCGCACAAGCAAAAATTCCCTGCTAACCCCTGAAATACGCTTGACGTAAGCACAGAATTCTCTGATTCCGTAAGCGTCGATTTTTTGCCATGAAATTTGGGCCCAATTTAGTATACGTAAAGCAATCACACCACAGGTCTCACAATTTAGTAAGTAAAGATTGGTCTATGCTGTTGTATTAAAATCGTAAGTGTAAAATTTTTCTTTCCTTTTTATACCGTTTATGTAATTTTTGTTGCGGTAAAATAGTAAATGCGGTATAAGTTAATAAGTTAGTACGTTACACGAACTACCACTCTTATCAAGGAATTATGAATTCGAAACGAATTATTAATTCAAAACGAATTATTAATCCGTTACTACACCTGCTTTCCGCTGATAACATCTCAGTGCATGCCACATCGGCTTTAGTATAGCACATAATAATTTTGGGTAGACGATTTAAATTTTGGTCTATGCTATTGTACTAACATTTGTTGTGTCTTTTTAATACTGAATGTTTTTGTTGGGCTAAAATAGTAAATATTGGATATGACTTTATTGTTAATTTTGGCTCTTCACACCCATGAAAAAAATATTTTTTCTTTTCTACACCTTTCCCCATTCATCTACAATTCGAGCCTTATTGCAACCCCCAACAGGTTTGTTGTTTGCTACATAGTGATTTCCCGAAGTAACCCAGCTAACAGTTTGACGCTCTCACAACGTTGTAATAAAGTCAGACTTTGGTGTAAGTAACGTTATTAATATAACGTTGTAATAATGAAACTTTGTCGACTCCCCTATACGTCTTCTGAACGTTAGGACGCAATGTAACAATGACGTTGTTGGTACGTTCAAGATACGTTTCCAGTGACGTTATGACAACTTACATAGACGTTACGACAACGTTACCAGAGCGTGCTTGCTTGGTTGTTATAACGTTATATAAGTAACGTTGTAGCAAAGAATCTTTATCGACTCCACTGTATGTCTTTAGAACGTAATGCTGCAACGAAAAACACGTTGTTAGCACGTATACACAACGTTGCCATATTGTAAATATTTGTTTTCAAAAAAATGTTGCATCAACGTTTCCTTTTCCAGTACCAAGAACGTTGTCACATTGTCAGCTCATTCTTACCCAATCTTAAGTTATTGCTATATCTTAGGTTATTACTATCATGAAAACTGTTAATTGATATGTCAACATGATCAATGAATTACTTTCAACAATACAGACTTACCAGTAGGTCCCTACTTCGCTGTCGATACCTGTGACTTCACTGCACCTGTATACTATACATCGTACAGCATGTACTATATATACAGACCGATTTCTTTACTCTCGCAGTCATTGGTGTATATTGTTTTGAAGTTTTTTCTATTGTAATAATATTTTTGAAAGTGAAATTACATGTCTACATTTAATTTATCACTAAATCCTCTGATAGTTAAGACTAATACAAGAAGGAATCAGGATACCTAGTTCATAAATTTGGTAAATTAAAAAAAAATACTATTTAGTATTTTACAACTTCTAAGCCCGATCTCCTAATTTGCATATGTGATACTTAGGTTGTCATAACGTTATCATATTAATTTTTTAACAGACATGCAGCATTCAGAACGCTTCTCAATGCGGCAAGATGAGTTTATGATACCTAAACGGAAACGTAGGTCTTTGTTTTTCAAAACAAAACACATTTAGTAGTACCCGAAAGTAATTTGAAAGTGTCAATTGAAATTTTGAAAGTGTCTTTGAAACATTAAGGAGCAAACTTTGGTTATAGAGCAAGTTTTTAGTGGGGGACAAAACGACCCAAGTGAGGATAGAAAATCTTGTGAGGGGGAAAATGTTTCTCTAGAAGATTCTGTCCACGGCTTGGAATGCCGCTGTGCAGATGAGGGATAAAATATCTCCCCTCTCCGCGCACTGCTGCTTGAAACAATAAGCCTAATTAAGATCTATGAATGATTAGTACTTTTCAGATAGATCATTAAATACCCTGTGATAGGGATGATCCTCAATTGCCTATACTATCTATGACAACCGATATAAACAATTAAATTGAGAACAACCATTAGTTGGGATGTCAAACAAGTTGTTACCTGATAAATATCCTCCAAAACATCCCAACGAGCCGCGCTTGAACTATTCAACATTATGGTCTAAAGATAAATAATTCACCAATACAAACAAAAATACAACGCTTACGAATTCCTGTTCGACCTACTGTCGGAACAGGTTTTGTTTTTGTCGAGATTTTTATTTGTTTTTCTTTCCCATTATTCTTATTCTTTATTTCGGTCAAAATCCCATTGGTTTTGTTGTTCACGAGTCTTGTCTTCTCCTTAAGTCATATACTTAGCTCAATACGAAAGTCAGATCTAATATCCTAGCAAAGCTTATGTCTTGAAATTACCGGAAAACAAAATTAGCTTAATATAATAAGTTAATTGACTTAGTTATAAAGACATGAATATTTAATGAGCCAATCTTGAGACCACCATACCTCAAAAGTATAGGTCCGATCATCAAAATGTTTCCGATTATATACTTGTGGGATAATTTATAACTTTTTGTTGGCCCCAAAACGCTAGACGAGGTCCCCATGAAATCATTAGTTGCGCGTTTTGTATGTGTGTACAAAACCCATGGCTTTAAAAAGTGCTATGACACCGACTTTTAACCAGTTCATACATTTGTACAATTGAACATTTCACAGTAACCTTGACAAAAGACGTATTGAAAGTAAACATGAATTGTCACATGACTGCCTGCAATGGTTTATTCTAATACAAGGTATGACTACATTAAACTTCAGAGTCTAGACACTATTGTGTACATTTAACTAGTAAACACATTTGTGGGAGTGACGACGCACTTTTATTCTTTTGAATTGAAAACATGTTTCAACTCTAGTAGAGTCCTTCTTGTTTAGCTAATAGGGGTCAAAACGTGAGGCCATTAAACATATTTTCATTTACATGCATACTTTACATGTTGTTTTGGTTTGGATTCAGTTGGAAACAGCTAATTTTATTTCAGAAGTGATTTCGGAAAGCACATCTACAGTATCCCAGAAGTCTAAAACTGAAAAAAGTTTGACGATCGGGATATACTTTTTGAGATATGGTGTTTACAAGGTTAGCTAATTAAATATTCACCTCGCTGTAAAGTGGCTAATTAATTAAGAATTTTAACAATTATCACAATAAATGTTAAGTTTATGTACTAAGCTTCAATTTAATATAGGACCTAACCCCTATTTGGTGTATACATAAAACGTGTACAAATGCTAATTAAGTAAATAAATTATTCGGATGTGTTCAAACTAACTTGGCTCAAACCAGACAAAGTTTAACATCCTGTATCAGTCCTTGCTGTAATGTAAAGGTCACAAACTATGGGTCGAGACTCGAGATAAACCGTAAAAATGACACGTGATAAAGCTGAAATGGTAAAATTGTGCTTCGACTCTGTTACAATTACAACACTCCGCGTTTTAAAACACAACACACGCACATATGTAACGTATTAATTCACGTTTCCTTCTGCCCAGTCCTGCGCCATGTGGTTTTAAAAACTCTCGATCGGTTTCAAATGAAGTCGATAGTCGACAAAATGAAAAACACTTGACTTCATTACTATTCTCTTGAAAATGGACCAAAGTCCGGTTTTGTTTTATTTCATCCTAACTGCAACACATAGGTCCACAATAAAGGTTCACAGGCATTATTTTAAAGGTTGTACACACACACACACACTCACAGTACATTGGTAAGATTGAAAATATAAATGTTCAAAGATTTGCTAATATAGCGTTTACATGATATAAAGATGGAAAACTTGCCCTGTAATAGTTTTGCTTGAAACTAAGAGGGAATACTTCCCCTCAAATAGTTTTGCTCCGAACTCTGTTTAGGCCTACAGTTTTGAAAAATGAGCAATTATTAGTTTTGACCTTGCGAGTCAGTAATCTGATTTTTTTGAAAACAGTAAAAACAAGTGGTTTTCACTATTTTCGCGTGAATTCGGTGACCGTCTGACATTTTGCAGATATGGTTTTTATATGTATTTTGGGTCAAACAAAGTGCACGGGTACTGGTTTTTGAATGTTACCAATGTTGGCCTCGTGCTTTTAAAACAAGAAAACACAGGGAAAACGATTTAGGATTTGTATGGGTTCTTGTGCAAATTCCATTTTGTTAATTTTTCTTTCTTTATTTATTATGAATGTTAACTATTTATTTATTTATTTATTTATTTATTTATTTATTTATTTATTTATTTATTTATTTTATTTATTTATTGTTTGTTTGTTTGTTTGTTGGGGTGTTGGGGTGTTTGTTTGTTTGTTTGTTTGTTTTTTTGTTTGTTTTGTTTGTTTTGTTTGTTTTGTTTGTTTTGTTTGTTTTGTTTGTTTGTTTGTTTGTTTGTTTGTTTTTTGTTTTGGTTTTTTGTTTGTTTGTTTATTTATTTATTTATTTATTTTTATTTTTTTTAATTTTTATTTTTTTTTAATTTGGGGGGTGACTTTGTTCCTGCACATTTTAGACATGAATGTTATAGTGAACAATTAGTACTGGTACATCATGTTTACTAAAGAAAACATTTGTGATTTAGAATAAATCATTTCCCCTCAGCACCAACCATAAATCATGTGTCTCGTTGATTATGAAACGTCATTGTTCGGTTTGGACTCGCGATAATGTAAACGATCATATGTTTGTTCCTGCACATTTTTGACGTGAATGTTATAGTGAACAATTAGTACTGGTACATCATGTTTACTTAAGACAATTTTTTTGATTTAGAATAAATCATTTCCCCTCGTCACCAGACATGAATCGTGCTGACTATGAAACGTCTGATGACGTCTTTGTCCGGTTTGGACTTAGGATAATATGTAAACGAGGATATGACGGAATCGGGAACTTTGTGGGCATTTTGTTAGAATAGCAGTTGTGATCGTTTCCGCTAGTCTTCAATTTATACCAGACTTCCGTATAATATGCGTCCAAGTCACTTCAATATGGCGTTTTTAAAAAGGAAAACGTCCTTTGTCGAGATAAAACGCAGTCTCATTAGCACTCTACCTTGAAAATATTAGCTACACCTCTGTATCGATGAGTTCAGTTTTTCTCTTCTGCATGACATACAATGATTGACAGTTACAGAAAAAGCTTGCATGATTTGACAGCTTTACTAATTAAATCCCTGGAAATATGAACGTGTTGAACTCTGTCATGTTGTTGTGCGAGGAAAATTGGTCCGGTAATGTCTGTTCATGTACTATTTACAAAATCAAAGTAATATGCTTCAAAATCTATGCCAAAGAAATGTGTTCACATCGTTGGTTGTATACAGTCACAGGCTGGTTGTTGTAGCATAGACATTTTCCAAGTGGGAGCAAAAATTATTATTAATCTTCTTTGGTGGAAAGGGGGGGGGGCTTTTGATTTGTCGAAGTATGAATTTGTGAATGTTGCGATCTCTTCTTTTTTCGGGGGGTGGGTGGAGGTGGGGTGGTGGTGAGGAGGCAATGGATCTGGGGGAGGGTTCCTGCTCCCCCTCATACACTCTGGTTTATGGAAAACGTGGAACTGAAAATGCCCGAAGTATAGTTACCTTAAATAATGAAACTTAGATTTGCATCAGTGTTTCATCTTTTGGCCTGTATGATGAACAACCATTACCGGAATGTTTGTATATGGTTTAACCAAGAAAAAAAGAAAAGGATACAATACAAATAAAATAAACCAAAAACCAAGTAGTGTTTGAACACCGTTCGTATGTAAACACTTTTTGGTTAACTAAACATCGGACTAAACGCATATAGTAATATAATATTTGTATAATTGTGGGTGGCACGCACACGTTGCATGATAATTATTTTATTGTGAATATTTATAAAAACTATAAAAAAATAATTTTACACTCGTCACAATGATAAAAAAACACTCAATACGAATTGGGAAGCTGAAACTAAATACTAAGGCCTAATAGGATGATTCATGTTTTGTTTTGGTTTTTGTTTTTCATTATAAAATGATTTGAAAGTTTAGTGTAATGCTGATTTTGAACAAAAAAAGAGGTTCTTTTTTATGAGAGATTGTGGCTAGTCCTAATTGTAATACATCACTTATTACTTCCTGTAACATTCTATACAATTTTTCGAAAATTCTTCGAATATGTTATTTCCCCGTAGCATGTGGGCGCAAATGTTTGGTGTGAAAACAAAGTATAAGAGTTTGCATTTCATATCCCTTAGTTTTACGTATTGATTTGGTAGCTGCTGTGCTGGAAGTACAAATAAAAGTCGGATTTAGTCAAATATATATATTTTTGCCTATATGGTTGTGTATCAACATTTACAAACACCTGTTTGAGAATGATTCACTTTTCAGTTTTCACCTTATCTCTCTGCTACGATATAGGCCTTACGGGTTTGGACAAAATGTATTTGTAGGCTGGGTAAAAAGCTGTAAACTTTAAAGCATTTTTCATTGACCCAATGTGAAACATATTTGTCTGTAATACTAGTGTGCGACATCGCTTGATCGGAATAGCACACAGTGATTGGGCACACACTAACGAGCACCTGGTGCGAACAATCCGAATATAAACACCCCAAAAACCTGTTTATCTTCTTTGGTTTCCCTTGAAGGACCACTTGGTGATGGTTTCATGGACTTAATTTTGGGGAGGTAAATTTTCATGGGAGGAGGGAAAAGGACATTCCGTGGTTGCGTAATGTGTTTCTTTGGAAGTGGTTGATTGGACTCTTCAAACCTAAGTGTGGACAAATGATTGTTACCTTTAAAAATAGACAAATTTTTAATCTTACAAATAAGAAAATGGTTTTTAGAAATTGTAAATTTTTTGAAATTTTGATTTTGTTTCCTCTCTAAAATGTGTTGGTCCACCACCAACCCACCCCCTTTTTCGATTGAATGCCAGCCCCCCCCCACCCCCGTTTTGCTCTTTTGACTTTCTTTTCAAACTGAAAACCACATTTTTATTTTCAATTATATCTTTTCGGGGGAAACATTTTAATTTTCAAACATTTGTCATTTATCCCCATGTACGAGGTTACATTGAGAGTTTGTTCACCGCAGACAATATTTTCCCACTCTATTTCACCTAGTATAATATATTTTTAAAGGCTTTCTTCCACTATTACGCTTCGAAAACACGTCTTTATTGACACAGGCCGTAGTGTCAAACTGATGACTTTGTCATGCACAATTGCTTCCGTTGTACAGACCATTGTACCGTTGTGTATGGCAAAAATATTCAATTCTATGGCTCGCACAGCAAGAAGATTTCCGTTCATGGTCTGTTGCCACGTTTTCAGAAAGGCAGTTGTTGTTTGCATTCTTGGTGAACTGGTTTAAGGTCATTGTCGTTAAAAACTGCTTGCCGGCTAATTTAGAGGTTGTTTGGAAAATTAATTAAGTACAGATTTTGGATATGAGTGCATTTATTATATCATCTAATGTACAAAATGGCCGAAATGGAAAGACGCTGTCCTATATACCCGGGTGTACAAACAGGTATTCCAATGGAGAAACATAGGTCAAGGACGTTAAACTCGGTACCGGGTACAGATTTGGAAGTTGCGGTAAATTGCCGTGTGAATCAATTTATGCTGATATTTTGACAATCTGTTGAATTAGGCATAACTCTTTGAAATATTGTCTCTACTTTTATTTTGTTTTTGTCTTATGCTAGAGGTTTTAAGGGGGTAGACGAGAATCATTGAAGTATAACATATAACAAATTTGTTAGCTGTTTAACGCTGTTTCCTCGAAAATGTCACAGCAGCACCATGTGTTAAACCTTCACCTGGATTTTCACTGACGAGGAAAACTACTTTATTGAATAACTTCGATGGTGATTTGAACGCGTTTGACGTTTCCAATAACACAACTCTCGCATAAAAAAACATCCTAATTGACATTGCATTTCCACGTGGCGGTGAGTTCAACGTGTTTACATTTATGTACATACTGTCTCATAGGGTTCAACTGTATCAAGGATGTACACATTGTAGTTTTATGTTTCCCTGCAAAGTTTGCAGGAAGCAGGGTCCGGTCCCAGCTAATCTCTGTTTTAGTGAATACAAGCTTGCAATAACTAACTGCGTACAACTTTTGAGTCTACAAGAAGTGCCTGTATTTTTTCACCAAAGTCACACGCGGTTACTGTCTACCACGCTCGCCATTTTGGGTGACAAAATGCACTTAAACGCAGGGTGTATATCCTTCGGTATTACTACTAAAAGTTAATGACCATAAAAACTTACTTGGTAAGAAGCACTGCAGCTATTTATAATGTGTAACATTTTGAGAAACGATTCCCTTCAGTGGAAAATTCAATGTGAGAAACGGTTTTCATTCATGAAACGTTTCTCAGATTGCGTATTCCAGTTCAGATTATTCTTCCTGCTGCGTGGACAAAACCGCCCCAGATTTTCGGCGATATCTCAAAAAGGCTACCACCTTTTGAAATGATATTTTCACAGGCTAGTTTTACTGATAGGCCTTATTCAATTATGTTCATTTATAAAGGATTAAAACAATATAAAGATTCCAAAAACCAAAGGTACCGGTGTACTTTGCCTTTAATGGTAGGGTCAAACTTTGGTAATGACCCCAAAAAAGAAACGGGCACATTTTATTCGAAATCATATTTGGAAGATGGTAATGGTAGTGAGCATCACGTGAAATTACTTTGTCTGAAATGTCCCCGTTGATTAAAAATATAAATATATATATATATAATAATAAACAACAACAATATTTGAACACGAGAAGCGATTTATGCATGGTTCGTTTATTAGCTTCTGAGGGTTCGTGTCCGTTCGTGAATGTTGCGGCCAGAGATGAGGCTGGTGCCCGCTGTCACCTCGCTAAACGTGGATGGATTTGACGTTCTTGTGAAAATACCTTGACAGTTGTTTGCTGTTTTCTCATTAAGTGACACCGTATTCAGCTAAAACTTTTACGTCTTGTGACTGTTATTTTATCTCTCTTTGTAATTTTGCATATAGCAAAACTGACAAAACCAAAATATGACCCTATCCTTTAAAAATGTGTATTATTGTAAGCGTGTATAAACGTCACCTAAAAAATGTGCACTACAGTACACGTATAACACAGAGGGACATTGACTCCCAAAATAGCGCAACCAATATTATTGTGCTGATGATGATGACAGGGCCAATTTTCATTGAGATGATGTAGTTTTTCGACTAGACATGTGCAACTCACTGTAATCGGTGTTTTAATTGGTGTTCCACAAATTAAACGAACGTCTTCAGCGCATCCAGAACTCTGCAGATCGTGTTGTTCAGAAAAGGTTCTTCCATGTAATATACACCTATTTCAAAAGACCTGGACTGGTTACCGGTACGTAGTAGGATTAACTAATATAAACTATTGCTCTGTTTGCTTAAATCTCTCTCACGAACGTGCCCTCTGCATATGATTTGCTTGAACCTTTCAAAGTGCCTAGCAAACTCCATTTCCACCATACAAACCTCCTTATGAGCCTAATGCAAACATTCATGGGGTGATCGCCCTTTTCCTCATGCTGCACAGCGTCTATAGAATATATTACCATGACATGTCAAATCAATGGTTTCTTTTATCCAATCAGAGAAAAACCTAACAACTTACATGTATCTTTAGTTAGTGAAGCACTTGCGTAGTGTTTATTTTTTATTTAATTTTTATTTATTTACTTATTTTGATTGATTGATTGATTTTTTTTTTGGGGGGGGTATCTGTTGTACGTTTGCATTTTATCTTTAGTAACCTTGCACTTGTTTTGTATTACTGTTAGCGTCATGAGCACTCTTGTCGGTTTGTGCGATTTTTAAATTTACATTGTTACTTTTAAATTATTATTACTATGCTATTATTAAGCCAACAAAGGTACAACAACATTATGATTACCAGTCCAAAACATCATGTCACATGTACCATTCATATCATATGTAACTGGTATCCTACTCATTTTGCTTAGCCACAAATTGTTTTAATGCAATATTTGCTGCTTAGGCATAGCTATGAATTTGGGCCCGGGTGAATGTGCAAGGAGCCAAAACTGGAAGTACATAGTAAGTGTCCAAATCAAAATAAACCCAGACACCAGTGTGACAGAAGGATATTTCTAACTCGGTGTACTTCACTGAACATCCACAAACTTAGTTTGTATTGAGAGCAAGGTCGATGGGATGCGACCATCCGTGCTTCAATCAAGTTCCGCCATATGTTGTGATAACACAAGAGAGATGGTATGAGCGTCTTGTTAAAATGTCTGGTGTAATTACGAGAGCTCATTATGTATTCAGCTTCGTTGTGCACAGCTTAAAGGTGCTGTCTCGTGACGGTTGAAAACGCTAGGTGGCAGCAGACTGACGGCAAATTACATATCAACGAAAAATGGTGACAAAACCGGCGAAAATTTTACCAGTTCCAACTTTATTCATTATTTCTATACGGAATACCAATCCAACTTCTTGATAATGCGTGCACCTTTTTTGTTTATTTTAATTTTTTTAAATGCTGTTATTTCTATACTTTTGAGTTGATTCAAAATTACGTTGCAAGTAGTTCTATTTGTAACGCGGAGTTCAACACGGGGTGGCTCCCCTGCAAATAGAACAGATAAGATATTAGACGCGGGAATTATTCCGCTCATGTATCTTCTTGTAGGACAACGATCTATCAATAGTAAGATGTGGTGAGATTCCTCACATTATACTCTTGCATGGATCACTGGAGATTTTATGGATGTACAGCCAAACAGCTGCACGTTCAGGAACACGGCAGTCGCATACAAAATTAAAAACCATATATACATGTATTGATATTTAATAATAACTACCGATAATGCAAGACTTCCATATCGCCGAAGAAAGGACACCGGATGGATTTATGTTTGAAGTATATGTCGTTTATAGATCACTTTTAATTTAGTAGGCCTACACTGTTTATACATTGTATAAACACCCCCATTAGCTAGACGCAATATGCAAAAAAACATGTCCGAAGCTCTTCGACGCAAGACTTGCCTTTTCCTTGTGGTTTCCACGTCGACTTGTGGTTAAAAAAAATGATATGAGATATTCCCTTTCTATTGAAATTGGAGCCTGGCATTTGCATCAGTTGATCTTTTCTCCCACCACACGAAGAGAGTCGCTGAAATCGTTGCGTGTCATAGTTGGACTTCGAAGACCAATAAATTGACTCTTTGCGGGTGATCAAGTTAACGTTGGCTTCTATATATAGAAATCAAAAGGTTATAAACCTACGAGGAGGGCCACCGTTGATTATTAAATGCAATATAAGTATAATGTGCATTACTGAGTGAAATTCAACCTGCATAATTTGTGTGCAAGTATCATCCTGTGTAACTCCTACCCACTATGATATAACCAATATTGTGTGGGATATATTGCAAAAATAAAAGAAATACCGACGCAATATCCGAAAGCAGAAAATGTTGTATGGACTATGGACAAGTATACTTCCTAATAATAACACTATAGCACGGAGCTATAGTCTCGAACAATGTATAAACCCCAACCTTTGTGTATTACACACAAAAACGAGTGCCCTGGTACATCCCAGGACATTTCCTGGTAGACAGTAATACTACACTGATCAAATGGAAATGTTACATTTGATGTCATAATTTACATATAAATTCAAGATGTATACAAACAAATAACAACTGAACAAGTTTTAAGATGTGCCCTCTTTTTTTAATATCAAAAGTTAATACAAACCAGGCAGTGCGATCTCCATAACATATCACTATGCTTTCTTCTATTAAGTTGTGTACAGATTGTGCTTGCAGGAAGTCCATGCTCTGTGGCTCTTATGTAAACTTATGTCAAATGGTACATAATAATGGTCTGTTGACTCGACAATTGGTCTGTGACCTCTATTTGCTTATGCTGAGTCGACATTCATAATGAGCTGAACATCTGACCTATAAATCACATTAAATATTTGTACGCATCAATTAAATTTGGCCGGTGTAAGAAAAGACTTGTACACATTTTCATTCAGTTTTAATGGTATTATAAGTTGGCGAACTGGTTCAGGTCGCTGTGTGTTTCATATAGAAAGGGGGAAATTGTGTACGTGCGCGGGTTGCCACGGGACCTACGGGAGCCGTATTGTATAAATTACAAAATACTCCAGCGTTTGCCATGCATAGCAATGTGCGTGTAAATGCCAACGGGGTGTAATTAGCTGTTTTCCCTGATATAGGCCTAACGTCACCGAATAGTGCATCAACCTGGTATCGTCCATGTGTTAAACGCATCTCTTAATTCACACTGTTTTGACGGGCATGTACTATATTGTTTAGTTTATTTTTTTATTTATATTATTTTAGGGGGTAGGGGTGGGGAAGTATCTGCTTCAAAAGGAAACTCAGTCGAGTAGAATACAGTTAGAGTTTAAAGATGTACTTGTGACTTTCTTAACAGTGAATATATAACTGATTCTGTTCAGTCTGATTCTGTTCAGTCCTAAATATTACCGGTAATTGAATACTTTCCCTCCTATATGGTCTAGGCCATGTTTCAAAAAAAGATCCTCCAGCGGCATTTTTGTGTAAAAATTTGTAACATACCTAGTTTACCTAATTTAGGGGTGCTGAATCCCTAAGTGCTGGATACCAAGCCTAATTTTTAGTCATTGTCCCTGAAAATCACATTAAAAACAGCACAGAAAACCTATAGCAGGCGGCAGTTCTTTACATGTAAAAATAGTTCAGGTTCTGCTGTGGTTCCATATAGATTTTGTCTGGATACCAAATTAGTCAGTATGTTGTTGTATGTACCAGAGTTTTGAGTTCACACATTCACACCATGCATTTACCTTTCACTGAAACACTACAGCAGGTCGCATTTGGAGCTGACAAAGTGTGCTGATGAATTGATCAGCAATTAAATTGCACTGACAGAGGGACCAATATTAAGTGCTTCTCATGTACTAATTAATTTTGAGCATATTTTGGCTGATTCTCTGTTGTTAAAAGTACAAGACGGTGGAACATCATCTGTTATTATGTACACTACTGCTGTATAGTACTATATATACGCGTACCAGGTTGTGGCCTCCTCAATGATAAAAATACAGTAAATGTTGATTTGTATTGTGTCTAAATTTTTCACTGGTCTCTGTTGGTAAACAGGTTTAGTTTTAGTGTTCAAATTTGTAGCTTAAAATTATCTTTCTGGTCAAAAAATTGCTATCAAAACAAAATTTTAAAGCATCAAATTTTTCGTTAACTAGTATCTCCCCAAAATGTAAAAAAAACCATGCTCCATATTATACGAATCACTCTGTTTTTTCTAGGCTAAAAATAAAAAAATAATAATTCCAGTTATAGTTAGCAATATATCGCACGATTTGTTGTGCGATATATTCACAAGAAGACAATTAGTTTCAGGAACAAAGGAAACAAATAAATCCCCTACACTTCACGGCTGATGGAACAAGGGATAAACAAATCCATCCCTTTGGCTGGTTCCCAATAATGAAGCGTACATTGTCAATAAACGAAGTGATTGTTTCTCTTCGATGTTAGTAATAGTTTGGAGTACAACATGTGGAAAATTGTTTTGATAAACAAAAAGATATGTTATAATCAAAAGACTGTTTTTAATTTTTTTTTAAAGCGCACCAGATTCTTATAGTTTGTTCTTCCAGAACGCTGTGTTGGTGCCAATGCATGTACATCCTCAAGTGGCTGTTTCTAACAGCCTAACTCTAGGAAATATGACTACCAATTCCAAAGTTATTAGACTACAGAAATTTAAAGGGTTCTTCAACAATTTTGAATTATTTGTATAACAAAAGTGAAAATTGATAGAACGTAAACTTGTGGGTTTTTTTGCAGACGAGTATTGTGTAGTGTTTCATAGACCCCAGTTTTTGCAGACACTCTTTAGTACTCGCGTACTCACGGACAAAAATACTCATACTCGTCGTTGTCGTGGCATTAGTGCTCGTATTAGGCCGTTCCAATTTTATTAGTTGGTTTACGGATCGCAGCGACCAGTTTTCTTGAAAAATTGAAAAAAATAAAAATTGGGAAATCCATCATTTTAATTTTTTTTCGCCCGGCGACGATGAATATTCAACTTTTGGTCAGATTATTAAAAGATTATATCTTATTTAAGCTGATTTTTTATCGAGAAAATGGGTTGCGAAACCCCCCCCCCCCAAAAAAAAAAGCCAAAGCATCGTGGTTACGTTTCGATCACACATTGCGATGCGTCGGCGGCCGATGCACAGTTGCGTAGAGTTATCTCCCCCATGCCTCATGTTTTGATGTCAAGTACATACAGCGCAGCGGGCTGTGTGCTCAATAGTGAGGACGGCCATGTGTGCAAGACCAGGGGTTGGGTGTTAGACGAGAAGTGTAATATGCGATGTGAATGAAATAGTCTGACATCCGTCCCTTAATACCAGATGGTA
Organism: Pisaster brevispinus; assembly: GCA_023634235.1. Classification (NCBI taxonomy): domain Eukaryota; kingdom Metazoa; phylum Echinodermata; class Asteroidea; order Forcipulatida; family Asteriidae; genus Pisaster; species Pisaster brevispinus. The sequence goes on from JAMKCF010000011.1 coordinate 5,348,188, forward strand.
AACATGAAATCAGGGTTCTGTCAAAGCATTGGAGAAATGGTGGATCGAAATTACGATGGCAAGCGCAAGCAAAGAATACTTTTTTTGTGACTGCAAAAGAGGGAGGAAAGCTGGATAGCTCACCTGAGGTACACAAGAGATGTTGCCACGTAATATGGGGGTACGTTGTGTCAGATACATTTCTCAAAAAAATAGAAATTGTAGGCTAAAAATCTTACCAGATGTCCAGCGAACAATAGACCGTGCAAGTCTCGCGCGTATTCGAACGTTTTTGGGACCACTGTGGTCCCACGTACATTGCTTTAACGCGTTAAAGAAACAAACTCACGCGCTTTAACGGATCCCAATGTTCGAATACGCGCGAGACTTGCACAGTCTATTGTGTGTTGATACTCGTGGAGCGCATTCTTGGGATTTGCACAATCTCCTTATTGCGCACAATACGTTATTAAACTGCTTATTCACAGCGCAAATTGTGCAAATCCCAAGAATGCGCTCCACGAGGAAAAACGCACAACAAAAAAGTCACTGGACATTGCCATCGGTTCAGATATTATTGTTGTATTATAAAGAAATGTATCTGAAACGACGTACCACACCATATTTATAAAGCACCAACATCTAATGTGTACCTCGGGTTATTTAAAAGTATTTTATAGATGTCTTTGATAAATTTTGGAGCAGTTCTTTGTCACGCCCTGTTTAAGCAGCAGTTTGAGTTATGATAATATGTACAGCCAGTCCAGAACTTTTTATCTTCCAATTTTATAAATTTGGGTAGGTAGTTCAGAGTTTTAAAATATTATAAACCACAAGATTAATTGACTGGGTACATTGTTTATATTTTGGTTTTTGTTTCTTTGTTAACCCAAATATCAAATGAAATTTTCTCACAACCCATATGCACCTTTTTTGTAGATCCATTCATGAGTTCAGTGGAAGAATAGTTAAATCTTGCAAAGAGTGACTCTGAAGCAACCCTTCCATTGCCCCTTCATTCATTAATTTTTCTGAACATTTATTTCCAATCCGCGGAAACAATAATTAAAATAATCAAAAAGAACAATTAATTATGGTATTAAACAGAAAATTTGAAAGATGTAAAACACTCTAATATAATAGGCTTATAAGAACTGATGTGGAATTGCAAGATGGAGGCATATCCCTAGGTTACCTTAAGCAGATCGTATGATTGTCGGCCGACGTATTTAGATTGTAACACTTATCATCATCATTTTTATTTTTTTTTTCCTGTCTGACGACTTTTTCCAGCACCTAAAAAATCCGTAAACCAACTAATAAAATTGGAATGGCCTTATATACTGATGGAGAAGTACTGCCCCGTGTGAGAAAGTAGCCGTACTCGCAGCTAGCTGGATAGTCAATGGAAAAGTACTCAACTGCATCTGTGCAGTACACCCAACACCAAGTAACCAACTACAGAAACTTTACGTTTGCGGTGACACCGTGATTATCCTTCTATTGGGCTGTGTAGATCTGAAAATAATTGGTGGTGCTACGACTCGGCCTGTTGATTACTATGGTCGGATTGTCTTGAGAGAAAAAAAAACACAATAATAACTATCAAAGTGGGGCTGAAATTGTGATTTTTTTTTTAATTTTTTTTTTATAGCTTTTGACATCTTGACTCGCTTTTTGGTGTTCCGTCCTCTGTTGTTTTTCCACCGCCATTTGCGTCTATGGTCGCTCGTGCGTGCCATGGAACCATGCCAGCCGTGTGAGATTCCTCGCCTAGAATGGGACAGGGCCCGCTGGCAAGCCGCGTCAACTCGCTAATAATTCATGAGTTCAGCCGAGCTGAGGTGTCTGGAGAGGTCTTTCCCTTATTTCAAATACCTGGAGCAGATCAACCGAAACGCCATGGGATTTTTTTTTTCTCTGAGCGGGGTATAGGGGAACAACCGGCGGCTTTCAATCAAACGCATGAAAGGAGCTGTTGGAATGGCCGGCAAGGGCTATAGACTGTCACTGAGATAGATGCGATTTATTTTCGATAGGCACTGTGAGCGAAATGTTTCAAGTCAAGTGTTTTCTTAAAGGGCATTTGCAGCAAGGTGTTTTATTTTGTTCTATTTGAAGACCTGGGATTTTTACGTTGAAGCATTTTGTTTGGGAAGGGGGAAAATGTTTTGACTTTTTTCAAAGCCCATTTGCTTGTATGCAATCAATGAGTAAGGGCTGTGTAACTTTACTTTGTGACCTTAAATCAAGTTGAAAATATGCGTCTGTGTTGGAGAGCGATGAACTTTTAACAAAACGAAGTAGTTCCCGGAACAGGACCCAGAATTGGGTCAGGAATCCAGGTCATTTCTGACCCGGAAGTTGAGGACGGTGCTCAATATCAACTTGAGAGATCATCATGGTGTGAAATCCATGGATCTTCGAAAAGATTGCATACAGACAGATGGGCCTGGCGCCTGGCGCCTGGCGGGGACAGAACTGCCGGCAAGCCGACTGGTTCTGTGGGTGTAAGGCTGAGGGGCAGGAAGAGGACGAGCTATGTCAGTGTCCTCATGTGTGATGCTAGTGTGCTGAGACCACAACAGAGACTGGCTTCCTGCATTGCGGGTAGAAAACAATTGGAGTCACCATAGGATGGTCTTTTCGCCAAATATATACCAGAACGTTTGCATCATACGACAATCAGGTGTCATCATTGAATAAGACAAAACCATGTCTTGCTTCCAATGAATCTTTGCAAACAAGATCTTATGATGGGACATGTTGCGTTTTAACACATTGCCTTATTATATACCTTTCCACCTTTAAACCATGAGAACTAATTGTCTGGATTCGACGGCTCGTTTGTCAGGAAGGAATTCGTTTAAAGGAGCCTGTGTCTGACCTTGCATAACTGCACATTTCGCCAAGGCATATTAAAGGTATTCTACAGGATAGATAAGGATAATTAAGATCAATGTTTAATTGTAATGCTTAGTCTGAATGCTTATCTTATTATGAAGTTTACCAGAACCGTTTCTTTCTGTTGAGCATTTCCCTCTGAAATAAAGTCATTTTCGAGAAAGCTGAATCTGAAAAAAAACTACAACAAAACAAACAAACCGCAACAGCTGATTTCGGTTGTTGCAAACAAAATTATGGAGAGTGTGTTCACATGCTCTAAATTGCGCGTGGCTTTTCAGTATTTTCTCCTGACTCACATAGCGATCGAGAATGAAAAGTAATATACACGGTAATAGGAAGAAGAAAACAGAATTTATCATTGGAAACTTGTGCGAGAAAACCTTAAACTTCTTCAAACAAACACAAGATGAGTGCGTGCTAAACAAAATCTCTGACGAAACGTGAAGAGCTTTCTGGGGTTTTTTTTTTCTTGAAAATATTATGACCACCTTATTTTATGAAATGTTCTCCTACGGTGGCTGACATTCCGTCCACGTATTATGTTAAAGATAAGATATACTGTAACCTAAGCTTGTAGGGATATATTTCACAGCGTGTGGTGTCACTCGTAGTTGTAAGCGCTGTCTGTAATAGAGGTTTTAGGGGCTTTGCGTTGACAGGCCTGTCGAGTATCCGTTGACAGGCCTGTCGAGTATCCGTTCCGGCGGCTAGCTTCTACATGTACATCGGTCGAGCCCACGGGAATAATTATTATCAAATATGTCATTGGCTTTTGAAAATTATATTGTTTATAGTTCCACCCTCTTAAGACGACACAGGAATTACATTGATGGATTAATTTGCACAGCACACGTGGAAATACTCTCCGACTAAAAAATACGTCTTCGAAAATATAAAAAAAATAAAAAGAAGCAGTGGTATATACTTATGTATTTGAAATAATAATTACATTTTCTTGATTCTCAATCCATAATAGACTGTAACTTGTTTAATTTGGAATTTTGGGAGTCCAGGTCTCGGAGCTGATCTTTATCCAACACATCTGGATGATGTTCACCTCTTTGTTGATTTTATAAATGCTTATTCAACGGAGCATTCTTTTTCAAACGAAATTGAATGAGCCTGGTGTTAAAATTAATTGATTTTTGTTTAAATTGGCCGGGAAAACCTACATAAAAATGGCAATAAACACGCCCGCCCACACAGGCCTATACATGCACAAACGAAGCCACAATTTTAAAAAAACTGAATCAGTAAGAAACAGCAAAAACTAACTCGTTTTCATTATTTTAAAATGTTTTCAAACTGAGTTCACATGAGATTAAACATGTTTTAATAGTATAAAAACACAATCAATTCGAATACCCTTCTTCAGTGCTTTTCAGAAAGATTGGCGAAATGTCCTGTTACGTCATCACTCATAGTATGGCATTATGTTGGAGCGCCGTTTTGTATAGCCGCTTTGTTGCAGCATTGAGATACAACAAAGCAACATCCATGACGTCAAAGGAGTGTCATTTTGACGCACGCCGTCAACGGCAGACGGTGTTTCTAGTTTTTCAAAACCTTGAGGTTGGGGCCTAAGTTTTTGATCGATAATTACGAAATATTCAGAAGTGTACAACTATCGAAAGTAATATTGAGTTGATAAACTAATTTAAATATAGCAATCACGTTGAAAAAAATCGCTCAGGTAGCTGCTTATTGTTCAAAACTGGTCATCGGGGAGACTGATGACGTTTAATCACGAAGCGCACTGATAACAATAGTCATAACAGCGCCATCAGTCCTATACTGTTGCCGTGTGAAGTAGTCGTAGTCGAGAAAATAGCATTCGAAGATCACCCTCTGTTGCTTATTTCGATGCCTACTGTCGAATTGAGCAGTTCAATCAAAGTCACCGACAAAGCATTTTCCCTTAAAGCATAGACAACACTGGTTATTATCGGAGAGTACCTGCACTTAGGGGCCTACTTAAAATAACAAACCTGCGAACCGTTTTCCAAAATCGAGTTTTGGTCTCGCGAGATATAAAGGGTAATTGTTGTACTCATTTCTCAGGGAGTAGTATTTAAGGCAAACATATTTCAAGGGTGTAGTTTTCCACATTGCCAATCTATACCATGGCATGTGAGCTATCATGTGCAAATCTTTGAACATTCAGTCTTTCGTCCTTTACCAATGTAATGACCGCCTAATCTGGTGAAACTTTCACAGAGAGATTGGATGGTGTGTTTGGTGAAAACTAAAAGAGGGAATAAATTATTTCTTCAAAAAAAAGGCACAATCATCCCTTCCTACAAAATGTGTGAATGAATAAATAATTCTAAGATTTGGTTGGTTTTTTTCCTTCTCTTTTTAGGCTGGCGAGGTCTGTCTTCGGCCTGTGCGTTGCGTTAACCATCGGATTGTTTGCCGTAAAAATGTACAACCTCGACACACCAACTCTGAACATTGAAAGCGAGTCCCTTGCGCCCAGGTAAGGCTATTGACAAGAACGATCCTTAAAATTGTGTATTATTCTTATTCTTATTTCTTATTATTACTTTATATTTGTGGTAATGAAACCAAGGTTGCCTCAAGTGAACTTAATTGTTGTATATAGTCAACCATATTGATTTGTATTTACTGTCTTTTTTGTCGGGGGGATACGAGATGGATGAGTGGGGTGCAGCAACTTAAGTCATGTGTTTGCTAGTGATTTAAATATTCGAGTAAAACAGGACGGTGTAAAGGCTATAAACAATAGACCTTATGCACATGACGTCATTTCAGTAGGGCGCCCTCACCTAGAGGTCAAAAGGAGGTTGTTCATTGGCCAATCCTGTGCGCCGCGCGTAAAAATTTGTGCGATTCGATTGTTTCGTCACCGTTTTACCTCTAAGATGGTGGTTGGATGACGTCAATGCATAAGGTCTATAGTATAAGTTTTTTTTCCGACGGGCCAAGTATATGACTGGGGTACAAAATACAACTCACCTGAAACAGGCCCGTGTGAAAAAGAAATACCTAGAGTTGAACTTATCTCAAAATCAATCATTTACATGCATTTACCTTTAACAAATAATTCTACGGGTAGTCTGTGCTTTGAGTCATAACAAGTCATGAAGACCCCTTGCACTGACGTCACTCGCGGCTGTAGACTGCCCATGATCGGCCATTTTGGAAGTCATATTGCACGTAACGACATACAGTGCTCGTCTATTCTGCACGTGCATTGCCTTAAATGTGAACTGCATGCATATCAATTTACATGAAAACTGACTCACAAAAAGCTGCAATTTGTATTTTATCGCTGGTGTTGACGCCAGGTGATACGGGTCAATAGGGTGCACCAAAGTTATTACAATTGAAAAGGGAACCAATTATTAACAATGTTATACATCTTGCAATATCTTCCCGTTTTCTTTCAGTAAAAAGGTCCCCCAAGACAACTTACTACAGAGACTTCTACACAATTTCTTGGAGCGGTCGTTTCATAAACCGACGTCAACTCCCGTCATCGAGGAAAACAAAACTCTCACAATTATCCAAAGTTTTTCAAACAGTCAACCTGCCAACAGCACTTTCGGAGAACAATTTTATAGGGAAATTGAAAAAAGAACGAGACTAAGGAAGCCGTTATGGTCGCTAGAGGAGAAGGAATGCGTCCGAGATAGTCAATTTACAAACTACTTGGTGAGTTGAAGTAGACATGTAGCATTAATACAACTCAAACCGTTCCAATTATCAAAGTATTTTAGCTAGAATCAGAAAAAGTGTCAAAGGTTTGGTTAAAACTGCTGGCATTTGATTAGATCTTGATATAATATTGGGTTTTAAAAAGAAAGGAAAACAGGAAGTGTGCCTTTGATGATGCAAGCATGGAATTTGGCACACAGTTAGTATGTCACGAGAAAGATATCTCACGATAGGGCCATCGAAAACTTGTTCTTAAATAGAATATGGGTAGAATAACAAGCAATAACAGCGGATTGAAAGATCGGAAAATTGCTTGTTTTCTACGTATATTTTTTCCAAATCAGCGATGGCCCTATAAAGCCAAGTATCGTTCTCGTGACACACTCTGACTGCACCATCTGGAACCCGCATGGCTATTAAAGACCGAACTTATTGTAGGACAATAATCTCACACGATGCATATACTAATTGGTACAAATAAGTCAAATTGTTATGTTTTTGTAACGACCACTCAATTTTTTTTTTTTCAAATGTCTGTCCAACACCACCCCACTTTCCCAGGGTAAAATGTTAAAACCCTTTGTTTCTTTGAATTGTTTTAAAACTTGCAACAGGTGTTTAAAGGAGCCAATTTCTTTTTGCAAAATTGAAATTGATTTACCAACAGATTGCTGTAATATGCATTCAAGCGTTTCTTAAAAGGATGGGATCGTAAAAAGTTCTTGTTATTATGAAATGTATTGTCATTTGAAATGTTTTATTAATGCCAGTAATTGTTAACGTGCGTGGGATTTTAATGTTAGCCACGCCTTTGCCTTCAGCTTCATCGTCTTGTAAACGAGCGTTGAAGCATAGGAGGCCCAGCAAACCCAATTAGTAACAGCTGCAGCCGTAGCCGCAGCTGCAAATGAGAGACTTTTGTGGACTCTAGTGGACAGTAGACCTACTAGGTAAATCAATTGTTCTTGGAAATGTGAGCAGGCTCCCAACGACGCAAACAAAGGAAATTTACCTGGTAAGTCTGCTGCCACCTAGCGTTCGAAAGTCCCCCATTCGGACACGCCTTTGTTTTATAGCTCCATGGTTTTAATGAAGGTTTGCACTGGATACGTCATATGGTGTGACGTTATCGCCAAGGCGAGGTGCAACATCAGTGGTACGTAACACCAGTGCGTATAGTAGACTTTCCTTCGCATTCCTCAATCATTTTGCGGGTAGCTTTCCCGCTTATTTTGGGTCATTTTCTGTAAACGTGGATAATCATTTCCAAGTCCGTAAACAGATGTCATTACGAGGGAGTTTGTTTGCTGGTGATCCTTATGTTATGTTTACTTGTCGTTGTGATATTAACAAGAATAGACTCATGTATAACCTCCACTAAGCTTCCACAGAAGAACAAAATCGATTTTAACAATTACACATCTGCTAAACATCTGCTGAAGCTCGTTCTACACACAAGATATTTCACACACCACTCAAAAGTGCAGTGATGAAACCAATAGAAAAAGCATCACCTGAAACCAATCTAGGACAGCCTTATTAACTAAATCAGCAAGCAAGCAAAAAAAACACCAAAACAAACAAAGGTGGGAATTTGCTCCACGAGAAACTGCGATCGAAATTGACTAGAATTGTGTAAACCACTCCATTCGTAACGTCACTTTGTTGCAAACTGTAGTAAACTGTGTCCATTATTTTGAATACATTCACTTAACGCGTGAAATTTGTCAACTATTGATCTATTTTTGAGAGTTAATAAATAGACCTGGACTTTCACGAAAACTGCCAAGCAGCTTTAATTATAAAGTTATCATAATGGTACAAAGTTTTTCGTCATTTACGGAGTGACTGACTTGAAGGTAGGATTATATTTTGGTTTTTGTCCACGTAGTGCTGAGACACAGGCAAAATTATAAAGAAAGATACAATAAAAGTCCCAAGTGAAAGTTCAGCTGAATACAGTGTCTACTTGTTGAGAAAACAGCCCCAAAAAACTGCCACGGTATTTTAACCAGAACGTCGAATCCAAGCACGTTTTGCGAGGTGACAGCGGGTACCAACCGCATCTCTGGCCCCAGGATTCGCGAACGGACACCAACCCTCAGAAAACTGAGAAAAATTTCATGCATGAGTCGTTTCTTAGCTCGTAAATGGTTTTGGGTGAACACTTTTCCAATCTATATTACTTCGAAGGGTATCCTTTCTCAAAATAGTTTATACTATCAACAGCTGCAGCGCTTCTCACGTAGTAAGTTATAAACTTTTGGAGTATTTACCAAACCATGACCCTACCTCGAAAGGCCTATCCATCCAGAGCATCAGCTGTACGGGGAATCTGTATTTGTAAGTGCTATAGTGCCCTATTGAACCCATCGTCATGAATTTCTAAGTGAACGTTGACTGTCCCTTCGCCTTCAGAGTTGCCCCACGACCGTCAGGAAAAAAATACTGCTCGAGGATTACTCCAGCCGAAAGTTTATCCCGGAGACGCCCATCCTGCTCTGGAACGAACACTTCAGTAAAGACGAGTACCAGCGACTGTCTACATTCAAAGGTATCAATGGCTGGTCAGACATCGACGCCCAGGGTGAGTTTACTATGGTTTAGTAAAGATAGTAGAGTATGCCGATCGAGTTTACCAATCTGGAACTAACTAAACCGTCCAAATCGGAAGTCCCCGAAGAGTTCCTATGCCACAGGGAAATATAAAAACACCCATTAATGGGGACTCTGCGTACCCATTACTTTAGTTTCACGTAATGTAATTTGAGACGTAAAGCGACTGTCCAGTGAAAGTTTAAGATCATACTGTTTTGTTTTAGGAGGATACTGCTATTCTCTAAACAGTGATTTGATAATACTATTTATTTATCGACAGAAATTGTTTTGGGTGAAACACCATAGAAAAACAACTGCTAATGTTCTACTGAAAAGTTGTATTTCTCTACAACGAAGTAAACATTACATTCAAAATAGAGATAGCTCTATCAAGGATTAAAGGTATCCAATAGAGATATCTCTGCAAGGAATGGAGGTATCAAATAGATACAATGAATAGATGTCCATACAATCTATATAGTTAACATTTTTAACATACTGTATTCAAATTAATAGAGACATATCTATAACACATATGGAGCAGATGTGTTTAACTATTTATATTAGGAATATAGGCCTATCAATTATTGAGTAAATGAATATATCTATATTGTATAACTCTTAATTTACCACGGTTAATCGTAAAGCCACTTTTTCTATAATTTTTTTAAACTTGCGACAGGTGCTATGAATCACCGTAAGCCATATTGTTTCACAGAATATAGGTTGTATATCGACAGATGGCTGTCACATTCGTTTCATAAAAGTTAATAAGAAACGGCGTATATAAATCAACATTTACGTATTATTTTTCAAATACATGCTTCATGTGTAAAACGTATGTCTTAAAATTAAAGTGGAGCAAGGACGGATTTAAGCGTAAAATATTTCCTGGAGATGACTGATGTACCTCCACAGACTTTTTAAGATTTGAAATCGACGGTGTATTTTTTATCACGATAGTCAATTACATAGTGCACCTCTGGCAATGTTTTTAAAACCGCATTTCTGTCTCTTCTTGTCCTCGTTCTTTATTTTGCTGTTTTTAGAAAACAGACTTATCCGACAACAGTGAATTTTGTTTTGCTTTTATAATTATCCGTCAAAAATAAAGATTGGGTTGACTTGGTATATGTTTGTGCCTCTGTGGACCCCGGTTCTTATCCCGGCGCTGACCAAAGTGGGAGATATTTGGGTTGTGTGTTTCAGCCCCCACCGGATGTCTTTGGGGGGTTGTTTTTATAAAACTGTCGTCATTGTTTTCTCGTAGCAGGCATCACTCGTGCTGTAATGAAAGTACATTTTAATAATCTATCGGTTTTATTACCAGGATATAGGTTTCCCGGTCAATTTCATCAGCTGAAGATAAATTCAGTTTCATTAACACGCATTCAGAGTCACCCATGTTTCCCTAATTTATTCAAACTTTGGTTTCTCGGTACCTACTTGTATTGGATTCAATTTCGTTTTCGTGCACACATGGTTTCGTTCTTCTCGTTCAGGTTCGTTTGAGACACTCTATTTCATTAATAGACATTCAGACTATCTTTTCCCCTTTTTCAGTTGAATTTCTACTACCTTTAATATTTACAATTGATGAATGGTTGACCAGCCTCTTACTGCTGGCTTTTGCGAAATCGAGTGATCTTTGTGACCTAATGAATTTGAATGATCTTATTTGACTGGTGAAGGCTAAACTTGAAATAGAATTACTCCTTAATCCAGCGGAGCATTATTTGCAACCAAAATTGAATGAACCGGATGTCAAATTGTACGATTTTTTTGTGTAAATTTGACGGGAAACCCTGTCATTGAAAAAAATTTAACTACAATTTTAGTTTTTTGTACTTGAAGATTCTCTGAAATAAAAGTGTTATCATCCAAACCGAAATAAAATTCACATCCGGTTTTTTTTTTCTTTTCTTTTTTTTCTTTCTCAGAGATCTCTGACTCCTTGCAGTTACTGAGTACCCCAAGCAACAGGTACATGTTCGACGACCGCATGGTCAACGGCTCAATTCCCAAGGACCCAGGGTGCACGAGATGTGCAGTCATCGGTAACGGCGGTATGATGAACGGTTCAAACAAGGGAGAAGAGATAGACGCTCATGACTATGTATTCAGGTAACGAACACAACATGTCTGGTTATTAGCATTTACTCATGTCATGTCTTTCTAGGAACATTCCGTTTCTGCTTGTATTTTTAACCTTACAGAATGTATTACTCTTTTGTGTGAAGTGTGTATGTTTTCAAATTGCTTTTTCTCTGAACTTTGGGAAATTCCATCTGGTTTATAAAAAAAGGTTTTGATTTAATAGATTAGTGTTTCTATACTACTTAGCTTTTTAATTAGCCTCCTATACTGATATATTCCAAAAGAAAGTTCATTTAAAATGTCCACCTGCTCGGTATCAAGAGTAAAGATTTTGCGTTTTCTCTCTTTAGACACACTAAGATTTTTCAATGGAAGTGCCCTTTTCAATTTTTATATATATTTTTTTGGCCTCTCAAAGTTGAAATTTCAGGCCTGGACTAATCTATAATCATAGTCCAAAAGGCCTCGGGATGTTTTTCTTACTGTCATGGTTTTGGAATTTGTGCAAACCACCTTGCGTACCTTGTTTCTATGCGACTACAAAAGATGTCGTTGCTAAGATGTGATTACCTTTTATACTGACAGGTTTACCCTTTTCAATGTAAATTCAAAACCCTTTCGAGAGCTTATTGTGGAATGATTTAAGTATAGTGTGGGTCCACATGTTTTTAGCGGTTATACGGGGGATTGGATTAAGTTCTACTCTGAGCCTGAAAACAACCGTATGGTGCGGTGTCAACAGATCAAATATGCAGGAAATTTTGTTTTTTCGGCCTGTAACACAAGCTCTCACGCACGAGTAATACGTCAAGTGCACGTGTAATGTGAATACTTTAACCTTCCAAAGTTCTTTTGTTTTTGTCTCATTGAATGTCAGTTTTGAAGCAGAACATATCTATTGCACGCACTTCGCGCGGCAAATGCGCAACGCTCATCATTCCAGGAGTCCACAGAAGTGTGTAAACGCCATGTCGCCTTAAATTCGCGCTACACTGTATATAACACACTGGCATATTGGCTCCCAAGATTATTGTGGTGATGACGTCAGCTGAATTTGGTCAATACGGTGTGTACAAATTTGCTGGCATGAAATTTAATATGCATTGACGTCATCCCACCCCCCCCCCCCCCCCCGTGCACAGTTGTATACACTCGGCAGCCAGGACGGACATTGACCTCCTTTTGACCTCTACATGAAGGCGCCCTAAGCCCAACTACATTGACGTCAAGTGCATAAGGTTTAATTCCCGAATCAGTAAGGTTTAACAGACAGGGATGGGAATTTTCTGACTTTTATCTACATTCAGATTTTTTAAAAAATATTGTCTGCCTTCTAAAAAGCTGTACAAAAAAGCTTCTAAATAGCTGTAATTTTATCTTTAATACGAAGAAATCCTGCTTTTTGATCATCATTATACGTCTCTAGTGCTGAGGATACTGTTCCCAAAAGCTCCTTGAAATAAACTCCAGGGACTAGTAAAAGGTGGGAATGCCGTCATTTCAACAAGCCTCCTGAAGTCTGGAGCATGGTTTCAGATAGTTTAGTCGGTGATGACTCTCACCACCTGTGACAGAGTTTGACGGTTAAACGCCGTTTTTCCCCAACAATTTACAACGTTTTAAAAAAGAAAAATGGATGAACTTCCAAATTTGGTGATTCAGTTTAATGTTCTAATTACATCCGATACGAATCTATCTTCACTGTCGAGTCATGTGGTCATTGGTGAGTTTATAATACATGAGGAAACATTTTTCTCATAGTAGTTTTACACGCTTGGAAATTGCTTTCTGGTCATTGTATTTCATTACAATTCTTATTACTCTTAAAGATGCTGGGCATGAATTGTAGCAAATTTTGACCAGAAATTGGATGTAAATAGTTATTTTTTTAGATTCGAGAAAGTTATCAGGATTATTGTCGGAATCCCAACATAAACTCACATCCATCAGCCATGTACTAACAATTTTACACGTTACATGTTTTTGGATTGTCCGTGGCTCATGCGAAATTTGATATTTGTTTTTCGTTTTGAAACAGCATCATCTGTCAAATTTCCTTCCCAGAATTTCGTTTGGCAAAAATCAGCCTTGTAACTAAACTTTAATGGCAATGGCTCAAAGGTAGGGTCATAGATTGGTAAATACTCCAAAATTGTGTGGATATTACGTGGTATAAGAAGCACTGCAGCTGTTGATAGTATAAACTATTTTGAGAAAGGATCCATATTGAAGTAATATGGTTTGGAAATTGTTTTCACCCAAAAGCATTTGAATCCGAGAAACGATTCATGCATGAATCGTTTCTCAGATTTCTGAAACGATTCATGCATGAATCGTTTCTCAGATTTCTGAGGGTTGACTTAACATTTAAATATTTCCGTGGTGCCCGTTCGCGAATGCTGAGGCCAGAGTTGCAAATGGTAGTACCCGCTGTCACCTTGCTGTAGGCGTGGATGGATTTGAAGTTCTTGGTGAAAATACCGTATAAAATTTTTTTTGCCGTTTTCTCAATTAACAAGTTGATAATTTTGCCCATATATTAGCATTACGTTTACAAAAAACAATGTATAACACCCTGCCTTGAATTACAACTTATATATTATCCGCACCATGACAAAAATTATTGGGAAAGAGGGAAGACTTCAGTATTGGCTTAATGGCTTTTCGTGTAAACTAAAAGTTTACAACTCAATCATGAACGTCGGGGCACCGCACCGCATACCAAGGCCACACATTATCGTCTCCATGATTTTACTTCTATATTCACGAGACTACTTCTCCTCTCCGTGAACCTTGCAGGAGCAGTCTCCAGATTATGGAAAAAATTGTAACCACACTCGATACTGTTGAAATCTTATTGGCTTTTTAAAACTCGGCATGCTGTGCGAAACGAATGGACACCACCCGAGTCTGAACATAAATGATCTGATGATATCTGCACTTGCTGGGAATTCAATTTACATTGTGGGATAGTGTAGGTTTTTTTACGGGTTATTAAAAAAAAAGCTGAGTCAAAAGTGCAAGTCGCGGCATGAACTCGTTTATTATTACACGTGTGTGATTGATCAATTTTACTGTCATAAACTATAGTGTAATTGGGTCAACATATCACTCAGGAAACCAATACGCTTCCTGCATGATATACATGTATTTGTTGGCTAAGTTTCCGTTTTTCTGTTTCGGTTCGTTTATGATCCTGATCATGCTATGCGGTTTTTGTTATATTGTACAATGTACTTATTGCAAATTCATGATATTTATCCACTTGGGTTGTTTATGCAATTGCTCAATAAAGGTATTCGCTATGACGGCACTAGACTTGTTTTATTCCTTCAAGTGTAACTAAATATATTTCAGCACCCATATTGGCTATCCTGTGTAAGTGATCTACTCTCTTTGAACAAAGATAAAGTACAGTTGTGGCAATAGACCACTGTATTGATTGTGTACTTCGCTTTCCGACAGGTGTGCAGAGGCACATGGTTTCCTACTCTTCTGCAAAGTGGTAAACAAACTGTGACGTCATCAGTACCACTGCCTTTTCTTCCAACATATGCTACTGGTTTTTATGCTTTTCCTGTAAACCAAGATATTAAGGTTTCGCATTGCATAGCGTTACTTTATCTTTGCTTAAAACAGTATTGAATATAATGAGTGGTGTGTATTGCCATTCCGTTAACAATTATACTGTTACAGGTTGTCTTTTAGAATCGAGAGCAGTCCGCCCCTCTTTGTTTAAAAAACAGTTTTAGTTCCCTTAAAGCACGTGGACAACATTGGTTATTTTTCAGAGACCAGTATCCACAGTTTATATGTGACTCAATATATACCTGAAATGACAACACCTGTGAAAGTCAATGAGCCCTCGGGTTCACGAGAAAAGAGTCAAGACAAACTCGACATGTTTTTCCTGTTTTCCAACATCGAGCTTTGGACTCGTGAGATCAAAACTAATTGTTTTTACACATTTCTCAAAAACTATGCCATTTCAAGCAAAACAAATTCAAGGGGGACGTTTTCTACACCATCTTTATACCATGTAAGTTTCGTGCATTTTTTTTTTTTTTTTTTTTTTTTTTTTTTACTTTTGCAAATGTTGTGATTCTTTATAAGTATCCCAGGTGCACAACACTTCCCAAGTCATTTTGTTTATGGTACAAGATGCCAGGGAAGAGCTTTGTTCAGAATGATAAATAACGATGCTGTTGGTTGTTCTGTCCCTGCAGGGTGAATGTTGCCTTAACCAAAGGTTACGAGAAAGACGTTGGCTCCAAAACGTCATTCTACTGCTTCACGATGATCACCCTGTCCAATTCATTACGAGGTGCTAGACGGTATGGATTCAATGCCCCACCGTATCAAAAGGTTAGTTACTGCACTCTGAAAACTCCCGGCTCAGAATTGACCAGGTTTCGGGTCCCACCGGGCCTGGACCATTTTTTTTTTAGGCTAGTGTGACCCATAATCTGTGTCAGAGTGACCCAGAAGTGGGTCAAACTGACGCTAGAATACTATTGTTTAACCAATTTCTGGGCCGGCCTGTCTTAGAAATTGGTCTGGCACCCTGGTACTCGTAATCCGGATCAATTCTGACTGGGAAGGTTTTAGAGTGTTCATTTTGTGGAAACGTTCATTTTAATGAACATTTTTATTTATTTATTTATTTATTTGCAAAAAATAGTTAGTGGCCTGACGTTCTGACCCTAGCAGAGTCTTTCTCGAAGGCTAAATGACAAGACTACAAACATAAACAGGCACATGTATAAATTACTGATGTAACAACAGCGGTCAAGTGGAAATAGATGATGGAGAGGAAAATACACAGAGAAAGCAGGAGGCTGAACAGAAAGGAGGGTAGCAAAAGGGAGGGGTTGGGGGAAGGGGCTGGTTGACCACAAGAGGTGGGGAACACAAAGGACAAAATCAATGATGGGGAGAGGAAGAGAAAGGTAGTTTATTTATTTATTTGTGAGACTGATATCATTATGAATGACAGTTAGCAACATGTTTTGTACAACATACGTTAAATTTACGACGGGATAAAGAATATTTTTTGTGTTTTACCCGTATACACCCATGTGTGTTTAGCACTAACTGTTTACTCGGTACTTCCTTCCGAGTCCTGTGAAAAACATCCACAGGCATATTACTCGATGGGATTCGAACCCACAACCTTTGCTATTATTGAGCAGATGTCATACCGGTAGCTTTAGAGGCAGTTCGAATCCTGCATTCTTGCAGTGGGTACCGCAACGACTTTAATAGACGTTAAATTTGCATTGGGGGTGAAGAATATTCATTTTGTTTTGACCAATACACCGATGTGTGATTTGAAGCACTGTAGTCAATCTGGTTTGGCGACAAAATTGGTGTCTACGTGGAGTCCTCCACGTTGTTAGAAGTTTTTTTAAAGAAATTTCAGAGTGTGGCCTGGACGAGTTCCTTGTCCACACTAATTGGGATTTTTTTTTTTTCAAATGAAAAGGATCTATGTCTGAGTTTTATATACAAATATTTGAATGCATTTCGTTCCTGCATTGTCACATCATATAACTACGAGGTGAAATCTTGACTATTCCATTTCACGAGGCGAATGCACTCGCAAGCGTACAATATTGGTATAGTATTTGATGCTTTAATAGTTGGTGAAGAAAAACCACCAAATCCGTAGTCATTACAAGGAGTTTTTGTACAAGGAAAATAATTAATACATTCCTCAAATTTCCCCTTAGGAATAACTACCATAATAACTAATTTTTCATATTGGCCCCCAAAAAATATTCACCCCCAAAAAGATTATCCTATATGCCTATGAAAAATACTAGTGACCATCCTCATTATATTCACCGTTACATTCCCCGTTAAATTCCCATGTTGAAATCCACGATAGTGCAATTTGTTATTCACAATATTACAGTACCCAATGTTTGCCATAATTCATGCAGGCTTAAATCCTAACCTCAAATATTAACAAGTCATTCGATAGCTTTATAACACTGCTCTTTTCTTTAGGTGTTCAGAAAGTATTTGACACATTTGTTTCTTTCCATTACTTATTTAAAGGGAATGAAGTATGTGTTCTTTGCTGATAACGAGTGGACATACAACTACTTGAATGCAGTATTAAGGAACCAAACGCCTCCTGTAAGTCGAGACAAGTACAAAAGGTAAATGAACGGTACCAGTTTTTGTAAATGGGTAGCTTACATTCGGTATCACCATCTAATACTCAAATTCAAGGCAGCATGTCACAGAAATACCCAGCGGGAATTTAATTAAAACGCGAAGAGCAATTCTAAGCTTGGGTTTACATTCATGGCCATATGTACCAAAAATCTGGTTTCTGTGTTGAATTCCGTGACCTGTAAACAAAATTGCAACTTTGTTTTCTCTTTTTTGTTATATGCACATTTCTGATATAAAAATGTTCTCAAAGATGAAAGTATCATCGGGCGAAATGAAACTGTCAGGAGTATTGGTAACAACTTCAAATATAACTAAGTAGTTCGTTTTGTACTAACTTTGAAATGTTTATTGGAGGTGGTGTTACTCTCAAGACTATCCATTACAAATTGTGGCATTATTTGTTTATGCCCAATTGCAGAACTCCGCCCAACTTCGTGAAGCAATTGCAAGCAGAGGATGTTAAAGTCGTCCATCCGGACTTCGAGAGATATCTGAAATGGAGGTATAATAGTTTGCTTTGTCCGTCAATATAAAGTATAAAGTTATATTTGATTAGGCCGATTTGTCATGAGAGCCTATCTCAGAAGTATTTTCCCATTTCTATGTCTCATTCGTCCTCCTCTTCTTCTTGCTCTTCACCAAACATGTTCAATCCGGACGAGAACCATAAAAAGGTGTTAATTTGTCACTTAAAGTCAATAATACAAAGGATTTCGTAAGAATAAAAAATGTTTAGTTCTAAAAGGTTAATGATTAGGAAATTCATATGTGAACCGTTTTTCTGTGAGATGTTTCCCTCTGAAATAAAGTCATACTCGAGAAAATCTAACGGCAAAAACGCAACCGCGGATTTCGGTTGTTATAACAAAATTTAAGGACAATGTGTTTACATGCTGGTTTCTCCTAACCCACAGAACGGATTGAGCCCGTATTTTCATGAGTTTGTTATTTCATGTAGGGGTTGTTCACACAAAATATAACACTGTCTGCGACTATTTTTGTCAGCTCTACAATCCTGAATAAATATACATTTGAAAGGGAGCCAATGTGTACAAGAACGACCGATTCAACTGTTCACCGCTGAATGTACGTGAGGTTCAATGTGCCTATTGAAATTCAACCCTTTTCGAAACCACGGGTTGGGCGCGGGTTCAGACTATTATTAAAGGGCTCTGTCAGTTATTTTGAAAAAGTGCGCTTTCGGTATAATCATAATAATAGTGGCTTCTTATATAGCGCGCATATCCGTCACTCAGTGACGCTCAAGGTGCTTTAACATACAGTATTTTCCTGCAAGGTATGTGGGACTACGTTTGAATTATGAGACCTACTCCTTTTTCATAGCATCATGTAATGGTTTACAAGGTGCTGTGGCGCAATATGCTGCCAATCAAACCAGGAACACCGGGGCGAACCCCTTCTCTTTTCGATAAGTGCACTGGGTTCTTTTACGTGCGTTACACAACACACGGGACCAACGGCTTTACGTCCCATCCGAAGGACGAAGCATCATGGTTAAGTGTCTTGCTTAAGTACACAGGTGTCACGACTGGGACTCAAACCCACACTCTGCTGATCAGAAACACCAGAGTTTGAATCCGGTGCTCTTAACCGCTAGGCCATGACACGCCATATGGGGCTTCAAGCGGACGGATGGAGCCTGAGCGAAGCCCAAGCCCAAGCCGTTGTTTCAAAAAGAGTTTAATTGTAATACAAATATTGAACCTCACGTATATTCAGATTAAACGTGCCGGTAATAAATCGTGCAAACATATTGTTATGAACCATCCACTCTTGTGTGGGTGTTCGATTGTCGTTGGTTGATCATTTTTGGCCGGTTGATGGCGCCCGCTAGATCGGATCGCCCGCACAGTTTAATAGAGGGATGTATTTTTTTTAAATGATAGCATAATTTATTGTATCACTGGCACGCTTATTATGTGCCTAAGAAGTGCGCAGCTTTTTTCGGTGTCGAAAAAAATTGTTAAGTGTTACTTAAAATTTGTAAATACAGTTCTGGTACATGATTTAATTTTAGACTGCCTCACTTGCCAAAGTTCATGCACTTCTCCATAAAGTGAAATTTTAACATTGAATTTTTCAAGTTACTGGATGATTGGAAGTTTGTTTTCCCTAACAATATATTTTGGGGGGATGTTAGGTGGCAGCAGACTTACCTGGCGCATGCTCAGAACTTCTAAACAATGACAATTTACATGCAGTCTGCTGCCACCTAGCGTTTCAAAGTCTCCTATAGCATGTCTTCTAGAAAATAACTACCGTTTTATTTACGAAGACAAAAGAAGCCGGAGAAACTCTTCATTATTTCATGTTTAATTTTTTTATTTTTTATTTTTTGTACCAGTTGGGTGAACTCCACAGCTCAACACAAACCCGTCCATAGACCCACTACAGGGGCAATTATGCTACTTCTTGCTCTGCACACGTGTGACGAGGTATGTAGTTTATTTAGTGTTTTATTTAGCTTATTAAATATTAAGCTTCTTTTTTTTCTCTTTTTTTTCATACAATATTTATTGGTCTGCTTGTCTGAAGGACATTAAGGCGGCCATGGCACCTATTGCCGCTGCACTTGTTCTTCAAAATAATTCGTAAACTATTGGAATGAGGTCGAAACTCAACGAAATGCAACGTTGAGTTGTGGGAACTGTTTTTCTTTTCTTTTCTTTTTTGAATTTTTACACGATGCGAACTGTACGTCCGTATTCATTGAACACTTGTAAATGAATTTCAGCACACACTGTTTCTTTTTTTTTCGTCCAAGTAGCTCTTGAAAGTTTTTTGATGGAAGTGCCATAACGAAAACGGCCTTGCGTTGAATCGTTGAGAATTAAATGTATACTTCGTTCTGTCGTCATCTGTTCAGGTCAACGTGTATGGCTTTGGTGGAAGCTACGCCAAATTCTCGGAGCACTACTACGACAAGAGCTTCCAGCGCCATGTTTTCTTTGCCAATCACGACAACAATGCAGAGAACGCCTTGTGGAAACGTCTACACGACCTGGGCATAATCAACCTGTACACGAGGAAGTGACGACGGACTTTCCTCACAGCTTGACGGATAAACTCAAACTGCCGGTGTGCCAAAAACTGACCGACTTGGATCGGCTCCAAAGCCTAAAACACAGAGATGTGGCACATCTTTGGTCATTGTTTTTCAGTTCAGATACTGGCGTACCAGACAAGAGAGACAACATCTGTGAAAACAGGAAAAAACGCGTAATTTGGTTATGCTGCTTTATCAATGATAACATATTAGCAAAAACATAAATGAGGACTGTGGTATAATCGTTGGATGTAGGCTGTAAATTTATTTGGGTTCTTGGGTAAAAGGATAACGACTTCAACCGACAGAAATGTCTGATAACAGAACTCGATGCCAAAAGTAGGTTCGTTTTTTAAATGTACATGCATGTATAAATCATATATGTATATTTATATCATACATAAATATAAATGTGTATGTTTATGTATACTAGACTAGTTTAAAATCATTTCACATTTTATGAGGAAAAAACACCACAGTTTTCATTTATGAAAGTACCAACACGTCGATTAAAGTAAGCAGCGATCGCACACTACCAAAGAAAAGTGACTAGTAAACGAGTGATCGGGACAGTAGAGTAGAAGAATATTTAAAAACTTATATTGTGTTATTACAAGGTCAAAGTTTAGTGTAAAGGTCACGAGCTGCGATAGGAGCTATCAAGTGGACCACAGGGACCAACAGTACTCCAATAATATCACTATAAGTGCTGAAGACAGAGACGGCTAATTGAAGGCTTCGCCAGTGGCTCTACTGAGACTAGGTCGCTGAAAAGGCTTATTCTATATCGACGTAGCGACGGCCAACAGCCGTAGCCGTAGCAAAGTAGCAAAGTAGCAAAGTAGACTCTAAGGCCCAATGATTTCATTGGATAAACGTGCTGTGACGTAAGCTTTCCATATCTGTGTTATGATTGGTCTGCTCCGAAGTGACGTGTTTGTCAGCTACACCATCAGCAGGAACTTTTCGATCGTCTGCCGCTGCGCGCGTGTACATAATGTTTGTATGTAATGTTTTATTCACAATGTAATGTGTGTACACGTGTGTGTGTGTGTAGACTACGAATATCCGCCGTGTGAATGGATGCGAAGCAACTGGCATGATACTGCCAGTTGCTCAAGGCTGGTATCTGGTGCTTGCTTTGGACGCGGTCTGATTTGCAAGTCAATGGACTTACAAAGAGTTGAGTGCCAACAGTGGCTTCATCAAGACCTTTCAAATAGCGGACTGAAATTTCTCCGTAAGCTTAACGTGCCTTTTCTAAATTCTACCAAAGACATAGTCGTTATT
Organism: Pisaster brevispinus; assembly: GCA_023634235.1. Lineage (NCBI taxonomy): Eukaryota > Metazoa > Echinodermata > Asteroidea > Forcipulatida > Asteriidae > Pisaster > Pisaster brevispinus. The sequence continues at coordinate 5,369,993 of JAMKCF010000011.1, forward strand.
GTACAGTACTATACCATAACGTTTGTAAATACTGTATGAAATATAAAATATCTGGACGCCTGTTCTATATTATGAACGGTCGTGGGTTCGGTTTCTGCTTGCGATTCTGGTGGATTTTGTCCCCAGAGAACTCGGCAGACCGATGGTATGGTGTCTCCATTTGGTGGTCGACGTGTGGCATGGTGTACCTGTCATCCCCTCCCATTAGGTTCTTGGAATACCGTTAATTCTTTAGAGCATTGTTGGGGGGGGGGCTTCTGTGCAGGATGTTATAGTATAGGAACTTTTTTTAAAAACTTTTTTTGGAGGGGGTGGGTGCTCCCTCTGCCACATATCAGGCTTAGTACAGGTGTCGGAGCAAACAAATCGTATGGTCATTTTATTGCTTGTAACAGTGCTGTACAGCTGTGTGCATTTTGACACACACCCTGTAAACAAAACTGTGCATTCGTTGCATCCGTTGCCAGTTTGAAGTCGATGTTTGGTCGCGGCGGTCGCTCTATTTTGCCATGCTGAGTTCGTGTTTAGATCAACTCTGGATAAACGATTCCACTTCAAATATTGTAGAGGGCCGTGAAAAGATGACAAGCACGTGGAGTAATCTGAGCAGTGTAATTAATCGGATCATGCTGTTTCTAACACTATTTGAAGATTCAGCGCACGTGTAGTGTGACCAGATTAAATTTGCAAGAAAACTAACTCGTAAACAAGTAACAGTCGTTGTGTCAGGAACACTTTCAGAAGCGGTGTTCTTCAAAAAATTAATTCATATTTTTATTGCGCGCTCTTGGAATATTTTTACTACGCATACACGTGATGGTTGAATGTGTATCTCACCGGTCAAAAATGACAAACTAGTGTTTCATTAATTATCTACAAGTTATCGTTGCCACATTATTTCGTTCAACCTTCAAGTGAAAGTCGATAATTTGTTTGCTTCTAAGGATGGCCATTCAACATTTATATATTGATGTGCGTTACCCATCAAATTGGCCAAAAATCCGGCAAAGCATTTTAAACATAATTTTTGTGACAACTCCTTTTGGGGATAAAACAACTAGAGTTGGAACTAGGTGTAAATTTGTGCTCTTATATTTAATATTGGCTACCTTATGGAGACAGAGTTCATTAGGAACAAAAGGTCTCCACGGGAAACCTAAAGAGAGGGATGTTCCGAAGGAATTTTGTGTACAAATTCTACGGGAGAAATTATTATTATTATTTTTTTTTTTTCCGCCAATCAATGATTTTTTTTTCCGAATGAATTTTCCTGACAATAACTCAGTTTAAATTGTTAAATTTTTTCGTGCAATGCCTTAAATGTTTCTTAAAGCTAAAAAAAAAAAAGAAGTAGCTATCTAAAATTGAAACCTAAGTTTCGGGTAAAATCAGCTAAAAATCAGACCTTGGATCTTTAAGTAGGGCTACAAGGACAAAATGAAGAAGAAAAGAAATCTCTACAGGGATTTCAAAATTAGAATGTGTCCTTTTACAAAAATAAGATAAATATTCACACAATATTCCATGGTTTTGTGTTTTCTGCTTTGAACTTTTTGAAACTTTAATCACTGTTTCTAGATATTAAGCACTTCTTATTTCCTCGCTTAATTTTGGAACAGTCAGCGGCAGCGAAGCGGATTACGAGACAATTGTTTAGGCCTAATATTAGTTTTTGTTTTTGTTTTGGGTTTTTTATTTTTTTATTTATATATATACATTTTTTTGTATTTAATATTTATTTATTTTGTTTTTATTATTTATTTTTTATTTATTATTATTATTATTATTATTTTTTTTTTTTTATTTTTTTTTTTAGGATAAGCATTCTGAGTGAGAGGCTTCATCCCCTGCCTCCTCCCCCACCCCTCCCTTTCTGGTTACACCACTGGCAAGAATGCGTTGCTCATTTATCACCTTAAGTTGTGCTATACGTATACCGTATAGTAGTGTACAGTTGTAAATATGTGTTGATTGTGTTTAAATTAATTTTTGTCTGGGCTCCAAGTCCTCAGTTGTTAGACTCTACCATGAAATGGGTATGTATAGTGCAGAGGAATTTATATAAATTAAGAGTAAAAAGAGTATTGAGAAAGTAAATCGTTTTAATTTCCTAACTTATCATAGGTGTCATATTTTGTGTGGAATATCAAGAAAAACAATTGTTGAGTTGAAAGGACACTTAACAGTAACTTTGGGAGGCTAGTCCTCCTTGCAGCTGAGAAGCTTTTGCGAAGGACACGGATACAACGTTGTCGATCCGCAGGCATGTAGAGGGCACCTTTTGAAATTGTAACAATTTTATAGATTACTCACCGATTTAAGATAGTTTTGATCAATACGACTGAGTGAATAACGGTGATTAATTGTCACTGTACACACATATTAGATTATGCACTTCACCTGTATAGAGAGAATAGTCCTATTTCGTGAAGTTAATGTTAAAAAGTACTCAAATTATTTTTGCAGAACGCAGAAAAACCTTGTTTAGTAGACAGTTTTCTTGCTTTATGCTAATTCAGCAAACATAAATCGTTAATCACTAGTTTCTGCTTAGTAGGTATTTGAAAGACCTTGTTGACACTAGGATTACACCAACTATGGGCGAGAGAAAGCAAACAAACAAAAACGTGACACTCCCTGTCCCTTGAAATTGGAAATTAGTAGGGCTACAGACGTTTTGCAATGACGTCACACTAGTGGTCTGCCAATTTGGGTGTCAAATAATAATACGAGACTAAATTGCACACTGCACGTAAAATACGGGAAATCTGACTCCAAATAACTGCGTTCTGAAGGTTTATCGTGGGTGGTGACGTCAGGCGAATGGAGTTAATAGTTGCAGAATCCCTTTGACGTAGGCTCGACATACACCACTGTATAACTGAAATGTGCAATATGTGCAAAAAGGTAGAACTTATTATTCCAGCTATAGTTTGCAAGCCCGTTTGTTTTTAGTAAAGCCGAGGGTGAACAATTTCTGTTTACGTAGTCTTGGAGACATTTGGCATTGATCGGTGGAGGGATAATGTACAAATTCTCCAATGCAGGAATTTCACTGTGTATCCCAAACACCGACTTAGCGTTTATCCTAGAGAAGCTAGCTGATACATTGTTAATGCTTGCAAAACTACTGCATCTGGTATAGGCTTAATCTCTATGAATCAAGATAAGGTGCAGAAGTAACATTTTCTTTAAAATGAATAGTAGACTGGTGTGGTTATACTCTTTCTTTGGTCGCCATTTAATGTAAAGCAAAAGTAATGTTGTCGAAACTGCTATAATACTTGTATTATTTTGTTACTCTTTTTCCATCAAGGTAAGGCAGAGCATAAGCAGTGTTGTAAAAAAGAACTGCTATTGCTGCTTGTATGCACCCTTTCGTTGTATCGGGATTAAGGCACAACTCACGTACAAATGTTCTGGTTTTTTTAACTGAACAAGAGAAAAAAGAGAAAACAACATTTGTTTACGTTCATTTTTTTAAAAATTTGTTTATCATTGTACAACACTTACAGATAACAGCGCTTAAATCAATATTGTTTATCCGAAAATCTAATGTAGTACAATTTACATGTGTGACCATCTCATTATGAACGACGTAACTTGGGCAGATTTGACAGTTGCTATGTTTTGGGTTTTTTTACCGCCGGATTTTTGAGGTTCGGTTGATGTTCGGTGCTTTTTACCCACAACCTTCTGCACTCCAGAACATGGGTTCAAAACCCCGTCTGAGGCGCCTAGTTTCCAACAAGAATTGGAAAGTAGTGAGCGTGTGATGCTTTATAAATACGTTAGTTATACAAAGAAAAGAAAAAAAGTTTGTTTCAAAAATCAAGTTCTGATTTATGTATTCAACATTGCTTCCTGTGAATTAATAGAAAATATGTTTGGAATATTGATGGTGCAAGATACCTATATTTAAAGTTGACACGTTGTAACCTCTAAAGAACAAACACAACCATTGTCGGTAATGTATTTACACTTGAATACGCTAGGTGGCTGGCATCAGATATATCAGCTTAGACCAATTGTGCCTACCAGAAATAAGTAACCAGTCAAAAGACCATGACATAAGTACTGATTGCTACCGGTATCCTGCTTATTGTTGCTTAGCAGAATTTGTTTAAAGTAGCATTGTCTGTCTAAGCAGCTCGATGACATCTTTCAACCGCTTACACAATTTCAGCCATGCGCACTTCTTTGAGAATAATGGATTTGCCACAACTGACATGGAAATAGTCTGTTCGGTCTGATGCCACCCAGCCTTTCGAAGAGCAAGCTCATTGTGTTGATTTTTTTTTTCTTTCACTGAATTTGTGATTTGTAATTGAATTTTGAATGAAATTATCACAAGTTCCAGTTACTAAACTAAACTCCAAAGAAGTACTAAAAGAATGCTTTATCTTACTGTTTAAATTAAAATGTGATTTTTGTAGAGAAATGTGATTTTTGTATATTTTTCAATAAATGTTAATGTGTCGTTATCAAATCTTATCTTGCACTGCTTTTCTTTACTAATATGAAATAGTTCATTAATTTGACTGCCATGTTGTTGTCTCCCTGTGAACCCAGATCTAAACATTAATGGGGGATTAGGGCTTTTTCAGTTGCTGCCCCATGTCTCTGGAAAATATACGTTTTTTAAATTATAGTACAGGATAAATACAGCTGAATCATAGTCGCTGAAAGTATTGTGTGATCAACCAGACACCAAATAAAAAACCTGTGATAAGTAAGCTCAATCTAGTGTAAGTCTGGAGGATATAGTGAAAAATCGTGCACAGTTTTCAGCATGTTACTCACATTGTCCTATTTTTTTTTTATGTAACAGCCGAAATCAGCTGTTACGTTTTTTGTTTAGTTTGTTTGTTTGTTTGGTTGGGTTTTTTTTAAAGGTTTTCAGATGCAGTTTTCTGGAATATGACTTATTTTCAAAGGTAATATATCACAGGAAAATGGTTCATACTATGGACTTCTTAATCAGTAAGCTTTCAGACTAAAACTATGTTTGTATCTTTACCAATCCTGTATAATACCTTTAATATTTTTGTTGTCTAGCTAAAAACAAAACAAATTTGCTAAGCAATAAGCACGCACCGCGTACTTTCTAATTTTGAAAAAGAACAATTTTCTGAAGTACCAAAGCTTAGCAACATCATTATAGCATTATTTTTGTCTTCTCAGGAGTTTCCATGCATCTGGCAAATTCTCGGCATTCTTTGGTCCAAGACTTTGCCAAACTGAATGCGAATCTCTTTGTTATGCGAATGAGACGATTCCGCATTTCTTATGTACCTAAATGCAACGCTGTGTCACCGTTTAGGTACGGTTTCCTATGTCAGCCAGTAGGCGAAACACCTGCTGTAGTAGACTCACTGGTGCAGTGGACTGGACACATGACTTTTGCACTTGCTCCTTTTCCTGCATTCTGATTAGAAACCTAGAAAACTGTCAATAGTCTGTATACGATTTTAGCAGCAGTGTAAATTGCTCCATTTTGTGTGGTTTACTTTATTGAGTTGTCACGGAGTTCAGTGACAGGCGAAGACGGTACTGAACATCGTGTCGTGCCCCTAAACCAGAGAGGACGAAATCTGCACCGGGGGAGCAGAGCAACACCCGGCCCAGGGAGGATGGTTGATACGGCCGCCTCATGTTCAACCATCTACCTCCATGGTTCAACCAAGGGACAACGGAATGGAGACCACGAACCTAATAGGTACAGAACTTAATACTTTTTGCCAATCCCGTTGTCATAACTAAAGTCATGTTACTGTTGGCATATCTTGGCGTAAACTCAAGACAGCCCGGTGGAATTTTTTTTCAAGACACTTGCTCACTTCCTCTACTTTCGACTCGGAAACACTTCTTTTAAGTACTACTTTAATGAAAGTAGAGCATATACTTTATTTGAGGCAAATTGTCGCGTATAATTTGTCATTTGGTACGGGTACTTTAACTGAAGACCACTTTTATGACTAAAAACATTATGTTGTAATAGGGTAAATTAGATATTAATTTGGGTACTTGTAAATTGAAAAGATGGCGGTCAGGTTCGACATCTGTTCAGCTTCACCTCTTAGCCCCGCCCACTGTGTCAATTAACGGTGTCATGCACGTGGGTAGCTAACGCGACTTCTTTTCGCGTTGTTCGCATGTGATTGGTCAATACATTTAAGAGGAGGAGCGTGATTGATCGACCTATTATTTGCTCGCTTGTTACAGTGTATACAAAAGTTATGGGCTATGCAATACAATTATAAAATGAGATACATTAATTTTTAGGCCATGCTCTTGTGCATTTTTCGCATTCACAAGTCGTCAAAGAAATCAATGTTGTCAACTTGTATGTTTTTTATGGTGATGTCAGCAATCTTCGTGGGCTTTTCCATGTATGGCATATTGGTCGTAGCCAGTGATGCCTCTTCATAATTACGTTTGGATCTCATTTCCTTTAGACATTTTTCCCGGGGAATTTTCAAAAATGAGTAACATTGGCATGTTAAAAGAAATTTTAAGCCACAAAAATATTACCCGAAACCGTGTTAGATGTCAGGCAAGACGCAAATTTATAAAACGCCGTAGGGTACAATTACATACTTTCCTTCTAGTTTTAAAGGTTAAAACATATTTTATTTATGCTACTCTCACACCCAACTATTTTGGACTGACAAAAAAACACCCCATTTCTTGATCAACACCATTATTGTTTAAGATACACAATGAACTCCCAAAGCACACAACTGAAGAAAAGACTCGAGCTAACCTTTTTGGCTGTTCTTTCTTTTATAATGAACAAGAATTCACTCTAGGTCTGTAAAGACATACTGGGTTTGTTTAAACAAAACAAGAAAACGTTTCTTATTCCCTATATTGTCATCAAAACATTGATATTATTTTAACAAATATTTATGGGAATCAACTAGGTGACCACAGACCATACCAGTTGCTGATAATCAAATACATTTGCGTTCAATGTAATCTGACGAAGGAAAGCCAGTTATAGAGATACATTAGTTTATGAGCAACTAGTTGAATGTATAGTTTCTTGATGTGGGAATATTGAATTGATTCGAATTACTCTGAATTGATGTACAAATAAATACTTTATCCATGAGCCGATATTATACCTTTTTCTTCCGGTTCGAGTACGAAGTTCAAAGGAACTTGCCCCACGGTAAAAGGGTGCCGCTGAGTAACATGTTAATACTTTAGTGGTTGTATGTCATGTAACCACGTCTCTTGAGAGTCAATGGCCGTTCGTGGGTCAGAGAGATGTGAGCTGTCCTGGAAGGGGATCTGACTAGACTTGACTGGGACTGCGCCTCCTACTGCAATAGATCAAGTTGGCATTTCGCCCTGCCTTTCACCTCATCGTACCCGGTTTGAATCTCGCATCAAACCGGAGTCTCGCACGTGGTTTGGAGTTTCGGTACCATAGATTGGGTGGTTTTCCCCTCCCCCTGTAAACTCTAAACATTTCTTCTCCATCTCCTCGACAAGGGTATCTTCATGCAGGCATACGCGTCACAGTCTATAAGCCGCTTTTGAGGGTCCCTTGGTTCTATTACCAGAATAATTTAAAGGAAAGAATAACTGCCTTGACGCACATTCTATGATTGATGATAGAAAGGGAACAATCTCATGACGTCGGCAAAAAACACCTGCCTGGTATTGAAAACCTATCGGTTCATCTCTGGTCCATCTCTCAAAGGAACATTTATTATAAACACAAAACACCAACCTTGTAACAAACTGTCACTAACTGCAATTTTGAATGTTACTGTCTCGTGTACAGATTGATAATTCCCATGTTATGAAGTGCTATCCATAGTTCCTTTTCGGCGTCGCTGTCATGGTTACCGTACGTCACATGTTTTCTGAACGTCGTGTCGTAGTAATACTCCGAGTACTTTTCATAACTCCCTGCGAATCCGTATACGTCTACCTGTAAACCAAAGTGTAATAAGATCATTAAACAAAATTGATTTGATGCAGTAAAACAAAAACATGCGCAAACGTTTTCCCCAAGTTGTGTCTAACACGAGGCCGGCTCTGCAAAATTGCCCATTTGTCACAAAATCTACAATCGGAGTTACGTTGTAATTAGATGGAAAGGATATACAGTCGACTCTCGTTAATACATCGGAAGATACGAGACGCCGGTTAATACGAGGATTTCACCGGTCCCGAACTGTCCCATGCGTGTTTCTATGTCTTCAAAAACGGAAGATACGAGCACGGTCGTAACGAGAACACGGATATTACGAGGTATTTTTGCGGCCCCGTGATGACAAATTGTATTGTTTTTCATACTTTTATAGCGAGATCGGAAAAAAATATTGTTGCGTAAAATAAAAGCTTACCGTTCAGTCAGCCAAATTTCTGAAATTACATGCGTTTTGCCAAACTATTTTTCGGATCGGACCGGCTACACGGTTCCGTCCGATCCGAAAATCAAAACATTACGCTGGTAACTTATGCTTGAATTACTACTTCGCCTACACGTCTAGCGGCTACCAGCGAAAACAACGTTCAGCATAGGCGCTACGCAGTATCGAATCTGTCACATCATGGTCACATGAACGGCAAGTTTGACATGACTTTGCTATGATTTTTATTTTCAGTTATACAAAATATTAAATTTCTATGATCATAGTCAACAAAATTGCATTTATCATTGATATTTTTGTGTACATGATGCTCGTAAGAACTGTACTAGGAAGCCTACCGCTCCGTTCTAGCCTAGACACGTGTGTAGTGCATGCACTATGACGACGTGTGTATACAGTACATGACGTGTAAATAGTGCGCTGCGTTTAAGACGAGGTTCGGATAATACGAGGAAAACGGGCCAGTCCGGCGGACCTCGTATTAACCAGAGTCGACTGTATTCTAAGCTTTCAATTTGGTGCATTTTGACACTCTGTTGCATTCTGCAATCCGGAGGTAAATCCAATTACTCAGATATAAATCCCCTATGAGATCAAAAATGCCTTCAGGAGAAAAAGCTGCAAAAACAAGTGCAACGAAACAAGAGATTGAAAGTTAGTCGTTTATACCACTGTTGTTCACGACCCTTAAAGCATTCTTTAAGGACAGCGTACCGGAATATGATAATCAGGGCCGTGTCAAGACGCGGCAACTGAAAGGTATTTAGTTTCAGGCCATCCCCAGTATTAACAGAAAACATCACATTTAAATATTCACATAATGTTTGGGATATTATAAATTTTGTAAGAAAAATATGTTGTGTGGCTGAGGTTCTTTAGTACACAGTGCAGTTGGTTGTCACCAAATGCTTATACCGATAGTCTCGTTTGACAAATCCTTTAATAATGTTGTGTTTTCCCATCAGCCAATTTCTACACAAATTCATTCAATTAAAACACCCGGCCCATTCACATGCGTTTGAAGAGGAAGGCACCGTTCCACCAGCATTCAACGGTAACAATTATATTAGTAGCTTCATCAGCTTAGCATTTACTGGTCAAATAATCATTCGAGTTCATATAAGGTCGCAAAGATTATTCACTTTCGCAAAAGCCAATACGAAGAGGCTGGGCAACCATAATAATTTCATCAATTGTAAAATAATAGGTAGTTGAAATTCAGCTGGGAAATAGTGACGATGTAGTTTTTAACATCTATAAACGAAACAGAATGTCAGCAAAGAGCAATTAATGAGAGGAACGAAAACATGTGTGCATGAAATCAAAGTTGAATGTAATAAACAGGAGCTAAAAAGAAAACAGTTTGAATAAATCAGGGAAACATGTGTGAACGGAATTTTGTGTGTGTGCTAAAGTTCACCAGGAAAACCCACGTTATGACAATATAAACTTACCTCATCACACGTATGTAACGCAAGGAGTAACATTATTGCTCCTGTAGATGGTCTGTGGATCTGATGGTGTTTTCTAGAAGAGTTAACCCATCTGGTGACAAAAGTTTGTTTCTTTAGAAAGGGTCCTAAATAAATCATTCATCCAAAAATATAATCATGTATAATACTATTTTAAAGTATACACACTCACTTGAATTTCAGGTATCTCTCAAAGTCTGGATGAACAAGTTTGACATCTTCTGCCGTCGGTGCTTTGGGAAAATTCGGGGGGCTTCTACAAAGTTTGTTGAGAGGAAAGTTAAATGATTTGATCTCGTTATCAATTATGCTATACCTTCATTTAAAGACAATTATGTATATAGCGTTATTGCGTTATGCACTTTTGTGGCCAATTTTGCGGCTTTGCAGTGACACTCTGAACTTACGGTCCCCATTCTACGCAGACTCGTGGTTGCCTTAGCTTTTTAATCAAGTGAAGATGCTTAGTTATAGGTGTGAAATATGCATCAGACGCAAGCGACTATTCTTTCTGGAGTTACGCTTACACTTGTGAGTGGATTTTTTTGCGACCGTAGGCCCGTGTCCAAATTGGTTGCTACGTCTACGGCTACGTCTACAGATTTCCGCGTCATCATGCGTTGAAGTTTAGGAAGTCCGCCGCAAGACCCTTAGTAATAGTGGTAGCCGTATTCGTAGCTGTCCATTTCGGCTACGGCCTAAGTGCCGATTTGATGCTTACGGTCAGCAGAGCCATGAAATTGTGCCAAGCTGTTAGCTGATCAGAACAAACTAAGTCCCAACTTGTTTCTGAGGCGCCAATTTTGCGGTGAATTGTTTAATAAGGTCTGATGTGATTTGCGTGAAAAAAAGTTTGTTTGAATTCAGCCAAATTTGCCCTACAAGGTTTTAAAAAAACTTACCGTAATCCGACAATCACAAAATTATTATAGTACCCCTTTTCACTGAAGGTGTTCCTCTACAGGGAAATATTTGCACTCGAAGTCGTATTGACCGAGTTCACGACGCATAACCCACTTTATGTGCCTATCCTGTAGTCGAAATACACACAAGTCGGAATTGACTCCCAATATGCCGGAAATGGTACATATTTACGTGCGTTTTGCGGAAGTTTGTTCCTCGGCGTGCAAAATGTCAACTACCATAGGGCGACCTTTGATCCCTCGGGGATGGTTTTTGTGTGTTAAGTTTTCGAAGAAACTCGATCCATCTTTGTTATATCAGTACTATCTATTTACCTTCCATCTTCTGGATTGTCAGGGGCTTTCTGGCCCCTGAGTACGGCGTTGAGATACAAGTAGACCCACTTGGTTTTCGGAAAGAACACATACTGGATACCCTGAATGGGAGAGAGACATTGAAAACATCAACAAGAAGCGTATGGCGGGTTTTTTTTAGATTAGAGGAAATGAAATTCTTAAAACTTGGACGAATAGTGGTCGAAAGCGCCGGATCAGAGTCATAGGCTGGAATCCCGGCCCAGCCGATCACGGTGCTGGTGCACGTGAGCACGACACTTAACCATGATCTGTTTCTCTTCTCCCAGGTGTATGAATCTGTAAGAGATGAGATGACAAAGTGCGGGAATACCTGGAAAAGTAAACGTCGCTGTAAGGAGATAGCTTCAGCATCTTCTCCATGCCCACTGTTCCTCTGTTTAAAATGTGTAAGTTTGACAAAGCTATACGCCTCGTGTATGCTTGTACTTTTGTAGTGACTTAATATAATTGTATTCTTGACCATCTAAACAAGAAGTGCGTGTATTTTCATAGTGACTTTAAATGTGTATAGCTTGACCATAGCTACACACTTATTCTTGCACGGTATGCTTGTAATTTCATAGTGACTTAAAATGTTTGAGCTTGATCAGAGCTACACACACGAAGGCTCTTGTGTGGTGGTTTTTTTTTTAGTGACTTATTATGTGTCCTTCCCCACTGGCTACAAATGAAGCCTCGTATATTCCTGTATTTTCACTGTGACTTTAAAATGTGCAACTTTTAATCATTTTAATCACGTATGCTTGTTTTTTTCATAGTGACATAAAATGTGTTTGCTTGACTTGGCTACACATGAAGCCTCGTGTGTGCTTGTATTTTCATAGTGACTTAAGACTTAAAATGTGTATGCTTGACCAAAGCCGTGCCTCGTGTATGCTTGTATTATGACCGTGACCTAAAATGTGTTAGCTTGACCATAGCTACATGTGCCTTGATGTGTGTATTTTCATTGTGACTTAAACATGCGGGATTGTGTTCTGAAACGTAGCTTTACAGGAAGCTTGTGTATGGTAGAACTTTAACAGTCACTTATAATGTATATGGCTGACAGTAATACGGTAAGTTTAAAATCAGCAGGCTATTGGAATTCCAGTCCTTAGTGCAGTTTTGATAACAATAGGCTATCCGGCCTTTTTAGTGACGGGGCAATTGCGGTAGCTGTCGACTCCTACCATACCTTTTGATAGGGTGGTGCCTTGAAGCCAAACGGCCTCCCACTGATGAGGGAATTGGACAGGGAACGAAACGCAGCACAGTAGAACGAAGTCTTGGTTCCAACATCCTCCTCGTGCCCCTCTGTCACTGCTACATTCACTCTACGCGGGAAACGAAGATAGCAGACAAGGGTGACAACTTTTGTAGACAATATCGGACATTGTGTACAACAGGACATCGCTTTGCGTGCAAGACACTACTGGTCATTATGTAACTTTACATTTTTATCGCAACTATCCTTTAAGAACGTTTGTTATCATAACCGCTGAACAAGTTTTCAGATGTGCCTCTGTTATGACTAGTCTTGGACACAACATTCTAAGAAACTTCACTCTTTATTCCTGCATGTGACTGAGCTCGACAACATACATTCTTTGTAACAAACAGGACTAAACAATGTCCACCAAGAGAGGGCGCAAGTTGCTAAGGTTTCTTCCCCTGGCCTTTCCCATGTCAGAAGGTGATCAAATTCGTGCAGTGCAATATTATACTTTCCACTGAGCGATACACCTGCATGACGTCCAAGCTCTGTTGCTCATTTGCATTACATGCTGTGCAGGTGTGCAGCACATTTTATACGCCACACGGTGCATTTTTTTTAATGAGAAAACCCTACAAACCTGGTCTCCGTGTGAAACAAATAATTGGTCAGCATGGGCCGTTATACAGCCTGCTGGTTTTGTAGAAAGTAAATTTGACATAGATCACTACGTATATTATTGACTTTATCGATGTCTATAGCATCTGGCACCTGGATTTCTGTTCAGACCACTTGAGTATTCTACACAAGGCAAAGGTCGGGGGGTTAGAGTAAGAGTCTAAGTCAACAATATTTTTCTCGTTGTGGTATCACCTGAAAACATAATCATGCGCGTCGATATCCGACCCCATCTTCGACCCGTTCAGTACACCACCGTTTCCGATGACTGCGCATCGATGACATTCACCGTTGTGAACGGGCGGTGTCGTTGCTTCGAACATCCTCTCATTGCTTGATGTGTTCAGCGCGTTGAGAGCCGAGGCAATTTCTGCCCAACGTAAAAGACACAGAAGCCAGCGTTACGTTGTGAAATCGATAACTATTGATAATTACAATTATAGGCAGATGTTCGATTTACCAAAACAAAATTAAAACTTTTCATTAGGAAGACAATACCACGACTGAAATACAAATTAGTCACACCATTTTTGTCTCATGTACAACATTTTTCTCCTTGGAGGTTTGGGCAATGTCTAATTTTTTTATTACGTGGACAGCATTTGGTTATTGTCATAAACCAGTATCAGTTATTATTTACTTCGCCCATCAAATACAGGAAATAACAAACATGTGAAAAAATTGAGGCTCATTGTTCATAGGAGTCACGAAAGAATTGTGAAAAAATTTGATTGTTTTCTCTGCATTTAGAACATAGAGTTTTACCCTTCGACATCAAACCAAATTGTTTTTCTCATTCACAAAACTATTATAGCAATACCATGCATCAAGGAAAGTTTTCAACCATGCCCATCTTTACGTCATGTAACTTACACGAAAATCTGTATTGCATTCTTTCCTCCGATCTTACATTGTTATTTACTATTTGTACTTGGTGCTTATTGCTCACCGGACTCTGTAGACTTGTTCCATCCGTAAATGCCTTGATATTGCGAGAGGCGCGTGTACTCGTTAGGGTTGTAATGCTTGTCCCACATTAAGATTGGCACCTCGGGCATATATCTGTGTTGGAAGTAGGCCCCCGTAAGAAGCCTCTTGCGAACTGATGTTGGGCAATTCTTGTTCCATTTGAAATAATACAGTAAATGATATTAACTTAGTAAATGTTGAAGCTTTGCATTGTGTGGAGAATTAGAAGTGAATAAATAATTATTAGTTTTCGGGTGACCAACACATTACGCGAATTAATCACTACTTTGGGAAAAGTTGGTTCTGGAAGAACGGGGGGTTGAAAATGCGTTTTCAATCAGTACACTTTGCTCGTTTTTTAATGTTTAATAATTTTCTGATTCAGAATTGTACCTTCCATATCGTAAGTCCAGTAGTCTTGTCCACGAAATGAGTCAGGGAGCCGGACTATGAAATGACATAATATATATAGACAGTATTGGAGTCTTTAAGTTGGGGACCTTTCTTCCAATCACACACTTTTTATGTCGATAATTTCGGCAGATTTAGGCGGGGCTGATCCCCACGTCTACCCGTACTCTCCATCCCCGTGCTACCAATGAAGAAATGGGGACAGTGTCAGAACTGTGCCGGGATTCGAATCTCATTTCTGTTGGTAATCAACCCCTTGCTACACGTTTTTAAAAAAGAAAGAATATAGGGATGACCTGTTCAGATGATTATAAACTATGCTTACCAAATATTTTAGAAACTGTGTGTCGAAGCTGTACTGGGTTTCGTCTGTCTCCCAGTCAGCTGTGCGAAGGCTCTCTCTGGTCCTTATGCCTTGTATCATTGCGTCTCGATACGTTTGAGTGGAGATTATTTCTCGCATGAGAGAAGAAAGACCTTGAAGAGAGTAATCTTTTCCTTTGGCAGTAGTTTGGTTTCTTGTCCAGGGAAAGGGGTAATTTGCCTTCACTTCGGGCCTCTTTCTATTGCTGTATTCGAAACTATCAATGTTAATTATGGATGAGTCTTCAACAATAGTGCAATTTTCTCGACTTGGACCGTATTTCAGACGGACTGTTTTTTCTGAAGGATTGGCACCCGGTATACACCTTTTAATCAGTGTGTCCCTTATTGAAGATTGGTGAACAAAGATTATGCCTGGAGGCAAAATTTACATGTTAACCTTTAAAAAAGAATGTTTAAAAAAATGTGTTCTCTTCACGAAACTTGTTAGATGATGCTGCATAAAAAAATAAGAAACATAAACAAAAATCTCGCATCACGTACAATGCACAAAATGCAAGTAACATGCAAATTTTTCGTAAAGCTGCCGGACGTCAGATAATGTTTGGGATCCCCCAAAATGTATTAGTTTAATATTAACTCCCCATCATTGGGGGGGGGGGGGGTCGTGCAAGACCTTGAATGATAGCTTGTAAATGTTTCGAATCTTTAAAAAAATATATACATTTAAATTTGCAGGTCAAATCGGTCGAAAATCAGAGCTAGCATCTTTATGGTTAGGCCTGTTAAACTCCCACACTGAAAATCCATATCAAACCAATGAAGACTGATTGCCCCCATTTTCTATGTGAAAAAAAAAGTTCCAACTTACAGCTTGTTCACTCTGATGTCTAGAGGGTTGTTGTTTCCCATTCCGTAATAAACCACCAAATAATACGTGACCATAGAGCTTATCATAAAAACTAGCCACGAATATCTGTGCGAATGAAACAAAGGAAATTATTTCAAAGAGCAGAAAACAGTTTGCTAGAATCTTAAATCAAACAATTCGTAGGAAATTACGTAGGCAATTTCGGAAGACCCTTCTTAAGGTCCAAACATACAGGCTCTTTTCGAAATCAAGGTCTCGGCTATGGGCTCCCGCTTAGGCTCCGTCCTCTGTTTGTACCGAAGGAGTACGTTTCGAAAATAACTGACGGAGCCTAAGCCAGAGCCCAGACCCAAGCCGTTGTTCCGAAAATGGGCCACATTACACACTGGGTCAGCCATCTTAAGTACCAATCCCTAAGGTTTTGCTAATTCTGCAATGCTCACTGTTGTTACCTGGCTATTCTGTATGTATGTTTGCAGGAGTAACCTCGCTTTCAAATATCAAAGTTTCTCGCAAATTAAGTGAAAATGCCAACAGGATCGAAGATAATGTGGTACCGGTAACTATCAGACAATGGTATGTTTTGCTTCCTCATCAGCATGATACTTGTTCATGCAGCAGGTACGAAGGGTGTATTTTTGAAAATGTCCGCAAATTTAAAATTACCTGTAAATGAGGCGCATGTCGAGCTTATCTAACACAATTCTATACGTTTATATTTATTGATTTGTTAATTTTGATTGTTTATTTATTTTAAAATATTTACAACGGATATACAGAGATCAGCTCGGAGGCTGTTCTTACATAAAGGTGTCGTTAAAACTAAAACAAACAAGCAAAAACATAGGAAGTTAACACTAAGAAAACACTAGTCCTATTTTAAATACACCATACACCATACAGGCAATAATTCCGAAAACAAAAGAAACCACCAAAGTATGAAGAGAGAGAGGGAGGAAGAGATTTGGGGAGGTGTGATAGAAAACAAACTACTTGTACACACCTTCTTCTACATGGTAAAGTAAAATAATTTAGGTTAAAAATCGAAGCATGTGTTTACCGTGTTACTGTGCACCAACTTGGAGGAAAGTTTTTGCTTTGGTAATTCATCCTGTCTCTACAGAATCTTCACTTGTTCTGAGTCGTGGCTCAGGGTGTTCTTGTTGTTGAATCAACGGATCCCGATCAATGTTTGTTTAAAACAGGCAAAAAACCAGCGTGATATTTAACAGTCCGCTTTCGAGCATGCGAAATCGTTCGATAAAACAAAACACGCAACAAGTTATTTGCACTACACTGAGAGTTCCGATATCGTGAAGGTATTTGCTGTCTTTCTTTCTCGATGCTGAACAATATTTGATGTTACATTGATTTCCTCTTATCAGCTTGTCAAACCTGTGTTTTCTTTCTCACCAGACTGTTTCTACAACAGCCAGTTGAGGCTTAATTAAACACAGTGCTAATGTTCTAGGACAAACGACCAAAATAAGTGAAAATGTAAAAAGTAAGGATCTATCGAACAATCAAATCATATTTAAAATAAAATAACATGAAACATTTCAGAAATGGAAGTAAACACTTTTGGCAGTATAGTTATCTAGTATTAAAATAACTCTTAGTCTACAATGTAAAACAAATAAATAAAAAAAATTAATGTACCGTATATCACACAAGGCAGTCAAATGGGCTTATTATTTAATTAATCATTGGCTTTTCGATTTCTTAAAGAAGAAAGTGTCTTTGGTGTTTAGTCTAGCCAGTTTACCCCCTTATAGCCCAAAAATTCAGCCGGTAACCTACGAAATAAACATAAGTATAATTGTTGGCAAATATATCTTATTAGATCTCAAGAGGCTGAGACATATATTGTTTTTAGTAGTTTTGAATATTTTAGCACGTGTAACAATAATTGTTATGGGAAGACTTTTTTGTTTTGTTTACCGTTTTCAAACCATTGACTACGGGCTTGGGATCCGGCGAAAGCTACGTACGCCTGTCTTAAGCTTCGCACTCCTTTCCAAAATTACTAAGACCAAAGCCCAAGCCGTGTTTTCGAGTCAGTGCGCCCCTTGATAGTTTGATACAGCGCCCTCGTCCGGCGATATCGCTAGCTTTGGACTTTTAGTAGTTTTAGTCGTTGAACTGATTTTGTTTATGCTTTGAATTCACTTTGTAATAAACATTTTAAAAACCGATAACTGTATTGTAACGAGTGCCTTTAACCGCCACTGTCGACTTTAGGTGTCAACCCCTTTCACCGACTTCACAAGCGGCTACAGTATCTGCCTTGTTCACCATGGTGGGAGTCAACTCGTACACATGATAAACGCTGCATCGCCTATAAAATGCACACTACTCCCCCAAATGGCATAGCCAAGATTATTGTGACGCTGGCGTCAAGTGAATTGGGTCAATTAGTGCAAACTCGTATGTTTGTTAGAATGAGTAGTTACCAAACGACGATTTGGCTTGTTTGTGATGTATCTTTCTCTGATTAGATTTTAAATTTTTGAATGACATCGCATAACATCGCAAACTTCTATTTAAAAAGGCGAGAAAGGAAATGTCCCGGCAAAATACGGAAAAAAGCAAAAAAATAAAGAAGAAAAATAATAAACTAAACGAAAAAATTTACGAGTTAAAACACAAGTTATAAATTATAGACAGAAAATGTTATTTAAATGGCGAGTTCGGCTTTAATAGAGATGCGTATACATTTACAAAAAACAAACAAATTAATTACCAACCTCAATCTATGACAACCTCGTTCTCTAACAGTATTGAAGAATAATGTTTTGTCTCAAAAACCCGAAGTTCCTTAAATGTTCTTAAATAGTTACTTTAATGTTATTGATTTAAGTTTTTGGCCCTCATAAGACACTTTGGCAACGCGGGGATGCAGAGGAAATATGCACACAAATTTATTTTTGTTAACTTAATCGAATTATTATGTACACATCCGGATTTTTGTTACGGAACAATCTAAATTCAACAATGTAAGCAATTACATATACTCAAAATATATAGCAACAAGTTATAAAGTAAACATAAACTATCGAATTCAAAGGACACACAATAAAACACTTCAACATCATTATTGTACGATATAAATGCTTGGTTATTTGTGACAATTGCCGTTTAAGTTTTCTACAACAACAACAAATCCTTTAAAACCCTGCGTGACCCCATCAAAAAATTTATACACGCTTAGGCCATCGGACTGCAGTCAACAGTCCGTTTGTATTTGCGTGTAAATTTGTTTTGTGGAGAACCCAGTCACTTCCAAATGGCCCAAAACCTTTAGATATAGACCCTTTTGACTAAATCATTCTTTACCAGTCCAGTAGTCACAGTCTTACTCATTTGGCACCTGAAGCCATCTGAAAACCATATGGTTCAATTCACTTAGCAGTGTCCATTAGCCCCAATGATAAATAATTGCTGTACAATTCCTATGGGAATTCCGGGAGAGCTGGTCATTGATGGATTTTTTGTGTGTGAAAGAGACCCCGGATGGGAACAATACTTTTTCCATGCTATTTGGCTAGGTGTAGATGGGGAACTTGGATTTGTTTAGATTTTAAAAAAAATAAAAATGGCGGAGTACTGATTATTTAATTAAAAACGGACTGTTGATTGCAGTACCATGGCTTCACGGAGTGTTTTTAAAAATAATGATGCATTTGACGTAAACGAGAAGGAATAAAAAAAACACATGCTGACACACACTGTGTGTATATTAAAGTGTAATGCGCGTGCATTATACACGTTGTCGTGGCATGTAGGCCTATCTCTCCAAGGGTTTGTGAGACATGAGCCCGTCTTAGTCCAGTATGGATAAAGACAGGGGACAAGTCTAGAGACTTCAGCAACCTCTATTGTATTTTGTAAACTGCCTCTAAGCATTATCAAAAGTATTGGTTTTCTAAAAAGACCTACTGTCGCTTTGCATAAACGGTGGTCAAACGCAATGACGCTCTAAATACCAGTACACACTTGTTGTTTACAAACTAGTTCAATCAGTTTCAACATGTGAACAATCGTAACCTCTGACAAACATGAACAATTAAAGATTTATTGCTCTCTCTCATTACACACTGTTTAAATTAGTGCATTCAAAATGGCATCCTTAACGTCACTAGTCTGACAATTATAAGTTACTCTAGAAGATTGTGAAGCCCTATTTCCAAAGGTAGAGCGCTAAGATACGTTATTATTTTAGTTGAAAACGCAATACACAGCCATCAAAATCGCAAAGATGAGCGTAGCAGAATCGGATGTGACGGCAAGTCCTCCTGCGTGCAAAACATACAAATAGAGTCATGAGAAACAAATAGCAACGCCCTTTAAAATCGAGGCCAACACAACACGACAAACCATTCATGACGTCACAGCGTCTGACTGTAACAAGCATCGTAGTCCAACGTGTACCCAAAATAGAATTAATTTTAAAGTTTTGCCCACTGACGACGCATTGGTGCCAGACCTTGCATTCGTCGTGGTCCGAATTTCAGGGTTGGACCAGAGCACAGAACGTATCGGTTTATAGTTTTCCAGGTTATAGTACGGGCTGGATAATAGGTAGCATCAGAACACAGAACACATCGGCTTATAAAATGATATGGTGGAATACGTTGTTGACTGAATATTAACAAAGTTTGATCAGACTACAGAACGGTTCGGGTTTTACTTTATGTAAATATTGTATCAATAGCAAAGAACGGATCGTTTAACAATTGGCCGGTTTACATGTTGGGCTTGATTCACCAATTTTATCAGAGCAAGGAACGAATCACATACATTGACCGGATTTCATTTTGGGTTGAATGACGGGCTGTATACGAGCAAAGAACAGGTCTGTCGGTCTTCTCTTGTTTAGCGCATCGTGTTTAGACGTATACCGAGTTTAAGTGTATCAATTTTAATTCTGTGGGGGGGGAGAAAAAATAGCCAATAACACCGGTGCTATTCTACATTTAAAAACAAAAATCAATTATAGCAACAAACCATTGTTGTTGTCTTCGTCGTTAGTGAGTGGAGTACATTCTATTGCCACGTCCATGCGATGGTTACACGAGAGGACAGCCTCGTCACTGCGTTCGCATTTGTCTAAGGTTTCTTCATCACCAGCACAGGACAAAGTCTGGACAAAAATCGGGCCTCCTTTCGACCCGTCACTTTCAACCTGAAATTAGTCACAAACAACAATATTGTTAACACTAACCCTTACACTTGACACCAATACCTCAACCGTTCTCATCATCTTCAAACTGTGCTCATCCTAAAAGAGTGCCTGGTGACAAGACAAGGAGGTAGACCAGAGGATGGATGGATGGATGGATGGTTGGACAAAATCGAATCGAGGACGTCCTCGGTCTGTCAAAAGACCTCGATCACTTTAGAAAAACATCTTCTTTTTCTCCCCTTTTCATCAACGTCCCCAGTCGATTTGTTCACGAAATCAACACGAGAACATAGTCGGATTGCCAAGACACTCTGATTCAAAAATGTGTTAAAGATGCCAGGTCCAAATGTTGACTGACCTTGCCCCCCAAAAAAAATATTTCAATGGTTATTAGATTCGAAAACAAGTTACAAGCTTTCTTGGTAAAACAGGACAAACAAATCCGCCCATTATCTTGGGTAGTTAGTTAAAAATTAACGATGCATTATTGTCCGGATCGCGAAATTTAAGTCACCTCACGTCCAACAACCATGTACAAACAACTTTGCATGATACAACTTTTTGCATTGTAAGTGGCGTATGAGATATTTGAGTTTAATTCTTCAATTTTTAAACGCCATCAACATTATAACGAAAATTCTTTTATCAAAATTCGGGACATGCAAATTGTAGGTTCAAGGTGTCAACGGAAAGACACAAGCAGTAACAATGGCTCGAGCTTTCACTTTCACTTTAACCCAGGGCATGACCCAGAGTACGTTACATCGGCGAGTCCCTCTGTGTCTGTCTCTGTAGCTATGTTGTACCCAATTCGGTCAGTGTATCCTAGGTAAAAATACATGATCATATTTAAAGAAATTGACTGTGGGGGGGGGGGTACATGCTTCGTTTACCTGTGTTGTATTGGGTGGTCCCATTCCAAGCTCCTTGCATGCGACTTTAGCGTTGGGCATGGACCAATCTTTGTTACACACAGTTCGCCATCGTCCATCCTGGTAGATCAGCAAATCATTCCCTTCCTGTTTAATGGGCTGGCGAGATTCTGTACTTGACAAGAATGAGAAGAGGCAAGTATAAAGTCATAATAGTACTCCACCACTTTTTATACATCTCCGCAAATGATGCAAATTGTCTTTGAAACGTTTAATATTAAAAAGTTGCCTGCATTTAGTTTTCAGTAGAACGTATACGCAAAACGTTTCACGTTATCTCACGTTTTAAAATGCTTGTTCGTATTTTTGTGTGGATGGAACACGTGATCATCTTTTACACGGTTAGATTTTGCTCTGTGTAACTTGTTTCATTTACACATCCTCTGTTGTCGTGCCTTCACATACATTGAGACATTCGGACCCTCCCCAAATACATAATTCTTTGTCATGTCTCGTTCTGATAACTTCTGTCTGCTGTCTCTCTCCGTGTTGTTTTCGTGTTCTTACATTCCGTTCACTGCTGACTGCCAAGTTGTAGTAGGGCTGTTTGCACCAAGGTGTGCTAAACTGTCAGTGAGCAAAAACAGAGGGCTAGATTTCTTGATGCACCATTGCTTCCTTCTTTATTATTTGGAAACTTCTGAGAGTTGGTCCAAAAGACCAATGGACCAAGTCAGGATCCAACCCTCACTGATTGCTGACCACCATCATCAGCCATGCGGTGATGGTCAATATTGAAACAATAGAGGGTTTTGTTGTGTATTAAGAATAAAATCGAATTTAGTATTGTGTTGGCATTTTTGAACGAAAACAAATGCAGATACTTTTCCATTGGCTATAAGAAACATTACGAATATTGGATAAAACTGTTACTTACCCTCTACCGGGCCACTGCAGATGACACTGACTTCATACCGATCCGAATTGCCGCTACACTCCTCCGGGGTTGTTCCAGTAGCATTGTTGAAACACTGCGCAAAAGAAGGTTCCCCTCCGTAACAATCGAAATCACCAGTCATGGCCGCCGGGAGAGAGCCCAGTCCGAAGCGGTTATCAGTGGGGGACTCCACGCCGTATCCCTGCCCTGCCTGCTTGCAGATGACGTTGGTCTCCTCGTAGCTTAGCTTGACATCCGAGCTGTCATTGGTCTTACAGATGCTTCCCCATTCTCCATTCATGAAGACCTCAACTCGACCCTCCATTAGCGACTGGCCGTCGGCAAGACGTAGCTGAAAACCTTCAGGCTCTGTAGTCGTAACGCCAATAATTAAACAAAAACCAAGACCAATGAAAAACAAAGTTGTTCTCATACTAAAATTAAATGTGAATTCCACAACACTCTCTATTACCTGTGCGAACAAGCTCAATGCAGCAGTAGAAATTACCGACAGCCTGATATATCCTCAAGAGATTTTTATTCCGGATAACAACAATTATGGATTTGTTGCTGTTTACTGTTTACTCACCAACATTTTGAGAGCTAGGTTCCCCCGTTAACAAACAAGATTGGTCTGTAATCCCGTGGGAAAGTCACTCATTAATTAACGTGACATTTTTTTTGCACGCGTAGACTTTCCACTATTTTGAATTACATGCACCTCATTTTCACAAAGAGCTTAGGTTGATCTTAATAACTGCACAATCACTCTTAGTTGCTAAGCGAAGTGTAATGTCACAATACAAATCACTATGGCAATGCTGACAACTCATCTTAAGATGATCTCTTAGTGCTTTGTGAAATCGGTTCCATGGACACCCACGGGAATGCACATGTCTTAAGGGTATAGAAGACGTATAGTATCACAAAAGGTGACAGGTGGTTGTTGTTGTTTTTTCGGAAACATTTGATTATGTCACCGTACCTTGGATTCTGTTACAGCTGACTCCGGCCTCACGCCCATTGCCGCATTCACCGTCCGGCAGATCGTCAGCGGGGCACACGACGATGTTGAGCTCAGTACCCTCGCAGTTGATACGGTCGGCCAGAAAGGAGACACCTCCAAAGTTTGCCTCATCGTCCGGGTCGTGCACCCCGAAGTAAGAGGATGACGTTGCCATGGCCGCGGAGTGATATCCTGCTTGGCGGCAAATCACATCAGCGTCGGCCTTCTCCCAGTTGTCGTCGCAAATAATGTAGGGATTTGCATCCATTACTCCGGGTTGTATTTTAACCAAGACCTTGCCCTCTGCCTTGTTTCCACCATTGAGAAAGTACGTTGACGTGGTCGTACCTGTACAGATAAAATGGAAGCATTCCATGGTTGAGTATACAGCCTGTGCAACCTTCTGCAAGCACCCAATGGGCAGGCGACTTTTTGAAATTTCCGTGGTTCCTGTTTGAAAGCTGCCATCAATACGGCCAGAGATGCGGTTGGTACCTGCTCTCACCCCCCCCCCCCCCTAATTCTAAATGTGGATGGATTCGGATTCCTTGATGAAAATACCGTAATGCTTTTTCCTTCAACTTTTTGTGATTAATCCACAAATTAATGACCATAAAAGCTTACTTGGTAAGAAGCACCGCGACCGTTGACTATATAACACTTTGAAAAACGATTCCCTTCTAAGGAATGTGGTTTTAGAGAAAGATATTTTCAAAAAAAAATCGATCAGTTCATGGATAGTTTTCAGATTGTGGATTCCAATAACGGATTATTCTTCCTGCATGGACATAACCGTTCCAGATTTTTGGCGATATCTCAAAAACGCTTATAAACACCTTTTGAAATGAAATCTTCAAAGGTTAGTTTAATTGTATATGTCTATCTACATTTTATACAGGATTAAAACAATCGAACGGTTGCAAAAACCAAAGGTAAGTTTTGCCTGTAAGTATGCGCTGTATTCAACTGAACCTTTTACACGTGACTTTCATCGTATCTGTAGTAGCCCTGAGTTTCTTTAATATTTAAATCAGCGAGCTATTTCTTCCACCATGACCGTAGGGCCTACACTATATAAAGGCTGGCTGAATCTTTTATCTCTCTCTCAGTTTACATCTAGCAGCCAGCAGCACCACTTAGCCGCACAGTGAAGAATCTGATGAGTATTCCAGCACGTTAACTTTAGCTTTAGTTTCGTCACTGTGGTTTTTTCCTTTGGCAGTAGTATACAGCTAATAGGTACACCACAGTGGCCTAGTTTTATTACTTTAAGGACACGCCCTCTAAATATCCTTCTTGATGTGACCCTACTAGACTGTTTCCCTGTCCTTTTCCGCAAGGATAAGGACAGGCACTGGCCCAGCGATTTCATTGAATACAATGGTTTCATTGGATAAACTTGCAGAGACGTAAGCGAATAGTCGCGACGTGTGAATGGATGGGAGGTCAAAGGTGCATTTGCCAACATCCGGTCTGGCAGGTATCTGGCGTTATTCACGAGCCTCGAAGTGTGACGTCAGATGTTCGGGCTATGACCCTACCTTCAAGGGCATAATAGCGTCTCGTGTCCACAACGCTTATATAATTAGGCCTGCGCTAAACGTCACGCTTTTGCCGTGTCGAACTCAAACAATTAGAAAATGGTTAATTAAATTCGACAAAAGAGCGACGTTTAGCACAAACTTTTGATTTAATTTCGACACTGCCGTGTAGCTATGCCGTGCTGCACGGTAGTTGCACGACGCGTGGTGACAAACGTCGCGCTCTTGCCGCGTCGAATCGAATTGAATTCTCAGTCGGGCGGTGCTCTTTGCAAATACGCATGCGCAAAGCTTTTGACAATGTTTTATGTGTATTTTCTAATAAATGAACGTTCTCCTTGTTAATACTGTAGCTGGAAGTATTCCGGGATGGGATGAGAAACAACTTCTGACTGGAACATTCATAATTTGTAGATTTCAGAGATAAGCTAATCGATTTTGTTTGACACTCTTGAAAACAGACGATGAACGCCACTCACCAACGATGGTAATAATAAGGACAACATTAAAGGTGAGGAACACTATCATTATGATGTTGTCATTAATATTCGAGTGTCTCGGCTCGAATTGCCATCATGAAACATGACTCTTTTCTCCCGCGTCACCGTTTTGAAACACTTAAAAGAGGCAAACTATTTTACTAAATTCGACGTTTGTCACCGATTCATTTTAATTCCCGCACTTTTGCCGTGCGAAAATCGAGTACGACACGACAAAAGTGCGACGTTTAGCGCGGGCCGTAGAGTCGTGGCCAAAATTATCATTTCGGTTTCTGCAATGATGTTGGCTTTGCTGTATAGACGGTGTGACTCATGCCATCATTAAATAATGAAAGAGCCGCTTATAAATTCTGCCCGACGTACAATTTGTAAGCGGCTCAGTGTACACGTGATGCTTTTGTGAAGATATCATGGCATTATGGCAGTAATTGACTTTTATCAATTTTGATACGAAGAAAGAGTACATCTCTGGACTTATTAAGCGGTTGTGTTTTAGAAAATGTGATCTTGTGGAAATTACAGTACAGGCATAATGCCTGCCAGGAAATGTCATGGAATGCCCAAGGTGTTTTTTGTTTTTTTGGTTTTTTTTGGGGGGGGTTGGGGGTCGTTGGGGTGTTTGTTTGTTTGTTTGTTTGTTTGTTTGTTTGTTTGTTTGTTTGTTTGTTTGTTTGTTTGTTGGGGTATTGGGGTGTTTGTTTGTTTGTTTGTTTGTTTGTTTGTTTGTTTGTTTGTTTGTTTGTTTGTTTGTTTGTTTGTTTGTTTGTTTGTTTGTTTGTTTGTTTGTTTGTTTGTTTGTTTGTTTGTTTGTTTGTTTGTTTGTTTGTTTGTTTGTTTGTTTGTTTGTTTGTTTGTTTGTTTGTTTGTTTGTTTGTTTGTTTGTTTGTTTGTTTGTTTGTTTGTTTGTTTGTTTGTTTGTTTGTTTGTTTGTTGGGGTGTTTGTTTGTTTGTTTGTTTGTTTGTTTGTTTGTTTGTTTGTTTGTTTGTTTGTTGGGGTGTTTGTTTGTTTGTTTGTTGGATTGTTAGTGTGCCTAGGATTTGTGGGCAACAAAGTACATGTACTTTTGATATTGCCGAATCTAAATCCTTCCTTTTGAAACGAATAATTATTTGTTTATGAGATGAAGAATTTTCCATTCGACTAATATTTTGAATGCGAGACGAAGCTGCGTTGAATGGAACATCAATCCATCTCTCACCACTAGAAAATATTCTCTACATTTCATAAATACAAAACACTCATTATTTTGTTTTATTTAACACCCCAGTACATCTTTGCCATTTGATCGAAGGTTCAAGCCACAAGATCAAACAAACCGTATACCAGACTACAAGGTGGTGGGTTTTTTTATACTGCTGAACAGGTACAGTGCGTCGCGTTCGCTCGGCTTTCTATAGTAAGAAAAAATAAAGACATATCATGTCATGCGCTCTAAACCAATCTCAAGGCCAATCTCTGAATGGGATGTTAAGACAACATATAACAGCCGTCGTGAGCCTATAAGGATTTTTTCAGTCAAATAGGCAATTTTTACAATTTTAGTATTAGGGCAGTCTGAAACAAAAGTGTGTACTAACCGTCAATTTCACCCAAATCGTAGCACGCCACAGTTGCAGGGACGGGAGAGGTACACGAATATAGCGCCCAACCGCTGCCAGAGCACGACTCTAGATCGGTCTCCGTCCCATCACACTGCACACCACTGAGCCACGCCTTCTCGGAACCGATTGATGCTTGAACATCAGACCATCCCGGGGCCACCCACTTGTGCCCGAGTTGTCTACAGACGACCAGGGCGTCGTAGAAGTCCCAACCCTCCTGGCAGACGATGCCCCACTCGCTGTTGTAGTACACTTCGACTCGGCCCGAGTTGCCCCCACCAGTCAGTCTCACATCATATTCTGAAAATCAAATGATGAAAAAAGTGTAATAACTTAGTCTCATTTTATGTGCAAGCAGCTTTACTTACACACACGGTTTAAATGTAAAAATTTTACTGTTATTATTGTATGGTATGACACTTGTTACAAAATAGCACGTGTTCCTCCAAAATGATAGTTACCTCCAAATCACCTGATGTAGAAAAAAAATAAATAAATAAATAAATAAACAAACAAATAAAATCACCTCGTGTTACCGGGCCCTGAAATGTATTCTTTAAGTACCAATACGCTTTGCCTAGCACGTATGGGCATGTGTGAATATCAACCACGAGGAAAGTGGCAGCTGCAAAACTTAACTTCTAATTTATTTTTTTATTCGTTTGTTTATTTATTTATTTTTTAATTGTTTATTTATTTTTGCGGAATAGACCAGATATTGCTTCAATGTCTAATGATGTTAAAATAGATAAATAAAATAAATACATAAATAACAGTCTTATAAGTCCACGGGTTTCACATTTTAAATTTAAAAAAAAACAAATCCACCACCAACA
Organism: Pisaster brevispinus; assembly: GCA_023634235.1. NCBI lineage: Eukaryota > Metazoa > Echinodermata > Asteroidea > Forcipulatida > Asteriidae > Pisaster > Pisaster brevispinus. Next base: position 5,398,065 of record JAMKCF010000011.1, read on the forward strand.
AAATCCAATCAATCATTGGTGAACCAAACTGTAAACAGTTTCCATTCATTTTATGGTGTTTTTATATTTATTTATTTTTACAGAATAGACCAGATATTGCTTTAATGATTTTAAAATAAATAAATAAATAACAATCTGATAAGTCACACATTAAGTCCACAAAAACACCATAAAAAAATCAAATTTTCTTTCATTTTTTTTTTTAACCTGGCAGCATGGGTGCTGGGCAAATACATACCGTAAAATATGCAAGCATGTAAAAACATTCCAATAGCTAATTATAAGATATCATCTATATTACAGAAATATTCGTTGATTTATTATTTCTGCAGCACGCAATATAGAAAGTTTCAGTATAGGGCGCATCAATAATGAGTCGTTTGGCCATAACCTGAAAATAATTATGGAACATATCAATTCAATATTTCCGGCAATAGAAATAAGAAATGATGATCTCGGGGTGTGATGTCACAATACAAATCACCATGGTGATAATTGCCAAATCAACTTAAGATGAATCTTAGTGCTTTTTGAAATTGAGCTCTGGTGTCTTCAAATGCCAGTTCCTCGTCTCTGACATCATATCAAAAGGAAACACTTATTTTCCGGTTTGTTTTTTTTTATCTGTGTCTTTTTTTAAAATAACAATAATCTTAGAGCTCATTAAAAAGTGCCTGTGTCCACCGCAGATGAGTGCCAATCATATTGGCAAATCGTGCGTCACATGCGTGTGTACACTGTAAAAATGACTTGCTCCTTGTGCGCTTAAAACCATCGCAATTTTGTCCAGAAGAAAAATTACACTTGAGGTACTTCATAACAGCTCATGAGGAGCTTCGGGTAATCAATATTTAGCACACAACCGGCACTTATTTCTGATATTAAACCAGCACCAGATATATCTGCTCTACTGCCAAAGCTTTCGCAACTCTGGCCTCTAAAGCTGGCGTTTTTGTGCAGTTTACCAAAACCATTCATTTCTTATTTCCAAACATTTCTTATGACAGAAACTTATCATTCTTAGACGATCTAAACACTTTGAAGAACGTTATGCAAAACCCAAGTTCAATTTAAACTGTTCTCGCATCAAAATAAAAACAAGTTCAATGCAACTTCTACGGGCTTCTGGTTAAATCAGTGATTAAATCAGTGGAGCCAGTTTTGGGGCGTGGCTCATAGTGGAATTATGTCACTCTTAATACAAACAGGGTAGCTCTAAGGTGCATTATCACAAATATTTGCACCATCGCAAAATGGGCACACATTCTCGACAGAGTGTCCAACATTGTAAAATACTGAGGTAGCAGTCACGACAAACTGTGCAATCAAGTTGTTGATAGTCTAAACTAGTTTGAGAAAGAATTCACTTCAAAGTATTAAGGCTTGAATAATTTTTCACCAAAAACCAATTTGAATCTGAGAAATGGTTCATGCATGTGGCCGTTTCTTAGATTTATGAGCGTTGGTGTTCTTTGGCGAAAGTTGCGGCCAGAGATGCAGTTGGTACCCGCTCTCACCTCACTAAACGTGGATAGATTCCGGACGTTCGAGTGAAAATACTGTGACAGTTTGTTTTTATGTTCTCAGCATTAAGGTAGACAAAGTAATCAGCTGTAACTTTTACAGGTGACTTTTTGTGTATCTATCTTGACAATTTTGCCTATAATAATCAGCATTACGTTCACAGGAACAAATCTATAATTCTACTTTTAAGACACTCAATCGTAAACCAAGGATTAGTAAGCAGGCAAAAATGACACTATTATGCTAAACGGGCTTAAAATAAAATAAAATAACGAAACCTCGAATGCACGAACATCGACAATATTGAATACACAGCGCACAAAACCCGGAAAGCCCTGGCTGGCTAGCTCAACACATTTGCACCAAAAAAAAAAATTGGCAACGAAGAGCACAATGTTGTTAAAAATGGCCGGGAAAACCTATAATAAACACAAACTACAATTTTTAACCCAGTAAAAACATATTGCAAAGAGTTTCCCTTACCGCTTTGTCCGTTTGTCACACCGAGCACCAAGGCCAACATCAACGAAGCATTCCACAGCATCATTCTTGTAGATCTCCCTGTAATGAACAAATTCACTTGTTATTGGCACTGAACTGTTCGTTTTTGGACAACACCCAGTGAGCTCTTACTGAATGATATGGCGATCCAGAACAGTCTTGAAACACACCCAATGTAGTTGTTTTCTTCCTATGATGGTTAGGCCTAATGCACGGATACGTTAGGTCGAATACGAAACATACAGGGCAGCATTAAAGGGATCCTATCTATTTTGTCATAAGTTCCCAAAATGTGTGGGTGTGTGTTTGGGCTTACGGGAGCGCCCTTGTGGAGTATTTTCAACAATGGAACAATAGACCCAAATAAGAGAATTCTTTGTTCAACCTAGACCCCACAAGAGAATTCCTTAGAAAAGGGCATAATAGAACAACAATGGAAGTACCCCACAAATCAGAAGTAGAAATTTGACTGAAGAAAATAAACTGAGAACGTGTGAGCCATTGACAGTGTTAAGTCGCAAATAGTGAACAGCCATTTCATGGGGTGATCAGGTTCAAAATATGACCAAACAGTGCAAACACAAACAGTGCAAACTTCAATCGTTTATTACCGAGCCGTGCGAAAATGTGACATGCCGCCCTACGGGAATAATTTCTCTCTCCCCCCCCCCCCCTCTCTCTCTCTCTCTCTCTCTCTCTCTCTCTCGGAGCATTATGCATTGAACTCGTGGTTCCCAGCCAGGGTTCACATTAAGATTTGTATGTATATAGGCCAGACGCGATTGTATTTATGTGTTGAAAAGGCCCCACCTTATTATGATGATGACGCCATATACTGTAGTCGTATTGATGTTTTGAATCGAGGTTAAAAATTGGTCGAGTGAGTGAGGGTGCTTTCTCAGTCTGTGTGTGTGATTCGGCTGATTCCCCAGGTACCCGACGTAGAGCCTCGAATAGGCTGTACCTTTACTCTTTTTTAGAATGGTGTGCATAAACCACTGGGAATAAGGACGATTCTTATTTGTGTATGTTCCGTTACTTATTTTACATCTTCAATTTTATTTGCGTTGCAATTATTTTATGTGTTTATTTATTATTTTTTTTATTTATTTATTATTATTATTATTATTATTAATATTGTTATTATTATTAATGTTTCTTTGGTACTGGGTCCGATTTAAAATTTAAAAAACGTAGGCAAAACAGTTTGCTAAGCACGAAAATCTTGCTGAGCCTAAATGGACTACGAATCCAAATTCAGTGCCTGCTAATTTGCTAATAAGTGAGTTGGCAAATACACTTGTTCGGTATTTTTCAGTGATTTAGCGGATTAATGAGATTGTACCCTTATAACGCCTGTCCGTGGTGCATTTTCAAATTGGTGCTGCACGGAATACCGTGGTATTCTGTTGTAAAGATCTTCATTACCTGCTTTTTACTCTAGCAGAGAATGTATATCGGTCTGTTTTTATTCATCTTTTTTCCCTCTGAACTCTTCTAAAGAAATACTCTTTTTTTTGTATGGCTTGCCTGGATTACGGCTTGTCTGGGGTGTGACTTTCCTGCTTGGGTTATAGCTTGCTTGGGGTGTGGCTTGCCTGGGGTGTGGCTTACCTGGGGGTGTGGCTTACCTGGGGTATAGCTTGCTTGGGTTATAGCTTGCTTGGGGTAAAGCTTGCTTGGGGTAAAGCTTGCTTGGGGTATAGCTTGCTTGGGGTGTGGCTTGCCTGGGGCATGGCTAGCCTGGGGTATAGCTTGCCTGGGGTATAGCTTGCTTGGGTTATAGCTTGCCTGGGGTGTGGCTTGCCTGGGGCATGGCTTACCTGGGTATAGCTTGCCTGGGGTGTGACTTGTCTGGGTATGGCTTGCCTGGGGTATGGCTTACCTTGGGTATAGTTTGCTTGGGGTATAGCTTTCTTGGTTTATGGCTTTCCTGGAGGCTCGTCATAGAGCTGGCTCTGGGTTTATTAACTCTGACTGCCATTGGATACCATTGACAATTTTACAGACATTCAAATCGTTTGCACATCACTTTTCTGCGAGCTTGAAAAAATCCCGCAGGATTAAAAAAGTGCGATATGGTTCCAACTTATATAATAATTATTGAGTCCATCACTGAAGGCATTTCGCCCCAAGCTTAGGCTTCTAGAAGATACTTCCGCACCAACATTATTTTCGCTTACATCTTGTTGATAATTCCATTGACTTTCTCATGATTTACCTTTTCATTTGGTATGGAAATAAAATGTAAACTGAATTGAATATTAAGTATGACTTGGGTGTACGTGCACTAGTGCGGAAGTGTACTCCGTGCGTATGTAATTCCTCAGTACGCGGTGAAAGTATACTTCATGCCGACGGATTTGAAGTGGGAGAATGGTTAATATTGCTCCACTGAACAGCCCCGTGAAATTAGGCCAAGGTCTCAACCACGTCCCTGGATGCATGGACTGATAAATAATTGATCAATACACGGACAAACCGCCACTTGATGAATTATGTCCCGTGCTATTTTGCATATAGCATGAAATAATAGCCCATACATTATATTGCAGGAATCGATTTTTGCACACGGAGCCCGTATCCGCCATATTATGTGGCAAGTGAGTGCTTTTTCATCAGTACACAAAACTACATTAAATATTAATGTTTGCCCTCTAAATTACCTCATCACCTTGCCCTATTTTCGAAGAAAACATTTATTTAGGCCCATGATACCGATAAAGTCATCATCACGATAACAAAAAGTTATCATGGACCTAAGAAGTAGGTTAACAACTTATTATGATTTTTTTATTTACTATAAATAATTTATTGTGATGTTATATAAATTCTAAAATCGTCCTAAAGACCAATGTTGTAGAGATTATGTTTCATTGATATAAAAGAAGGAGCAATTTCTCCCAAAAATTTATTTTCGAACCACTGTAGATTTTGCCAAAAACACGGATGATCGTGTGGGCTTATGGGAGCGCCCTTGTGGGGTATTTTCAACATTGGAACAATGGACCCCGCAAGAGAATTCTTTGTTCAACCTGGACCCCACAAGAGAATTCTTTAGAAAAGGGAATAATAGAACAACAATAGCAGGACCCCGCAAACCCGACCCGTAAGGTTGTGTGAACCCACCTTCCTCCCAAAGGCATAGGCCTATACCCTATCTCATGCACACGCACTCGCGTGGCAATTACCGGATCCTGCCATTGTTTTCAAAGTTGTTAAGGTATTCCCTTTTCTGAGGAAATCCTCTGTGGGGTTGGGTCTACCACTAGAACAAAGAAACATTGTGGGTTAGCATAGTTCCATATCGCGTATGTAAAGTGCATTGAAAGTTGGCGCGTGTAAGCCAACACACATCGAGATGTTTGTCAACCCAGATCGGGGACTTCTCTTTGTTCTCCTGTTGTGTTTTTCAGCGTACCCCCATTGGTGTTGTACTCGAAAGCAAAACAAAGACGTCTTCGCCCTGTTAAAACACATGGACACCAACATAATTAACCAACAGCCAAACCTTATACCATATTGTGACGCCCAATGTGGTATAGGCCTGTACAACAACAGCGGTTATTTTAGCCGATATAAAGACCTGAATAGGAACTCAAAACTATCCGAACCTTTACACACGAGGTAAGGAATCGTCAGTACTTCTTTTTCAACGTCTCTGGTTGTAGAGAAGTCTAGGCTAATGAGACTAAATCACGGGAAAAGTATACTACTGCATAAGAAATATAAATCTTATTAATTGGAGAAGGTTAATAAAGTTTGGAGAGATATTTAATCAGAGAAGATTAAACCTATTAATATCAGAAAATCGAGAGTGAAGCAATGCCTCTTTGTTTGTGATGACCAAGACTTGTGGGCCCGCCCACCCCTTGCGTTTGCAGAGATAAAATGGACACTTGAGGGCGGGCTTTAATGTTGCCTTCGGCGTGTACGGCATGATAACAACATAATCCCGACAATAGTGACACTGACTAACAGCTTCTCTTGAGTCGTGGTAAGTAGTTTTCTTTTTGTCCGGAAATGAACTTTCTGACGGACGCATTTACTGTTTTACACAAAGCAATATTTGATAAGACTTCAAGGAGATGGAACAATGTGGTTTTGGGGGGACAGGCTGCCGTGATTTTCACGACACGACAAACGGTGTCGGAACAGGCTGGGCTGAATCATGGAATAAAGCTAGCTGAACTTTCCTTCCTCCATGCTGAAAGTTGCAGTCTTCTCTGGAGCAGACGACATTCGATCGCACAGCAGCCCGAGCTTTTGAATAAATAGGCCCTTAATCACCGGGCAGGCCTACGTTGAGGGGTGGGCGCCGACTTAAAAGAAAATGAAGTTGAATGACAGCTCAGGATATTTTCCCCGTTTCAAAATGGTTAGATTATTATAAATAATGTGTAAACGCTTCTGAAATGTCAAAGATTGCACCGTCCGACCATAGATGGACCCAAAAAATAGACTATGACCAGTGTTTCAAAAAATTTCCCCTGGGCCTTAATAAACTATACTTTGCCTCAATCTCAAAAGTATTTATCAAATAGGATGACAGTGCACCGATTGCAATGGAGTACCTTAACTTAAAACTTGTCCTGGTGTCCTACTGCAGCCCGCGGGACCCTTACTTGTGGGCCTGGAACCCTACGCTTCAACTCTTCAAGATCTAACTGTGGGGTTCCTAAAATAATATTCACCTTAAATGTATATGCCCCTGTACCATACCTCAGATCTGCTTTGCTAGTAATTACCCCCTAATGGATAAGCACATTTTTCACACTAATGAATGTACGGAGTGCAACATTTTACAAGTTCATTTTTATGAACTCAAATTTGACCTGTGGTGCATACTGACGTGTGACCCACCCCCAGCATTTAGGGTTCCGCATTACTCGCGTTGCCAACCAAGGGTGGGGCAGTTTAATGTTTAGCCTTATTAATATTATTGTTGTTGTATTGTAACCACAATAATAACAACCTCTCGCTAGGGCTAGGCATTAATTGTTGACTCTGCTATTATTGCAGTGAAACATGGAGTTGACATGTGACATACATTGTGCGTGTACACAATCTGAAGGTCAAGAAGGTTTTTACCACGCACTGATGAAACACAGAGTGTAACTTGGAGAGAGACTCAAGTCACAGTACTTAGAGCACTATGCCATTATGGCTTTCATGCCATCTTAATATAATTTGAGAAAGAAATAAAGGTCTTTTTGAGAAACTTGCAAATGTTAGTTGTAAATTTGTGGTCATTGTCACCAATGTTTTAATTTCCACATCTTTCTCACTCCCAGTCGGCAGCAAGGATGCCTATGAAGCCAGTACATAGGTAAACCAGCTTTTCTTTAACAACAACCCAAGACTCTCCAGAATGGACCAGAAGCAAGATTGGACTTTAGAAGAACATTTTAAGAACCTGGTAACAGAAGCACGAGGTAAGGATATTTGATGAATTAATGCTCCCAATGTTTTATTTATGCAGGTGCTCTAAAAAATAAAATGCTACAGTAAGTTACAGCCCGCACTTATACGCGGTATGGCCAACAAGCATTCACAGTCAGTGCACCGACATTATGGAACAATCTCCCTCGTCAGGCATCATCTCTTGAATCCTTCAAAGCCATGTTAAAAACACATTTGCTTTTATCCTAAGATACTAAAAATTTGTGTTTATTCGTTATGCTTTGTGCAGCGCCCTGAAACCTTTGCGTGTCATGGCCGAGCGTTCTGGTGCATTGGGCTCAAGTTCTGATGGTTGAATCATTGGAGTATTAGTTCATTTTAAGACACTCGTGTCCTTGAGCAAGACATTTTTTCAAACCATAGTTGCTTCTCTTAACCCAGTTGTATAAATGGAAACCTGAGAGGGTTGAGGGTTAATTCCGTAAACAGCTTGGTATGCTCCAAAGGGAGTTAAGAAAGTTTGAGGAGTGGTCTCTGTATGTGTGCCTGATGAACAGGGCGGTCAGGTTGGTGTAGTGGTATCTTGCCTTGCCTTTCACCTCTGGGACCCCGGTTCAAATCCCACCGGGGGCACTATGTGGATAGGGTTTTCAGTCCCTGCCTGATTGCGTGGGTTTTCCCTGGAAAAATTCTCTGGGGTTTTCCTCCCACGTCTAAAACTGAAACTTCCTTCCTTGTCTTCTCTCCATTGGGTTCTTGGCTAGTACAGTGATTTAGTTCGCTTTTCTGAGAGTCCTTGGCTTCACAACCAGAATCAATAAATGAAAGAAAAAAAAATATGAAAAAGATATCTAGCTACTAAGACACTCGTGTCCTTGAGCAAGACATTTTTTAAACCATAATTGCTTCTCTTAACCCAGGTGTATAAATGGAAACCTGAGAGGGTTGAGGGTTAATTCCTTAAACAGCTTGGTATGCTCCAAAGGGAGTTAAGAAAGTTTGAGGAGTGGTCTTTGTATGTTTATTGTATGCCTGATGAACAGGGATAATAATGTTGTATTTAATGCCTTGATCTAGCTACTAGGATATATGCGCTGTCTAAAAACCAAGTATTGTTATTATTATTGTTATTATTATTATGTACAGTTGAGATGTCAAAAGTAGAGGAGGTTCTGTAGCGTAGAATAACGTTACTGACGGAAGTGCAGGTTTATCCGACAACAACAAACTTATTTCTTCGGTTTGTCACAGATCTATATCTATCTGATGAAGTTCCTTGTGTTGAGGGTCCACCGTCTCCCTTGGAGTTTCACCGTGACTGGGTGTGTCCTAACAGACCAGTGATCTTCAGGAAATGTATTGACCATTGGCCAGCTTTCTCTAAATGGACTTCTATGTATCTCAGGTATATATTTTTAATAATGTGCTTGATGTATTTTGTTATTTTAGTGTAACTGTTTTTGTTTTGTTGGTATTTTAGTCCCTGACTTTTTGTGTTGGTCATGATCATTTTGACACTTATGTCCTTGGGCAAATTGCTTCTCATTATGGACAGACATTGTTTAGTAATGAATGATTGTAACCTGTGCATCCATTTGGCTGCCGGTGCTGCATACTCCTAAGGAGTTGAGATGTTTCGGGAATGCTTATGGGCCAAATGAATAGGGATAGTAATACTGAAAGGCACTTTGAGGAGCCTACTTTGCTAGCAAAAAATGCATAACAAATACATGTTAGTATTGTTGTAATATGGTGAACAACTGCAGGTCAAGATTGCCTCAGTCTGGATTTCTTTATTTGAAGTGACTGAGGGTTAGCCTGATCCATTAAGCTCTGCCCGTGTCTCAGTAACTGACTATCGACAGCGCCCACATGGGTTATGAGCTTTGATTCATACAAAGCTCGTTACACTGCGCAGTACACATAACGCAGCAGTCCAAGTCGCTGCAACTTGTGTTTTATTTTGTGATGGGATTTTAAAATGTGGAACTTCTCTCAGACCTCTGAGCGTTCAAGCTTTTGAGATCAATGGATCGGACTCTTCCACTGTTGATAATGGGTTTTGTTTTGGGTTTTTTTTCCTGTCTTTCCAGAGAAAAGATAGGTGACCAGGCAGTAACAGTAGCAGTCACTCCAAATGGTATGGCTGATGCAGTCTACGAGGACAAGTTCGTCATGCCGGAAGAGAGACAGATGAAGTTCTCTTCCTTCCTGGACATCTTGGAGGAGAAGGGGAAGAAACAGTCGCAGTCCAAGTACCCAATCCAAGACGATGGGGTGTTCTACGTCCAGAAACAGAACTCGAATCTCCTGTCGGAGTTCAGAGACATCATTGATGATGTAGAGACTGAGTTGGCTTGGGCTTCTGCAGCTCTTGGTATGACCATGGGATTTATCGTCTTGATAGTAATAATAATAGCTAATTCTTATATAGCGCATTTGACAATAGCGTATCAATACGCTTTACATTAGTGCCCTGGTCATTGGGCCAATAACATTCCTTTATCTTTCTCAGCTCCCTGGGGAGTATACAGCCCCGAGCTGCCCGGTGGCGCTCTGAAGGCTTTTTCAAACACAATATCAACCTCTACCCTCACAGGTACCCATTTATATCCCTGGGCTAAGAGAAGCAATTATAGTGAAGTGTCTTGCTCAAGGATACAAGCGTCATGACCGGGACTCGAACCCACACCTAAAACCACCAGAGCTTCAATCCGATGCTCTAAACTGCTCGGCCATGATGCTTTACAGGCTTATCCACTCAAGCTTTTATAACTTATCCAATTGACGGAAGCGGTTCTTTTTGTTGCATAAAACAACATTTTTCCATCACACTTCTTTGTCTTCTAATGTGCTGATGGAATCAATGTGCATTCGTTTGGACCTTGATTACAGCCATGTCTCTCTCTAGTAGACATAGGCATTTGCCCGTGGTCTCCTCCTCAAATTGCACCCCGCTTGAATCACTGGTACAGCTCCCACCACAGCCCGTCTTGCCAGTCCTGCTGCTTTAAGTTCGGTGGTATCGCAACCTGACTATTCTCGGATGTTGTCTACCCAGCGCGTCTTTGGTCGGCCCACGGAACGATGGGATACTAGAGGGATGCCATCAATTTCAGACTCAATTTCTGGTCACTTCAGTCATCGAGGTGTGGGTTCGAATCCTGCTCGTGACACTTGTGTCCTTGAACAAGACACTTAACTATAATTGCTTCTCTTCACCCGTGAAAAATTGGATGCCTGTGGGGGCAAAGATGGTTTCTTGTGATTGTTTTAGCTTGGTGCGCTACATACTTGGCAGGCTGTATTCTCCTCATGGAGCTGAGGTGGTTTAAGGAGTGAAATAAATGGCCCCCGTACAGGATAATAATGTTCATGGGTCATGATTGCGTCAAAATTGGTGGATACCGGCACTATGCAAATGTCCATTGTATAATCAGAAATGTTGCTTAACATCTCACCCAGTTTCTCAACCATTTGACCCTAGAGAATGCACTGTCTGCCAGTGAGGAGTCTCGCAAAAAGATGGCTAAAATTATTGAATCAAAACTAACCAACAGGTTTGAACTTTGACTTCTTTCCAGGAAAACAGCCTGATGCCGTCAACTTTTGGATGGGAGAAGAAAAAGCTGTCACATCAAGTGAGTACTGAGTATGTAACTTTTTCATAACATTTTAGGTAAAAACTACAAGGGCGACTGACTGGGTGAACAAAAAAAAGATTTCATAAAGCTTTTAAGCAGAAATTACGGTTTGACAAGTTTCTTTGCTAGGCAAAATATGAGTGGCAACAGTTTTGGCTGGTAACCTGTTTTAGCTAAGCAAAATTGTACTGTGCTTACCAAGTTTTTGTGCTTACATGCTTTATGAAATTGGGCCCAGGTTAGGTTTTAGACCTTTTACCTTAGGATTTACATGCAGGTGATCTACCAACTGAGCCATCCAGCCCTATATTGGCAGTCTCCCTATTAATTTTTGTAAATATCTTTGTTCCAGGGGTACCAGTCGACTGGTACCCCTCGAACAAAGATACGAGGTACGAGGTACCCCTCGTACCCCTCTCACTGCATTCAGAAGTCAACACAATCCTATACTGCTGTATAGCCGGGGATCACACCCATATAAGGAGATCAACCTGGAGGTCGCAGGTTCAAATACTGTTCTTGTCAATTTGTCTTCTGTTCATCCAACATTGATTTAAAGTCTTTTTGTTTGACAGGCTGACCAGTTAAGCTCCACCCCTAATGTATTGACCGATCACAATCGCAAATCACAATTTGCTTAGCACCAAAAAACAGCTGCTTAATAGCAAAACCATGATACCAGTTAAAATTCCATGTAATGTATGGGATTTATGACATTCTCTCCTTCAGTGTTTGCAGAGAAGGTAAATTTGCTAAGCACTGTTTTCTGCGATGGCTGGGCCAGATTTTACAAAAAGCTGAGAGTCTCAAGGATGAATCTTGGCTATTTGTGAAATTTAGCCCGAGTTTAGGCCCTGATCCTCAGGCAGGGAAACCACTCTGTCCATGTACACTGTGTAACACTGGGTACCACTGGTTATCACTTATGGGTACCACTGGGTACCACTTATGGGTACCACTGATGGGTACCACTGGGTACAACTGTGCACCACTGAGTACCGCTCAGCATTGTATTTTAATCAGCACTGTTTTTGTGTTTCAACAGTGCATAAGGATCACTACGAGAATCTGTACTGTGTCATTTCTGGGCAGAAACACTTCATTCTCCACCCACCAACTGACCTGCCTTACATACCATATGGTAAGTATTCCACACTGTTTAGCTCGTTATCTGTCTGTACCAAAGTAATAATAATAGTAATGAAGGCATTTATACCACTCTTGCACAAAGGTGTCACAGTATTTTGACAACAAACTTACTAAGTATTACTGAAAGAGTAAACTAAAACAGCATAGCAAGATGATGAGGTTAAATAAGTAGGTTTTAAGCAAAATGATTTTAATCGGAACAGCATGGTTAAATGGGTACATAGGAAATTATTCCCAAAATCAGGTGCTGCAGATTAGAAATCTTTGTTTGAAGACTTTTATCAAGTTTTTACAGTGACAATCATGTCAAAATACATCACCAATCTGACTAAATTTAATTACAGTATAGAAAATTCAGTGCTTGTCCTAGTGGACTGCAGGCCTGGAATTTCACGGAGGCCACGGAGGCTATGGCCTCTGTTGTCCCAAATGGAAGTGCCCTTTTCAAAATGAAGATGGCCTTGTCCTCTCAAAGATGAAATTCCAGGCCTGGCAACCGGTGTTTTTTTGCTGACTTAAGTTCAAAAGTTGTGTAGTGTTGTTTGTCGCTGCAACTTCCCCTGATATGGCTTCAATCTTCCTGGGTAATAGCATAGAAAAACATTCATGCACTACTATGCCAATGTCCTTACAACAGGTACCTATCCCGCAGCTCGCTACAAAGTATGAAACGGAGATGACTTTGATGTCATCAGTGAGCCTGATATTGGTGAGGTCCCCTGGATTCCCATAGATCCTGTTCTGCCCGACTTGGAACAATGGCCCAACTATGGTAACTCCAAGGCAGTTCATTGCACAGTTCACGCAGGTGACGTACTGTATCTCCCATCTCTCTGGTTCCATCACGTCAGACAAACACATGCCACTATAGCAGGTATTTTGTACCAGGGCCCTTTGTGTCTTGCTGTATAATGTAGGCATGTTTTCCTTTCTGTCAGGCACCTTGACATATTGATTATGGATACACTTTTCAAATGGCTACACTTTGAAGAATTCCTGATATCATACAGTGGTGTAGCCCCCCTGCTATGACCCATTCCACCCCCCCCCATAAGATTGAAAATGTCCAGTATTTCCTGTTTATGGGTGCTGTGGTTAGGCTGTGCATGCTCACAAGGTAACTTGATTTACTAGCCCAGACTATCAGCTGATTAATGCATAAATAAGGGAATAAAAGAGTGGCGACGAGTTCTTAAACTGACGTTTAAAACCAGCAGGGTCGTCGCCATGCGATAAAGGCCCGAGCCGAAGGCGAGGGCCTTTATCGCACAACCACGGCTCACAAGCTCACTGCCGATTACGAAGTCCCCTATGTGATGTTACTCAAGATGATCAGGTGATTATGGACTACATGTAGCTGAAAAAGGCCGTACATGTAGCCAAGTCTAACTAAGCCGTACATTACAACCACCTAAACAGCCTTTTAAGAATGAGTCACTACTCTTTTATTCTCGTTCATAAATGCCCTTTTGTTAAAAAGCGAAAAAATGTTATAGACAATCTGTGACAATCTGCTTCGCAGCGAATTTTCAAAGTTTGTACATTTGCTAAAACTTTTTTTAAATTCTGTTTGGTGCGCGTTGGGTTGTGTGTACGCGCGTGTAAAAATAGATTACGCGCTGGTACTGATAGCTATATATTGCGTGCTGCGTAATTAAATTGGCGTACTTGAGCTTGCGCGCCAAACACGCGAAGCCAGCCGGTTTTAAACAGCTCAAGCTATGTCTTTACCAGCCGTTTAAACACCCCCACGTGACATGCTCTCGACCAATAGGAATAGCGAAACTGTCTGGGGTATTTATGAATGTATAGTTCAGAACATCAACTAATATACATGTACGTTGTTATCTATTAATAAGGTATAAACCCCCCCTTAAAAAAAAAATAATAATAGTAATAATTGTATACATGTAATTTTTTTATTTTGTTTTCTTTGGCTCCGCTTTCCCCCATAAATGAAAATGTCTTATTATGCGATTGATTAATATACTTAGTACATCGACTAACACATGTCAGAGAAGTAATCCAACTTTCTAGCCTGATTTTCTTAAATTACTATTTTTCCATTGAAATTCTTATCCGGAGGCAGGTTTGCTGAAATCCGCTCTGTAAGGCACCAAATGTTTTTTTATTCAAAAGATTCCGAGTGAAGCATGTTTGGAAGAGGGGCTGTGAGGTCACAATTCAGTTTTGTAATGCACTCATTTTCCAATAGATGGAGTTCTCAAGATAAAAATGGAAGAACTGTAAGTCTCTAACATCAAATGGTGTAACATTTGAAATATATTTTGTTTCGGGAATTTGCTCCATTCCTGAATGTCCATGATATTAATTCAAAATGGAATTAACTTTAACCTCTTTACTTATGAAAAATTCCTGTGTGGAATGTATAAAGACCAATTTTATTGTAAACATGCAATGACGTCATATTTCAAATTTTGCTCTTAAAGAATATATCGAATAAAGTGACATTTTGCACCATTTGCTTTTTTCCTATTTTCAAAAAGACTATTGGGAAAATGAGTGCGGCACAAAACTGAGTGACCTTAGAAACCCTCTTTTAAAAAGAAAAACAAATTTGATACCAACTTTCAAAAAAGCCCAGCTAGCAAGCGTAATACAGAACCTGAAACTAAAAAAATTGTTTATTTTGCAGTAAATTTCTGGTATGATATGGAATATGACATCAAGTACAACTACTTCAAGTTTCTGGAGGGCTTGGTCAAGTTCAACCAATCAGCATCAGTCAGGTGACAGGAGTCGGGTGGTGTCCGTCAGGTGACAGCATCATTCAGGTGACACTTTTTTTGAAACCTTGTTTGCTGCTTTTTAACTTTTGTTGTTAAAGATATTCTTATCTCGTTGCACCTCTATTTAACCATTATTTATAATTGTGACCTACTTTATTTGTACATGAAGAATTATTATGTCCCTGTTTTACTGGTTTTTTTTAACTAACATTTATCAAAACTATGTGGACTTCAACAAAATTGTTTATCTATTCTAAATTGAGATGCACATTGGTTTTGTTAATAAAACTTGCTCCAAGAAAAACCCAAACAGAGTAACATAAAAGTAGCACATTTTGTATTTCTACAGATACAAAATAGGTTGAGAACTCTGATTGGTGACAATTCCTTTCGTGCATCAAGCAATAAGCAACAATTCCTCGTTATATTCTCCCTTTTATTGATATCACTTTTTTGAAAAATTTGATAAATTTTTTACCTCTCAATCCTATACTGTTAATGAAAAGTACTGCCTTCTTTTTCATAAAAAGTTTTGTGTACTTTTTTTTTTGACTTTAGTCCAGATATTGGTCAAACAGATCACAAGTGCTTTTGCGTAGAAATATATACATTTACGTATAACCAACCTAATTTGTGTAATATGGCGTCTTACTCGTAGTGTGCGTACACATCTAGCAAAAACAACAACCGTGTGCAGACCCGTCTGGTTGAGTCAAACAGCGGCCAATCTTGATAGCGCTTGATACAATCTTCGAATACTCCGCCATAATAGCAAAGCGTGCGACAGAGACCCGCAATCTCGCGTCTACGGAGTATATAAAGTGGAGATGTGTTCTGCCCAACTCTGCTGACTGTACCTTATCAAAACCCATCACTCACGTAATGACGTCTTTGGGAAACGGCTTACCATACCAATCCTATGTATTTTATCATCGCCAATCCCGGTGCCCCCATCACACCGTGGAGATTTCTAACCTCGTGCTCACACTTTGCCCTACACATTAATACTCACCTGTCGAGGCCGGCTGGGGCATAAACTTGATAGATTCTCCAAACTCGAAAATGATTCACAGTGATCTAATGTTGTTGCTTGAACATTTCATTAGCCTGACATTTATTCTCACAAGACGAAAATAACACCTACAGAAACGTAACTGCGGTGGCTAACCTTTAGAGATGGCAAAAAGGGCACTCGCTTAAAAAAAAAATAGCCTCATGTTGCCAAATTATCTTTCTTGTTTTAAATAATTTTACTTTTCGCTTGGGTTAGGATTTTTTAATTTTCATTTATCTATTCCTATTATTATCACTGTGATTCAGGACTTTTATTTTATCTAGTTTTTTTTTGTCTGGAATATTTTCAGCAGTGAACTTACCTACATAACCCAATCCATTATAGGGTTAGGTTTCAATGTGTTTCAATTGACAATTGTCTGGTTTTGGAAATACGAAGTACGAATTTGCTTCAAAGTGAAGTATAGGGCGTTGCTCACTTCCAATACGTGTCTATGGAAACGGACGAGAAACAATTTCAGACGCAGCCTGGATAGTCATGTCAACTTCAAACCATGGAGGAAGGAAAATAGAAACAAACAAAGAAACTGTTTCTGGAGTTCTGGTGGTGTATTCTTTCATGTCTTGAGATGGCCCAGTGTTCACGAATTGTTAATTTTATAACATTTGAATAATTAAGAGAGGTTTTCGGTAACACCATGTGAAATCTCTTTTGAGTTGTGTAGGTTCTGAAAAGAACCGGTGGTTAATGACTTAACGTTTCGATCAGTATGCTCTGATCGTCTTCAGGAGAATGCTGGACTCTGTTGCCGGATGTTGCTTATGTACTGCCTTGTAGGGGATTAACTGGGAATTTACATTGGAATAGACAATCGCTAAATGTTGAAACTGGAATCAACGCCTTGTTCTGCATATACCGATCGAGCTTGGTCCCACTTTTTTTATGTGCATTTCGCCTTTTTCACAGATTTGCAAACAATTCGCTATAATAATTGAACCCTTGAACCAACGTGAAACTGTCTGCCAAGTTCGCCATTTCGGGAGTCGAACTACACGGGTACGGTAACGCGATTAAACGCCACGTTGCGTCAAAGTGCACTGTAAAACACACGGGGACATTACTCCCAAAGATTATTGTGATGATGATGATGTAAAGTGAATTGGTTCAATCATATTATACTCAAACATAAAAAGTGTAATTGTTTGGAAAATACTGTTAGCGATTAGAAACAGTTTGTTGATATTTCGATGCTTATAACTTAATGATATTACTTTGATATCAAAGTGGATTACATCAACACCATTCTTAGATTGTTGGTAACTAGTGTCATGGATGGTTTTTGACGTGCAGCACCAAATCAATCAAATCCAGGCAAAAACAAAGTCATGAGACTTATGAAGTAGCAAATGATAGCTAAGGACAACTTTGTTTTCTATAAATCAGATTATATGTTAGGAGGTTTGCTCAGTATCATGACAATGTCTGAAATGTCGACCTTTTGCTTTGATCCGTGCTTTACGTTGACATGGCTATTGTATTCCGATCAAATCCGAATTGTCTAATTTTGCAAGTTCCAAAGTTATGTCATTAATAACGAAGCTTGAACCTACGACGTTCGGGGACGTTATGCCACTCCGTTTCACCCATCAGTTTACCAAACGCACTCGCCAGAATTTAAAGCACTACATGTATTTAGCAATTAACCGCCGTGTTCGATGGTGATTTTGTAACTAATGGGTGTGCAATTAGCGGGTACCACCGCCGAGCACACCGTGCGACGGGCTGACAATGCGACCGTGCAAAGACCGCACAAAGACCTGCCCTCTTTATATCACCGCTTCTCATCAGCCCGTCTCGTCCCGAGTTCGCGGCTGAAGATTGATTCTTCAAAGACCTCAAGCAGTGTTTCTAGAGTGTTATAAGATGAAGTCACTTATCTCCAACTATGGCCAGGAGATAATGTGTGTCCCTGGACAAAATGCCGGAACTGTTTGCTACTTTGTGTTTAACTCGTTAGTCATTCATCGTGTCAGGTTTTCTTTTTGAGGGCGAGGCCATTAGCAGAAGCTGGAAACTAAAGTACTTGGCCAGAGAATATGTCAAGTTCACTGTGCTTTTCACGATTTCTTTATGTTAGTTCTTTATTTTATTTTCCTTTTTTTTTTATTGACATATTTTTGTTGATAATTACAAAAGCTTTGGGGAGATTTTTTGTACAAACATGATCTGCAGTTTATCCCCAATAAATAAGCTGATGAAAGTAAAACAATCTCTGTACCGAACAGTTTAATCAGGTCTTTCTTATTTTATAGTTTTACTTATAACTTTTTGTTCATATAAGATTTGATTTTATCTGTACCGTCATTGGATGGCACCTAAATGCTGCTTGCTTTGTTGCTATTATGGGAGCAGGAAATATTGTTTTGTCAAAACGAATTGCTATATAAATTTTACACCAATCAAAATCAAACTATCGCCACATTATTTGTTAGAAATCCCTTTTATCGCATAATTTTGATCCATTGCTTGTGTTTGTTATACTCAATTAATAATTTATGACGTCATCATTGTTTTGGGGTGTTTTGGGTGGGTGGTTTTTTTGCTTAATAACTAAACTAGAACAGACAGCCCCAAATTAGCACTAGGCCGAAATGTACAGGTCAAGTGCGGCCAACGAACAGTTGATCATAAATGGCAGTGTGTTAAAATAAACCGCCAAAATTAATAACGCGAGTGCCACCGTGCAAAGCAAAACGCCGTAATGAAAAAAACGGTTGCGTGAGTATTGCGCTATTTAGAGTAAATGGGGGAAAGCAATTTGTAATATCGCTGTTACTGTTGAGATAGTGGTACAACATAATGTATTTTCTCGTAAACGTATAGTTATTGCGGTGTTGCGTCGCTCCGGAGCAGCCTTTACTAATAATTAATTATCTCTGTGTTGTTTGTTGCCGTTCCTAATTAAAGATGTGATGGAGATACTGTTATGTTTTAAATAATATGACATTTTGTTACTGATGTAAACTACCATTTGAAAGCAGGGTGTACTTTTGTCTAAAACCAGCATCCTCACTCGGTGTATCCCAACCCCAACATAATATGCATAAAATAACAAACCTGTGAACATTTGGGCTCAACTGGTCATCGAAGTTGCAAGAAAATAATGAAAGAATGATCATCCTTGTTGCATAAAATTGTGTGTTTTCAGATGCCTGAGACCTGAAGTCTTTCTCAGATTCAAATATTTGAGTGAAAATTACCTCTTTCTCTAAAACTACATTACTTTAAAGGGGGTCGATTCTATGAATATTTATATCAACAACTCTCTAGTGCTCCGTACCAATTAAGTTTTTATGGTCATTAACTTGTGGAGTAATTATTAAAAGTATATCCTACCTTTAAAACATTGTTAATGCACAATGTTGAACCTGCCAAAAGCTTGTAGACAAAGCAGTCACCGGCAAACCTACGGCGTTTACTCTGAAAACGTTCCACCTTAAAGCTGATTTGATTAAACACTAATTGAATAGCTTCGAAAAAATACAGAGGATTGGAAATATATATTAGGATAGGAAACCGTACATAAAAGGGCACATTATTTATAGGCATAGGTGACAGTAAGTTACTGCTGAGAGCAGTGTGACAGATGGCATTACGTTATACAGTAAACGACTCTAAAAGCTCGTGCTGTGCCAAACGGTATTCCGTATTTTGTTTCTTCCGTTTTCAGTTTTTTATAGGTCGTGCAAGTCTCGCGCGTATTTGCACATTTTGGGACCACTTTGGTCTCACGTGTATTTAACACGCCAAGGAAACAAACTCGCGCACTTTAACGGGTCCCAATGTTCGAATACGCGCGAGACTTGCACAGTCTATACCTGTGGTTTTTTTTCTCAATCTTGGACGGTTCTGAGTATAGTCAGAGTGTTCGGATGTGATTTCAATCACCTCACCAATATGGTGAAGTTAAAGGTAGCATCAAGTCGAGCTGCCCTATTGTAACCTATTCATGAAGTCCTTGACTCTTTTTTGTAACTTGCTGCATAAAATAAAACTCTGCAGACGGTCTCTTGTTTTTTGTTTGTTTTGGGTTTTTGGTTTTTTTTACTATCCTGGGCCCAATTTCATAGAGCTGCTTAAGCAAAAAAGTAGCTAAACACAACAAAAGTATGCTTACCAGAATAAGGTTACCATCAGCCAAACTACCATGTCACATGTACAATTTGTGACTGGATATCCTGCTTATTTCTGCTCAGCCGACATATTTTAAGCGTTATTCTGCTTAAGAAGTTCTATGAAATCATAGGGCCTGTTGATGAGCATGACGTAATTCCACAATAAGCCACGCCCAGTTCACATGGCTGCACTGATACCATCAGGAGTCCATGGGAGTTGCATCGAGCTAGTTTTTCTTTGATGATTATGCAAGAAAAGTTATTTATTGAACTTGGCATTTGCGTACGTCACTGGGGCCTTTTTAGAACTACAAGTTTCTGCTAGAAGAATTGCTTTTGAGTGATGAAATGGGTGAATTTTTGTGAAATTACTCACAAACGTATGCTAGCTTTGGAGCCAAAAGATAGCGAAAACTGTTGGCGCTCAGCAGATGCGCACGCGTGTAACGCAATGACTTGCCAACAGTATTGGTATTAAAACTGATGTCATTTCATCATAATAAACAGCGCCCTCTTCAAGTACGTCCGGGAATGGCGTTGAGAGTGGGTTTTGTTTTGGGAGACATAACATTTTTTTGCGATTTCTTGACTTTTCTTTCACATAACGTCCTGCTCGCTAAGACTCAAAGTTTGATTGAAAATATCAAGACTTGCCAATGAAAGATGGAACGATAACTCACTACCTATAGAGCCGGAAGTACCAACATTTATATTTGCTATTTCGGTTTTCCAAATAGTAACTAAGCACATTATGAGTGTGCACTAAATCTCTGACGCCGAAGCTTTCCCTCAAACACGACCACCCTTCCTGATGAAACTAGCATAGGTTGGTTGTACGGTGTCTTCACCGAAAACTAGATATTGATCGAAATGAATTTGCTCCTTAGAAAAAAATGCTCCGTACAGCTTTCGCAGTCTTTCGCGGTGTTCTACATGCCCATGGATTTCAATGACTGGGCTATGACCAATAGTACAACCGGAAATATCATCATCAGCATCTGAAAGACCTTTGTAGCTACATTAAATCAGACTTGGTGTACATCAGAATTTTTCCTGATTTCAAGATTTTTCCTTGGTCTCCTTGCACAATCAGATTTTCTTGAAAGAGGCGAAATTGCCATCACAGATAAGAAAGACTTTGCCAATTGTAATGAACAGACCATCATTATATATTGTTGACATGATGTATATAGAGTCAGATGTAAACTTGAATTTTCAACTTTCTTAACATTTTGATATTCTATTGACTTTTGTCTCAACGCAAAGAAGGAACTTTTTATATATTTTCAGGATTTTTTTTTATGTTCATACAATCTCATCCCTGATTAAATGTGTGACTGCTGACTCCGTGCCACAGAACAGAGCAAACTCCCTCCTCGCAAGTGGAAATCCTTGCATCCACCAATTGCAAATAAAAGCCGATCCGCATGAAATACCAGATCTGATTGTGAGTTTTGATGAAGGATATCTCTTGGTTTCCCCAGCAGTTAATTATCGCCGTAGTAACCAGGAAATGCAGCCCTCTGACAACATTGGTTTACACGCAAAATGAGTTGATATGGTGCGTGGTATTACAGTATTAAGCACGCTTCAACTGTCACTAGGAAACCATAATTCACAAATCATCTTGGAATTAAACTAGTGTTTATGAATAACCACAGCGAGTTTGGAGACTTTTCTGCGTAAAGATCGTAAACACTCGAAAATGCACGTTATTACAACAACCTATATTTTGTCACAAAAGGTAATAATACGGTACATAGACACACACAATAACCGCAGTCATCGTAACGCTGTGTGTATAGTTTTTAAATGAAATTTTGCATTCGTCGCCTCATTAACTGTAAACTTGTTCAATGATGATGTTACAGTCTGAGTCTACACACTGCATAGTCTGACTAATCACTGTTCTTTTGCGTTTTTGTTTGCTTACATTGTTTGGTGACCGTGTTTTGTTGTTTGTTTGTTGGGGTGTTGGGGTGTTTGTTTGTTGGTTTGTTGGGGTGTTTGTTTGGTTGGTTGGTTGGTTGGCTGGTTTTTGTTTTGTTTTTTCTTGTTGGTGTGTTTGGTTTTTGTTTGTTTAGCCTATTGGGATGTTTGGTTTTGATAAAATTTGTAGCCTTTAAATATAAGTGACGATGGCTGGTTCCAATCGGGTGGTTTAGTCAGGATGTATGTACAGGGCCATTCGGCTTATAGTTCGATTAAATAAACATATATTGTGATGTAAGTGCATATAAACGAACAATTTACCAATGTGTAGACCTTCTCCCTTTTACAGTGACTTAAGCGAAAAATAATTTAAAGGGAGTGCTATTTAAACTTGTTTATAATTAAATGTTCGTTTATCATTAAATTGAATTAAGATATTTGTACACTTCTGAATTTTTCGTTATTATCGATCAAAAAAATAGGCCCCAACTTAAAGGTTTTGAAAAACTAGAAACACTTCTGCCGTTGACGGCGTGCGTTAAAATTACAATACTTGATGTTTTGTGTGGGAATTTGCTTTGTTATACCTCCATCATACTGCAACAAAGCGGCTATACAACACGGAGCTCCCACATTTTTATGACGTAGCATGAGTGATGACGTAACACAGGGCTTTTTCTCGAATCTTTCTGAAAAGCACCGGAGAAGGGTATTCAAAATGATTGTTTTTTTACACACAAAGCCTGTTTAATCTCGTGTACCGAAGTTTTTTTTAGCACAGTTCACTTTGTCCTGCCGACCACTTAATAATCAACGTATTGAAAACAAGGCCAGTTTATACATCGCAGTACGGCTTCAAGAATGAATTTTTAAAGACTAGTTACCCTTACTAATAATGTTTAATTCTTTTTATTAAGGAACGTTATCATAATCTGAGCCATTCTATTGTCTGGTGCTAATGGTTTTGAACACATGTATACATTGTATACAGTATTATACCCAATGCATATAACGCGAAACACTCTTCTGAGGTCACACGCACGTTTTTACCCACAGCTATCAGTCCAATGATCTGCCTCCTTTTGGGTTCGGTGAGGGCGCTTATTGAGAGTGTGACGTCACATGTATGTGGTCATTGATCTTCATTAATATTGATGGAGATCAATGTATGTGGTCTATTGATCCAATTCACCTGACGTCACCACAACCTTGGTTGTGCCATTTTGGGAGTCAGTTTAAACGTCCCCGTGTCTGTGTAGTGTTCATTTTAGGCCACGTGCGTGTGTCCGTACGCTTGTTGCCGTATCTTTACATGCACTCTTGACTCCCAAAATGGAAGACCGTGCGCAGAAAGTATCCGCATATGACGTCAGTGCAAGGGGCTAATGCAAACGCATAAAAGAGGGGCGTCCTCTGTAAAGTGGGTAAACAATACAGTGACGGATTTGGTTCAAACAAACGGAGGAAAAGTTATATTCTTTCGAAAAACAGTTAAATTTTTAATGGATGTTTCTGGAAATTAAGCACTCGCGGTTGGGATTGGATTAAAATTTACGCTTCAAAAGGTAAAGCAAAACAAAACAGTAATATGCAATCCCTCCCCAAAATGAATTGACTTTTTATGCGAACAACAGTCTACCCTTAATATTTTGTCACCTGTCGGCCAAATTTCATGACTCTGCTTACCGCAGAATTCTACCCTTTTACGGTCACCAATCCCCGCTTACAGAGTAGCGCCGAATTTCTGGGCAAGATGTGTAAGCGAAGAATGCTCACATGATGCAAGCACGCACACAAGCAAAACATCCTTGCTAACCCGTGAAATACGCTTACGTTAAGAGCCGATTTTTCGCTTACGGTAAACAGAGCCATGAAATTGGGCCCTGATGTTAGCAAATTGAGATTAAAATGGTTTTTGAAAAGTGCAACTTCTTCATTACAAACCGATTGAATTTGTCAAATAATTCTTTATAAACACCAAATTCAAAACAGCAATACACCTGCACATTTCTTAATAGTTTGTTTGGTTTTTATTTGAAATGCTGGAGCATTTACCTTTGGCGAAAGTCAATCAACAAACACACAAAAATACAAGGAAACGGTTTCCACTCTAATCAACATAAACTTGTCATCGTTGGCAAGTCCTCAAACGCAAGTCGTCTTGTTTCACTTTTGTTTTGTATGCCCGACCACGCTGCGTTGATTAATTTCCTTCAGAGGCAACGGAAAATCACTTGAAATTCAGGAAACCCGGCAACAATTAATAAACTTCTCCCAAATCACAAACGCATACAAATAAGATTGGCTATTTAGTTTGAACGCCCGGTACGTGTAAGCCGTGTTCGCCGGTAGTGCATTATCCCCGTGGCCTTCTGTGTGTACACTTTACGCAATCGTGTCCACGCATACCATTCAGCTGTTACACGACATTATAACCACCCACGCTTGTTGTTCCAACAAGAGTGTTTTTAATGAATAAATTATTACCAGTAATTCAATCAGTTCGCGTGATCCATCCTCCAGCTGCTTATAGAATTAGCTCTTGTTCAAGTGGACCGTTGTAGGTCACTCTTTCAGGCACCTGAGAAACTGAATAATTTCCTGAGAAAAATGTAGTAAACTGTTAAAAACAAATATGTACACTATTTTACAACGTGTTTATAAGATAAAGGCTAATCACTCTCTCGTTGCTGGCCTATGTTGAAAATGGCGACTCTGGAACATTAACGAGTATTAATCAGATTTTCACACTAGTTCTCTTTGTTTTCCTTTAAATTTGTTTGATGAATATTTTTTTAAATGACAGAGATAAAACACAGACGCTTTGACTCTGAAATGAGGCCCCGAAGTTCCATTACTGGCTGATTTGAAACTTGGATTGGGTCTTCAGTACCAAATTCAGTTTTGTGATGGACTCTTTTTCCAATAGCAAGAGTCCCCACGAAAGTGGAGGGGATTAAAGTATGTAGCCTCACGTTAAAATGGTGTAAAATGACAATGTATTTAATATTCTTTCAGAGCAAAATATGAAACATGACGTCATTGGATACCAACAAGAAATGGGCCTATCCATTCCAAAGAAGAACTTTTGCTTTTAAGCCAAAATGTCAAAATCATTGCCGTTTTGGTTGAATATCTTCAAAAATCAGGTATGAACTAAAACTTATCCGTACAATAATGTACAGACCCATATATTTGAAATGTGACGTCATTGGATGATTTGGATGTTGTGGAAGGGTATCAAATACATTGGCATTTACACCGTCAAAACGTGAGGTTAATACAGACTTGTAGTTTGTTGTCCACTTTATGTTACGCCTAAAGCAAATGGTTCCTGCGATGGGCAGATCCATGACAATGGATGGCTTGCCACGTGCGCATTATCCGAAGACTGTCTGATTTGGAGTTTTATACATTCATCCGGGTGATGCATTCGTGGTTTGTTTCAGCATTGTCAACGTTTGGATTTTTTTTTTAACTTGTGGATTTAGGAATTGTAACCGATCGTCCCAGTGTTTTAATGCATTTTGTTCTTTTCGAAGGTTCTGGTATGCATTTGATGAGTCCAACTTTTTGATGTGGATGAGCACCTTTGTTGATCTATTTTAAATGTAGGCATTTCTGCAAACTATGGGTGAAATTGTTGAAAACACCCTTGCCATACTGCATCATTATAGGAGAACCACGGTTAACTGTCCGTTCTCTTGACAGTGTTAGGACTGTATTTGTACAACTCCACCGGCTATCTTCTTATGGCGTTGTTTAGGTAGGCCTATGCATTCCGAACCGCGAAATTCACCTTTTCATCAATCTCAGGAAGTAATGTCGTATGCTTGGTCGTTATGAGATTGAGGTACCTGGACAACCACCGCTCTCGACTTCTTACAGCACCGGGAAAAACGCCGGCACCTCTGGTTCCGTAGAAGCCGGCAGGCCGTTTCTCTCAAAGCTCCGTTCATGCACACGTAGATGATGACATTGAACCAACTGTTTGACAACGCTAACCAGGTAACTAAAAAACCCACCCAGTGAGGGACGGGGAAATTCTGGATGCTGCTGTATAAGATAGCCACGCTGTACGGCAACCAGGCCACCGTGAAGGCTATTGTGATCACGCAGAACATTTTGATAGCCTTGTGCTCGCCTTGCGGTATCGGGGGAGCCGCGCGCCGGTTCGGGATGGAGTGAACGCGGCGGGGCTGCGTCACAACATCCCTTGATGTCGTCGGTACCGGGGCCTGGTTGGCTATCATCCGGGTGTGCTTCCGGCTGATCTTAAACATGATCCAATACATCACTGATAACACCGAAGACGGTAGTATGAAAAAGCACAGTGAGATTATGGACGCATATACGATGTGTTTGTTGTCCCACTTCCAGGAGCAGGTAGCGGAGAGATTGCTGTAGAATACCGGCGGGCTGATGAACCACGACCCGCCGATTGCTGCTACCGAGGCCACGCATACACTCATGGTTATCACCACAGCTTTCTTCCGTGTCATGATGTTCGGGTAATGGAGTGATTTCTTAACGGCTATCATCCTGTCCACGGAAAGACAGACCAAGAAAGACACTGACGCAAGGCAGAAGATGGTAACGAGAGCCGCAGTGGCGCGGCACAGGCCCTCTCCCCAAAACCAGTTGCCCGTGGCGGCTGGCACAACCGAAAATGCCGCAATAACTCCCACGGAGAAATCCGCTGCAGCCAGGGCGATCATGAACACCTTTGCACTGTCGGACAGAGTGGGTGTCCGGTAAATCACCCATGCACAAAATAAGTTACTGAGGATTGTGAAGATGGAGTCGACGGCGATGAAAATTGTCCGTAAAACCACCAGTATGGTGCTAACGTCATCCTTCCTTGGCATGTACACTTGCAAGAAGGCGGGGTCCACTCCCGGATCGGATCCGTTGAAATTCCCACCAGCAATATCAGTCGAATTCATCCTACCGTAGATGTTTACACCTTCAACATTTATGATAGCAAAAGCCGTCAAACATTGAGCAAGTCCATGGCCAGCTAGCTCTTGAGACTGCGAAGTGGAAGATATCAAAACCGCTATCGAGCGGTTTTTTATATAAGCAAATCCCACAGCAGTGAGACAAAAAAAACGCAGCGGTAGTTTATTATTAACTGATTTGTTTTACCGAGTACATCGGTTATTCCATTATCCTTCAAAGGTACACGACTGAAATATTAAGGATGACAGCCATCGTTCCGGCAAGTCAGTGACACGAGCACGAGGGAGAGTTTTCTTGCAAACGATTGGGGATATGTTAAGAGTTTGGTTTAGTTTAAACAATTTCTGTAGGGGTCAGCCGGCCGCTGTTGGTGAATGTGTGATATGAACTGTGGTCGCGGTGTCTTGAGTATCTACATGTATATAGCGAGCGGGGCTTAATGCTTGCTGTTTCGAGTTGTATGTTTTATCACTGTTATTTATAGCCACACAACATAAACATTGAAAAAGCTAATGCTCAAGTACAAGGGCGTCTTGGTTATCCTGCCGTAACCAGAAAGAAGGAAAGGAAAGTAATGTTTTGCGAAAGATTTGCGGCTATTGGGCGCCCGAGCAAGGTGGGTCTGTTATGTAATCCAAAAGTCCCCCCTGTCTCTCCCTCTCTTTATCTCTCTCTCTCTGACAACAAAAGGACTACCTGTTATAATGGAGGTAAACCTGTGCTTTTTCTGTAAGATTTTTATATGTTTACCAAAAAATGTTCACATATGTATATGTTGATTAGACCTGTTTTTGCCAGTGAATCTGCCGACATTGGAAACCTGTTTACATTTAAAATATACATGTAATATAAAAAAAAACTCGCATGGATTAAGTTCCTCCATGATTATACTCAGTACACCAGCTACTGTGCATTATTAATAGCGTTGCTAACCTTAAAAAAAGGAATAGAGACTTTTACTTTTAATGAAACAACTGTGTGTTTTGTTTGTAACAGTGAAGCTTCCGTGTGTATATACTTTCATTATCGCCGTTGGCTTACTGTAAATACCGCGTGACATATACCGCCGATGTAAATTGATTGATGGGGTAGCGTGTAATGGGTATTTGATGTATTAAAGGGGCATAGAGGGCACTTGAATGCTGCAGGATCACTGAGTGCATGTCGGTCAAAGGGAAATCAGGGCATTCAATGACCAATGAATTGGACTCGGTTTAGCTCCGTGGTTATAGAGTTTCTTTCATGCAACTTTGTAATTTAAAGGGAAGAGCAACCTCTTTGGTTTAAGACCTGATGGTGTTAGGGAGGGTCCATCCGGCATCTTAGTCCTCTCATTTTCAAGGAACAATAGGCCTAGACATACAATTAGCTGTCATTGTTAAACAGGTTTTATGAATGTTGTAGTATTTATTATTTAATCAGCGCTTCCAGTAGATTCTATAACGAGGAGTTTAATAATAAACATTCTCTCGAAAAGTGACACATTTTCAGACGGAAATATTTTTAACGTCATAATGTAGTTCCGATACAAACTTTATACCGAGTTAGCTTTTAAAGTTTAAACAAAAATTATTAACCCAAATCATCTGGTGTCATCACCACAAAAAAATGTTCTTGCGCCATTTTGGGAGTCAATGGCCCCGTGTGCATTTTATCGTACGTTTAGGCGACTCGGCATTTACACACTTGCCATAATTTACGACGTGCATTTTACCCCCCCCCCCCGGGGGGGCGTGGCAGACAGTAGCCATGCGTGACGTTGGTGCAAGGAGTCCATAATAACTCAAGTTTTTAATGAGCAAGGCAAATGTCAAATTTAATTTTGTGATGTTCTCATTTTCAAATAGATAGAGTCCTTATGTGAGTGGGGGAAAATTTCGAGTCGCTATTAACCTCACGTAAACGTTGGTGTAAACATCAGCCATTGCTTATCGATACCCTTCTGGGGCAAAATTTGTCAACGTCAAAAACATCCGATGACATCATTTTTTGAGAAAGTTGGTCTGTACATTTTTGTACGGGGCCGCTTTGGTTTATTCCCTGTGACTTTCAACGATATTCAATCCAAACTGCCTTGAATTTGACATTTTGTCTGACGAAACATTTCTCCTTGGAATGTAAAGACTCATTTGTTGTTGACATCTAATGACGTCATGTTTCGAATTTCGCCCTGAAAAAGTCAGGTCAATGAATCAAAACATCCCGAACAAAAATGTACAGACCCATTTTATCAGAATGATGTCATCGGATGTTTTGGATGTTGACAAAATTTGCACCCTTTATTTTTTCAACGAATGTTGTGCACATCCTTAAACACGGGTTTCCATTAGCAAGTGTATACGCCCGTGACTGGTTTGCTATTGAAATTAAAATTGGTGATGTCATTATAAATAGATACCGAAAGAATCATTTTAACACCAGAGGTTGTCACACAGTGCAGGCAGCACTTACGTTTGGTAATGATGGTACTGGGTTACGGTGCAATTGTGGTGTCCTCTGTAAATCTAGATCATAGTACCATACCTACAGTACCCAAAAGAGATCTGAATGTTGGCGGAGATCGTGGATGGGTACGGTACATAAACTAGACGGGGCTTGTTTAGGCAATTATTTCATTGTTTTGTTGCCTGTGTTAAACACGCTGTTATGTCGGTGGATGGGTTGTTGAAGTTTGTGTAGTTTTGTATACTAGACCTACATTTCAGTGATATCATTTTTCCAGAATCATATAATCATCAGATATTGTAAGAGATATGGACAGGGTCAGTTGAAGTATTTTTATATAACAGGTGGCGGCGTTTCCATCGCCCGTATTGATATTGCGTGGAGCCGTCGATATTGGTGCATGCAGTCAGACCTGAGAAAAGCCAACAAACTGCGTGACTACTATCACGTACTGGGTTCACTGTACAAGAATATTGAGCATATGGCCACTCACTATAAATATCGATGTTGGGGTTGCGTGTGTGTTTTCCGGTGCCATTTTGGTAGGCCTAACATTCTAATTTGAGGTTGCTGTACATTAGACAACATGGCCCCAAAGTGTCACACGAAATGTGAAGAAATCAACTTAATGATTGAACCGCAAGCAACGGTGTGAAAAAAGTCTATGAAAACGCCAAACACGTCCGGCTGGATCAGTTTTTTCTGACAGATCAATAATGTGAACATACTGTGAACAAGAGAACAAAACATGTATATTACTAATATATAACATTGTTTGTTTTTCTTCTGTTGAACTGTTGAGTGCCTGCCCGAATACAAATTGTCAAGTGTCATATTTGCCTGCTGTTATAATGTTGACATGTTTTGGGTTTGTCATTTTTCGTTGTTGGGGTGTTTCTTTGTTTGTTTGTTTGTTTCTCCCTTTCTGTACTTACTTCTTTCTTTCTTTCTTTCTAGATGAGATTTTAGTTCACCCGTGCCATGCCAATGCAATTTGTTTCACTTCTTTCGCTAATAATGCAGCGTGTTATATTGATTATGGAGACAAGGTTCGCGAATAGATAACTCAAGATTAGACTTGTAGCTTTTCAAGATTACCAGTACATACTTGAAAGTGAGTATACCGTAAAGATAACTGTGTAGACAGACTGCAAATAGCTGCGTGTACATGATTAAAAAAAATGCCCGTTGAAAACCAATTAAAAAGATAAATACCTAAAATAGTGTGTTGAAAGATAGTAAAAAAAAAGCCCGTGCCAAGATTATAAGCTTGTGTAGACTGCAGCCACTATGCATTAAGTCTTAGGACTTTAGCAACAAACTGATTTGTGAGCTTATTTCATTTGGCCTAATATTGGTGGCGTGTTATAATGGAAGGTTATTAGAGTAATATTATTGTAGGGCTAGGGTAAAAGTTAGAATTAGGGTTTTCGGGTTATGGTAAATGCTGGAGTTTTTATCCTAAAAACTCTCGGGTCGGAATAGTCCCTGGTGTCCTTGGGGACATGATCCATTTCATGGGTTAGGCTCATTCGGAAACTGGTTTTAAAAATTGGATTTTGACTTGGATTCTCTGTCAGTTTGACACAGTTTCGGGTCAGTTTGACACAAATTCCATGTCACACTGACCCAGTTTGGTTAGGTCCTTGCTACTCATAATCAACAGGAGTTGTTTGAGTGTAGAGAGAGGGGTAAGCTTAGGAGATAATTTAGCCACTGATAAATTTATTGTATACTGAAATTGGAGGTCTGCAGATAATGCAAAACATTAATCACAGTGCAGCCATTTTGATTCATTACATTCAAGTCAAGTGTAACAGCAACAAAAAAACAAGGCATTTATCATTGCCTTTTTTACACGAGAACATTTTACATTTGTGAAAATCCCTAATTATGAGTTACATGCACCTACAGTTCAAGACTGATGCACTCATTGGGCACAGTATCCCTGGCACGTATTGGGTTGCGAAGAACTCGATAGTGATTGAGCACACAACGCTACCCTTAAGTGCTTGATGGATTACATTTAGACGTGTGTCTTTGCAGGTCTTTCTTTACATTAGTCTCTGGTGAAGAATTGAATCAATTCCCTAAACACAGCCACTGCAAATTGTACAATGTTTACTTGATCCTGGAGGAACATGATACAACACTTGGATCGGGCACCGTCACCAGAGAGGGCGCTCTTGTAGATAACGTGAAGAACTACAATCTGCCATAAGAAACAATTCGTGTTCGAATTGGTGGCTGCGGCTGCGGCTGCGGCTGCGGCTGCGGCTGCGGCTGCGGCTGCGGCTGCTGCTAAGGGTGTTGTCATGGGCATCCTATGCTTCGACACGTTTAAGCTGCAGCCTCTAATTCCGACACGGCCTTATTGACAACATTTGTGGTCTTTGAGGAATCTATCAATTTATGGGCTGAAATGACAATCATTGTAAAATTCACTGTCGCTCTTTTCGTATTTTTCGCTCTTTTTGTCTTCCAGCGGACGGCACTTCCAGCGGAAATAGCCTTTTCACCGACATTCACACTTGTGTCCCAACTTTTCCGACTGCAGGGAAGTCTGTATGGCTGTACGACCATACGTTGCTTGTCATACTTTATTTGCTTCTGAGTGCAAATTTACATATACATGTATCTCTAGTTCAATCTATAATATATTTATATTTTAAAAAAATAACATTGTATTATAGTTTTCCAACAAATTTCTTTATTGTCAATGGTATAAGGCCAATTTACAAAGCTATTACGTTGTATGCACTGCCAAGTTGTATACACTGCAATAATTTATTACAAGTAACATTATCCTGGGCAATGTGTTGGTGGCAAAACCATAAGTAGACATCATGTGATACAATAACAGTCTGCCATCGTTTGTTTTTTGTTATTGTAATGCTGATTTATAGGCAAAATGTATCGAAAAAGATACAACGAAAGTAACTTGTGAACGTTTCAGTTGAATAGTGTCTATTCGTTGAGAAAACGGCAAAACCGTCATAGCATTTTCACCAAGAACGTCGAACCCGTCCACGTTTTATAGTGAGATGTGCTCGTCATTCACAGAAGGTACCAACCGCCAACAATTTCAAAGAGTTGCCTACAATCTTTTGAGATTCAAGTTTTTCGACATCTTTTCAAATTTTTCAAATTTCAAATTGTACTACATACTTTTATTGATTTTTAATCTCCAGACGAAGTAATTTCATAGGATGCTTGCTACCATTATCATCTTTATAACAAGAAGGCTTTCGGATAAAAATTACACAATTTCTTTTTGGAGTCGATACCATAGGATGACCCGACTTTTATGGTGGTAATTTCCCAATAGTTATGTGACATAGTTTCTCTTCCTTCTACCCTTCTACTCTCTTTAAAAAAAATTACTATCAAGTAATAAGCCACAACGACAAATCTTACAAGTTTTTGCAGTTCTTGGCATTGCCATCTTCTCCAGTAGCAGTCAGTTTGTTCTTCCGTTTTTGTATTCGATTGGTCTGTCTCATACTTCAATCGTGTGTATCTAGTGTTACTACGTATTTTCTTTAATTCAAAGGCAAGCCGTTGGAAGTGTTTATTTATCCTGGATCTTCCTTCCATTCAGTATTCTGGTTGCCTTATTGCTCATCAGTTAGCACTTACTTTTTTGAATTGCCTAAATAAGTAGATGTACATTTGAACTGAATTAAGGTAGTGTAATTAATTAACTGAATTAAGGTAGTGTAATTAGTTAACATAATTAGGGTGGTTTAAATGTTTGTATGCAGTTTCAACTGTTAGCATAAAAATCAATTGGATCAGTGCAATAAGGTCATATCGTATATATACATAATTTGAAGTATTGCAAGTACATGTACAATATTACGCTGTATCATGTTCAAGTACAATGTAACAAAGTCTTGTGGTATATCCTGGAAGATGGACTCAGCAGGCAGGTACTAGTTATATTGACAAAGTACGCTACACAAATTATGTGTTGTTGCAAATTATAGGTAAAAAGTCAAGAGTTCTTGAGGCTTTATCAAAGACAAAACTTCCTGATAAAACAAAAAGACGGCTGCGGAAAGAAGTGTGGCAGTGAGCCTCATGTACGAATGAGATACTAATTGTTATAAAGTCTCTAGCGTATGGTATTTCCATCTACAGTTTCCTCAAGTCTTTACACACAGACATGCCAAGCCACTACAAAGTACAAAGAGTGTATCTATAAAGCCTTGATAAATCATATTTCCAAAAATGCCTTAAATGTCCAATACAGATAAGGGAAATGTCAGCTATGCTCTTTTCCTCCAGGAATGATGGATTTCCCCTTGTGATAATGACAATGATAAGCCATGATGATATCAAATATACTCATAGCCAATGGCTATTAAGTTGGCTATTAACTGCATATCTAAAAGTTTCTTGTGGATGGAGGTGAGTTGCATGCTCCATGCATCAGTTCTGATCTGGTGGTGTTTTGAACTTGTTCCTGAGCTCTGATTCTTGTTGCCGTATATTCCTCTGCAGTTCTTCCTCTGCTGATTTGATTTGTTGCAGTTCTTCTCTCTCCGTCCCCTGTGCCAATCCGTCTGTTATGACGCTTTGTGCGTCTGATGTTTGCTTGTT
Source organism: Pisaster brevispinus (assembly GCA_023634235.1). Taxonomy (NCBI): domain Eukaryota; kingdom Metazoa; phylum Echinodermata; class Asteroidea; order Forcipulatida; family Asteriidae; genus Pisaster; species Pisaster brevispinus. The sequence goes on from JAMKCF010000011.1 coordinate 5,432,170, forward strand.
ACTGAGATTGCCGTAAATTGCCATTGCCTGGTGGAGAGACATGTCAGAAAGTATTATTTGTGTGCTTTTCAAAATTAATGAAAAACTCTGCATCAGTTTTTGGACAGCAGTTCTTCATGTGTCATGCCTATAGATAGTTCCCACTTAAAATCACTCAAACAGTATAGGCTGGCCATCTTTATGAGCAAGTCAATCTTTTTTTTTAATGCACAAGTATGTGTTTTGTGCAAACTTCATTTGTGGCATGTTGGAGTTTCATCGAATTCCTTACATGATTGGTCGCTGAACCACTTGGGAAATATCGGAACGATCTATAAAACCATTATCATATTAAAGCCATTTTGTTCTTTTCCCATCCACATCAATGTAACCAAACCGAGGCTGGAAGGGCAAAACAGTCCGGTGCCTTTTTGGTATAAGGAGAATGGGCGTTTTCCATTGTTATTGATGATAGGGAACCTAACAAAGATGGTAACAGAATGATACAGATTTATCAAACGCCAACAGCAGACTTGGCATTTAGTTTTCTAAAAGTGTGTATCAAATGGCTTACCCAAACACAATAAAATCAAATATGCAACTTTGTTTTGGGGGTAGTAGAGGAGACTGCCAGGCATACACAACTTTTTAAGGTGTTTTTCAGTTTTATATGACACTAAAAAAGCAACAAAGCGGATTCAGTTGATCAGCCAAAAAGTTGCATGCCTGTGAAATGAGTGCATGCATACCATGTTTAACACAATTGACAGGATTTTGTCTGTCTAGTTACCATTATACATATCGTCTGTTGGATTTAAATGGATTTTGTGTAAGTTTCATCAATAATGCCTCATTTTTGTCTCATTTTTGTCACCAACTACAAGTGTGAGTACAAGTTATAAGTAAATAACAAGTACAGTGTACAAACAACAACACAATGGTTGGCCTTTCCTCCAGTTGTTGCACATACACTTTTTAAACTGGCAACCTTTAGCAAGACCCTCACCAGCACATGTTATATTATCATGTACATTTTTGTTTCTGAGCTTTGTCTTGTCTTACCTGTCCAACCATACTACTGATGTCTCCTGTATTAGTCGGTAAAAGTATGGTATTCCCCGTTTTAGCGAGGTGACCAAATGCCGCTACATACTGCTCAGCTACGTTCAGGGAAGCTGCATTACCTCCGTCCTGTGGAAACGAAAAAATACATCTTAAAGAAAAGTTCGGAGATTGTCATCTGCATGCAAATAGTAAAATCCTTTATGGGGTTTTGATAAAATAATCTCTGTATGGAAGGGATGAGAATTGATGATTTTGACAATTCCTGAAAATGGCTTGTAGGCCCGGGTTCCCCATTATCCTAGACCAAGAACCTCCCAGATGAGTACAATTCAGGAGGTTTATAAACTGTGTGCATCACCAGAAAAACAAAACTAAAGTTTAAGACACAATGTGGCTTAATTCTTTCTCCTTTGGTTAATTGCTTTATTTCTTTTGAGAAATCTGAATGGTTTCAGATAAAACCTGAACAAAATAAAAGATCCTGAAAAATCACATGCCTGGTCTAGTCATTATTCTTTTTCTGGTCAGTTTTTGTGTTGTAGCTCATGTTTGTTTGTAAACTGTGAGTAAATCTGTGTAAGGCACTAGACACATTCAGTTTTATTATCAGTAACTATATTTGTTTGTACATGTTGTAAGTTCAGTGAATGAAATCCTAAAATTTAGGGTCGTTTTTAAAAATCATTGAACATATTTGAGACACTCATCCTATGAAAATAGTTATTATTTTTGCTATTCCTTGATTTGAAATTATTACTTTTGTAAAAATGTGTTCAAGCACTTCTCTTGTGAAGCCATTATTAATAAATTCTTCATTAAAAACCCTCACTCCCTCGGCCCACTTGCCAACAGGTAAACTCAATCCTGAACTATCCTCCACTCTCATGGCACTCAACATGTACATCGAAATGTTTGGACTTGAATAAGATTGGTATGTCTGGCCTATGGAAAGCAATTGTTACTTGGGCTAACCGACCTCAATCCTCCCCAGTCAGACAAAACTTCCTGAAGAGGATTTCGGAAGGGTTGGGGTTAAGATACTTAAAAAATTGTCAATACAAGGACAAAGGAAGAATCTAACCCTTTTCCCGATAGCTTCTGCTACGAGTGTGAGGGCCTCGGCTCGTGCCTGGGCCTTAGCGATGATTGCATTAGCTTCACCAGATGCCATGTTGATCTGCTCTCGTTGTAAGGCCTCGGATGCCAAGATCTTGGCTCGTTTCTTGCCCTCTGCCACATTGATTTCTGATTCTCGAACACCTAGAGGTGTTTAGATGAATACATGAGAATTATTATGATAGCTCAGAGAATTTACAAAGACCAACACATATTATGAGACAAATCTGAAAATTCTACTTCAGACGATTTTCATTTCAAAATTTCTTTCCATTTCAAGATGATTCAGTTCATTTTCCCCCATTCTTTTTCAATGTGAGTCTTTTAGGAGACTGGGTGGCAGCAGACTTCATTGATTCTAGAAATTTGTACAAGGTAATTCTGTTTCAACCCATCCAAGTGAGTTGATTCCATGGCGAGGCAATTTAGATAAGAATGACAAAATCTAGTGGCACCAAAAGAATAAATATCTCTTTTGATTGAATTTTTAAGACTGTCCATGGATAATCCCCTTCATTGCATCTGATGAAGTAGTTGTTGCAACAAAAGCTCATGCAGGTTTTTGCAATTTATACTTTAGTCTTAAAGTGCTACCAGTACCATTTCTTGTTCAATCTGTCCGTGTCAGACTAACACAGCTATCTCTATAATTGATCACACGGTCATCATTAGCAATTGTCAAAGACCAGTATCCACACTTTGTGTCACCCAACATATGCATATGTGGAAATTGAAGACCAACCAGGTACCTTGTATGTTTTCACTGTTTTTAAACATTTATTTGACTCATTTGACAATTTTTTTTTGAAATCTCAAGCAAACATAATTCAAAGGAAGTTTTCCACCATGACCATCTTTATACCATGCAAGTTTTGTGCAAATCTGTGAGCATTTAGGTTTTCAATCTTACCAGTGTTGTGTGCAAACCCTTTACATTATATTTCTCTTGAAACGAAAAGTTAACCGATGACATACCATCCCATCAAACCTTTACTTCTCGACCTCGCAGATCTGTGTCCGATAACGTACCTTCAGATTGTAAGATGACGGCTCTCTTCTTCCTCTCAGCTTCGACCTGCATCTGCATGGCTTCCTGGACCTTGTCGGGGAGCTCAATGTCTTTGATTTCATAACGGAGGCACTTGATGCCCCATGGCTCCACAGCTGCATTGTTTATGGCCTCTGAAGAAGGGGGAGAAAGAAGAGGTGGAAAAGGCATGAGTGTACACAGGGTGCCAGACTAGACTGTACATTGGGTTGTGCTACATTTGGACTGAAAATGGCATCCAGCACCCACGTGACCAGAGAAAACTGGTCCCTCCATGCTGCAACCACTTCAACACACAGCTCTGGAAAGTGCTTATCTGAAAAATGTCATTAGTGTTGTCATTTAATACGACAGTCCATCACTGACCCGCCCTGATCATCTTGACTGGGTTTTCCAAACACCCTTATAATGCCGACTGCCAACTCTGAATTAGCAGTAGCACTGTAGTAGGGTCCACTTTCGCAACACTGCTTACTGCGAAAATCTGCGCTTAAGACCCACAGAATTCTAATTGTGTGCTTTACAGGTAGCCATAAGCGCGGAAATCCGTGGTAAGCAGCCCTGGTGTATCAACTTTGCTTTCAGTAAACTCATGGTATATGTAAATGAAGAAAGTGTTCCTGTGATGTATTAAATGAGTCATTTGTCAACGTTGAGGATTGTTACAAGTAATCTTATATCAGCAGAGAGGTGTCTTATACTCACCTACTATACAGATGTTGAGTGACTCTCTCTCCTTGAAGACTTGATCCAAGGTGATTTTACCAATCTCAGATCTCATTGTGGTCTGTGCTAACTGAGTCACTGCATACTCAGGGTCCTCTACACCATAACTCGCCTGAAGAAATAGTTTTACAATGGTTATATGTAGAAGTAATGGTTTTACAGCATTTTAAATGCTAAGCAACTTTTCGGTACTGTTTGACAATTACCCAATTTGTTAACAAACAACAAAACAAAAACAGGTGATGTTTTGGGTTGGTTTTTGTTTTCCTTTTTTTCCCTCTCTTTTTTTATAAACTAGCCATGTACCTTCAGGAGCCCGCTGGCCCCTGATCAATTAAAAAATATCTCTGGGACAACAGCTACACTTAAAAAAGAAAGACAAGTGGGACAGTGGCCCATACCTTACTCAAAATATCATAACTGGGCCAACAAATATTCTGGAGGGCCAATATTTTGTTTGTTTCCACTGGCCCTGCCAAAACTCTTATAAATAAGCAGCCTGTGGAGATAAAGTGCAGTATCAGTATTTACTTTGTAAGCATCGGTCACTCTTAGATACAGCACACCATCTATGCGAAGAGTAACATTGTCTGTAAGAAAACAAAAGTAACAAATTGGCTCCAGTTAAAAGAAAATTGGTTCCACAAATCAAACAGTTACTTCACTTCATTTAAAGGGATGGACAGTATTGGATTTTGGATTATTCCTTGTAATTTGTTAGTTTTTGTGAGGATACTGTATAAGGGTTGAAATTTACGGGCCAGTAAACTCTTGACTGAACAAGTCCAGCATTCTTGTGTTTTTTGTTTTTTTTCAATTGAATAGCAATACCTCACTATGGAATATTGTTAATTAAACAATATGATGTTGAAATGTTGATTTTGGAGTCTGGTAAATATCTTTCAATTCTGTTGATCGATGATTACCCATAAGACAATTGGGATAAATGTTCTTTTCAGTTCAAATAAAAAAAGGTTTAATGTTAAAATGTGTATGAACAATTTTCTCATTTAGATTCTGCTCTCGTACAACAAATTTGCTGATCCAGTAAAACTTTTGAGCGTTTGAAGCGCAGTAATATTTTTCATTTTTGCCCCAAACTTTAGAGCTGCTGTATCATTTGCCCTTTTTCGAAACCACGGCTTTGGGCTTGGGCTACGGCTTAGGCTCTGTCAGTTATTTTGATAATATACGCTATTGGTACAGGGTTTCAAACAGGCAGACGGAGCCCAAGCCAAATTTGTGGTTTTGAAAAGGTCCATTGACCCCCTGACTTGGAACGCACCTCCACACAATGCATGTCCTATTTCCACTATTTGGAACATCAATTTCTTTGCATACATTTTTACTCCAAAAATAGCAGATAGGATAGGCATGGTGAGAGCCTTGTCTTGCATAACTTTATATTCTAATAGGAGACTGTGAAATGCTTGTTGGCAGCAGACACAAACAGCTGGTTTTTCAATTCCAAGTTGAAAGATATGTGTAGCCTAGTGTACATTTCATTTACTTGATTTTTTCCCTCACCATTTGTGATGGCACTCTGCTCCGGTATATCGATTGCGATTTCCTTCAGACTCTGAACATATTTGATCTTGTCGAGTACTGGAATCAGAAAATTTAAACCCTGGGAGAGAAAAGGAGAATAAGAGAAAATACTGAGTTTATCAATCACTAAGACCTTTGGAGTAAGAAGTTGTCCGAGCTTGGAAAGGGCAGCCCTCAAATCCAAGTTGCAAATGGCTTATTGCCTCCATGAAGTATCAGGAATCGTTGGGCGTTGACGGATTCGGAACATTGCAGATCCCACACAAGATTTCCTCTTTGGTTTTGGTTTAGTTCAGAGATCACAAGTTAAACCTTTCCTTTATTCAGCACTTACCGGACTGAGCACTTTGTGAAATCTGCCCATTCTCTCGATCACCCATGCTTCCTGCTGTGGCACAAAAAGAATGACCGTATTGACCTGCCGACCTGATATTGACCTCACTTGTACCTCTGATGTTAACATGCACTGTTGACGTAGAAGACCCTAGGAAAACACAAACAAAACGACCCCCACAAATTCATTATCAAAAGTGACATCATTATAAAATAAAGGCAGCGTTCTCCCTTAACAGTGGTTCGCTGGCCAAATACCAGTTAAAACATCTAAGGACCATACACTCCAACTAGTCCAAGAAGTACAGTAGTCTAGCTGGATAGCTCAATGTTGAAAAGTATCCCTTTTTACTATAAATAATGGATAAATAATGAAAAGCTAACTGGTCCTGCTGGCCAGTCACTGTAAAAGATAAGAGCAAACCCTGGTGTTCTACATCACTGAATTTTAATATTATCCACATCCTAGTATTAGTAAAGTAGTACAGCCGAAAGGACCATGCCCCTCCTCTACAAATAAAATTATCACATTTCGACCCTTGCTTGCAGAGTCTTTGCCAAAGGCTAAACGACTATAAGTACTTACACTACACTAACTTTACCGTGAAAATGAAATACTAATTATAATGTAACTGTGAACTGTAAAGTGTAATTATAATCATAACACAGTTCACAGGCTTCAATTCAACTTTCAAGTGCTACAGTACAGTGACAGAACATGTATAATAAACACTCAAAAATAGCTTAATATAAGTGGCATAAACTACCTGTGCCAGTCGTACGTTCCTCATAACAGACAACATCTTAGTCGATCTATCCAGACTGTCCAACCGGACGTATTATTGGACTTCTCAAATCGCTGTAAATGATGAAAACAACTCTTTAATCCAGCAAGTTTACTTCCAAGTTACATCATCACGTGTGATTCATAACGAGTTCGAGCAGCAGCGCCCTCTGTAGTTCTCATTGCCTTTGTTTCATGTAACAGGTCATGTCATTGGACAATTTTTCCTCGCTCTAAAGTAACCGAGTATTTTATTGGCTACTAGATCGAGCTTTCAGCTCAAGAAGGCTGACAGGTCAACAGTCAAAGGTCGTCGTCTTGCCAAAAACACAAGCTTTCCAAAAAGTTGAGCAGCGCGATCGTTTCGAAATGAAAGACTAAATCTGGTGCAATATCTCCTAAAAATGCCGATTGCGATTAAAGATTACTCGTGGGACGAAACAGAGACTTCGGTTCACGTGGTAGTCCCGTTAAAAGGTGTCAAAGCCAGTAAAGTGGATATTTTTTCGACGGACGAATATCTGAAAGTGAGTTGATTACACAAATAAACATTTATTTACCAGTTGTGATATAAAATTTTAAAAGCAACTGATAATAATGATAAAATAGTGGTCATTTTATGCTATATGGGTTTTGGATTTTTAGTGGATTTTTTTTGTTTTGTTTTTTATTTGTCAGTACAAAAAAGCACACCAAACTGCAGTTTTTGTTATTAATTTATTTGTCAAGAGAATCCAGACCATCCATCATGTCCATGCATGGTATACAATCTGAAACTTGTTTGGTTTCTATGTGCATCAACAAAGGGATGATTTATTTACTTCCTCATTCAAACAATAAACATGCGTTGATTTGCGACTCGGCCCTCCAACCTCCATGCACCTTCCAGAGGTCTGCATGAAATTTTAGGGCTGAGGTGAGGTGCAGCATGGAGGTAGAAAATGAATGTTTGAAATAATACAAATTTGCCCCTTAAAATTATACTAGTTGTTGTTTTTTGCAGTTGTGATAAATTGTACCCTCCTCATCCTCCCTACCTACGGTCGCAGATCGGAGGGTTATGAAGCAGTGTAGTGTGTATAAATCACAGACTATGCAATTTTTACCATTTCTGTCAGACTAGTGACCAGATTTGCCCAATTTATTTACCACTTTCAAACATCATCATAAGACACAAAGAACACGGATTTGATCTTCAGTGTGTAACAAATCAATTCAGAACACTTAAAAGACTTAGTAAGTTAGTTAAAGTATCATCGAGACAATATTTGGTATGAAAAAAAAACGAGAAAAACTTACAAGAGACTGGTCCATGAACTGTAGTGCGTGTTAACAGGTTTTTGAAACCCACAATTGGAAGATCCTGACCAATCAACGTAAACCAAACCACTGTGTAGGCTTGGCACCCTGGATTAAGTGTATTCAATATTTTGCCTGCTTTCTTCAAAAAAATTGCTACAAACAAGTCAGTTGGTTGGTACAATATATGTCTAGTTTGTCCAATGTTGATGTTTTCCTTGTGTTTTTTTTTCCTCAGGTGAACTACCCACCATATTTATTTGAAGTGGTTTTATTTGAAGGAGTTGATGACGGCAAAAGTGCAGCACAAGTTGGTGATGGCGTCATTACCTTCACTCTACAGAAGAAGGAAGCCGGATTGTGGAACCGCCTCATTTCCATTAATTCTGGTAAAGCAAAAATTTGCAAAACTTTATAATGTGGATTTTGAAAGATTGATCCAGAAGCGCTGAGGTTTTGTTCATAGTTGTCATTGCTGCACCCTATGATTGCTCTTAAATGAAAATAGACTGTGCAAGTCTCGCGCATATTCAAACTTCCAGGAGGACCAATTTGGTCCCAATCACATTGAGTTTTAGGTTTCTCCGATTCTGTTTCTTCAAATACTTACTTTCAGCATACTTTCTATATGGCTATACAAATTATATCAGATTGTTGGGAAAGTAAAATTTAGCCATGAAATATATGAAAGTAAAATAAATTTAACAAATCAACAAAGAAAACTTTAGAATAAGACTCGACCTCAATTTGCGGTTACTTGTAAACAATTAAAAGAGGTTTGCCTGACTGACAGTCATGTTCATTAAACCTATGTCACACAAAAACGGGAGTGGATGACAAAAATGTTTCTGAAAAATAAGCATTCTCATCCCAAGTACTAATTTTTGTTTCACTGATAATTTGTACAAATTATTTATATAGGCCTTAAAACTTGAAATTGTATTTATAACAAGTTGCTATGAGTTGTTTTCTCAATTTGTTGATAGTCGCGAGACTTGTACAGTCCATGAAAGCATGACACAAGCAGGATAATTGCCTTATAACCAATGCTGTACTAAGCTTCATGGCCACTAAATGGTTTTTGGAAGAGTATGTGTACAAGACCACTTATCTGTCCATTATTTTTCCCTAGTTTTCAATAAACACAGTAATACTGACCCGGTAAACTTCATTCAAATTGTTTTCAAGAAAACACAAACAATTTCTGTTTTCCGCATGTTCGTAATGGAAATAGTCAGTTCTTCTAAAGCGCTTTTACTGACATCTCAAAGCGCATGTTTTAAAACAGGTATGCTTAGTTATAAATGTTGAGATCTATCTACAGCACCTTGTAAGGCCTTACAAGGTGATGCAGTGCTGTCTGCAGCCAGCTACATGTATGCATGCTTTGGAGGAATTAAAGTAAGAAACTTGTTGCGGAATAAAGTGTTCACACATGGTAGTATTCGAAATGAAAATAATAGAATTTTTAAGTCCTTTATAAATAGTTTTAAGATTTCAATCACAACTAAGCTTTGATCAGGTTAAGTATTGTGTTGTATCATAACATTGCTCCTGATTAGGTTGGACAAACCATCCCTTGTAAACAAGCAACCAAGATGTTTCAAGACTTGATGCATGGCAGAAAGAAATGTGTTGGTGAATACCTTCTGAATATTGACATCTCTAAAACTTGTGGAAAACAAATCTATACTCCAGCAATATGTCACTTTGTGAAAACTGGGACGAAATGGGAATGATCTTCAGACCATGTACATTAGTGATAAACATGTATTTTTCTATTCACACACTCTTATCATAGTCTGCTTTATTTTTAAATTTGTCCAGATGACAAGGAGTTGATGAAGAGTAAGAGGCAGGCAGCCATCGATGCAGCTCATAAGAAAGCTCAGGAGGAGACACGGCGAAAGGCTGTTGAGAAACAAGAGAGAGATAGGCTGGCTCTCAAGGAGCAAATGAGGGTATGACGAAAAATAATGTGTTTATCAGTCAGACCAATCTTGGGCCCTAGCTAAGCAGATCTCTTCCTAAGCAAAGAATGAGTGGAGCACCATAAGTTTTGAAAAGTTTTGAAATGTTGGCTAGTAACCTGTTTCTGCTGAGCAAGATTTTTCTGTGCTTAGCAAGTTTTTTGTGCTCGGGGCTTTATGAATGCAACATAATTCCATTGTAAGCCACACTTTATTTGAAAAGTACTTCTTTTGAATAAAACCAAAACACAAATATGATCAGAACTTGGGGTGAGTGTTGAGCAGTCACTCTCTTGTTGCATCATCATTTTCTCTCAGACCCTTGGACCCCATTTGGTGGGCAATCAAAGATGATATGGTAGAATGTCTGCTGCCTTGCCCCACAGTCACTGGCTGGATTCTTAGCAAGATTCCACATACACATGTTGGTGTCAAAGTGCCCGATGCCAGTCGGCAGTCTGTCTTGACGCGGGAGGTCAGAACCTGATGGGCAGGTCGAGGCTGGGTCTTGATGTGTGGATGCGATTGAATACCACTTCTGGTTTATCCAGTGAGCTTATGTCTCTGTTATGTTGATGGTCGCTAGCAGGCTCTTTCCACATGGGACAAAAGGTCGGCGAGATTTGAGTCGAGGGGTTGTCTGGTTCAAACTTTTCATAAATGTGCGCGTCTCTTTTTTTTTCTCCTTTTTTTTCTTCTTCTTCTTCACAAAGTGACGAAAGTGTTTAGGAATTAATAACTCATCAAAACAGTTGCAAGATTGAAAATGTATTGAAAGTTTTGTATGAATGTGGGTAGAAAAAATAATGAGCGGTCTCTGAAACATGAGTTTGACACTATTTTCTTCATACACTAAATTTTGCAGATTCGCCACTTGGTAAAAACAGTGACCAATTGGTAACGGTATCAGTATTTTAAAATCATCAAACTTATTTTGCTGATAATCTCCCACGCTGTTTTCCTTGTTGTAGTTGGAGGAGGAAGAGAGGAGACGAGTTGAAGGAGTAAAGGAAGCAGAGAGGCAGAAAGCCACCAGCGATTTTGAAGAATGGAAATCAAAAGAGCTTGCAGCTGAGAAGCAATTGCAGGAGGAAGCAGAAGAAACATTAAAGTCAAGCCCAAGAATCATTTCAGGTAAGACCCTCTTTTTGAAACTGAATTGCGCAAGTTTCAAACTTGCCCTAGGAGCTAGTTAGTGCTACATAGATAGGTATTCAGCATAGAGTTGAGGCGAGATGAAGCTAAACTGTCACATTTGTTCTAAACTGTTAAAGTTTTAAAAAAAAAAAATGTTTAATTTGAAAGGTATTTATGAATGTGAATAAAAGAATTGTAACTCGATCTTCAACGGCCGTATAAAACGTTGCAGGGTCATGGTCTTGCAATGAAGGATCTCGTCTTCAGCTTGGTCCTTTATCACACGGCCACAACCTGTTTTAAACAGCTGTTTAAGACCTCGTCGCCTACTCTTTTATTCCCGTATTCAAAACCACAGCTGATAATATTGAAATATTCAGACAGTAGGAGGGTTTTAAGAAATTATTACTTACTTTCTTTGTAACCAGTGTGTTTGTAGCATCTTTTTTGCCATATTAACCCTCATCATAATCTTGTGTTTTTCAATTAATAGATGAAGCTGATATATTTGCTGATATAGAAGATGGAGACATCGCAAAAGCTCCTGCCATATCAAATACAAGTGAGTAAATTGAAGTACAATCTTTGGCATCTGACTGCCAACATTTGGCAGTGTATTTGTATTAAACACTTTGGGGCGGTACTTTTCATCCTGGCCCACCTGCAATATTTCTTTTTTGAGTTTTTTAAAGCTTCTTGAGAAATTGTTTTCCTTCGAGAACAACGTTGCCACAATGAAACCCTGACTCGGCAAAGAAAAGACAACAAAGGTTCTCATAATTAGCACCGGAATTTGATGTGGAGTCTTTCCTTTGTCAATAGAAGGTTGCATTGTGGCAACGGCAATGACGTTTTCAAAGCAAAGCGATTATAGTCCACTCTCGTTATAGCAAGGTTGCGAGGACTGGCCAACTTGCCTCTTGTTGTTATAAGAGGACAGCAAAACAAAGAAACACGAAGTAGAAGTGAGACTTAGAATGTCAGAATGTACTCTTTATAAGCAGAATTTCTTTAAAACAGTGCTCTTTATAATGAGAGCCGATTGTACTAAAGAATTTTGTTTTAATAATATCGTGGGTGGACAGGGACAATTTTTCAGAATTCCCACTTGATGCATAGAAAAAGGTATGTATGGGATTAGATCTATGTCACAGCTGTATAACTTTCAACCTGTTCAAAGATTTGTACAACAAATCAAATCAACTTGGGTAAGGTGCATGCAGCTCAATTGCACATGGGATAATTACGCATAGGATAATTGTGACGCCCCATGTCAAAACCAGGCATTGCTCAGAAAATAATAGAGAAATGGTATTAAATATGAAGACTTTCCGAACATAAGCCATGATATCAATGTGATGTGATGTCTTAAACATTCTATATGTTGAGGAATACTTACATTCTAGACCCCAAGAAGCTGTTATTTGAAGGCTCTTATTCTCATATATTTTGTGAGCAAATAAACCCACTTTGGCAGGAAGCGCCTGGGTTTGGCAGGATGCATTACATTTACTGCATTGCAAAGTAGTGCATGTTTGAGGCTTGAGGGAACATTCCAAAAGGTATACCGCTGGCAATCCAGTTGATTGTCGGAACGTTCTGCTGGATGGCAACGCCGTGCTGAGCGACGGGATCATTCCTGTACGAGAGAATATGCGCACTAGAATTTTGAATGGAACATTCTGGATCTCCAGTGGACCAATCCATGTACGCCCGCTGGAATGCTTTACCAATTCAATAAGAACGCTCCAACCGCTCAAACTTTTGAGATGCTGCTTTAAACTGTTGTCAGTGGCTGGGCAAGGTTCCAACATTTTCATTTTCAACAGATCCATCACTGTTGATCAATTAGTGCCGATCTCTCTTACAATTGTTGTAGGAGAAGGAGACAAATCCAAGGTGTCGGGGAAGGACGTACCACCACCCAGGTCATCAGGGAGCATCCAGGTCACCTTCACACCCAGGGTTTTCCCCACCCCTCTCAGAGAATCCAAAGTGGAAGCAGAAGAAGAGGTAGGATGGCGTTTTAGTAAATAATAATTATTGACACTTAAAAAGCTCCGGTATCCTCCAATAGCACCACTGATATCACTTTTGCTCAAAATACCCGGCTGTCAGACAAACATTCCACCACTTACACGATCACTGCATCATTGGCACACCAGACCACAGTAGTGCTTACTAGTACAGTCAGTACACGGGGGCAAACATAAAGCTTGGATATGTACTCGTGCGGACGACTACAAATTTACACGTTGTCTGAGATCTGGGTACTGAGCTTTTATTTTTAGCGTTAGTGCGGAGTTACGTCACTTTTATAATAAGTAGAAAGCAGTTCTGTAACAACTCCAGGAGTGATGATAAGGGTTCATGTTGTGTATCGCAATAGTGTAACACTGAAATGGGGTTTATATACATGTGTATAACACCCAAGTAGATCCTTCTCATTTGATTGGACGATTGTTGGTCATGTGGCATTCATTATTCAAACCATTACAGGGCCTGCATCATAAACCTTGGTACAATCCCCTGTGCATTTTCCTCCCATCCTTTTTTACTATTGCAGCAGTACAATAAAGCGCCCTCAAAGGTGGATGTCAGAACACAATCTTGTTCATTTGGTTGAAATTGTTTTCCTCCATATGACACAGATTTACTTGGATGCGGAATCAAACAAAAATGCATGTTTATGAGTGCAATGGAGAGATTATTTTCATTCAATAAAGGATTAAATATTTCATTCAACTCGGCTTCACCTTGTTGAATGGAACAGTCCATCTTTCAACTCTTGAAAACATTCTCACCATTGCATCTATTAAACAATATTTATATACCAATATTGCATGTCATTTTAACCGTGTGTATGTAATTTGTTGGTTTCATCAGTGGCTAAGGAAGCAAGCTGAGGCAAGAAGGATACCCGAGATCGATGACCCAGATCTGAGTGAGGAAGAAAAAAATCCTCTCTGGCTCAAAGACAAAGGAGAGTAAGTCAAACCTGTCTTATTAATTCTTTATAGTGCTGTAGTCGAGTCCCAAGTCCCGAGTCCAATTCCCTGTTCGAGTCAGAGTCTAAGTTTGGGTCGGAGTTCCTGTTGTCCAAGTTCGAGTCCTCCTCATCAAGTTTGAGTCCCCCTCATCAAGTTTGAGTCCCTTTTGATCGTTGGTCCAAGTCAGTGTTCTTGATGTCCCTGTAAAGCAACTGTCTCGTAAAGTAATTAAGGATTTCATGTCAGTATGTTGGTGCTCGTCAGCTCTGGAATTACATGGAGGTACAGAGGCCATGGACTCTGTGGCCCCTGGTCCTGGTCTTGCTCCCCGCTTCAGAAGTTTCCCACAGACTTTAAAGATTTCCAATGGAAGTGCCCTTTGCAAAATGAAAATGGCCTTACCCTCTCAAAGAAAAAATTCCAGACCTGACTCATAAATCATCAAAGAGCACACCAAAAACACTTCGATTGGTTTCAAGTAATGTATTCTTGTCTGTTTTTATCCTCCACAGCGGTTTCTTCAAGTCAGGGAACTACCTAGCTGCTGTCAATGCATACAACCTGGCTGCCAGACTAGACAGTAAAATGCATTCGTATCCTTTTAAATGCTGTGACTCTGCTACACGCACCATACCAATACACAAGGATCTCTCACGTTGAAGTTCCCCTGTTTAAAAAATGAGAAACAAAAATTAAAAGTTTTTATTTTTGTTTGAACTGTTGTAGATCTCTCAACCTGTCAATAATATTAGAGAAAACTGTGTTAACATGCATGTTCTAGGATGTTTTTTTTGTGTATGTTATTATGTTAATTACATGCAGTAAATAACGATCATGAAACAATTTTCCCTGTAAGTGTTGGAGATGGAGATGTGATTGTAGATGACTGGTACCACTCCCAACTTACAAAGTAATGTTTTAAGACATAGTACAGGATTGGTTAATTGAGAACAAACTAATTTTTTCAATAATAATTACAGGCATTTATTGGGCAGTTTTAAACATTGTATCAAAGAGCCTAACACTATCACTATCCCCAGTTCATTGAGCCTTAAGCATTCCTGAAGCTATTGCAACTCCTTTGGATTAAGCAGCACCGACAGCCAAACTGGCACATGGGTTGCTAACCATTCACATCAACAATCTGTACCCTCTGAGGTACCCATGTGCTCATGGGTGATGAAAAGCAATTATAGTTAAGCATCTTGCGTTTGCCGAGACCACAAGTGACAAGTCTTGGACTCAAACCTACACTCTGATAACTCGGCCATCAGAACTTGAGTTATATGCTTTAGACTCCTCGCTACGACGCGCTAAAATTTCAAACTGAAAGCTTGAGACCTGTTCCAATCCTCCCGGCAAATGTCGCCATCTGAGAAACTGCCAAAGTAAATAGCCTTTGAAGATCCCCAAAACAGCTTTGCTTGTTTTGATTGTTGCCGTTGAAACAAGCCTGATTATGATCCTGCGCAAAATCTGTGACAAACATCAAACCATTTTCTGTTGTTTTCACTTGAAGCATAGTGACTGAATTAGATGAATCTTTGACAAGTTGGTCGTATGCTATAATAATAATAAAAATATTTATGCTGTGTTTGTCAGGCATGCAGTTTCTCATCTTTCTCCATTTTTTCTTTTTTTTTAACACTGTACAAAAATTGTATGCTGGGCAATGTTTCCTTTTTTCTTTTTTTTTAACAAAGTTGCATGTCGGGTTTACAGAAGCGTATTAGAATATGGCAGAAAAAAAGTTCCAAGATTACTATTTGCCTGGTCGAATTACTATTTCACCCGGTTGAACTTTTATTTCACCTAGGCGAATTACTACTTCGCCTTGGCAAATAATTGTATCCGCCCGGGTGAATTACTAATCCCCCATAGTGGTTTTTTTCGCCTGGGTGAAAAAGTAAATTTGCCCGGACAAATTCATGGGCGGATTAGTAATGCGGGAAATGTTTTAATGTCATGTTCTTCATACACTTCCGTATTGGTTTATCACAAGCAATACAAAGGGGATTAGTATACTCTTCAAAATTAAAATGATGTTCTTTCTCTGTAGGGTAGGGTCATTGTTGT
Organism: Pisaster brevispinus; assembly: GCA_023634235.1. NCBI lineage: Eukaryota > Metazoa > Echinodermata > Asteroidea > Forcipulatida > Asteriidae > Pisaster > Pisaster brevispinus. The sequence continues at coordinate 5,448,241 of JAMKCF010000011.1, forward strand.
TTGGTTATTGTCAACATAATGCTGATTTATATGCAAAGATATAAAGGAAAGATACAATAAAATTAACATGTGGAAGTTTCAGCTGAATACAGTGTCTACTTGCTGAGAAAACAGCAAAAACCTGACAGTGTATTGTCACACGATCGTAGAATCTATCCATTAGGGAGGTGACAGCTGGTATTAGCAACCACGTCTCTGGTCGCAGCATTTGTGAACAGACACCAACCCTCACAAATTTCTGAGGCATTTCAGACGAAATAATTCTCAGGATACTTACTGTCATTACCTTATTTATAATAAGTAAGCTTTTGGATAGAAATTCTCCGTTTTTTTTTTCTCTGGGGTCATTACCCTACCTTTAAGAGTAGATGCAGTTTACATTTTGTATATGAAGAGGTTTTTTGTACCAACAGACAAATGGTGTCCATATAACATGTGTCCATTTACATGTATATTCCTTAACGGTCCTTGCAGCGTGTATTCCAACCGGGCAACTTGTCATCTGAAACTGAGGAATTTTGTCAAGTGTATTGAAGACTGTTCAAAGGTAAGAAACACATAGTGCACGTCAGGTGCATTCTATAGATTGTTGTATACTTGTGGAAGGATTGCTATCTTTGAACAAGTAGAATAATCTATTGTCATTTACTCAATGATATCCCAATGCTTTCTAGTAACAATATTCATCTCATTACTTGCATTTTTTCCCCCACTTTCATGGGGACTCTATCTATTAAAAAATGAGTGCATCACAAATCTTAACTTGACCTCGGAACCCTTCTTTAATATAATGAACTGCCGGTATATTAAAAGTTGTTTTTTCTCTTCCTTTTTCTTTAGGCATTGGATCTTCTGACACCCCCAGTAGATGCAAACGCCAAGTCCAGACTAAGAGCTCATGTGAAACGTGGCACAGCATTCTGTGAACTGGAACTGTACATTGAAGGTATTTCAAAAATAGGAATGCTAGAGGTCCCGGAAAACAACTTCCAATCTTTTTAACGCTAATAATAAATCTTGTGGTGTTTTTCTATCAACCCCTATGCATATTAAAGCCTCACAGTTATTCTATATGCAAATCCTGTTCAATAATCAAATCGGCAGCTAATTTCTTCCTCGATATTTGTTAAAAATTATGCTTCACATGTTTTTGTTTAATAGTAAATTTATTCATTTATAATGCTCAAATTCCATGCGACTGTTCAAAAGCGCAACACATAAGGTGCTCAGAGAGGGCACCTTATGCAGCCGATCACGAGCCACCAGTGCAAGCCCCTTCTCTTTCACAATAAGTACATACCAATAGATCTTGAGCTTACTTGTTTGGGAAAACCTTTCTCATTTTACCAGGTTTACAAGATTATGAAGCGGCTCTTAAACTGGACCCTAAGAATGAACAGCTCAAAGCAGACTCGGACAAGATCCGAACCATCATCCAGAGTTCTGTGGACTGAAGCAACAAAGTTCCAGTTCTTGAGGTACTTCACTCTGATCACTATCATGCCTCACATTTTTCTAATAATTTGGGGTTGAACAAAGACAAAGTTACTTGGAGCTGTATTTGAACCTACAAACCCCAGAATAACATGCCGGCACTCCATCAACTGAGCTATCTCGCTTTTAATTTGGAGGTCTCCCTATTTTGTCAGTATCTTTGTTCGGGGGTGCCAGTCAGAAGCCATTCAACCTGTAACTGCCGTGTAGCCAGAGATCACACCGAAGTATACAATACAACCTCGGAAATGGCAGGATAACAATCACCTTAATGAGATGCAACATTTTATTTCAAATAATTTTGAAATAACAATTCAAACTTTCAGTCAAATATTCAGAAATCTCAACTTAATGTTTTGCGGTGGGTTTTTTTTTCTGCCACATGCATATACTTTCAACTTCAAAGTAGACATCATAGCAGTGGAGAGCTAAGTCTGTTGAACCTTTCGTACGTTAATCTGATTTCCAATTTGTTTAACCCTCAGAGAACCAGGGAGATTATAATTAAATAGCCTTTAAACATTATCAAATTACAAACCATAGGTCAGCCCTTGCTTGTACTCAATAAGACTTTCCTACCTTCTTTTCAAGGATCAGATATCTTGCCTGACTGGGGTACTTTATGTCTCAGTCCCAGACTTGCTGTTCATGGACCTTTGGACCCCAGACTATAGACTAGGACCAAGATAGACTCAATTTCAAGTCTGAGATCTATTATTTGTGTTGTACCCATACACCCATGTATGTTAAGCACTGTATACTCAGTACTTTCCCGAGTCCTGTGCAAAAAAATCCACAGGCGTATTACTCTGATGGGATTCGAACCCACAACATTTGCCATTCTTTATTTTAGCAGCGGGTGCCACAGCAATTTTAATGTTACATTTGCACTGGGGTTAAAGAATATTATTTGTGTTTTTGCCTGTACACCGATGTGTGTTTTTAAGCACTTTCTCGACATCCACACCTAAATGCCTGAGTTTCCCAGGAATAATTCTCTGGGGTTTTCCTCCCAAATCTAAATTTGAGACTTCCTTCCTCATCTTCTCTTCATGGGGTCCTTGGCAACCAGACTCATTAAATAAAAAAGCTAAAAATTAAATTTCATGACATCAGAAAATAAAAAAACACTGCATCAATTTAATACAGTTGCAACAATTTATTTCAAGCAAATCTAGTGCATCACAATGTATACAGCCAAGCTTAATAAAAACTGCACAAGCATTTTAAAACAAACTTTTTATTAAGATTCAATAAATAAAATTAATGTGAGCTGTGCTGATATGCAATCGTTACATTTTACAAACTCTGAGAAATTTGTATTCAACTTTTTAGAGACCATAGCGACTGCAAGCGGTCTGTACCAAAAATTCCCTTAGTCGCTGCAAACTGCTGCAAGATCTGACCTAATTCCACTCAACCGAAAGGTCAAAGGTCATGACTTGATTTGACATTATCCAATGTTTCTTGTGTAAACATATTATCTATGCTTCTAAAACAAAAACAAAAATGTTTATTTTTTCATTATGTTTTTCAGTCAATTTTTAATGCAAGACAAAGTTGTTAAAAAAATAAAAACCAATAAAACTATGTCTGGGCGTTTGGCAGCATTCTCCTGAAGACGATCAGAGCATACTGATCAAAATGCTGAGTCAGTAACGACCGGTTCTTTTCAGAATGGTAAACTGACTTGATCTTGAAGCCTTATCTTCCTGTTGATCAAAACTTTTTTGGGGGAAAAGTGAACACTACATCTGTACATAGGTTACACACCGGGACTAAAAAAAAAATATCATTTCATAGATTTTACAAAAATACAATTCTTTTTCCTTGATTTATTCCTTGACCCAAAAAATACATTCCATTTGTTTTAAAAATGTCCGCTAAAACTATTACTCTTCAAAAATATCACACATTTTACAATTAAGTTTTTAAGGCGGGTATGCCATCCAAGAGTGTAGATATTTTATTATTGGTAGGATAAATACATTTCCTGAAGACCCAGGTTTCCTTGAGTAAGTTTTACTTTCTCAATGTACTCCCCTCGTAAAAAATAAATATTGTAAATTGAGAGGGTTTCATTTCTGATGCAGTACTCGCAGGTCATTATGCAATGTACAACAGTAGCAAGCTGGGCACAGTCTTATGGGGCTGGTTTGTTATCACAAATCGTCGCTCACACTACAGGGCAAGAATTTCTGAGCTTGCCGTGTAAGCGAAATTAGTCTTTGTAACGTTAAGTACGTATGCACACAAGCAATAATCTCTTGCTAAGCTGTGAATGTGAGCGTGGAATTCCCTGCTTCCCTAAGGAGCGATTCTTTGCTAAGCAGAGTCATAACATCTGGCCCTGGTCACCCCCTTGGTATATATCCGAAAAGAATTATTAAACTTTCCTTACTTTTTCATTTATAAAAGAGCAACGTCTTATCAAGGAGCATGTGACATAATCAATAAGGGTGCAAGGCAATAGACTGAAAGTATTCAGATGGACAACTAAACTTATGAATCGGGACAGGAACATTTGTCACAACCGTTTAAAACAAATGTTACCCTGCATACACTGTTCGTTGTCTCTACCATCCCAGAACTAAAAAAGCTTTTTTAAGTCTCACCCCAATACAAACTCTATCAGCTGCGAAAAGTGCAAGAAAAAAAGCAAGCCTAAGTGCAACTAATTAAGTTCTACAACGGCATTAGCTACTGACACGAATGGGCCATTCTGGGTCTAATCACCACCGCCAGCAAGAGTCAATCTTTATCACCACGCCCGCAGGAGTCAATCTTACAGATTTTCGATACGTATGTTTGGTTACCATGAGAAAACTCAAATTTCAGTGCTCTGGGTCATGTTGTTACAGGTTTTTTAAATTTTCAACCTAGTGTTTGTTTTTTTTTCACTATTTCAAACTTCTGTACCTCCAGCTTGGCATGTCAGATGAAGGTGATTGGTACCCTAAATTAAACCTGTTAACTTAAGAGAACAAATCTGCCAAGCATTTTTAGCACATTGTTTGGAAACTCCTTTAGATTGACTCTTGGAGGGGTGTTGATTTGACACGGAGTGACCCAAATACTGGGTACGTTTGTACATATTTCAGGTTCATACAATTTCATATTTGTTATCACTGAACCAAGGCATCTAATCAGTACTTCAATCACACGTTCCACTGTTCAAGTTTTTTAGTTAATGTCTACATTATGGCAAGATTGTCATAGCTGTTCACAAGACATTGTACACTTTTGGTAAATTCTCGCAATCATCAGTGCTTTTGGTGGGATGGGTGTTTTTGACAATAACTGGCACTGCTGTCTTCTCACTGACTCAAGTCATCTGGGCCCACTTTCATAGAGAGCTTAGTATAAACTATAAGCACAAAAAGAAATGCTTACCTGAATAAAAAAAGGTTACCAGCCAAAATACCATGTCATGTGTACCGTTTGTGACCATTGGTGACTGGTTTTCCGCTAATGCTCAGCATAAACTTGTTAAGCATTATATTCTGCTTAACCAGCTCAAAGCCAAGAGGTAATAAATGATGTATTGGTTGCAAGAAGAACATCAATCTTTATTTTGCCGTCAACGTTTAGTGTTTGCAATATGTGATTACAGTAATTACGAGATTTGTAAGCTGGTCAATGATGAGGCAAGCTTGTTGGTCTTTCAGCCAAGACATTTGGTCTAGAGTATGTGAGATCACGTGTTTTAATCGCACCCAACACCCGTTTTCTTGCATATGAGAGATGGGTCCCATCATCCTGTAAAGTTTTTCTTCTGAAGGGGGAAGATCATGTGATCCAATCCCACCCAAAACCCTTGTGGAATTTTTGGCTCTGTGGACATGGACAAGTACCTATTTCCAATACTCGGTATTAAAAAGTTTGTTTTGTTTTGGGTTGTTTTGCTTTCCTCCGTCCATTTTGTTTCCTTCTTTCTGTGCCCAAACTGTTCCAACTGTTTTACCCAAATTTAGGAGGGCAACTACAGTGGCAGGTAAACCATGACATGAAGCAATCACTAGTTCACTGAATGCAAAGTTGAGCCAAGTAACCGTACCAATCCTCTCTGTTGAACAGTTCCTGTTTTGACAGATTGCCAAATTTAGTTGAACTTTTAAAAAAATTGCTCTCTCTTGATATCACTTTTTGACAGATGAAGAGAGATTTACCAAAAGCATACACTGGGCTTGATGTTTAAATCTACACACATTTACATAAATTATCTATATACAATCATATACATATAATTCCCATTTTAATCTTCCATTATATCTTTCTGGAATGTCACTTTTTTATCATATTTTATTATATATTAATTTGGCATTTTTACATCGTTGTAAAAAGGTGTTTTAATGAGCCCATCCCTACCACTTCCATACATCTAAACAAAAACTTTTCTGAAAATGAACATGTTTTGATATAAAATCTTCATTTGGCTCTCCAAAAATTACAGGGAATTCAAAATATTGTGGTGTTGCATCATTCTTCTACACAATTGTGTCTTTCGAATGTGAATTTAAAAGAATTCTGTGAAGAACAACACCAAAGTGCAAGCTGGCTTGGCCCTAAAGCTAAAAGAAGAAAAAACTTGCTAAGCAGGAAACAGGTTACCAGTCAAGATACTGTGCAGATTACATGTATATTGTTTGTGTCTGGTTCCCTGCTAATTCTTGTTTAGCAGAAACAGAGAATGTTCTCCTATTTAGGTAAGAAGATCTTTTACTATCAACTGAATCATGATGTTTTAAAATTCGTTAGTCATGCTTTCCCTGCCCCCCAAAAAAACAAAAACAAAAACAAAAACTTACAAATGAGATCAGACTCCCATTGACCCCATTCCCAAACTTCATGCTTGACCCCTAAATCAGCTGCCTAGTCTTTCGTCTGGCCAGCAGGCAATGAGCTGGCCAACTGGTCTGGTATATTCTTCAGGTGGTCTGCCCAGTGGTACTTGTAGGTCACGCATGTATCGGAGACGGGCAGAGGCTCATTTTTGGTGTAGAACATCATGTAGAAGTTACACATCTCGTCCTTTGTGGTTGGACTGATTTGAGAGAAAGAATTTCAAATGTAAATTTCTTCTCTTTTTTTTTCATTCGTATCATTATCTACCTTCATGAATTGGCAAATCTAGGAATTTCACCAGGGAGGAGTAAAAGAATAAGAACAAAAAACAGAAGGTTGTGTTGATTCTTGGTTTGACGCAAGCGAGAAATGGGATATATGTCTAAATCAAGACTATGGCTACCATTATGTGATGGTGCAATTCTATAGTTTACAAAAGGAAAGGTCTTCAAGAGTAGGGAGGGGTCCAAACCCACTGGATCCACATCTGGTATTAATACATGCCATGTGCAAATGTTACAAAGTTATTGTCAATGAGGAAATAGTTTGCTGTTGGAGAAATTACATGTATTTGGCGTTGGAATATTTCTGGCAGGGTATAATTGCCATGTCTGCTCTTGTTACCCTTGCGTTTACTCACCCAATGAATGTATCTGTGTCTCTGTCACTCTCAAACGTACACCTCATGGCCTGAAGGAGATACGTCAAAACACAAGTTACAACAACAAAAATGCAAAAGTTGAATGTACTGTCTTTTACTTGAGCACACTCTCCTAGCAATGCCGAAGCAGAAAATATTACTAACAGTTGCAAGGCTCGATTTTTGTCAGAAGAATGTTTTTATTCGAACTTATTTCTCTGAATGATTTTTGAAAGTTGATACCGTTTCAAAATGAAGATCATAAAAACTTCCGCATATGCCACAGACAATGCACAAAATACCTGTAACATGCAAAAATGTACATGGCTGATGAACGCGAGATAATGTCGAGAGCCAAATTTCTGCGCTAGCTGTGTAAGCGAAGAATGCCTAGTAACATGGAATACTTTTGCACACAAACAAAGATTTCCCGCTAACCTGTGTATTACGCTTGATGTTAGCGCAAAATTCCCTGGTTCGGTAAGCGCTGATTCTTTGGTTAGGGTTAGCAGAGCCATGAAATTGGAAATTGGGCCCCGGTGATGTTTAGATTGCTGCTTTCATTTTGTGAATGATGTGATAGCCTTTTTTGCAGAGCAGAGCTGCCCATGTCATGAGCATACCCAAGTGGGCATAGTTGCAAGGCAATTGTTATTATAGGTGGACCTTAATGGACCTCAACGCTTTGAAATCAGAGAGAAGAAAGTTCTCTTTAATCTTTAGAGACCATTCATTTCTGTAGAATCGTCACCGTATGCCTGGACTTATTTTTATTGTTGATTTTTTGAAACAAATTATTTCTTGTTTAAGTATCTGAAAAAATAGTACATGTATAAGGTTGTATTGTAACCTTCGGTGTGATCCCTGGCTACATGGCAGCTGACTGTTGTATGGCTTCTGACTGGCAGTCCCTAACAAAGTTAGTGAGAAAGTAGGGAGACCGCAAACATTAGGGCTAGATAGCTCAAATGGTAGAGTGCGGCACGTTAATATGGAGGTCGTTGGTTGAAATCCTGCTCTTGTTCAACCTCAAATTATTTAAAATTTACCCAGTCAGTTTCTCTTGCTTGATATTTTGAAGCATAATATAAAACAGAAATTTAAGTTTGTTTTTAGAAACATAGATACTGTATAAACTTGGGAAACATTTGGAAATGTCAACTCAGGTCATGACCTTTATTTTAACCTTTTTGTTTTAGAGGAAATTGGTCTTGCAGCTGTTTGTTGCCGATATGGGTATTTTGGTACAAGCTGTTCCTGGCCGTAATGGTCTCTAAAGACAAAGCAAATAATTCATTGAAATAGACAGCTACTCTTACCAATGTGTCGCCTTTCTCTATGGTGGAATCTGGGTTAGAAACATGGTAAAACATCTGTAAACAAGCAACACAAGAATTGGTTATTGTTTGGGCGTTTCGGGTTGTAATCTTTATATTTACGTAATTGTTTTATAATTTAATATAATTCTCATGTCATTTTCAATCTTTTTCTTCCTAATCTCCAGCGGATTCCAAAGACAAAGCCGATCTTTGCAAACCACATCACATGTAAAGGAGGGAGCGGCAATGAGCAGCTTTCATGTTATTCCCTTCATCATGGCATTCGGATCTAGAGCAAAGTTTTCCATCATAGCCCAATTTCAAAAGGTGTTGCCAGTCAGGAATTGTTTCTCTCATTGTGTTAGATAATAATGACATTTGCATTAGTGTATGTTTTTTTTTATCATAAACAAGAGCATTTTGCAAAGTGAACCATGAAAACAAGTGTGCAAGTAAATTTTAACCTTAACAAATCATACTGTAAGTACAGGACTTGAACTTCGTTCTTGAAGGGGCACTGCAGTTTTCCTCTGTACGGGGGCACTTCTATCATGAGGAAAATGTAAATTTGTATTGGATTTTTGCAAAGGGCACCCAAAACAACAGGGCACCGCGGCAATTGCTGTGGGTGCTGTGGGTTAATTCAAGGCCTGTTTTGGCTGCCTGTAGCTAAGTGCCAGCCAGTACCTCAAAGCTGAAATGGGGCCAACAGCTTCACTGTATAAGCCCCACAACAGCTGCTTGGAATCTGAAAATGGCTTTAGACTTTTTTGTGTTTTGAGTGTAAGATTCACAGTGGACTGTGACTGATGCAGTACACTATGCGATTTTCCCTTCTTAAAGTCGCATGGGAATCGTCTAACAAAACACGCTTTGCCAATCCCCTCTTGACGACCCTCCATACCTGTGGCAGTTGTGGGTTCCTCTTGCCTATCTCTTCCCATTTGTCATCTCGGACGCGATATCCCGACACCACTTTTCCTGTGATGAGAGTACAAGATAAATTATATTATTTGCTTTTTGCCCACCACTCTTAAGTATTGTAGGAGTAAAGTGTAAGGACAAAAAACAATTAATATTCTTTATATTCCCGCTGCAAAATTAACATCTATCAAGTGAAACTACGTTATGTGCAGTTAGAATAAGTGCTACGGAATCAGCATTTTGGCTGGAATTCTATCAAACAACTGAAATAGATAAACAATAGGAATGTGTTGTTTATACACTGACATATTGCTGCATGTATGTAGACCTTGGACTAACTTAATTTTTAAAAGCACATAGGCAACATTGGTAGTTCGCTGTATTTTTGACTGCATGAGGGTGTATGTAAACTTAATTTACATGATGCTATTAGTGTTGTTGTTAGTTTGTTTATTATTTCGTCACTGATGCACGAAAACTGCATACAGGCATTTGAAATAAGATGAAACTGTAATTGTGATGCAAGACAATTCCATGGTGAAAGCGCCCTCATGCGGTCAAAAATATGGTCAATTGTCAAACACCAGCAATCAAACTTTGTGTGACCCAATACACACATGAAAGAACAAACCTGTGAAAATTTAAGCTCAATAGATCAATTTGAGTTACTAGAAAATAATGGAAAAAAAACTCATGTTTTCACTGTTTTTAAACAACCAGTTTTGGACTCGCGAGATCAAAATGATTTGTTTTGCTCATTTCTCAAAAACTGTAGCAGTTCAAGCAAAAATATTTCAAGGGAAGTTTTCCGCCATCATCATCTTTATACCGTGTAAATAAAGTGTAAATCTGTGAGTATTTATATTGTCCATCTCACCATTGTGTACAACCTGAAGCACACCCTAAAGCAGATTTGCTTGCCTGTCTGTTTTGAAGTTATCTGTAGCCATGGCCAATATTTAGCCCATTTGTGGGGTGGGGGGGGGGCACAAACCCCATACAGTCAAATGACCATTTACTAGTTTCAATTAATTTTAGATGAATTGGTTTGCTCTTACCAAGTTTGTGTGTGTGAACTCTGTAAGCAAATGGGTAGAGTACGCTAGCGTCGTCGTAGACACAGGCTGCCTCCAAGTTAGCTTGAAAAATAAAGAATCGGTTGGGATTAGTCAGATGGAACTCTGTTTGTAAACTTATTTTAGCAAAAAAAAGGTGATTTGATGTTCTTAATAGTAATTACAATAACACTAATGGATTTATATTTATGAAGTGCTGTTAAGGTCGGAGCACTGGACTGAAGTAGAAATAAGAAACGATGCGACCCGTGAAGAGGCCGTCACCAGTTAGGTCAAACGATTGAAACTTGCACATGTGTATGCCAATGAACAACACAATGCCATTATGAGTCTTCCTTTGTACTCAGTGAAGGCACTGTTTGAGACATCATATGAAAGGGGGGTCTGTTCACCTGTCGTCACAGCATTCTTGGTTCCGCCATTTTTGGAGTGAATGTTCTTTTGTGTTATACAGTGTAGTAGGCATTTTAGGCTCTTACACATTTACACTCTTACCATAATTAATTTTTTATGTGGAATTTGACTTCCAAAATGGCAAATGTGGCAGACAGTAGCCGTGTGTGTGAAGTTGGTGTAAGGGGTCAATACAAGAACCAAGCAAAGGCATGGCTGGGCAATGAACAGATTTTTGAATTGTTCCATGCCCTTGTGCTGTGCTATAGAAATGTAATGTCAGTGAGAAGGGTCTTTGGGAAAAGCTTTTAACTTGTACTTGGTGTATTTATTGCAAGAGGGGAGGTGAGAAGTAACCTGAGGTCACTGCCTGTCAGATATTGTACATGAAAGGGCAGTAGGTATTATACAGGAGTAGTAGAGCTGACAAAATAGTTGCAAACAGTGTTTATGTTTTGTGTGATCAACCATACACATGAAAGAGGGAAATTATTTCACAGAAAAAAAGGTTCTAGTATGAACTTCAAAGTCAGTAAGCTTTCAACTAACATTACATAGTGATATTTTTTTATTCTTACCAATCCTGTACAATACCTTTAAATAGCCCAACTAAATTATGCCTTCCCCCCACTTGCCTACCCCCATGAGGATGTTTTGTTACACCACTGGTTACCAGCATTCTCCCTTAAGAGCAGTCTGCTGGCTAAATGTCTGATAGTGTAAAACACCCAAGGACCAGTAAGATTTCTCTTCAAGTGGACCAGAGCCCTATTTGATAGAGCTGCTTAGCTGCTGTTTTTGTGCTTACAGTGTGACTTTATTTCATAGCGCTGCTAACCAGAAGCAAACGAAAAGGCATGCTAACCTTCCGGTGCTTACTGTATGAAAATGAATGACGCAACAATGCAAATTCACGGTGATCGCGCAAACTGGCTGCCTAATTTTCTTGCTAACGCTTAAGCAAATTTGTCTGCTATAGTTAGCACAAAATTTGGCTAACCGATAAGCAGCTCATTGATATTGGGCCCTGCTGGCTAGTTCAGTGTTGAAAGCCATCCCCATTTCATATGAAACACGGACTGGGGAATATGTTGACGAAGTAGTGAGATGACAAGCTATCTGGTATTGCTGGCTTAGTCACTAAAAAAACTAAGGGCTAACCCTGGTTAGGTATGACTGAACTACTCATTGTTGACACTTGAAAAGATTCAGAATTTTGTTATGCTGACATATTATTGCCTTACTTGTTTCATGTGGTTTGATGTCGCCATCATTTGTCACCATAAAGTACACGCCAGCCTTGTGATCCTGCCTGAAAATTAAAAAGGAACAACAAATTTGAAAAAAAGTAAGACTTAACCCTTTAAATTTTTTAAGTTTTTGAGCCAAATTTGATATAAATGCTGGACTTACCCCTTGTGATTATTTCAAATTTTGGAGCTAAAATGAATAAAAATGCTGGACTAACCCCTTGTGAATTTTTCAGTTTTTGAACCAAATTTGATAAAAATGCTGGACTTACCCCCTTGTGATTTTTTCAGTTTTTGAACCAAATTTGATAAAAATGCTGGACTTACCCCTTGTGATTTTTTCAGTTTATGAGACAAATTTTATAAAAATGCTGGGCTTACCCCTTGTGATTTTTTCAGTTTTTGAACCAAATTTGATAAAAATGCTGGACTTACCCCTTGTGATTTTTTTCAGCTTATGAGACAAATTTTATAAAAATGCTGGACTTACCCCTTGTGATTTTTTCAGTTTTTGAGTCAAATTTGATGAAAATGCTGGACTTACCCCTTGTGATTTTTTCAATTTTGGAGCTTAATTGAATAAAAATGCTGGACTAACCCCTTGTGAATTTTTTCAGTTTTTGAACCAAATTTGATAAAAATGCTGGACTAACCCCTTGTGATTTTTCCAATTTTTGAGCCAAATTTGATAAAAATGCTGGACTTACCCCTTGTGAATTTTTCAATTTTGGAGCCAAATTTGATCAAAATGCTGGGCTTACCCCTTGTGAATTTTCCAATTTTTGAGCCAAATTTGATATAAATGCTGGACTTACCCCCTTGTGATTTTTTCAGTTTTTGAGTCAAATTTGATAAAATTGCTGGTCTTACCCCTTGTGAATTTTTCAGTTTTTGAACCAAATTTAATAAAAATGCTGGACTTACCCCTTGTGATTTTTTCAATTTTGGAGCCAAATTTGATCAAAATGCTGGGCTTACCCCTTGTGATTTTTCCAATTTTTGAGCCAAATTTGATAAAAATGCTGGACTTACCCCTTGTGAATTTTTCAGTTTATGAGACAAATTTTATAAAAATGCTGGACTTACCCCTTGTGATTTTTTCAGTTTTTGAGTCAAATTTCATGAAAATGCTGGACTTACCCCTTGTGATTTTTTCAATTTTTGAACCAAATTTAATAAAAATGCTGGACTTACCCCTTGTGATTTTTTTAGTTTTTGAACCAAATTTGATAAAAATGCTGGACTAACCCCTTGTAATTTTTTCAATTTTGGAGCCAAATTTGATCAAAATGCTGGGCTTACACCTTGTGATTTTTCCAATTTTTGAGCCAAATTTGAAATAAATGCTGGACTTACCCCTTGTGATTTTTTCAGTTTTTGAGTCAAATTTGATAAAATGCTGGTCTTACCCCTTGTGAATTTTTCAGTTTTTGAACCAGATTGAATAAAAATGCTGGACTTACCCCTTGTGAATTTTTCAGTTTTTGAGCCAAATTTGATAAAAATGCTGGACTTACCCCTTGTGATTTTTTCAGTTTATCAGACAAATTTAATAAAAATGCTGGACTTACCCCTTGTGATTTGTTTAGTTTTTGAACCAAATTTGATAAAAATGCTGGACTAACCCCTTGTGATTTTTTCAATTTGGAGCCAAATTTGATCAAAATGCTGGGCTTACCCCTTGTGATTTTTCCAATTTTTGAGCCAAATTTGATATAAATGCTGGACTTACCCCCTTGTAATTTTTTCAATTTTGGAGCCAAATTTGATCAAAATGCTGGGCTTACACCTTGTGATTTTTCCAATTTTTGAGCCAAATTTGAAATAAATGCTGGACTTACCCCTTGTGATTTTTTCAGTTTTTGAGTCAAATTTGATAAAATGCTGGTCTTACCCCTTGTGAATTTTTCAGTTTTTGAACCAGATTGAATAAAAATGCTGGACTTACCCCTTGTGAATTTTTCAGTTTTTGAGCCAAATTTGATAAAAATGCTGGACTTACCCCTTGTGATTTTTTCAGTTTATCAGACAAATTTAATAAAAATGCTGGACTTACCCCTTGTGATTTGTTTAGTTTTTGAACCAAATTTGATCAAAATGCTGGACTAACCCCTTGTGATTTTTTCAATTTTGGAGCCAAATTTGATCAAAATGCTGGGCTTACCCCTTGTGAATTTTCCAATTTTTGAGCCAAATTTGATATAAATGCTGGACTTACCCCCTTGTGATTTTTTCAGTTTTTGAGTCAAATTTAATAAAATTGCTGGTCTTACCCCTTGTGAATTTTTCAGTTTTTGAACCAAATTTAATAAAAATGCTGGACTTGCCCCTTGTGAATTTTTCAGTTTTTGAACCAAATTTATTAAAAATGCTGGACTTACCCCTTGTGATTTTTTCAATTTTTGAGCCAAATTTGATCAAAATGCTGGGCTTACCCCTTGTGATTTTTCCAATTTTTGAGCCAAATTTGATAAAAATGCTGGACTTACCCCTTGTGAATTTTTCAGTTTATGAGACAAATTTTATAAAAATGCTTGACTTACCCCTTGTGATTTTTTCAGTTTTTGAGTCAAATTTCATGAAAATGCTGGACTTACCCCTTGTGATTTTTTCAATTTTTGAACCAAATTTAATAAAAATGCTGGACTTACCCCTTGTGATTTTTTCAGTTTATCAGACAAATTTTATAAAAATGCTTGACTTACCCCTTGTGATTTTTTCAGTTTTTGAGTCAAATTTGATCAAAATGCTGGGCTTACACCTTGTGATTTTTCCAATTTTTGAGCCAAATTTGAAATAAATGCTGGACTTACCCCTTGTGATTTTTTCAGTTTTTGAGTCAAATTTGATAAAATGCTGGTCTTACCCCTTGTGAATTTTTCAGTTTTTGAACCAGATTGAATAAAAATGCTGGACTTACCCCTTGTGAATTTTTCAGTTTTTGAGCCAAATTTGATAAAAATGCTGGACTTACCCCTTGTGATTTTTTCAGTTTATCAGACAAATTTAATAAAAATGCTGGACTTGCCCCTTGTGATTTGTTTAGTTTTTGAACCAAATTTATTAAAAATGCTGGACTTACCCCTTGTGATTTTTTCAATTTTTGAGCCAAATTTGATCAAAATGCTGGGCTTACCCCTTGTGATTTTTCCAATTTTTGAGCCAAATTTGATAAAAATGCTGGACTTACCCCTTGTGAATTTTTCAGTTTATGAGACAAATTTTATAAAAATGCTTGACTTACCCCTTGTGATTTTTTCAGTTTTTGAGTCAAATTTCATGAAAATGCTGGACTTACCCCTTGTGATTTTTTCAATTTTTGAACCAAATTTAATAAAAATGCTGGACTTACCCCTTGTGATTTTTTCAGTTTATCAGACAAATTTTATAAAAATGCTTGACTTACCCCTTGTGATTTTTTCAGTTTTTGAGTCAAATTTGATCAAAATGCTGGGCTTACACCTTGTGATTTTTCCAATTTTTGAGCCAAATTTGAAATAAATGCTGGACTTACCCCTTGTGATTTTTTCAGTTTTTGAGTCAAATTTGATAAAATGCTGGTCTTACCCCTTGTGAATTTTTCAGTTTTTGAACCAGATTGAATAAAAATGCTGGACTTACCCCTTGTGAATTTTTCAGTTTTTGAGCCAAATTTGATAAAAATGCTGGACTTACCCCTTGTGATTTTTTCAGTTTATCAGACAAATTTAATAAAAATGCTGGACTTGCCCCTTGTGATTTGTTTAGTTTTTGAACCAAATTTGATAAAAATGCTGGACTAACCCCTTGTGATTTTTTCAATTTTGGAGCCAAATTTGATCAAAATGCTGGGCTTACCCCTCGTGAATTTTCCAATTTTTGAGCCAAATTTGATATAAATGCTGGACTTACCCCCTTGTGATTTTTTCAGTTTTTGAGTCAAATTTAATAAAATTGCTGGTCTTACCCCTTGTGAATTTTTCAGTTTTTGAACCAAATTTAATAAAAATGCTGGACTTACCCCTTGTGAATTTTTCAGTTTTTGAACCAAATTTATTAAAAATGCTGGACTTACCCCTTGTGAATTTTTCAGTTTATGAGACAAATTTTATAAAAATGCTGGACTTACCCCTTGTGATTTTTTCAGTTTTTGAGTCAAATTTCATGAAAATGCTGGACTTACCCCTTGTGATTTTTCCAATTTTTGAACCAAATTTGATAAAAATGCTGGACTTACTTACCCCTTGTGAATTTTCCAATTTTTGAGCCAAATTTAATATAAATGCTGGTCTTACCCCTTGTGATTTTTTCAGTTTTTGAGTCAAATTTGATAAAATTGCTGGTCTTACCCCTTGTGAATTTTTCAGTTTTTGAACCAAATTGAATAAAAATGCTGGACTTACCCCTTGTGAATTTTTCAGTTTTTGAACCAAATTTAATAAAAATGCTGGACTTACCCCTTGTGAATTTTTCAGTTTTTGAACCAAATTTGATCAAAATGCTGGGCTTACCCCTTGTGATTTTTCCAATTTTTGAGCCAAATTTGATATAAATGCTGGACTTACCCCTTGTGAATTTTTCAGTTTTTGAACCAAATTTGATAAAAATGCTGGACTTACCCATTGTGATTTTTTTCAGTTTATGAGACAAATTTTATAAAAATGCTGGACTTACCTCTTGTGATTTTTTCAGTTTATGAGTTAAATTTAATGAAATGCTGGACTTACCCCTTGTGATTTTTTCAATTTTGGAGCTTAATTGAATAAAAATGCTGGACTTACCCCTTGTGAATTTTTCAGTTTTTGAACCAAATTTAATAAAAATGCTGGACTTACCCCTTGTAATTTTTTCAATTTTGGAGCCAAATTTGATCAAAATGCTGGGCTTACCCCTTGTGATTTTTCCAATTTTTGAGCCAAATTTGAAATAAATGCTGGACTTACCCCTTGTGATTTTTTCAGTTTTTGAGTCAAATTTGATAAAATGCTGGTCTTACCACTTGTGAATTTTTCAGTTTTTGAACCAGATTGAATAAAAATGCTGGACTTACCCCTTGTGAATTTTTCAGTTTTTGAACCAAATTTTATAAAAATGCTGAATATACCCCTTGTGATTTTTTTCAGTTTATGAGACAAATTTTATAAAAAGGCTGGACTTACCCCTTGTGATTTTTTCAGTTTTTGAGTCAAATTTAATGAAAATGCTGGACTTACCCCCTTGTGATTTTTTCAATTTTGGAGCTTAATTGAATAAAAATGCTGGACTTACCCCTTGTGAATTTTTCAGTTTTTGAACCAAATTTGATAAAAATGCTGGACTAACCCCTTGTGATTTTTTCAATTTTTGAGCCAAATTTGATCAAAATGCTGGGCTTACCCCTTGTGATTTTTCAAATTTTTGAGCCAAATTTGATAAAAATGCTGGACTTACTTACCCCTTGTGATTTTTTCAGTTTATGAGACAAATTTTATAAAAATGCTGGACTTACCCCTTGTGATTTTTTCAGTTTTTGAACCAAATTTAATAAAAATGCTGGACTTGCCCCTTGTGAATTTTTCAGTTTTTGAACCAAATTTATTAAAAATGCTGGACTTACCCCTTGTGATTTTTTCAATTTTTGAGCCAAATTTGATCAAAATGCTGGGCTTACCCCTTGTGATTTTTCCAATTTTTGAGCCAAATTTGATAAAAATGCTGGACTTACCCCTTGTGAATTTTTCAGTTTATGAGACAAATTTTATAAAAATGCTTGACTTACCCCTTGTGATTTTTTCAGTTTTTGAGTCAAATTTCATGAAAATGCTGGACTTACCCCTTGTGATTTTTTCAATTTTTGAACCAAATTTAATAAAAATGCTGGACTTACCCCTTGTGATTTTTTCAGTTTATCAGACAAATTTTATAAAAATGCTTGACTTACCCCTTGTGATTTTTTCAGTTTTTGAGTCAAATTTGATAAAAATGCTGGGCTTACACCTTGTGATTTTTCCAATTTTTGAGCCAAATTTGAAATAAATGCTGGACTTACCCCTTGTGATTTTTTCAATTTTGGAGCTAAATTGAATAAAAATGCTGGACTTACCCCTTGTGAATTTTTCAGTTTTTGAACCAAATTTGATAAAAATGCTGGACTAACCCCTTGTTTTTTTCAATTTTTCAGCCAAATTTGATCAAAATGCTGGACTTACCCCTTGTGATTTTTCCAATTTTTGAGCCAAATTTGATATAAATGCTGGACTTACCCCTTGTGAATTTTTCAGTTTTTGAACCAAATTTGATAAAAATGCTGGACTTACCCATTGTGATTTTTTTCAGTTTATGAGACAAATTTTATAAAAATGCTGGACTTACCTCTTGTGATTTTTTCAGTTTATGAGTTAAATTTAATGAAATGCTGGACTTACCCCTTGTGATTTTTTCAATTTTGGAGCTTAATTGAATAAAAATGCTGGACTTACCCCTTGTGAATTTTTCAGTTTTTGAACCAAATTTAATAAAAATGCTGGACTTACCCCTTGTAATTTTTTCAATTTTGGAGCCAAATTTGATCAAAATGCTGGGCTTACCCCTTGTGATTTTTCCAATTTTTGAGCCAAATTTGAAATAAATGCTGGACTTACCCCTTGTGATTTTTTCAGTTTTTGAGTCAAATTTGATAAAATGCTGGTCTTACCCCTTGTGAATTTTTCAGTTTTTGAACCAGATTGAATAAAAATGCTGGACTTACCCCTTGTGAATTTTTCAGTTTTTGAACCAAATTTTATAAAAATGCTGAATATACCCCTTGTGATTTTTTTCAGTTTATGAGACAAATTTTATAAAAAGGCTGGACTTACCCCTTGTGATTTTTTCAGTTTTTGAGTCAAATTTAATGAAAATGCTGGACTTACCCCCTTGTGATTTTTTCAATTTTGGAGCTTAATTGAATAAAAATGCTGGACTTACCCCTTGTGAATTTTTCAGTTTTTGAACCAAATTTGATAAAAATGCTGGACTAACCCCTTGTGATTTTTTCAATTTTTGAGCCAAATTTGATCAAAATGCTGGGCTTACCCCTTGTGATTTTTCAAATTTTTGAGCCAAATTTGATAAAAATGCTGGACTTACTTACCCCTTGTGATTTTTTCAGTTTATGAGACAAATTTTATAAAAATGCTGGACTTACCCCTTGTGATTTTTTCAGTTTTTGAGCCAAATTTGATAAAAATGCTGGACTTACCCCTTGTGATTTTTTCAGTTTATCAGACAAATTTAATAAAAATGCTGGACTTACCCCTTGTGATTTGTTTAGTTTTTGAACCAAATTTGATAAAAATGCTGGACTAACCCCTTGTGATTTTTTCAATTTTGGAGCCAAATTTGATCAAAATGCTGGGCTTACCCCTCGTGAATTTTCCAATTTTTGAGCCAAATTTGATATAAATGCTGGACTTACCCCTTGTGATTTTTTCAGTTTTTGAGTCAAATTTGATAAAATTGCTGGTCTTACCCCTTGTGAATTTTTCAGTTTTTGAACCAAATTGAATAAAAATGCTGGGCTTACCCCTTGTGATTTTTCCAATTTTTGAGCCAAATTTCATATAAATGCTGGACTTACCCCTTGTGAATTTTTCAGTTTTTGAACCAAATTTGATAAAAATGCTGGACTTACCCCTTGTGATTTTTTTCAGTTTATGAGACAAATTTTATAAAAATGCTGGACTTACCCCTTGTGATTTTTTCAATTTTGGAGCTAAATTGAATAAAAATGCTGGACTTACCCCTTGTGAATTTTTCAGTTTTTGAACCAAATTTGATAAAAATGCTGGACTAACCCCTTGTTTTTTTCAATTTTTCAGCCAAATTTGATCAAAATGCTGGACTTACCCCTTGTGATTTTTCCAATTTTTGAGCCAAATTTGATAAAAATGCTGGACTTACCCCTTGTGATTTTTTCAGTTTATGAGACAAATTTTATAAAAATGCTGGACTTACCCCTTGTGATTTTTTCAGTTTATGAGACAAATTTTATAAAAATGCTGGACTTACCCCTTGTGATTTTTTCAGTTTTTGAGTCAAATTTCATGAAAATGCTGGACTAACCCCTTGTGATTTTTTCAATTTTGGAGCTTAATTAAATAAAAATGCTAAACTTACCCCTTGTGAATTTTTCTGTTTTTGAGTCAAATTTAATGAAAATGCTGGACTTACCCCTTGTGATTTTTTCAATTTTGGAGCTTAATTGAATAAAAATGCTTGACTTACCCCTTGTGAATTTTTCAGTTTTTGAACCAAATTTGATAAAAATGCTGGACTAACCCCTTGTGATTTTTTCAGTTTTTGAGCCAAATTTGATCAAAATGCTGGGCTTACCCCTTGTGATTTTTCCAATTTTTGAGCCAAATTTGATATAAATGCTGGACTTACCCCTTGTGATTTTCAATTTTGGAGCCAAATTTGATCAAAATGCTGGGCTTACCCCTTGTGAATTTTTCAGTTTTTGAACCAAATTTGATAAAAATGCTGGACTTACCCCTGTGGTTTTTTTTATTATTTTTGAGCCAAATTTGATATAAATGCTGGACTTACCCCTTGTGAATTTTTCAGTTTTGAACCAAATTTGATAAAAATGCTGGACTTACCCCTTGTGATTTTTTCAGTTTTTGAGTCAAATTTCATGAAAATGCTGGACTTACCCCTTGTGATTTTTTCAATTTTGGAGCTTAATTAAATAAAAATGCTAAACTTACCCCTTGTGTTTTTTTCAGTTTTTGAACTAAATTTGATAAAAATGCTGGACTTACCCCTTGTGATTATTTCAATTTTTAAACAAAATTTGATATAAATGGTGGACTTACCCCTTGTGATTTTTTTCAATTGTTCACCTAAATTTGATAAAAATGCTGGGTTAGGGTTAAGGTTACGGTTAAACTTGATCGGGGGTATCGTAAATAAACTGAAGCCGTCAAGGCAGGCTTAGCCAAAACATCTCCTTCCCTTCTCACCCACCTCTGCCGTTTTCTTTACACATATACACCACCACCCCAGCCCATCTACCCCTCCCGTGTCACACAACATTGTGTTCCTGTTGTTAGTGACATGCCTACATTTTTCACGATTATGCAAATTGGCTTTGAACTTACGGTTGGAATGTCATTTGCATATCAATGCCTGAGTAGTCTTGCGAACCATCTATAAACAAAAAACAACAATTTGTGATTGTGTAAAGTTGTACTGCTATGATTTATATAATTTGGGCTTGAATAAAGAAAAATTTACTAGAGCGGGACTTGAACCAACGACCTCCGGATTAACGTACTGGCGCTGACTGCCAACATAGGGCTGGATAGCTATCCAGCCCTATGTTGGCAGTCTCCCTATTAGTCAATAGTTTTTTTAATAACTTTTAAAATGTATGCCTTAATACAGTGTTTTCGTGTTGTTAGTTTTTGCATGTATATGCCTATTTGTTCTTGGGGGATCTTAGGGCTTACCTTTGAATTTGTCTACATTATTGTAATGCACCTGTAGAACAAGGTAGTCAATGCCGGTGTTGCCTCCAACCTCAAAGCCAACATCTGGAGTAAATGTTTTTAAAAAAAACATCACAAAGTAGGGGAAAATACATATTAGGAATCAGCATCACAGGCGTAACTAAGGTGCACGTGCCCCCCCCCCCCCCTCCTCCCGAAATAATTGGTGTCCATGCCCCCGGGTATATAGTGGGGGAACATGTGATTTTCCACAAACATCGAGTTTTGGTTTCTCGAGATCAAAACCATATTGTTTCACGAATTTCTTGAAAATATTTGCATTTTGGGGGAATACTTCAATGGTTTGCCACCATGACCATCTCTATACCATGTTATGTCCGTACCTGTGGATAATAATGATTTCAATCGTATGAATGTTGTGCTTCCCCTTAGCATTAGTGGAGAATGACACTACCTTACATCGTCCTGATTCACTTACCGTTCGGTAGTTTGAGTGGCGGGGCATCCATTGCCCAAGCGTACAGGATCTTTTCACCCATCAGGCACGGAGGATTACCGCCAGCCCCTTCCATCTCACCACAATTCCTGCAGAGTCAAAAAACGAAGAAGGAGAACATGTTTGCCAGTAGTTCTGTTATGGGTTCATTGCAGTTCAGTTGTCTTCGTTCTTAATTTGTTTCAAAGCGTGTTATGGCCGAGCAGTATATAGGGCACTAACAATTGATTTCCTTGCCCAACCCTCCACCCATTGTATCAGAATAAACCATTGCAAGCAGTCATGCGACAATTCATGGTTGTTAACTTTCATTACACATTTTGTCAATGTATCTGTGAAACTTTCAGATGTACAAAACTTATTTACTAAGTGTCTAGACGCCGAAGTTTAATGTAGTGCATCATGCGACAATTCATGGCTGTTAACTTTTATTAGACATTTTGTATCTGTGAAACTTTCAAATGTACTAATGTATTTACTGGTTAAACGTACCGTGGTGTCTAGACTCCGAAGTGCATACATTGTATCAGAATTAACCGTTGCAAGCAGTCATGCGGCAATTCATGGCTGTTAACTTTCATCTTCTATTTTGTCACTGTAACGTGAAACTTTCAAGTATGAACTGGTTAAATGTCTGGTGTCTAGCACTTTTTAGAGCCATGGGTTTTGTACACACATACAAAACGCGCAATGATTGATGTCATTGGGCCGTCGTCCAGCATTTTAGGCCAACTAAAAAGTTATAAAATATCCCACAAATCGAAAACATGTCGATGATCGGACCTTATTTTTTGACAATGATTTGACCGAATGTTATAATTTATTTTAGTTTGTATTGGTGAATTATTTATGTTTAGACTTATTAATGTTGAATAGTTAAAGCGCAGCTCGTTGGGACGTTTTGGAGGATATTTATTAGCTAACAACTTAATGTTTGACATCACAACCAATGTTTGTTCCCAATTTAATTGTTTATATCGGCTGTCATAGATAAAATAGGCACTTTAGGAGCATCCCTATCACAGGGCATTAAATGATCTAACTGAAAAGTACTAATCATTAATTATAGTTGATTTTAATTGGGCTTATTGTTTCAAGCCGAGCAGTGCGCGGTGTGGGGAGAAATTATATCCCCACCTGTACAACGGCATTCCAAGCCGTGGACAGAATCTTCTAGAGAAACATTTTCCCCTGACAAGAATTGTCTATCCTCACTTGGGTCGTTTTGTCCCCCACTAAAAACTTGTTCTAAAACCAAAATGTTCTCCCTAATGTTTCAAAGACACCTTCAAAACTTCAATGAAACTTTCAAAGTACTAAATGTGTTTTGTTTTGAAGAACAAAGACCTACGTTTCCGTTCAGTCAAACGCTCATATTGCCGCATTGAGCAGCGTGCGGAATGCTGCATGATAATTTGAGAAACTCCCTCCGTTCGCGCAGTGATCGTTTTGTCCGAATTCTCCGAAGTATTAATGGTGCTGATGAGTATATAACAATGATTGTGTACTACAGTTCAATGTTCTGGAACAATTTTACAGCAGAGCTGTATAGCTGAAGAGCTAAAATACTAAGTTCATGATAATTATGACAGTTTGTAATAATTTCTAACGTTTTGGAATTAATTGTAAAAGTTTTAGAGACAATTAACAACATTATTTGGTCATTAACTTCTTATTAAATGTGTTTTCCTTTTTCTTTCTTTTTTAAAAATGCAGGATACGAATTTGCGCCAAAAAGAAGAAGTTGGACTACCGAAAATAGCACTTACCATACATCCTTCATACCACCCGGCATGGAACACCCAAACAGTATCATGTGATGAGCAGTGTTCTTATGCGCCAACGGGTCATAGCCAACTGAAAAAGAAGGGGAACAAATTTAAATAATTAAATAATCAAAATTGACATTACTCAGGATAAGGGTCAACTCAAAGATAATCATGTTGAAATACTTGGCAAAGTATGATTTAAAAAATAACGAGAGTGATAAAAAAAATGGTACAAAACAGGTCAAAGTTGGCACTTGAAACAGCTCTTGAAAACACTGCTGTCTGAACAATGCGAGTCAATCCACGAAGTGTGCATCAATCCTATATTGACCTCAAATTAAAAACTCAGAACGGAGGATTGTAAATTTTCTACAACTGTTCACTTTCCTAAGATGGCTTCAGAACAAAGTGCAGTTCATCGGGACCACTTTGATTTGGAAGGGTTTTTGGAAGTCCTTTCGCATAAATCTGAGGCAGGTTTTTGTGGATCTTAATCTGGTTTGGGGCTCCCCCCCCCTGTTTTATTAATTTGTTTCTAAGGAGTGTTTTAAGGATATTTTACATTTAACAGGTTTTGTTTTAATGGTTGACATTAGTTTAATTTTAAACATATTTTGTGTGTAAATCCATATCAGTGTTATATTTAAGTATATATTTGTTGGTTGTTGACAGGGTCTGGTTGTTCATATATTTTGATGACAGTGTGATACTTCCGTAGTTGTTTGACAGCCCCCTGTTCAAATCCATTGTGTTAAACAAATACTAAAACAAAGTTTAAATGCAAATAATTGACAGTTGCTTTAACTATTTCTCGGCAGTATTGTTATTGTAACAAGAATCCCTAAATCCTAAATCAATTTCCTTTTTGGCGCAAATATCTATTTTCACAAGAGATCGGTTTTTGAGTTTAGATTAAGGCTGAGGTGTGACAGTTATGTTTTCAGAGGTTTTAATATACCGGTCATTATTTATTCAAACAGTCGTAGTTATTTTTAGCAATCCACTCAGTTACCTTAATGGATCCCATGATTACAAAATGTGTTCTGAGAGCGAAGAAAATATGTGACTCAAATTTCCCCTTTATTTGTTTTAACTTGAGGCGGCGGGGATCAGACGAGATCAATGTCCGACGTGCATCAAATGCCGATGGTTTTGTCTCTCATCATGACCGATGGCGGTCCCGTTAATTCCGGCTGCTGATTCGTTTGTTTCCACATGACCGACTTCTCACTTGTCTAAATAATTTATAGCAGGTATGGGTCTGCTCTTCGGCTCGTTGGATCGTTCCATCAGACCGGTCACCCTCTGTTGGGCAAAACGGCAAGCATCCAAGAGAGAGTTTTTCTGCCCCAGAAGACGGCAATGTGACGCCACAGTGACATGACATGGGTTGTCTGATATGAGTGATATTTTTATGTGTGATTTCCTCGTTAGTTGAAGTATTTATTAATTAACTAAACAAAATGAAAAGATATAGATTCGCTCATCCGGTACAAATTGCCTACTCGCTTCATTAATCTTCTTTCATTTTGAAACATCAATTTTGAACCATCAATGAGAATTGAAGTTAGTGAGCAACGCGTGTTTGCCCACAGAGAATTTAATCCAGAAATCTTTACAGAAACATTTTGCTCCGTAGCCATTCCGACATCATAGGATTCCCGCTATGACTGAGTTTAAAGGACTCCAAGATGTAGTCACGCAAAAGTAAAGGTCGTATACAAATACCCCCCAAAATACTACAAAAAAACCTCAAGTGTACGGAAGTGCAACAAGGACATTGAGAGAGAAAGACAACTAGATCATCATTATGAGATGTACATCATAATTATAACTTGACAAGTACAAGTTATAATTATGACTTCTATAGACTAAATTGGTACGAGTCATAATTATCGCTTATGCTTGAATTCATAATAATGAGATTCAAGTCATAGTTATGACTTTCTTTTATTTTTCTAAATGTCCCTGTTACGCTTCCGTAGAAGCGAGCCGCGAGCGAACAAAAATCATAATTGGAGTCCGCGATCGAGCCAGCAGATAGTTGTGATTGTGAATGTTTCAATTTAGGCCCGTATGGCACAACTGTCCAGAGTGTGAACAAAATGAGGGCATCTATATTGCAACATATCAGTATTCTTTAAAAAAAACGTGTTTAATTTCTGGAAAATTGACAACAATCTGTTATTAAAATACCGTCGAAGATGGTAAAATGAGTAAACTCCTTATCGAAACAAATATGTCAGCCCATCTCTTATACATAATGACTAAAAACCATGGCGTCCTCGGGCGTGAATTATTGGTTCATAGATTGCCATCGATGGCGCCTTTGGTCCGGTCGTGCAGCACGAAAGGGTGAAGGGTGAATATTAGGAATAACCACAACAATTCCTGAGTCCAAAAGCAATCGAACATGAAATAGCCTAAACATTACGATTAACACAAAGATTCATTCCAAAAAGAGCGACTTAAGTCAAATTCTTCTTTTCGATGGACTTTGCTCGAGGACTTTTATCCGCGAAATATGGGAAGAATATGTAACACGCACCGAACCACTTGCAATCCTCAACCGAATTCAAAATGGCGGAGGGGACAGACGTGTGGGTTGTTGTTGTATGGCGATCTCTGGCGTGAATTATGGGTTCAAAGATTGTCGTCAATGTCGCCTTGAGTTCGGTCGTGCAGCACGTAGTCCATGAGCAGTAATTGATCACCATTGAACCATCTTCATGTTATGTACATCGGAAGCCACGGGGAGAGGGGGGGTGGGGGTAGTGACTGTCCGTTCCCGCGTAATGGCGAAACAGTGAAGCGTGGTAACTCCATTAGCCATGTCTCAATGCACGCGGGAATTTACTGTGTGACGAAGAATATCTTAATTCATTGTAACGCATGTATTTCATTGCAGTACAAGCACTGTTTATTATACTGTTATTATTTTACCGTTTATTTGTATAACTGCTTCTATAATTTCTGCACTTTATGAAGCCCAGTGTGGTCAATACCTCACGGGTTCTCGTTTGACTGTGCACGTCTCGCGTATATTGGAACTTCCGGGATCAACTTTATCCCATCAACAAAATTGAGTTTTGCGTGAGCGCAATTCTTTTTCTTCAAACACTTTCGTTTAACGTAGTTTATAGCTTTAAGATAAAAAAAAATCGATCATATCGTTAGGAAAGTAACACTGCCGTGAAATAAAATGTGAGAGTTAAATCCATATTTAACAAGTAAATAAAAAAAATCCAAATAATAAGACTTCTTTTTCCGATTAAATGTAAACAAATTAATAGCTTTGTCATGTTATCATTAAACCTATGTGGTGGTCGCACAAATTAGGGCGTGGTTGGCAAATGGGTTTCTAAACAAACACAATTGCATCCTCGTCCAGAGTTTAAATTTTGTTTAAAAGTGGGTTTTTTTTATATATTATTTGTATTAAATTAATATTGAAATTTTATTTTTTTAACAAATCGCTATGGGTTGTTTTGGGGGTCAGCTCTGATCCGGAAGTTTTTATGGAAATCACTTAAACATCGATTTCTAATAACGTTTTCTATTCAGAGCTTGCTTGCTTGTCGTTTGTTTTCATAGCAACACTGTGTGTGCATCATATTTTGTTCGGTGATTGAGCTAAGGTTGTCATAGCAACGGTGGACAATCTAAATTGCTGTAATTTACAAAGCTGTGGACCATGGGTTTTCTTTTATAGTGTAAATTTAGCCTCTGTACGTTTTTTCAAGCGAGTGTTGATGTTTTTACTTTTTTTTCTTCGTTTTTTTCCCTTGAACTTCCTGACATTGGAGGCTTTGTGGTTGTAATGCTATTACGACAGTAAAAAGCCCAGTGGTAAGACGTTAATGCCTGAAGTTACTCAAAATTGAACGCGCATTAAGCTTACGACTGTTCCAATTTAGTGTTAAAGATGCTAGCTGATCGCTCTTGCCCAGAAAAACATGTGATTCAACATCACCCCCTTATTGCTCAGTTACAGAAGCAAACAAACACACAGAAGTTATTTGGAAAATGAATCGTTTCAAGCAATGTGAAATAAATTGAAACATATGGAATTGAAAACGGGGGAAATCAAACTGAAATACAAGTAACACTAAACTTTATGGGTAAAGAAATAGGTTTAGAAAATGCAAAGGATAACCGTTCCCTCAAACTAAGATAAGTTGTTGTTGCTGTTGTTTTAGGGTTTGTTTTGTTTTGGTTTGGTTTGTTTTGGGGCTGTTTCTTTTTTTAATTCACTGTTACAAAAACAACATTACGGAATATATTAGCGTCGATGTATTATAGAAATATTCTTAAAATAAGTGGAGAACGAAGCAAGTACAGTAAAAAAAAAATTGCCCCCAAATAAAACGAGTGGTCGTTGAAGTCACTCAATAAATTGATCTGCGTTTTCCCAAGTATCGAAGATGACAAATGAAATGCTGAATGCCAGGGGATGGTTTGGTTTTGGATGAATGTCGATTTTCTTTGATCGAATGGAAATAAAAAATTACTCATATACGTAGAAGAAGGACTTAATATTACAGTAGTTCAAGATCTGATTGCTAGCAAACAAAGGCGGACGTTCGTTTCGCTGCACACGTACGTCAAGCCACTTCGTCTCGGCAATCAATTAACATCTAGTAATCGCTGTGTTGAAAACAATGTCCCGCTACATCAATTATAGTTTCCCTTTTTTTAATTGATGAGGTACGACAAGCTCGTATCGGGATATGACAAGAGCCGTGCCTTCTCCAGGGAAATTGGTTGTGATGATGTTAAAGATACTGGTTCACCACAAGTCAGTGCATGGAAGAAAGCACGTTAATAATGTATAAACTGTGGAATTAACATAATATATGATATTTTATTTGGCGGGGAAACGTTGTATTCGCTCAGTTCCGTAAATAATTCAACGCACTATAGGCCTACCATGATGTTATGGGTGTTTTATATTTCATTTTTGTTTTCTTTCTTTCATTTTTTAAACCCACGACATGGGATTTAATTACATCCGTTTCATGTGGGCGTCTCAATTATTTTTTTTGGGGGGGGGGTATTAACAGTGAGCATTCAATGACGCATGGCGTTGGTGACTGACCCCGATTTCTCCCGCTGACAAACAAGATCTGTGAAGCTCGATAAGACTCCATTAGATCCTCGAACTTTCTCATTCATTAAATATTTAATAAATATTGTTTTTATATACAAGTATTTTATATATTTTCTCTCAAGATTAAGCACAAAGAATCCTGAGGCTAGAACCTGAAGCTACTGTATTATTGAAAACGACCGATCTCTGAACATTGTGAGGCAGGCTTCCTCGCGTTTCACTGCGGGGGGGGGGGGTGGTGGTGCGAAATCACGACCATCAGATTAACGTAGGTATTTACTTACCGATTGAAACAGGAATGTCATCAGACAGTGGCATGGAGTAGCAGTAGTATGTATCCGGCTGCAAGAAGAAAAGACAACAGCACCTGAAGTGTCAAATATATTTGTTTGTAAATTGTAGCTAATATTGTGATTTCATATTCACTACCTTATGGAGACCGAGAACAAAACAGAAAAGGGAACACAAAGGGTCTCCATAGGGAAATTCTAAAGACTGGGTTGCTCCAAAAGGAATTTTATGTACAAAGTCTATGGGAGGTTCTTAACTACAGGGACAAAGGAAAGAACAAAATATGTCTCCACAGGGATGCAACAAATAGAATGTGTGTTTCAATGTGTTTTCAGCAAACAACAAACTTTGGGAATTACCAGTATCCGCATTTTGTGTGACCCAACATAATTAACATCCCATGAAATAACGAAACTGTGAAATCAGTCATCTGAGTCACGAGAAAAGAGTGAAAACAAAAATAATCTATAGCATTTCAAGCAAAACTCTCTCGGGGGATGTTTTCACCATGAGCATCTTTAATCATGTTTACCGTAAGTTATGTGCAAATATGTGAATATTTGTTGTTTCAATCTTAGCAATGTTGAGTACCCATATGACCACCTGACAACTGTGTTTGAAAAATGCATCTTTTTTAGCACATATATAATTATTTTTTTATTCTTTATTGCCACTATACCGGTTACTGCAGTGGTTGGACGTCATGGGTATCTGACTTTGTTTCCCCCTTTTTCCTTTTTTTTTTTTTTTCTTTTTTTGTTAAGGGGGATAAACACAACTAAGTCTGACATCACGACGCTGCAATATTCATGTTGTTCTCCCATTTCCAAATACAATTTTCCCATTACCGATTCTCAAGGTACAATTTGCACCAGCGATTAATGTTCTATTAATATTAATGTAGTCTGCCATCATCAAAGAAACGGTCGGACTGGTGTGGAGTGAGGAGACACGCAGCTAATTATGTCGTCATTCGAGTAGTCTCTGAAGCGATTACAATTCAGTTTGTTTATCAAACACAAACACTCCCGCAGTATTGAATAAGGTCTTAATAAATGCTTGAAACAAGTGGTTATTGAGAGACACGGTTGAGATTATGTAAATCTGGAGTGTACACCCTCGGTGTATAATCAAATTGAAGAGATATTGACCAATAAATTTAATCTGGTGGATAGTTCAGGGCAATCGCTGTTCAAGGCCACATTTAGCAATGATAATTTCTGGTCTGTGTGTTAATTTACGTGTTTCGAGAAAACAGAATCACAAGCTGGCCTGGAATTTTAAAATGTAGTGATTTCAAAAACAGGTAGGTTCACTTGCTCGTTTCGTTAGTTCAATACAATCGATTAATGTTCAATGACTGAATTCCATAGAACTACATAATTTTGCCTACATAATTTTGACAAATGTGAAATGTGGTGGTTTATCAGTTATATTTTGTTGTCCCAGACCGGTAAAAATAAAATAAGAACTATATCGTTTTTTTTTTGGGTTTTTTTTGGGGGGGGGGAATTTTAACAAATAAGTCAATAGCCTCACACACAGAGTTAACCGTTTTAAATCGAGTTAAAATCATGCTGTGGATGTCCTTCTATATACGAGTAAATTTGAACAATGTGCAAGTGACAATAAATTGGCCAAGAATAAGACAGCATGACAATAATGAGGAGGCGTAGATAAAGGGGTAATGATATCACCCAGTGTGTTCAGCTCACCTTAGGGGGTCGAACTCCAGGCATGGTCAGGTTTACATCAAATAATCCATTCTCATTGACAAACGGGATTTCCTCCACCGATGACGAAGATGGGTCGAAAAACTCCGGATTGTCTCCGTAAAGACCGTAGAAATAATCCAAATCTGGGTAGACTCCCCAGCCGTGGACATCAGCCACCGCAAGCAGGAGGAAAACGAGAGACGCGCGAATAAAATTTAAGTCCGCCATCATTGCAACTAATAAGACTGTTCTGTTCCAAAGGGTTGATGCTGGCCCAAGATATTATAAATAGGTTGATGGTGCACGTCACGTACGTGTGTAGAGAAATTCACTTCTACATGCAGTCTATGCAACGGTTAATGGGCCCACGCGGACGGCCACATCAGTGGGAGAAATTGTGATCGGGTGGCCTCTGGACGTAGAATAGCTTGGCTACAGCTACGCGTCATCGATTCTGGGCATCATCATCAAACGTCAGCCGTTGCTATGGCGACAAGCATTGAAGAAATCCTAGGATGTGGAGAAGGGAGAATACATGCACGGTGGCTGTGGAGAAATTGAAACACACATCGTGTTTATTGTCTACCAGGATGTGTGCCGCTCCTTCCGTGGGCACTGTTGTCAGGTTGTTGTTTGCATGGTTTTTGATTGTACTATTTTTCCATCAAACGCTCGTTGTGTCTTTTTTTTAACAACTCGCCACGCATTAATGCCCAGTCTTTAAATTGATTAATAACTGTCAGAAAGAAAATAAAGAGCTGTTTTAAATTGTCACATTCAAATTGTCTTAAAAAAATTGTGAAATAAGGAAATAATTGAAATTTGGTAGTGAAACTAGACAGGTTTACAAGTTCATACTCAGTCGAGCACTTTGCAAACTGTTTCAGGCCCGTGCGGTTAGGGTTAGGATGAGGTTTAGGGTGAGGGTTAGGGTTAGGATTTGGGTTTAGGGTTAGGGTTTGGGTTAGGGTTT
This sequence comes from Pisaster brevispinus, assembly GCA_023634235.1. Classification (NCBI taxonomy): domain Eukaryota; kingdom Metazoa; phylum Echinodermata; class Asteroidea; order Forcipulatida; family Asteriidae; genus Pisaster; species Pisaster brevispinus. Next base: position 5,479,988 of record JAMKCF010000011.1, read on the forward strand.
GTGTTATGGGTTTGGGTTGTGGTCAGGGTTAGGGTTTAAGTTAAATACAAATTTATTTCAATACCAATGTTAGATTGTGTCGAACTCTAAATAAGTATTTAGAACCCTATCTTTTTCGTTAAAATAGGCCTACATCAAATTTTTGGCCAAGTTTGCATGAAAAAATGCTTAGCTTCACACTTGCATTGTTTTTTTCAAGTTTTGGTCAAACTTTAAGATGCGATTATACGATTTAAAAGAAGTAGGGAAGATTGATGGATTTTACTTGAGAAATGCCTATTGTTTTAAAATTAAAAACAGTTTGATTGTCAAGAAATATGATTTATGAATAAATTACTTTATGAAAACAAGTATTTGAACGACTAGAATTTGTTTTTTTAAATGATGGTGTTCTGCCGAAACAAAGCGGTTTATGAATTATTTATCAATCATTTTTAATCATAAAACTGCATCTGAATGTAAAATTTGGGGGGAATATTTTATTACATAAAGTCAAATCTGAAAGTTTTTGCAACAATAAAAAGCATCGTTGTTTTATTTTAGTATTTTTATAAGTTCATATTAAACAAGAATTGTTTTGTGTTGAAATGTTCCCTCTTAAATGAGGTCATCTTTGAGAAAAATGAACCTTAAAAGAAAAAGTAGCTGCAGCTTAATGCAGGAAAATGGCGTGGTTTTTCACCTTTTTCTCCTAACTCACACGACGGATTAAGCCCAAATTTTCACAGGTTTGTTCTCCCATATATATGGTTGATTACACAAAACATGACCACTGTATCTGCGACTATAATTTGTCAGCTCTACCAATCCTGAATAATACAATTCGGATGCAATTTTGTTAGTTATTCTTCTCTCCATAAATCTCTTATACAAGGCCAGACTGGTAAAGTTTGGTTCAATTTTTTTCTCAAACATAAAAGACGCATGTAAAGTGCGAGTTTTTTCAGTGGTTTTATAACAGTAACAGTTTTCAGCGATTTTGTGTGGATTACCAATAACTTTTGTAAAACTAAACCGTGTCTTAAGACGGCCTTCCAAAATCAGTTGATCCTACAGTTTATTGGTGAATCAGGCAGTTAAAAAAATACTTGACAGTCCAAGGATTACTGTGATCATATTTATCTTTATTTCTATTCATCAAAGAAAACAGAGAGTGAAGAATAATATAAAGGCGATTTAAATCTAAAAGCAAAACAACTGATACAATTTCTATAAAAAACAATCGAAGTGAACTGTTAACAGATCCTTGCCTGTACAGGTGGTTATCCAAACATAGAGGGCGCTAGTTCCTATGTCAGGAATAACAATGATGACTACTGATCTGTTTTCACAGAAAGGGGCTAGACTACAACACCCCCCCCCCCAAACCCAGGGTATCAATTAAGTTATTTTTTGAATGATAGAAAAGTAAGTCCCTTTATGAAACAATTAATTGATTGATTGATTTAAGTTGAATTAGGAGCCTGACTAATTTCTCCCTCAAGCCTCAGTCTGGCCCGTATTTGATTTGAATGAAAGAAAATCAAGACGGTTGCACATTGAGGCCTATTAAATCATTTATACTTGTGGTCCCAAGCGGTCCATGGTCTGCCACTGCACAGAAACTCACAGAAAAACTGACTCCCAAAATGGCGCAGCCAAGACTCATCATGGGTGATGACCTCAGATAAATTGGGCCAATAGGTGAATAAAATCTACACAAAAACATACAACTGAATAATAACACAAGAACTTTTAAAAAATGAAATTATACTTGAATGGAATAACAAATCTTACATTACGTCTTTCAGTAGAAAAGGCCAGATTTTCGGTGATTTTTCAGTCATTGAATTGAAATTCGATTACTTACCCAAGTTTACAAAACTATTTAATTGTTACCACATGAGTGTATTTTAAGAGTTATATTATAAGAGCTATATACAAGAAACAAAGCTTTGTTTCTATGTAGTAAAAACATTTGCAACATCGCTGTCTTGTCAAAATGAAGGGGAAAAAATCAGAGACAACAACATTTAGAATTTTGAAAAGAACAACTATCGATTGTTACACATGGGCATCAATCAGCCAATCAATGACAAATATCACTCGATTAGGTAAAGTTTTGTCATACATTATTCATATGGAAGGCAACTAACTACTTCACGCACGTCAACCCCAGCTCTCATTGTCAAACTTTTGTACAATGCTCTTAATATGTACTTTGGGTTAGAATGCAATGTGTTGGTTGATGTTAGTTGTGAGGTGAGTTAAGTTAGTGCCATTTGAGTGCAAATATTATGTGTTAGTGCTGGGAAGGTATTTGTGCGATGAATGATAAAGTACACCTTGTGAACATTGTACACAAATGTTGACAAACTTTTTAGCAGAGTAAAATTAACAGGTACCTGTCATTTAAATGCAGCATTATTACAATTGCCAGCACTGTCGATGATAAAATTAATATGTACATAATATGAACAAGTGATACCGTTGGTTACCGAGAAAGAGCTATACACGGTGAAACCAGTTATGAATATTCATGAAAAGGCTGTACGTCATCCAATGCTCAGTTTGATTGGCTGGTAACCCTGTTTGCCTTATTCACAAGTGGGTCATTTTCTGTCTTCTTCAAGAATTCAAAGGCTTTTGAATGCAAGCAGTCCTTAAACCATTGTCACCAGGCTATTTCGTCAAAGACAACTTCGCCCAAAAATCAATGTTTTTGTTGAAGTACATGAAAGAGTTTCATCCGGGTCACATTTTTCATGACAGGACTAAGTTCTGCTTAATTACCAGAAGGTGTGTAAAACTTTTTACCGGTGCTTTCAGCGAATGAGTTGCAGAGTGAAACGTCCAGCCTCACTTGTGTACCGACTGTGAACAAAGCAAATTGGGTTTGGGTCTCACATAGTTTGACTGCAAAAAATAAATGTTTTAAAACAGTACAGATACTTAAAAAATAAGGCCTTGTCACACAGGGCAACTTTTACAGGCAACTTGGAGGCAACCAACTGCACTGCATGCACAAGGAACACTTAAATGGCGCAAGAGTAATTCGTATAGCTGTAACTCACTATCCCTAAGAAAACTGAAAGGTGATTGAATTTTCTTGTTGGAGATCGCCTGGAAATGGTTACTTTGTAAACTGCCTCATATGGCATGGCCTTTAAGCTACTAATGTTGAGAGAGTTGGCAACAAATTGACGAACCAGAAATTTGACAATATTTGCAACTTTTTGCGACGAAAATACCACGGGGATGTCAAAATAGAATTTTGTTTCTTCAGGGTATTGTCCCAACTCTCTCCTTACATGAATCTAATTTTCTCTACAGAGGGCGCCACCATGGTCCAGCTGACGATCACGACCAGCAGTGTTTGTAGTTGTGGAACTTCGTGGATGAATCTGCTGGATTAGATGCAACGCAGTCCGTCTACAGCTCGTACCCGTCTAATGCTCATTCCATCAAGAGTGTCCAAACATCTCCAAGTATCTACGTCCCTTCGATTCTCTTCCCAATCTGCAGTTGGACAAGAAATTTCAACTAAAAAGTATTGCTTCTTTAAAAGTGAATAGACCATGTGCAACATGTTTACAAAAAAGTGCCCTTGTACAGTCAAGAGCCTTTCTGGAAGGCGAAACACTACACCGGACGTGTGGGAAACTTAACTGTTCCAGTCATAGATTCCACATAGGCCTAAAAATGACAACTGAACAAGTTTAAAGATATCCCCCCGTCTTCATATCAGAAGCTGATAAAAATCAGACAGTGCAATCGCCGTAAAAATTAAGACGTTTTCTTCCATTGTTCCGTTTACAAATCGTGCCTGTAGGAAGTCCAGGCTCTTTGGTTCTTTTACAAAAATGTGAGGTCACAGGTTGAAGTCTATACATCTGTGCAGTCCTCTGGGTTTAAACAATCAAGACCACCAACCAACTTGTGACAAATCATCAAATTTGCCAGTTGTTCTTGTTGTTTAGTCCCTTACCTTAAATTGTTGTGCACATCTGTAAAACTCGAACATGACCTCTTTTAATAGCGCAGTGGATTCTTGAACAAGCCGACACTCTCTGAAAGACGCATGCTGCTACAACTTGAGCTAAAGAATCTCATTGCACCAGAAACTTCTCAACTGCTGGTAAATGGTAAGAAATATATTTAACACTAATGTAACATCTTTGTAACATTTTGAGAAAGAACTGTTGTGTTTTAAATTCGATTTTATTTTACATAAAATCCTGTAGTTTCTAATCATTTTCGACTTTTTCTACTTTTCAAAAGCTCAACTGTTTCATTACAAATGATAGTGATGGTTCAATTTTTCAGTTCTTTCAAAGTTGACAATAGCAAACAGCAAGACGTTTAGCATCTTGTAAAAATCAAGATTCGGAATCGCCTGACCTTCAAAATGTTCTGTTCTCATTACAGCTCTTGTATAGTGTGCCTCCTCTCTTGTACCAACTTTCCAGATCTAGTTCACATAGATGCACTAACCGATCGAAGTTTTGGCAGAAGACACTTCTTCATGTAACTGATTTCATCCCCAATTTAACTTACCTAGCTTACTGAATGTAAAGGATGTTCGGAAGGGAAAGAGCTAGTGGCTGTGGAAGAAAATGGGACATGGGTTAATTTGCTGAAAAACAGAGAAAAAACAGCGGGATTAAATTATGGCTTTCATTGGGTTTGGTAGAGAGAATATTAATTTCCATCCACATGTTTTCACTGTCCTATCAATCTGCGAAAAATGCATCAATGATGAGGTGCTATTGTTTGGTGCAGACAATGACAAACTTGTTTTTTCGGGGATTTTATACACAAGTACTTATTTAAGCAATGGTGATTAGTTCTCCGGAGGATTGGTGTATAAACTTTGTAATCACTGAGCTTTCGGATTGAAATACAGTTTTAATAGCTGTTGCGAATCCTATATGTACTTTCTTTTTACGTTTCAAAAGCCTGACTGTTTCACGATGGTAGATTGTGATGGCCCGGGTTTTGGGGGTGTTTTTTATAATAGATTAAGTTTACCTGACCTTTGACCTTTCTGCATTTATTAAACCTTACGGAGTGTGTCTCCTCTCTCAGACCCACCTTCCAGATCTAGCAGATTCACTTCTCTGTTCAGTCACTCTTCACTAGTCCATTTTACCCAAATTAAACTTACCAAGGTTAGGGTTTAGATGCAGTGGACGGAAAATTGTTATCAGCTGTGGAAAGAAAGTGGTTAAGAGCTGCGAAAAAAAGAAAACTGTTAGAGAACATTGTTAGAGGCTATGGAAGGAAACATTGTAAGAGGCTGTGGAAGGAAACATTGTTAGAGGCTGTGGAAGGAAACATTGTTAGAGACTGTAGAAGGAAACATTGTTAGAGGCTGTGGAAGGAAACATTGTTAAAGGCTGTGGAAGGAAACATTGTTAGAGGCTGTGGAAGGAAACATTATTAGAGACTGTGGAAGGAAACTCTGTTAGAGGCTGTGGAAGGAAACATTGTTAGAGGCTGTGGAAGGAAACATTGTTAGAGACTGTGAAGGAAACATTGTTAGAGGCTGTGGAAGGAAACATTGTAAGAGGCTCTGGAAGGAAACATTGTTAGAGGCTGTGGAAGTAAACATTGTTAGAGGCTGTGGAAGGAAACATTGTAAGAGGCTCTGGAAGAAAACTCTGTTAGAGACTGGGAAGGAAACATTGTTAAAAGCTGTGGAAGGAAACATTGTAAGAGGCTGTGGAAGGAAACATTGTAAGAGGCTCCGGAAGGAAACTCTGTTAGAGACTGCGGAAAGAAACATTGTTAGAGGCTGTGGAAGGAAACATTGTTAGAGACTATGGAAGGAAACATTGTTAGATACTTTGGAAGGAAACATTGTTCGAGGTTGTGGAAGGAAAAAGTAGTTAGAGGCTGTGGAAGGAAACATTGTCAGAGGCTGTGGAAAGAAACATTGTTTGAGGCTGCGGAAGGAAACATAGTTAGAGGCTATGGAAGGAAACATTGTAAGAGGCTGTGGAAGGAAACATTGTTAGAGGCTGTGGAAGGAAACATTGTTAGAGACTGTGGAAGGAAACATTGTTAGAGGCTGTGTAAGGAAACATTGTTAGAGGCTGTGGAAGGAGACATTGTAAGAGGCTGTGGAAGGAAACATTGTTAGAGACTGTTGAAGGAAACATTGTTAGAGGCTGTGGAAGGAAACATTGTTAGAGGCTCTGGAAGGAAACATTGTTAGAGGCTGTGGAAGTAAACATTGTTAGAGGCTGTGGAAGGAAACATTGTAAGAGGCTCCGGAAGGAAACTCTGTTAGAGACTGCGGAAGGAAACAATGTTAGAGGCTGTGGAAGGAAACATTGTTAGAGGCTGTTGAAGGAAACATTGTTAGATGCTGTGGAAGGAAACATTGTTAGAGACTGGGAAGGAAACATTGTTAGATACTTTGGAAGGAAACATTTTTCGAGGCTAGGGAAGGAAAAAGTAGTTAGAGGCTGTGGAAGGAAACATTGTCAGAGGCTGTGGAAAGAAACATTGTTAGAGGCTGCGGAAGGAAACATTGTTAGAGGCTGTAGAAGGAAACATTGTTAGAGGCTGGAGAAGGAAACATTGTTAGAGACTGGGAAGGAAACATTGTTAGAGGCTGTGGAAGGAAACATTGTTAGAGGCTGTGGAATGAAACATTGTTAGAGACTGTAGAAGGGAACATTGTTAGAGGCTGTGGAAGGAAACATTGTTAGAGGCTGTGGAAGGAAACATTGTTAGAGACTGGGAAGGAAACATTAGTAGAGGCTGTGGAAGGAAACATTGTTAGAGGCTGTGGAAGGAAACATTGTTAGAGGCTGTGGAAGGAAACATTGTTAGAGGCTGTGGAAGGAAACATTGTTAGAGGCTGTGGAAGGAAACATTGTTAGAGGCTGTGGAAAAAAACATTGTTAGAGGCTGTGGAAGGAAACATTGTTAGAGGCTGTGGAAGGAAACATTGTTAGAGGCTGTGGAAGAAAACATTGTTAGATTTTGAAGGACCTTTTTACGTTTACATCTGTCCTTACATGAACTTACCCATTTGACCTTATACTTACACTTATAACTCTTAACTTTTCTGCAACTGCACTTCACTCCATATGGTGTAACTGTTCATTCGAAGCATCTTAGACCTCGGAAATGTCACACAGTAGAGCTTCTCAGTGACAGCAAATTTATACACAGTCTTGGCTCAAGGCACTTGTTTAAAACTCGTTCAGTAATACGTTGATTGAAACAGATTGGGAAACAGATCAGTGCCTTTGAACCAAGACTAAGCAATGCTACCTGACTTGTTACCTCCTGGTTGTTTCAACCTGTCAATGGAAAAGGTTAATCGCATATTTCCTAAGCCTACACTTCTTACTCTAAGCCTGTTTACAGCTCATTATAAACATACCTTGGTATTTCCATGAATGCTCCTTTTGTACAATCAGGACTTCACCACCAGAGAGCAGCTTCTTTTTTCTTTCTTCTCACCTTCTAGGCTTGCTTTTGTACATGCCGCAAAAGCTCTTATATTAGCTCAGCTGAATAGAGGGATAACATTTTTGCTATATTGATTTTCAAAACTCAATTGTTGCGCTGATTCAGGCTCTAGGGTGTTTTTATGTATTATTAATGCTTCATAAATTTGATAAGCTGACGCATGCGGGCGCTATCCTTCTGACTAAAAAAAGGAAGAAACTCACAGTACAGCTTGTAGATCGGGAACATAAACATATTCATTTAGCTTTACTAAATTTGAAGCAATTTAATGTTCCCAAATCAAGAAACTATACAACTGAGTGCTGATAAACTACTGTATTTCCTTTTTTCAGATTTATGAATTAAGGTATGGTCTGGGGTCACCTAGTTTGAGACCCCTAAAATTTGTGTAAATATAAATATCTTAATAGTGGAACTTAAAAGGGAATTTGTTTTTTAAAGCATACCTAATATGTCTTACAGACATAAAGTTGATTATTTGTTTATTTTTTTGCATGAAAGAAAGAGCAGCCACTAGGTTTGCTCAAGTCTTATCTCTAGTTTGTGTACCGTAGCACTTCACAGTGATTTTATTCATAATGAAACTTATGTATTTTAAACAATATTTGTATTTACTAAATGAGGTGGCTTTTGCCAGTTTTCGGTGGGAGATTATTATTTTGTTTACATATAGAACTACAAGGAAAATGTGCAGTTGCGTACATTTAAAGACTATGGCATCTTAAGTGGTTTACGTAAGTGTTGCCTAATATAGCATGGTTTCAGGCAATAAATTTATGTCAATGTAGAACTTTCGTTTGAGACTTCCCGGAAACAGTGGCCATGTGAAATGAGATCCAAACCTAACGAAGAGGCATCACTGGCCACGACCAATATGCCATACAAGGGAAAAGCCCACAAGATCGCTGACATCAACATAAAACCATACAAGTTGACAACATCAACAAGTACTTAGTCGAGCATCCTGCAGAAAATCATTGGGGAGGGAATTGGGTTAGATCTTCTCTTACCATTCGATGTCCCCAAGATCTTGCCTTTGTAGAACTCCACATCGTCAGAAAACCAATACCACACACTCCATAGAAACCTTCAACTTCATGGATCAGCCAGAATCACCACTACATGCCATACACTCCATGGAAACCTTCAACTTCAATGGTCAGCCAGAGTGGTTGAAAAGACCTGAAAGACAGACAAACAAAGCTTTGAAGTTTAAGTCTAGATAAATCAATTGGTACAGCGCTGGCAAGTTAACCCAAAGGTCGCAGGTTCAAGTCCCACTCTACTAAATTTCACTTTGTTCAACCCAAAATTATATTGTAAAAATTCCCCAGTTAGCTTCCCTTGTGGCTTATAACTTGATAATTTAAATGAAAAGTCGCATCCCCTTAGCCCTTAAAGGTGATCCCTTTGCTGCTGTTGCATCGCAGACTTGTGTGGCTAAAGAGCAGTTACTGGTTGTATGGCTTCCGACTCGCACCCCGGAACAAAGATATTGACAAAATAGGGAGACCGCCAACATTCTGGCTAGATAGCTCAGTTGGTAGAGTGCCGGTACAATAACCCGGAGGCCGCAGATGCAAGTCCCGCTCTAGTAAAATTTTCTTTGTTCAACCCCACATTTTTAAAACAAATTTACCCAGTCAGTTTCTCTTGTTGTTTATTATACTTCATAAAGTTTAAGTTCCCAAATGTAACAAAGTCTTACTCAAGTTCACTTCCCTGATGGGGCCGATTTCACAATCATTGGAATTCTCAACATCTCCTAAATTATGGTGGGATAACTGGGTGTTATTGGTTGGGTGGGGTGACTAGACTAGCACTGATATTATTTTCTTTAAGAATAGGGTTTTTTTGCTGATATGTCACCTCAGTCCTGCCATATCCTCTTCTCATATGTCACTCCACATCAAATTGTTTGAACTCAGATAAACGTGGAACGCCTGACCCAGTGATTTGCACTGCTGGCTCCAATCCTTCTAAATCCTTCACTTTGACAATTGGATAGAGAAGATTTTTTTTACAAATTTTCCTATGCACTATTTTCCTTTTTTATTTCTCGCCTTGTCACACTATAGCGATACAAACTATGTGTCAACTTTTTTACAGCTGAAAAAATTGCAGACTTTTAAAGAAAAACTTATTTCAATTTTTTCAAGGATCCCTGAAAGATTTTATTGAAAACCTAGGGCTTTTCTACGCCTGTCACTCTTCGCACTCTACTTTTGTAGATTGAGATTAGAAGAGAGAAGTTGTCTTGAATTATACTATATTTCGCCGAGTTATGTTCAAATTGTGCTTAAATATGATAACAGTAAGTTCAGTCACACAAACATTATGACAGCAGAGCTTGCTAAAACTATTTGGTTCTATACCTTTCAGGTTTGTTGAGTTCATAACAGCAACACCCCCATCCGTTTTCTCTTGGTTGAAATCGCTGCGGCTGCAGCCATCCTCGCTGGGGCGGGTGTTGCAGCCCTGCTCCCGCTGGCGCGCCTCCCGCTGGGCTGGGTGTTGCAATCCATGGAAACATTCACAGGTCAGCCAGAGTAGGTAAAAAAAATCTGAAAGACAAGAGAGACAAACAATTTTTCAAGACTTCAGTCATTGAATCAAATGAAACGAAGTCGGAATCAAGTGAACTTCAGTGTTCTTATTATGTTAAGCGTGAACAAAAGACACCGCGGTGGAATTCTAGACGACTTGTACATCTCGTAAATTACGATGGGATAACTTGAGTGTCATTGCTGTTACTACAGACTTGCACTGATTCTTTCCACTACAGACTAGGCATTCGTAGTGGCATGTGGCCTCAATCCTCCCACATCCTCTTCTACTGTGTCACTACACACTACATTGTTTGGACTTGGATAAGATTGGAATGCCTGACCCAGTGGTAAGCACTTGTTGTTTGGGACTGCTGGCCCCAGTCCTTCTGAATCCTTCACTTTTGGCAATTGGATAGAGAAGCATTTAATAAAGAATAAATAAAGCCTTTCTATGCCATTGTGCTTCTTGACTGACACTAGCAATAACTAATACAGCGAATCTGCCACGGCGATCTGCTGATCGCTCAATTGAAAAACAATGACTATTTGAAAAGATTCCAATCATTTTGATGTTAAGGGTGGCGACATTAAGTTAACAAGTCTGAATTTGAGAATTGCTTACTTTGTTAGAAATAGGAATGTCAGAGGGGCTCAGGGTGGGTAAGGGCTGACTAGGAAAAGAAACAAATGAACAGGGCATATGGGCACTCGTAGGTTGGGGGCAGAGGGGTTGATTTGTCCGATTTTTTACAAAGATAAAAACATAAATACCCATTTTTAATACCAGATAAAAAGGATGTTTTGCTTTCTCCATCCAATTTTTTCGCCTTGCTGTTCCTGAATTTTCCCGCTTACTTTGGGAGGGCAGTTGCCCCCACCCCACCCCACCCTCCCGCACCCATGGGTCGTACACCTATGCAAATGGATATTATGAACAATTAAATATTCACACACACCCAACACGTTGTATACATCATACAGTGTTCTTGAGGTGTTTATGTACAGGTAGCGTCACCTAAACTTTTAAAAAAATAATAATAATTCCAAGGCAGAAAATAATTGCTACTACATGCTATACTACCCTTTCCTTTCTTTTTTGGTTAAGATTTGCACTTTTGGAACCATCCGTATTCTTATGTTTTAGTTGGTTTAGCTCATTTAATTGGAACTGGTGTCATAATCATGAGTTATGTTCTTTCAACATAAGTCTGCATGTAAGTTGCAATTATTTGATACAAGTTTCAAGTTGATATATCATTCCTATAAGGAGTTATGATAACCCAAGGTTTTCATTGTTTTAGCTCGTTCAACTGAAACTGGTGTCATACTTGTGAGTTTTATTCTTTTATATTAATTTTTATGTCAGTGCCTAAATTCAAGTTGATACATCGTTGACACAAGGAATTATGGGCATTCAAACTTTGTATTGTTTTTATCCCATTCATTGGGATACAGTGTACGAGTTGAATTCTTTTATACAAACTTGCATGTCACTTTGGTTTCAACTCGATACATCAATGCTTAAGGAGCTATAGCCACTCCAGGTTTTCCTTGTTTTCGCTTGACTGTCACTGTATACTAATCTCACTTTGGGATTTTAGGTTCAGTAAAACTACTGAACGCTCAATGTTTGAAGCTGAATGCTAAAACCTTAACATTAAAACTAAATGCGGACAGACGCTCTCACAAGACGCACTTAATTCCCATTACAAAATATTACCTACCCACGTGGACACCGTTGATAGACATAGTGGGCGGGGCTGATGAATGGTGAAGCTGCGCAGAAAAGATGCCAAATCCAACAGCCATTTTTCTAGTTTACAAGTCTACCCAAAAAGTACTAATAGTATCTAATTTACCCTCCCAACAATATTGTTTTAGCCATAAAAGTGCGGTCGGCTAAAGCACCCTTAGCTGACCGAAATGGCAAATTATACGCAAGAATTTGCCTGAACTACAATAAATACATTGTACTTTCTTGGACAACTTTCTTGATAAATCAGTGTTTTTGAGATTAGAGGAAGGGAGCAAGTGTCTCGAATTTTAGTAAATTTCACCGAGCTGTCTTGAGCTCATACCCTTAAATATGACAACAGCAAGTTCAGCTAACATAAAGAATTTAATTCCTAAAAATAATTGGGTTTTTACCTTTCCCGTTCGTGGTCTTCATTGCAGCGACACAAATTCCGGTGTCTCTCGGTTGAACCACACGCGGTGGTCGTAGCCATCCTCCCTGGGCCAGGTGTTCAGCTCAGCTCCCCGGTCGGGTTAGGGGCACGACACGAATTTCAGTACCGTCTTCGCCTGTCACTCAGCTCCGTGACGGCCTTACAAAGTAATTTACACAAACTGGAGCCATTAACATTGCTTCTAAAGTATGATACATAGGCCTGCTAATGACGGTTTGCTAGATTTCCAATTAGAAGACAGGAAGAGCCAGTGTTTTAGTACAAGAGCACAAGTGTAAAAGTCAAGTGTCCAGTCCCCTGTACCGTACCGTGTAAAACTACACCATGTGCTCGCCCACTGGCTGTCGACAAAAACAGAGCATTGCGTTCAATACGTACAACCATTGTACAACAAACCAGAAATGTCTCGTTTACATACCAAACTGATTTGAACAATAGCTTTGCAAAGACCTGGTTCAAAGAATGTATAGAGGAATTTGCGAGATGCATGGAAACTCCTAAAGGGACCAAAACAACCATGTATGTTGTTGCTACACTTTGGTACTTTTAGTAGATGGTTTTTTTGTCCACGATTAACAAGAGACGCGGTGCATTTTGCTGAGCCAAGTATTTGTTTTAGCTACAACAAAAAATATCAAGTAATAAACCACAAAGGAACATGACTGTGTAAGTTGTATCGTAAACCGGGCGTGATCCCTGGCTATACGGCAGTTTACGGTTGTATGAGTTTTGTCTGGCGCCTCCGGAAAAAAAGAAAAGATTATTGACAAAAATAGGAGGTACCTTGGAGTAGATAGCTCAGAGCACCGGCAAGTAAGCCCGGAGATCGCAGATTCCAATCCTGCGCTGTAGCAGCGGCCTAACTGAACATTTTCATTTGGGGGAGAGGGAAGCAAGCGGAGGCAAGACATTTTTTATTTTATTTTTTTAGGGTGGGAAAGAGGGGAAGGGGAGGGGGGACATGGGTTCTGAGCGGGGATCTTCCCACCCAAAATTAAAAATACAACAAATAACAAGAAAGAAAAAGGGGTGTTTTTTATTATTATTAATCGATAAACAAAGTGAAGACGCGCTGATCGTTTGACACTAAAGATCGATATCACAATTGTACCCAAAAATTGCTTGAAAACTCATAAATACTCATTCAAGAGGTTTTATTTATTTATTTATTTTTTGAAAGGCAAGGTCAAACAGGGTTCATGGCCAAATGAAATTTCATATTATCTCTTAACTTCTTTCCAAACACTGTCCATTCTTGCAAAATACTGTCCGTTTTAACTTACGGATACATGTATTGCCAAATAGGGCCTACTGTCAATTTCTTCTAAATAATAATTCCTATATTAACTTCTTGTCAAATACACCGTCCGTTCGTGGACTGAAACCGTTTTGCCCTCTTCACCTTGGGCCAAGTTCGCACAGTCACCAATCGGAAAATAGTTTGGCAGATAGGGGATGGGATTGTGTATTTGATGACACATACCAGCATGGAATTTGGCACACAGTATGAGTGTATCGTGAGAAAGATGGCTACAAGGCCACCACAGATTTATGCTGTGAAAAATACACTCCCCTGGTAGAAAAACAAGCAATGAAAGCCATTTTAAGCATTTTGGAAGCTGCTTGATATTCTGCCTATATATTTCAAACATAAATCTGCAATGGCCCTGAAATAATCCGAGTATGCGCCAAATCGAATGACCTCCATTAAAAAAATGCACAATTTCTCCTAATATTCCCCTATCTGCCCCATTAATCGTGGTAGGTCTAATCAAAACCCAAAGCATGAGGTGGATTGACCTGTTTACTTGTCAGCAAATGGTCGTCAAGCGAACTTGGGCTTAAATAATATGATGAAGAAACACAGTGTATACTTGTACCGGTGCTCGGGTAGTCTTGATTGGCGACGCTGGCTTTTATATTAGTCACCGGTAGAGGGCGCAACATCGACTGGCTCGGAGCGCTGTGCAAGAAGTTTGTGCGATACAGATATCTCTTCTCCAGTAATTCGTATTGCGATACCGGCGACTACGCTAACAAAAAATGAACGTCGCCAAGCAAGACTAGTACTCAGGCTTACCGAATCCCGAGAGAAAAAAAAATGCATTTCATTAATAAGACACGTATAACACTGGTATCACTTGCTTTATATGGTAACAATATAACAGTGACTTCTTATAATAGTGCTCATCAAATCCATCACTCAGTGACGCACATGGCACTCCAACCTCTTGATAAACAAAAGGCTCAATTTGTCGGTGCTTCAAAGCAATTCATGCATGTTCGATAGTGATTGATACTTCCCGGTAATGTACCCATTTATCTTACGGGTTAGACACACTATACCATAGTCGTTTAGTGGAAACTGACACACACTAATGCATACTATGAATAACTTTCTGTTTTGCTTGCAGATTTCCGATATGGATCTTTCTATTGTTGATAAACAATCTGCGCTGATTGGTTTGGACGGCCGAATGTTAGCAAAATATTCAGTCGTGTTAACAGATGTTGTGACCAAATTCAACATTTCTGCAAACTTTCTATAAACAAAATACATCCCATGATTGGTTGCTTTGTTTTCAACAAATTCTACACGATTTTTGAATATCTGTGAAACGTTGTTACAAACTGTGCCAATCTGTTCGTGCTTTGCATTGATGACTTTCCTTAGTTTTCCAACCTTGGTTGGCAAAAACTCGGGCCGGACGTTGCAATAGAAAGGTCTGTAGAGCTTTAATGATTTGTTTTATTATAAAAACTGCAGCCGCCCGTTTGTCCAAACGAGGCAAGAATGTAAGGGTTGGTTTTGACGAGTTTCCGTGGCTGTTTTGTTTTTACTGTGAACAAATTTCAATTGACAATGATCTATGTGTGTTATATAAAACACAAATGTTGAATGCATTTCGTTTTTGTTATAGACTGTGCAAGTCTCGCGCGTATTCGAACACTGGGATCCGTTAAAGCGTGTGAGTTTGTTTCTTTAACGCAATGTACGTGGGACCACAGTGGTCCCAAAAATGTTCGAATACGCGCGAGACTTGCACGGTCTATTGTCACTGAATACAATCACTCGGTGAAATCTGTCCTTTCCATTTCACTTGGCTTCGCCTCGTGACTCGTGGAACTGTCCAGATCTGACCTCGTGATTATATTCCGCGACAATGTACTACTCATCTGCATCCAATATTAATTTTTTTTATAAAACGATAATTGTGTCGTACATGTACGGTCATCATATAGGAAACATTTTGCGTGTTTGTCGTACGTGCAATTTCCACTTTTAGCCCGACCCAAGATACAAAAACACGGTTGCATTTATATTTTACAACCGGGCTTGGACGAAGGAAGCTCCATCGTGCAGCACACCTTCCCCCGCCCTCTCCATTTTCCATTCGCCATGACAGGCGTAAAATGATGACGAGGTCCGGCAGGAGACACTTGCATTTCAGCAATAGAGGGGTACAACCTTTTTTTCATCTGAAGCGGACATGCATTTTCACTTTTTGCGAATTGGCAGATCTACGGAGACTTAGGAAGTTTATTAAGTATGGTACAATTTATTTATTATGCCTGGATTTGGCAAAATATCCATAGATTTGTTTATCTACCAGATTTTGATTTTAAGTCTTATTATTAAAGGGGCACATTGCCTTCGGTTTGGGCGCTTTTGGGCTATAAAAAGCGCTTTTTATGAAATGAGTATGGTTGGAAAGATGTTGTGTGGTTTTCCTTATACTTCGTGAACTAACACGGTCTGCCATTTTGTGGAGTCATTAAAAATTTGTTCTACAAAATGGCGGACCGTGTTAGTTTTACCTCCATGGTAAAACAAAACCACAGTTTCGAGGTACATTTGTGTTGATTACTAAGGCAAGGTGTCCCTCTATAGCTTATGAGATTGACTACCTGAGGACATTATATCTCCCAATTTTTAGTACTCGCATCCACTGTCACGAGACGAAACTTAATTGCAAATATTCCATTTTTAATATCAGTATTAATATTTAGAAGTGTTTCTGCAACACGACAACAGTGTGCAAATCGCATTAGGCCTACCCGGTAAGATCTTACTCGTTATACAATAGAGCCGAGTGTTGCAGGTCCAGATGGGCAACTCGACCAGCGTGTGCGTTCATATTAAGCAATGACAGAAAGCACTGGACAAACATATTTTAGTATTATTTTATAATTATTCAAATATCTCAGTAATAAACTATTGAAAAGCGACCTTATACTATATTTGTTATCATTTTTGTTTTTCCTCTTATCATCTTTTTTTAATAATAAACTAAAAATCAATCCATGTAACTTCAAGATGGAAGTCAATGAGATCCTCCACCGAATTCAAACGCCAAGTCGTGTATTCAGTTCAATATTGTACGTTTACTTCCGTAGGTATATACTCGCAAGGACAGAATCATTGGACATTAAAACATAGTTTAACTATAGTACAATATAAGCAAAGAGTTCACGTGACCATTTATAATGATAATGATAAACAGGACGGCGAGTGTCTATAGTGTTCTTCATATCAGTCTATGCGACACAGTTTTACTTCGTCCAATCTGTGAAAATTTCATTTGATTTAGGCCGACCATTTTCTCTTTTAGACAACGGTTTATCATTTGGCAAAGGTTATTATTCAATTGTGCTTATATTTGATTGTTAGTCTTGTTGCAAGACATTGCTGTTCCGTATCACTCGACTAGTCGCTAAAAACAACGTATAAGAACGTCTTGCACCAAAACCAATTTCTTGTCAGATTGCAATAAGAACTGGGTGTTTTGGGACTGGTTTAGACCAAAACTACATACATTGTGTACATGTAAGTGTTTCATGAATATCGGTATAATGGTATCTACCTTGCAAAAAAAATAGCACGGTAACATAGTACATCCCCAACAAAGCTCGTTCACACGTACCAACATCGTTATAAATCATGCATCAACAATATTGAAAACCAATACTCTCCTCAAAACCAAACACAAGAAAATCAGCAACATTTGAAGAGACGCCTGGCAGTTTGTTTTAGAGTTGTGCTTTTAAATATTGTCTTTATTACAAACAAAACTGATAATGTGAAACCAAATGTGCTACTGAATAGAACTAAATACCTGGGAACTGGGAATCCGAATAGAGCAAGGTTTTCGCTGAGAAACAGGGCGAGTGTGAGGGGAGACAGGATCGAGAGAAAGATAAACTGAGCCTTGTTGAGCCTTATTTTACGGCCGAACTCTGCAACTTGCTGCCGGTGGTCGCTACCGCTGTCATCTCGTGACAGAACTGGTCTTGGTATTTCGGCAATAATACGTCTGAGATGATGCCGGGCGGTGAAAAGTAGTGTGAGATGAACGATGTAGCCTGTAACTGACGGCACAACTGACAGTAGCAAGCATAATGTCACAAATATCGCCTTGCTGAGAGGAGGCTCGGAGTACGGTGCACAGGCGTGGAACGATGGAACATACACCCCTCTCCACTCGGACAGGTACCCACTGAGTGGAATTATCAACAGTGGAAGTACGAGGATGCATACCACAAGACGTCGAACCCGTGAGCGGGTGACCAGTCCTGGATGATGAAGTGGGTAACGTACAAAGACCAGCTGCTCGAGGGCGTAGCTTAACGACAGTAGAGCCAACTGGAAATGCATGTACATCAAAAAGAGGCTCTCTGCTGTACAGAAAACGCTGCCGAGGACCCATTCCCCTCCGGCAAACGAGCTGATGATCACTGGAAGCGCAAAGGCGAAACAAGATACCAGGATATTGACGTTTATGGTCACGAGGAAGAGGTGAGTGGTGTCCTTTTCGCTTCGGTGCAGGACCAGCAGCATGAACACGCTTGCTGTGATAACAGGCGGTGTTAGGGCAGTCCACAGCACAGCGGATACCACATCAAAAATGATATCCCCGTTATCAGTCGCTGTGCCGTTAACACTTACCACTTCACCCGCTGTCTTCATTGTGAAACACCAGCTTGCATTTACCTAGTGGATATTGCCATTATATCAAATCTCAGATTCAACTTTCAGTCCTCACAAGTTTCTTCAATCGGTGCCGTATCTCTTAAAATACTTCAGACCACGTTGGAACTGTTATGCTACCGTGCTATTTACTCAATTTACAGCGTCACCGTCGGTAAATAGCACGGTCATAAACTGGTCTTCATGCCGGGGTTGCAGTAGAGTGTCTGAAAAGCGTCCTCAATAAAACATGTCGTCGAGGTGGGAAGCAATACTGCAGCTTTACAGAAAATGAGAAGTCAGAATTGATTTTAGCGGCGGCGTTTTCATTTCACCTTTTGAAACGTACTATCCCACGGTCTCAAGACGAGGACGTGTTCTCACAACCGTGTGGCATTTAATGCGACAGTGAGGCTATGTTCGATCGTAGATAAAGAAACGAATTCTTGCAGTGGTCTTTACCTTTAACTGCCGTTCACGGTGAAATCGGCCGGCCTATTAGTGCCTCTCTGCATTATAGGTTAATGGAAATGACACCGTGATCATAATGATGCTTTGACAAACAAGCTTTTTAATTATAAAATTTGACCGTCGCGTCCAAACAAATTCGCGGTTCCGTCTCACTATTTAGTTCCGTAGCAGCCGGGGGTTGTGATGAGGGAATCCTCCTTCTAGACTTTTAATATCCTGCTTTAGACGGTAGTTTGTGCCTCAGTTGATAAGAATATTGTTACAAGTCAACTATAGTGATTGTCGGGAATTAAGTTAAAGTTGCCAAATGAAAGTCCACAAGTTCATAAGAATCCTTGGTATTTTGCGGTGACTTTTAACAGCAATTTACGTAACATTTTTCAAATAGGCTGTTTACTCGTAGGCGCCACTAACAATAATTGTAGCTCTATGTACTTGAGTGTGGCTACACGATGCGCCGGTGCTACAGTGACTTGCCGATCATTCTAGTGAGATTTTGTCACAGAATAGGCATATACTTAACCTTTGACACGACAGAGTAGATTGCCCCTTACTCAGGTGGGGATATTGTCAGAGTGTGATTTCGAATCCCGGTCATGGCACTTGGCATTAAAGAAAGACACAACCATATAATTTATTTGTATTTTTGACGCGCCAAATAAAGCATTAAGGCCCCCGTGCCGTGTGTCATGCAATGAACCAAAGTACACCTCAGTGTTTCTGAGATGATCTGGCAGCAGTATGCGCTACTTCACCTTGTGTCTCTTTAATTAAAGGAGTTGTACTATTTATTGTTGCTTTGCCTCAGCAAATCATTCTTAACAATCTCCACCAGATTTTGATAAATCGGCCCCACGAGTGTCATTGGTGATGAACATGACGTATTTTAAATGAAGACTAAGGCCCTTCAAATAAAACTTTTATTTTCACCATCGTGCGTGCACTACCGCAAAACCTGCGCGGTTACGTATACTGGTGCTACAAAACGTTAAAGGTATCAAATATTAACTTGTCTCCGGAAGAGCCCATCACACCAAGCTCTCCAGTTTTTACTGACCAGGTTAGTACCCGCTGTCACCTTGCTAAACTTGGATGGATTCGACGTTCTTAATGAAAATACAGTCTAGATTGTTGCTATTTTCTCAACAAGTAGACACCGTATTCATCTGAAACTTTCACATGTGACTTTAATAGTACCTTTCTTGATAGTTGTGACTGTAAATCAGCATTACATTCAATATTGACAAAAAAACAATCTATGACCCTTCCATTAAGACAGAATAAAAAAGTGCTATGGAACATTTTTTGCATCATTTTCTTTGGTACAATTTCGCAAAAAAAAAGGAATTGCGTCACATGCGTATATAAAATAGGCCTATCTGCTGCAAGCCCAAAGGTTTCGCTACTTCCGGCATCAAAGTTGGCCCGTTTTCAGTTTAAATTTACCAAAACTTACTTAATTCGAAAAAGATGTACAACTTGGTGGAACAGCTTTTACTGTGTTGGCATGACCTTTCCTTTAGTCAACATTAACAGTCGGCAGTGTTTGCCAATTTTTTTTTTTTTTTTTTACAGTGCAAGGAGTAAACATTAATCATAAGCAAACATTTGTCGGTCCTAAAAGGAAACTGAGGCTTTATTAAACGGGGGGTATAGCATTATCTAGCAGAGGGTAGAAGATTGATGACGACTTACCTCTGATGGAGAGGAGAAAAAGATGCTATGGCTACAACGATATATTTTTATACAGGGACCTGGTTATTGTTGGTCTTAAGATAGGGTCATCATTCTGGTTTTTGTCAACGTAGTGCTGATTTAAGCCAAATTATCAAAAAAGATACAATTAAAGTCACCTATGAAAGTTTCAGCTTAATAAAGTGCATATGCTTGTTGAGAAAACAGCACACGAAATAGGCCTATGTCACGGTATTTTCATCAAGAATGTCGAATCCGTCCGGTTTAGAGCGTTAACAGTGGGATCCAACTGCATCTCTGGCCGCAGCGTTCGAAACGTTCACCAGGAAAATTTGAATCTCAACAAGTCAACTCAAGGACCCCTCCCCAATCCCCCCCAACCCCTCCCCACCACATGGGTTCGCACCTGATACACGGTGGTGCAGTGTTGAATTCAAGCGCCACCATTGATGGTTTGTTCGCGACAAAATCACGTCCAAGAAAACACAAAACACACACAAACAAAACGCATGATTGAAGTTGATTTTATTCTTTTTCCCAAATGAAACCCAGTATTTAACGTGCAACTCCATGTAAGTTATAAAATAATGTAAAGAACAAAATAATACATAACTTAACCGTATCTCTAAAATAAAACTTGAAAGAACTCAATATTGTATGGTCATAAGTACAGCGCCTTTATCAGCCACTTACACAACTAAATTTTGTGAACCTTTTACACGGTCAAAATGCAAATGTTATGTTCTACACACCAAACTTGTTTATACACAGACGAAACTATTTTCACGTTTCTACAGACGAAACAAACGAACAGGAAGATTTTCGATTTGAATCTTCCTCCTTTGATGGATTTGTATTTGTAATTTTCACGTATTGAAACACTTTCACTACAAAGGGTTTTTCACGCCCAAATCACATCAGTCACACCACGGATGTCACACACTGCAAGAATGGCAGGTTGATGGATAAATTTAAACTGGGCTATATATCATAAATCACGGATGGACTCAAGGGGGCGGGGAGATCCAGTCTGACCTTGTAAATATAGACTGGTCCCCTGTCTCTATCCATAAGGATACCGGAACTGGTCTATACAAACCCAGGGAACCGATTTCACAAAGAGCTAAGAGTTATCTCAACTGTGCATCTATCTTAATTGCTAAGCAAAGTGTGATGTCACACTACAAATCATTATGGTGGTATTGACGACTCAATGTGGGAAAACTCTCAAAATAAAGTTAAAATGTTACAAGTACTTGAACACGGTAGAAAGTTGAATTACAACAAAGAACACGCATATCGAGAACTAAAGGGTAGTTTAAACACAATGTGTAAAGATTTATTTGTAAGTAACGAGCCATAGAGAATGAACTAACAGTAATTTACGGATAACATCTGCTGATATCATTCATTTCATATTCAAAATATAACACATAGTGCGATGTACCATAAATTGATACTTGAGATTAAGTTCAGGCTTTTTCTACAGACTTTAGATATCAACAAGTGCACACGAGCAATGTTAATCGGTACTACACAAAAATCACTGATTACAACGATAGAGCTCTAAAGCAAGCGAAGACATCACAAAACTTTATTTTGAAAAAGCTTTGTTGAAGGAAGAGATTTGAAAGATCACAGTTTTAACCCCCCACCCCCCCCCCCCCCAAAAAAAGGGACTTTTAATATTAACAAATTGACTCCCAGTCCCCAGCCGACCCCAAAACACCCTCTTGTGGTCTGGCAAAAGAGCCGACACTATAAAATGAAAGGTTGCAGAAACCATTGGTGGTGTTTTTTCTTCATAAACACTCTGCTGAAAGTTTTGATGAGTACCTTGCTATCGTTTGGTTCTACACTGTATGCTAACACACCTACACAGCACTTAGTCATAATAATAATAACTAGTTCTTATATAGCGCATTTCACAATAACGTCTCAATGCGCTTTACATTAGTGCCCTGGTCATTGGGCCAATAACATTCCTGTAATCTTTCTCAGCTCCCTGGGGAGTATACAGCCCGGGCTGCCGTGGCGCTCCGAAGGCTTTTCAAACACAATATCAACCTCTACCCTCGCATGTACCCATTTATACCCCTGGGTGAAGAGAAGCAATTATTGTAAAGTATCTTGCTCAAGGACACAAGTGCCATGACCGGGATTCGAACCCACACCCCGATGACTTAACCTTCGAAACTTGAATTCGCTGCTCTAAACCACTCGGCCACATGTCACGGTCCAACATGTGCGTATCACTCTAAAAACGTCCAGATCAGAATAAACCCCAGAACTGGTTCCCTTTGGGGCCTGACCCATTCCTGTGTCAGTATAACCCCGAGTATGTGTCAAAATGACCCAGAAATTGGTCAAACTCAGAGTTAAAAATCCCATTTTATAACCCATTTCGGGTCAGCCTGACCCTAGATTGGGTCGGGCCCCTGGGACCGAGAATCCAGGTCAACTCTGAACGGGGAGTTTCTGTAAAGTCTTAAGCACACTCAGGCTGGGTCTCATTTCATAAAGCTGCTAAGCACAAACATAATTGCTTAACACCAACGTACACATTGTTTGTAACTGATTTCCTGCTAGTGTTAGCCCAGCAAGGGGGGGGGGGGGTTACTTTAGCATCATTTTCTGCTCAACAGCTTTGTGGCATTTGGTCCTAGGCTTTCTAGCAGGAAACAATGGGGACGGTCTGAAATAAAAACGAGGTCAGTCAGCTTCCACAAACCCTGCACAATTAGGAAACTATGTTCACACCGCACCTTTACTGGGGGTAAGCATTTTTGTTTTTACCCTGAAAGCGAGCAGTCGTTGCGATGCACATGATACATATTGCCTTAAAAAAAGCTTCATTTAAAAGTGTCGTGAGTCGTTTCACTTCACTGAAAGTGTTTTTTAATAACAATTCTACACACCCAAAATAGAAATGGAGACTGAAAAAAGAAGACTGAAAAACGCACTTCAAGTTTAACGCTGGGATTGTGAAAAAGGAAGTCATTATGAAAGAAAAATTGTTTCTATGGTACATAAACAAAATACATTAAGTAAAACATTTAAAAAAAAATTAGTTTGCATCTAAACAGGGAATGATTGGTGAAGATTAAATACTAAAAAATAACTTGATAGTGTAAAAACCAACACTGACTACTCTCTTATTACATTATATTTATATACACATAAGTATCTTTGATGATTCGTGTTTCAATATTTAAACACAAAACAACAATACAATTACACGGCCCAATTTCATTAAGCCTATAAGCGAAAGTTGTTTGCTTACAGTGCGACCCTTTCTATAACACTGCTAGTGCTAGCTGTAAGCAAAGCAAATGGCATGCTAGCTCACAGGCGCTCCTTATAAATAGAGCCCAATTTCATAGAGCTGCTTAAGCAGAAAAAGTGGCTAAGCACAACAAAATTATGCTTACCAGAATAAGACAACCAGCCAAAAACACATTTAAAATGTATGATCTGTGACTGGTATCCTGTTCAATTATGATTAGCAGAACATTTTTTGCTGCTTAAGCTGCTCTATAACTTGGCCCTGGTAAGTGACACAACATATCCATTCTGAATACGCACGCAATGTCAAATCTTGTTGATCGTTTTTGAATTACACCTTTGCTTACACAAGTTTCTCTGCAATGGTAAGCACAAGCTGCTGAGCTGTAAGCACACATCTAAAACATACCCTGGCACAAAGTTAAGTCATTAATATTCATGAGGTAACCCGGTTCATTTCATTGGTCCAAAAAAGCTGTATGGCATCACAGGTTTGTGAATTTCTACAGTAAGTGTACATGTCCATGTACATTTACATACAATGAGATTCACTTTTACATCTGATGCACACAAGTTTTTAAACCCTCTGTTTAATACCTGTAAAAATTGCATAATTTGTGCTTTCCATCCGTTATGAGGGGTGCTTTTTTTGAGGTCGTAACCGGTAGCTGTTTCGGTTGATTTAGCCATTGGTTAATCACTGGCCAATGACAAAAACAGTTATAGGTTATAGCCCCCGGACGCACCCCATTACTCCACAGTTGGTGTAAGTTCCACTGTGATGGATCCAACGTATGAAACCCTGCACTTTTCATCTGCCCCAAACCATTTTTTTTGTTCTCTTTCTTTTTTCTTTGTTGCAGACAATTTATTTAAAAAAGGTGATGTTACTTTCTTGTTTACGATTGACGTCAATGTAACTTTGGCCATTCCATTGAGGAGGGTGCTGCATTTTGTTACAAGTGATGTCATAGGTCATATAGGTCACACCGTCTACGTGTATATACAATAGATTTCTATATGATTCTCCATAGACTTCTACCTTTGCGTGTTCAATGTAGGAGGTAATAATATGCTGGTCCAATAGTCTGTTGGTCCTGTTTTTGATTAGTCACTTATACAGTGGTCCGTTGGCCAATGTGTCTTCAGAATGGGGGTTCGGGTTCCTCAAGCAAGACACATAACGGGTTCAACATTCTGAGGGAAGTTAAACCTGTGAGGCCTTATGTGTTTCATAATACATGTACATGTTAAAGAGCCCAGAACACTTATTAATTAGAGAAGGGGTTGGTCCCAGCTGTGCAGCCAAGTGCACTGCTTTGCGGTGTTATAATAGAGTGTGGATTCAGGTATCAAAACTGCATCCCTTCAGCAGGACACAAAGTTATAATTGCTTTGAGCTTCCGATGGGAGGTACAGCTTGTCACATGTATTTCATAATAAACGTTCAAGAAGCAAGAACACTTATTGATTATAGAATGGGCTGGTCCCAGTTTTTCTGGAATTGATGCCTGCAGATTGAACCAACGCATGTTAATCCAGAGATTGAAGGTTCAACCCTAAATTTAATCAATCTAAAAGAAGAGCACTGTACGAAAAAGCTGCTCCCAACATATGACTCATGTGCTCTAATATGATTTGTTACTATCAATACATATTGATTATATTATCAATATATACGCACTTTATAAAGTTAACGATAATGTTTGATTATAACCTATTTGCATTGATTATTATCCGTATATGTACACAGTTTAATTCATTTAGTTCATTCAACTACACTACATGTCGTTCACAAATTTTTTTAAATGGCAATTAAATTTGTACAAACAAAATCTCTGTTGTTATTTTTTTTACAAGGGTTATTTGGACAATATTAAATGATTGGAAGCCAACAAACTTAGCGACTTTGGTGTTTTGATTGCCAACTCCCTGATATGCCCTGCCAGACAGCACACAACACACAGACAACTACACTCCTTCCCAGAGTCCCAACCCTCATTGTACAAGGTTGAAAACTGCATCAACCCCACAGCATGCCAAGCACATCCTGCGAATGTGCATTGTACATGTAAATTGTAGGAGTTCAGTTTTTGCACGTGATGCCAGCCCGTCTTGAGGTTGTACCAAATATGCAAGCGGACAAACTCAGGTGGAGAGCCTTGTACAAGTCTACATTGGAAAGCTCATTCTCCCTTCACCTGCTACACAGCCTTGCCACCATCGGCAGCGCGCCAACACCTCTCGTCACTAACACCTGGAAGAGATTCACTAAAAACCAACGCTGCCTGGCTCCCAAAATTGACCGCTTTGCGCGCTTGCTTGTTAAACACTTTCGAGAACTTGTAGGGTGCTTGTAGGGCACATAGTGCGAGCGTGTCAAAAGTCCAAGTATTTGGACTCAATCCACTTTAAATGAATCATGTGTTTACACGGTCACCTTAAACTGCCTACAGTTAGACATGTCACAAAATCAAAGAAGAATGAGAGGGGGGACCAGTTACTCTATGACTTGTTGCCTCTTTCACAGGCTTCCATTTTTGAGAATGTGCATAGAGTGGATAGGCCAAAGAAGTGATTAAAATAACCAATATATTTTTTGACAATGCAAAGTCATATTTCCAGGGTTTAGGATCTAGCAAGGATTTCAGGGGGAGGGGAATGGCATGGCAAAAGCGTACACCTCTGGGAATGAGGTTGCCTGGTACATGCTTCCATATTTTCCGTTCCCCACACAAAAGAGTCACGGGTCAATCATGGTAAATTTTACAGGGAAAGCAGCAAAAGAAATCACCTTCAACTAAATTAATTTGTGTAACATTTTGTCAAATTTGTCCAGGGCACCTGTTATTCTTCAATCAAATTAACCAGAGCACCAATGAAGTAGCTCCCTCAAGCACTCACGCTTCTAAGTAGTTCAACGAATGCTCAGCTTACTCTGACCACAAGATTCAGAAATCAGTTTTTTCTGGATGATTTCTCTGATTTTATATGAGCTTTGTCACTATCAGAGGACATTTACACACAGCGCTCTGTAAACACTGAGACCTAATTTGAATATTGATCATGTGCCACCACGGTTGCACTAATATCTGTCTTTCAAACATATTTCACTCTTTGGTACTTTGAGCATCAAGTTCCATACAACTTCCTCATCACTTTTCAGGCAGTACGTAGCTTAGACTTGGCACCCCTGTAGCAATGTACAGCTGACAATTCCATGCTTGCAAAAGGTCAGGAATGGTCGTCAAGAACTTTGCATACTTCAAGGACTTATTTTAAAACAAAAAACTTTTTTCAGACATGAGAGCAAAGTTTAAAGTGACTAAAAACTACAATTTTGTTTTAGGTAACGTAAGTAGGTATTTTTACAAAATAATAAATACTGACTCGCTGTTTGAAATTTAGATTTAATTATAGATTTTATAGCATCAATGAAAAGGTCAGCAGTTAGTTTACTAATTGACTTTAAAATCACATATAAGAAATTTATCACCCTGTGATGAATTCTGAAATAAAACCAACTTCAAAGAGCCGCCAACTGAGAGTATTGCTTTAAATGAATTCATGCGCTAAGCAAAATTCAATGTGGGACCAGCCACAAGCAATATATATATAAATAACATGGCATTTTTAGCTGGTGACCTGTTCCTGCTAAGCATTGTTTATTTGCTTAGCATAGTTGCATGCTTAAAGGTATGGTGCATGATTGGTAGCAAGTGTTATGAGTGTCACTAAAATGGCAACTTTTATTGTGAAATCTTACTTCTCTTTTTCACACCAGTCCAGAATATCCTGACATTTTCCAAAAAAAATGTTGTGATATGTTTCGAAAAAATGTCCTCCAATTGGCCTAATTTCATTGAGCTACACAAGTGGATAATATTGCTTAAAAGTTTTCAGCTGAGCTAAAATAAGCGGGATACCAGTCACAGATGGTGTGTGTGACACGGTATTTTGGCTGGTAACCTTCTGGTAGGTGTAATTTGGTTGTGCTATTAAGCTGCTTTTTTTGTGCTTAAACAGGTCAGTGAAAATGGGCTCCCGTTCTTTGAAACAAACACAAGATGATCAAAATTTGATGCAATTCTCCCGGTTGCATAATGAAAACTAAGGTATTGGAAAGCATTCACACGTCCCGAAACCAACGGTGTATAGTACCTAGGAGTGTTATAACACTCGCACATTTGTTTCCAATCACACAGACTGCTCAGATTGTCAACATTGGGGTGGGGGGGGTATCAAACTAATTTATTATGTAGAGCAGGCCACATCACCCTTTTTAAGATACTACCCCTGCTCCCTCTATATATCTAAATAACCTACCCTCTGGGCCTGTTAGAGGGGTGCCTGTAAGCTTTTTAAATGCCTCAGGATGCTGGCAAATGTTGGTCTCTTCCTGGGCTCGATGTCCCAGCATTGCTGCATTATCTTGTAGATGAGATCGGGGCAGCTCTCCGGTGCCGACATGCGGTAACCTTTCTCTATATGCTCCACCACTACGGTTAGATTCTGCCAGAGACAAAGTGTTAAGGAGAGCCTTGAATTGAGAATGTCAACCCTCCTACTAAACATTCAATGACATTTGCCAACAAATAAATAAATAAATGCTTTTTAAAATAGTAAAAAAAAACATAATTGCAGTACCTACTGCTAAACCATAGGATTCAAACTGCCTCTAGCTACTGGGAAAGCTTGGTACTTTAGTGGCAAACATCATGGACCAATTTCATAAAGCTGTTTAACGGTAAGCAAATTTTTGTGCTAACTACAGCAGAAAAATTTGCTTAAGCATAAGCGTATTTCACAGTTTAGCAAGAAAATTAGGCAGCCATCTTGCACGTTCATCATGGATTTACATTGTTGTAGTCATTCATTTTCATACAGTAAGCACTGGAAGGTTAGCTTGCCTTTTCGTGTGCTTACAGTTTTAGCAGCGCTATGAAATGGAAATTGCGCAGTAAGCACAGAATCGGCCGTTAAGCAGCTCTATGAAATAGGGCCCTGCTCTAGAAGGGAAATGCCTTTGGATTTTTATTCACAGGACTCAGAATTACCGAGTACATGTATACAGCACTTAACACACATTGGCGTATGGGTAAAACCAAATAATGATCCTTATCTCCGATGCAACTTTAACATCTATTCAAAAGATATTGTCCCATAAAAATAAACAAAGCTTCAAATTTCTGCTACTTTTTTAAAACATATGAAAGGAAATCAATGAAGACAACATGTTGCATTTGGGTGGGTTAATTTTTAGACACACTTGCTGGATAATTATCAATTATTATCATTGCTTTCTGAATCCTATGGAAACAATTTCACAGCCTACTCGAGAGGGATTCAAACCCATGACCACAGCATGGCCGGTGGCCAGAGCCAGTACGAATCCTGTAACTAGCAGCAGATACCCAAAAGCTATCAACTGATCAAAAAAACAAAACAATAACATAATGTTCGTATGAGAACTGATTAAACACGCTGGTATCCGTCAAGTCTTGATGCTCATGGCATAGTACAAAACAAGAAACACATCAACATTCCCCCAAAAGATCAATTACATTATTAGAATCATCACTATCTTAAACTTTTATAATCTTAACATAAACTACCAACACAAGGAGTCACGCCATGACTGTCATGGTCCCCATGGCACTATTCAAGAAGAGACGGGTTTTGAGAGCATTTTTGAAAGCACTAAGGACAGATAGGCTAGGTATTCTGAGTGGGAGCTCATTCCAAAGGTAATGGCCAGCATGGAAAAAAGGATCTATCCCCCCAAAGAACTGCGTGTCAGGAGGACGACTAATAGTAAAGAATCAGATGAACGAAGACGTCTAGTGGACTTATATTAACTCTTTCAGTGCCAATGTCGTAAATGTACGACCCATAATATACTTGGAATTACAAGAGGCCATTATCACTGAAGAAATACTATTGACTTTAGATGTACCAAGGCAACACAAAGCAGCAAGATACATTTTGTTTGGCGAGAAAGAATTCTTTCTTTTTTCTTCAAGAGAATTTCGAAAACATAACAAAGCTGGGCATTTTAGGTTCTAAAAAAAGCGGCACTGAAAAAGTTAACAGTTAGGCTTCTATTATAGTAGGGGGCAGAACCATGCAGGGAATGAAATACCGTCAACAACGCCTTAAAAATAATACAGATAATATTATTTATCGCAATTTTATGCAATTATTACATCAATTGAAAGAGAAATGTTTTATTCATGTATACTTACAAGTTTTGGATAGGGTAATTTTCCGAATGAGTACAACTCCCATATAAGAATTCCAAAACTCCACACATCTGACTTGACGGAAAATTCCTGTGTGAACAAATTACAGAGCAATATAACGTCAGGCAAATGTATGTTTGGTGTGCGATATTAACACCATGTGATAATAAGAGAACAAAAGAGTGGCAATGAGGTCTTAAACTGCCATTACTAAATTATTGGGGGTACACCCCCTTAGTCGTTACACCCCTACTGGATTCTGATGATATCGGCACAGTTGGGTTGCGACATAATTGAGATTGACTGCTTACGTTTCTCCTGAGAGCCTCCGGGGATGTCCACTTGATAGGAAACTTGATTCCTTGCTGGGTGACGGCCGCTTCTTTTGACAGACCGAAATCTGCCACTTTGGCGTCGTCGGTCTCCGAGATAAGGACATTTCTCGCTGCGAGGTCACGGTGGACGATGTTTTGGGCCTCCAGGTATGCCATAGCCGAGGCCACGTGACTAAATACCAAAGGATTATAGAGAAATTGTGAAAATCAAGGTAAAGATCGCCTATTCTGGTTATACATTGTACATGTACAATCTTAAGTTTAAAAAAAATTATGCTAGAAAATTTCTAAAAATTACAATAGTAAGACTGATAATAATAATGGCACCCCCGAACAAAGATATTGACTAATAGGGAGACCGCCAACATAGGGCTGGATAGCTCAGTTGGTAGAGTGCCGGTACGTTAATCCGGAGGTCGTTGGTTCAAGTACCACTCCAGTCAACTTTTCTTTGTTCAAACCCAAATTACAATATTAATAACTGTTAACTTAATTCTTACACAATCTCCTGAAGATAAGCAGAATACACTGTTTAAAACATTGAGACCACACTAATTCTTCTCAGAACCAACACTCCTCCCCAAAGAGTTTTTACACAGGGTTGTACCCGCAAGTTTACTGCTGTAGTTTTTCTTAACTCCTACATGTATATAACACATTTTATACTAACGCATCAATGTGTTTTACATTCGTGCCGTCTGGCCAATAACATTCCTGTAATCTTCCTCAGCTCCCTGGGGAGTATACAGCCCCAGGCTGCCCTGGCACTCTGAGGGCTCAAAGACCATGTCACATCAGGCAATTTACAGGCAACCAATTCAAGGCAATAACCCAAGATAAAAAGGGATTCACATTGCATTTTTTCAAGAATTTTTATTGGTGATAGTAAGACAATGTTTACAAAATCTCCCCTTTTTATCAATGGTGTAAACAATCCAAATGAGTAAAATTAAATTTAAAAAACTGCAAAACCTTTATAGAAAAGATTCTAAGATAGGGAAGTGATTTACAATGTTTTTAAATTCAATGCCATATACTAACAGATGGCAGGCAGAATTATAGACTGGTCTCCTGGATGGGACAGGCACCGGTCTTACAAACCCAATGGTTTCAATGGAAAGAACATATTACATGCAATAGTTATACTACACACAATAAGTCAACATGTGAACACACAGTGGTATGGCATGCAAGGACAATCGTTCATCATCTGTATCCGGCATTATTCACTTTCCTCCTCGTCAGATGTCAGATGTTTGGGCAAACAGAAGTATTGCTTCATTTCACTTAAAGAAGTTACAGGAGGTTCTTAGGAAACAGAGATTTAAAGCATGAATAAATCCGTGCATAAAGTTCTTCAAGTCTTGGTCTCAGCCTCTGACAATCAGTAGTTCTCAGTCTCAAGATTCCAAACCCCAGATTTCCAGGTTTCCCCTACAACACAATAACTGATGTTTGGAGCTTTAACAAAAATGTGCGAATAAAATTGTTTCTTATTTATTTTTAGTTTTCACGCAAGTTCTAAAAGGCTAAAAGCCCCAAATAAAGCTAAACACCCTGATAGGGTCGGACACACTGGTGGTACATTTACCATGTAAATATCAGTAGAAAAGACAGAGACTTGCTACAGACCTACAGTGGTCAAGATGTTGTAATCTTGATCCCAACCCTTCACCAACAAGATAAACGATACGCTTCTGCACTCTACATAATAACAATAAATGACAGACAGAAGCTCCGGCCCAAATGAGACAACAGTACTCCATTAGGGGCGTATAGTTGTCTTATACAGGTAGAGAGTAGCATCAGGAGATACATAAAACACCCTTTCACCAGTTACATTTACAAAACTGTGGATATTTCTTGTGATATACTCACATGGCAAAGTGTAGCAGCTGAGGCTGTTTGATAACCGTCCTCCCTCGAGATCTTAAATAATCTACTAAATTTCCCTGAAAAAATAAGAGTCAATCCAGACAACAGAGAGGTCAAAGTTAACTGAAGTGAAGTCAAACTTAGGGTATCTCCTTTCGTTTTTCAAATCTTGCAGTGGGTTATAATAAGGGAATAACAGAGTGGCGGGGAAGTCTTAAATGGCAGTTAAAAACCAGCGATAAAGGACTTCAATAAAGGCAATAAAGGCTAGGTCCTTTATCGTACGGCCACGACCCTGCAAGGTTGTAAACGGCTGTTTAAGAGCGAGTCACCACTCTTTTATTCCATTCATAATTAACTTTTTGTAAAAAACATCTAAAAAGTTGAGACAAAATCTGACCATTTACCCTTAGCTCGTATCGGCTCTGCATTGAATTTCTATCCATGTTGACCGCAAAGTAGCTCCTGGTGCAAGTATAGAGCTTGCACGCTTACGTTTCAAACTATCGCACACAAGTTTTCAACTTGCCAAATATGCGAACTACCAACTTAAAATTGGGTCATGAAATTTGCGCACTCTACGCAGTCATCTGATAGTGCCCTCTTTTGACTCAATTTCCTCTCAACCAATCAGAATGGATAAACTATCCCAGGTATTTCTAATATAGCGCACATAATTATAGCTAGATCAAGGCGCTGTACAACATTATCCCTGTTCATCAGGCATACTTAAACCATTCTCAAGCTTTCTCAACTCTCTGAGGAGCATGCAACCCCAAGCTGCTTCAATTAGCACTAATGTACTAATCCAACAAAGCATTGTCTCAGACCTCCAAGTTTCCCATTTATACACCTAGGTTAAGGGAAGCAACTGCCGCTCAGTGCCAAATGGGTTGCATTGTAATAAGCGACGGGAGATCACTAATCCTTCTTTTAACAAAAGAAACTGGGCCCAATAAGCACAACACAATTTTGCTTACTAGAATAAGATTACCAGCTGAAATACCATGTCAAATGTACCATTTGTGACTAGTATTATGCTTATTTTGACTAAGCAGAAATTTGTTAAGCAATATTAGATGCTTAAGCACCTTTATGAAATCGAGCCCTGCTAAGAAAAAAAATACAAGAAACCAGTTACAGACAGGATGCATTGCATGATAGCTACTGGTAACCGTATTCTGGTAAGCACATTTGTTTTGAGTTCAGCCAACTGTTTAAACAACCTGAGGATGCCTTACCTTTTCTAGATATTCTAGGACTATAAACATGGGGCTCCCTCCACTGGGTAACGCTACTCCAAGTAACTGTACAAGATTAGGATGCCGTAATTCCCTGTGTGTAAGAAACATCACAAAGTTAGAACGTGTATTATTTTTTGTTATGCAAGAGGCTAGATGGCCACTCTTGGTGAGGGGCCACAAGAAGAATTGCAGATTGCCTGTACACAGGCAACTGTTTCACAGAGTCCATGTGGTCATGGTTTGGTGGCCCCCTGCCACTACATAACAGCTTTATGCCTTTATATGGTTGTCCAAACTGAATTTCTTTAACAAACAAAATTGTTAATGGCTAGAAAAAAGTGCCTTTTGACTGAAATAATCCTTCAAGGATAACAGAAATGGTCCTCGTTGGAAACCCGACCGAGTGACATGAATTTGTTTTCACAGCACTTGAGAAAGTAGTGAGTATACAGTGATTAATACACACCAGTGTAACGGCCAAAAAAGCAAAGAATATTCTTTATCCCCGATGCAAAATTAACACGTATTAAACAGGAAAAGAGTATTTAATCCCGAAGTGAACGGGGTTAATGCCTCAGCTAAATTTTCATCCAGTCTACATGTGACACTCCATGTCAAAACCAGTCACTTCCTCCCTACTAAAAACTGGGTTTTATTAGCTCATCAATTAGATGAGATGAAGAGCTTTCAAAACTTAGGGCCTCGAGTGTCAAGTATTTCTTGACATGTTTCGGTTGTCTTCAAAAGCCATTACACTGTTTCCTAGAAGGGTCTGTTTTTGGCATGGGGTGTCACATCCATCCTAAACTAATGTATCTAAGGTTTTCCTTTCAACATTGTTATCTGTATGGTATCTGTATGGTACTCGAGTTTTAAAAGCACATGAACAATCTGTGCAGGCAGTGGTATCACATGCAGCAATGGGAGCAGTAATAATAATACTAGTTTTTATAAAGCGCTTTATCAAGGGCATATCAAAGTACTCATTGTTTCTATGGCAGGTATGCTATGTTTGAATTATGAGACGATTGTCATAGCACCTTGTAAGGGTTTACAATCTGCTGCCAACCCTGCTAGGAACACCGAAGCAAACCCTTTTTTGATGTGTGTAATTTGTTCTTTAATGTGTATTACAGAACACTTGGGACCAACAACTTTTACGTCCCATCCGAAGGATGAAAGCAGCAATGGTTTCACACATTGTTGCTTTGTCCTTCCGATGAGTGTCCAGACCGGGACCCTAACCCACACTCTGCTGATTGGAAAATCAGAACTTGTGTCCAGTGCACTAGACCGCTAGACCACAACACGCCAAGGAAGCAATGAACTGAATTCAGATAAAAGGTCAGAAAGGTCTCATCCCTGCAAACAGCATAAAGAAAAAACTGCATGGAACATGTGCCTAGGATCTTAAGGGGCTGTGTGGTCACGATCAAAGCAGGCCTGTGGCTATACATGGAATGATGAACCTTGCCCACTTAATACATGCGTTCTCCATAGGGAGAGCATGCGTATGCAGTAACTGGGCGAGAGCTCCTAGTTCCGTGTACAACCACAGGCCCGCTTTGATCGTGACAACACATCCCCTTCAAACAGAAATGAATAGAAGGAAAACAAATTTTTAAAATGTAATTAATGCATAGGCAGTTACATCCAGAGTGTCATATTTAGGAAATTGAGCCGATGATTACTTCCTGTTCCTAATTAAAATTATAGTCCGATTAACCTAGAAGGAACTGTTTCAGTTTCAAGCTGACAAAGCATTAAATGTTTATTTGCTTTCCTCTATTCTCTAACTAAAGTTACAAACGTTCAACGAAAAGAAAGATAAAATATTCCTGGGCAGTTTAAAAAACAACATTACAGTCAGGTCAACTGATCTCTAGGAATTGAGACGGGAAAATCTTCATTTATGTTCCTTTCTATTTTAGCAGAGTTCTCCCAAGGATTCTTCAAAAGTGTGGGGCCTTCTATAACAGTTTTTATTTTGATAATTGTACGGAATCTGATCTGAAGTCAAAAACATTTTTTTTTATTTTTTATTTTTTTTGGCATATCCGCCGAATCGGCCTGATACACTAGCTTGTGCATAGGGAGGAGCCTGTTTACCAATGCCAAACCGCATGCTTGCCTGATTCACTTGGCAAATGTTCCATTTTCATTGTCTGGGTTTCAAATTACAGACTTTAGATGAATGCATGGTAGTCCATAGATGTGTAGATGCATTTGCTGCAGAATAAGGACATGACTCGACAAAATATAGTGTCAGCCAACTTTTGAGAGCTTTTCCGTAATTTTATATGCCCTTTTTTTTCCATCAGGGGCTGATGAGAAGTTAATGAACACCTTTCACGGAGGCCTTTGAGGCAATCACCCCTCAAGCCCCTGGTCTTGGCCTTGGTGCCCCTTCAAAAATTCCCCATATACTTCCAATGGAATTTCCAATGGAATTTCCAATGGAAGTGCCCCTTGCAAAATAAAAATGGCCTTGTCGTTTCAACGATGAAAGCCCAAGCCTGTATTATTGCAAGAAGGTCCACACACACACGACGCTCAAGTGGGTCGAAAACGAGTGTCTTCACCCCTTGATTTAGACAGATTGTTCCATGTTAGAGATTAACAGATGGTCCACATCATTTCAAATAGATATCTGAAGGTCTGGTTGTAACGAGGGCCAAGTCTTTTCATCTCTGTGATGGCAAGCTTGCCTCTTTCTAGAAAAATTGAAGGTGCAGGGAGATCAGTGAAAAATCCTGCAATCAGGAAAAATCCTGACAAAATTACATGCCTGATTATGATTGGTTGATGTGTTCAGAGGCAAACACAAATGGATCCGTCCACCGTTTGTCTTTGCGAAAAAAGCACTTGGATTTGTATAGTGTTTTTGTTTAAACTAGTGTGAAGAATCTGCTTTTTTAGGATTAGGGGCAATGGGTGAGAAGGAGGGATGCAGCCACAGTGAGATGTTTCTGCCATGTGGGCCTATGAACCTAGGGTTGATAAGGTCAGAGTCTACTTGACTTACGTCATGACTGACGCTTCAGCAAGGAATGTTTGAGCCTCTTTCTCTGGGGTTAGGGGTGATGGGTGGGAACAGGGGGGTGAGAAGTGGGGATGCAGTCACAGTGAGACAAATGCCCATGAGATTAGGGTTGATATAGTCAGAGTTTGTTTGACTTACGTCATGACTGACGCTTCAGCAAGGAATGTCTGAGCTGCTTTACTGTCATCTTTAAGTTGTTTGATTGCTACTTTTCTGCCCATGTACGTGCCTTGTCTTACATCTGCAAAGGACACAATCACAGATTTAGTCAAGCAGTAAGATTTGGAATAGTAATCCTGAGGAAACTTAGTTTCATATTAAAACATCAAAAATATGACAGGGAAAGGTTTACTGCAAAATGTAAGAATTCCTCAAACAGTCTAAAAGTTCTCAAGAGTGTGCAGTTTTGACACGCTAAATTGGCCAATAAATAATAAAACAATCGATAAATATGCTGGTAAGGGGGAGATGTGGCGTAACTAGACATTTTCATCTGGGGGGGGCAAGATGAGGAAAAGTCAGAATTTGGTTCTGAGATTCCAGCATACAATGGCAGATTATCGGCCATGACTTATGGCCTAGGTTCTGCAACTCACAGTGAGTGCCTACTCATATTTTCTCACAAGACTACATCAAATCCTGGTGCTTGCTATGACAACCTTTGTTGTCTTTCCTTTGTCAAGTCACCAATTCAGAAAACTATTACTCCAGAACTATTACTCTTTCCTTTGTCAAGTCACCAATTCAGAAAACTATTACTCCAGAAGCTCCAAAAAAATCTGAAAAAATAATACCGGTACGGAAAATTTTCCAAAATACCGTCGTGAATTGGTTAAGGTCTGAAGAGCCTTGACCAGGATTCGCACCCTCACTCTGATCATTGGGCCACCAGAACTTTGAGTCAGGTGCACACAGACAATGGGCTACACCACAGTCTTGACTTACCAGAACCCAAGGTGTATATCATTTGTACTAACCTCCAAAATTGCCTTTGCCGATGATATCACCCACATGAATGTCCTTCCTGTTGATGGCCCAGCCCGCTGCAAGTCAAGAACAGACCAAAGCATTTTAGAAGACTCTAAATAGTTTTTAAAATGGTTATAAGGGTTCTGCTTACCCAACCTTAACTATTTGCTTATGACTTTGGGCACTTGGGGCCAATTATGCAGAGAATCTGAAATGCAGATTCTTAAATGTGTTCCATTGTTTTTTGGTTTTTTTGGGGGGTTTTTTTGTTTTTTTAGTTTCTTAAAAGAACTGGTAGACTAACAACTCAATGTTTCAATTAGTACACTCTGATAGTCTTCAGAAGAAGAACAATGTGTTTAACCCTAACAGTGTAACGTATCAAATACATCAAGTTATAAACCACAAGGGAAACTGACTGGGTAAATTTGAAATCATTTGGGGTTGAACAAAGACCAATTGACTGGAGCGGGATTTAAACCAACAACCTCCGGTTTAATGTGCTGGCGATCTACCAATTGAGCTATCTAGCCCTAATGTTGGCGGTCTCCCTATTTTGTCAACATCTTTGCTTGGGGGTGCCAGTCAGAAGCCATAAAACTAAACTATTAGCTGCCGTGTAGCCAAGGGATCACATCCAAAGTTCACGATACAACCTGGGAAGTGGCAGCCAGGGGATCACCTTAAGGGGATGGGACATTTTAATTTCAAATATTAAGTTATAAACCACAAAATTGAAATGATTTGGGGTTGAATAGTTTGTCTTTTTTTCAGCCCCGAAGTGTTAAATGCATGTAGTGGCATATATTTTAAGCAGTAAACTAGTTAGGTTTTGAGGTTTGCTGTTGGTTTTTTGGTTGTTTTTTTTAAAATTGCAAACAAAAATTGCAGTCATGGCATACACAATTTAAAAGCTGACTTCCCCAAATTTATTTTGGTCGTAACTTCACAAGTTTTTTTATACTGTCACGTGGTGTGTTGTTACCAATACAAATGCGTTATAATGCTAAAAATGCTAAAAATAGAAGCTCGGTAGCTGGCTCTCAGACGTTGGTCAAAATTTGACTAACGTACGCGAATATGTCCAAGCTTTAAGTTAACTCAAGTGTACTGAACTGTATTAACACTGTCTGCCACGCCAATGAGGTGATTCCGTGAGAGCTAGTGGTGGAATGTTTGTCTGACATACAGGTATTTTGTGTAAAAGTGACGTTATTAGTGCGGAGGGCTGGCTCTGCCATTATGCAGTTCTCAATATCGGGCCAATTCAATTGGACGTCTAGGGTTACTAGAGTTAAACAGCACTTTCAAACTAAGCCCAAGGCTAGTATTTCATCAATTTCACAAGTACATACAATTTTGTGAGAACAGAAAAACATTTAAAATAAATTTCTAAAAAATTGGTCAACAGCTAAAATACTAAAAGATACGGTTTGTAACCGAATATTCTTGCTAACTTCTGCTTGGCATACGGATTTGTCACCACAACTTCCTGCTTCAATAAACTGGGCATGACTGCCAAGCTTAACTAATTACTTCGTACATTAATGTAAGCTGTGGTTTTGGCAGGACTAATCAATGCGCGGGGTTCCCTGTGAAACGTTTTTTCAGTGAAGCTTTTTTCCTGTTTTTTAAACTTACATTGCACAAAAGCATTGGAGTCGACCGAGTAGTTGAGATCACCTTGCTTTGGTAGGGCCACCTTGAGGCTGGAACACAACCCATCTGCGTCTAATTCGTAATGCTAAAAAAAAACAAAAAAAACCACGTTATATATTAAGAGCGAAAACGCGATAAGGAAAAACAACCAATCAATAGTTTGTCTGACGTAGCAAGATTATAGCCTATTACACACAGCCCTTGGTGAACATAGGAGACCTAATTTGCATATGGATCCCGTGCCTGCGTTGCAAAAGTTTGCCTGCGCTGGTAGGCGACGCCATCTTCAATCTATATGAACAACTTCTGTCACAACATACATGCAGGGTTACACCAAATATACCGTGAAATAGTAAGTTTGTTGGATTCGGTAGTCCGAAATGAAGCATAAATTTGTGTGCTTACGCAAGGGTGATTTCAATAATAAACATGCAGCTCCAGGTAATCGAAGGTGTCATTCAGTCAATGGCTTCAACAGACCGTTACATATTCAGTAGGATTTGAAAACTTTGCAGGGTGGGAATACAATCGAGTGAGGTTTGCGGGGACAAAATGTACATGAAATTCTTCCCATGAGCTGTTCGGCAGTACTTAAGCAGCATACAGCAACAGAGTCCAGTACTTTATTCATCGAGCCAAGCCCAGCTAATCCTGTTCCAGTTCCTGCCTTCGCACATCATTGAGCTAAGCCTACCTGTTAGCTAAGTATTTTTTTCTTTGAGCTAAGCCCAGCTTGCCTTGTTCCAGTTCTTACCTTCACGCACCGTCGAGCTAAACCTACACATTAGCTAAACCTCTTTGGCAGTACTTAAGCAGCATACAACAACAAATAGTCTATAGTCTATTAATTGAAACCAGACAACGATCATAGACTTACCTCAACTAATTTGGTGAGATTTTCAAAATATCTCTCTTCATCTATAGTGAGTTTATTATTATGATATAGGACGTGGTAGTGCTCTACTGTTGTATGGAAGGAAACACACAGCGTGTAGTCACCGGGGAAGTTGGTACTCTCCCTGACCAGGAAGAGGCCATCGGAACGAGGTTGAAGAAGTTCCTCCGCTTTCTCTCGACTGATCTTGCCGTGGAACCACCTGAGGGGACGATATATTATGTTCAAAACCAAACTTCTCTTTTCCGGTTCTTAAAAAGGTTTTGAATCACCTGGAGATTCAGGTGCTAAAGAATTCTGTGTGGGTACAACTCTCAAATAAAGATTATTGAGTCTTGTTGTTTTCAACGAGAGACTTTTCAGGATGCCAGGTGGCGGCAGACATATGCTCAGAAATACACAAGCAATGGAAATTGACCTGGTATGTCTGCTTACACCTAGTGTTTCAGAGTTGCTCATTGATAGAGTTCCCCCACTACATCATGTGCTTTTTCTAGCCAAGTAGGCCCCTCAAAGTGCCCTTACAGTTACCCCTGTTCCTCAGAACCTTAACATTCCTAAAACCATCTCAACTCCTGAGGAGTATGCAGCACCGGCAACCGGTGGGTGCGCAGGGTGCCAATCATTCATATCAATAATCTCTACCCTTGCAAATGGCATGCAAGAGAACTTTGCACTGTAGTGCTCAAACTAACAAATTAATCCCTCACAATGCAACCTAATTATGACATGTTGAGTATCTTGACACGGTTATATTCTTGCATGATTTTCCCCCAGGTGATAAAGTGGGCGATGACACTGGTGATGAGGCAATGGACAACTTACGGAAGACGATTGACCACATTTTTTACCGCATGATGGCGCTTTCAACTGGGAATTTCCTCACAGCACAAATACAAATTTTGTCTGCCTATACAGTATGTTGTTCTCTTGTATCAGTGGCCAAATAAATGGCACTTATCACATCAAAAACATAATGCAAGTAACAACATCAAATAAAGAAACAACAATTGTAAAATCAATAATTCAAAAGCAACAGAATAATGAGTATTGACTTATTGACAATGGTCCGCCGCCCAAATGCTACTTAAAACATCCAAGAACCAGCCAACAACCTCCA
Source organism: Pisaster brevispinus (assembly GCA_023634235.1). Lineage (NCBI taxonomy): Eukaryota > Metazoa > Echinodermata > Asteroidea > Forcipulatida > Asteriidae > Pisaster > Pisaster brevispinus. The sequence continues at coordinate 5,520,997 of JAMKCF010000011.1, forward strand.
AGTGGTCTGGTTGGCTTGTCGAAAGCATCCCTAATTGCATGAAATACGGACAAGTGAAAAAGCCTCAGCCAATATCGCGTTTTTACTTACGGCATAGTTTGTCGTTTGACACCTTCTCGTTTCTGTACATAGTTAGCCGGTATCATTCCCTCCCGCCCCTTTTCATTCCTTGCGCGATACCAGTTGGGATCCTGTTAAAATAATACCATGAAACGCAATTAAGGTATTGACACCAACTATGTGTTTTCAAGACAAGGATGGCCATTTTGGAAACCATGGTTTTAGCTTAGGCTTCGGCTTAGGCTCTGGCTTGGTCTCCATCAGCAGGGCTTGAATTTTGCACTGGACCACAGGCCCAAGGCCAGTGGTTTTAGTGTCAGTCCAGTAAACTTATGACTGGACAAGTCCAGCGGTCTTGTGTTTTTCAACTAAATAACAATACATGTACCTCAGTTGCAGTGCAGTATCTTGAACAAAACAAAATTTTGTTCAAATGTTCAAATGTTGACTGGGTCTGAAAAATGACTTTTAATTCTATTGACTATTGAAGTATACTTAATACCCAGAGAGACAAATTAGATAAATCTTCTCTTACATGTCTTAGTGCAATTAATGCTCAAATAAAAACATTTCTATGCATGTTGTCAGGAATCAGGAAGTTTTTTCTAATTTTGATTCTGGTCTTGTAATACAAATTTCTGGTCCAGGAATCTTTTTGAGCCACAATCACTGCAGCCTTGTGGATAGTTCTCCCAAATTCGAGCCCTGCTCAGTAATATTTTCAACCAAATTTGTTTAACCCTAGCTGAAGCCAAAGCCATGGTTTAAAAGCCGTAGTTTCTCAAAATCAAGGCTAGATGGGAAAAATAGTCAGGTGCCATTTTTATCTAATGTTTATCAGTATTCATAACTACTGTTATTGCGTATGGGGGACATGACAAAGATGGCCGTAGCAAGGTAATGGTTACTTACTTTTGTTGCTTTTGAAATGATCACAAGTTCCCCCTTCTTGAAAGACAGGTCGTCGGCTGTAGCGCCCTCAAAGTTGAACTTGGCAATGCATTCCGTGTTCGGGGCCCATTTCTCCTGCTGTTAAAGATCAAAGAAACATACAGCTGAACAGTTGCATGAAGCTGTCCTCTGCTTAAACTTGATCATTAATCCATTTATTACACATCAAACAGCACAACTAGCGCTAATAACCGGATGAATATAAAACGAGAAATGTTTAGATTTGGGAGAAAAAAAAACAATGGGAAAACCTACCCAATCAGGTATATTTAGGGACTGAAAACCCAATCCACATTCAAAACTCCGGTCTGCGAGGTGGGATTCGAACTGGGGTCCACAGAGTTGAAAGGCAGGGAGAGAAACAACTGAGCCAACCTGATCTCCCATTTAAGAGATGACCTTATTGTCATCACTACGGATTCATTGTAACACTAACTTATCGACCTCTTGCACTTAACGTCACACACGGCTAACTATCCGGCGTTCGCCTTTAACTTTTTCAGTGACTAGCCAGCAGGACCAGTCAGCTTGTCATTTCACTGGTCGCCCAGGTTTTTCACTGGTCACTATTTTCAGGTTGTCCTGTAACACTGTCACTTGTATGGGACTTGAGTTTGAAGCCATGAACATTGCAAGCAGGCAGTGGTTTTGCACATAGCTGTGGGAAGCAATCAACTAGCCATGCAGGATCACTTGGGCAGAATTTTGTCTGGTTCACAGAAGTTATGACTGGCACTTGGCCAGCGGACCAACTGTTTAAGGGAGAACGATGCTAACTGTCCATGGTCTGCCATTTTGGGGGGTCAAACCGCATGTAAAGATATGGTGCAGGTCTGAACCACACGCACTTGCCTAAAATGCGCACTGGGAATCTGTCACCCAAAATAGCTCAACCAAGATTTACCATTGGTGATGAAGTTACAGCTTCTCATTTGTAGCGAGATAGTCGTCATGATCATAGCAGGTCTGCTTGGCTGTACATGAAATTATGAACTCTAACCCAGTTACTACTTGCATACTGTGCATGCATGCCGGCACATCACAATGACAGCGCCGACTGTGATCATGTGACGGCCAGGGTGTTCTTCTCGCAGTAACTGGGTTAGAGTTCAAAAACCATGTACAGCCTCGGCTAGGCGAACTGGGTCAATAATGTAATTCCACAATTCTGAAGGGTTATGGACAGGGGATGGTGTATTTTTTCTTCATAAGAAACTTTACACCTGACCAAAGCAAACTCATCTTGTAATCTTATTGGGGTACAGGGTAAACAGGTGCGGGGGGGGGGGGGGGGAGCTCAGGGCAAGCAGAGAACCACAATGAGCTTGGTGGTCTAGTGGTTAAGACATCTGCTCTACAATGTGTGGGTTTAATTCAAACCCAAGTTGGCTGTGGGTTGTCGTCACCCCCCCCCCCCTCTGAATGCTTCGGGGAGGAGGTCAGGGCAAGCAGAGAACCAGGATGAGCTTGGTGGTTTAGTGGTTAAGACAGCTACTCTACTATGTGCGGGCTTTATTTCAACCCAAGTGGGCAGTTGATTGTTTTTCTTCCCCAGCATGACTCTGAAAGCTTCAAGTATACGGTACAGGGTAAAACCAAAATAATAAAGTCTAACAGAGCCCCCAAAGTCACCCAGCTCCCCCACTCAATGTAACAGTCCTGGTGCAACATCTCCTTGGCGCATTTTCTTCCTCATTGGTGACTGTCCACTGTACAGCAGTTAGGCTTGATTCTGCCCCTTTCAGAATTCACCAATAGAGGGCATTCTGTTCAACGATAGAGGGCATTCTGTACACTTCAATGAACTAGTACTTTTACTGTGCAGCTTTGCGGCTGTAGACCCGTAAATTATAAATCACCTGCTATTAGTGAATCTCTGTACGATGTACAGTAGATAAAACACAGCAAGGACATTTTGCACACTAACAATACAACTGTTAACTGACTTAGGCAATGTCCGAATTGGGGGCTACAGCTAGAGCAACAGCTGAAGCTCTATTGTGCATTGAAGTATAGCACATCCTTAGCAACATCCTTAGAAACAGCTAAGTCGTAGCCATACCCGCCATTTTGGATATGGCCTGAGTCTACATGTACAAAATTGCTAATCATGGAAGAAAAACTTACATATACTGTAATGTACTACAATACATGTATTCATGTGCACAGCACAATACTGGATTAACATTGTACACTATTTGCATATTTGGGTGTAATCCTATTCAAGAATGGAAAAAAAACACAACCAGTTCCTGGAGTTTGGCAGCTCGGGTTCATGGGTGTCATGGCTGCATTGGCACAGGAAGTTATGGAGTTAAGCTGAGTTCACTCATAGAAAAAACCACAGAAAACCACAGGGCAATGCCACTGCCACACACAGCAATTTATAGGCAACTACTTCCAGGCAAGAAGAACAAAACAATCACACTTCAACTTTTGCAGAATTCTCTTGGGGACAGTAGGCCTAAGTAAGTGATGTATAAAATGTCCCCTGTACTACTGGTGTGTTCCTTCTACATGCAGAATGCAGTGCAGCTGGTTCCCTACAAGTTTCCGCTGTAAAAATTGCCTCATGTGTCATGGCCGTAAACAGACATGGCCAGCTTACATAGTGCAGCTTAGAGCACATAAGTTATTTAAAGTTTCCAATAAATCAACTTTTTTTTTAGCTGTTTCGCAACGCAGCGAAACAGCTCTTGTTTTCGTTAAAGTTTTTTTTATTATTTTTAGCTGTTTTGCAGCGCAGCGAAACAGCTCTTGTTTTCGTTAAAGTTTTTTTTATTATTTTTTTTATTTGTATGTTTCAGCCAAAAAGAATTTGTATGCGTTATTTTGCAATGTTCCCAATGAGCGATTGCAATGAAACTTTCAGTGATGAAAGGTATTGGTGCAATAATGATCCTAAAACAATGATGTCATGATGACGTCATCACCTGTCACGTGACGTCATCTTAAAGTTTCCTTTTTTTTTATATTTGAAAATCTATATCAAATCAACCACAAGAGACCGTAGGTTTCTGTTTGCGGGATTGGGTGGGGATAAATTAGGTCTTCATTTTATTCAGTGTGCGTGACCTCACATGACCTCTACTTCCGGTCGAAACAGGAAGTGCTTTGTAATTCAAAAGTGGAAATAGTTATGAAGTTGCTTTCAATGATGTTATTGTCTGGCAAGGGTGGGCAATTAAAAAAAATACCGATGACGTCAAAACACACAAGAGCGCCCTCTAGCGGCAGGTTGAAAACTGATCAAAATGGACTTTTTGAAGATGTGTGTGGAAATGTTTTGTGTAATCACTTCAAAATTTACACATATGTTGATCGTCAGACAGCCATCATATGTGTGAAGTTTCAGATCAATGACGTCATCGGGGGTCACGTGACGCGGCATCAAAGGTGTCTTTTTTGAAGTCGTATAACTCCCGAAGTATAAGTGCGATCATGTTGAAACTTGGTAGGTTGTTAGATATTGACAAGTTCTTGAAAATTTTGAAATGACGTCATGATGACGTCATCACATGATTTTTTATGATTTTTTGAAAATGTTATGGCGAAACAGCTCGGCATTTGTGCACAAATGCAATATGTCTAGTTTCTTCTTCTTTTAATACAAAATTTAGTTAAAGTGGTACTGACACAGTTTTGTTAGTTATTATATTTTTCTTGAAAATATGACCAATCAAATTCTTTGCAGGCTGATTAAGATACAGTCATTTTCCTCATCCTCTTTGAATTTCAGCCTGATTTATCAGGCTTACGAAAATTATAGTGTCCAGGGCTTGAAATTTACACATGAATGACAGCAGGCCTGAGGCCAGTGATTTTAGCATGGGGCCAGTAAACTCATAACTGGACAAGTCCGACGGTCTTGTTGTCCAAATGTTGACTCTCATCAGTCTGATATTAAATCTTTCAATTCTGTTGAGTATTGAAAAATACTTAAATCCAGAACACAACACAAATGAGATTTAAACCTTCTCTGACTTGTTCAAATTAAAAACAGTTCAAATGCTGTACTATTATTTTTGTTTTCTTATTTCGTTCTGGTCCAGCAAACATTTTGAGCTGTCTAGTGGATTTTACCCCCAGATTCAAGCCCTGCAGTGTCACTGCTATCCTTCTCGATCTTCACTGGCTGACAGTCTCCGACCGAATTAACTTCAAAATACTGACTCTGGCCTTCAAAAGAAGGGTTCCCAGGAAAAATTTTGTTTTTTGATTTGCTCATTTTCCAATAGAAAGAGTCCTAAAAATATAATTTGAACTCTTTAACCTTACGTTAAAATGGTGTAACATGGCACTGTGTTTGATACCCTTCAGATGCAAATTTTGTCAATAATTTATTTATTTTTTTTTTTAAGAAAAGAAAGAAAAAAATGTTCGATGAGGTCACATTTCAAGCATACGGTCTGTACATTTTTATAAGGAGCATTTTTAGTTCATTCCTGAATTTTGATGATATTCAATCAAAACAGCATTGATTTGACCTTTTGACGCGCACACAAAATTCCTATTTGGAATGTACACACCCATGCTTCCAATTTTGCTATATGTAAGAGTATAAAATAAAATGTTTTTTTTCACTATTTTTTAATGAGGGTAAAGTCAAATACTTGTACTATTTTCCCCACTTTCATGAGGGCTCTATCAATTGGAAAACGAGAGCATCACAAAACTGAATTTGACCTTGAAGCCCCTCCTGAATAAAATACAGACTCTGCACCTTCATGCTTAAAGGGGCACACCGGCTTCGTTGGGCTACATGTATTTGGGCTACAAAATAGGCTAACATATGACTTCAAAGGTCTTCCAGGAATGGAGAAGAACGGTTCCTAAAAGAAACCATCAAATTTTGCCGTTTTCAAGCATTTTTCAAAAAACGAAGGTCACGTGATTTATCCGAACCAAAAAAGTGGTTCGGATAAATCACGTGATCTTCAGAGTTAGTTTTACTTCCAGCCGTATACAAGTAAATTACTGAACCAAATTTAAATCTGTTTTTTTTACAATTATTCATGAGTATTTGACAAAAAAGACTATGTATTCAGATTATTGATACAATTTGTAAATAATGATGAAAAATCGAACGTAAGATTCGCATTCAGAGAGTCCGTGCAACCAAAGCGTGTTTTTCGGCGCACCAGCGTGGGAGCTAGCAGAACGTAAACCATGGGGCATATCCCGTACAGCCGGTGCTGTGTCTCGTGGGGCCAGAGAGACAAACCCCGGGGCATGAACTCCCCAGCTTGCCGATGTAGCCGTGAGTTTGGGAGCTTGTCGGAGGGGTAGGGAGCCAGACCAACAATTACGGGGTTTTTTACAAGGGTTTTAGTCTGTACCCCTAGCTATTATCCCCTAACTATTGCAACGTGTTGCCTGCGCTACACACGCGGGACGACGACGGGGAATGTTTATCCCATACAGCTAGTCTACTTCTATGATAGCTGCACAATGTCCACCCCCCCCAATTGCTGCTTTTGCTGGCTTTCCCTTTGGATTTATCGTGGTTTTGTTGACTTTTTACTTTTCGTTGGACCACCTTCTGGGTGTTTTTCCTTGCGATGTTTTTTGTACCGATCCTTGGACATGTTGGATGTCGAAGAAACGTTCTCCATTGCAAGTAAGTTCGTCCAGTTCGTCGTACACAGAATACAGGTTGGGGTGCGTTTTCGCGGTCGTAACCCCTTAAAAAATGTGGTCGGGATTCCCGACATATCCCACCGGGATATGTTGGGATAAGTCGGGATGGAGGTATCCCGATGGGATACATCGGGATAGGTTATGTCGGGATCCCAACCAAAGGTGGGACGAGTCGGGATCCCGATGGAATGGTGGTCAGAATCCCGACTGAAGGCGGGATGAGTTGGGATAAGGTGGGATCCCGATCAGCTCATCCCGGCATTGTTGGGATCCCACCTGTTTGGGGTGGGATAGAATGAGATATAAAAATGAAACTTAGACTGTAGGTGCTTGACACTTGAAACAAATGATATACAAAATTGACATATTTAAAACATGCTATAATCATGTTTTACATGTCAATCTTGTATTTTTTAAAATAACTTATAGCGCCATTATATTACTTGAAAAATATGATGGAAGTGCACCCTATTATTACCCCCAACAAAATGAGCCAAAACTCAGTATTCACTGGCCAAGTCTGGTCCTATATAGCTGTCATTGTAATTCAGTGCAAATTGGTCTTTAGGCCGTTCCAATTTTATTAGTTGGTTTACGGATCGCGGCGACCAATTTTCTTGAAAAATTGAAGAAGAAAAAAAAAAGGGAAATCCATCATTTTTTTTTTTTTCGTCCGGCGACGATGAATATTCAACTTTTGGTCAGATTATTAAAAGATTGTATCTTATTTAAGCTGATTTTTTTATCGAGAAAATGGGTTGCGAAAACCCCCCCAAAAGCCAAAGCATCGTGGTTACGTTTCGGTCACACATACACATTGCGATGCGTCGGCGGCCCGACGCACAGTTGCGTAGAGTTATCTCCCTCTATGCCTCATGTTTTGATGTCAAATACATACAGCGCAGCGGGCTGTGTGCTCAATAGTGAGAACGGCCATGTGTGCAAGACCAGGGGTTGGGTGTTAGACGAGAAGTGTAATATGCGATGTGAATGAAATAGTCTGACATCCATGTCCCTTTATACCAGATGGTAAACATGTACATGTGTGTAATCAGCGTTCTGTCAAAGTATTGGAGAAGTGGTGGATCGAAATTACGATGACAAGAATACTTTTTTTGTGACTGCAAAAGAGGGAGGAAAGCTGGATAGCTCACCTGGAGGTACACAAGAGACGTTGCCACTTAATATGGGGGTATGTTGTGTCAGATACATTTCTCAAAAAAATAGAAATTGTAGGCTAAAAATCTTACAGATGTCCAGCGAACAATTGTGCGTCGATACTCGTGGAGCGCATTCTTGGGATTTGCATAATCTCCATATTGCCCACAATTCGTTATTAAACTGCTCCTTATTCACAGCGCAAATTGTGCAAATCCCAAGAATGCGCTCCACGAGGAAAAACGCACAACAAAAAAGTCACTGGACATCGCCATCGGTTCAGATATTTAGCTAAAAAAGTAAAATTGTTGTATTATTATTACAAAGAAATGTATCTGAAACGACGTACCACACCATATTTATAAAATCAAAGAATGGGCTGGAACAGCGGGAAAGGTTGGCCACAAACAAAGCCAGAAAAGTTTGGACTTCTCTTGGAGTTGGTTGTTTCTTTTGAAGAATGTGCCTAAGGAGATTGAAGTTAAAATAGTGCAGTGTGTGTGCCTGGACTTCAGCAACTGAATATACGTAACGAACAGTCAACATCAGTTATTGTTTTATATTGGGTTGGCAGTTTTTTTACACTGCACTGAGGATATTGTTTGAACGATTTAATTGTGTATGGCAAAAGATGATAATAAATTCTTAATAATTGTATAAAAAAAAAAAAATTCGGTTATTTCAGCTTTCTCACAGGTGGAACTGAACCATCTCAATGAGTTGCCAGATATCCCAGTGGGATACGTTGGGATCCCGGTGGGATACTTCGAGATCCCAGTGGGATACGTTGGGATTCCGACAAAATATCCCCGGTGGGATAGGTCTGGAATCCTAGTGGGATACAGACTGGGATCCCAACCTATCCCATCGGGATCCTGGTGGGATAGGTCGGGATCCCGACAAAATATCCCGATGGGATAGGTCGGGATCCTGGTGGGATACTGCCCGGGATCCCGACCTATCCCATCGGGATCCCGATGGGATAGGTCGGGATCCCGACAAAATATCCCGATGGGATAGGTCGGGATCCCGGGCAGTATCCCACCGGGATCCCGACCTATCCCATCGGGATCCCGATCAGTATCCCGATGGGATAGGTCGGGATCCCGACAAAATATCCCGATGGGATAGGTCGGGATCCCGGGCAGTATCCCACCGGGATTCCCGACCTATCCCACCGGGATATTGGTTGGGATCCCGACCACATTTTTTAAGGGGTAACCAATAACTGTTTCAATGGCAAGATCAACCGAAACAGTTATTGGTTACGACCGCGATCGGACTTCGACTAGGACTGACCATAGAGCAAGGAACCTTGCTCTATGGACTGACATCCGTTTATGTCTGTTTTTTATTTACACGTGAAATTGTGCTTGATGGATATGAAGTCTGGATCCTCATGCCTCGCCATTGTTATAATTAATACATAAACAGAGCACCAGTCTACTTACAACATTGCGCAACATTGTCACGTAAACTTGACAGTTGCAACGGCTGGAAAAGCGTATAAGCTGACCTTTGACCGCGTTTTGTTTTTTTTCACATTTTTCGTTAATTACGTGATATTTTGATGATTTTGTTTTTACAACGACCATTTAAAAATTATTGTCTGTCATTCCACATCACTAACTTAGGTAAACAGTAAGCCGGTGTGTCCCTTTAACGAAACTCATTCAGCTGTACAAGTCAGCCAGAAGCCTTCGATCATCTACCGTTACCAGATTTACTTGTTCTGCCAAAAACACAGACTACCAACGGCGACAAAAGCTTCCGTGCAGGAACAATTTACACTACAGTATCCGTCACTCTAGATCACTAGCCACTGTCAAAAAACACTATAAAAACTCACTTGTTTCATTAACCCTTTCCTTACCATAGGCGACTTTAGTCGACTGCACTCATACCCCCTCTTCCTTACCATTGGCGACTTTAGTCGACCAAGCTTGCCCACAAAAAAGCACTCAAGCCTGAGCACAAAGGCCATTTGTAATAAAGTTGTAGTTTTGTCCATGTTCACCCTCCATACCCAAGCTTACCATCATTGGAAAGAGAAAGATCGGATCTTTCCAATGGTGGTAAAATAAAATAGGGTTGCTATTATGCAATCTCTTCAAATTGGAATAGGAAGATCCGAAAAGCCAAACACCTACGGAGCGCCATATGGTTGTGTACAAAAAAGTGTTTGAGATTACAGATTGCACTGAGGAAAGAAAGACCAAGAACTTTGACATTTATTGGACCAATCTCAATGAGTTTTAGGTTATATGAAAGGGAATTCAATAAGGAAGAACTTTGTTATTACTTATTTTGCTGTAAAACAATATCTTCAAGGAGATAATGGAGTTTGTAAAAATGGCCTTTGAATGAAAGCTTTCTGTTGTGTAAGAATGTGTGCTTCACGCTTGAGTGGTCAAACAATGCGGTCACCAGCAGTTGTTTATGTCCAAACAATTCGGTAACGAAAGGGTTAATGTGTAAACCCTTATTCTGTTAACATTTCTCTTGGTTTTGCTTGTTGCTTTTTTTTTGTAAAGAGCTGGGACATGTTACTCTCTCTCTCTTCAGTTAGAGCGTTATATAAACACTCTGTATTATTGTTATCATTATTATTGTTTCCTATATCAGTGCAGATAGCACATAAAATAAATAGAACATTTTGTCTGTAATTCCCAAACAAAAAAGTGAAAATTCACTTGTGTGAGGATTTCTAACTAGAAGCCCCTCATTGTCTCAAAAATAAACACCAATTTGAAACATAAAGAAAGTGAAAGTGTTTTTACCTCTGCTTCCAAAACCAACTTCAGGAAATTTGAGCCACAGTTTTGATTCGTGGTCTATACTAACAGCTATAATTTTGACAGAAATAACTTGTATATGACTTTTAACATAAAACAAAACAAGCGATAGATAGAAAACCGTAGTCTCTAAAAAACAGGAGGGTTTAAAAAAATACAATTCTTGTGTATGCACTTCCTTCCTGATATAATATCTGTACATTCAGACTCTAGTTAAAGGTACATGTACAATAAAACTACGTTGCGTGTGAATGGCAATGACAATGAGGTGTGTGTTTTTATGGATCAGTATTATGAGTAAATGTTGGCCCGATAATTTTCCGTAAAAGTTCTTCAAACAGCACGCGACCAAAATTGGTAATTGCCAAAGAACCAGTATCAGTAATTTTTGTGACCCAACATGAAATTAAAAAAAACTGTGAAAATTTAAGCTCAATTGGTCATTAGGGAGAGAGAAAAAACCCAACAGTTGTCATACATCAGATTTTTGACTTGCGAGATTAAAGTTAATTGTTGTACTCACTTCTCAAGTTTTTCAAGATAAAGTTTTCCCTCCACAACCTTCTTCATACCATGTATTGTGTATAGCTGAGAACAGTTATAATTTCAATCTGTTGCACATTCCGGTTTCAAAAATCTGCAATTCAGTTTCAGAATTACATGTAGATCATTCAATTTTATAACACTGATAACCAAAATTTCAATTCAGCTTTTCAATTGTCCCTAAAAACTAAATTTTCAAATTATGCAATCCATGTACACGTTATTCTCCGGCAAAATGTAGTCCTTCCCGCTGGGTGGGATATGTATTCTTAGATTCCGCTACAATTTGCATTCTTCGTATTGAACGCAACATACACACCTATACATATTAAATGCAAGCTGCGCTGCATTTAGCAGTTTTAACATTATAAACATTAACTGTCAATGTTTACAACAATACTTGGTTCTTGGTGCACATCCAAGCAGCTAGATCATGGCACTTTACAACAATATTATCTTTGTTCATTCGGCATACTTGGAGACCATTCTTGACATTTTCCCAACTCCCTGGAAAGTACACAACCCAAGGCTGCGTGGGCATACTAGCGCATCAGGGTTAAATCCCACACAGTAACGTCTCAACCCTTTTAGGTTCCTATTTATACACCTGGGTTAAGAGAAGCAATGATGGTTAAGCACCTTGCTCCAAGACACAAATGCCATAACATTCCATTTTATGACTCAACCGGGGCACACTCTATTTTTAAGCAGTCCACTTAACATTTGTGGGATGCATGTAACTAATAAAGTATAGCTTCCTTAAATGTTTCTTTCAACTTTTAACCATAAGCCAAAACTTTGTCCTGGAGGCACATTATGTGTGGTGTATGTGTACAGTAGTTACACATACTGACTGTACAGTATGTACAGTACATTGCCATCTAAGCACAATGAGTCAACCAGTCAACATACATTCCTTAGTCTAGACCTTCCTTAATTGCGAGGGGATATTTTTAGGTGTCGCTAATAAGCAGTAGATGCATCACAAGATTTTGTGTCAGGGATGACTCCAATCATGGGCTCATCTTTTTTGCGGTGTCTTGTTATGAACAGAATGATTGAAAACTGATGACAGAACAATAACTTGCTGGTTTGAATTTATAATTTATCAACCACCAAGCTCTTTTTCAGTGTCAGATACAACTTTATAGCTTTTCAAACACAAAGTCTGCAGCATAAAGTTATTCTACATTCTCTATTGGGCCCAACAAAAATGTTGGTTTTTTCCCTTTAACACGACCGTCCATTCGAAAACCTGAAAACCCTGAAAAAAAATTAACCAATAATTTGAAAAGATTTAGTGTTGATCCTGACTGACTGTATGTTTCAATATTATAGTCCTACACCACCAGAATTCAAGACTTAGGCCCAATCAAAATAAATTATCAAAATATGCAGTTTCTTTTCAATTCCAGAAGTGCAGCCAGTACATGTACGGTCCACACAAGTTTCCAATTCTGGGAATCAAAATTAGTAACAATTTTTTTTATAGCCAAATGTTACCAAACAACTGCAGGTAGATCAGTTTTTCTCCTTGGCAAACAAACTTTGTTTCTAAGTGTGTAATTTATGCAATAAAAAAAAATCCTTAAAATAATATAGTTTTCCTGTCTACCTGTCCTCTGTTCCCCGGTACATGTACGTTACAGGAAACAAATGTTTTAATTTGTCAAGCCTTCTCCACATACTGTTGGTGTAAGAAAAAAGGGTACTCAAGAGTTGAGTGAGCACTTAACAATAGCTTGGATCTTTAGTTTCAAAAAGAACTTCACCAACAATTTGATATTGAGTAATAACCCGCAAGGGAAACTGACTGGGTAAATTTGAAACAATTTTGGGTTGAACAAACAAAAATTTACTTGAGCAGGACTTGAACCTGCGACCTCCGGATTAACGAGCTCACGCTCCACCAATTGATATATCGCGCCCTAATGTTGTTGGTCTCCCCATTTTGTTAATATCATTGTATGAGGTGCCAGTCAGAAGCCATTCAACCTGTAACTTCCGTATAGCCAGGGAATCCCAAGTTTCCGATACAACCTGCGAAGTGGCAGCAGAGGGATCCCCTTAAGGAGACGCAACATTTTAGGGCTAGATAGCTCAGTTGGTAGAGCGCCAACACGCTAATCTGGAGGCCCCAGGTTCAAGTCCCACTCCAGTAAATGTTTTCTTTGTTCAACCCAAAACAATTGAATTAAATATAGAGTAAATTCCTAATCCCCCTCCCAAATCCTCCAAAATCACATTCGGAAAGTTGTCTGATTGTGGAGGATTGAGGACTGCAGGCCCAAATAACAAACGCTCATCACTGGGCCATGAATAACAAATCTTATCCAAGTTCACACATTTTGGAGTTGAGTGACCATGGAGTGGAGGATTTTGGAGGATTCGGGGGGGGGGGGGGGGAGAGGGGGTCTCTAGCACTAGGTGGTGTACAAATATTTTAGCAAAGCTCTCCAAAGTACTTTTAATATGAATGATAACTAATTTGGGTCTGAACAAAAAAAAAATTACTGGAGCAGGTACCGGTACGTTAATCAGGAGGTCGTTCGTTCAAGTCCCGCTCCAGTAAATTTTTCTTTGTTCAAACCCAAATTATTTTTAAAAACTTACCGGCGCTCTACCAACTGAGCTATCCAGCCCTATGTTGGCGGTCTCCCTGGTTTATTACTTGTGAACTATAACTATGTACACCATAAAAATTTAACCTAAAACTTAAAAGGTATATTGAAAAAAAAATGAAATTTGGGGATTTCCGAACACATGCATTATTCACAACCCTGCGTGTACATGCTTTTGTACTGTTCGGGTTTTTCCCCTCAATATGTCTTTCAGTTTCATTTTTTCTTTTGTAAGGCCAGAGTGGAGAAGGGGTGATTTTTTTGCCTTCTAAGTTCAGCCTGAACTTAACTCACTACATGAAAGAGTCTGATTGTTTTTTCTCTTCAAGTTTTTTCCCCAAGATATAGTTGCCATTTATCACATAGGAGCCCCAATTGTATTAAGCTGAGAGATGTTTGAGGGATTGAAAACTACTTGATTGTTAAGACTGGGTTGCAGCATTCTATTTTTAATCCTCGGAAGTGTGTTAACATCTGCTCCTTTTACAGATGGGCCCATAGTAATGATTGGAATTAGTAGAAATGGTTAATTAAACTGTTAATTTGACCACTTAGAAAAAATAAACGTAAACTATGCACAACTCTTAGACTGTGCTTGTAATATTTACCTGAGCCATGCTGCAGGATGTGGAGAGCTTGCCCGTTGACAAAAACAAGTCTTTGCTTAAACCTTACAACTCAAAGCAGATCTAAACAGGAATCAGAAAAATAAATTGTGACTTTAAACAAAAACCTCAATGGGGAACAATAAAAAAAAAAGATGGTTAGGACAGCGGCCACACACACATCATCTCCAAATTCACTGTTTCTATGCATTCTACATTTTATTTTGCTTTAACCTCACAAATCAAAACGGATCTGTAGAGGAATCGGGAATCAGGTCAAAATGACTTGAAAACAAAAACAAAAACAAACAACATCAATAAACAGTAAATGGTTAGGACAGTGTAGCCTGGGCTCAATTTCACAAAGAGGTGAGATTGATTTTTACTGCAAGTCGGTCGAAGCAAAGTGTGATGTCACAATACACAAGTCACACTATGGTAATACTGACAACTCATCTTAAGATGAATCTTAGTGCTTTGTGAAATCGATCCCTGATCATCCGAATTCACCAAGTTTGAAAAACAAGACCTTTTACTATTGTTTTTCTCTCTCAATTTTGCCAAAATATTTAAAGTCTTTGTAGTATTTAGGAATGCAGGCCCCAATAAAAATTAGTTAAGTTGTAAATATCATTGGATTATGGATCAACCAGCAAACGTTTTGAAGTCCACACATTTCCCTAGTGCCTAATAGTAATGGTGGCCTCACTCAACGCCCGATACTTTGTGTTAAGCCCGGTTCAAACTTCAAGCAAAAGAGAATGCAAAGTGAATTTATTTAATGCAAACAATCTATAGCATAGGCCCCTAAAAGTAAAACCCTATGCGCTGTAATTGCGATTCGTAACCCTCCATAAGTCTCCCGAAAGTCGCAGACTGTCGGAATTGAGAGGGATTGAGAGGGAATGAGGGTTTGGGTTACGATTTTCGCAACTGCACGTACTGTTTCCCAACTGTGATGCGAGGAAATTTGCTCTGCTTTCACAATTCAACAATTTGCGATTCAATAAATTCAACAATTTTGTTAATTGCAAATATAATAACAAAATTTTATTATTTAACCAACTAGCCTACCAAGTTGGCAAGTAGAACAGTATACGTTACATTTACTCTATTCTGTATTCACTACACAATAAATACACTTAAGCTTAGGCCTTAGCATCATATTAATCAATATTTTATTATTATTTACTCTGGTACTTGGTATAGGACGCCAGTCTCCGTTGTGAAACTGACCGACCGTCTCGTTGTTTGCAACGACGGTACGGAGTCGTCCAATCTGTCCTGGCTACGTTAATGAAATTGAGCTTTTGAGGAGTCAAATTAAAACGAGACAAACATACCTTTTCCAGTGAATCCTTGAAGACGATAATTACAGCTATTATATTTGACATTAAATAAGAGCTTTTGGTCTTTCCTTCAAGAAGAACAATATCACATTTAGTAAATAAACAGTTTGTCAAACACACAAGACATAATTCGCCCATTTACAGCCCATGCAACATTTCCGCCATGTTGTCTACACTGACTGCTGACTGCTATCTCGTTTCCAGTTCCGCTTTTATTATTGGAGTAAAGAAGTTCGTGGTGAAAATAACCAGACGACGACTGTTTCATTAAGGTATTTGTATCATGGCTTGTATCGTGAATTGGCAGTCGATTTTGTCGGGGCGGGGGTGGGATAGGCCTGAGAGGTGTGTTGGAATGATGGGACCGAAATCTTTCTATTAAACTGAAAATATTTTATCATAAAAATATTGTTTTGTATGTACTATGGTTGCAAGCAAGGATTAATCCGTGAAACCCAGTTTGAAACACTTCCACAATTATTTTCATGATGATTATGCCTAGGCCTACAAGTCAATCTTTTCCCGGTCATTTTCGGCGATATAGCAGCCTTTCACTTCAAGCGTTCGTATTAAAGAGACTTTGCCCAGTGGTTTGAATGGGGCATGGAGGTCGATTCTTGATCAGAATCGCCACGGGTCAAAATGGGATAATTTCTGCTGCAAAGGGCAGGGCCTGTGGCCTATTTATTTCCTGTGAAAAATAACCTACGCTCAGACGTTTTATATAATGTTCTCGCTAGTTGGAAAATCTTTGCTTTTGCAACGCTGAAAATACAGTGGCGTGTAACCAGTCTGAAAGGGCAGGGGGCGTGGTCATAGAAACAGTGTTATACTATACGGGACTTCCCGCGCTTTTTCTTAACTTGGGGGGGGGGTACATTTGGTTACTCCCATTGGTAAAAAGCACTGCAGGGCCAGCAGCTGTTGATAATGTATAACATTTTGATAAACAATTCCCTTCAAATTAGGCCCATGTGGTTTAAGACTGAGTGATTCAATAACATTGCAATCTGAAACGTTTCTGCACTGAAACGTTTTTCAGATTGTGTATTTCAATAGATTATTCTTCCTGCGTGGACATAACCGCTCCAGATTTTCTGCAACTCTCAAAAACTTTTTTGAAAACTTTTGAAGCAATTTTCACCGTTGTTATAGTTTTGTTTTTGTTTTTTTATATCTAAATTTATAAAGGATCAAAACAATCGAACGGTTCCAAATACCAAAGGGATACTTTGCCTCTAAAGCCAATAAGCCCATCGGAACAATGAACGTAATTCTTCGAAACCATCTCAAACCACTCAGCCAGTCAAAATAGTCACCCGCAACTCCGAAGCGCAGTTGGCAGTCCTTCCTTGGTGGCACCTTCTGCCGAAAGCGCACGGCCGATGATCTCTTCATCACTCTCTGCATGCCTCGGACATCCAAATCTTGAGGTGTGAAGAGAACGACTCGAGGAACCAAGTGATTTGATCTCGCAGTATCAAACCAACCGGTCTGTGTCAAGACTTTAGCCTATACTACGTCATGAATATGGGCCCTATTAATTTCCTTCCTCCATACCATGCTATACGGTAATCCCACATTACTAATTATCAATAAATAAACCGCTCAGTTGTTTCCGATCTCTTACATACCATGTGGCCAAACACACAAATGTTGTTATTTTGACGAGCCGACATAATTTGTACAATCCTAAAAGAAATCCAACAGCTTCTTACTCCTTTAGCGGAAGAACGTGAACGGTTCCAAATCAATCCAAAGCAAATTTTACCAAACTTTTGAAAATTTGGCTTCAGATTATTTTTCACATTTTTTGTTCAAACTCCTGAAAAGCCTCATACAAAACATCTTCCATAGAAAAAAACTGCATAACATAAACAGTCACTTCAACAAGAGAGTCACCCCCAAAAGCCTTATAATAACATCTATCTTGAACCAATGCCACACAAACTATTACACATCCTGTTTTATAAGGCACGAGATACACCAAGTCTTTTCTTTTTCGTCATTTTCCATCTGAACTGCCCTAAAGAATTACACAATTTGTTACACCATTATAGGGTATATGGCTTGCCTGAAGGCTCGTCCACCAGTTGGAGCTGGCACTTAATATTAATTCACTTTAATTGTCATTTACGCACTATTTACCCGTGTTCAATCACTTTTATCTCGTTACTTTCTTAGCAGGATTAACAACCAGAGATAAAACTCAATGAGCGAAAAACTCTGGAAAACCTTGTGGCTACCAGCAAATTGTACCTCTTTAAGGTTTGCTTTTTTAATACTAACAAATTTGTTCTGATCGTTTTCAAATACATTCCACTGTGTTCTAAACTGAACCGAAGTCACAAGAATGACCAACTACCGCTTCCCCCACATTCTTCCAAAAGCGAAATTCCAAATACCTATACTTTTGTTCATCGCGTACCAACCTTGCTTTTGATAACCGATCAGACAAATTTTGCTTGCTATAACAACCGTAACGCAGGCAAGTAAACTTCTTAGAATCAACTGAAGATTGCCTGAAGTTGAGGCATGAAAACATACCGTTGCTACTAAAATGAGGATCTGAAAAAAAGGATGCACATTAATCCCCAGTCTCACTCACCTAGGTAATAACATGACCCAATAGTCACGCTGGTTTCTCTGGTCACATTCTCGAATGAAGATTGCCCCAAATACCTGCGTTTTGCAAGGATCCCTATTACAGTTTCAGAAATATCAAAACATTTCCTATGGGGAAAAGAAGGGCGTTTGCGAAACACGTGTTTTCGGGCTCTGAGAAAAACTGCATTTTGGTAATTCCGGTGAAAATGTCCAGATTTTTTCCTCATGGAAAAAAGAAGGATCTTTGCGAAATACAGGCTTTCAGGTTCCAGTGCGCCGTTTAGAAAATATTTACAGAAAAAAGTTTAAAAGAACGAATTGTCTTAATATACTAAATAAACTGTTGAAATTTGTGTTGCGTTTAGTTTGTATTTCATTATATGTATAATGGTTCCCCTCCCCCGTAACAGTGAGAAAATTTAATGAAAAAAAGTAGCCCCACCCCTATCCTTTTATTTTTGAAAGACAGGTGTTTTTTCACAACAATGGGTACACCATTTTATGATTCCAAACGAAGGCCTCAGCAATATCATACACAACCAAAGTGACCAGTGAACCTGAGACCTTGGTAACGTACAACCAAGAATATATAATTAACTTTTTTTTTTTAATTAACAAAAAAAATAGTAACAGACGTCGGCAGCCAAGTTATGAAACCGTTTACTCTGGTAGTCAAGTATTTATGAAACATACCGTAAGGTGAAAACGTTTCAAGGAAATAAAATGCATTACATTGCATACAAGCAGACAGCATGGTACGGGGACGTTTTAAAGTGACTTCAAAAGTGGGTTTAGTATTCTGCGCAACAGCCAAGATGAGCCACAAACCGTGGAGAGCATTTTGATAAGCCGTGCCCTTTTTCACACAGCTGTTTAAGCAGGAAGTATTGCTTAAAACATTTCTGTCTGGTAGGCCTGTAAGCATAAGTTCTTTGTGCTTTAGCTTCTTTTTGTGCTCAAAGCTCTTTATTTTGATCTGTTCTCCACCATGCTTTATTAAATTGTGAAAGTTTAACGCTTCATAGACCTTGTAACCTTTGTGTACAAAAAGGCTGACCTTGTGCATTTCAATTCAATTCAAACAGCATTTATTTCTATAACGAAAAAACCAATGCACGGTGTACAGTAATGCAGAAAAAACACAAGTAAAAACAGAGATAAATGCAAACACCGAAAGAACAAATAAAATTAACATGGGGGGGGGGGGAAATAGAGGCAAATCCCAAAAGTACGTGCCAGCTTATTGGGAGGCCTATAGACAAGACACGACAAAAGACAAAACAGACAACGAGCGGACAAATACATAGTTTAAAACAAGCGCGGGTGGGGGGGGGGGGGGGGCGAAGCAAAGCAATTAGAACATTATAATGACCATGAAAAAGACTGTAGACCAGCAAATAATAATAATGGGAAAAGGGTAATTCAAACAATGTATTAACAAAATATATATAAATGATAATAATGTAAAGGTGGTAGGGAGACAGAAAAAGCACACTGCTAGAGGCAAGAGGGGACCGGAAGAAAAGACCATGTTACGTAATAAGAAAGAAAGTAGTTCATGTACCAGTAAGCAAGTTTAAAACAAGCAGGCAATATACTACACTGGCCACAAGGGAAGTTTTTACTTTTGAAGTCATAATTTCCGTATAAATCAAAGAGTTATAAAAACAGCTGAACAAGTTTTTGAAATGAGCGACCCCACCCCTTTTCTTTATATCAAAAGTTGACAAAAATCGGACAGTGCAATCTCCATAAAATATCAGATTTTAAGGGTTTTTTTCAAAGTTCAAATTCATGCTCTGTGGCTCTCTTGTAAACATGTTGTGATGTGACAGTTTACAAGGTTTATATGTTGACAGTGTATTTGTAAGTTCCATAAATTTGATGTTCATTATGTGCTGTCCATTGTTCGTATACTATTATATTTGTAAATAACCTGGGCCCAATTTCATAAAGCTGTTCAGCAGAAAATATATTGGCTCAGCAAAAAATGAGTGGGGCACAGGTAGCAACAATGTAAACTTCATGGGATGATGGCTGGTAACCTGTTTCTGCTAAGAAAGGTTTTTCTGTGCTTAGCAAGTTTTTGGTGCTTACAGGTTTTATGAAATTGAGCCCTGTACATGTTTTTGTGTTACAGCCATCATGGAACAAATGTTTATTGAATTGAATTTTGAATGAAATTGGAAATTATAGAGTAATGCGGTCGGTTTTTGGCTGAACCATGTTTCATTGATGGATGGACATGGTAATGCAAGGGTGAATACTACCAGTCAATACCAATTTTTGAAAGAGAAAGTGTATTCGATAAAAATAAATTGATTTATTGTTATTAATTGTTATTTATTTTTATTTCTTTGGTATTTCTTTGTATTTATTCGTTTTTGTTCCAACTAGTTATTTATTTTGGTATTGTATAATTATCTGCTTATATTATTGCTTTGTAAACAACAATGTTTATCTTTATTTACATCTTTGTGTACCCCAGATGTGTGGGGATCTACGGATCATAGTATGTATTTGCTTTTGCTGTACCTCGCCCATCTTGGGGTATAATGTCTCGTATTTTGTTATGTACTGTTATGGCAAATAAAATAATAATAATAATAATAAAATAATACATTATTTGAATAAAGACCACCCCTTGACTTAAAACAATTTAAAATAACCGCACAAAAACACCAGTCTTTAATTGAAGGTTCATTTCGGTACAAAATAGTTTTCATTATCTAATATATAGTACACTCAAATAGATGTGATAATCATTAAGAAAATAAACTCAATTCATTTGCATCATAGGGTATACCAAGGTCGCCTAGTGAATTTCTTCAATTTTTAATTACTACACAGACATTGTCAAAACGCATTATGGAAGTGTAGCGTGGCATGGCCCTCAGTCAACGGAGTTTTAGTAGCGCAGGTATAGACCTTTACCACGGTGCGGCCATCTTGATTTTCTCTCATTCAAACTAATGTAACAAAAAACAGACCGGAAGGAGAAATAGTCTGGTTCCTTTTTTGAGCAATGAATATTAGCATTCAGCACTGTAATTAAAAAACAGGACACTTCACCAAGATGGTGGCAGCATGATAAAGGTCTATAGGTGTGGGATTGCGCCTTTAGCACATTTTGAACAACAAGCGATGGAAGACATTTTGAAATTATTTTGAAAAATTACTTGTTATTCTTCCTTTTTTTGTGTGCAAAGAACAAATCTGCAGTGGCTCTCTAGCCAAATCTCTTTCTCATGGCAAACTCTGACTGTCTGCCAAATTCCATACTGTGTCATCAAGAGCACAAATCCACAAAAATATTTCCCCCCTCTATTGTTCACTGAATGAGGAGGGGAAAAGTTCTAGCAGAATGCAAACACAACCCAACGCAGCGGCTGCACTCTCTGGAACTAGACATGTAGAAGAGAGGTCTATACGCGAGAAGAAGAACCAAATGACGCTAGCATTACTGACTGGACACAATGCCACATTACATTTCCCACAATGTTTTTCTAAGAGAAATATAAATAGCTGCTTCTGTACTGTTACATGTCAAATTAGCAAACTGAATACTAGCTTTGAATATAGTCAGATAACTAGCAGTTAAATCACTACATTCTTGTACCATTCTTAAATCTTAAATGTTAAAATAGTGACAAGCGAATGACTATTAATGAATGACTAAGGCAGTTTTTGGTTTGGAGTCTTTATTTGTGTTGACCAAGAAGCAAATTAATATATTTTTGTCATCATCATGGTTATAAATAGATTGACTAATCTACCTCTATGATGTCACAAGCACAAACAGCGCCCTCACCGAGGTCAAATGAAGAGCTTTCATTGGTTGAAAATTTTGAGCTAGGTCCCCTGTCTTCATATGCGAGGATAAAGACAGGCTGATCTTACTGATGGCTTGACTGGTCTTACAAACTGGATTGACATACACAAGCAGAGGACGCGTAACTGCTCATAAGGCTCAAACTCATCGCTTTGCTTTACTGCCGAATTTTGGGCGTACGACAAGTGAGTGTAGCGCTCTCGAGTGTGTAGCGCTCTTGAGTGTACACACACACACACACATTAATGTGGCATGCGAGGTCAAAGGTACATCTGGCAGGCAACCAGCTGTTTCTAAAGGTCAGCTTTATTCAAGTGTGACATCAGATGTCCAGGCTAGGTGCGTTTACACAGGCGCATATTTTCATTGTTTTATCTCAGCGATGGCGGAATACGCAAGGGTTTTATATGTAAATTGTGCAAAGCAAAGATGTCAGAACATTAATCATTGGGCTTTCAAATCAATATCCTCATTCATCTGCTCATTGAAGAAGAAAATTAATGTTAAAAATTTTGCTAAGTAAAATAAAGAGCAACAGGAAAACCAGTCAATACAAGTTGAAAACCATTATATGTGCTAAGCAAATTTAAGGTAATAATCAAAATGGTTAACTTGCGAAGTCTTAACATTTAATTGAATTTAAATTTACATTGTGTCAAAATGTCAGATTTAAGTTACCAGTCTGGCCCTCAATCTATCAAATCTAAAAAATAATACTTTCATAAAAATAGTCACAGATATTTACAAAATGCAAGTATCTAGGTAATTCAGTTATAAGCCATATTATTAAGCCATAACTGCTCATAAAATTCTGATTGCTTTATTCATAAAAAAAAATGATGCACTTCCGCCATAAAGTATCCTATTTCAATTATTATAAATGTCTTGTTCCCTGCCTACTACAACCGTAATAATAATCCTGTTACCATCAGAAGTATCCGACTATTCTGCTCTTTGTGCCTCGTTTTGGTTATGTTGATTTGAATGGAGAAAAAAATATGATCACCACACCATGATGAGGTCTTTTGCATTTTTAATGTTTTTGCTGTTTCTTTCCTTACCCTCCCACCTTGGCCGAAATAAAGGATTCAGAAGTACTGAGGACTGCACATTGAAATAACTGGGCCAGGCATTCCGATTTGTAATGAATGCCAAACATGTTTCAGTGAAGTGACATATTTTTTTATTGGAGAACTGAGGTCACAAATTTTTAGGGAATCTTGGTTCCCACCCAAATATTGCTTTAACGTCGGAAAAAAGGGAACATATAAATCATGCATTTATGCAAGGCCTTGTTGTTCGAATACGACCAAGAACTGCACAGTCTATAGGCTTTCCATCACCATCTGTACATCAATTATGTATAATTATAAAATTAGATGAATCACATTAAACAGATGATCAAATGTGATGCCCACAAGCCAAAACCATGTACTTCCTCCCCCGAATTGGGTTTATTTGCTCATCAAATAGGTCAGGAGAAGAGCTGTCAAATAAAACTAGGGCCTATAAGGTAAGCCTTTCTCAATAGACCTTATGCACATGACGTCATTTCAGTAGGGCGCCCTCACCTAGAGGTCAAAAGGAGGTTGTTCATTGGCCAATCCTGTGCGCCGCGCGTACACATCTGTGCGATTCGATTGTTTCGTCACCGTTTGACCTCTAAGATGGCGGTTGGAGGACGTCAATGCATAAGGTCTATTACAGAATGTTTAAGACATCACATCAAAAGTAGAAAACTTTGCATGGAGGGGCTACAGTTAGGTGAGGTTTGTGGTGGCACCCTGTGTAAACAAATGTTTGTGTAGTGGTGGTTGTGAGAAGAACTAGTGGTTTGACATCACTTCGCATCACATTGATATCAAGGCTAACGTTTCAGTTATCTTTACTTTTAATGCCATTGAACTATTAGCGAGGAATTTATAATTGACAATTTTTGCATTGTGCGTCACAAACTATTTAATTACCCATTCGCAATAAAGTCATTTTGGTTGCTCCCTTAAGCACAAGAGTCATAAACATGACAGTTGAATTATTTCATTGTCAACAAATTTCACTTAAAGTTTTTCCTAAAAAAAAAAACATGGAACTAAAACTGTCAATACAATACAAATACATACAAGTGGAGATCTTTAAGACAAGTTGGGGATGATGTCAGTTGTGATCTCCTCTCATCACTGAACTTACAGCACAGCCCTTCGGTTCAGAACTTATCGGTGCTCATGCGGCGAATACCACCAGTTTTTGTTTCTCGGACAGCTGAGCGCCTTGCACTATGACGAGAAATTTTACTGCCGCCAACTTGAACTGGTTTCTGTCAAGAGAAAGCCAAAATAATTTTTTTTTTTTTTATTTTTTTTTTTTTACAAAATTAATATCATTAAAAAACATCAAGGATCTACAATTATGATACAAGCTACAACGTTCTTGATGGCAGGAACACAATGATTCTTTATTTCTACTGATATGAAAGGTTTCTGTCAAGATAGCAAAAAGACATAAAAGACTATTTGAAAACATTTCATATCATGAGTACTGCCTGATTTTGGCATGAGGCATCACCAATAATGTCAATCTTATCGAATGGTATAAAAAAGTATGCAATCAAACATTGGTTAGTAGTTCATTTCCAAAATATACTTTCATCTGAAAGTTTTCAAATGTCAATTTCCAGCTTCGCGCATGTACTTCAACCCACTATTGACCTTCATCATTCCACCACCATCTTTGTTAGGTTCCCTATCTCCAATCGCTCTATGCTCCAATAAACAACAATAAATACTCATTTTCATTCCACCAAAAAGGCACCAGACTATTTTTTCCCTTTCCAGCCTCCGCTTTGGTTTTTTACTGATTCAGGTGGAAGAAAAACAAACTAAACAATCAATACCAGAAATGCCTCTTTCTGATCTGTTTTGCTTCTAGGAATTTTGACAGATTCAAGATAAAAAAACTTGGTGCACATAAAAAAGCTTGGTGCACATAAAACCAATCATCTTTGGTTTTAAGTATTTGAAGCACATGTTTGCAGTTTTAAGCACATGTTTGCAGTTTTAAGCAATGGATGAAACGACAATTTAGTAGGCCCACTGGCTAACAGCACCAAAGTAATCCTTAAGTGTGGTGTCTGTGCATGATGCTTAACTTCCTAATTAAATTCCAGTATAATCCCGGATTAGCCCCACACTAATTAGGAACAAAAACCTAAAGAAATACTGACCAGCTAAGTGTCAATTTTATTGAGTAGGACGCTGACCTACATGTACATATCGTTTATACTTTTTTAAGGCTATTTAATAAAAAAATTATTTGTTTTTTTTCTTTAAGATAAAAAAAACCCCTGTAAATTGGGCTAAAGTAGGAACAGTAACATGCCTGTTCAATGTAAGCATCCAAAATAAACCGATAATAACAAAACGTGCATGTGTTTTTTTTGAAAGAAATTGTGTTACAAATTATGTTGGTAAATTTGCAGATTTTGTTTATGATTACTGTGTTAATTACTGTGCTAACAATGTATGCTGCAGTCAGTGCTAATGGTACAAACAATCTTGAAATTAACCGTGTTTAAAAATAATAAATATTAACGAAATATCAACCTGTGTTATTTTACATTGTTTGGGTCTTACCCCTACGCCATTGTGTGTTAAGCACTGTATGCTCAGTACTTTCTAGAGTCCTGTGAAAACAAATCCACAGGTATATTACTCGGGTGAGATTCGAACCCACGCCCCCTTGCCATTAGAGCACATGTCATAACACTAGACCAATGAGTTTGCCTGGTACCTACAATTCCGGCCATATCTTGTTGGGCTCCCGCCCCCCGGCCCCCATTCAATGTTGACTCTCATTGCACAGTCTGCGCTCCAAAACAACATTGAGCGAGGGAACGGGAGAGGGTGTGTTTATTGTCACATGGCCCAAGCATTTTGGCTGGGATTGTAGAGGCAGTTCAAATCCTATATTCTAGCAGCAGGTCCCGCAACCCTTTTGATCAGTGATAAAAAAACAATTTTTACATTTGCATCAGGGATAAAAATCATTATTTTGTGTGTGTTTTGTGTTAATACACTTATTACCTCCTCTTGCAACACATCATGGCCCAATTTTATGGCTCTGCTTACCACCAAAGTCTTTGCTTACAATCACCATTTTTTCGCTTACAGGGTAAGTGCCGAATTTCTGCGCTAACTGAGTAAACGAAGAATGTCTAGTAATGTGGAGCACGCACACGCTCAAGCAACACTTCCCTGCTAACCCATGAAATACGCTCGATGTAAGTGCGGAATTCCCTGCTTCCGTTAGTACTGATTCTTTGCTTATGGTAAGCAGAGCCATGCAGTTGGCCCCAGCCAGTCGTTGATGTCAAATGCTTTGTTCACTACAAGTTGGAAGCATTAATGTGAACCTAAACAGTATCAAACACAACTAAACACACAAACCATGTATTCAAATGCAATGACTGTTAGCTTGTGCTTATAAACCACTGCATTCCAACAGTTAGAAAGCTCAAAAAGTGTTCAACATCATGCACAAAATACATGTAGTATGTATTCCTGTTCCACAGAGAATGTCCACCTTTGCAATGGAAATAATCCATATTCAAAAGATTCCTTGTTGTTGGGAAATTTCTGAATAATGGCCATGTTCCCTGTACCCATATAGGAGTATTCCGTATACCCGTATAGGAATATTCCCTGAACCCATACAGGAATAATCCATGTACCCAATTGGAATATTCCCTGTACCCAATTGGAATATTCCCTGCGTGTACCCAATTGGAAAAATAATTCCTGTACCCAAAAGGAGTATTCCTGTTTCCATAGGAATATTCCAAAAAAAAAACCAATCATTCCCAACACCAACAGGAATATTCCCTGTACCCAACATAAATATTCCCCGTGTGCCCAGCAGGAATATTTCCTGTGGCAAGATGATGATGGGAAAGATGCTCCTGTATTAATTATACTAATAGTCAGCCTTTTGATTTCGTACCTTGTGCCCGAGAGAGAGCCAGGCATTCTCAGCGCTTCTTGGGGGCATAGGCTTTAGCAGCTAGGGTGCGGCCTTGAGGGCCAGTATCACCACCTCGGGGAGGGAGGGGAGCTTGGGGTCTGATACGTTGCGCTCCTGAATACAGCCGCTCGGGTATGGGAGGAGGCACGTCATCAGCACTGTTAGTTCTAAAAAGCTGCAGGAGGATTTGACACAGGAGAAAAAGGGAAAACACAAGAGAAAAGTGGAAGTGATTGGTCACAGACAGACATTTGGGTGCATACAAAACAGGAGTTGGGAGGAATGGGAGGGATTGACAACAATTGAAAATGGAACAACACGAATTGAGAGAGAGAGAGTTTGGAAAGAGATAAGGACAAATTAGATATAAAGCCAACTACCGCTGCAATATGACGTATGACAGGAAACACAATCAATTGTACCAGTTTTCTACCGTCACTTTGCAGTTTTTGTCCCCAATGGTTGTAAGCTTTCTAAGAAGCTGAAACAACCCAAAAGTGTTTCAACACGTGAATGAACAAGCAGGCTTATAAGGACAGTAACTTGAGCTAATTTATGTCTTTAAATATTTAGTTACTCTCAAATATCAATTAAAGGAAAAGGTATAACTTATTTGTTTTCGCCCTTTCTTGGTGGAAACTTGAGGGTATTTTAAAACTTTTGTATTAAAAAATATCAAATGTATCACGTCAAATTATTTTCAAATGTCAAGTAATGAACCACAAGGGAAACTGACTGGGTAAATTTGAACCCCAAAGAAACTATTTTCAGTATAAACCTTCATATGTCCATTCAAACATTGAAACACTTTCAGGTGGTTTCAGTTACCTAGAAAAAAAAAATACAACCATTGGAAAAAAATGCTAACATGAAAGATGCAGAATGGTAACCTTTTTCGGCAATTCTTGTAAAATATATAGAATAATTATGCACATTCACAAGATCTGATTATTAACAACTAACCTTTTGCTTTTTCTATGTTAAGAAAGTTTTTTTTTTAAATTATCATAAACATTAGTAAACACATCACTTCAAACTGGTTATTAATAGATTAGCTGATTCAGATGGAGCAGTGAGGTGTGAGGAGATGGGGGAGGCAAGGGGCGGTGAAATGGTAGCTGGTGATATTGTGAATGATGAATTGAATGCCTCTACAGCACCATGTTAATCAAACAACAAGACGCATTTACATCTCTAACCTTACGTTAAAACGGTGTAAAATGCCACTGTGTTTCATACCCTTCAAGTGAAATTATTCAGACAAAAACAATTTCGATGAGGTTACATTTCAAATATATGGTCTGTACGCTGTTGTGAAGAGAATTTTTTTTAGCTCATTCCTGAATTTTGACCATATCCAATTATAATGTCACAACATTTGACCTTTTGACTGGCACAAAGAATTCCTCTATGGAATTTACAGACCCAATTGCTTTTTTGATGTTCGATGACGTCACGTATCAAATTTCGCTGTGAAAGAGCTTCAACTAAAATGGCCCTCTACACCATTTTAACGCAAGGTTAGAGACTTGTTATTTTAGTCCCACTTTCATGAGGAGTCTCTCTATTGGAAAATGAGTGCATCACTGAATTTGACCTTGGAGCCCCTCTTTAAAAAAAGAGGGATATTTGCAAAATCACTTGAAAGCATCACAATTCTCAGCTCCGTCTATCCGTTTCCACTTTATTTTTCACCTATCCAGGGCTCGAAATTAACACTGGACCGCAGGCCCGAGGCCAGTGATTTTAGCATCGGGCCAGTCAACTCACAACCGGACAAGCCCGGTGGTCTTGTGTTTTATCAATTGAATAGGCTACCTCATTGTGTAATATTTTTGTGAAAAAATGTTGACTAGGAATCTGATAAATATCTGTCAATTCTCTTCAGTATATCGAAGTACACAAAACATTTAAGACAAATGAGAGTAGACTTTCTCTGTGCTGGTTCAACTTATTTGGATTCCGGTCTTGGAAAATAAATTCTGGTCCAGTAAACATTTTGAGCTACAAGCCCTTTGGTCTTGTGGATATTTCCACCAAATTCGAGCCCTGCTATCATGGCCATTTCACAGAGCACTCTCAAAGTTTCCTGTATTTTCTGTGTTAATACCACCTCTCCCGCCTCAATCCACAACTAGTTAACTCAGTTGGTGGCACACCCGCACATAAACCCGGAGGTGGCAGGTTCAAATCCTTCTCTAGTCGATTGCCTTTTGTTCAATCTAAAAATGGATTCGTAACTACCCGGTCAGTTTCCCTTGTGGGTTTATTACTTGGTGTTAAAAGTAAATGTACATGCAGAAAAGATCAGGGCCCAATATCATGGCATTGTTTACTACTGAATAGTCGCACTTCCAGCCCATAGAATTTAATGCTTTCAAAGGCATGCCACACGAGGCAATTTACAGGCAACCAGTCCCTGGCAACCTCCAATAAGAAAAGCCATTCACATTTCATTTTTCTCATTATTTTCTTGGCCAGCTAAAAGAAGTGCTGCCAAAGTGCGGATGGTTGCCTCCAAGTTGCCCGAAATAATTGCCCCGTCTGACGTGGCCTTTACAGGTAGCTCATATCAAATTTTTTTTTTTGGTGCTCCTTGTCAAGCATCTACACAGCCACTGATTTTTCCGCTATGGAAACTTGCCATCAAAAACTGCAACTCGCACAAATTTTGTGTACACAACTGAAAAGAGGAGCATCGCTTTGACTTACAAGAAAGACAGCATAATTCTACATCACACTGATGTCAAATATTTACTTTTGTTAAAGGGAAAGCCCAAACTTTTTTTATTGTTGGCTTAGAAGAATTCCTCACCAAATTGTGTGTCAAAGTGTGGTTTTCAGTCAACCTGAGTCTCTTCAACTCACCATAAAATGCAAACAGCGCTATCATGCGACGTTGTTAAAAAAAAGTGTTGTTAAGGATGGTTTTAGACTATGCCAGAAAACACCAGGCAAACCCCTTTTCTTTATAATAAGTGTAACTGGGTTCTTTTATGTGCATTACACGACACATGGGACCAACAACGTTAAGTCCCATCAGAAGTACAAAGCAATGATGGTTAATTGTCTTAAAGACACAAGTGGCGTGTCGTGGCCGAGTGGATAAGAGCACCGGACTCAAGCTCTGGTGTTTCTGATCAGCAGAGTGTGGGTTCGAGTCCCGGTTAAGCAAGACACTTAACCATGATTGCTTCGTCCTTCGGATGGGACGTAAAGCCGTTGGCCCCGTGTGTTGTGTAACACACGTAAAAGAACCCAGTGCACTTATCGAAAAGAGAAGGAGTCCGCCCCAGTGTTCCTGGTTTGATTGGCAGCATATTGCGCCACAGCACCTTGTAAACCATTACATGGTGCTATGTAAAAGGAGTAGGTCTCATACTTCAAACGTAGCCCCAAAATACCTTGCAGGAAAAATACCTAATGTTGAAGTGCCTTGAGCGTCACTGAGTGGTGGATATGAGCGCTATATAAGAAGCCACTATTATTATTATTTTTACAAGTGTCAAGACCAGGACTAGAAGCCACTATTATTATTATTACAAGTGTCAAGACCGGGACTAGAACCCACAGTGACCCACACTCTGCTAGAATCATTGTGCATCTATAGAAGTATTTTCTATCTGTTAGTTCCACAAAGTACAAATTAAATTGAAATGTTTGGAGGATCTCTCTTGATCCTACAAATATACTTTGAACGGGGCAAGAGTCAGGAGACTAACAATTTAGTAGAAATAAAAAGTGAACAGTAGAGGATGACAGGCTATGTCTGCTTCTAAGAAAACGAATTGTGTACATTTTTGATCAGGCAAGTACTGTTTCAAGTTGAAGAAGGTCTCAAAGGTCAAATTCAGTTCTGTGATGCACTCATTTTTTTTTATAGATAGAGTGCTTGTGAAAGTGGGAACAAATATTGCAAGCCTCTAACCTCACGTTAAAATGGTGTAAAATGTTTTGACACTCTTTCAGAGCGAAATTTGAAACAGGACGCCACTGAATGTTAACAACAAATGGGTCTGTATATTCAAAAGAAGATGTTTGCGTCAGTCGAAAGGTCAGAAATTCAATTCCTCTTTGATTGAATATGATAACAATTCTAGGATGAACTAATCAACATTTTCTAAACAAAAATGAACAGACCCATGTATATGAAATGTGACATCACTAGAAAGGTATAACTAATTAATGTGACTTCCGAATACTGACAAAGACATTCTATATTTACCTCGCTGTCGATAGACAGGTAAGATGCTTCGCTGACAGGCCGAGGGGGAAGCTTTTTTTGTACCCCGCTTGATGAGGTACCATGAGAGCCTCCAGGGGATGGTGATTTTTTCTGAACGAAACCCTGCTGCTCTGGGGGTTCTAGGGCGTTCCCATTGGCTGTGCTATACAGATCCTGGAATCAAGGGTGAGAGAAGAGATGCACTGAGTTTAATTGTGACCTACATGCACCTGCCAGTGGCTTACAAAGTTTTGGGCCGTGACCCAATGAAAATATTCAGGCACTCGACTGCGAACCATCCACCGATTGCCAGCCTACTGAACCCCCTGCTGTAGAGGTAATGTCATAAAATGAACTCCATCCTAATCAGCGACAAGTCACTACCCATCTTCACTAAAAGCATTTGAAAACTTGTTTGTGTGTTTAGATTGTCATCTTTAGAACTCATTGTAGGCCCACTTGGTTTTTTTCTGCATCTCTCCTGCACCAGGAGTGTCTTTTAAACAGATATGGTGCATTACAAATGGCCACTATTATTAGTAGTAGTAGTAGTAGTATTTATTGAGGCAGTTTGCTTCAAATTATATACATTTGGGTTGCATTGAACTGGGAATAATAATTAAGGAAAAATACATTGTTTTTTAAGACGGATCAATTCGCAGTATTGTTGACCACGTGAGGAAAGTGTATCGAAACCAAATTTACATCATGCAAAACAAGTAAAATGACCTGGACTTCCATTGTTATTACTGTTATTATTATTTATCTGACCATTGATACAAGAAAACGTCACACATAAAAAAGAAAAAACTGCAAGGAAATTAGCCATTGAAAGCGCCCTCATACAGGTCTTCTATAAAGGCACTTAGGCACAAATCCATGCAAAGAGTAAATCCATCCATTGTTTGCAGTGCATTTTTGCGTGGGGTCACCAAACCATGACCTCATGGACTCCATGACGCAGTTGCCTGTATTTATGCAATCTGCCACAGCGTCTTGACCATACTAGTGTTGATATGACCACCGCCAACACACACACACACACAAACTTGAACGCCTGGTGTGAGCCTGTTGCTGTGTGTTGCATTACGAATTTTGCATGTTGATTTGCCCTCTGAGGCAAACTGGGTCCAATTCTATGGCTCTGCTTACCGCCGGAACTCTGCACTTGAGGCACCCTGAAAAGCACTAATTAGTTCTAGGGGCCGTAAGCGCCAAACTCCATGGTAAGCACAGCCGTGAAATTGGGTCCAGGTTAAAGTGGTCATACCTCATCAACGTCTATATTGTTATCTTTGAGGTTCCTGATGATTGACGATGGCACACCAGAATTACGTTTGTCCTTCCTGTCTGCAAGAAGCTCAGCGTAGTCAAGCTCATTCTCATCCTGAAGGAACAAGAAGAAGATTAGAGTATACGCTGTGAAAATGCCTGACGACCAAAAGTAAAAAAAAGACAACTAGAGTTTTTATAAGTTAAGTCAAAGTATTATAAATAGACAGAAAACTTCACCAGCTTTTTGTTGTTGAGAATTTAAAAGATGTGTGCGATGTGGACCTCGTCCATATGCCAAATATAATTTGGTATTGAAAAATAATAAATCAGCTGAAAATATACCTGTTACCGTCCCTTACAAATAGTTTTTACAATTTATTTTATTTACAATAATTGCTCCCTGGGAATGCCCACAATTATCAAGTGCATCACGGGGGAAAAAACAAAGTAAACATATTCTTTACTTGGCCACATGGTGTTTTCAGAATGTCTCCAAATGGTGAAACTGGGTTCTGAAATAAATGAAAACATCCAGAAATGAATTTCATAAAAGAATAATCCACCACATTTCCCATATACTATGAGTGAGGCTGCAGAAATGAAATTAAAAGTTGCACATTTTGGTAAACATTAAACATACACATACATGTAAAGCTTTAAAAGTTTATGGGAAAAAAAGGGTAAACATTTTGGGCAGTTAAGTTTGCATGGCCAGATTTTTGCCGAAAGACTTTTGTTTTCGAAATTTTTTCTCTGAATGAATTTTTGCAGATGCTGCTGCTTCCAAATTAAAAGTTTTAAAACTGCAATAGCTATTTTTGGTTGTCACAACCAAAACTAAGGACATTGTGTTTGCATGCTGAAAAATTGTGCATGGATTATTTCACAACTTTTTTCTCACTCACACAATGGATTAAGCCAAAATGTTCATAAGTTTGTTACTTCATGTATATAGTTGATCATACAAAACATGAACACTGCCTGTGACTATTTTGTCAGCTCTACCAATCCTGTGTAACACCTTCAAAGAACTTAATATCATTAAATTATTGAAAACAATTATCCGGAGAGTTCCATAGTTTGGGAAGCAGTACAATTAGGAGAAAAGCCAGAAATATCTCTTCTTACCCCTTGGTAATACTTCACGAGTCCCTGGAGATCTTTGAAAACTGGTCTTTCGCCGACAATGATGTACTTGCCAGTAGGCGTTAGGTCTATCATGAAGTGTTTGCATCGAGACTCACCTCTATATGACATAATCAGACACAAAATGGGATGAAGAGGAACAATTCTAGTTGAAAAATACACTAAAATCCTTACTAGATACCAAGAATTTAATTGCTTTGTTGATTAATGCTGACATTAGGCAGGGTTCTCCCAATAATTCTTTTCAAAACTGTGGGGCATTACTCAAATTTAGAAGTTTGGCCAATAAAAACACACACTGAATCGAAATGAGGTTCTTTGAATACTATTTATATTTGTTTTTTTAAAGCCCTACTGTGCAACCTGGGGCATTCTAAATGGTTTTATCTTGACGTGTTTTTTTAATGAATTAAATTTGAAGTAAAAAAAAAAGGAAAAGAAATAAAAACTTTTTTCTGGTGCCGTTCGCCTGTGTCGGCCCACAACTCGTGCATATCGGTCTGATATGCTAACTTGTGCATGGGGGAGAACCCTGTTAGATAATTGAAGGTACACTGTAAGTGACCCCTGGAGGTGATGCCTCTGAAACGAACAGATGTCTCTGGGAAAAGAGAAAGATGCTTCATCTTTGGTCGTCCTCGGGAGAAAAGAAATTAAAGGAAAAAAACTTGCTTGCAGGAACACAAGCGTCATACCCCGATGACTGAACCACCTGGGCTCGATTTCACAATTAGCTAAGATTGATCTTAAGTCCGAATCAATCTTAATTGCTAAGGGAAGTGTGATGTCACAATATCAATCACTAGGGTAATACTGACAACTCATCTTAAGATGAATCTTATAGTGCTTCGAGAAATCGACCCCAGAACTTGAATTTGATACGCTAAAACCACTCAGCCATGACACGCCCGCCACAAATTAAACGCTGATCAAAGTATTGAGTTGCTATACGCCACAGGTTTTAATCAGCTAACAGAGATTTCAATGTACATGGAGTAACCTTAATGCTAGATTATGCAAGGTTGAATCCTATAACCCTAACCACCCCAACCCCTCAAAATCCAATTGCATAATATGTTTTATTTAATACCGTTGGACAAAAAACTGCACTTGTAAATTGGTTAGGCTTTTGGGATCAGCCATACCACCCCTACAGTCGGAGTCCAACATTTTGAGTAGTGAGTAAGTGTTGAGTAAGACTGTTGAGTAAACAATAACAAGGTGCTAGATACTGTTTGAGTGAGAAAGGATCCTAGTAGTCACACAAAGGAATTGAGCTTTATAAGAGAGCTCTCTTCAATGACTATGATAAGAATCACAGACGTACAATGAAATAATGACGGACAGAAAAAATGAGAAATGAAAGTTACTTACAATACAGACAGAGAGTAGCCGAAACGACTTTCACTCACTCGGAGAAGAAAGGCACCAATAAATCTGCCTGTTAGTAACTCCTCTGCTCTCCTAAGGAAAAAGAAATCAAACAAAACAGTTGACAGCACAGCGTACACACCACACAGGTACAAAGGCAAAACCAATGAATCTGCCTGTTAGTAACTCCTCTGCTCTCCTAAGGAAAAAGAAATCAAACAAACAGATGACAGCACAGCGTACACACCACACAGGTACAAAGGCAAAACCAAGAGTACTTCACCATAGCTAGACAAAGCTACTTGGTGTCAACAATGAGGAAGTAGATCAAAGAGAATGCTGAGCAAGTATCTACCATTCTCTCTGCGTATTGGACATTTTATCAGTGGGCAAATTTTAAACTTTCCCATCAGTTGATCTGGTGAGTTATTATTGCAGCAACAAACACCACGGAAAAGTAACACTCAAAAAGTTGCATGAAGGGAATCTTCGAAGAATCAAATTTCTCGCCATATTTGTTATTGTTTTCTAATCAAAGGGGGGGGGGGCACTTCAGACAAACCACTTTTGCAGGAAGATCACTACCGTTAAAATATTTATAACAAGTAGGCTTAATTAGACAACCCAACTTGGTTTTAACCACAGGAAATAAAACCGGGAAAATGCTGTGCATATCTGCCATTTTAACTGTGGGCAAACTTAAACTTTCCCATTGGTTGATTTGGTTAACGTTGCCGTGGTATTTATACTCTATGTCCACTTATGACATAGGGCAGGGACATACCATGGCTAATGTTACGGCCTCCTTCACTTTTAATGCAATTTTACTATATTTCCCAACGACAAGGTGTCACAATTGTTATCAACAAAAACCCTCCTCATTACCTCCTGGTGATAATACCATGAAACCATTTTGCAAATACTCCGGAAGGGTCCCTGACTGCCATGGACTGAGTTGCCTTGAACCAGTGGACAGACGCCTGTCTCGTTCCTTCTTTGCCGAAGAGATTTTTCTTGATGCGGACAAACTCGTCTTCAATGATCTCGTCGTCAGCGTCGTCATCGTCATCATCCTCTTCTGAAGACTCCTTGGTTAGAAACAAAAACAAAAACAAAATATTCAGCAAACATTTAATAAAATACTTGCATCGGGATGTAGAAATTTTCATTTGGTTTTCCATTTGGAATCCCACCCGAGTGATTGCCTGTGGATTTTGTTCACAGAGCTCGGGAAAGCACTGAGCATACAGTGCTTGATACACATCGGTGTAAGGGAAAAAAAAATAAATAATTATAATAAA
Organism: Pisaster brevispinus; assembly: GCA_023634235.1. Classification (NCBI taxonomy): domain Eukaryota; kingdom Metazoa; phylum Echinodermata; class Asteroidea; order Forcipulatida; family Asteriidae; genus Pisaster; species Pisaster brevispinus. The sequence continues at coordinate 5,557,492 of JAMKCF010000011.1, forward strand.
ATACTGTTAACCCTTTTAGTGACTTTTAGTGTATAAGTGTGGGCACTTTACTTTTGTTGTTAGAGTCTGTATCCCCTTTCTGAAAACAGTTGCAATTGTATCATTTACTATAAATGTCTGTTGACTTCAATTGTGACCATGTACTGACCAATTTTTGATAATTATTGGTGCTACAGAAAATTATTTTGCATATTTGTTTATTGCTTTACAAAATGTCCACATATGTGGACAATAGGCAAATTAAAGTTTCTTTGTATAATAAATTCAACACAAAGCAAGAAATTGTCATTTTTGTAAATTATGTTCAAATGATTCGACACACCTACAAGTAAATGTTTCAACTCAAGTTTAATTAAAACCAGGTGTCTCCAGCTTATTTTGTTTAGTCTCACTTCATGTTGAATTTCTTTCAAGAAATATTGGCATAATATCCACATATGCGGATGTTTGAAAATGCCATAATTAATTATGCAAATTGTTTGTTTATTTGTTTTGTTTTTGGTGTGTTTTTTGTGGGTTTTTTTTTGCTGTTGTTGAATTAAATTCTTAATAGGCATTCTTGATGTATCATACCGGACCGCGCAGCTGCATTTTTTCGGCCGTAACCAATAACTGCTTTGGTTATTGGTCAGTGATTAGCCGATGGCCAATTCAAACCGAAACAGCTACTGGTTACGACTGCGAAAAAAACACATCTCAGGTATTCTGTGGATGTTGATCTTACCCTATTGGCCAACTCTGGTACTTTGATCTGGGCGGCTGGACTCTCTATATTCACCACTTTGTCTCCTCTACGTATGGACTCAAAAAAGGCTAATCAAAACAGAAAACAGAAAAGACAACAATTACAAACTCCGATATATTTGTGAGAAGCAGCTATAAATTGATCTTACCTGGGCCCAATAGATCTGTTTGTAAGCAGGAATTATTACTTAATAATTTTCTGCTGAGCACAATAGAGCAGGGTACCAGTCGTAAATGGTACCTGTGACATATTTTATTGTGGCAAGCATAATTATTTTGTGCTTAGCTACTTGTGTCCTTATAAGCAGTTTTGAGTTTGGGCCTTGGATACATGTACATATTGGATATATATTCATTGATCATAGTACTAGAGGAGTGATGTGTGTGTACAGGCATGCATCTGGTAGCATCTCTGCCTTGGGCAGGCTGCCATTTTAGCTGTTCAGCAAATTTCAGCTTTCCCTATTTGGTTGATCAGGTTGATTTCGCCATACATTCATACCGGATGTTATATAGATAATTCATGTCTACAGAGACATAGGCCCTTTTCAAAACCAGGGCTTGGGCTTGGGCTAGGGCTTGGGCTCCGTCCACCTGATTGAAGTTCCGTAAGGAAAGCACACATTTCCCAAATAATCCAGGAGTGAAACTTCATTTCAACAGCTGACTTACCTTTGGGTATTTTCTTATCTCCCTGTAGAATCTTGGACATCTTTTGCTGCTGGTCTAGACTCATCTTAGCCATCTGAAGCAGGAAGGAGTTCATCTCCTCTTCCTGCTGCTTGGCCTTCTTGACGAGGGCCTTGTATCTGCATTTAGCCAAGAACCCACGCACAACTGAACGAAAACAAAGAAGAACTTTGATAGCACAGAAGATCACATACATAAAACTGATGACATTTCACAGTAGATTGTTCCCACTTGAGGTCACACTGGGCAATTCTTTACTGGCCATCTTTAGTGGCAATGATAGTCATTTTGTTTTTACGCACAACTTTTTGCTTAAATAACCCGCGTGGCAGGAGTTTCATCAAACTCCTTGCGAGAACCACTTGGCTGTACAGACAAATCAAATTAATCGATGCAGCTCAAGGCCAGTGGTATATTCTGCATTTGCTATTACATGTATATATACAAAGTTTAATTCCTTATTTTACTGACCTAGGCTGCTGCTTAGTTTGTTTTACAAATGGTTTGCTGCTGTCTTATATTCTGCATTTGCTTTTGCATCTATAACTTTATTCCATATTTTTTAACGTAGTGCTTCTCGTTGGGTAGTGCTTATGCTTTCAGTCCTTTTTAAAAATTTGTTTATTCCATTGGTATTCCTTTCCTTGTTAAGCACTTTTGGGTTTTATACTTTAGATGTAAGGCGCTTGTTAATATTATTATCAATATTATATAATGAATAGTGAAAAAGTGAGCGACTTACTCTTCTGGATTTGAACAGCTGATTTACCATACCTCTGCATCTGCTCCTCAAGTTGATCTTGATGATAGTACTTCAGAAATAACTTGGTTTTCCTTAATTTAAAAAAACCAAAAACACACCATTACTTCACTTAAGGCAAAGTTTACCTTTGGTTTTTGGAACGATTCCACTGTTTTAATCCTACATAAATGTAGACATTTACAATAAAACCTCTAAAAAAAATTTAAAGGTTGTAGTGCTTTTGAGAGCGGTTATGTCCACGTAGGAAGAATAATTCGTAATTGAAATGCACAATCTGATTTCTCAGATTGACAATTTTTTGAATCTCTCTTGAGTAAAACCACATTATTTAGGAGTTAATCGTTTCTCAAAACGTTACACCCTGTTAACAGTTGCAGTGCTTCTAACCAAGTAAGTTTTTATTAATCTTTTAGAGTATTTACCAAAAAAGTATATTGTCCCTTTAATTTCTCATCCTGTATGGGCACTGGAGAGACGAATATCAATTGAAATAAAGCATGCCGAGTTTACAATTACCATTTTGAAGTGTAAAGTTTTGCAGTTTTTAAAATGTTATTAAGATGGAATACTTGGAGCTTGAAGCTCTCTGTAACCCTCAATCAAGTGAGGTTTGCAGTGACACCATGTAATAAATCTATTATCAGCTGTGGTTGTTCTGAGACAAACTAGTGGTTTAACAACTCGACCTGAATCCCACAGAATATACTTTCCCAAGTACCGATACTTTCCCAAGTATCGGTGGTTTAACAACTCGACCTGAATCCCACAGAATAAATTTTCCACAGTACTGTTGGTAAAAATCCAATCAGACTCCCCCCCCCCCTCCCCCCAAGTCCATGTTTGGATGGATTGGTATTTTATCCAAAGACCTCAGTGCCAAGCAAGCTTTTAAAAACCTTCACAATTTTTGGACTCTATAGACAAGTTGTAGGCCCTACATTCCGTTTAAGTAACCAGTAAACTCACCCCACATGCCAGTCTGTCAGACCCACAGCCTTGAGAATTTTCACACAGCCGTTCTTGTCTGCTGCCAACTTGGGGCTCCGGGCCAGTACTCTGTACCTGCAGTGACATTCAATCAAGTGTTTTAGCTGCTTAAATATAAAAGCAAAAGACCACTTCAGGACAGCTGATCTTGAGCATGATGATGGAACAGACTGGAGGATATCAATTTGTCTGGGTGACTGAGAGTGTACTTAGACAAGGGCATCTTGACGAGTACCCGTACTTATCCTGTCGCCCGGGGGCATATCACTTAAAAGCTGGTTAGCACACAACAGCGCAGGAAAAAGTTTTGCTTAGCATCAGCTTACCAGCTAAAACACCAAGTGACGTTAAAATTGGTCTGGACTGGTTCCCTGTTAGTTTCTGCTTAGCATAAAATCTGTTCGGTGATGTTTGCTAAAGGTGTGATTTGGGTTCAGGTGGGGATGTGGAATTCCTTTTTGTCTTGGGCGTGTTTAAACGGCACAACATTGATTCTATTCTGACTTGCAACTGATACATTAGCACTTCTGACTTTAATCGCATGGAAGCTCGTTATTCCACGTATTTTCATTTCTTAGTGGCTTCTGTATAGGGCATGAAAGGGGCATTAAATATAGCCCCTTTGACACTAGACAAGTATCCCACGACAATTCCAGGAAAAATGGTGTTAAACTTTTCATACTTGAATAGTAAACCCTAGAAAACTCCTGAGGAATAGCTGTTTCTGAGGAAATAGCTACCCCTACTTGAGAGTAGGTTTAGCATATACAAAGTGTAATTTTTTCCCAGGACAATTGCATCAAGTTTGAAATGAACATGGGGTGGCAGTGGGGTTAAATTCACCAGGAATTTTTTTCTGGGGTTATATTTCCCAGAGATCGAATTTTTTTATTGGAGTTATGTACACGTTCAAGTACATTTGTACTTTTCTGGGGTTATATTTCCCAGAGATTGAAACTAGTTTGAAATCGACATATTAGGCCTGTGTCTTTTGGAGAGCGCACGAAGTTGGAAGTCCTGCGCATTCACTAACAAAGGTGCAAAGTATGTTTCTTGATCAGCTGAATGGGAGCCAAACTCTGCCAAATAGCATTTTACAAAAAAACAAATAATTACATTTCGTTACAACTAAATGGTGTACCTGAAAAACATTTGGTTTAACACAAGACAATGCATAACACTATCGCTAGTTAAAAATAAAAAAATAAAAACATAACAAAATAAAAACTACCTTTTAACAAAGTCTGCAAACTGTGGCCTCAGTGCATACCCAAGACGCCTGATCCGTGTAGTCTCCAGCATACCAGTGTAGCGTAGCTGCATAATTATCAAATACTTTGTGATGTTAAACAATTCAAAAATAGGGAGATGTCTGAGGTAAGGAATTTCAAGCCTACAAATTAATTTGTGTGCATTTTTACCTCTCCATGAACAATTAAATTAAATAACTTTAAAACAAATTTAGTAGTCCCTTGGACGGGGCTCAACCGTTGGGTGTGCCACTGTTACTTACCTGTGCTGTAACAAACTTGTCTTGGAAGGTCTTGGGTGCCTTAGAGGTGTTGGGTTTGACACAGCGGACAAAGTGAGGGTTGGCTTGATTTAGTAACTCCAGGAGAATCGACAAGGAGTTCTGATCACACAAAAAACGGTTAAGTGAAAGTTTGAATTAAAAGTGTAACTAGGACAAAACAAAACAGTTCAGAAAGGTAGACATCAGCACCAGAGCCAAATGTCATACAGCTATTAAGCACAAGTTGCTTAGTACAGAGAAATTTTGCTTAGCTGAAACAGGTTACCAGCCAAAATACAATATAATGTGTATTGTTTGCGGCTGGTTCCCTGATGATTTTTGCATAGCAGAAAAACTTGCTAAGCACTATTTTCTGCCAAACAACTTAGAGGAATTGGGCCGAGGTGATCAATGATCTTCATGAATGGACTCTGATGTGTGTTCACAATACCTCTCTTTTCATAAAAACTTTATTTTTTGGGCACAATTTCATAAGAATTGTTTATCGGTAATTTTTGAGCTTGTCTTTGTGCTCTTTGTTTAAAAATAATTATTAATATTTTAGAATCATGATTATTTGTTTAACTTGTCTTATTAATAGAAGTTAAACTTGTAGTTAATTAACTAACTTATGGTGAACATCAATACTGAATTTTCCACTATCATTTTGTCACAAAAGGGAATCGTTTTAATAAGTACACTTTCTGCCAACTTTGAAGTTGAACCTAGGGTTACATCAGAATGTATCTGTAACTCAAGAAATTTCACTAGGGAGGGAATTTTTATTTTTTTTTAAAGAATTGGAGAGTTGCAATGATACAGGTGCGGTGCAAGCAGGCAATAGTTATAAATATAACCCTAATCTTACTACAGACATTATTTTATTATGGCACAAATTTTTAAATGACAAATGGAAAAAGGAAGAGAAAAAATACAAAAGCTAGTGACAGTAGGGAGGAGTCCAGGTCCCCCACCCTGAACCCACCTCTCTGGATCCCCACCTGCCAACAGATGAAAAATATTGTTCAAAACTATTTTGCAATTACCTTAAATTGTGTGCCGACTGTCAGATTCTTTATGGTGTTCCTGTTTCCAAGCTGCAACAGGAGAAAAAGATCATCAGATAAGTTAGACAAAAATTCTTTTCAACAAAATACTCTCTGAAAATAGCTTTATTTGACGCTCCATACCCAAACTCGAAAGTTGTGAAAAAATTAATACCAAACTGTAGGGTAAAGATTTTTTAATATCGGGAAGTGGTTAATTAAAATTTGCCAAGTCTATTCTTGTCAAAGCTTACCCTCTGTTTGACTGATTTGCGTGAATTGCGTCTGCTCTGCAGAGCCAGTGTGCCTGTTCTTGTCACAGTCCCTGTAACAAGTATATGAATCCAAATAATTTAACCTCATACTGGTGGAAATTTACATAACAATGGCTCAGTGTTACCTGCAGTGTTGCTTGCAATTTCACAAACTTGTAATTATCAAAATACCATATCGGTAACTGCATCTACACAGTACAAGAGTTTGGTGCACAAAAATATCTGTATTCTTTGCACAGGACTTTGTGTGTTCTGCATACAGAACTGTCTGTGTTCTGTGTACAGGACTATCTGTGTTTTGCGCACAGGACTATCTGTGTTTTGCGCACAGGACTATCTGTGTTCTCTGTGCACAGAACTATCTGTGTTCTGCGCACAGGACTATCTGTGTTCTGCGCACAGGACTATCTGTGTTCTGCGCACAGGACATTCTGTGTTCTGTGCACAGAGCTATCTATGTTCTGCACACAGAACCACCTGAGCTCTTCATGCAGAACTTTCTGTGTTCTGTGCACAGAAATGTCTGTGTTCTGCGGACAGAACTATCCGTGTTCTGTGCACAAGACTATCTGTGTTCTGCAGACAGAACTACCCGTGTTCTGTGCACAAGACTATCTGTGTTCTGCAGACAGAACTATCCGTGTTCTGTGCACAAGACTATCTGTGTTCTGCGGACAGAACTATCCGTGTTCTGTGCACAAGACTATCTGTGTTCTGCAGACAGAACTATCCGTGTTCTGTGCACAAGACTATCTGTGTTCTGCAGACAGAACTATCCGTGTTCTGTGCACAAGACTATCTGTGTTCTGCAGACAGAACTATCCGTGTTCTGTGCACAAGACTATCTGTGTTCTGCAGACAGAACTATCCGTGTTCTTGTGCACAAGACTATCTGTGTTCTGCAGACAGAACTATCCGTGTTCTGTGCACAAGACTATCTGTGTTCTGCAGACAGAACTATCCGTGTTCTGTGCACAAGACTATCTGTGTTCTGCGGACAGAACTATCCGTGTTCTGTGCACAGAACTATCTGTGTTCTGTGCACAGAACTATCCGTGTTCTGTGCACAAGACTATCTGTGTTCTGCGGACAGAACTATCTGTGTTCTGTGCACAGAACTATCTGTGTTCTGTGCACAGAACTATCTGTGTTCTGTGCACAAGACTATCTGTGTTCTGTGCACAGAACTGTTAGTGTTCTGGCCACAGAACTATCTGTGTATTGTGTAGATGCATTCACCATTGATGTCATATTGCCGGCTCAGTGGCATTACAAAACCATGTGGATGATAATGAACGTCAGACAGTAGCAGGGTATGAATGACATTTAACATATTAGTAATGCAAGTGTTAAATAGAAATGCTTAATTACCTCTAAATATTTGGCTGACCAGGTCATTAGTACTGGTCCTTAGCATCTGCATCACTTTTGACGGCAGCGTATCGCGATTCTTTTCCAGGAATAGATTGGCGTTGTATTCCACCTATAAAAGACAATTTCACACATGAAGACCGATGCATGCAACTGGAAACTATGCACCTTTCTGTATATCCGTTTATAATTATATTTTATCTTAAAAGTAAAAAGCAGTCTAGAATAATTACTAAGATTAATTACAGAGTGTCTTCTGTTGTTGTATCTTCAAGCTTTTTTGTTCTTTTTTGTGAATTTTTGACTGTGTGGAGATGACTTGAAATACAAACTCATTCTCTCCTTTCTTGTCTTTCGGTCTTTTTTTCTGTAGCGCATAGGCATTTCACCATGTATACTGCCGTGACGCTCCAAATTTTAATATAGGAGTCCCATAAGGATAATTATAGGATGCTTCGGACACTTTGCAGTGTCGTTTCCAAACTGATTGTTCCTCGCCAGTGTTTGTCCAGATGAGGCAAGTTTGTGTCATGGCCGCAAGAGGTTGGCGTCTACATGGAGTACACTACATTGTTAATAAGGCCGCAAGAGGTTGGTGTCTACATGGAGTACACTACATTGTTAAGAAGGATTTTAATTAAACAGAGTGTAAGGTGGACAAGATTCAGTGTCAAATGACAAGGATCTAACTAAATAAGGTTTGCGGTAACACCATGTGAAAATCTCTTTTGAGTAGTGAAAAGAACCGGTGGTTATTATGCACTTTCAGAACCTACACTACTCAAAAGAGATTTTCACATGGTGTTACCGCAAACCTTACTTAGTTATACTTCCACCATGCAAAGCTTCAAATCCTACTGACAAGGATCTATGTGTGAGTTATACACAACAAATATTTAATACATTTCATTTGTGCATTGATGCAGAATATAATCACTCGGTGAAATCTGGTTGTCCCATTTCACTTGGCTAAACATCATGAAATGGAACAGTCAAGATTTCACCTCGTGAATATATTTTACGACAATGCTCTTATATGCATCCAATGTTTCCTTAAAATAATACGATGTTCCCCCTTTTTTGTTTGTGCATGACTCACCCTGCCTGCATAGTGATCAATGCTGAAGTTGTTGCTGGTGGACACTTTAGCTTTGATAAAGTGGTGATTACGGCTGAAGTTCTGGGTGAGCTTCTCCACAAAGGTGTGATCCGTGGCCTGGGGGAAACGACACTCCTCATCCAGCAGGGCAATGATGCCGATGGGCTTAGCCAAGAACAAATCCTGGAGGGTTTAAGACAAAAAACTATGATCACATTACATTACATTTGAGTCTACTTGTAGGTAATCTTCTTTCTGTTTTTTTTTTTAACGTGATGTTATCGGAGTAGGTCTTTACAGGTCCCATTAATAAATAAAGTACTTACAATCTAGTACTTGAGTAAATCAAACTTAAGATAGTAATCATTGCCACCACAGTGTATTGCAAATCTATGTTACAATCAACGGAACACATTCGACATCTGCCTCTGCACACCATACGGATAATCTTACTAACTTTATAAGTGCGATGTTATCAGGAAGTGATTCCTTGCAGGTCACATTGTTGAATATAGTTCTTACAATGTAGTTTTTCAATAACACCACATAGTATCTTGAAAATCCAAAATAAAAACATAGAACACAATTACATTTGAAAGGGGGTAATGACCTTGCCTGATGGGCAGTGCACTTACATGTACACACACCTATCCTAACCCCATTTTGGGAGTCAAAATTAAGAGAAATGAGATCACCAAAATGGTGGAAATAGTGGAATGTGCATTTTGTGCATTCTGCGTCTGCAGGGGTCAATACACTTGCAGTACCCACTGCTAAGGATTCAAACCCACCTCTAGCCATCGGGCTAGCTCGGTGGTCTAGTGGTATGACATCTGCTCTAGCAATGCAAAGGTCGTGAGTTCGAATCCCACCCGAGTGATTGCCTGTGGATTTTTTTTTTCACAGAGCTCGGGAGAGCACTGAGTATACAGTGCTTAATACACATCGGTGTAAGGGTAAAATCAAATTAAACACTTGTAGTGAATTGTTGGTTGAATTAAATTGAATTGAATTTTCATTCATGCATTTTTGTGGCAATTTTTTTATGCATGTTTATAATTAAATAGAAGGTAAATGGAATTTAAATTACAGTAAGAATGTGTGACGCAAACAAACAAACTTTAAAACTTCCCAATCACTACATACACAAAAAAGGTAATTGTTTGAAAAAAAGTCAGATGAAATTACAATAAGAATGCATCAGTGCTTTATCTGACTCTAGAGATATGCAAAGAAACAAAACCACTTTCAATATTGCACAATAAAAAAAAAGTTCCTGACACGTTCCAGAGGTACAGAGGAGCTGAAGGTAAAATCCATCAAGAAAAACTCAAAAAATGGCCACTGCAAGATTACACATGTATTATGGACCACTGGCCAGTAATTCATTTCAACACTCTCTGCTCCCTGGACAGTTCAAATCTTTCAGGCGGAAGAACTTCTCGTGGGTGTTTGTTACTTTAGATCTTTCATTCCACAACTATTGGTTTCAGATTGAAGGTTTGTTCAATTAAATGTGGCACATCACCAAAAAAGCAAATCTGGCTTTTAGGCCCTCTTCGCAAAAATTCCTGAAAATAATCTCCGTTTAAGAATTGTTGATGCTGATGGGCTTGGCAAAAACCAAGTTCTGGACTTAATAAAGATAACAAAACTGAGCTATTAAGTCAAAAGGAAACATTCCCCCCCCCCCCCCGCCAAAAAAATAAATAAATAATAACAGTAATAATAAAAGTCTGGGGAAAGAGACAAGGGAATTGTAAATTTTGACAAAAAGCACATCGTAAAAAAAGGAGGTACAGGAAATTAGCTACATGTACAACGTACAGTACAGGTACCTTTAGCCTAACATAGGGAAAATGTTCAACTATCCGAGCCAAATTGCACAGAGCTGCTTGAGCACAAAAAGTTGTTAAGCAGAAAACAATGTTGCTTATTAGAATAAGGTTACCATCCAAATTAGCACATCAAATTTACTGCGCCTTTGATTGATTTAGAAGCGCTGTGACACTTGGCTCTGGATTTTGATTTCGATTTAAGCTCAGACCAGCCATTGGGAATCAATGTTAGAAACCTACAACTTAAGAAGCCAAAAGCAGGAGTCGGATTTTTTTTTTAAAGGCAGTTTTTTTATTAATGAAGGCAGAAATGCTTTGTGTAACAAAAACCACCACCGTCTAAAAAATCCTTTCTCCCCAGAGCAGACTAGGTGTAGCAACGGTAAATTGATCCGATGCGATACGATTTCAATGGATCGATTGCAGAGGAGTCTCGGGGGAGAGCCGTATCGGTGACAAAACGGGGATACAACTGAGCACGGATTATAAGGGGAGATGTGTAGCCTATCCGTTAAAAAAGGTTCATCATTCACAGATGTGCGGGTAAGCCTGACTGAATACCGAATCGGACAATTGAAACCCATTCCAATCAATTTGCAGAAATCGAAGATAAGCTCTCGTATCTCATTAAATGTTTTATGCATGAAGTCACAATGATAAAATCCGAGTTGGAAACATGCAATAGTTCGGTTGATATGTGTACACAAGTATCAAATCCAATATTGCAGATTATGGTCTCATTATAACCACCTCCAAGTAGCGGTGCCGTGTACAAAGAAGGACGATTGCAGACACTTTGAATGGGCATAATGGTTTGCTAAATCATACAATGGATTATTTTTAGCACACTTACTAAGTGTACCAGTAATTTTAATGACACAATTTTGCTAATTTTAGATCCGTACAAGGAACTACCAATGCACTTTACAATTTCTATTGCACAATACACAAGAAAACTAATCAGAATTTCCCTGAACATTTTTTTATGAAAAACAATCAGAAGCAAAAACCCAGGTGTAAATGTTGGAAAATACGTCTTCAACAACTGCGTCTTTTAAAAAGAGTGTTCAAAAGTTTAGCCTCAACACATGTCTAGAATGATGCTCATGAACTTTGACATGCAAGTATGAAGCAAGCCAGAAGTTCACTTTCTGCACAAGATCCCGCCCCAACAATTCTTCCCAATAAAACAAAATCTCACATCTGCAAAAATAGCAAACATCATGGCCCCCTTCCTTACACTGTCCTGCCCATCTTCAAATTCAGCTTTAACAAGATAAAATAAGCTGAGAAGAAAATAAATAGAAGCATATTGACCCCTTGCACCTCACACGTAGCGACTGTCCCACGCTCATCATTTTGGGAATCAATAGGTATACGAGTTAACGTTCGCCTCAAATTCGCACTACACTGTAGGGACATTTACTCCCAAAATGGCGCAACCAACAAAATTATTGTGATAACGACATGAGGTGAATTGGGTCATTAGAAAGTGGATGTATCTTACCAGTAGCGACTGATTATTGACGAATGCGACATAGGTCCAGTCAATGCCTTCTGCTTTATACTCCTCTTGCTCCAGCAGGAAAATGTGCTGAAAGAAAAACATCAATCAAATGACCTTAACTCCATCCAACAGACATACCTATTGAGGCTGCCTGTATACCAGTATTTTCCCGCCATTACTGGGACGCAAACATGCCCAGCAATCTTTCCTTTTTTTTTCCAAACGCATCTCCAACCAATGATGTTGACGCAGCTCTCCAAAACGCCACTGTGATGTGAGTTAGAGCCTGGGCCTAAAGACTACACAAGAGTAAGAGCGTCCCAGTAATGGCGGAAAACCCTTGTACAGGACGTGTAAGATTTACATAAAATGGACTCTCTACAAAATGACTACGTGGAATTTCAAGAAATTGTGCAAAAACACTTGCCCTAATATTGAATGTCTTTCTTTCCTTTTGGGCAAATTTGATTTAGAATTTGATAACAAGATTCAAACTGGCATCTCCTCACCAGGCAGCAGGGTCAGGTCTAGCAGTTAAGATATCTGCTCTAGAATATTGGGGTTGATGGGTTCGAATCCCACTCAAGATTTAGAATTTTATCACAGGATTCAACCCAGGCCACTCCTCACTGGGCAGGCTCAGTGATCTAGCGATTAAGACATTTGCTTCTGAATCTGGGAGGGTCTTTGAGTTTGAATCCTAATGGAGATTTGTTCCCCCGCAGAACTCAGAAAGCAGTAAATAACACAGTTCTTGTCACATCAGTACAAGGGTAAAAGAAAATCACCATAGTATTCTTTATTCCTGATGCAATCACTACATCAGTTAAGTTTTGATTAAATTTCCACCTGATAGCATAAAGAATAGTTACTTGAAAACCGCAACGAAATGAGTTTGCGATCTTCTACTTACTTGGTTAAAGAAATACTGGAGCTGTTCATTAGCTAGATTGATACACAGCTGTTCAAAGCTGTTGGTCTGGAACTGCTCAAAGCCAAATATATCCAAGATACCTACACAAATAAAAACAATCATTTTGTGTAATTCAAATAATTTGCCTTCCTTTATTGACAATTCCACAGCACCCCTTTTTACTGAACTGCAAGAAACAGAATTTAATATATTATGTTGAAATCTGCTATTGAGAATCCTGTGGTAGGTTTAACATGAGTAGTGTTTAAGGGTGAAGAAGAGTTGACTTGCCAGAAATGTTACACAGATAAAAAGAACAATATTTATTACCAGGAAAAAAGTGTTTTTTTTGCTTTCTCTGTCTATTTTTTCTTCTTGCTGTGCCCCAATTTTCCCCAACTGTTTTGCCAAAATTGGGGGGGGGGGGCAGTTGCCCACCCAGCCGTATGCCTATGTGAGTAATCATTTGAATAAAAGTTGAATTTGCATTGATCAGGGATCAAACATTGCTCTAGAATGGCAAAGGTCATGGGATCGAATCCCTCCTAAGTCATAAGACTATGGATTTTACATCAGTGTATGGGTAAAACAAAAAGAACATTGTTTTTCTCCAATGCAAATTTAGTCTAGTGGTAAGACATCTGCTTAAGAATGGCAAAGGCTGTGGGTTCAAATCCCACTCGAGCAGGCCTGTGGATTTTTTTTAAACAGGACTTGGGAAAGTATACAGTGCTTAACACACATTTCTTTAGGGTAAAACAGAAATAATAGTGAGAAATCAAGGAAATAGACCATACTTAGTCATTCTTCCTATTCTTTTAACAACTTAACAGAGTTGAAAAAGTTTCAGGACTGTTCTAAGTATGCCTGATGAACAGGCATAATAATTTTGTAACGCACCTTGATCTAGCTACTAGGATATAATTGTGCTTTAAAAAAAAAACAAGTGCTGTTTCTAAGTACACTTCCTCTCAGTAATCCACTTTATGTAGATTAAAATGATGAGTCAGGCGCAGTTTGTCCCAACATAGGCTACTCATTATACGTATCCCCTTGCAAAGCTCAGTGAGTCTAAGCTTTACCATATTGTGCATATTTATGTAATAATTCTAGTAATACACAATTTGTATGCAGTTTATCCCCCATCTGGATCCGTGACTGTGGAGTGTCATCATAAATGTATTGCCGTGTAAGGACAGGTAAATGACGCTCCACGCCAAAACCAGCCACTTCCTGCAAAAACTGGGTTAATTTGCTCATCGAATAGATGAGAATAAGACCGTTTAAATAACACCTTATTGGGGCCTACACTAAAGGTAATCATTTCTCAACATATACAATGCTTAAGACATCACATCACATTAAAGGCTGATATTTTGGTTGTTTCCACTTTCAAAAGATGCCATTTTTGGCCTGGATCATCACAAACTGAACACAGTGTAATAGACTTATCCCTGTATGAATTTTATGGGTTGTTATTAGCCGAGGGAGGGGGGTAGGACAGACCAACAAGCCATTAAAAAATTACTTTAATTTATCATTTATTTTGCTGGAAAACTACCCGCTCCTGGACAATGTAACCTCAACCGAAGAAGAGAGTGCCTCGTTTTTGTTTTTTGTTTTCTTCCAATCCGCAGGCTCTCTATTCCTTCCAGAAATAGACAACTAAAGATCAATGCACTCGTTTGGATATTATGACTTGAGTTGAATCAAGACAAATTCAATGAAGATGACAACCCTGGTAAAAAAAAGCCCCAAGCAAAGACATCCAGTACGCGCCCCCCCCCCACAAAAAAAAAAACAGTGCCCTGTTAACTACGTCACATCCTAATCTAATAATTCCTTCACAACCCCCATTCTCTCTCCCTCTATCTCTCTCTCTCTCTCTTACCGATTTCAGTCGTGTCGGATGAATGCAGCGATAACTCCGGTGCCAACAGTTGATTGACTTTATTGACAATCCAGCTAAAGAGACGGCCATAAAGAGTCTTGGTTACCGCATCACGTGCATCTGCAAAGATCGACGAGGGGGGTATACAAAAAAAAATGAATCACTCGATTGGAGTGATGTTTTATTCTCTTCAATTTTAACGATTCCTTGGCATGACTTCACTGACGGGGATTGGACTTTCCAACTGAGTAGATTCCATCTGAAATATCTTAAGATCTGAGAAACTGATAAATGCCTTTTTTTTTTTACAGCAAGCATTATGAGTTCCTTCTGTACGCACAGCTGGACAAGTTAGGCTCTGTCAAAAGGATGCTTTTCAAAAACCGAAATCTGTTTATTTCCTTTTCAGAAGTCCCTGGATTTGCAGCGGAAATAAAGAAGCGCAATGAGATATTCAATGTGAGAATATGAATTTCAAATCTAATGTACCAGCACAATCAAAATCAGAGCAGACCCTTTTAGACATAAATTTCCTGTAAAACACATTATAGGCCACCTACATATGTGCATGAAGATGCGGCTTGGTCGAGATCAAAAGATAAAGTGCAAAGGCTTCTTTGTGAATATGTAAAGCTTTTAATTTTTTTTTTAAGTGCTTCATTAGCGAAAAATTATGATTCATTTCAAAAAGTACATCATCCAAGGACAAAATGTTGGTGATCATCAGATACTCATTTTTTTACATTTATTTTAAGCTGAAAGCTTTTGTATTAAGTTGTCTAGAAGGATGCTTAAATATACATTTTAAAAATCGGTTCCTTTTTAGAAAAATAACTGTTTTGAGTTTACTAACACTGGAGTAGATCAATAGGTGTGGGAAAGCTGAACAAGTCATGTTGTTGGGGTTTTTCATTCATGAAAATGTCTTAATGTTTTTATGGGATAAATGTTTAACCTTTTTTTTAATACCTGGAACCTAGAAGATCCTATGGGGAAAATAATGCATTAGCTTTAAGTGACAGAACATACATCAATGTGACACTCCATTCTAAAAACCCAAACCAGGTTCTTCTGGCCAAAACACAAATCTGGATTTATTTGCTCATCAAATAAATGAGAAGAGCTTTCAGATAACAGCTAATTAGCGCCTTTAAGGTAAATATTTCTCAGTATAGACTGTTTAAAATATCACATCACATTGGTACGTTTCGGTTGTCCTTACTAAAAGTAATGGCATTAAAAATGCCATTACGCTATTTCTGAGAATTGCCTTGATTTTGTACTATCATCAAGTTTAACACCTCATGAGAATCGTACTCCTTTTTTAAATACAATTTTCGATTGAACAAAGAAGTTTTCTTTCAACCCCAAATTGTTTAAAATCATTCCTAGTCAGTTTCCCTTATGATTAATTGCTTTTTTGAAATTTAGAACGACACGCCAAAGAATCTGACTATAATGTCTGTCTTTCCCATTTCGCTTCTTACTAATGAGTAGAAGTGGTTAAAAAAATATATTAAAAAGGGAGTATAATTGTTGAGTTTCAATGCAAAATCGGTTGGATGTTTAGCTTTAAATCAGCACCATGCTTCATTAATATGATTAAGCTCTTCATTTATCATACACTGCTGCTGGCGAAATTAATCAAACAATCAACCAGTGCCTTGAAAAGAAAACACAAGTCTGCCCTGAAGCAGTTTTCTTTCCCCTTTATATTCAATTTATCTACACATCTGTAGCAGTCGGGGGAAAAAAGAAGAAGAATAAAGACGAGTCTGGTTTAGAAAGATGACTTCCCCGACATTCAACCCTGGCAGATGGGAAGCTCTTCTTCATGTATCTTAACCAATCGAGCAGATACATCAATAATTCGTCTTGTGTTTCAGGAAGAATTATTTTGTTTCATTGTTGAAGGGGGGGACTGTATCATATACTGAGTAGCCAGAGGGAACGGACAAACAGGGACGCGTTACTTGTCGTATCTGGACGAAAATCTGCCATCGAACGGAGAGAGCTGATCCGAACGGTCCTCCAGTGTGTCCACATTGAGCGTCTTTCATTTGTAAACCGTGGACAAATACAGAACAGAGTGGACTGACCGCTTGGTAAGGGAACAGCGTTGCCCGCAGGTGTTATTGGCAACAAATCTGGTACTCGTTACTTTGTTTGATTGTGGACAACTCAGATCTCAGTGAACGCTTAAAGGATTAATGCTGACTGAACTGACTGGTGCTATTAGGTTGACAGAGCCCTAGAGAAAAAGTGTGATATTGCTTTCCTCCTGTTTTCTTCATCAAATCAATTTGTATTCTCGACTGAGGAAGAATATATACACTATCCCTGGTGGATGCATTCACTTCACAGATGGTGGAACTCGAATTTGGGAGGGAAACCGCTCGACTTGTAGCTCAAAACTATTACTTGACAGGGATTTTATTTTATACGAGACCAGAATCAATGTGAGAAAAATGAATCTATAAACACAGTTTAGCATATAAACTCTTCATTTGTAAAAGCACTAAAACAAGATTGTTCTCAGTGGTTGTATGGTTAAGCATACATAGATACTCAACAGAATTAAAGGATATTTATCAGACTCAAAGTCAACATTCACACATCTTTTTTTTTTACTCAAGAAAAATGTTGAAAAAATTGAAACTGAAAAAACACAAGACCATTGGACTTGTCCGGTCACAAGTTAACAGGCACAGCGCTAAAATCACTGGCCTCGGTCCTGCAGTTCAGTGTTAATTTCGAGCCCTAATGGGAAATAACTAAGAATACCTACACTATTAACAATCATGGCAAAATTTCACTTAAAACAGTTTCTACTCAATAAAAACATGTTCATGTTTATTGTTTAAACTAGTCTTAAAAAAGCAATGGTGTAGAATTCTTTTACTGAATATGTAAACTAATCAAAGACTTCCAAGTCAACGCTCGAGGCTCGAATTTGGGGGAAAATCCAGACAAGACTGCAGGGGCTTGGAAGTTAAAACTTTTGCTGGACCAGAATTGTTTTTACAAGTCCGCAATCAAAATGAAAAAAGACTACACACAGTTTATCATATAAACTGTTGTTATTTGAACAACCACTAAGAGAAGATTTACCTCATTTGTCTTGGGCAAGTATACTTCAATACTCAGCAGAATTGAAAGATATCTAACAAACTCAAAGTCAACGCTTGAACATCATTTCTTTTACATTAAAATTATTACACAATGAGGTATTGTTATTCAATTTAAAGCCACAAGGCCTGACTGACATGACAGAAAAATCACTTGCCTCGGGCCTCCGGTCCAGCTAAAATTTCAACCCAAGTTAATTTGTGGTTTTTTTTTTAATATTTGTCTCCACAAAACTTTGGGAATTACATTAGGATAGGAAAATTAAAAGATAGACGTCTGATGGGTTGGAATACTTTAAGAAAATGGATTCCACGTACCTTGAGCTTGATGTTTAGTGTAGTTTCGCTGGAACACATCTCCCCTCGCTGAGCTCAGGTTAAAGGTCAAGACTTGCTTCAACTCATTTTCATTGATACCAAGGAGTTCCTAAAGATTTCAAGAATAGAAAAAAAAACAAAAAAACAAGTGGCTCAAGTGACAATGAGAAGAAAACATACACACGGTGACTTGAACAATATCCATTGCAAATATCTTTTGCAAAATCAACTAAAACATTTCCAGAATTCTACTGTGAGAGGACATCGTAGGTTTGGTGTTCTGACTTGAATTATGGTGTAGCTTTAATATTGAACAAAGGAATGTTTTGTTGTGGTCGACTTTGTTTTGTTTTTTATTTATACTAAGATTCGAATGAAAAAAGCAGACAAATTCTTGTGATAGAATGCCAGTCATGAAATCCTATTTTTATTGTCACAAAAACATTACAATTTTGTGCCGGATGCCAGAAAAATTGTGCTTATCAAAATAGCCTGTTACCACATTGTAATTATTATGCAAGCAGTGAAAAATCTTCCCGTGCAATGATGACCTAGTTTTCTGGTAATTTGTTGCACGCACGAACGGCAGTGCCCGTCATTAAATGCACATTTAAGTTATAAGGACTTTATCCACACTGTACGTGCCTGCATGTGGGCATGACAGAGAATTATAAAACGTGTTACTGAAACTATTGAATATGAATTTTAAATTTTAAAAATGCATTGTCACGTAAATAACTGCAAAAAAAACATGCAGCCACCTCATTCCTTTGCAAATTTCACCTTTTTAAAATATTTTATTCTTTTAATACTGTTTTGTTTTGTAGCTTGTGGAATATTGCTTGTATTGTGGCATTTTGGCAAACAATCTAATAGCAATTTAGTTTACTTTTTTCGTAATCTTTCAGATGTGCCACTGTCATGCTTTCAAAATGTACATTATCAATCAATTTTTCTTTTTAGCTATTTAGTTTCTTCTTTTATTTCTATTTTTGTGTAAAAAAAAGGGGGTGAATTTCCTGTTTTAATATTTTGTCTTTCACTAATATCTTTATAACTTTCTACTGTTATGTTTTATTATGCTTTTACCTGAGAAATAAACAAATGAAAGCATAGATAAACAAAACCAGTAAAACAATATAGAAATGATACGATTACAGTATGAATGCACCAGAAATAATATGGCCTATGGCTTATGCTTGAGAAGATATTGGATCCAACGGCAAGAATTATATCCAGTGAAGTGAATTCTAGATCAATGCTCTTCTGAAATTCCATGTAATTGCCTGTAATATATAGAAAAAACTATCCATCCAAAGAGAACGCACACCATCAACACAGAAAAATACAATACCATACTGAACTGAAAAAAACAAACAAAAAACATTCCTTTTAACCAAAGCTAAATGAACACACACGTAGCTACTGATCAGTTAAATTGCCAAAGACATTTCAACAAATTTCAAAAGGATTTCCACTAAAACATAATGCTGCAGAGGACTTATTCTTGAGAATGTCATTTTGCAATAACAATCTTGTAAACCGGGGAAAAAAAAGAGGAATTAAAAAAATGTTCAGTCCATTATATTCATGTAAAAAAAATGGAAAATGTAAATAACACTCCTTTTAATCAAAGCCCTACTATATTAATTTTTAAACTGTATTCGTGTAAAAACCTGGCATTAGTTTTTAACAAATTTGAAGAAAAATCCGATTAAATGAGACTTACTGAGACAGCAGCGACTGCGCAGGAGGACACTGCTGATCCCTTGACGTAGGCTGCGTCATCATCATTGGCGTCTAGCTCTATCTCTCCCATCATCAATGTAGACGCTAAGATGGAAAACATCTCCTCTTGCTCCTGTGCGGAAACCAAGGCGTCAAATAATGCAGTTAACTGAGTTCATTACACAATATTTATCTGTGAAGAGTCTACGTGCACTCTTTCAAATTTCAGGCCCTTGGATAGAAAAATACATTAAAAATACTTTAGCATGTTCTACTTTTTTTTAAAGAGGAAGGGAAATGACGAATTCAAATTTGTGATGTACTCATTTTCCAATAGATAGAGTACTCAAGTGAGTGAGGGAAAACTCACAAGACTTTAACCTCATGTTAAAAAGGTGTAAATTGCTAGTGTATTCAATACCCTTCCAGTGCAAAATCTGTCAACATCCAAAACATCGGATGACATCATTCTGAGAAAAATGGGATGTTTTGGTTCATAATTGACTTTTCAGAGTGAAATTTGAAACATAACGTCATTGGATTTCAAAAGCTAATGTATTTTTACAATCCAAGGATGAACTTGTTGTCAGTCGAAAGATCAAATTCAAGGCCGTTTTGATTGAATATTATCTAAACACAAGACTGCGGCAAAATCAAAAGCAACTTCTTCCCCCCTCAGGTTTTCTCAATAACTTCAGCACCAAATCAATGAATGTCTTTTTTAAAACTTGTCACTCTTTTTTCAACTTGATTAAAACTTAACCTCATCGTCCCCCAAAAATTCCTGTACCATCCCTTTAAACATGGATCCTTAATTGCAGACAATTCATTTAGCAACCCTGTCCGACATTTTAAGAGTCATATTTCAACGTGCGAATGTAGGCGCCTGCCCATGAAGTACACGCATATAAAAACTGTTTTTTTCGAAGTGGTTGTAATACAATGCAAGCAGATCGCTGTAATACGACTCTCCGGATACGGCATCAAATGGTAATGTAATTTGCTAGGGATCCATACTGGCAGAAAATTTGGATGAATACCTCTGGATATTTTCACATTCGGCGTAAAATTTACTTGTCACTCTCTTTAAACTTTTGATGTCAAAAAAAGTTACACATCCCTCTTCACTGTTAAACGCCCCAACAGAAGTTGTAATATCATAACTATTACTTTTAGTAAAAACAACATAATTTCAGACAGTTTGAGAAAACAACTATTTTCCCAACAGATGCTAAAGAATACAAATAAGGAATGTTTACGAGCGCATTGATAAGAATGTTGTAATGAATTGGAATATGGAATATTCAAATCAATGAAGCAAAGCAGAGTTGATTGGAACATTCCATCTTTCAATGACTGAAAATATTCTCTCTATTGTACCAATGCAAAACATCCATTTGTTTTATATAACATTCAAGGAGCTCTTTGTCATTTGATTGGGAGGGTAGTAAACTAGGATGGGATGAAAATGTACAGAAAATGTAGTACCAAAATGCACCATTTATCAAATGAAAAGATCTACTTGTGTGTTATATAATTCAAGTGTGATACTAGGGTGACACTATACAGTTATTTTTCTGCATTATGGTGATGCATGGCACTAAGGTGACAATTTCATCTTGGCCTAATATCTTTCTACCAATATTTTTGACATGTTAGTGTCGCAAACAGACTTAAATGATTCCTTTGGCAGAAACAAGCTATTTTACAGATTAGGGTTAGTGTGGTGCAACAGTCTACAGAAAAGCCCCCCTACCCTGGCAAAGATGTTTGTTATTATTGTTATGTCAAAAACTAAATTGGAAGATAATTTTAGACGATTTAAGAAAACAAACATTCAGAGGGAATTTTATTTACCGTATCAAGAAACCCGACTAAGTCCATTGCATTGGTCAGTTCAGCCATCATTGCCTTCAATCTCTTGGGATCCGAGAGGCTTGGTCCATTGGTCAGGTACCTAAAGTGAACAAAAATAAATTTAAAAAATCGTAAATATTTCCCAAAATGTTTGTTAAAATATCTGTCTTAAAAAACTCAAGGATTAAAAACAATGGTAGCAGCCGTCTTTTCCCAGCTTTCTCTGGTCATACGTTGGAAAAAACGGAAAAGAAGAAGTGGATGTGGATATAGCACAAATAACATCAAGAGTAGTTAATCGCAACAAACAATAGTTACCGCCCCAAAACTGCCCTGAGCTACAGGCAAGCTTGGTGGCAGTTTTGTAGTCAAGTATACTTTTAAGTCAAGTATCAAGTACTGCTGAATACTAGGGTGGTCGAGTAGTAATCAAATAGGCGTACTTTGGCCTGCGAGTAAGAGTACAAGTGTCCGAGTACCGAGTATTCTAATATCCGAGCACCAAGTCCAACAGCTGAGTACCAAGTACTTGGATCTCTGAGTTGGAGTCTGAAAACAGAGCTTTTCTATTGGGAATTCCATTTTTCTAGGGAGCACCAATGTCAACATTGGGGCACTGGAAGCAATAGCCTCAATGACATCACTGACCCATTTGGAATTGGGAATCTAAATAGCATTTTTTCATCGTGGGTTGACGAAAGGGTCAACCAGCTAGATTATGACTAATGGAGAGATATTCCCAAAAGCCAATTATGTTGCATCATTCCTTTAACCGCACTCCAGTGACACAAATCTACACTTTCACTCGTTGAAATTCGATTAACACCAACGATCAATCCCCATGCAATTATATCCGTACTGAATGCACACAAAAACTGAATCCAAGCAGCTTTGGACTGATCCGTAAACCCAACACCCATGAAATCTAGCCCACTCACTTGTACTTATCAGCGTCTGACATCTTGTATTTCTTCTGCTGTTCTGGAGAAAGCCCGGCAAACATGTAGTAGAAGATGTGGAAGTTCTCCTCTCCTTTGTTCTGGAAGACGACCCTGGATTTCTCCAGTAGGTATTCCGAAATCTTTGCACCCATCACTGCAAGAAAAGAATTTCAAATACAAATTCAAATTCCACTCAAAAGAAATGAATTAGAAACGCAATACTTTCAATTCATTCCCATTATTTATTTTCTACTCATGTTGCAAGAAAGGGAGATTGACTCAGCTAGGGTAGAAACCTGAGGCCATTTTCAACTTGTTTGCATTCATACTATAGGTCCTTTTGATTGGTAAGATAAAGACCTAATGAACTTTAAAAAAAGCAATCAAACCATAAAGAAGACTAAAACTAAACAAGATAGACAAAAAAGACAACGTTAGAGGGCTATAGCAAAAATAGTAAATAAATATATGAAAAAGATAGTACTACTTGTAGCTAAAAGAAACATATACACAAAGTATTAGCCAATTACAGGCATGATACTTAGAATGATCTTGAAAAGGCCAGGGTGGTTTCTTCTCATTAAAGACCACCTTAACAACGAAAATACAATTTTTTGTAATAAAGGAACATTTCAAAGAGAACCAAAGCAAGGAGGCAATTGCCTCCGATAAGTTTCAGGCCTACAATTTCCTTTTTTCTTTCATTTACCTTTCCCTTCTTGGAATTTGAGTTGGATGTACTTGCCGAACCTACTGGAGTTGTCATTCATGGTGGTCTGTGCATTGCCAAACGCCTCTAGGAGAGGGTTCACCTGTAATTCACATCACAATTATCTCAATAAATTGCACATCAAGGAAAATATCATGCCTATTCAACATTACTGAATACATTCAGACTCAAACACAAACGTCCCAAAGATTACATTAGATCGGACAAATTTGAAATAACATTTTTGAAGAAAAACCACTATTGTAAATTTTGCCTAAACGATGTAAGCGGATAATAATTTTCTTCTTTTACACAAAATACTAATACACCTCTGGTGTATAGAAAACTAAATCACATATCCATGAAGTATAAAAATGACAAATAAGATATGAAAAGTAAATCCCTTTATAATAAAAAAAAACCAATCAGTGTATTTTTTCCCTCAAAGGATGTGAGCTCTTTATTCCCATCTTTGAATATCAGCTACCATATTGCCAATTATAATTATAGATATTTACTGTACTTTGGGGTTCATTCAGAACACTTCATGCATTATTCAGTTTTCCTCATGATTTATTCAACACTCACTCTACACTTTAAACAAACCTGAAGGATCTGTTGCTCCAGTTGTGACTTCCCTTTGCACAGCTCAATCAGTTGCTTGATGATGAATTTTGTACTCTCCGTCTTCCCGGCCCCACTCTCACCACTAAGGGGAAACAGTGCAAAATGCAGATCGCATAATGAATATTCATCCAATCATGAATATTAATGAATGATGTCATAATGAACACTGATATTATGAATGGTTTAATAAATTACATTTTTAGGAAAATAGTGTAGAAAACGTCGATCTGGGACAGATCAGTGAGAGCTTGCAATGCCAAAATTTACATTTCTGACATGTTTTTCACTTAGTGCTAAAATATTAGTTCAGACACTCTCTTGAGCGATTTTGTTTTTCCATCTTCACACAGAATTTGCTTATCAGCTTTTTGTTTGCCTATTACCCACCTCCCAAAGTCACAGAAAGCTTCATGCTTGGATAGCTGATACCCTATCTTGTGTGTGGTGAAAAACCCCTGACAATTGGTTCCCCCGGAAAAAAAGCATTTATTCACAAGTTATACTCAAGAACTGCATTGTTCTCGGAGGCAATGGAGGCAGTGACCTCGGTGTGGAGAAGTATCAAGCCTGTTTCAATACAAACCATACAAAATGAACAGTAAACTAACAGCTGTTTGAGGTTCTAAAAAATGCAGTTCTTAAGTTACAAAATGTGAATGAATGTATTTTTCCGGTGAGCCAATTGTCAGGGGGTTTCAACAAACACAAGCTAGGGTATCAGCTATCCAAGCATGCAGCTATCAGTAAGCCAAAACTTGATGCCTCTTGAAATGTTTCCTTTCCCTCATTGAGACACCCTTTACCAAGGAAACTGTCTTGCCCTAACAAGAGCAAAACATCAGGCTTGTTGATATGGCAAACTTGTTGCAATTTGACATCAATGCCCTTTGCCATTGCCTCGGTGCCCCATGAAACGCTCCAGTACAAATGTACAAGTCCCATCATTGGGGTGCCCTTTACCAAGGAAAAATATACTGCCCTTACAAAAGCAAAACATCAATCAGGCCATTTTGAAATATTTTTAACTTGTTGCAAATTGAAACATTTAGTCAACATATCCTTATACAGACAATAAGCGGAAACGATATTCAGGAGGTGCTAGAACAACTATTTCACAACCGTACACCTTTTCTCAACTTGCAAGCTGTTCATTATTCCTTTCATATTGAAATTACATGTATAATTGAAGGTGTTATAAATATTACCAGACCTCTTAACAACCACAAACAGGCCACAAAAATTGTCGAATCATGTTATGTACAATATACAGGAATACAAGATACACACACACATGTAAGTTTACAGAGTCACTTTGAAGTGCCACTGTCAGAAATGTGTCATGCTTTGTGTATATTTGTGTATGGTGTATAGTCCAAAGGTTAAAACATAATCAATTGATACCACAAGAGAGATATTGGAGATCACAGAGGTAACTGTACCTGGTAATTTAATTACTAACTTAACAAACTCAATTGTCTTTTGAAACTCGACTATGCATTAAATCAACTATATTTGCATTTGGTGGGGATACAGTCAAATGAACATAATTAAATACATCATTAAATTGTTAATTCCGAATTTAACATTGTGCTTGGTTGGGGGAGAGGGGAGGGGGGAGCTGTTTAAAAACAGGATACCATGTCAGCACCACACCCACACCACACAGTTTTCAACTGTGTGGATCAAGAATCAACATTAATTGTAAATAGTAGGAGAGAGAGTGTTCATTTGGGTTTCTTCAGTTGTGTATAGGAGCGTCCCAGTCAACAATCCCAGTCCCCTGGGTCTGCCCTAGGGAGATCTTACCTGATAACAATGCATTGGTTTTTCTTGCCTCCCACGGCGCTACCTGTAACCATGGCTTGGTATGATGAATCGGACACGGCGAAGATGTGCGGTGGATTGTCCGTCCTCATCTTGTTCTTGTACATCTCACAATGCTGGAATAAAAACACCCCCCAAGGAAATTCAATCAAAGCGAACCATAGCACTGGTACCGACCAAGCATAGCACTCAAGGTACACTAACATTATTATAACAGTTATTTCATTCCTATTATAGATTTATCCCAGCTCCTATGGGGCCACTTGATTCAGTTTTGATTTCTTCAAATTCCAAAAAGTTTGTACTCTTTCTCTTATCTTAAATCAACTGAAAGTAGTTTTACATGTTGTAGCTTATGTCACTGGTGTTAACATTTCAGAGATAAGCACCGCATGATAACCTGTTTGAGCAACATATTGATGTACAATTACAAAAGAGAGGTTAATTATTTAAAAGGAATTCAGTTTTTAAATCAGAAAACAGTGTTTGACAATCGTCTGCTGAGCAAAAAAAAGCAGGATACCGTCACAAATGTACATGTGACCTGGTATTTTGCCTGGTAACCTTATTTTGATAAAGCATAACTTTGTTGTACTTTTCAGTAACAGCTCTATAAACTGGGTCCAGGTTATCTGAACCGTTCACTGATACACCAGGTGGATATTTTTGCAGGTAGTTGTAACAAGATGTAGAAATCATGCATCTCAACTTGAATTCTAACTAGTGATTGAGCAATTACACTTGGAAAGGGTTTGTGTAACTCTAATACGCACTTACCTGTTGACCGTAAATACCAATGTCCCTGAAGGGATTAACTGCAACGAGGATGTCACCGACATATGTCTAAAAAGAAAGCGTTAAGAGGGTCATGTTAAATGCAGCTGATATCACTACAGGCAGAATGAGAGACGAGGCCAAGGGGAATGGGGTGGAAACCTCCTAGTCCAATTTAAAATAAGAAGGAAAAGAGAGAAGACACATTCACAAAAAGAGAGAGCTGTTTAGGGGACTCTGTTTTTGATGATAATCAGAACATCCAGGTCAAGGAAGTCATGTGAAGTAATGAAGGGCCTAGTCCAATCTGCCCTCCAAAAAGACGGTCACACATGTTTGAAATGCTAACTCCAAGTACAAGTTGGGATGCTATGAGTTATCGTGCATTTTAGGAGAATGTTCTACATTTTTCAGTATCAGTCCTGGCCACAGCAGCTATCGACAAAAAGTCCACCACTCAATTTCACAAGGAGCTGATTCAAATCCATCCTAAGATGAGTCTTTGTCACTGAAATCATCACCTCAATTGTTTGTGTTTTAAGATCGATCCATTGGCTAAGTCATCTTAAGATGAATCAACATTCAACATGCTTCGTGATATCGAGCCCTGGCCTGCCAAACCAAAGCGGCTGCCAAAATAAAAATTTAAAATAGAAACGTGATTCTGCATAATTCATACTAGTCAGTAAAAATCACTGGCCTAGAAAAAAAAGAGTTTATCAGAAACTATGCAGGCCATTGACTCCAAGTCCTATGTCTTCATGTTTTGGCCAGCCTTGAGCAAATTCGGGTGGGTGACTGGAGTTGACTAAGACTTAACCATAGTTGATCTAGATGTCAATCGAGCTCTGCATGGTTTGACTAGCTAGTCCAATTGGATCAACCTAGCCCGGAGCATGTTTTCTTCAATCAAGTTTGAGAGTTACATCACAATTAATGAATAGCTTACAGGGATACAGGAGGATGTTTTGTTCAAATTTTATGTTTTGTTCAATGTTCAATTTTTATCTTTGCAGTAAGAAACTAAGCTAATTACGTCATCTTCCAGTTTATGTCCCAACTTAAATAACTGAAGACTGAAGCACATTAAGACGTATAAGCGCAACTCGTGGGTGGACCAAAGGACTCAGAGAAAATAGTAGAAAATAAAAGAATATGAACGTCTTCAAAGGAAAAACGGACGTGTTATTCAAATTGCAAATTAATTTAAGGTCACCACTCCCACTTGCCCCTTGTTGCCTCTTCTTCAATCTTTCCCATAATCTATTCTGATTTCCAAATGAAGATAACCTTGCGATGGGAAACTAATGCTGTCCCTGATGAATAATTAGGCTTGCTCTCTGTTTTCGAACACATTTTATTTATTCCGGTTGTGAAGACAAGGATTCTCACTCAGAAAGGTAAACTTAACCACTACACTAACCAAGAACCCCATGGAGAGAAAGAAGACAAGGAAAGAAGTTTCAGTTTTAGATGTAGGAGGAAAGCCCAGGAGAATTCATTCCAGGGAAAACCCACGCAATCAGCTGGGGACTGAAATTTGAAAACCCACGCAATCAGGTAGGGACTGAAATTTGAAAACCCACGCAATCAGGTAGGGACTGAAATTTGAAAACCCAATCCGCATGGTGAACCCGACGGGATTCAAACCGGGGTCCTATAGGTGGAAGGAGAGGAAAGTAACCAATGTTCCAATCCGACTTGCAATGGTTTACTTTGTTTGACATTGATTGGCAGGTTCCGAAGGAGGCAATGTAATTTTCTACTTTTGGTCTAACACAATACGAGAGAGCATGTGATATGTGAAGTCCACATTTTTTTTTTTTTTTAAGTGCGTATATCCTACCTAAATGTTTTGAAACTTTTAGACAGGGAGTCATATAAGTTTAACAATCAATTTGATATGTAAACTAGCTATATTCACCTCAAAAATTGTTTAGAATTAATGTAATCTCATAAGATAAACTGCTTAAAACCTCACATTCCAATTTCCAAGACGATGGATTACAAACAAATTAACTGAAAATCGCAACACAGTAAAAGTATTAAGTGGGTACATATATGTACATGTGTGAAGCTGTTTTTCAATACATGATTTGGCATACGAATTACCACAATTTAATACTGTGGGACTGAATGAAACTCACGTAGATTTTGTCGTGGTTATATCTGTGTTTGAGTTCATTCAGCAAGATACTTTCATCCAATCTCCCGAGAGAAGCCAAGTCGTCCGTTGTCCCGACAGGTACGTCCGGCTCGGCCATCGCACCGATTAAAGCCCGCTCGGCGCTAATTAGAAATAATTTCCGCTGATAAATTACACTGGTTGATTAAAAAACAGGAGATGGACAGTCGGGAGGTCGTTATTGATCCACGTTTTGGTGCTGCACTTTAGGTCGAGTCTGTCCGCAAACGGCTGCTGTAATTTGTTAACTCTGCATCACTAACTCAATTAAAGTTCATGTGTACTGTGTATGTTTATACCACTGGTTTTCTCGTGATATGATATCCCTGTGCTGAAGTAGGCTCTTATGTTTATTCAAAAGATTGTAAATTTATACACAAATACCGCGGTGACGTGCTCTGAGGCGATGGGTGCACGAAAATGAAGGTGGGTGCGGACAGACGACTGTCGAGTTAACAACATTCAGGAGAATTAACATAACAATACCGCACGTAATACATTGTCAAATAGACGATGAGCGGTCGACCGTATCGTCTGCGATCATGCACTTATTTTTAGCTGAAAAGTTCGCTCTTTATCTTGGGGTACTTGATTGGCTGATGGACGGGTTGATAAAAGAACGAAAGCAGTGATTGGTCCACTCTTTCATCCAATATCTAGGGGGATTCCTCCGTCCGTGAGCTACGGAGTAGTGGTGTCCGGAAAAGGAAATGCGGGTAAAACTTTCCAAACATAGCAAGTTATTTATGGAGTTCAATATTTCCGAGAAAAAGGCAAAGTGACTATATAGTAACATGCGTCACGTTGCAAACCGAATGGCATAGTGGTAATAAATTATTAGACATCAAATTTAGTTACCCAAGCTGGTGCGATGTTTCCTTTGAGATACTTTGCCGACTATATAATTCAGATTCATGTTCAGATTCAGATCAAGCCAAAAGGTTAAATGTAAATTCGTAAGTGAACGACTGCATTAACATGATTTAACTTTAGGGAGGTTTTCACTTCTCGGTCTAGGTTTTTAATGGGCTTTAAAAAAAAACTGTCCTCATCATCATTACTAAGCATTAATCACCCCAAGCTTTTGTGATTTTAGGGGAAAACAAAATCTAAATTGTGATACACGAATTACCATAGAAACGAAGTGTCTTTTTAACCCTGCTTATAATGATGGCTTTCTGGATAAGTCCCTTTTGGAAGTGGACCACTGGACACCCCAGCCCCCCCCCCTATTTACACACTCCGAACGAAAATGAAGACCAGTTCTGATGACAAACTGTTAATAAATATTTGTTTTATTACATATACATTACATATGAGTAACACAAGTGCCACTAGACTGTTTATAGCTCCATAATCCCATACACATTCTGAACTTTATCTCAATGCAGTGCTATTAGTGACTGTGAACATCATTTTGTTCTCACTCAGTAATGAACCATCGTGCACGTTGCAGACAACAAGCGCCACACAAACAATGCATTTTTCCTTATAATTACTCTATGTAAACTGAATGCAACATTTCAATTCACAAACTGTGATCTCTAAACAATTGACTTGGAAATGAGTTACAGCACCGGGCCCAATTTCATTGAGCTGCTTAAGCAGATTATTATTACTTAACAGTTTTCGGCTTAGCAAAAATTGTGCACAGTATCAGTCAAAAATGGTACATGTTACATAGTTTTTGGCTGATAACCATAATGTGACATAAAGCATAATGTTGCTTAGCTACTTGTTGTGCTTAAGCAGCTCTATGAAAATGGACCCGGGTCATGTTGGCAACATTAACTGCCACAACTGGTTTGATTAGATTTTGGCATTTTTAAGTTCGAACAAAGATTATCACATTATAACCAGCCTACTGTCTGGCTAATATTTTCTAGAACAAAAATAGTAGGCCTTATTAAAACAAATCTGACTGCATTTCAACAGTTTATTTTGGGTGCAATTTTCATAAAGCTGTTCAGTGCATACATTTGCTCAGCAAAGGAAAGTGTACTAGCCACCTTACTAAGCACTCTTTGCTTACATAGCTACAGCACAGCTATTTGGTGCTAACCTTGTAAGCAGAAAACTGTTCCAGTAAGCGCAGAATTCCAAAGTTAGCAGAGCCATTAAACTGACCATTTACTTATGACAGGTTACAATTGGTTTTCTGCTAAGCAAATGCATTTTTCAGCAACATTTTCTCCTGAACATTTTACGACAAAAGATCCTGCTCATTGATAAACATAAACAGCAGAAATGCAACATCAACAACAGACCCCTTTTATATGAGGGCAAAAGGTCAAACAGCAACCTCACTGAGGTCAAAGGAAGCCACTCTCATTGGCTGAGAGTTGTGCGTTGCGAGTGCGTGTGTGCATGTTTCTATTGTTTGACCTCGACAGTGTGATAACAGACTACGCATGGGGTTTATAGGCCAATTGCATGATGCCACACTCTCGAACAGCGCCCTCACTAAGGCCAAAGGAGGCAGCTCATTGGACGATAGCTGTTCTTTGTGCTTAAAACTGATGTGTGCATCATACCAGCTCTGTTGCACGACGCCCAACCTGTCTGCCGTAGGGAGTCAAAATGTACACAAAGGAATTGACTCCCCAAATGGTACAAATGGTTGGCCTGCATTGTGTGAAAGTGTGTTCTATGTCATGTAAGGAGTCAATTCGCCGTATTTTTGACCACGTGAGGGCGTATGTGGATAAATTTCACATGATGAAAAACAAGTAAACAAGCAGGGTTTTTTCACTTTTTTATCGCTATTTTTTATGTGTTTCTTCATTGGTGCAAGAAAACTACAAACAGGCAATTATAATAAGCTAAAACTGCTATTGTGATGCAAGACATTCCCTGATGACAGCGCCCTCATGCGGTCAAAATTATGGTCAATATGTCAAAAGTAAAAACTAGACAAAAACATAATCCATTATTTACAGAGACATTGAGCCAATGTAATGTAAATTCTTATATTTGCTTTCATTATAAAATTGTTGGATAAAAGCCCGAAATAATGTTTCAACTTTTTTATTGCAAAGTCATATCGACACAAGCACAGTGTGATCCTGCATCATCCTCCATCAACTTCTAAACTACAATAATGTGATGAATATTGGGCGATTTTAAAATTCCACTCTTCAATCCATTTCCTGGTAAAATGAAGTCAAAACAGTAAATGTGAATTACTTAACAAAATTACTGATACAAAAATGGTTTACACTAAAAAGAATTCAATACAAATGTTTATATAAAAGCTTATACTTGCAGATCGTATGCCAACACACATTTTGAAAAAAAAAAAAAAAAAAAAACTGTCATAAAATGCACACTACATGAAGCTACAATGATGCACAAAAAGAAGGACATACAAAC
This sequence comes from Pisaster brevispinus, assembly GCA_023634235.1. Lineage (NCBI taxonomy): Eukaryota > Metazoa > Echinodermata > Asteroidea > Forcipulatida > Asteriidae > Pisaster > Pisaster brevispinus. The sequence goes on from JAMKCF010000011.1 coordinate 5,589,592, forward strand.
CCAAAATATACATGTTTAAAAATTATCTCACATATTATTTGTAAACTAAGGCAAAAAACTAACAAAAGTTTACTTCAAAACGATTGTCAAATCTGGAGTTTGATCACGTTTTGAGTATCATTTTTCAGCATTAAAAAAATGATCAACACTCAAAACTTGTTTAAATTAAATTTAAAAAATCACAAAATAAGCACCAAATTCTAATAATCCAAGGCACGGTTTAAATTCCTGTCTAAATTTCCCAGGTGTTATAAACCAGCACCAGTATCAAGTGGGCAAATTGTCTTTGCAATTTCTAAATGGGCACGAGGGGGGGGGGGGTAGCAAGTAAACAAATACAAGAGAAACCACTAAAAGCAAATATAAAAGAACGTCAAAAATACAGCTTAAATAACTACACTTTGTATTTACAATATTAGTTTGGTTTTGGTTTTTTGTTTGTGTTTTTTTTTAGTTTGTAGAGAAATATCATTTCAGATTTAATAAATATACTTTTAGCATTCTAAAACACTGATTTGAATACACTGCCGTTTTGTACATTGAGTTTTATATCTACAGCTAATTTATTGTCTTCTTTCTACCAAGTTCTCTGAGACATATAGGCGATACAAAACAAAAGGAGGTTGTCGCATCGTTTGTTTTTTGGGGGAACATGATTGCAAAATGAACTCTTTTAGGACATGCTGCCATCTTCATCATGAACCCTGTGTGCAGCAGCAATAATGAATACAGATTCTCACTAAACCCAAAAGGGATCTGACTTATTTACCCTCTCTAGCCTCAGTCCAGTAAACACTGATTTGAATGGGTGAACTGAAAAACAAAACGGATGCTTAATGATGACCGTTTACTCTAAGCGCTCAAGAAGCATTTCTTCATCTAGCACATCAAGTATAACAGCTAAATTTAGGTTTTTTTTAAACCCTTTTTTAAAACCATGCTCCTTCACTGGCTGACGCTCTGTCAGTTAATTTTAAAATGGGCACCTTCGGTCTTCAAACATGCAAACAGAGCCTAAGCCAGATTGGAATCCATGCTGCTTCAGCTTCTGCACCAGCTAAGGCTCCATCAGTTAACTTAAAAATGTGCATCTTTGGCACTGGGATTCAAACCGGCAGACAGAGGCTAAGCCTGATTTAAACCTAGAGCCATGGTTTTGAGAGGGCCTTAGAGTTGCCCAAGACCTAACGCTTCTTTTTATTCACTATTTTTAAATACAGTTATTGTCCCCAAAATGAAAGCACTTGAAGCGAGAGCATATCTCATGTAATTGGTGTTTGAACCAGATTTCCATCGAGAAAAGAAAACAAATGAAATTGGGGATTTAAACATCCCTTTCACCAACTAACCACTAAGTCTACATTGAAATAATAAAGTAAATAATAAATATGACAATGTATTTACATGAACACAAAGAGTTTGGAAATGATTATAGATGTATACATAAAACTTGCCAAGTTGTTAAACCGCGAACTGTAAATGCTGTTTCAGAAAATATGTAATTTAACTGTTTTTATGGTTGATGGTACAGCTGAAGTAGCAATGTTTGACCTAATAGTGAAGTTTAACTGTTCCCAAATAAAAAACAAAAAACAAAAGCCTGGTTCATATTTATGCAAATTGCAAAAGAAAAAGACTTTTCTTGAGTCACAATTGGAAAAAAATGTGTACAATTGTTTACGTCACAAAAAATTGCTTCACATTCGGTCTCACGTTAAGTATAAACCAGGCTTTAAATACATAGTAATCACACAACTTTTCCGCTTGTAACTTCTGCCAGTTTCCAAATCACACATTTCGATCATCATGGATTCAACTGAAATCTCATTTAGATAAAACAAAACCTTCTTGATTACTTAAATAAATAAGTGAACTATGAAATGATTAATATAACTGAGGTAATTCTAGGCATCGCCATCTTAAAAAGTATAGTAATGAGTTAAAGCATACAAAAAGAAAACGTTACCTACGTAAAAGAATTATCAACCTTTGGCTCTCAGTAATATTTTACATCTTCAATTCAGGCGGCCATGATGTTAATAACACACTTTGTAAAAAATGAAAGTTTATACTAAAAACAAAATCTGAAGAAAAACTGGTCCGCTTTGAATATGTACTCCATACTTTAAAAACACAATAATTTTAGTTAAAATAATTAATGGTAACCAAGTATAATAAGTAGGTTTTTATGACTGAAATGGCAAAACAGCGGAGTTGACTGAATGTTAAACAACCCATCCAATGCCGTGTAGTATCATCAACAGCAACCTTTTGTCACTTTAGTTTTTGCATATTGGCACCATGTCCCGCAGGAGTGATTTTTTCATTCTTGTTTGTTTGAAAGTCATTTTAAAGTTGACTGAAATCCTTTGCTGTCAAGATTAAACAGTCAATCCAGACACAACTCAATATAAAACTACTGCCTTTCCTGAGACAAAAAATGGCGCCAACATTGAGTCAGTTTAGAATTGGATGCACCATAAATAAAACGGCTGCCAAGGTTCAATTTCATTGAGACACTAAGCAAACAAATTAGCTAAGAGAATAATAACCAGCCAAAAATGGAAATATAACCGTCCAAAATACTTAGTTCTGTGTACTGTTTATGACTGATTCAACACTGATTTTTCCTTATTAGCACTCTGCACTAATGCTAAAATAGAAGCTAAAGTACCCGTGTCTCAGACAAACGAGTCAAATTTCACTAACATACACACACGAACATGTCCACGTTTTATGTTTACTTGTGTGTAGGCCTACTGACTACACTACTAGTGCAGTTTGGCGCGTCGATGATGCGGTGATTGCACAAGTGGTGGAATGTCTGTCTGACCACCGGGTATTTTGAGCAAAAGTGCAGAGAGCTATAATAATTGGGCCCGGGTCCCCAATTTCATTTCAGCTCGGAACAATCCGGGACTAATTTCATTGAGCTGCTTGAACGCAAAAATTTGCCAAACACAAAACAATTGTGCTTACCAGAATAAGGTTTAACCCAAAATACCACCTCATTCGTACCATTTGAAAGTGGTGTCCTGCTTATTTTTGCTAAAGCACTCTTGTACGTCTCTATGAAATTGGGCAAAGAAAACCGAGTTATTGTCCGGGCCCAGTTTCAAGAAACTGTTATGCAAAGAACTAAATTGTTCTGCTTAGCAAAAAAATATAAGGGAACCAGTCTCAAACTTTATACATTACTTCCTATTTTCAGGCTGGTAATCTATTTCTACTTAGCAAGGTTTTCCTTTCCTAAGCACTTTTTTGTGCTTAACAGCATTATGGCTCTGCTTACTTTTGAATTCTGCGCTTACGGTCACCACTCTCTGCTTACAATGTAAGCGCCAAATTTCTGCATTAGCTGTGTAAGCAAAGAAAGCTTGGCAACGTGAAGTACAAACATGGACAAGCGAAAGTTCATTGCTAATCTGTAATATACGCTTACAGTTAAGCTTGGATTTTATGCAACTGTAAACACCAGTTAACAGTAAGCAGAGCCATGAAGTTGGGTAAATAGTTTGGTGCTTTCAGTTAATTTATATCTGCATAAGAAATTAAAATTTTGGCCCAGAAAGTGAAACAAATTTGTTGGTCTCATGCACTTGTTTTTAACGAGCACAAACTTTGGTATAATTCAAACTAGCACATCTGTTTATACATCATATCTACACACTTGCACCAGTTTCTAGGTGAAATTTATAACAACATTAGATTTTCTTTCTTAACATTAAAACAGCTGCCAGAGTCAGAATAAAACCCACCTTTTTTTTTGAAGCTTCAACTTCAAAAGAGGGTCATGAACTTATTCCATCATTAACCATTTACCATGACACTTTGAAAACATCCCCCTAAACCAGACACCCTGACCCCACCCCACCCCCAAAAAAATTAGAACGATAAACAAACTAATAACAATAATATTACTAAATAAACAAATCAGGGGTATGCTTAACTTTTTGCTGTACACCTTGCAATCCTGTTATTTGTGTTGTACATATGCTAGACTTTCAACCTTTTCTAAGGTTTTACAAACAAAATTAACCAAGGTGATTTAAAAACACTGAAAGTAATTTTTAAAAATGTATTTATGTATTTATATACTTCATTTGATTTGATTTATATTCTTCAAAAGAAATCTTTCCCTCTTTAGTTTTATGACAAGTTTTCTATTCCTCATTGTTCATTAACTTATTGACTGATTAATTAATTGATTGATTGATTGACTTGTCCATTTGGGTGGGTAGGTGGGAGGGTGGGCGGGGTAGAGTGTCATTTTTGGCTCCTTTTTAAAACTAAACATTTCCTGAGTTTCTACAACAATGGGTTTTCTTATAAAACTTGAAAACCCTCAGCTGTTGCGACTCCCGCTTTCCTTTCTTTTCTACATTTCCATGCTTTACTTTTTATACTCGATCATAGCGCACACTAAAAAATTAACAAAAATTGAGTTTAGCTTTAAAACAAAACAGATAAACAAACAGATTTCGTAATGGCAGGAGTAAGATTGTTTCAAATCATGGTGACTTCCAAAGAATTAATTATAATCAAACTGTTTTCCCGCGAGTACAAAAGAATATCGAAAATAGACAGAATACCACGCCTGTTACAGCTATCGATGCGTACAACATTACATCCAACTGTTCAAATAAATAAATAAGGTATAACATGCCAAAGAAACACTAGTTGATGTTGCCGCTACAAACAAACAACACGCATTATGCACCAAGTCAATTTCTCTCTTTCCTCGCATGTTACTGTGGTACAAGAGAATTAATTTCAGAGCTCCTTCCACCACGCAAATAATCAAACAGGGATGAAATATGCATCAAAGCACGTCACCGCTTAATTACAATGCTCTAATAATATGAACATGGCATCATGCTCATTTATTAAACACACTTTGTCACCGTGAAGGAAAGAAGAGAAAGAAGGACCACAAAAAAAAAAACCCAGGTGATGGATGTAATCCCTCTGGTGGTGAATAAATGATGATGGAATGAAGTCGGGGCTCAACTCCACACAGCGTCACGGCCAATGTCGCTCTCTGCCTTAAAGCGCATCATGGACAAAATTAGTAATTGTCAAGGACCAGTATCCGCACTTTATGTGGCCAAATAGTTCATGAAGTAACAGACCTGTGAAAATGTAGGATCATCCGGTCATTGGAGTTATGAGAAAAGAGTACAGTTAAAACAACCTGGTATGTTTTCGCTGTAGTTTTGGGTTGAACAAAGAAAAATCGACTAGAGTGGGATTTTGAACCTACGACCTCTGGATTAATAGCCGGCTTGACATGCTTTAGACGGACAAGTTTCGCACTCGCGAGATCAAAACAACATTTTTTTTACTATTTCTCAAAAACAAGAGCGTTTCAGGCAAAAGTATTACGAAGGGATTTTTTTCACCATGACCATCTTGATACCATGTAAGTTATGTGCAAATCTGTAAACATTAATTTTTTGTTTAATCTTAGCGATGTTGTGCACAACCTTTAAGCTATACAAACATGTACATGGATTTTTAAAACCCAATACAAACTGTTACAAACGTTACTTTCCACAGGAAAAATAGCATTTTCTCTTTTACTTTTTAAGCTACACATAATAATTTACAGTTTTAATGTTTCTCCCAGGCAGCAAAAAACAGTAAGTGACATGACATTTTGACCCTAGTAGAGTCTTTCTCAAAGGCTAAATGACAACAAAACACACTCCAGGCTGTTATACAAAATATACATTCTTAAGGATCCTACTTTTTTTTAGGATCATGGGCACAAGCCCTGTAGGTTTCTAGATGCCCCCCCCAACCTATCATTTACATTTGTCTAAATATCCATTGTTTTTATGTATGCCATTTACATGAGTGGAAAATAAACCAACCAACCAAAATAGTGGCACTACCTTTTGTTTTGGAAACTGAGCATTCATTCAAAAATCTTTTCCGTTTTCCAGAAACATCACAAAAACACATTTTGAAAATGTCACAGAAATTCAAACAAAGAGGGATTTTCGGGGGTGTTTTTTTTTAGGAGGGAGGGGGTGTAATTTTTAGAAGTGTTTAAGGAAACAACCTCTTGCACTTCATGTTTCTATGTGCTATAGGTGACATGTGAGCAACCAAAGTTAGTTCAACCATTTTGGGGAGTCAAAAACGAGAGTAATTTGAGTGGACATATTTCTCAGATAGATTTATGCTTGTGCAATGCCTTACACTACCAGAGATTTCAATGACTTACAGGTAAATGAATTACATTTTAACCTTTCCTACACGAATTGCATTTACGCATGCATACAGACACTAATGGTTTGCAAACACCATAGAGTTGTACACTAGGCAGATGCACAAACACATGTACGTCATGCCACCATCAGCCCAAGTACAAAAAGGCACGATGTCCCCTCATTTTGACAACAAGTAGTGTTAGTGCACACGTGCGATGTGCAATTTACATATTTCTTTAGGGAAGGCTAACTTGATGGGGTTGACATTTGACGTAATCTTTATGCATTGACGTCAACTTAGAGGTAAAGCGTCGATGAATCGATGGAAACGAACAGCTATATGTGCGCCGTGGCATGCAGGAGGGGCCAATGAGCTTCCGTCTTTAAACCTCTGTGCGAGTGCTCTTTACTCAAGTGACGACATATGCACAAATTCTATTATCTAATGATGCACCACCTCTTTCATATTACAAGTAAAAAAGGCCAAGAACTTTTCCACTCTTGAATTAATCACTTTTTGTGAAAGAAATCAACCATGGTGACTTTCACTTTGATAAATTATTGAGGAATGTAAGTGCAACTTGAACAGCACAATTTGAAGTACAGTAGCTCTTTGTCATCTAATTTCTTACAAATATGGACACTATGATATGGGTCCTTCATTTATGTCTACCAAACCCTCTGTTGCTTACTTGAGTACATTGCAAGCTCTGACTAAACATTAAAACAGTCAAAACATTAAGAAACAAAGTAGTTTGCCTTGTTCATAACATACGTGTACAGCCCGAACGTGGATGACTATCAAAACGCCTGACCACCCTCCCGCCCACAAAAAAAGCCCCAAATAAATAAATAAATAAATCCACAAGAGTAATAAAGGGACTGGATACTATACCCAGTACTGGCTCTTTTTAAGAGTAGGTTTCTTGGTCCCACAATGGTCCATAACTTCTTGATCACAGCTGTCCCATCTGTTGCCCACTCCGTGGCCTGAACCCCCCGAGTGTACTGTTCCATTGGAATTCAGAGTCACAAACGATGAGCCTGGATCGATGTAGCGGGGCGAGGGTGGCCTGCCAAGTGCCGTCACGGTAACTTGCGGAACGAATGCCCCTGGAATGGGTAACGGGCGATTAAGTGTCATTGGGGGCGTCCCATTTAAGGAGCCCGTACTGTGATGGTCTGGGACATTACTCATGACCTGTATAGTGGGCATGAGCCCAGTTTGCCCAGGACCCGCCTGTGCACCGGGATAAGGGCCAATATCTGGTTCTGGATACGGGCTCTCCCGGCCGGATACATGTTGTTTCTCCTTCCTGTGCGATCTCCAAATCAGAACAAACAAGATGAGAATGACGAATATGATGATGATGATGACTGGAATGATTACGAAGATCGGGTTGAATCCTGACGTTTCGAATGATTTCGCCGCGGGTGTATTACCGCTGGGTGTGATCGGGGTCGTGACCTCTCCCCTCGTCTCCCCCACCGGCTTTATGCCAAAACGTATTGTATTCAGTTTTCTTGTGATAGCAGGCTGGTTGGCCATTATTGTTGAAAGTGCAGGTGTTGTCAGTGGTACCCTCTGAGGCTCAATTCTTACAGAAAATGTAACAGACGCTGGTTGAACCTCTTTTCCGCTCAGCACAAAAACAAAGCTGTCGTTCAAGTTCTCCCCGGCATCCAGATGCAAGTAATCTGCCACGAACAACACTTGAGAGTTGGATATGTCCGAATACGAGAACTTGCTTATGGCAAGATTTGTTGTTGAGTTCAGGATGAGTCCTCGCTGCGGTGATGCGACTATTTCAATGTCAAGATCATCGCTGACTTTTTGTGCCAATTCCGCAGCGTTCAAATACTCTGGCGTCAGTGGTAATGTGTCACCAGTTGTTATGTTCATCACTCGAACGACTATGGCTGGTTCTACACAGATTGTTACATTGAGACCCCCAACTGCATTGTATTCGTCATAAGCGATGAACGTCACTTGATCCGTGTCAGAGGAAAAATCAGTTTGGGAATATTGCACACGTTCCTCGTTGAGCTCTGCCTGGGAGAAAGACTCCCGAGCAGCCCCATCCACAAGAATGACTCCAAACTCTGGCGGAATGGAAACATTGAAGCTGACCTTCTCTAGATTATTGTTGCTGGTCACGTTGAAGGTCTTTGGTGCGATTACTGCCAGGGAGTCTCCTTGAAGGACAGAAATGTTTCCAGCGACAGTCACGTCCAGTACCGCTGGTTGCACTATGATGCTGAATTGTTTAAATTTTTTACTGGCTCCATCGGTCACCTGAAATGCGAAACCCCCAGATAAGCTACCCCCGTTGTGCACAAAAGTTACCTCTCCATCATTGATCTGTTTCTGGGTGAAGGTGTCCAACTCAATGCTGGGATCCTCTGTCGAAACGAGTCTCCCGTTGGCTGGACTGCTTATGAGCTCGTAGCTGATTTCCTCTGGAGGATTGTCAGCGTCCACCGTGTTCAAATCGCTCATTGAGAGAGTCTTTTGAGCGCCCTGAGTGATGTACATGCTCAGCCCACGAGTGACAACTCGGAACGGCTGATCGTTTATGGGATCAATGGTGATGACAAACTGACCGCTGTAGGTCAGGACCTGCTCAGCGAAACCAGGGGCAGCGGCCATGATAGTAAAGTTGAAGGAGTCCTGCCTCTCATCAGAGTGGTCATGTATGTACTGTATCCCATCTCCACTGAGGTCGTCTTGCAGGAAGGTAGAAAACACAGTTATCTCTTGGTCAGATTTTTTCAGGACCCCGTGGCTTGGCAGACTGAGGATGTTGTACTCAAAGATGGACTCTGAAGCTCCTAAGTCCGCGGCTAATAGAGCAATGTTTAGCTGATCACCAGTGATGGAAACAGTGCCACCTTCTATGACCTCAATACCGAGATTTAAAACCGACGATGGCTCGGTTGTTTGCCCGATTGTTGTTGGATTTCCCGTGGTCATCATTTGCGTGGTTGAAGCAACTTCTTTCTTACCAACAGTAATTTCAAAGGTCTGATCAGTAAGATTCTGAGAGCGAGGCAAGTGAACGTCGAAAGAAAATTGATCCCCAGTGACGGGGGATTCCAAGATCTGCTTGTAGGCAACAACATTTCGGTCAATCTGATCCTGGGTGAACGTGGAGATCTGTGCGAAACTAAAAAAATCTTCGTCGACTTCGTCTCTGTCGATGATCTCAACAATGATACCGTGCTCTGGACTCTTACTAAGCCAGAAGGTGATTGGCCGGCTCATGTTTGTTACCGGCTCTTCATTGGTCACAACCTTTAAGTGGTCCGCCGTGATTGGCTCAATAGAGTTTGGCTCCACGTATAACATCTGATTCGTTTGCAGGGTTATTACAAGAGGCTTGGCAGTGATGCTGAAAATCTGTTGGATTGTTGAGTGGACACCGTCACTGACGGTGAAGCGGAATCCGCCGGTATTGGAACCTGGAAGATTCAAATAAAGTTTACAAACTATAAGTAAGAATGACAACAATTCAGTAGTATAAATTAATGATGGTGCAAAAACAAAGACAACTCTCTTCAAGCAATGCAGAGTACTTTCTAAAACAACACAAACAATTGTTTTACAAAAATCTTTTACAACAAAAAACATCAAACCAACCTGAATGCACAAAGATGACTTTGCCTTCCTCCAAATCAGCTTGGGAGAAACTGAGTATGGGTTCATCTGGATCAGGCAGTTTGGCGATGTACCCATTGGTCGGGGTTGTCAGAACAAACATCAAATTCTGGTCGTCAGTATCCAAGTCCATGGCACTGAGGATTTCAGTGGTCACTGTAGATTCTGTTCCGATGAATGTGGTAAGGCCATCATTGGCGGTCACTTCTGGAATTTGGTCGTTGACTGGTGTGACTGTTACATTGATAGTGTAAGGTAGACTAGTCTTCCCGGTCTCCGAAGAGTTAGCGATGATTGTGAACGAGTCTGATAGTGTTTCGCTTCCATCGTGCACGAAGTAGATGAACTCATTTGTAAGGTCTTGCGTACTGAAGCTAGTGAGACGCTCTCCAGCGTTTCGGGTGGTTTCAAGAGAACTGTGAGCAGGCTGTTGCTGAATGAAAAAATCAAAGAACTGTTCTTGGTAGTAGGGGTGACTAATCTCGATAATCTCGTTAGTGATGAGTTTGGAGCCGCCTTCAGGAAGTAAAATATCTTCAACTCTAAGGGGGACGATAGTCGGTGCAATCTCCACGTTGAAGGTGAGATTGGAGACTTTGACAAAACCATTGTCGACCTCGAAGGAGAACCTGTCGTTCCCGCTCCCTGATTTGGTCTGGATGTACTGCAGTCTGTTGCGGTTTACGTCAAGTTGGGTGAAACTCTTGATCCCCTCAGCGGCTTGTCTACGTCTCCGTTTGGAGGACAAAGGCTCCTCTGCCAGTTGAAGAATGCCATATTTCGGGGGAATGGTCACAGTGAAAACAATCTCAATAGGTAAGTGGTTAGGGTGAGTGACTCGAAGGTGGTAGCGATCAATGGTGACAGCCTTCCCTTGCTCCACCACCAGGGGTTTAAACTGGTCCAATACAGGCGGCTTCTGATGGTCCTCCAAATAGATCCGAATATTAAAAAAGCCTTTCTTTGTCATTTGTTTGGCACGGATTGTGAAATTGAAGCCGTCTAGCATAGCGGTGCTGTTGTCGTGTTGGTAGGTAATTCTGCCAGCTTCCAGGCTCTCCTGGTTGAACATCATCACCGGGTTGCCTCTGAGAAGCAGCTTCCCGTGCAACGGCATGGTAGTTATCACAAACTCAATCCTCTTATCTTTGATCCCGAGGTTTGTTTCTGCACTCAGATTGTACGAATTCAGGGCGACTGAAGCACCCCGGGAAAGCTTCAGACCTGTGTTGTTCTGAAGTCCAACAAAAGGATCCGATGCCTCTATATCCATGAAGACGGAAGTGTAACGGCTGAGGTCATTGTCAAAGACGAAGAATAACATCTGTCCAATCGTCTCCCCTCCATTTTGCTTAAACACAATCATACCGTCTTTGAGTTGCCTCTGGGTGAATCGATAAACACTGGATTCATTCTGAGCGTAAATCAGATCGCCCACACGGGAGTTTTGCCTCCTATACTCAATGTTGTCATCGTCGAAGTCGGTGTCTCCATCCGAAAAGAGCAAGTTCTGATCGGTGAGTGGGGTCTTCCCATTCTTAACAACTTTGAAGAGACGGTTCACGATGACCACAGGTTCATGATCATTCACCAACAGGATCTCGATGGAGACATCACCTTCATGGTCAAGGGTCCTTCTCGTTCCTGACAGGTCAATGTAGGTTGCCGTTGTTGTAAACTTAAAGCTGTCAGTCTCTGTTTCCGAGCCATCATGTTGGTAGAACAGCAAGCCATTCATCAGGTCGTAATTCAAGAAGTTCATCACCTCGTTGGAGCTGACCTCCAAGGTGCTTGGATCCACCAGAAGCAGTTCTCCGTGAGATGGATCCTGGGTGATGGTGTACATAAAGTCAGTGACATTGCCAGCCGTAACTGAGAACTCATCTAGTGCAATGCTATGTCTTGCTCCCTCCTGAACAACAAATCCCGTATTTGTAATAACCATACTTCGGATGTCTGGTATGTAGGCAATAGTGAAAGACATCACAGAGCTCTGCACATTCTCCACTGATGCTCTAAATAGGAACGTGTCATTAAGAGCATCCTTTTCCTCAGGGTTCAGTGCGTAACCTATGACCCCAGCAATGATGTCATCCTGTGTGAAGAAGCCTCCATCTTGTATTGGGCCTTCTGGCTGCTTAATGAGTTGACCTTTGCTCGGGGGTCGAATCAGGGTAAAAGTCACCGGGGATGGCGTTAGCGGAAGCTGTACGCTGGCTGAAAGGTTGTGTTGTGTAATGACACCCTGCCTTACGATATCCAGAATCAATCCAGTGTTGTTGATCACATCGACAGAAGTTACAATAATCCTCACTGGTACTGTGACATCTAGGCTGGTGTCCTCGCTGGAGGCGATCAGACTTATCCGGTCATTCCAAATGGACCTCTGCACATTGGACACAGTGGCTGTGTAGCGTATGATACCTTCCTCAATCTCGCTCTGAGTAAATCGGAAAACATCCGACCACCAGTTCTGCAACTCGAATCGTTGCAGTTTACCGTACCGCAGGGCATCCGTCACGCGGAAGGCGACTACATACTGGTCTTCGGGATCGTTCGTGGCTACATGGAGTACCTCGGGGCGGATCACAGCGGAGGATCCTGGGTTCAGTTTTAGCACGGTGTTATTCACGATGGAGAGTTCAAGGGGCACAGCATCGATTCTGAAGGAGTACAATGGGCTCTTCTCTTGCCCATCCGAAATGCGGATGACGATGCGGGATTTGGTGTTCAGTCCCTTGTGTACATAGGATACACACTCTTGGTTGATGTCTTCCTGGGTGAACGAGACAATGCTCTTTCCTGGATTGTTGGTGTCTTCAAAGAAGCCAACATTTTCCTGTTGGTTGATGATGGTGAAGACAAGATCGCCGGGACTGTTATCAGGGTCAATGGCCTCAAGAAATGAACTGTGTATTGGTTGGATCGCACTTTGAATCATGCGTAGTGTGGCGTCATCAGCAAGGGCAATACGTGGGACGTCGTTGACCGGTGTAATGTCGATCCCCAGGGTGAAATTTACCCCACCCTGCAACACCTCAGGGATTGCAATGTTCTTTCTGAGGACTTCGACTTTCATGGTAACTGTGTCGTGGAAGTTCTCCGAGCCATCATGTATATAGAAGATCTTACCCCCGCTCAAATCCAGCAGCGTGAAAACACTTGAATCGTCGTCACGTCTGAGGACGCTGTTTTCAATCCGTCCATATTGAGGGCGCTTTGAGATGTGAAACAGAAGCTGTGACTCGCGTATCCCTCGAGAGCGTAGCTTCAGGTTCAAGTGAATGTTGGTTGTCGTCACAACGCTGCGGCCTCCTTCCTCCAAGGTAACCGGCACGAGGGAGAAAATATCGTTAGGCCTTTGACTACTGGTAATGATGGGATCAGTCTGGATTGGCACAATGGTTTCTATCAAGGGGTTATCAGTGGTGTATTTCTCTGCTTCGGTGATACGAATGATTTCCAAGCATTCCTGGGTGATACACTCGCAGGTGAAGCTGTCCAGCCCGGTGTCTGAGCATGTCTCCTTCCATGAACATGGACTGCCTGTGCATGGAAACTGGTACAGGCAGCCGATCTCGATGCCGTGAGTGACGCGAGAATCACCCAGGGTGAACTGCTCCCCGTTGACTTCCACGTCTCTCAGACAACCCTGGAAAGAGCCGCCACTGCTGGCATGAGTGACTGACCTGAGGTCACTCCGGAAGGCCTGAGACCGTGCTTTGTGGACAACGCCGCCGACATGAAGCATACCGGTGAGGTCTAGGGTCTCGGAAGAGTCCTGCAGTCTTTTATTTTCAGGCTCGTAGTCGATGCTGATTCTTAGCTTGGCGGGTGTGATTTCTATCTTCACCCAATGCCAGTTGCCGTCGTTGATAGCAACATCGGACGTGAAGTCTACCTCATTGCGTCCGCGATTCATCAACACGCGTATTCTGCCACCAACGACTTCAGCCGCTATGAATTCATCTTTGCTGCCGCTGCTGAACATCAGGAGCCCCAGAGGCGAGGTGGTCTTCATCCAGCAGGCAAAAGACCCATGGGTTCTCATCTGCCACCGCGGGTACATCACAAACGCTGTCTCTTTGATGAAGCTGATGGGAGAATCCGGCGCCGCTTCAAACTCCTCACTGCAATCCCAGGTGATGTCATTCACTGTGCTTCTCCTATCAGCCGCAGTGGCATTGAAGACCAAGATGTTGTTGTATGTGACATTCTCAATGCAACCCCGAAAGAAGCGATCTACAGATGATAACTGGGGCAATTTCCTGCCACCTGTTCCACCGATATAAATTCCTTCCTCTATATTCAGCGTGTTTGCCCCCCCAAGAATCCTCTCCTCTTGGTGAAGCAATCCATCGACATAAAGCTCTGCCCAACCATTGGCTATCTCAAGCCTGATGCTGTGCCACTTCAAGTCGTTCAACTTCTCTTTGGAAAGCGATTGCATCTGTAGCTCGCCACCACCCAACTCCAGTCTGGCCTCGATGAACCCCGACTTGAGCTGAATAATGCAGTAGTCCGTGTCCCCGAAGGCTAAGAAGAGGAGGCCCTTGGATCGGCTCGTCCTGAGGATGAGTTGGATGCTGGTATCTGACGAGGCCTGGGAGAGTGGTAAGTAGACATGACTTGTACCGTAGAAGGAAGCTGTAGACAAACAACAAAAAGATACAAGAATAAATTTAAGTTGGCCATGACGGAGTTTTCTTTCTCAATACATCCACACAGATCGTGTTTCATCAACGCATTTTGCATTTTTTTTGGGGGGGGGGCAGAAATAGAACCTGCCTTTAACATCCTGCCATTGTACAGTTTTAAGACCACTGCCCATACGTAGTAGTACATGAACTACAAATACGTTTTTTAATTCCTTTTCAACAGAAAGGACACATACAGTGCAGAGGAGACAAAACACATGAAAGTGCACATCTTCAGGGTGACCAGCACTATACACTGCGTTGCACTGTGCACTGGCTCATTCTTAAGGTCATGTTACTTAAGGCAATTGTTACAGGCAACATGAAGGCATCCAACTACACACTCATGCAAATGAAACACTTTTCAACCAGTATCGCACTGTTACTAAAAATGTCATGTGAGAATTTGGCAAATTGTCTTTCTTCTTCGCAATTGCCTGTAACCGTTTGCCTGTAAATTGCTGAGTGTGATATAGACCTCACTGTTGTAGAAACACAACTGTATAATTATGAGCAGTAAGTTGATAAACCAAATATGATTCCAGCTGGCTGGTGATGACAGAATAGTGAAAGTTGTTTGAGTGTCTCGCTTCAAAGTGTGCTGAATTATGCAAACTGTATCCCTCTGTCATTTTTTGTACTTCATAAATTTGTTTGACATGTAGACGTTTTGCAAAAAAACGACAAGTAGCAGGTGGTGTTTGTGTGGACATAACGCATACACAGATTACATTCTGCATTCTGATTTATTCCTGCATAAGAGACTTAGTAGACAGATCCCGATAGTTGCAATATTTACGGACAACTTGAGCTTCTCTTTGAGCTGTGTAAAGCCGTCTAATTTGTCCACACGGCCATTTGGTCCACCGACCAATCACGCAAGGATTTTGATGAAACAACTCCCACATGTCGCATGCGGTATTTACGCAAAAACTTACAGTTATGCGACAACAAAATGAAATCATTGCCTGTAAAGATGGCCGAATTTACACTGTGTGACGTCAAGTGGGAGTTATTGCTGGAATGACTCTACCAACAAATATACAAATAGTCTTGCCTGCTTTTTATCAAAAGAGATAATTCATTGCAGGTGACCTTCTGCTAGGGCAAAAAGTTGTACTTTTGTGCCTGGAAAATTGTGACAAAGCCTTCCATCCTTCTTTAGGACACTCAAAAAACTTAATACATAACCCTGATGATGTTTTTTTGTATGGGTTTTGTGTATGTGTATGTGTGTGTTTTTTGTGGGTTTTGGGGGTTTTGGGGTGGGTCTTTTTAGGTCAGTATTTCTTCACATGTAATTTTCTTTTCATAGTCTCCTGCTTTGTATGTACATTTTCCTAAAAACAACAGAAAGTTAGAGTTATTCAAGATTGGATAAAAAGTCCTTCTTCCGAAGCCAACAGTTTAACACCCCCCTTTAAAGGTCTCCGTTCACTCAATTCAAAGAGTCCTTTCAAGGCTCAGCCGATCTGCTCTTATCACTTCTCACATCGTAATGAATGCATTTGTATCGCCATGGTAATCGCAAGGACATTAAAATGGCACGAGAAACGAATAACACCTTTTAAACAATGAACAAGTACACGTGTAACCTGGGTCAACACTGCCCATAATATTTGTCATAAAGGTAGTTCAGTTTTGTACAGTAATTTTTACAGTACGAAGTTTAAAGCAGAGTTGAACAAAAGACTGTATCGGAGGGGGTGGGGGTGCAATTTTCTTTTCATTATGACCCAACAAACTACATTGTGAAAATACCACTTTCCTTTTGGAGGCACAGGAAGTGGTTAAGTGAGGTCTAGAAATAATGGGCTACAACAGCCCAACACTACAGGTGGTATACATAGTACATTGCTGTACAAAATAATAAGTGTATGAAGCAAAATAGTATAGTACATGAAGATTATTTACACAGATCTTCAAAAGGAATTCATGCTCCGCATCACACTTTTTCTTGGGGTTATTGAGTTATCCCTAATTCCAGACCTTAATCCTTGTGTTGAACAAACGAGGATTACGAGAGATCGTTAGGCTGCCACCATTGTTTACCATCGGGATGCTAGCACACCATGGCTGGTTATCAGCGGTGGCTTACGGGCCAAGGTCCTATTCAGAGTAAGACATCCCATAGTTTCTCGAAAAAGAGAACCCAAAATCCCAGTGCATTTTATGAGATTGTTCATTTACTTTTACATTATAAGGTCAGGGTTTCAGTGTCACAACATCATTCTTTAAACAAAATATAATAAAATTACTTTGACATGTCGAGAGAAAAAAATTCTGCACAGTATATTACCACTCAGAAGCAAGGTAAAAAGGTTTTACCAACAATACATGAAACGGTTAGATTTTTATTTATTACACCATATAAAAATCTCTTTAAATCCAAGAGACTTTGAAAAGGTAGACCCATAAGAATGCAGTCAATTATCTAATTCCACCATGCAAAGCCTCAGGTACCTACAAGAATGAACACGTTTTGCATCCACACAAGAGCTCTTTTAATGTCCCAGCCATTTTACTAACGGACTTAATTTATAGAGACTGCGGACACCTGTGAAACCTTGTGTACATACCAATAATGTTCTGTACACACACACACATTTCGGTATCGCCTTTAACCCTGACCGCAATTTGTTGTGGTCTTTTGTTTTTCGGTGTTTACCTTAATATGATTTATGCACCTCATGGGCAGCTGCAAGATGTGCATGTACAGTTTACATTGATTAAAATGTAAACTCTAAATGAATAGAACTGGCAAATGTTATGAGGCAGACGGCTTGATGGATAGAAGCTATTCATTTGCAAAATATCACATTCATTTAATTCAACTTTTTTTAAAGAGAGAAGAGGGTTAGGTTTGCTGTTTTCTTTTTAATATTGTATGGCAAGTGATTGGTTTTTTGTTTTGAGGTTTTTGTTTTTGTTTTGTTTTTTTGTTTGGGGGACTGTAATTTTTTTTTTAAAGAGTGGCTACACAAATACATAAGCATATGTCTGATGCTCCGTGCAAAAACTAGACACTTCTTGCCAAACGGATGAGATTAATAGCTTTCGAATAACACCTGCATGTGTAATTTGTACCTGTGGAATGTATCACTATCACCACACACCACATCATATTGACTTCAAGGCTGATGTCTCTGTTGTCTTCCATTTGTAGTTGAGTTATACCACGGAGGTAGAGAGCTACCTCCATGGTTATACTGTGTAGTGTGTGAACTTTCGGCTCTTCTTATCATCCGACACTTTCTTTGTTTTGATTTGCTACTAAACTGAACTAAAGAGGGGCTCAAAGATGGAATTCAGTTTGGTGATCCACTCATTTTTTCACTGGATAGAGTCCATAGAAAAATGGATAAGTAATAAGCACAGCATACTCAGGCTTTCCCGATAACCCAGCAGGGAAAAAAAATCTACAGGTATATTACTCAGGTGAGATTCGAACCCACGACCCCCACCAATCTAGAGCAGATGCCTTAACCACTAGACCACCCAGCCTGCCCGCTGATGAGAGGCCAGTTTGAATCCTGTATTCAGCAGCGGGTACCGTAAACAATTTAATGGATGTGATCACTGCATCCAGGATAGAGAAGAATATTTTTGGTTTACATACATCGATGTGTGACAAACAACTGTGTACTCGGTGCTTTCCCCAGTCCAACAGACAGGCATACTGCTCAGATGGGACTCGAACCCACAACCCCTACATCCTAGAGCAGATATCTTAATCATTAGATTTTCTTGTAATAAGAAAAAGTGCACAAAAACCCTAATAAATTGTGGTACACAGTTCGCTCGTTAAAATAACAGAGGATTAAAATGCTGACCTGATGCTTCGTTTTTGAAAGCGCAAGGGCACCAAGACGTTTTTTCCTTGGTTAAAGGGCAGACCTGATGCTTCATTTTTGAAAGGGCAAGGGCACCAAGACGTTTCTCCTTGGTTAAAGGGCAGACCTGATGCTTCATTTTCGAAAGGGCAAGGGCACCAAGACGTTTCTCCTTGGTTAAAGGGCAGACCTGATGCTTCGTTTTCGAAAGCGCAAGGGCACCAAGACGTTTCTCCTTGGTTAAAGGGCAGACCTGATGCTTTGTTTTTGGAAGAGCAAGGGCACCAAGACATTTCTCCTTGGTTAAAGGGCAGACCTGATGCTTCGTTTTTGGAAGAGCAAGGGCACCAAGACATTTCTCCTTGGTTAAAGGGCAGACCTGATGCTTCGTTTTTGAAAGAGCAAGGGTACCAAGGCGTTTCTCCTTGGCAGACCTGATACTTCGTTTTTGAAAGAGCAAGGGTACCAAGGCGTTTTTTTTCTTCGGTAAAGGGCACCTCTATGAGGAAATGTTATTTATTTTTATGAAATTTCTATTTGAACAATTCAAGGGGCACCAAAGCAATGACCAGGTGCACTGGAGGTAATTGCCTCCATTGAAGCACCAGGCCTGAGAATGAATTTCCATTGAAACACTAATGAAGTATAACGCCCTTATAATTAGACCATGAACAGATGTCAGAAGGCAATGAGAAATGTCCTGGGAATCAAGATAATTGATGAACTTTGTGTCCCTGCCTACTTCCACTCATCCTTAAGTGCACTATTGGTCGACAAACCCTGGAAACAACAAACTAATGAAATGACTGAGATCCAGTCCCATAAGGAGTGTAACGACACTCAAGTATGTCAGTTTGGCTTAAGTTCACATGAAATAAATGGCACAAATTAGGAGTTCATCTGAAGTGTGTCATATTGCCTCAAAGGGCACACAGCTTTGTTATATATTATTTTTCTTTCTTTCTTTTTTGTTTGTTTGTGGGTTTTGGAGGTGAATGCTTTTCAGAAATGTTTGAATTGTGATGCTATCTGAGTGAGTTTTAATATGTTTCAGATGATTTCTTCATTTTAAATGGGAGGCACTTAAAAGAAAATAAAGGGCAATCTATAAAAATATTTTAAGGTAAAAAGTTGTTCAAATGAGACAATCTACACATCTGCCAAAAAGTTTATTTATCCCTTGCTTTTGTGTGTTTATGTTACTCTTCTCCTGTCGGTATTATAAAAGTATAATTATTTATTTATTTATTTGTTTTATTTAAACATATTTATAACAGCTGATCATTTGCAGAACTCACATTATATACAAAATACATCAAAGAAAAAAATACGGACAACGAAAAAAACTTTGGCAGAAAGGGCACAACTAGTGAAGATGACAATATATGTACATGCCCCGCTTGTCAAGTGTCCATTGCAGAAATATGCCAGATTTTCCTTTCCTGTCCTCTCTCTCTCTCTCTCTCTCAAATAAAAACAGAAAAATATCCCGTGGTGGGCCCCTCTTCATTAAGCAAGCTGAGCGTGAAAGTATCCTTTCAGCAGAGGTCACAGTTACTTGAAGGGGAAAATTGCACCAGCCCAACCGATAAAAATCCATGGAAACGCCGTGACATCCCACGTACAGTTCTGCGCTGGGGCGCTTTACTGAATCAGACAGATGAGAAAAGGCCCTTCTTTCTTTTTTCTTCATCTTTTTTTTAAACATCAATATGTGAGAGGTATAAAGCCCCAAGAGGCTTGTCTGATCAATACATTTCAAAGCAATAATACATACGACTGGCACTATCTCAGTCTCTTAAAGGTTGCTGGGGAAAAAATACTTCCAAAAAGAAATTATCCTGTGTGCACATGCATGAAATCAGCAGTCTTTTTTCACTTTACGCCAATCAATATTATCGACGCCAATGTGAAAAAAAAATGTGTATTCTCATTGTCCGTGCAATATTATATTACCCCACCCTCCCCCACCTCCCACCCCAAGCCTCAGGAGAAAATGATCTCAAATTTTTTGGTGAGAGTGCATTGTCTACCAGAACATTGTAGGGATGATGCAGCTACCTGGTATGGAAGTACGATATCAGCTTGATCGGTAGTGTCACCTAATACATGTATATTGGATTGGAATACTGGTTCTTCAGAGAGGCTTTGGTGATGAGAACAGCCTGTAAATTGTGTTGATACGATAAAGCCAGCATTGTTGAATTGAAGTGGTTCACTTTATATGCTGAACTTTTATTGATAAAGGGTGAGGGGGGTTGGGGTGTGCCTGGACAAGCTTGCAAGTTGAAGAGACTCTTAAAAACCAGTTTGTTTTGATTTCTGTTGCTTTGCTCACAGCGCTTTGAATCCTTTGCAGAGGTGCTCAATCAATTTGCGTTATTGCAATTAAGGGAGAGCAAAGATCTTTGGCTCTGCAAAAAGCCAAGACCAATCATTTAACTTTTCTTGCATAAATTGCCAAATAAAAACTTCACCATGCAACTCCTATGGGGCTTCTGGTAATCAGTGGAGCCACTTTGTGTTAAGTGGGTGGGGCTTACAGAGGAATGATATCACAGAACTGAACGCTTTCTTCAAAAAAGGAGCAGCCTGAAAATGACGGACTTTCGGGGCCAACTTTCCATGGCACTGGCTTACCGTGGAATTCTGCGCTTACACCACACAGAGCACACCATTTACAGGGCACTGTAAGCACAGAATTCCGCGGTAAGCAGTGACAAGATATTGGGCCCAGTACTCATCAGAGCTTTGAACCAAATAAAATCCACAGTGTATTTTTCAAATAACTACAATTTACACACTACCTCTTTAATGGACTTGAGAGAGAGAGTGAGAGACCCTCTACAGGAAGGGGGGGGGGGGCATTTACTTTTGAGGTCCTAAAGCAGTTTCAAAATCCAACTTCTTTGTTATTTCTTCTTGAAAGAAGAGCAAGCTATTTGGAAAAACAAATGCCAGAGATCAATAATGATGTCACAAACACTGCGTCTGTCACATCAACTCGAACAAACTTTAACCGAAGGCAGTTTATTTTTAGATTTACAGATGACCTACAGAGCATGGCGCAGGAAAATAATGTTTTCTTCCAGTAAAGCAAAAAAAAAAAAAAAAGGGAGAAACACAACAAACTCAAAAGATCCCAACCTGCTGATTTAAAAAAAAAAAAAAAAAAAAAAAAAAAAAAACAGAAAAAAAGAGTACATTTTCTTGGAGCATTTGCTTGTTTGTGCTCGAACGAGGAATGAAATGATTACGACCGCAAATATGCTCTCAGGACACTTTTAGGTCGCGATAAAACATGGGAGTGCTCACAAGTTGCACGTTCGGGGAAAACAAATCTATATATACTTCATTTTGGTTTGCTCTGCACTGATGGGGCACTGTGCATTATAGCATGTATCGACTTCTCAAAACAGACGCACAAGGGAAAAAAACAAGACTAGGTACCATGTCGCCAGCGCAATACCAACGTTGATAATAAATAACCAGAATCTGACAGATTCTCATATATTGCTAGGAAAGGGAACTCTCTGGTATGCTTATGGCAATAATTCACAGTTTGCATACTTAGACTTGTACCATGCAGTAAGACTAATAGAATCCTTTTTTTTTTTTTTTTTTTTTTTTTTTTTTACATCTTGTACTGTTGCAGTGTAAATCCTTCATGGGAACACAGCAACCTAATTCTGCTCAAATCTGCCCTAAAGTCAATAAATTACATTCACTACCTTTGTTTTTTTTTGTTTTAACCTTATTATTTTGTTCTAGTTCAGTTGTTGGCAAGCACCGCTGAACAGGTAACTTTTACATAACGATAAAGTAGTTAACACTCATCATCATTATTACTACTCTTATTTCACCTTCTAAGTATGTCATACCTTCATATACATTTTTCTTCTTCTTACATTAACAGGGCGACACAGCACATTCCCATTACAATTTGGTATCACCCTATATATATTTTTCCCTCACTTTTTAAAGAGAATTTGCTTTAATTAATTTGTTTTAAAAGAACTTTGCCATTTCATTCATGGATGAAACATTTCAAATGTACCATTTCATGGTGATTTTCAGACATATCTAGGCGACGGGGAAGGGGAACAGTGGATGCCTTTTACTCCCCCCTTTCAAAATAAACAGCTCTCATTTCCCTTTAATTTTCCCCCTGCGGCCCTGACACACAATTTGAAGGGCTTGACATGCAAGGTTTGGACATGTCTCTCCCTACTAAACAGCTCCCAATGACTGACTGTTTCCTTACTTGCCCTTGACCATCTGGACAAATATGCTGCCTTCAATTTAGCATTCAGTCTATGTCAGTGTCAACTTATTTTTTGACTCGATCTCCCTCACCCGCACTTAGGCCAAGGATAAAAAGGAAACTAGAGTATCGAGACTATCACTAGTATCAGTGAAGTGATCATCATAGTGAGGTTGGGGGAGGGGGGGGGGCAGAGAACAGGCTAGGCAGGCGATCCATACACAATGTAGTAGATGGTGTTCGGTGATGCTCAGCGCCAAAACCTGACCTTTCCCGCACGAACTTTAAAAGAGGGTTTATTTTCTCATCGAACAAATGATAAGAAGAGCTTTCAAGTAACACCTAGAAAACATCTTTTCTTGAGTGCACAATGACAAAGGAGTGTACACAGAGGGTTTGTATAACACAGAGCTGTGTAAGTGCTTGGCAACTTTGTAAGCTTGGGAACTACGTGTGTGCTTGGCAACTTTGTGTGCTTGGCAACTTTGTGTGCTTGGCAACTTTGTAAGCTTGGTAACTATGTGTGTGCTTGGCAACTCTGTGCGCTTGGAAACTAAGTGTGTTTCAAGTAACAGCGTGTGCTTAGCAACTTTATATTCTTGGCAACTTTGTGTGCTTGGCAACTTTGTAAGCTTGGCAACTTTGTAAGCTTGGTAACCACCTGTGTGCTTGGCAACTGTGTGTGCTTGGAAACTTAAGTGTGTGCTAAGCAACTGTGTGTGCATGGCAACTTTATGTTCTTGGCAACTTTGTGTGCTTGGCAACTTTGTAAGCTTGGTAACTACCTGTGTGCTTGGCAACTCTGTGTGCTTGGAAACTTAAGTGTGTGCTAAGCAACTGTGTGTGTTTGGCAACTTTATGTTCTTGGCAACTTTGTGTGCTTGGCAACTTTGTCAGCTTGGCAAGTATGTATGTGCATTGCAGGAGTTGAGGGCAGCTCAACTCTTCCGAATCGTTCGTTGCGAATTTGTGACGTCAACATTTGTGTCACATTCGCATTTGCAGGAAGTGTGATCCCAGAATTTACACTGATAGATTAAGGCAAGAACAACTGTTGGAATCAGGTGACGAGACAAACCCATTTTAATATGGCCAAGATTAATAAAAATGAACCTAACCACTGTGACTCAGAAGCCCATTACAATAATCTTAAATAGGAAATGAATCCTTAACGAAAAAATTGTATAGCTCCTGGAAGTGCCTACACAAGTAATTATTAAAACATTGGAATGATTCTAGAGTGAAGGAATTTGTGATATTTGCAGACCACTCCAACTTTGTGCTTGGCAACTTTATGTTCTTGGCAATTTTATGTTCTTGGCAACTGTATGTGCTTGGCAACTGTGTGTGCTTGGAAAGTAAGTGTGTACTTGGCAACTTTGTGTGCTTGGCAACTGTGTGATTGTCAACTTTGTGTGATTGGCAACATTGTGTGCATGGCAACTGTATGCTTGGCAACAGTGTGCTTGGCAACTTTGTGTGCTTGGAAAGTAAATGTGTCCTTGGCAACTTTGTGTGCTTGGCAACTGTGTGATTGGCAACTTTGTGTGCTTGGCAACTTTGTGCACCTGGAAAGTAAGTGTGTACTTGCCAACTTTGTGTACTTGGCAACTGTGTGATTGGCAACTTTGTGTGCTTGGAAACTGTGATTGACAACTTTACGTGCTTGGCAATTTTGTGTGTGCTTGGCATTTTTGTGTGTGCTTGCCAAATATGTTTGCTTAGCAGCTCTATGAAAAAGAAAGTTGCTGTTTATGGCCGACAGGTGTTTTTTCTGAGCACAAATGACATCAAGCTTGGGTAGACAAGATGACTCTGACTTCATCTTCCCTTTTACATTCTCATTAAAACAGGGACTTACAGGTAAATCTCCAAAGTATTCACAGGTAAATCTCCCAGAATCTTGTAATAAATCCAGCAGAGTGCGCCAGCAAGGTGAACAGTCTCGGCGATGTAATTATCATGAGGGAAAGGAGGCTGATATTTCTTTATTGACTAGAAAACCTGATCCCAGACGAGGAGCGAACATGATACTCTGAATTGCAGTCGCTGAACCGGCGGTGACCATCTGGGACAGCTATTGAGCAGACTCGGCAAGTCAAATCCCTGGCTTATTGTTACGTAGGGTAAAGGACTGCAGACTCGGCAAGTCAAATCCCTGGCTTATTGTTACGTAGGGTAAAGGACTGTAATGCCCTAAAATATTTCTGCATTTTTCTAATTTGATATATAAATATGGCAAGTTATTCATTCAGTGTTTCTGATTTCACTTTAATGTTCAAATTAATGCAATTTTATCGTTGTATTCTTTAAAAGTTGTTCAACGCCAAAACCCAAACTCAGTCAGTTTCCCTTGTGGTTTATGACTTGATATTTAATATTTTAAAATGTCGCATCCCCTTAAGGTGATCCCTTGGCTGCCGCTTCTCAGGTTGTATCATAAACTTGGGTGTGATCCCTGGCTATATAGCAGTTACGGGTTGAATGGCATCTGACTTGCACCCCCGAACAAAGATATTGACTAATAAGAAGACCGTCGTTGAAGGGCACTTCAATTGTAAAATCTGAAAGTCTATGGGAAACTTTTGAAGGGGCACCAAGGCCAAGATTGGGGAAACAGAGGCTGTGGCCTTAGTGTAACTCTAGGCCTGAAGGCTTTTTCATTCTTCACGCACTCAGAGAGTAATGATACTCCTGTTTGTACTCATTAATGTGCGATTAATATTTATTCTTTGTGTTCGCTTTTTAAAAAAAAGTCAAGGTGCATGTAAATTAGATTAAATGACTGTTGTATATTTTTTCAATTCTCCATCATCTTACATTCAGTTCAGGCATTGGTATTGATTGGAGTGAATTTATTAAATTCAATATGCGAGTGTACAGTTAATTATTCATGTATGTAGTTATGTACATAACCCCCATGGAAACAAGTTTTAACCTTTTGCTATACCAGGGAAAATAAATAAATAAACACAGGTTATTTCTCTCTAAAAAAATGTATATTTCTTGAAGCTAGATGAGTTAAAATCAGCTTGAACTTTTCTGAAAACCTATGGCGTATAAAGAATTGTGTTTAGGTAATTTGGTGAAACAACGCTAGCTGTATCAAGTGACACTTGACGATGTTGGCCATCCATACAAGACCACCACTTGACCATGGTGGCCATCCATACAAGTCCACCAACTGTACACTTACAAGGCAATACGAGTATGGTAACTAGCTCAGGGTGCTTGGTACCTAAATGTAATTGGATACAGACACGTGGTGTATTCTTCCCAAAGACACCCCCCCCCCCCCCTGCTCCACTTCCACTCTCCACAGCATGCATCTAATACTCTCAACATGACCCCCCCCTGTCCATGAGGCACAACATTCGAGGGTCGCATAATTCACCCGAGCATGAGGATCCCACCGACATCACCTGGTCCGTGGCCCTATACACGTCTCTCTGCTTTTTCAATCAGTGTGAACTGAGAGTCCCGGGTCTCCATGGAAATCAAGCGAGGCAGAACATAACAAAGCCCTCCACGAGATTCACCAATTTAGCTGCCCCGGGGCTGATAAATTCCCTGGCTACATTTCAGCGCAATCAGAGCATTTTATCACCGTGATTGGTGTAAATTTCCCCGTTCGTTACTGTTGACAAACGTTGACGATGGAATAAATCTTGGCCACTTCATATACATGTAGCAGTGTCCAGATTGCCAAAGATGCATCTCACATCAGCCTTGGGTATAGAAAAAAATGTGTATATTTATTGGAGGAGTAAGGTACTACTCTGGTGGAATAATTGAGGAATTGATTTATCAGAACATTTATTCAGCCAAGATTTCAACAAACATACAACAATACAAGAAACTAACATTTGTTTACCTAAAAACCTTAAGATAACTGAGAACGATTGTAAACCAAAATGCGCTACTGATGTTGGAATGAAACAGTAACACTGACAGATCCAGGCAAGAACAACTGGTAGAATCAGATGACGAGACAAAACCGATTTTAATATGGCCAAGATTATTAAAAATGAACCTAACCACTGTGACTCAGAAGCCCATAACATGAATCCAATCTCAGGAAATGAATCCTTAACGGAAAAATTGTATAGCTCCTGGAAGTGCCTACACAGGTAATTATTAAAACATTGGAATGATTCTATATTCTATATTTGCAGACCACTCCAAACACGAGGGAAAGAATGAATTGAAGTGTTTCTTAAGGCTGAGGTATCTATTTACGTCAGTAAAGTGCTTTCCTTTTTTTTTCCTCTTAATTATTAATTGTTATTTGGAGAACAAAATTGAAGTTGTTGCATAAAGTTGAACTGTGTAGACGAGGGAACTTGTACGTTAAGATGAAATATAAATTGAATTGTACTACACAAAGGTAAAAAAAAAATTCTTCTCAATTAACATTATTTTACAAAATGAATCTATAAATGTATTTTAGTCCAGTAGTCCTATAACCATGGCGCGATTTCATAGAGCTGCTTAACCAGAAAATTTTTGCTTTATAGTTTTTATCAAGCAAAAATAAGCAGGATACCAGTCACAGAGGTGCGTGTGAAAGGGTACTTTGTCTGGTAACCTTATTCTGGTAAGCATCATTTTGTTCTGCTCAGCTACTTGTTGTGCTAAAGCAGCTCTATGAAATTGGGCCAATAGTCTAGAAAAGTCCACACATAGCCTTCCCACTCCCCCCCCCCAAAAAAGAAGAAACACACACAAAAAAGAAGACAGAACACAAATAAACCCCCCCCCCTCCCTGACAAACAAAAACAAAAAACAGTAACAATCTTGTTTTTGTTCTGCTGCCAACACATTCAGCGAGGGATCCAAATTAAACAGAATCTATTTGTACACTTCCGCCTTTATCACTTTAACGCAATAGACAATTAGATTCTGCTTCTCCAGCTGGCGGTAATTCAATTTGGTTTAAGCTTTACACAGAGCTGTTCTTTTCTTTTTCCCATGATGAGTTGGGGTTTGGGCTTCTTTTTTTCAATCTGAGTTCATAGCCTCTGTTCAAGTGTTTTGGGAGCAGAGGAATAATGCAGCATTGGTTTCTTTGAAGAGAACAATTTGTCTCTTCATTCGACCTTTTGGCAACACAAGCAGGGTTCTACCCAGGTTTTTTTCATCTTGGTTTAAAAAGCCCTACTGTGCAATTTGGAGCATAACTTTTTGTCTTCTCTCAATTTTTTAGAGGAAAAAACAATTTAACAAAAATAAAACAAACAAATATCAAAATATAAATTTCGTCTTTTTGTTTTTCTTTTTTTTTTGCGTATCGGCCAAAATTTGCGTGTATTAGCACTCAATTTGCGGGTATCGTGTCAATACCCTAGAATGTGCATGGGGAGAAACCTGACAAGTGAAACTTTTTTTAATTTCAGGACATACCTTGTTCCAATTCCATAGAGCTGTTTCAGCACGTCATTGCTTGTTAGCATCATTGATTTGTGCTTTCTAGCTACTTTTTGTGCTTGTAACAGACTATGCAAGTCTCGCGTGTATTCGAATATAGGGGCCTGTTAAAGTGCATGAGTTGATTTCCCTTCAAGTGTAACAGTAATATCAGGGTTTGCCCTAAACTTTTTTTAGTGATCGGCCAGCAGGACTAGCTAGCTTGTCATTTTACAAGTCCGTTGGCTTTTTCACCAGTCAATCTTTCAAATGAAACATGGAGGCTTTTTAACACTGCACTGGCCAGCAGGACCACTTGGAGGGAATTCTGACTGCACCTCAGGGCTCGATTTCACAAAGAGTTAAGATTGATCTCAACTCCAAATCACTCCTAATTGCTAAGCAAAGTGTGATGTCACAATACAAATCACTATGGTAATACTGAGAACTCATCTTAAGATGAATCTTAGTGCTTTGTGAAATCGACCCCAGGTGTTTGAACTGGTATTTGGCCAGCGGACCACTGTGAAGAGAGAACGCTGAATATACACGGAACCAGAGCAGTCCCAAAAATGTTTGAATGCACACATGACTTGCACGGTCTATTGGGTTCTGAACCAAGACCTTTATTTTCTGTTTAGCAAAAACAAGCAGGATACCAATGACAGATGGTACATGAGGCATGGTATTTAGTCTGAGTTAAGTTTTGTGCTTAAACAGCTCCTCGAAACATGGGCTGTGTATTTCGTAAGACATTCTTTATTTTATTTTTTTGGTCGAGTGGAGCAAAGACCGCTGCTGTCAGTTTGTGACATCTACTGTCAGTTTGTGACATCTACTGTCAGTTTGTGACATCTACTGTCAGTTTGTGACATCTACTGTATGGACATTTTGGTGCAAGCTGCTTACTGATGCTATGGTTTCTAAAGAGTCAACCCATCTACTTGAAACATCCTATCAAACAACATTTTCCTAAATCATAAAAACAGAAATAAATAGCACTTTAAGAACAACTTTCAAAGCACCTTGCAAACATTTTCAAGTAAACCAACAGGGGGTGTAAATGTGTTTTATGTTCCTGTACATTTGTGTACATGTCATATTTCTTCAAAAGCACGCGGAAAACATTGGTAGTTATCAAAGACCGGTATTCCGCACTTTGTGTGATCAAACATACAAGCTCAATCGGTCATCAGAGTCACGTGAAAATAGTGAAAAAAAACCAATCACGGTCTTCACTGCTTTCAAACATCCAATTAAGGACTAATTCTTTTACTCATTAAAAAAAAAACCTGTTAACATTTCAGGCCAAAAATGTTTCAAGAGAAGTCGCCACCCTGACCATCTTTACACCATGCAACTCGTGTGTAAATCCAAGAACTTTATATTTATAGTGCACAGGCTTCGAACTAGTTATATAACTATTTTTTTTTACAAACTTTCACAAACTTTGCAAATTGACAGGTTTTTCGTATTTTTATATATATATATATATATATTCATGTTTGTTACCAGTTTCAACTTGAGAACACCCCACACATTTTCTGTCATTGCCATGAATTATTATCAACACTTCAACTCATGTCTATGGTTCGGACTACTCAAAGAGAAACAGATAATCAATGTTATCCCCGGAGAGGAAACTTCTAGAACGATAACAAAATGTTATCCGAACACATTCGACACCCACATTGGAAAGTTGTTTTCGTTCGTTCCCTAAGCTGACAGTCTACACAGAGTATCTAAGAATGGGCCAAGTATACAGTCAGTCAAAGACATCAATGTGGGCAGGTTGTAGATCACGTTTCACTTGTTTGTGTTTTTGCTGATCTAGTAAGAAGTGGCATTCAACAAAATAGTCAAATGTTTTCTGGATTTTTTATTTTTTTTTACACTTTCTTTCCATAAATAATGATGGTACGTGAAGTTAAAGTTTATATCAATTAAACAAACAAAAAACTGTTAACATTTTGGTGAATCTGTGCTCGGCAAAATGACGAAAGTAGTTGTTGTGCAAAATGTACTTCAAAAAAATAACAAATTCTAGCAACAAATAACAGTTATGCTTTATCTTAGTTATTTTTGTCAACGAATCTTCTTGTACAAAATGCAGTTTTTGTGCATGCCTGGCTGAATGTGGTAGAGCATTATACATGCTCATGCTGGGCACCTAATGATATATTAAGTTTTCAGTTAGATTTGCTTGTAGTTCTTTGAAACCCTTATGTAAGTTTTACGAAGCTATGAATTCATTTTTGTGCTCCTTTTTAAAATTGAAAGTCCCTTGGCAAATGTAATTGGTTTTGTCCCCTTTTTTGTGAGAATGTTCGCCAAATCACTGTTTAAGATATCTGGTAGACCATTATTTGGATATGCGCTTTGCATGAATTACCCTCAAACTAGATACACAGTTGGTACTTCTTACATACGCAGCATTCTCAGGTTCCATGTCCATGGGTGTTACCCATTTTCATTCGGCTCAAAAATGTCAAATTGATTATTCATTTGAAAGTGAGTTTTAACTTTCCTGACGAGACCCTCCGAATGTAGGATGCATAGTGTTCAAGTACATGACGACACGGGACAGGACGAGAGGCGGCTGAGTTAACAACAGCAAACCACAAACATGAAACACAACATCAGCGCGGACAATCCAGTCCGCCCTAAAAAATAGCTCCGATTACATCCACTCTGTTTTTGGAAGGGCTGCTCCAGCGCCTTGGTACACTTGTCTGATGTCTGTACTTTAATCAACTTGTCAGTGAATGCTGATTTCCGAGCAGATGTACAAATTTGCAACTTCCATGTAAAGGTGGGGGTACTCATACTTCTACCCCCCCCTTGATTGTAATTTATGTATTGGTCAGGTTTGCAGATACCTGACATAGGTGGCCATGCAGCTCTTTGAGTTGGAAGAGAATCAAAGAAAAGAGACGGTCAACTTCCGAACTGATTCAGGGCCCCCCCCCCCAAATAAATGCCAATGCAAACTTAATTACTTGTACTTCTCTCCACATCCTAACATACTCGACATGCAGCCTGCAGCTTGTTTCTTTGTCTCTCTTATCAATTTGAATGGCAGAGGAATCAACCCCCAAAAATCTATTCTAGGCCATGGAGTGTTTGACCCATATAATAGTGCATCATGTTTTTCCCTTTCTGTTCCTTTTGAGTCAGGTGGGACCCTCGGGCACATGGGGAGGCAATGCGTTCATTTCCATACATGATACGCCCGGACGTGGACGGATCAACAAGAAATACACCTTCCAGTACCTTTACCTCGATGCACTCTTCCGCCGAAATGCCACAGAGCTGCCGACCGCGGTTACAAAAACCTATATTTGTAGACACAGAAATCAGAACATTTACCATGTACGCCGACGGTTTGTTCTCTCTGTGGTCATTTGTACAGTCTCTTAGGTGCATTTCTCACCTTTTAAAGTTCTCTGCGGAACCTTTTTTTTTCAAATGTTACGGACAAAACAGCAGTGAATGTCAACACCTAAACACTTAATGCACCATGCGCCGCGGGGCCAAATCATGTATGAACACGTAGATAACGCGACTACATCGATCAGCCATTAGTACAATTTCTTCCAATATGGCCTGGTCTAGATGGATTTTAAAAAAGGCAGTGCCCATGGTGTGTGTTCTTGGAGAGAGAAAAAAAGAAATTCCTCTTTTATCCTGTCATCAAATTTTCCACGCGAAACGTTTACATCACGGAAAACGGGAAAGTATATTTGACCAAGCAAGCTATTCCCGCTTGTTTCACTTTGTTCGTTTTGTTTCGTTTTTCGCTTTTTAATGACCAGGGGGGTGGGGATGGTACACCACTCAACTATTTGTTTGTTTCTCAGTCAGAACTTTCAGCTTCACATGTGTAAATTTCCAACTCTGTAAAGTGGGGGTCCTTACTGGGCGTTTTTAGTCTTTCTTAAAATAGTGGAGAAAAATTGGTAGTGGGCGAGTCTGAAAACTAGCTCCTGTACATTCCCCCCAGAAAGAAAAAACCAGACGGCAAAACCCCTGCCTGAACACTGTGGCTCAAAAGCGTGCTAACATTTTACAGCAAGATTACATTTATACACCTGGCTTCTAAATATACAACAAATTTCAGTCACTTGACTTCATTCATTCACCCGAAGAAGAAAAAAAATGACTTCCAGTTTATCGCTCTTAACTAGGAAGTAATTGTGTAGAAATGAGGCAGCTGTGCCTAGTAGGAAAACCAGCATGTTTATTGATTGCCTTGATGTGATGTGGAGACAAACAAACAAAAAAACAACCACTGTATGATGAGACAGATCGATATGAGTCATTATTGTTCTAGCGGTTCATGACTCCTACAACCTATGTAATGTCAGCTGTGGTCAGGACCACCACACACACACAAAAAAACTACTGATGGGCTCATTTGGATTTTATTGAGTGGCACGTACATTCAGTTATTACCGCCTGACTGACGAGGGTAGGTTTAGTGGAGCTATGGTACCACTGGGGTTTCCAGGGAGGGTTGAGTATTTGAATGTCGGTTCAACAATAATCAAAATGACAGCTGGTAATCTCCATCAAAAAAAAAAAATGTTAAGATACAAATTTAACATCTGTAAAAAATCGTTGTGGTACCCACTGCTAAAAAATAAAGAGTTTGAACTGCCTGTAGCTACCGGGAAAGCTAGGTGGTCTAGTGGTAAGACATCTGCTCTAGAATGGTAAAAGTTGTGGATTTGAATATGCCTATAGGTTTGTTTTTTCACAGGACTCTGGGAGAGTTTTTGCTTAACACACATTGGTGTAAGGGTTAACACAAGTAATAAAATCTGTCTTCTCTACACAGTTTAATTACAATTAACTGTTTGGAGAGCGCTGACAGAAGATTTACCTCATTTGTCTTAAAAGCACTTCGCTAGTGAACGAAGTTGAAAGATTTCATCAGACTAAAAGTCAACATTTGAACATCATTTTGTTATGACACAGTGAGGTATTATTATTCAAATGAAAAACATGAGACTGTCAAACTTGTCAGGTATTGAGTTTACTAGTCCAACGCGAAAAAAACACTGGCCTTCGGCTGGCTGTCCAGTGTAAATTTCAAGCCCTGGGTTTAGATCTCTACCGACTCATACTTTTATTACAGCGTGTCAAAAAGTGCTTAATTATTTCCACAAAAACAAAAACCCTGAACAGTCCCCAGTATACAAAGTCCCTCTGCTGCTTTCTCCAAGTCCCAAAATATTTCTCTACAAGAGCGGCTTCTAACAGTCTCTCTTCATTGCATAAACTTGCTAAGCATAGAACATTCTTGCTTACCAGAAACTGGCAACAAGGGTACAATTTCATAAAGCTGTTTACTGGTAAGCCAATTGTTGAGCTTACTGTAGCAGAAAAACTTGCTTAAGCTAAAGTGTTCTTCATAAATGATCCAGAAGATTTGACAGTGTGTGTTGGCAACAAAATGGATTTGCAGTGTTGTGTCACTCATCTGCTAACAAGAACCACCGACAAGCTGGCGAGCCTTTTGCTTTGCTTACGGTTAGCGGTTAGCAGTATTCATGAAATAGGTATTCTGCTAATGGCCGCTACGTAAGCAGAAGATGTCTGCTGAAAGGCTTTGTGAAATTGGGCCTTGATGAACTAACCTTGTCAAGTGATTTAAAGGTCAAAGTTCCCTGTTAAGATTTTTTTTTTTTTTCTACGGACACTTACTCCTTGAATACATCGCTGCCACAATGGAAATGCGCACATGTGCACAGCCACGCACAACTCTTGGCCAATGATTGGTCTTCCTTTGACCTTTATTGAGGGAGCTGTGTGAGGGTGTGACATCACATGCATGGGGTCTATTGTACGAAATATTCAACCAAAACCTACAGTACAGCTTCGATTATTTCATGAATTTGGGGTAAAACAGCTGTAGGACTTCACAAGAGCAAGGTTGCCCGAATTATGCTAAGATTGAGCATAACAAGATGGCATAATGCAGATGAGCCACTGTAAAGTGTGGTACACAGATGGTAGACAATGATACTGAAAATACATGCTGGAACAACACTGAAATGCACAAGGTAACGCACACGTGTCAGCACACGCATTTCAGTGTCAAACCAACGCGGTTAAAAGAATCCCAAGTTAAATTAGGCGCCACAAATATGCCCGATTGATTAATGCTGTTTTGATTAATACCTGCAATGAATAGAGTCAGTGTGCCTGCATGTCTGTGCGGGGCACTCTCCGAACACAGCTGTGTAAATGTCTACATTTGTTGTTCAACACAAAAGGATGTCCACGTTCTATTGTCCCGAGAACATTCCGAGGAGATTCGCTTGTTTCCCGAAGTAGGGAAAAAAAAAAAAAAAAAAAAGTATGACCAGAAATCAATCAAAAATTCTTTTGTCACGCGGAGAAATTCTATATGCTCAAGAAATGGATTGGCTCAAAACCGAATTGCACAGAAACAGGAAGAACGTGTACACCGGACAAAGGACCCCCAAAACATTCTTGTTTGACAGCTAATTGCTTCTCGGTCTGGTTCAGAATCAAGATCAACATCGCCTGTCCGATCAGGTTTCCAGTCTGCAGTTCAGATCATAAGCCTATCTCTAGAGGAGAAGCCCTGATGACCACCTCCCCCCCCCCCCCCAGCAAAGGAAAAATCCACAATGGCAGCTGGAGGGGGGGTGAGGGGGGTGGGGGGAGGGAGGTTGAATCTTGGACACAGGTGTTTGTACTTCATGATCATTTCAATCTGAAACAGAGCATGGAGGTTTCCTATACATTCAAGCTCCTGGGAATAAATGCATGCGCATACAAATTGCAATAATGATGTAGAACCCTTTCTTTTTCTTTGAATAATTCAACGCATGTGAGCTTGCGTTGGGGATAGAACAAAATGATTAAATGATGTGTAAATAAAGGTGTTTTTTTTTCTCAAAGCTTTCTAGACATTGGGCTCAAACCAGCAAACTAGGACAGATGTTTTTACATCAGGACGAGGCTCGACCCATGATTAAAACCAAGTACAAACCCTAAAACAAGTAGCAAGTACTGCAAACCATTTTAACTACCCAATTGTACATGTACATACCATGCTTAAAGGCAAAGTATACCTTTGGTTTTTGGAACCATTCGATTATTTTAATCCTGTATAAATGTAGATATATACAATAAAACTAACCAAGTGAAACATTTCATTTCAAAAGGTGATAGCGTTTTTGAGATAGTGCCGAAAATCTGGAACGGTTTTTGTCCACCCAGGAAGAATAATCTGTAATTGGAATACACAATCTGTTGTTTCCTGAAGAAACGTTTCTCAGATTGGAATGTTTTAGAATCCCTCTCTCTAAAAATAGATTCCTTTCAAGGGAATCGTTTCTCAAAATGATAAATATTATCGACAGCTGCAGTGCTTCTTACCAAGTAAGTTTTTATGGTAATTTTAGAGTAATCACCAAAGGTATACCCTTCCTCTGACCATTCAACAAAATAAGGCAAAAACTGACGTTTTAAAAACAAGAAACAAGGTTGTTAAACAACACAAAACTGGATATATAAATAAATAAAATAACATGCCCTTTTCAGGTTGTACCCCCCCCAAAAAAACAAAAAAAAAAAAACAAACAAACCCAAAACAAACAAACAAACCAAGTAGTCGCAGCAAAAGATTTAACTACATGTTTACACCTGTAAACAACAAGACCATTGCTTTGCCATTCAACAAAGCGGGGTGAAAACAAACGTTCTGACATCATCATGGATAAATTTTCCCATTTGAGATTCTTGAAAAACAAGGCGATTTAAATAAGTGAACCTTGCCAACAAAAACAGATAAATAAATAAATAAATAAATAAATAAAACATGCCCTGAACAGGTTTTACCTCTCCCCCCAAAAAAGTAACTGAGAGCTTTTTACATGAGTGAATGATACAGCCAGTAGTCATTAGTTTGCCACTGTAAACGAACTCTAAGAGACAATAATTAGATTTAGGTCCTTCATTAATAACCTGAGCCAGCATTAGGGCTAGATAGCTTAGTTGGTAGAGCGACAGCACGTTAATCCGGAGGTTACAGAACCAAGTTCCGCTCTAGTCAACTTTTCTTTGTTCAAACCCCCCCCCCAAAAAAAGAATTTTCTCTTAGATTAAAAAAAGGGGTCATCATTAAAAAAAAACCTACAGGGGGTCATCTGCCATATTTGGCAATCCACCAGCAGCAGAGAGTGCTCGCCCAACACACACAAAATCGAGTTGTTTCACGCCTGAGAAACTCCCGAAGGACTCCACTGACGCACATCGCCAGGAAATTCTAGAAAGAGAAAACGGTGGCCACAAGTGGACACCTAAGCCCTGTCTCATCCTGCGGGCCCGAGAATTGTTTTGCATCCGAGATGACTTCTCTTGCCCACTATCCATTAAGAGAAGACAGCGAGAGATCCTTAGCGATAGCTTGAGTTGTAACAATAACACATAGCCCCCGGGGGTCTTCGGATAACAATACTGTGTACATGTGCCTCCTTTAGATTTCATAAGCCATATTTTGTGCGTTAGCACAAAGTGCATTCAATGTATGTAAAGTTGACGATGTACTGAAATTGAAACAAGATGAATTTCAGTATGCATGGTGAAATATGCTAAGTATATTGTTCATGCTGTATATCCGTCCATGGTAAGGCTTGTAAGCAGCATTGGAACTCTACTTCAAAGTTAATTTGTATCTAAACCTACATGTTATATGTTTAAAAATACAAGCACTTGTGAGCAGGGCCAGATTATCCAATTCTGTGCCTGGGACCTATGAAAAAAATTGGGGTCAAACGGAAAAATTGAAAGCCCACAAAAATGTATACACATTCACAACTCTAACAACATCTCTCTGGACTTTGGGGAAAGCGTCAGACGAGTACAGAGCTTGCAGCAAACCTCAATACACGTAATACATTCTCGTAAAATACAGCGTTTAAAAGTGCTATGAAATTGGCAGCTGGAGTCTAGGGCCTCCAGCCCTCTAGAATACCGATGGCTTGGACGTACGGAGCACTGGTGCCTAGGGCCTACAGAACACTGGTGCCTAGGACATATGAAACACTGGTACCTCGAACCTATGAAATACTGGTGCCTAGGACCTACGAAACACTGGTGCCTAGGTCCTACAGAATACTGGTGCCTATATAAGGCCTACAAACATGACAAAACACTGTGCCTAGAGCCTATGGAGCACTGGTGCCTAGGGCCTACAGAACACTGGTGCCTAGGACATACGAAACACTAGTACCTCAAACCTATGAAATGCTGGTGCCTCAGACCTACGAAACACTGGTGCCTAGGTCCTACAGAATACCGGTGCCTAAGGCCTACAAACATGACAAAACACTGTGCCTAGAGCCTATGGAGCACTGGTGCCTAGGGCCTACAGAACACTGGTGCCTAGGACATACGAAACACTGGTACCTTGGAATTGTGAAATGCTGGTGCCTCGGACCTACGAAACACTGGTGCCTAGGTCCTACAGAATACCGGTGCCTAAGGCCTACAAACATGACAAAACACTGTGCCTAGAGCCTGTGTTACACTGGTACTCCAGCTCAGCTCGATGGAACCCCATACATGAACTTTCAGGGTGTCACATTTTAGAGGAGACTCTATACCACCACAAATGGACTGCCTAGAGGTTTGACACATTGGGACTGTATGTCTTTCGCCCCTTGATTTACTGTCAACGTCTTTGCAGAAAATGTTTCTAAAAATCTGGAATAATTCTGACAAATCACAGGCCTGAGGGAATGACTTCTAAGAAACATTAGGGATTTGAAACAAGGTTGATTTGTCAAACAATCCATCTTGAAAAACAGAGATTTAATGGGGTTATGTTGCTGCAATGTTAACAACAAAATCAGCGTTGTGACAAATGGGGACAAGATTAGTTCCCACTTGACGTCAAACATAAAGTCGGCACGTTGATAGTAATTTTGTTTTTTGGAACAAACAACTAAACATTATGCATGAATACCACATGCAGCATGTGAGGAGTTCTATCGAATTTCTGGCAGTTAGGCAGTAAACCACTTGTAGAACAATTAGAACGCTTGATTCAACCCATAGCCAAAACCCAAATTGCCCGTAAATCCAAGTTAGCGTCTATCTGGGACTATCCATTATCACATTTTCACTGATGACCCTTTTTTTTCTCTTCTTCTTCTGCTTCTTCTTTTTTTTTTCCTTTTTTTTTTTTTTTTTTCCTTTTTTGTCTTCTTCCTTTTTTGTCTTTCTTTTTTTTCTTTCAAGCCTGATATTTCAAAAGGGCATCAAAGGCAACGGCCTCATTGCCTTGGTGCCCCTTGAAATGTCCCAGTACAAACATAACTTTTCCTCGTAAAGGTGCCCTCTATCAAGGATTCCGGCTTTGCCCTTACAAGAACAAAGTGTCAGACCTGCATATTATTGCCAGCCTGACAGACGTTCATTGTGTTTCAAGACAACCAAACTGTCAAATTTGATCATTTCTCAGCTAATTTTTGTCAACGTTAGAGAACTTTAATTCAGCAACAGGAAAGAAAACAAATGTGCCTTGCGAGAAATTCTAGCCACATGCAAGTTCGAAGTTTTGCATTATTGTTAGAAATAATTACAGCCATACTTTTGCTTGGGATCTTTTGCTTGGAAGGCTGATGCAGGGAGCTCTCCCAAAAGAAAGAAGTAAGCGCTTCAAATACACCTTTATACAAACCTTAAATTGAATTTGAACAGATTTCAGTTTGTACACAACCTGGTCATAGATCTGTGACACAATTTCACAAGTACGATCCAAAGCAGATTGTGACTTGAAATTACATTTGCATGGCATGTTTTCTATTGGATGGTTACACGCTTGGTAATTTTTAATTTAACGCTCTGTTGGACGGCGTGGAGCACACAGATGCATTTTTCCTTTTTCTAAATACTCTCTGACAATGCTGTTCATCCCACTCCTGTAGTGAAAGACCCGTGAAATTTCCAAATTAATTTCTCGTTTGAGAGAAACTGTCAAATGACAGTTATTATTGCAAAGGATTTTGGGCACATCCAGTATTTGTTTACTCTGCATTATTTAAGAAAAGTGTGGCTGGAAAATTCTCTTGCACTTGACAGGTATTCTTAACAGGTAGTCCGGTAATAGTCCTTAAAAAAATTATATAGGTTTTTATAACTGAATAACAAGCTATTTTCAAATTTTCAAAATGGTAAAGGACGAAATCTGCGATGGCTCTATAGCCATATTATCTTTCTCATGACATACTCTTGACCGTGTGCCAAATGCCGTGCTTGTATCATCAACGGTACAATCCCATCATCTAACTGCCGTACTATAAAACAAGAAATCAAAAACAAATCCACTTAAAATTTCTAAAACAGACAGAAAAAATTTCAGTTTTCAATATATGGTTTTTCAACTACTTATACTGGCAACATTTTGTCAAAGAGTGTTGGAGTTTATTTCACCACATTCTCTTCTATTTTACTTTATGGATAATTTGTTATATCTTACACAGTCATGTAAAACCTTTTCGGGTAATGATGTTAAGCTAGTTTTAATAAAAGTCTGAATCTAAAATTGAATGGTCATTCAGTATTAGAAGTAGGGTCAAAGATTGGTTAATGCTGATTTATCGGCAACATTTTAAAAGAAAGTTACAATAAAAGCTACATGTGAAAGTTTCAGCTGAATACAGTGTCTACTTGTTGAGAAAACAGCAAAAAACTGTCACAGTGATTTTCACACGAATGTTGAATCCATCCATGTTAGCTGGGTACCAGCGGGTACCAACCGCATCTCTAGCCACAGCAACCAACCCTGCATGAATCGTGTCTCAGATTTTGGGATGAAAAATTATCCAAACTACATCACTTCAAAGAGAATCCTTTCTCAAAATAATTGTATACAATACCAACAGTTGCAGCGCTTCTCACCAAGTAACTTTTTATGGCCATTCATTTTTTGAGTAACTATGAGTAAATTGTCAGTTTTTCTATGAAAAAAACCCCTCTGCTGTAAGAGACCAGGGCCCAATTTCATAGAGCTGCTTAAGCAGAACACATTGCTTAACAATATTCTACTTAGCAGAATTTAGCAGGATACCAGTCACAAATTGTGCATGTGACATGGTGGTTTGGTTGGTAACCTTATTCTGGTAAACATAATTTCGTTGTGCTTAGCTACCTTGTGTGCTTAAGCAGCTCTATGAAGTTGGGACCAGGGCCCAATTTCATAGAGCTGCTTGAGCACAAAAAAATGCTAAGCACAATAAAAATTTGCTTACCAGAATAAGGTTACCAGTCAAACTACCATGTCACCTGTACAACTTGTGACTGGTATCCTGCTCATTTCTGCTTAGCAGGAAATTGTTAAGCATTATTTTCTGCTTAAGCAGCTCTATGAAATTGGGCCCAGTGGTCACGAGCATAGAGCAAAGGATACAGTACTTGCTCCATGTCATCAGAAACGTACATTTCCAATGACGGAACTTGGCTGTGTACAAGCATGGAGGAATTTCCTTCCTCCATGGTACAAGCATGTGCCAACCAACCCATACACACTACTGCATTTAACTACTATTTATGCACCCCCGAGGGGGTTTGGGCAAATGTGTTTCCTAAATGTTTAAACATGCTAGAAGGTCCTGGAGAAATTAACCTTCTTCCAATACAAACGCACCAGTTCTCCTCAGCGTATGGCGGATGTACAATATATTTGT
This sequence comes from Pisaster brevispinus, assembly GCA_023634235.1. Taxonomy (NCBI): domain Eukaryota; kingdom Metazoa; phylum Echinodermata; class Asteroidea; order Forcipulatida; family Asteriidae; genus Pisaster; species Pisaster brevispinus. Next base: position 5,630,396 of record JAMKCF010000011.1, read on the forward strand.
GCTACCTCTTCATCAATTGAATAGTTACCAAGTGGTTTTTGATTTGTTTGTACAGTTTCTGTTTAAAGCAATAATACATCACTGGTTTTTGGAAGAGTACCTTTTTTGAACTTATATTTTAAAATGCAAGTTTGCTCCAAACACATCTAAGAGCCACAAAGAAGAAAAAATAGATATTCAAAATCTGGGAAGCTGAGTGTAGGAATTTATATTTCTCTTAAAAAAGGCTTGATCGTAGGATGGAGGGAAATATGAACATGGCAAGAACTTGGAAAAGAGATGCATTTATTCCCAAAAGTAAAAAATTAAATAAAAAATAATGTTCTCACAGTCAACCTGTGAAAATTCAGTTCATCAATAAAGGTAACTGTATAGTCAGATTTTCTAAGAAAACTATTTTACATTTTATCAGGGATTGTGTGCTATACATTTGATTTGGCAATTCAAAATAAGAAACTGGGTGTTGGGGGAAGCTTTTCCTGCACCTTGTCGTATTTTGTATTTTAGAAACCTCCTACCCTTGGTACCATTTTCAAGTGAGTCGAACAGCCATTCACATTCATGGGTAGTGTTGGGCAGTGCAACTTAAACAGAACCGGATGGAAATATCTGAGTACAGCAGTAGATGCACTCACCAAATAGTATCAAATTGTAGGAAACATGGTTGGAAATATTTATGATATTTTTCTGGCAGTCCAGTAATTGACACCTGCTCTGGAATGGGGAGGGGGGGGGGGGGTCGTGTGTGCGAATCTCCTGATAGTTCATCTATCATTCAAAACCATAGTGGATGACATTGAACGGTCAGACAGTAGGAGGGTTGACTGTGTACTACCACAAGTTGTTACACCGCATACCTTTAAAAATGGAAATCTTTGCCATTTCTTGCAAAAGAACGTGTGCATAACCGCAAGCTAAATGAGAACTTAGACACTGAGCATACAGATGTCACCGCGGGAGCAGGTGCAATCAGCGATTTCCGCATATTAAAGTCGACTGCATGTGAGGTCTCTTCACAGCTTGTATCTCCGTGGATTTCAAAACATGTTTGTCCACTGGATGTCTTGTCAGTTTAAAATTCAAAAATAGCTTTGCAGTTTCAGTTCCACTGCATCCCTAGGATTTGGGGTTGGGTTTTTTTTTCAAGATAGCGGAAGTTAACTCTCTTAACGTTTTGAATATTGAATTCTAAATTGAATTGAATACATATTCGTTTCCTAAATGGTTAGTGAGGTGTAAAGTTTGTAAAGCTAGGCATTGGGACTATCATTGCATTCTTGGGGTGTATTTGGTTTGATGTTTTTCGTTCAAGTTTGAGATTGCTTGGACGAGTAGTTAAAGCATAATGTATTCAAGACTCCCACACATATAATTGAATGCCATGAACATGGACATGACATCACTGTATAGTAGGGGCGCCCTCACATAGAGGACGAAATGCGGTTGCTCAATGGCCCACCCTGTCCGCCGTTATTAATGTTAGTAACCATGGTAACCTACTTTTTAGGACTATCATTGCATTCTTGGGCTGCATTTAGCTTGAAGTTTTTAGTGCAAGCTTGGACGAGTAATTTTAGCATAACTTATTTAAGACTCCCACACATAACTGAATGTGACAGAATAGACCTTTTGAACGTGACATCACTGCAGTGGGGCGCCCTCGCAAAAAGGAGGTCAAACGGAGGTTTCTCACTGGGCCAATCCTGTGCGCCGCAAAAAAAACATAGTTGGTCGTTTTCCCCACAGTTTCATCCATCATTTTACCTCTAAAGATAGTTGTGGAAACTTCCTTAAAAAAATGTTGTTGGAACAATTGATTCTTTGAAGGGCCCTTAAGATATCCTCTCCAACTGGTATTTCTGCAGCTACGCTGTGTACTGAACAGCATGTTAAGCTCCACTCTAAACAAACTGCAGCTTCAAGTGCAACTTTTCCAGTTTCTCTGCAACAGAGCCCGTCAGTTGAGTTTGCAAAGCTCTTTAGGCAAGTTTCAAGCAGCTTTTAAGTACACATTAAACACACATACACACACATACAAAGTATGTATAATGTTTCAAATGTGTTTGTACATGTTAACTGGCGAATGGTGTGTTTTTTTTAGAAGTGTCAGCAAGAATGGTGTGAAGCCAGAGGGATTTCAAGGTGTCGTACTGACACCCTGCTTTGAAATTTTGCCAGATTTTTAGAACCCCTGATCTTTCAGAGTGAAAAAGCATTGAGGGAAAAGCAGCATTAAGGACAACCCCATTTCAAAATTGAGACTTGCAATGTTTTTCCCCCTTTTTATCATGACTCCTTCTTCTTTTTGGAAAACGAGTGCATCACAAAACTAAGTTTTGACCTCAGAGCCCCATCAACAGCAATTTAAGTAACTCACATTTAATTCACAAAGACCTCACCGCTACCCACAAATATTTACAAAGCGTCCGTACATAGAAGTACTTTCTCACTGTCGCTGAATGGGGAATTGTGAATGTGTACAGGTGTCATTGTGTTTGGTTGTGGCGTAACTTAGGCATGCGCCATTGTCAAGGTTGTCACTGTGGTGCTGTCACTGCAGTGCTCAAAATTATAAAATGCCCAATTCAATTTTCATCTTGGCAGACTGCTGTTTGACCTCGCTATTGGTTTATGTACGTGTTCTTTTTCCCCTCCCTGTTGTTGGAGGAGGAGGATTGTTAACCTAAAAAACGACTTCCACACAAAGGCTGAGCAAGAGGGTCCTAATGTATGAATCAAGCTCCACAACCTTGGGAGTCTCTTTTCCCATTAGAGGCAAGCTTCATACTGTGAGTACTGACAGACAGGAAACTGAACATTGCTCTATTGTCTCCTATTGTTGACGCCATCCTTTCAGTCTGCCACGTTCAGGGCCACCCTTGGCCATTGATGGGTCTCCAGATTCAAAACGCAGCTCTAGTCAAGACTATTTTGGTTAACCGGAGCACTCGCTTTTGTTCACCGGTGTACACAGCGTCGTACATATTGAGTAATTACATTCATCATTATGCCTCCATGGGAATAAAGAAACCCTTTGATAATCTTTTTTTAATATGCAATTGAAAAATAAACGGCATGAGTATACTCTCACTGGAAAAGTACAAAAAAACAAATTTAAAAAAACTACATGTAACATTGAATTAAATCAGTAAAAATGAATACTTATCATCACAACAAGACGTCAATTTTGTCAAAGACTTTTTCTTGTTTTCCATAATATCTCCTCTGAAGACAACTTTCAATATGACTACTTTGCAATTCATGAATTCAAAATTTTATTTGAGAACGAGGAGGAATTTGAGACGTTAATTTATACCAAGTGCATCCAAAGCTGATGCATCAAAATGACATCCCTCCTGTTCTTAGCGGTATACTTGTGACGTGTATAGTGGCCGAGCGGTCAAGCGCACTGGACTCAAGCTTTGGTGTTTCTGATGAGTAGAGTGTGGGTTCGAGTCCCAGTCTCCACACTTGGTGTCCTATAAGCAGGATACTAAAACCATTATTGCTTCATTGTAACTAATACATTATTATTATTTTTATTTTATTTTTTTTTTTTTTGCGCCTGGTTCACTGGGATTACTTATTTTTTTCCAGAATTTTTTTTTTATTTTTTTTTTATTTTATTTTTTTTTTTCTTGTTTACATCTATACTGTTTAGTTCCGTTTTGGTGTACTTCTCTTGTATTTTACCTTATTGTAAAGTGTCTAGGACCATTTGCTACACAAAAAAGTTTGGGTTAAATATAAATGTATTACATATTTTAGGGTACACAATATGTTTTCTTGTCTTCTTACAGCGTTGAGTAGTGAAGGATTCTTCCCCAATGTACAAATGAGATAAATCTTCCCCTTGTTCAGTGCTCGTTCAAATTAAAACAGTTCAAATGTTAAACTGTGTAGGGTTTTGTTTTGTTTGTTTCCTCTTATTGTCCCCCAAAATTCTGGTCCAGTAAACATTTTGAGCTACAAGCCCAGCGGTCTTGTGGATTTTTCCTCCGAGTTTGAGCCCTGTGACCAAGGCAATGACTAGGGGCATGAAGGCGATTTGCCTCTGTGACCAAGGCAACGACTAGGGGCATGAAGGCGATTTGCCTCTGTGACCAAGGCAATGACTAGGGGCATGAAGGCGATTTGCCTCTGTGACCAAGGCAATGACTAGGGGCATGAAGGCGATTTGCCTCTGTGACCAAGGCAATGACTAGGGGCATGAAGGCGATTTGCATCTGTGACCAAGGCAATGACTAGGGGCATGAAGGCGATTTGCCTCTGTGACCAAGGCAATGATTAGGGGCATGAAGGCGATTTGCCTCTGTGACCAAGGCAATGACTAGGGGCATGAAGGCGATTTGCCTCTGTGACCAAGGCAATGACTAGGGGCATGAAGGCGATTTGCCTCTGTGACCAAGGCAATGACTAGGGGCATGAAGGCGATTTGCCTCTGTGACCAAGGCAATGACTAGGGGCATGAAGGCGATTTGCCTCTGTGACCAAGGCAATGAATAGGGGCATGAAGGCGATTTGCCTCTGTGACCAAGGCAATGACTAGGGGCATGAAGGCGATTTGCCTCTGTGACCAAGGCAATGACTAGGGGCATGAAGGCGATTTGCCTCTGTGACCAAGGCAATGACTAGGGGCATGAAGGCGATTTGCCTCTGTGACCAAGGCAATGACTAGGGGCATGAAGGCGAATTGCCTCTGTTGCCACCACAAAGCGTCTGAAATGATATAATCACATTATTACAGGCCAGAGTATTTTTAAAACATTTGGGAAAAATATACTCTTCCAAAAACCCAGAGTCTCTCTCTGCTTGGTGCCCCTCAAAAGAAATTACAAAAAGCAAATTCCTTGCAGCATTGCCCCCTCACCACATAGAACTGTCCTATATGGAAGTACCTCATTGGAGAGAGAAGTGTCCGAATGTCAACGTCTCCTTATCTCTAAAATGTTAATTGGTCAATTTTATATCAGCGTGACAAGATGGGCAAATTGAACCCTAAGACTCTTACAGCAGTTTAACAGTCCTATAAGCACGTCATGAATTGCTAATCGTAAAACTTAAAGGGGTGTGCACAAACAACATTGGTAAGATTTGAAAATACAAATTGTTCACAGATTTGCACATAAATTACATGGTCTAAAGATGGTCAGGGTGGAAAACTTCCACTTGAAAAATTGTTACTTGAAACTCTGTAGTTTTTTACGAAATGAGTAAAAAAAACAACCAGTTTTGATCTTGCAAGTCCAAAACCTCATGTTTGAAAACAGTAAAAACATATAAGGATTTTGTTTGTTTTTGTTTTTTTGTTTTGGGGTTTGTTTTGTTTGTTTTGTTTGTTTTAGGGTTTTTTAGGGGGGGGGGGTTCCACTATTTTCTTGCGACTCCAATGACAAATTGAGGGTAAATTTAGTACATAGGCTTAAAGTAATCATCTATGTTTTCATGTTTCCGAGCTAAATTTAGTTTTGTAGGAAGATGTCAAAATAGTCAAATTAAATAATCATGATGTCTTCATGAGTTTTTATACCGGGGGGGAGGGGGGGGGGGCAATTTAATTTTATAGCTCAAAAACATAAAAACGTGGATGATCACTTTAAGCTTCCTTAGAAGAAACAAAAAAGGCATCAAGGATCACAGCAACTTTAATGAAAAATATTCCTTCAGACGCTCAGTACAAGCATGAACTGAATTACCTGATTAGCTCATAAATAAATAGAGAGAAAAAAAAAGAGAAAAAAAAGGCCCATTTGTTTTCCCCGACATTAACAGTGTCCTCCACCAGCCATAAATATTACCTGAATTAGACTGCTCCTTTAGTTCAGAGGAGAGACATTTCATTTCTCTTCCGACAGCGGCAGCCTTAACCTTGGGATGTAATTAACTACAGCAGACTGCACTTAATTATATACCTGAGGTAAACCTGTTTCACAGCTGTATGGTGTGCGCAAAATCTAATGCCTCTATGTACATGTAACAGTTTTCACGTACGTTCTACAAACCCCCCCACCGCTGCTGGCACACGACGACAAACATTACTGTAATCATCAATACTTCATTAGGCTGCACATACACAAATGCTTTTTTTAAATGAAGTGAGGAGATTTCTGGATCGAGATCAATCCATCAGATATAAACAATATTGATTTTGACAGAGAGTAACATTTGGGGTTTAATTTTCATGGACTAAAACAGCCAAGTATTAACAAAGTGAGTTAATAATGTCAACTGAAAGTTTCCGAGGGAGTATCCCCATACAACGTGTGAACACATTTTGTGGCACTTCCACGGTGACCCAAATTTGTCTGAAAAAGCTTGTTCCTGCTTTTGCCAGCTCTAAATGCCGTGTCCGAACTGGCGGCTACAGCTATGGCTACGGCTACGGCTAGATTTCTGCATCATCATGCATTGAAGTATAGTGTGCCCTTAGCAACAGTCGTACCTTTAACCAAAGCCATCAATTCGGATATAGCCTCAGTTTTTAAACAGCATTCACTTGTACTGTACTTTTAATCAAGTTTTATGTACTGGACTCAATATAAGTTTTCATTACGCTTGTTAATAATATCAGAAATTTACCTTGAGTCTGATTACTTCGTGGAGGCAAAAGAGACAATTGAACTAATTTTTTGCCGCAAGTTTTAGTTTTTGTTTATTTTTGTTTTATTGCAAGTTCGGCCCAAACAAGGTTGAAATTCACTCTTGCATCCCAAATACAGTTTTATCTTATTTTGACTGCCTGTATATATTTTTTCTTGTATCAAATAACTAACAATTTAAAAACCAGTTTGTTGCATCACATTCACGCGAATTTGGTTCACACACGCCCTCACACAGTCAAAAATACGGCGAATTGACTCCTTACCCGGCCCCTGGTCAATGCCTTGATGCTCCTTTACATCATCCACTAGGAATTCTAATTTCCCTCTCAAAGTTGCCCCTCTACCATTGACATTGTGCCTTGCCTTTACAAGCTTCTACACCATTTGAATTTCAAATGTCTCAAATTTTGAGGTACATGTAAATTAGCTGGGGGAAAACATTTTTTTTTTAAGGCAAAATATTGATTGATTAGTGTCAACTTGAAGAAAAATGAACATCCATGGGTCCATGATTTATTGATTTTAATAACCATGACATATGACTTTCTGCAATGTGACAAAAAAAAACCATTGGTTTGTGTTTAACTAGAGCGGGATGTAACTTGAAAATAAGTAACCTTTCTCTCTGATGTTAGATATGAGAAAGACTCTGCTACGGTCGGAATGGACGCCATGAACAAAATGTTGGCCTTTATACCATAGGTTCTTTCGGTTGGTAAGCAGTCTACAACAGCAAAGTCTTATTTTTTGCATAGATTTATTAAGGTAAACAAAATATGACGCAATTTAAAAGGGTAAAAAAAAAAAACACACAAAAATAATCTTTCAAAACACTACAAATTCATCAAGTGCCGGATTTTCATGGTCAAACCATTTTACACGTCTAAAATGACACATTTTTATGTTTTGAGCAGCACTCAAATATTCTTCCCCGTCTACATTCTTCATGTGTTGACCACTGCTCAGAAATATTCATGAAGGAAACCAGGGCTTTAAAAATCGACTTTCTCCACAGAGAATACAAATTTTGATTTCTCTCATCGTCGTTATAAATCTCAAACCCTACCAAAGGGATTCTCATTAAAACAAAAATCCGAGCGACGTTTTTGTTCTTTTTTTCCGTGACTCATCCCGTTTGACCAAACTCCGCCATATCTCATCTCAAACTGCCAAGTTTCATTAAAAAAATATACATCTCCTGTGGAACACACAAACTATAAGAGGAGGAGGGGGGGGGGTGAGAGAGGGGGAAAAAAAACCAGGATAAAACGTACACTTTATCAAAGTGGCCCAGAAGCATTCCATTGAAGTTAACCGCGCTGGCGGTGACTCAGTATGCATGCAGAACAATTCGATAAGCTCTCCTGGACAACAAGTGAATGGGTAGCATGAAGGCACTAATGTGGTTTTAACAAGCACTCAGCGTCCATGATGAACGGCAAGAGGGGGGAAACAGCTCTCTGAGAACCCCATTTTACTTTAGTGACTTTCTCTCTCTCTCTCTCTCTCTACCTGGGTGTATATTTAGCTGCCCGGCCATTCTTTTAAGTGTGAAAAGTGCAATGGTATTAGGGTCCACTTTGGGCCATTTCCACAGCAGGAAATGCTCAAAATAACTTGCGAAAGTTCGAGGAGGAGCAGGGCTGATGGTCCAAGTATTTGTCCAAAACATTAAATTAATTGTAAAAGAAGCTGGTTGGATTATAAACATTACTGCATAAGAATGTATTACTGTTCCTGATTTAAAGAAGACTAGTACAGCATCAGGCCTGATACTTCATGGAGGCAACAGAGGCAATTGCCTCCATGCCCCTGGTCACTGCCTGGTGCCCCTTGAAGTGTTCCAGTTTCAGGCCTGATACTTCATGGAGGCAACATAGGCAATTGCCTCCATGCCCCTGGTCACTGCCTTAAAAATAATAATACTAACAACATTTGTAAAGCACCTTTTTCCTAGGGTTCCAAAGCGCTCAGAGAATGACCAAGAAAATTACAACAATGGGAATGATATCGGAAACCAAGTGGGGAAGAACCACTGCCAGGCCAACCAGCCCTCAGCACTCAAGACAAGAGTCCAGCTAACACCAGGCTCTCTGTATGACGTGAACCTGCAGGTCAAGCCCAGTTAAAGAATTACAGGCTAAACAAATGTGGTTTTAGTGACCCTTTGAACTTTGCCACAGAGCTAGAATTATTGATGGAGTGTGGAATGGAATTCCACATCCTAGTGCCTGCAATGAAAAATTTTCTGTTTCCTGATTTTTCTGGTGCCCCCTTTAAATGTTCCAGTAGAAATTTAAATTTCCCTCATAAAAGTGCCCTTTACTAAGGACGAACTACCCTGCTCGTACAAGAACTATGTATGAACCTTGCCGGGGGAAAAAAAAAAACCAGGCACCTCTGGTGGAAATTTAACCCAAGACCTTCCTGTAAACTGAACCAAAATATTTGACCGCTAAGAAATTACCGAGCTCACCCATCCAAGGTTTACCGGTAAACAGCTTTTAAATATAAAAAAAAAAATTGCCCCTCTAAACGTTGTACGCTCAATTTAGCATGCCTTTAATCTACATGCTCATGTAAATTGTAGCAAATGTTCGACAGACCAAGGGCCAATTTCGCTTGCCACTTAACGGAACATTCTTAGCTTCAGGCACTGTTTTCCGCGTTCCTTAACGGAAGGAGTGCAAAATATTTTTGCATTAGCTGAGCAAGTATGCAGTGCCTCCCTAGGTATACGAGAAAATTCGCGTGGAAAAGTGAACACTTAAGGTAAAATACAATCAAGAGTGAGTTACCTCATATTATTCTTCTTTTAAGTACGGGGGCCAATTTCTTTTATAAATCAACACTTAAGGTAGTAGGTACATGGTTTATGCAAATACACTGTAGCGGAAAGTTCTGTGCCTGCGTGGGCCGTGTGCTTGCCTCACAGGTTTAGCAAGGAAGGCTCGCTGGAACAAATGGGTTTTCAACCGAGATTTCAACTCACATTATGTACCAGAACAATGTAACAGACCCGGGCCTCGATTTCATGAAGAGCTAAGATTGATCTTAACTGCAAATCACTCTAAATTGCTGAGCAACGTGTGATGTCTCAATACAAATCACTACGGTAGTACTGACAACTCATCTTTTAAAAGATGAATCTTAATGCTTTGTGAAATCAGCCCCTGAAGCATGAACACTCTCTGTTTTATTTGAACCCTGTCGACAAAAAAAATTCCCAGGCACCTCTTGTTTGATTTGAATAACCCCAACACCTTCTAGACTGAACAAGATACAAATTCATACTTGATGTACAATGTAAGAGATGCAATCTTTGCTAACAGCAAGTGCAGAGATTTCGGCGTTACATGTTACCTCGATTATTTCTCTCTTAAAACTGCGTCCAATTATTTGGCAGTGCTCTCTGTAAATGTTCACAGGTGAGCAAGGAAATTTTGTTTCTGCACGTGCACATGTCCACATGTACACAAAAAAATTAACATTCTTCTCTAGCAACTGTGCCTAATTTCATTGTGCTGTAACCGCAAGAGAAAAAATGTCAACGCATATGGTAAAATTCCACACTTGGATTTAATGTTATTACACCTGCACACGCATCTCACTAGTCTTTGTGCAAGACGTTCTTAGACGTTATTGTTAGCGATCAACAATGCATGGCGCAACTATTTCATAGATAGAGCAGCCTGACTACTTCACCGATAGACGGCGTTTGCCAGAAGTCACAAACCAGTGTTTAACGTTTGGTTGGCGATGGAAGAGTTCAACTTTCCTAACAGCGCTTGTTATCGATTGATGTTTCATGTATTTAGAGAGTGTAGGATTGCAGGGGAATCACGGTAGTCGATTTATAAAGAACAACATTGTCTTGCACCAAGACCTGGGCTCAAATTTGGGATAAAATTCCACAAGACTGCAGGGCTTGTAGCTCAAAATGTTTACCGGACCAGAATTTATTTCACAAGTCCACAATCTTCATGAGAAAGAGCTTTCTACACAGTGTAAATTGTTTTTATTTGAACAAGCAACAAGTGAAGATTTGTATATTTTGCTACTCTTCGGATTTGTATAAACAGTACACCAGACTCAAGGTCAACATTTGAACATCATTTCTTTTTGTTAAAAATATATTACAAAGTGGCTATTATTCAATTGCAAAACACATGACCGCTGGACTTGCCAGATCATGAGTTTACTTGGCCCGAGGCTAAAATCACTGGCCTCAGGCCGGCGGTCCAGTGTCAAATTCGAGGCCCTGAAGACGAGTATCTCACTAGCTTCTTGTAGCAGTAAAATTGTTCCTTGAATATTATGCAGACTTGATGCAACTCTGTACTTAATTATTGTACATATGTCGCATTCTGAAATGTGCACCCTCAACCCTGTAAACTAAGAATGATCATCAGAAAGTACAGAGTACCGACTTGAAATTAGGTCCAGAACTTCAGATCGTTAAATTTCCAACTCCGTAAAATGTAACCGCGAATCTAATGCATCACTTGATCACTCGCGCCCTGTACCCACTCATGTCTGGAAACCAGCGCATTCATTTACACATGAAAAAGCCCCCCCCCCCCCCCCCGCTCCATTTCAGCGTGTGTCCGAATTAAACAACACATTCGCAGCACATGAAAGCGTTCAGTTTCTGTTTCAATTCCCTGGCAATTAAATCAGCCTAAAAGGCAATTAGCGATCCAATCAATGTAACAGTGAACTCGTTAGATAATGCGTCAAACAATGGTCGACTTGAAGTGGCAGTTAAAATCCAATTGTCATCTGACCACGTCTGACAGTACATGTTTACAGAGGTGTCATGTTTTCTAATTGCTCTCTTTCTCTATGGGTATGTGTTTCACTGTTAAATCCGCAAAGAGTACATTCATCCCAATTCTGTAGTTTGGAAAACAAATCGACTCAGCTGTGAAAATTGCATCACAATAGAGACTCACTTGTTGTTGTTTTTTCAGAAACGTTGTCATTTGTTTACTAAAAAATATTATACAGGATTGGTAAGGATAAAAAAAAAACATAATTGTTCAACTTTAGTCTGAAAGCTTTGGAACCATTTATTTATTTTTTTTTCAGTGAAATATTTCCCTCTGATATCAAGTCAAGTTATATTCGAGAAAAATGTATCTGAAAACCTGTTTAAAAATGCAATCAGCTCACTGCTGATTTCGGTTGTTACAACCAAAATAAAGGACAGCGTGTTTACACGCAATCAAAGTTGTAAACATTTACGAGGTGTTACACAGAACAATAGGACCTTTCCTTGGGCCCAATTTCACTGAGGTTCTCAAGCAGACAATATTGCATTAACCATTTTTCGGCGATGAAAATAGGCAGGGAACCAGTTTGCAAAGAGTACATAAGACGAGGTATTTTGGCTGCTAACCTCGCTCTGCTAACCTTGTTCTGCTTAGCTAATTTATGTGTTGAAGCAGCTCTAAGAAATCGGACAGAGCTGCTTAAAATTGCTTAAAATTGCTAAGCAAAAATAAGCAGGATACCAGTCACATATAGTACACATGATACATGGTATTTTTGCTGGTAACCTTTGTCTGGTAAGCATAAATTTTGTTGTGCTTTAACAAATTGTTATGCTTAAGCAGCTCCATCAAATTGGGCTAGTCGTGTCTTTCAGAAAAAACAACCAACAGTGACTAGTGTTTGTGCTTATTTTGACTCAGCATTCAACATTTTGTCATGTGCAACATTATTTCAGTTTTTTTAATAACTAGTACAAATGACAAATTAGTGAGAGCTAAAGTGTTCAGATTAAAGATATTTTTTTTTTTTTTTTTTTTTTGGAGGGGTGGGGGTTGTCAGCGATACCTTTAAAACAGCAAATTTCAAATTCAAATTGTAAAAAAAAGGTCTGCCTCCCTGCAGAGCCTTTGAATTATTTACAATAATGCACTCTTCGTGCAGGAACCAAAACGGTCACAGATGGCGATAAAACCATTAACCTTATTTCAGGAAAGTACAGCCGGTTCACAATAACATTATGGCAAAAAAGCTAAAAATTTTAAAGATCACTCGATTGTGTTAGCGATGATGTATGGGGACCGAGCCCCAGGTGACAGCAGGAGGCGGTGATGGTATCAATGTGGCTTCGTCCTAGGTGTTGTGTTTGCTAACGGGATTGGTGAGAGACAGAAAAAATGTCCACATTTGCATGGTAGGTAGGCAAAAGAGCGCTGTAGGTTGAGTCTCAAGAGAGGAATGATATCAACAGATTGGAATAACAATTATGTAAATTTGCTTTTCTTTCTTTCTATTTTTGTTATCTTATTTTTATTTGTTGCAATTATCGGTTGATAAAGAGATTGTATTTCAGGGTTCTCCCCTTCTTGAGGGCCGATACGCAGACATTAATTTTTAGATTTAAGATCAAATTCACAATTATCGTAAAATAAAACCACTTAAATTAGGTAGGATCATACTTTGGTAATGACCTAAAAAAAATGGCGTATTTTTGCTCAGAAAGCCTACTTGTTATAAAGATGGTAATGGTAGTAAGCATCCTGTAAAACTATTTTGTGTGAAATTTGCTAGAAATCAATAAAAGTATGTCAAAACATTTGAAGTTGGTTAGAAATCAATAGAAGCATGTCAAAACATTTGAAGTTGGTTAGAAATCAATAAAATTATGTCAAAACATTTGAAGTTGGTTAGAAATCAATAAAAGTATGTCAAAACATTTGAAGTTGGTTAGAAATCAATAAAAGCATGTCAAAACATTTGAATCTAACAATTATTTCTAACAGGGTCCTCCCCAGGACTTTTCAAAACTGTGGGGCATTCTGGATCCAAACTTTGGAAATTTGGCCAAAGCGTGCTAACATCTCAGAATGAGGTCCTTGGAATGAAATTTACTTGGTGTTTATCTTGGTTTTAAAAGCCCTACTGTGCAATCTGGAGCATTTGCAATGGTTTCATCTGGATGATATTTGTGAATTTAATCTGAATTAAATTAAGTTTTTACAAAAAAAATGTTTTACAAAAAAAAAACCTTGATACAATTACTTAACCTTCAAAAACATTTTTGTCTGAAATGATTTTCTACTTACATGAGAAACGTGTTCCTCCAAACAAAGAATTTATAATGTTAATTTGCCAACTCAAAATACAACTATAAGAACATAGCACTAATGAAAAGTAACATTAATCATTACTCCAGGAACCAATTTCATAGAGCTGCTTAAGCAGAAAATATTGCTTGAGAAGTTTTCTGCTTAGCAGAAATGAGCAGGACACCAGTCACGACAGTACATGTGACATGGCAGTTTGGCTGGTAACATAATTTTGTTGTGATTAGACATTTTTTGCGCTTAAACAGCTCTATGAAATTGGGCCCTGGCCTAGAGATTGATTTTTGAGAGGGCAAGGCCATTCTCATTTGTGCAAAGGGTAGTTCCGTAAAAAAAATGTCAACATCTATGAGAAACTGTTTAAAGGGGCACCAAGGCCAAGAACTGGGCACCAGAGCCAATGGCCTCTGTGGTGTAGCCTCCATGTAATTCCGGGGCTCAATTACACAAAGCACTAAGATTCCTCTTAAGATGTGTTGTCAGTATCACCAAAGCGATTCCTCATGTGACATCACACTTTGCTTAGCAATTAAGACTAATGCACACTTAAGATCAATCTTAACTCTTTGTGAAATCGGCCTCAGGCCCGTTATTCGGTGGTCTCACATGTTGGTATGTCCATTGAATACTTCAACATTGAAAAGTAAATGTACTCCTCCGAAAACCCAACATGACCACTGATGAATGATGTGCTACGTATCCTTCCTAAACATAGCCCCTTAGCTACAGAGGGACCACCCTTTAAGGTCCCTTGGGGCGTCCTTGACACTCTAGGGTGGTGAAAAGAGAGGGGAGATCCTGCAGTTTGTTATTATGTGGTATTTCCCCTAGGGCGGGGGAAGAGAAGTCACAGCTTGTAGATTGTGATTTCATTATATAAATAGGCCTTCCTACTCTGATTATGTTTGCAGAGTGACTTCTTTGCACCACACAGTCAGGAGGATGCGTTCTTAATCCTTGGGAGGGTCCCAGTTCAATCGAAAACAGCAAATCAAAGTTGACAAGTATGTGCAGGCGCGGAATCTGACGGTCATCGGGCATGGCAGTAATTTCCAAAGGTATCAAAACTCATCAGTGTGTGATTGTTAACAGAGCTCTAAAAAAAGAAAAATTGTACGTGGTAAACTAAACGTCAAGGAAATATATAGGTTATACCGGCCTATTTCAACAAAAAATGCATGCATTTAACACTCGGCTCACTCAATTTCCTTTTTAAATGCAACGGTAGCTCAAATGAAACCCTAGTTTGAATGAGTTGTGGAGATATGCGTGAATTTGAAATCCATGTCCTAGTTTGAATGAATTGTGGGAATATGCGTGAATTTGAAATCCATGTCCTGGTTTGAATGAATTGTGGAAATATGCATGAATTTGAAATCCATGTCCTAGTTTGAATGAATTGTGGCAATATGCGTGAATTTGAAATCCATGTTCATGAAACTGAATACATTTTTGCTGAAATTGGCCGGGAAAACCTATAGTACTATTGGAAATGCAGCCATGTTTAAGACGAGGTTGAATTTGAGTTTAAAGCGCATGCACAACATCGGCAAGATTGAAATATTACAAATGTTCACACACTCCCACATATACAATGTTAATTCACATGGTATAGAGATGGTCATGGGAGGGGGGAGGGAACATCCCTCGAAATAGTTTTGATTTCAGTTTTTTTTTTTATTTCAGCGATTTAAGTTTTTGAGAAAGGAGTCAAACACTTACTTTTGATCTGACGAGTGCAAAGCCTGAAACTTTAAAAAAAAGTAAAAGCAATCATTATTTATTTGATAACACCCTGAATTGTGCCTTGACGTCTAGGTACCAAGAAGCTGCTGTTGCTATGGGTATAGTACAGTGGTTGCTATGGGTATAGTACACTGGATACCACCGGTAAAGTACATTATTTCCTAAGTGTGTAGCGCGTCGTGTTCGCACGGCTTTCTAGTTAAAAGTAAGACAGATCATGTGACACAATCTAAACCAATCAAAAAGGCAGAATTCTCGCAACTAGATGTAGTAGCTTTCACACCCTCTTTGCACATTACTGCAATTCACTTAAGGGGGACAAGGGAAAGCAGATACGCCTTGGATAATTTGCTGGCTCAGACAATAAATCAACAACTACAGCGATTTCCCAATGCACTTTGAAGGTGATAAATTGGCTGGAAATGGATGACGGGAGAGGGGGGGGGGGGTTGGTGTATGGGATTGGGGTCCGCATTCACGGATGATGGGATCCGCTAATTTGAAAGTGAGTTTGACAAGCCCTGATTGGAGTGTCGTGACCCTTTTTTCTCTGCCGTGAGTTCCTCCACACCTTCCATCTCCTCAAAGTGTTATCTACTCAAAGTGTTACATACTATGATGTAAGACCGCTCAAGTGTTGAGACTTTAGAGTTCTCTGTAAATGGGCCTGGAGTTTCGTCATTCGGAGGGCAAGGCCGTTTTCATTTGGCAAAGAGCACTTCCACAGGAAAATCTTAAAGTCTATGGGAAACTTTGGAAGGGGCACCAAGGCCAAGACCAGGGCAATGGAGGGCATTGCCTCCATGGCGTTTGTTTTATTCTGGGACTGCTGTAAAGGTAAAGACAAGGAGAGGGGAGGGATGGAGGCGGGGGGGGGGGGGGGGGGGGGGATTCCAGACTCTGATCTTGCATTCGTGTAGTATGCATGCCAATATAAGTTTATCAAATGTTTAACATTATGTTCATTTATCATTAAGGCAGTTAGATTGGCTCAGTGGTTTCTTTCCCTGCTTATTCACCTCTGTGGACCCCGGTTTGATTCCCGGACCAAAGCCTTGCATATTGATAGGGTTTTCAGTCCCTAACTGACTGCGTGGGTTTCCCCAAATTTGGAGTTTTCCTCCCCCATCTAAAACTGAAATTTCTTTAAATTGTCTTCTTTACTGTGAAGTTGGTGTGAAGTTTCCATTAGGATGCTTTGCCAACTAAACAATTCAGATTCAGACTCACGAAAAAGGGAAAGCTTAGACCGGGATTCGCTGATGAAGGGAACCACAAAAATCAAAAAGTGAGTTTGACACCTCCGACTGGACTGTGACTTTAAACGATGACAGGGATGACGGAGCATCATCCCTCATAGTGTTAGCTGCACGTACACCTAGCTTTAGAACATCCTACAACCTCTGTCACGCTACTGAGCTCATTCCTAGGGAATAAAACCCCTAGAAATTCCCAGGAAATTTGGAGGTCACTGCCAGTGGTTAATTCACACATGATGCAGTTTTCCTGCCGAAACTGAACACGCTGCATTCTTAATCTATACACCACTATACTCCAAAGCAGGGGTGGGTTTTTTTTTACCCAAGTTTTCAAGTTTGATGAGGTTTAACCAAATTCCCAGGACTTTCCCAGGAAATCTGTCAAATGTGAAAGAGGGTCAACTGTAAATCAGAATCTTGAAAAAACATCCTCTAAATGGTAATATAAAAATAGCAAATTGGTCCCTGTGGTAAATTTTTGTCCTTGTCATGGCTGTTATTATAATAGTAAATGATGAGAAGCTTCAGGTATTTTCCAGGGCAGATCTCATAAATCATTCCAGTTCTCATGATGAGCCACACGTCAAAAATGACAAACTATTAATTATTACAGAAAGGAGCCTATAACTCAAAAATTTCATTTTGCGTTTTCACGAAGAGCCACAAGCTCCCAAAGATGCACGTAATTTTACATTGCAACAGAGAAGCGTAGATGTAAGTCAAATCGTTTTTTTCCGGTTTCACAAAAGAGCAACTATTGTCAGTGTGGAGTGATCATGTGACACGCTCCTTTCCTATGTAAAAAACAAGATATTCAGCTGGGCGTTTAAGTAAATCATCTCACTTTTTAGGTTTCAAAAAGAGACACATACATGTATCATTGACTAATGACCATGGCAATAAGCCAATATATTTTAAAGAAATTAGTCCGTCAATAGAAAGGTTCAACTTAAATACAGAATCATGTGAGAAGTCTTAAATTGCAAACCGTGACATTAGTAATTATGCAGATATGCATTTTTAAGCTAAGCACATTGTAAAAAAAAGTAAATCTCAATCAAGTCTTTTGACCTAAGTGGCTCCTTATGAAAACAGTAATGATATATATTAACAGAAATTGACAGCACTTTCGAGGGAAACTTTTGAAGGATGATCGGTGACAGCAATAACTTTTTAACCAATTATTGCTGTCCGATAAAATTTACGTTATTTTCCGGACGATCGCAATCCTACTACCTTTAAAAGTAATCATTCATTGGGCGGTCCTTGTTTGTTTTTTTTTGTTATTCACAAAATGGCTTTTTTAATGCTGTGCCGTGCCCCCCCCCCCTCCTTTATGGAGAGCTTCTATGGATGACGGGAAGCTGTCCATTTCAGTTTAAAGAGACTTGGATGTTTAGTACCAAGGTTGATGGCATTTGGGTCATCTTATAATGCATGACCTGGAGGAATTGGAGCTTGTTTATCTCTGAAGAGACTTCCCTGACACACAAGCTGCATAAAAATACCTGACATGTAAAGAGCATCATAACTATGGGGTCAACATGCAAAACAAATATTCAGTAAGTTTTGTTCAAATTTATTTATTTTTTCATTAATTTTTTTTCTTCTGTTTTAATGTTTTTTTTATAAGATAAAAGAAAATAAGTTTTATATTTATTTTACTTATTTATATATATACAAATATTATTTTTATTTATTTATTTATTTATTTATATATTTGTTGATGCAAAAATCCCATACCCTGCATAACACTCCACCCTGTGGTCACCCCAATGACAATTAATGCACTTGTTCGGGCCCACTGTACCAATATCACACAGAGTCAGACAACTTCCTGTACAAGAATGGTGAGGATTTATGAGCATTTCAAAAGACTCAAGTTATTCTTCAACAGGTAAGAGCTTGTCATTGTCCACTGGAACCATGAAATTAGAATCAGACTGAAAGCTCTTAAGACAAGAACTCTGATGGGCCAATCAAATGGCTCACTGCACCTGAAGAGTTCCCAGACAACTCTATTATGTGCATAAAGGGAGTGTCACAAGTACAGCGTACATGTATAATTGCATCACTATCAGACAATATATTTCCCCCATTAGCAATTACCGCGTATCTCAACCGAGAATGAACTGCAGTTCAATAACCTGAGATAACATCATTCTAAGCTCTTCGAGCTCCGCCTCTGAATTTCAACTCACTGTGTTAAGTTATAAACAATAATAATATCTAGTCTTATTATATAGCACATGTATCTACCAACAAGTTATACCTCAAGGCTCTTGAACAAACAGGAACACTTTAAGACAGGTTTTTGAATTTTTTTAATTAAGAGACTGATTTATGTAGCACCTTATTACCTGTTTACAAGGTACTGTGGAGCAGTCAGCAACCACTGCCAGAAACACCGGGGCAAAGCCCTTCTCTTAGCGGTAAGTGTAACTGGGTTATTTTACCTGCATTACACAACACACAGGACATATAATGGCATTACGCTCCATCCAAAGTTCGAAGCAATAATGGTTAAGTGTCTTGCTTAGGGACAAAAGTGCCACGACCGGAGACTCGAAAATCCACGCTCTGCTGACCAGAAACACCAGAGCTTGAGACCAGCGCTCCTAACTGCTCAGCCATGACAGTTCTAATACGAACCATACGGTGATCATAACATTGCGCGGAACCGATCTACTTTTATCCATTCAACGCACAGGGTTTACGATCCCCCAAATCATCAATCAAGTACTCTAAGCGAAGCACTTTCAGTACAAATTACTATGACCCATTCTTCATGGCACTTGTGTTGCTTGCTGGGGGATGTGTTAAACTACATTGTATAATGGACTGCCATTCATGCTGAGATTGGGGGGGGGGCTGTTCCTCTGTTTACACTCTCAGGTCATTCAGGTCACATGTGGGACACTGAGCCTCGCCTCATGTAGTTGGGAGAGAGTGTGGAGGTGCAGAGGGTCAAGGAGCTTTACCTGCCTTTGGGTAGGGGCTAGGAAGAGAGGGCCTCCAGAGACTGCCTGGACTTGGGGGAATGGGTTAATGTGATGATGGGAGGGTTGGTCCATGGTTGGACAAACAAATCAATGTTGATTATTGGCTCGTTAAAGGGCAGTGGGGTCTCCCGGGCGGCCCCCCGTAAAGCAAGGAGATTGAATGACAGTAAGTACATTTAGTACACTGATCGGAGAGCTGTAATAACTTCAGCTTGGAGGAAAAAACAACACCGAGAATGCTCACTGTACACTGCACAGACGTCCGGGCTTAAATAATCACCGCTTACAAGTTCTGCTAGACCTAATGTATTTGCGTGGAGTCTTCAATGCTCTCTTGAATGTGTTTACAATGTCTACACAGGGCAGCCATGTTTACGGAAGCTCCCAAAGGAAACCTGATTATTCATCAAGGCTTGGGCTTGGATCCCCTAAGAGTCCAGATTAAGTCTGTCAATGAACTGTGGGAGTCTCAAGTGAGATCCAGTTCGAGTCTCTTAATCATGAGTCCATGCTTGGATATCATAATGAGGACACCGTCTGGCCTTGCTCTCCCCTATACATTGCTCCTTACGGGTAATTCACTCACTGCAAATGTGACATCACACGTTTGTAAATTTAGGAAAAAGAGCCACACAGCCTGGATTTTCCTGCTGGCACAATTTGTATGCAGCTCAACGGAAGGAGAACATTAAACTCTTATAATTGGATGAAAATTGCACTGTACAATTTTAATAACTTTTTATATGAAGAAAGCGGGCACATCCCAAGACTTGTTCAGCTGTCTTTTTTGTTGTTGTTCTAACTCTCGATTTCATTTGGCAGTTACGATAACAAATTTTCCCGTATGAGCAGAGTAGTATCTTGCCTGCCAGGAAATGTACTGGAACGTACAAGGCCACTTACCGAGAGATTACATGGACTACGTTGCTTCATTCAGATATGGCTTAAGAATCACTTTCAGATGAACAGAGCAAAAGAACCAATCTCAATTAGGAGGCAAAACGTAGAGTCACAAGACAAATCAGCACGGTGAATAATGAAATTCCCCAAAAGCTGACACAATGAGTTTCAAGCACGGGATATGTGACCAAAAAACTCTCGTTTGGACAGGATTTCAATACTAAGTTGCTCACATGTAGATTCACTCAGAGAAGAGTAAATCTCGTTATTAGTAGCGAGAAAAAAAAAGAACCGATGCAAGGAAATGGTGACAGTGGAACTCAAAACAGCTCTCTTCATACCATGTGAATTGGGAAATCAAGCCCGGGATTCGGTTTCACGAAACCCCTCGTTTCGGCCCCTTTTCATAAAGAGCAGAGTTTCGTCCGAACACGAGTTAGCTAATGAACCGATCGCTATGGAGAATGTGACATTTCAAGACAAATCACCATGGTGATGAAGGGGGGGAGTAAATCCAAAGCAGTTTGGGATAAAGTGAGTTTGGGGAAAATGCAACTCAGAATCTGATTTCTACTAACTCCTCTCTCCCAAGCCCGATTTCATTAAGAAGAGCGTAGAGAGTTCATCTTCATGTCAGGAATCACCATGGTGATACTATGTCGTATAAAACATGAGCCGAGATGGATTTTGGGAAATTGTTCTGTGAATTGCTGGTAATTTTCACAACAGCCAAGGTAATTTGCCTGCCCTACAACGCAATTAAGATCGATTCATTAAGCGAATTCATCCGAGAACGAATTCACCGAGCCATGGGAGGCTGGAGTCCAGCTTTAAGAGACATCTACTCGGTTTTCAAATTTCCCAACGGGCACTACAAATCGATACCTTTCCCACTGATACACAAGACGAATCTGGTAAGCAAGATCCCCCTGCTTAACAGCTTTTCTGAAATTAGATCATAGGCCTAAATTAAAGCAGAAGTGTTGCTTGATAAATTTTTTCGCTAGGGTTCGAGGAAACATTATCAAGGTTCTTTCACAAAATGGTCCATGCACCAATTTTCTAAAGCTGTTAAGCAGAAAAAGGTGCTCAGTAAAATGTTCTGCCGGGTAAAGAAAATAGCAGGGAACCAGTCACAAACAATATACATTACACTGGTGTTGTGGCTGGTAACCTGTTTCACGCTAAGCAGGATTTGTTTGAGCTAAGTAGATTGTTATGCTTAGAAGCTTTATGAAATTGGGCCCATGTTACTTAACTTTTTCTAGCATTATCAACGTGCTTTAGAAGCAGCTGTATAAAATTGGGATCTAGTTTTGGTCATAAATGAATATGTGTACCTGTACATGTAGGTCCCCTTTTACAAAAAAATACTTCATATCCTGTACTCAGGAAAAATGGCATTACGTCTGAAAACAGAAAGGCTTGCAACAAACTACCTCAAAAGAAATTACAACAGATCAAATGCATGTGAAAATAACAAAAGTTGTAGGATTATTCTCTCAACCAAGTGGCATAGTCCCTAACACTTTCCCTGTTCATTTGGCCAAAGGCACTCTGGAAACCATCTCAACTCCTTAGAAGCACAGGCCTGATACTTCATGAGGGCAATATTGCCTCCATGCCCTGGTCCATTGCCTCCATGCCCTGGTCCATTGCCTTGGTGCCCTGGTCCATTGCCTCCATGCCCTGGTCCATTGCCTCCATGCCCTGGTCCATTGCCTCCATGCCCTGGTCCATTGCCTTGGTGCCCCTTGAAAAGCTTCCCATGGAAACTAACAATTACTTTGATAGAGGCTCCCTTCACAAAGGAGAAAACACCTTGGTGCCCCTGCAAGAAACAAAGCATCAGGGCCCAATTTCATAGCGCTGCTTAACGTTAAGCAAATTTTTGTGCTAACTTTAGCAGAAAGATTTGCTTAAGCGTAAGCGTATTTCACAGGTTAGCAAGAAAATTAGGCAACTTTCTTACGAGTTCATTATGGATTTGCATTGTTAGGTCATTCATTTTCATACAGTAAGCACCGGAAGGTTAGCATGCCTTTTTCGTGTGCTTACGGTTAGCAGCACTATGAAATGGAAATCGCACAGTAAGCACAGAATCGGCTGTTGAGCAGCTCTAAGATATTGGGCCCAGGCCTGGAGCATATGCAGAACCAAATGGAGCCTCCAAATTGGACACGCAGGTGGCTAATTCGTCACTTAAAAACAACCCGTGTCTACCTCCTCAGGTACATACGTAATACTCATTTGTATTGATAATTAGAGTTAAGTGTCTCAACAATTAAAAACGGAGCCACGACAAGGACTCAAACCAAGACTCTATTTACTCAGATGCTACAACTGTCTGCCGCTCAGCCAGAAACATGCTACAAATCGACAACCCATCCAGATAGATACACCTTTAAACACAATATCTTCTTTAAAATGGCCACTTCAAATTTTTTAATTTTATGCTCACCCACTTCAGATTATTAACAGGTGAGAGGAGATCCCCCCCAGACGGCCATCTTCATGAAAATGACAAATGCGGACATTGACATTCATAAGTATTTTTTATTTCATTTTTTTTTTTTTTTCAAATGGACACTAGTGTCTAGTCAGTCCAGAACGATCACCAGCGCATGAGGAGCAAGCTGAAGCGCTGGCGGCCTGTGATCGAGGGCCCTCCGGCTGCGTCTTGCTCTGATCCAAATATTATCACAAGTCCTCTGATTTGTTATTCCATCTTGAGCTGGAGACTCTTGGGTTTTTTTTTATGGTGGGGAGGCTGGTGGTGTATTGTATGTGGCCCATTCATTGCTCGTCATACTACATGGACATGTGATCTGTGAAAAAAGTGAAGTTTGCAACTGGAAAGCTAAGTTTCAAAGTGAAGTGTTTCCATTTGAGGGGGTGTGATCGTACAAAAATGAAACAAAATTACCATCAGTACAGCAGCGCACTCCTCTTGTTCAATAGCTACATATCCTGAATGCACGGTGCTTTACATTCTAGAGGAGTTCTATCACCCCAAAAATAACATTAATGAAATAATAATATTTTGGGGGGTTGAATGAAGACAAATTGCCGTCAATTCGTAAAATTTATTAAACTTTACCCAGTTTCCCTTTTTGGTTGTTTACTTAATAATGGGTGTTTTCATAGCAAGTTTAAAAGTGCTTCACAGCAAACCTAGAAACCTAAAGCGGGAGTAAAAAAAAGACGGACGGTTTTGAGAAGTTTTTTTGAAAATCTGAATTGATGAAGAGTCTCTGATGTGAGTCGGAAGTTTGTTCCATTCCCTAGGGCTGGCTCTGGAAAAGGTCCTGTCTTTACACCTGTGTTATTTTATCATAACATGTAAACGGGATACTATAGATAAAGACTGAAGCTTTTGTCTGCCTGGGCCATGAAATGACACTCAGTCAGGTAGGAAGGAGCTACCACAAGTTGGCACTTGAAAAGATTGAGAAGTCATTTTTTAAATATTGCAATGGGAAAACTAGAAGTTGTGACACAAAAAGGCTGTCTCTTTCAAGCCTGTACAGGTCTCCAAACACCCACTGAACCACTTAACCAGGAAGCAGAAAACATTGGGCCAGTAACCCCCACAACCAAACAAGTCCTGCCGGCGGTCTAATGTTTTTCTAAATACATTCCAAAGACCGATTTTTCGGTTCCAAACCCCAATTACTACAAGATAAAGAAAATATTGTAAGTCCTCTAAAGACATATTTCTTGCTCCATGACAGTTCTGAGCTACAGAGGCTTGGGGGTCAAATGGAGATTTTCTTGCAATTCAAGCCCCACATGGCCCAATTTCATGAGCTGCTTAGCAAAAATAGGCAGGATATCAGCCACAAAGTGAGATGGTATTTTGGCTGGTAACCTTATTCTAGCCAAGATGATTTTGTTAGCAACTTTTTGTGCTTTTAAAAGCAGCTCTATAAAATTGCGCCCTGCTGTATTGCAAGTTCAAACGGTGCAAGGAATTTCAACGAGAAAAAAAAGATACAGGTGTCTATGGAAAAAAGGTAGAAAACAGGAGAAAAAAGGTGTAAAAAACAGTCTCATGCCTGTTATCATAGAGCAAGGACCTTGCTCTACGCTATTATTAACTAGTACTTATTTTAACTTTTCTCACAATAAACAGCATCCTACATGTACACTACCTACTTTAAACATTCAACTCTTCCTCAATCATTCAACAAAGTTCTACCAACGGTTTTGCCTGATTTTGATAGATTCAGTGGTGTGCGAATCCTAGATGACAATTCTCAGGGCCATTATCCAGCCAATCATGTGCACCGGCTTACAATACTAGAGCTGATGAAATGATTACGGAATGACTCAACTCTGATAAGATGACAATGCGCCCCCAACATCTACACATGTAACCACTTATTCGCTAGAACCAGAACCAATTACGGCTCATTGTCAAAGTCGGACCCGATTACCAAAACTATCCTTAAAGGAAATTACAGTTTACTGTGGCATCAGAAATAAATTTCATCAAAAGGAACTTTCAACTCGCCCGACGGCGGCGACAACGATAGAGAGGGAAGAAAAAAAATAATAAAATAACAAAAGGAACTAAAAATGTAAATTATGACCAGCACTATGCACACTTTTAATGTGACAGGTGCATTTTCTCTCATCTGGCCTAGTCTTACATGTAGGCATTGCCACAGGGCGATATCCTTTCTCCTCGAAAAAGTTGAAGTCATTTGGGATGACAGTGGAAGATTGAGAGGCAAACGCTAAGCCCGCCGGCAACGTCATATCCTCAATTATCAAATCTAATAGGTATCTGGTCTGTTCTTTGGCCGGTTTCAAGGGAACCTGATCTGGGCTGAGGAACAACGGAAGATCTAGCCCCGGACGAACTTGGGCCTTCAATCACTGGAGGGGGGGGGGGGGGAGATAATCCGAGTCAGTGACCTACAAGGGGTTTTCTTTTGTTGGGTCTTGGTGCAGGGGTTTCTTTGTTCCCGTGGAACACTGCAAAACTGGATTTGGTTTAGGGTGTTGCGCCAAAGAAAATGCCGGATTTGGACACTGTATCCGTCTCTAATTTGTACCGCTGCTGATGCTATCACGTCCACGTTTACTGAAAGAATATGACAAGATTCATCCCAAGGGTTCACTTTGGGGTAATTACCTACTAAAAGTAAACCCTCAAATGAATGCAAGTGCAAACCAACGTACATCAAAGAGAAAATTAAGGAGACGCATCGGGAGGCAATAATATATACACATGTCTTAAACAAGATCACCTGCGCTAATGCATACGAATTGAATGCACAAACACACACACACACACACATAACGCAAAAAGAGATATTCATCAAAAACAAATCCAACATTTTCATATGACATCTCAGGGGAGTGTGAATATTCAATGCTGCAGAATTGAGCAAGTAATTTTTTACCATTTCGAGCAGTTGATAAGTGAATTAGGTGCAGCCAGGCACGGACAAAAATCTTACCATTCTGCGTGAGTGCATGTATTAATGTACTCAGAATGCAAAGCAAGACATTTTGGAGATGTACTTTGCATGTTGTCTGAGACGAATTTAGAAATGAAGAGCTATATATATACGTTGTGTAGAAATGGGTCTTAAGATAGTTAAGCCAAGATAAATTAAGACAGACATCCAAGCACATGTATACAACAGGCCATTTTAAAAATTAAGATAAGAGCTAACAAAAGACTCAAATTTCAAGAAAATTTCCATGAGACAATAGGTATTGCACAATCTACATGTACAGTATAGCTCAACACTTTCACTGGACCAAAATGCGTTTTCTTTTACAAGACTTAAAATTTGTTTTTTTAAAGACCTGGTAAACTATCATTTGGAGGAAATCTGAAATTGGTAAGTGTTTAGAAAAACACTAGACTGCAGATATTTAGCTGTTTCGCAGCAAAGCGCAGCGAAACAGCTCTTGTTTTCATTAAAGTTTTTTTTATTATTATTATTTTTTATTTTTTTATTTGTCTGTTTCAGTAAAAAAAGGCTATTGACATAACGCACGTTCGTTCTAAGCGGCCTTTTGCATAGTTCCTAAAGAGCAATTGCAATGAAACTTTCAGTGATGAAGTTTCAGATCAATGACGTCATCGGGGGTCACGTGACGCGGCATTAAAGGTGCGTTTTTTATCGTCGTATATCTCCCGAAGTATTAGTGTGATCATGTTGAAACTTGGTAGGTTGTTAGATATTGGCAAGTTAGATATTGGCTAGGCATTTGTGCACAAATGCAATATGTCTAGTTTAATTTGTATTTTTCAGACAAAATTCGTTCTTTTACCAATCGCATCTCTGGCCGCAGTATTTTTCGAAAGAACACCATGGAAATTTGAATTTTCAGTCAACCCTCAAAAATGTTAAAAACGATTCATGTATGAATTGTTTCTCAGATTCAAATGTTTTGAGGTGAAAATTTTTCAAAACTATTTTACTTCAAATGAAATCCTTTTTTCAAAATGGTTGCTGTGCTTTACACCAAGTATGTTTTTTATGGCCATTAACTTTTGAAGTATGACCCTACCTTTAACGGACTCATTTCTGCATTATTATTTTTTTGTCATAACGATCGCTCCGGCAAACTGGCTCCAGGTTTGATGAGTTAGAAAAGCATGACTTTTCCAAGGATATCGTTTTACCAATTTTAGACATCCAATCTCATCATGCATGAAAAATACTCTCCTTTTTTCTCTTTTTTTTTTTTGGGGGGGGGGGTGGAGGAATTTATCATTGGTTAGGGTTTGTTTGTTTGTTTGTTTGTTTGTTTGTTTGTTTGTTTGTTGTTGTTTTTTTTTTAAAGAGTTAACCTCTTCCCATCTATTGCAGTTTTCAAAAAAGACGCCATAAGAAGTAACTATAAAATAGTGAACTTGCGGGTACAATCGTGTGTAAAATCTCTTTGGGGAGGAGTGTTGGCTCTGAAAAGAGCCGGTGTGGTCTCAACGTTTCCAACAGTATACTCTGCTCAGCATTCTCCTGAAGACAGGCAGAGTATACTGTTGGAAACGTTGAGACCACACCAGCTCTTTTCAGAGCCAACACTCCTCCCACAAGACATTTACACGTGGCTGTACCCACAATTGTTAGTTTCTACATATTTACCACACCATGCAAAGCTTCAAAGACACCATACACAAAACACTGAAAATCCCATCAAATCTGGCTGTCGTATTTTTACTAAAAACAATAACAAACAATTTAATGTGCTGCAATCCAAATCAGCAATTTGCTGTATTTTTTTACTAAAAACAATAACAAACAGTTTAATGTGCTGCAATCGAAATCAGCAATTTGCAGTATTTTTTTACTAAAAACAATAACAAACAGTTTAATGTGCTGCAATCGAAATCAGCAATTTGCAGTATTTTTTACCACGTGGGTGTGTGTGTGTTTGAAAAACAAGTCCAAAGAACTGTTTTTTCCATTGTCGTTATTTTTGTTGTTTTTAATTTGCCCATTGATACAAGAAACATGCGGGCAGTCATTGTCAAATTAAGTTAAAACTGTAAATGTCCTGCAAGGAAATTATCCTTTGAAAGCCCCCACGCGGTAAAAAAAAAGGTCAATTGGGGATTTGGGAGTCTTCAAAATAATGAAATATTGATTGGAAAAAAAAGGAAGTCTTATGTCAGTTCTGAATAAGCAGCTACGGCTACAGCTGGATGGCAGCATCATCATACGCTGAAGTGTAGGATGTCCTTAGCAACACCCTTAGAAACAGTCATAGCTGTAGCCACCAAATCGGTCTATAGCCTTATCTAAACTGTTTCAGAAGGGTTTTCAATCTTGCAACAGTGATTTGGCAACTGAAAGACGCATCTAATAACTCCTTGTGTAAGCAAGCCCAGCTCTGCAATTTGTTGTTCTTCCTTCCTAAAAAACACGGCACTGGCCATGTGTTGGATCAATGTCGAGTGCAGACGATGCAAGCTACACCGTAAGACAAGACGATTCCGGGCATGCCAGGGTGAAGACAGTGTTTACATGTAGCTTCTATTTTGAAGTATACATAAATGAAAAGGGGGGCCTGATTGTGATTCTAAACAATGATACATCTTCAACGATCATCGTTTTACTGATTAAAAAATAAAGATGCAAGGTTTTTTTTTTTTACTGTTACTGCTTTGCCGTTGAAGAAAGGTAATACTTTTTCAAGTTGGAGTGTCTATATTAGACGATATTAACCGTTTTCCTATCACATACACCAGATGGATTATACTGTATTATCATAAAGGCCTTTCATCTTTCTCTCTGGGATGCCGTCGATTCGACTGGGCGTGGGTAGATGATTGGCCGCTACATAACAACTTTCCAATGGTCTGATTGTGCTTCTGTAGTAAGAACATTTAAGAAACAAATATGAGCCATCCAAATCTGCAAATGTCAATGAAAAAACATCTTTCTATGGGTTGTCCAAACGATTGGGCAGTCATACTTTGCATTAATCATTTTATACAAATCTGCCCAATCCAAATGAAATAAAAAAATTAAAAACTAGAAAATAAACAAATAAATTATATACAGACAGAGCATAAAATGATAGACAATTCACCTATCCCCTTAAGACAAACAAAACTCCAAAGGAGTCCTAAAAAGGAAGAAAAAAAGTACTGGGGTAGCCTAACAGCTGGACCATGCATGCAGACCATAATGAGAATAACATATTTAACAAAGCACTTTGCAACATGTAAAAAAGGAAGAAAAAACAAAATGCAAAAAAAACAAAAAAAACACAGTACATCACTCTCTGGGACACAGACTTTTTGTTCATTTCCTAAGTGATGCCAGTGCATTCATACAATGTAAATAATACAATAATTGTACTCCTCGTTTATCATCAAGGGAGAAAATGTACGCACTTCAATCAGTCATAGTTGGGGGTTTTTTTCCTGCACTTAAAGTTAACAACAATAGGCTGAGCAGTTTGTGCACCGAGCTGTGCCCGACCACAACCATGACATCTTTTTTTGTTGTCACTGAGAACGTCTGTACGCCACATCATCCATTTATGAATAGAAAAGCAAAGTGCAGCTTGTTTGTGTTCTGCAATTTGGAGACTCACAAATTATGATGCATCGAGTTGTACCATTTCAACTAAATTGTGTGTTGGGAAGGGTAGGCATTGCAATCAAAAATAGATTTAATTAACAAGTACTTTAAATTATGCATATATAGTACACATGTACATATAAATAAATGATTTTTATTTATTTTTTGGTTTGGGTTTTTTTTGGGGGGGAGGTTTTTTTTTTTGGGGGGGGGTAATTTAAATCAGAGGCTTGTAGCTCCAAAGTTTTTCTGGACCAGAATTTTCTGTACAAGACCAAGATAACAATGAGAAAAAATACTACCTGTACAGTTTAACTTTTAAACTGTTTACATGTTTTATGAAAACATAACATGTTTTTGACAAATATTACATGTGGGATAGGATATATCTCATATTTGTCTTGTGGGTAGGTATCCTTTGATACTCAACAGAATTGAACAATTTTTATCAGAATCAAAGTCAACATCTGAACACCATTTTTGTTTCAATAAAGATATTACACAGAGAAGTATTCTTATTCAATTGAAAAAAAAAAAAAAAAACCACAAGATTGACGTACTTGTCCAGTCGTGAGTTAAATGGCCCGACACTAAAATCACTGGCCTCAGGTCAATGGTGCAGTGTAAATTTCAAGCCATGTGTGTTCTTACTTTGTACCTTTAAAGGTACTATACAGGGTTGGTAGAGCGAACAAAACAGTCCGAGACAATGTTCATGTTTTGTGTAATCAACCATACATTAAACATACATACACAAATTTGGGCTTAATGTGTTGTGCGTGTCGGGAGCAAATAGTGAAAACCTCGAACAATTTTCTGCATGTAAACACATAGTCTTTAATTTCACAACCAACAACCGAAATCAGCTGCAACATTGTGTTTTTTAGGTTTTCAGTTTTTTTCAAATAAGACTTCATTTCAGAGGGAAATATTTCACAGAAAAAAAAAAGGGTTTTAGTATGCAACTTCATAATTGTGGCGTGTCGTGGCCGAGTGGATAAAATCACTGGACTCAAGCTCTGGTGTTTCTGATCAGCAGAGTGTGGGTTCGAGCCCCGGTCGTGACACTTGTGTCCTTAAGCAAGACACTTAACCATGATTGCTTTGTCCTTCGGATGGGACGTAAAGCCGTTGGTCCCGTGTGTTGTGTAACGCATGAAAAAGAACCCAGTGCACTTATCGAAAAGAGAAGGGGTCCGCCCCGGTGTTCCTGGTTTGATCGGCTGCATATTGCGCCACAGCACCTTGTAAACCATTACATGGTGCTATGTAAAGGAGTAGGTCTCATACTTCAAACGTAGCCCCAAATACCTTGCAGGAAATACTGAATGTTAAGCGCTTAGAGGCTGGCCTGCAGTAGGCGCTATACAAATACAATATATTATATTATTATTATTATAATTAGTAAGCTTTCAGACTAAAATTAAACAGTAATAATTGTTTTTTTAATCCTTACCGACTACCAATCCTATATAACACATGTGTACCTTTAAAATTAATTTGAATGTGTTTGTCAAGTGCCACATTAAGCAGGAAGACATGATGTGTAGATGTGGGTGCTCCCCGGTCATTGTCACCCGGACGTTGATCAGCGATTAATCTTAGGAGCGTAACACTACGGGTGAGAGGCTGAAAAGGCTGGCAGCGGGATACACTGTACACGACACTTCACATTAAAAATGAAATGCTCTTCAACACAACATTACAAAATGTCCGTTAGCGCAAGATGCCACAATCAGTCAGTGCAGGTTGGCGCGTACGCATTGCAGGCACAATGTACCCGAAGAGAAGAAGAAAATAAAAAAAATTGTCCTTGATAATGTGGGGCTTCCACACCTTATCCAAATATTGACTTTTAATTACTTTCTTATGGCTTAAGATTGCGTTGAGATTTTGTTCCGGGGGTGAACCTCACGGTTTCCCACGTGGATGACTTTTCACACATGTGCTCACGTCATGTACATTAAATTTGTGTTTACTCTGGCTTATAAAAAATCAGGGTAGTAAATGCGACGCAGGCCTGGAACTTCACAGGAGGTAATGAAGGCAATTCCCCTCCATGCCCCTGGTCATTGCCTTGGTGTCCCTCGAGAAGTTCTCATACAAATTGTCATTTCCCTCGAAGAGGTGCCCTGTACTAAAGAAAAACTGCCTTGCCCTTTACAAGAACAAAGTGAATCAGGTCTTTGTATCGCCTCTAAAGGGTACAGTACAAGGATGCCTTGATGCCATGCAGGGAGGGGTTGGGGTGTAGTGGTGGTGGTGGGGGTGGTGGGGGTGGTGGGGGTGGTGGGGGTGATATGATGTAACGCAGCTAACCTCTAAGTCAAGATCTGGGTAGGCTGATCAGCTGACTGCCTCTAAAGACAGTACAATATTTCCCTCATACATGTAGAGTTGCCCTTTACCAAGAATAAAAAAGCCTTTCCCTTCCTTACAAGACACTTTAAAACCATTGTTACTTTGTCCTTTGGATGGGACATAAAGCCGTAGGTCCCGTGTATTGTGTAATGCCCATAACAGAACCCACTTACACTTATCGCTAAGTGAAGGGGTTTGCCCCAATATGTCTGGCAGTGGCTGCTGAATGCACCACAGCACCTTGTTAACCCTTATAAGTTGCTAAATAAATGTGATCTTATAATTCAGCAAAATTAAAAACCTGTCTTTAAGCCCCAACATTTATTCCCAATCCTGGCTGGCAAAATATTTGCTCAATTTATGAGTTTTTAAAATAATGATCGACTTTCACAAATTATTTGTACATGTACACTGCTATATTTTTATAGTTTTATATTTTCTTCGACTCCGCTGTTTCTACATGTATTTCATGCCTACACGAACTTCAGCTTATTAAAACTTTTTTAGTAAACACGGGATTTGTCACACTTTCTTTATAAATGGTCAAAACTTGGATGCGACTTCTGTCCCATACATTAGCACTGACATCCCTGCAGACATTTAACACAAATCAAATGTACGCCTTTTGTTGAGAAATGGCTTTTTCTTGGGGGGGGGGGGCGTTAAATGGAAATAGAAATTACAACCAAGGGGCACCCCAAAAAGGGCTTGCCTTGTAAACACTGGTGGCCCTTCAAGGGAAAAACCTTTCCCATTTCATGGCAAATCTTTCTATTAAATGGACTTTTAATCCAAACGTTGGAGTCGGAAATTCTGGATTAAGCCCTTGAAGTGATGGGTGATGTTATCATTTCTTTGTTAGACTTCAAAAGGAAGGAAAGGGTTGCAGGATATTTGTACAAAAACTGTTTTACCCCAAAAAGAAATTGTGTCGCTCCAACCAGTGGATCTCTCTCAGTTTTAAAGCCAACGGCTAAAGCAACAGTCAAGGCAGGTCAGTTTGAACAAAGCCGACAATGGCTAAAACACAGTTTCCCAAATTTACTTACAAACATGTACCGAAACACAAGAGAAGATGTTTCACATGTTTCACTAATAATTCTGTTCTTAAAACCCTCTGGGGAACGCCTGTGTGGAAGAGCCTCCACACAAAAGTGAATATCCATGTGGGTTTTTTTTTTTTTTTTTACCTTCCCACATGGTCCCAAGTCACCTCCAGCTAGATAGGCCTCCATTGCCATTGGTTGAACAGTACCCCTTAAAAAATGTGGTCGGGATTCCCGACATATCCCACCGGGATATGTTGGGATAAGTCGGGATGGAGGTATCCCGATGGGATACATCGGGATAGGTTATGTCGGGATCCCAACCAAAGGTGGGACGAGTCGGGATCCCGATGGAATGGTGGTCAGAATCCCGACTGAAGGCGGGATGAGTTGGGATAAGGTGGGATCCCGATCAGCTCATCCCGGCATTGTTGGGATCCCACCTGTTTGGGGTGGGATAGAATGAGATATAAAAATGAAACTTAGACTGTAGGTGCTTGACACTTGAAACAAATGATATACAAAATTGACATATTTAAAACATGCTATAATCATGTTTTACATGTCAATCTTGTATTTTTTAAAATAACTTATAGCGCCATTATATTACTTGAAAAATATGATGGAAGTGCACCCTATTATTACCCCCAACAAAATGAGCCAAAACTCAGTATTCACTGGCCAAGTCTGGTCCTATATAGCTGTCATTGTAATTCAGTGCAAATTGGTCTTTAGGCCGTTCCAATTTTATTAGTTGGTTTACGGATCGCGGCGACCAATTTTCTTGAAAAATTGAAGAAGAAAAAAAAAAGGGAAATCCATCATTTTTTTTTTTTTCGTCCGGCGACGATGAATATTCAACTTTTGGTCAGATTATTAAAAGATTGTATCTTATTTAAGCTGATTTTTTTATCGAGAAAATGGGTTGCGAAAACCCCCCCAAAAGCCAAAGCATCGTGGTTACGTTTCGGTCACACATACACATTGCGATGCGTCGGCGGCCCGACGCACAGTTGCGTAGAGTTATCTCCCTCTATGCCTCATGTTTTGATGTCAAATACATACAGCGCAGCGGGCTGTGTGCTCAATAGTGAGAACGGCCATGTGTGCAAGACCAGGGGTTGGGTGTTAGACGAGAAGTGTAATATGCGATGTGAATGAAATAGTCTGACATCCATGTCCCTTTATACCAGATGGTAAACATGTACATGTGTGTAATCAGCGTTCTGTCAAAGTATTGGAGAAGTGGTGGATCGAAATTACGATGACAAGAATACTTTTTTTGTGACTGCAAAAGAGGGAGGAAAGCTGGATAGCTCACCTGGAGGTACACAAGAGACGTTGCCACTTAATATGGGGGTATGTTGTGTCAGATACATTTCTCAAAAAAATAGAAATTGTAGGCTAAAAATCTTACAGATGTCCAGCGAACAATTGTGCGTCGATACTCGTGGAGCGCATTCTTGGGATTTGCATAATCTCCATATTGCCCACAATTCGTTATTAAACTGCTCCTTATTCACAGCGCAAATTGTGCAAATCCCAAGAATGCGCTCCACGAGGAAAAACGCACAACAAAAAAGTCACTGGACATCGCCATCGGTTCAGATATTTAGCTAAAAAAGTAAAATTGTTGTATTATTATTACAAAGAAATGTATCTGAAACGACGTACCACACCATATTTATAAAATCAAAGAATGGGCTGGAACAGCGGGAAAGGTTGGCCACAAACAAAGCCAGAAAAGTTTGGACTTCTCTTGGAGTTGGTTGTTTCTTTTGAAGAATGTGCCTAAGGAGATTGAAGTTAAAATAGTGCAGTGTGTGTGCCTGGACTTCAGCAACTGAATATACGTAACGAACAGTCAACATCAGTTATTGTTTTATATTGGGTTGGCAGTTTTTTTACACTGCACTGAGGATATTGTTTGAACGATTTAATTGTGTATGGCAAAAGATGATAATAAATTCTTAATAATTGTATAAAAAAAAAAAAATTCGGTTATTTCAGCTTTCTCACAGGTGGAACTGAACCATCTCAATGAGTTGCCAGATATCCCAGTGGGATACGTTGGGATCCCGGTGGGATACTTCGAGATCCCAGTGGGATACGTTGGGATTCCGACAAAATATCCCCGGTGGGATAGGTCTGGAATCCTAGTGGGATACAGACTGGGATCCCAACCTATCCCATCGGGATCCTGGTGGGATAGGTCGGGATCCCGACAAAATATCCCGATGGGATAGGTCGGGATCCTGGTGGGATACTGCCCGGGATCCCGACCTATCCCATCGGGATCCCGATGGGATAGGTCGGGATCCCGACAAAATATCCCGATGGGATAGGTCGGGATCCCGGGCAGTATCCCACCGGGATCCCGACCTATCCCATCGGGATCCCGATCAGTATCCCGATGGGATAGGTCGGGATCCCGACAAAATATCCCGATGGGATAGGTCGGGATCCCGGGCAGTATCCCACCGGGATTCCCGACCTATCCCACCGGGATATTGGTTGGGATCCCGACCACATTTTTTAAGGGGTAGGTTTGGACTAGGATCAGAAAGTTTGTACACCCTTTGTTTCACCTGGGAAGGTGTGCTACGCGCTAATACCACATGCGTTGAGATTGTGCCTTTGTTGATGTGCTGGATGTCATGGGACTGCAGTGTGATTCATGTAGATTCACTGTTTTGATTTGCTCTGGCATTGGTTATCAGATAATGAGAGAGCGTAACTGAATTACTGACTACCCGAATTATATGTGAAGGTTCTCCTACACACATGTGCATTATTTGAAAAAGTTCGACCCTCGCAGGGTACAACCATGCTTGCTGTATTTCCCCCCTTTTTTCCTACAAATTGTACATTTTTGTACCTACTCTAAACAGAACAGTGCGACTGGCTCTGTCAAAACCCTAAACTTTGACGCGATTTTAAAAAGTGACATTTTGGCATTGATCCTCAAAGTTTGTTTCTCAACTTCACTTGATACCAGATAAGCTATAAAAATCCGTTGAAAATTTACAGCATAATTGATTCAAAACAACTTTTATTCCGATAAAAAAAATTCAAGAAAATTTAACGTTAAATAATGCAACTTTTGTCACTTGTTAAGACCAAAAACAATATTTGATTTGGGTAAACAAGGTGCTATTTTTAGTCATTATTAATTAAAAGCGGCAGACGGATTCAGCATTATCTTCTTAAATGTTAATTTAAAAATCTCACTTTTAAAAGCCAAGTGAAATTTTGAGTTTTTTCCA
Organism: Pisaster brevispinus; assembly: GCA_023634235.1. NCBI lineage: Eukaryota > Metazoa > Echinodermata > Asteroidea > Forcipulatida > Asteriidae > Pisaster > Pisaster brevispinus. The sequence goes on from JAMKCF010000011.1 coordinate 5,666,740, forward strand.
GAGCCAGTCCCACTTCAGTTCACAAATTCATGACAACATGATGCAGACAATCTTCTGGTGTGCGAGCAAAAAGTCAAAATGCCTCAAAAGGGTTATTGTTTACACACTAAAGAACAAAATGTACTCTGTCAGAATTAAGTATATGTACATTGTGTAAATGTACTGGTTCACTTCTCCGGCAATTGCCTACTTGAACCATCAGCATTTTTTTTCTTCTTCTTTTATAATGAACAAACATTGCCTTGTATGAGGCTAGGTATATGGTACACAAAGTGGTAAAATTGTCACATAGATCTTGTGTACATGTACTGATCACTCTCGGACACGTTCCCGTCAGTAAGTGCTCTCAAGCCGCTCACTTTTAACAGGAGAAAGTGACTCAAATTTAAAGGATTCTTGCCATGAGGGGACACTGCATGTAAATACACATGCAGCGTTTGGACAACAGCAAAGGTGTCGTATTACCTGACCGTACACAAAAGCTGTTTTCATGTTATGACGATTTGGATCAGGGCCTGTGCAAATACCTGGTGTTTCAAAGCTTGCTGTTCGTGATTTCAGGAACAGGTTGGATTAATTTTGGTATCTTGCCCTGCCTTTCACCTCTGTGGATACCCCCTCCCTCCTCAAAGCCCACCTCAGCCCAAAAGACGCAGACGGAGTCTCGCATACATTGGATTGGGTTTTTAGTCCCTACCTGATTACAACACATGGGTTTTCCATTTTCCCTATTTGGGGTTTTCCTCCCACATCTGAAACTGACGTTATTTCATCATCTTCTCTACAGCCTTTTCACACTATCCACCTTTGATCTGTGTAATCGACGACCCGTGTACAAGAGACTCTTACACAGATTCAAACTGATCCAGGGATTCCTTTCACACTGCGATATCTAACCCAGAGATTAAGTTAACCCAGTTCCATACTAACACCGAGATTGGTGGTTTAACCCTAGTCCTGGGCAGGGTTAAATTTTTACCCGGATTAAGCCAGTTTTGAACCCGGATTAAGCCAGTTTTGTGTTCAGTAACCCAGAGATTTTTTAGCCCTGAAAAAAAAGTAGTGTGAACGCTCCACTTACTCCGGAGAATATCCACGGAGATTAAAGTGTAGTGTGGAAGGGGCTCACATCTCTAGACCTAACGGGTTAAAGTGGTAGTCCCTTTTGAGGATCTCTTATAGTTTCATTACCAGTAAGAGGATTCAGTTTATATTGAAAAGGGATGTCTCAATTTCTCACATGAAATGCTGTCCAACGAAAAATAACTGTCAAAACAAGATTGTTAAAAATTTAAGCAGCGCACCAACATGATACCTGTAGCCCTCCGGCGAAAATCATACTTTAATAAAATAAACAGCACACGTTTGTTGCTAATGTGCCTCTCAGCGTTTGAAGATGATAGACCTGTACATGCATGCACATGTACCGCGCCTACAGCACAGTATGAAGTTTCTGAAGGAACTGCTTGACTGAGTGGCAAGTACGTACAAATGGTGCACTACAATGTAATGAACAGTATAACAGACTGTGCAAGTCTGGCACGTATTACACCTTCCGGGACCAAGATGGTCCCAACCATATTGAGTTTTAACGTGCGTGTGATTTTGATTCATCAAATTCTTTAGTTTTAGTTTGTGGCTGTAAAAATTATATCATATTGTTGGGAAATAAATATTTAGCCACAAAATAATATTTTTAAAAAATAATAATTAACAAATCAACAAAGAAACCCTGAGAATAAAACTTGAAGTTTCCGTTACCGGTTACTTGTAAACAATTAAGAATTTTGCCCAACTGACGTTTGTGTGATTGGCAAATGAGGTTTCTAAAAAATAAGCACCCTCGTCCATTTAGTTTCAATGTTAATTTTAACAAATTTTTTGTAAAAATTGAACTTGAATAAATAACAAATTGCTATGGTGTTTTTATTTTCAAGAATTTTCCATAAACAGAATTTAAACAAAAGATTTAAATTTCAAAGAAAAATATAGTCAACGTTCGAGTTTTTTTCTCGTGTCCAATACGTGCGAGACTTTCACAGTCTATCGGTACAACTTGTGTTCAAGTACTAGACACTGTTCATACAAAAATATACCTGTAGTGTATTTTGTACACATGTTCCTTCTGCTTCGATAAACGCAACATTTTGATATAAAATTATAGCCGCCTCGTCAGTCACACCACAGACGTGTTGTACTTATACCTGATGAATAACGGCCCTGGCCTTACCCAATCCAAATATCAGCCCTTTCATCACCTCGCCCCCGGGGCAGTTATCACTCAACACTTGACTGATTAGAATCTAACACACTGTATACTGGCCTCTATTCATATAGAGGCTTCACACATCATGAAGGGCTATGAGGGCCAAACTCTCCATTCTTCCATCCATCCATCCAGCCAGCCAGCCAGCTAGCTAGCCAACCATCCCTTCACACCAAAGCATCCCTGATAAGATACTGGATTAGATAGGGCTGATTTTTACACAAACATTCTTTGTTTTGATTAATGGCCGTCTGGTAATGGATATGGTAAAATTTATGTAGATAATTAGAAAGCTACGTAACACATTGTACAGTCCTGTCATTTTAATGTGACATTTTGCTAGGACAGTTATTCATACATTTTAATTTTATTGAATTATGTGCATGTAAAGTTATAGCCACAAAAATACAAGCATTCAGGGGTTTTTTTCATGTGCTTGTTATTAGATTTACAACCAATGTCATTAAAATCATCAGAAAATAATTTAATTCAAATTGGAAATTTTAACTTGCAGCCATGGCAAGCTTTTAGGTTTGTTTTTCGTGGGTTTTTTTTTTCAAAACCATTGCTGTGTTGTGTATCAACTTATTTTTATTCTTTATTGGGCCATTATCAACAAAGTACACCCAAAGTAATAATAAGATGGACTGATAAAATAATAAACTATAAAAGCAAAACAATCAATCATGGCACACAGAATGTACTTCTTTTTTTTCGAAGCCCACACTGTACTTTTCATCCTCCTTTTCTTAATTCTCTTGAATGCTTCTTAATAAAAACCTTTTTTGTTATAGTTATAAAACACCATAATGCGATAGCCAGGATTTTGAAAAAAAAATGTTCTTTGAAGCACTGTAGCTCAAAGGCCTGTTGAACCATCACACATGGAAACATAAAATACATGATTAAAAATAATCTATTATAACATACTAAAAATGTGCATGAAATTAATCAGAACACAAATAAATTTATGAAATAAAATAAAATTACAGCTCTGACATTCGTGTAACTTGTTCATTTGATATGCAAACATAAAAACTATTACCAAATATTGAATTTGCAGCTTGGCAAATTTTAAATATTTGACAATTCCTCCAAAAAGGGGCAGGAAATTAAAATTTTCAAGATTAACAAGAATGCCATCTGCACACTGTCAAAATAAATCACACAGTAGGCATTAACATACTGTACATCAGCCATTATGCAGTAAAGTCTTTTACAAGTGAGATGGCCGTCAAATGAAGCCACAAATAATTTTAGGATGGATGGGCAAACTCCATAGTACAAGCAGTACGTAAATGTCATAGTTGTAACTGAGTACATTTTGATGAGTACGATTATGGGCACTTTGCCATGAGAACGAGTACATGAGTAGCCATATTTTTGTCAGTACAATCACGTTTGTGGGTAAGTACAAACTGTGAGTACAAGTCTGAGTGTGATTATGAGAACAGAAAAAACATACTTGAGTATTGGGTATGAGTGTCTTGGATATAATCCAACATGCTATGTTAAAATGCATTGTCTGGATGAACAAACCCGTACTCCCTAGGCCCATTTGTCCACAGGTAACCCAAAACCTCCACTATCCTCCACTCTATTGTTAGACTATATTTATAGTATGCCCTGGCCCAGTGAAAAGCATTGTTTGTTTGCTTGTGCCTGCAGTCCTCGATCCTCCACAATCAGAGACAACTTCCTGAAGAGAATTTGGGAGCGGTTCAGGAAAAACATGTATACAAAATTACACACACCTGTAGGCCCTCCACATCTCGTGGGTCCTTGCCCTAGTCTTGGCCTTTGTGCTCCTTATGCTCCGAGCAGAAGTTCTAATTTCCCGATGGACGTCCCCTTTATGATGAAAACAAAACAGTAATGGCCTCGCTCCTTCAAGAACAACATTTCAGCCCAGAACAGTACAAAAGACATACTGTGTATTAATACCATCAACGTACAGGATATTACTGCAAGTAGCTTGCCATTTATTTACATGCCAACAAAACCAAACAAGATGCAGGTCAAAATCAAGCCATAGAGATCTTGCATAATTTCCCCCCCCAAAAAAAAAAAACAACAACAACAACAAAACAACAACAACAAAAAACAGTAAAAACAGGTCAGAACCTTTCAGAGATTGTTATAAATCTTAGAAAAATGGGACCAGTTCTGTAATAATTCCCAGCATAGAGATTAATGCAGTTCTTTCTAGACACAAACCATAGACTACAGAATATCACTGTATCACATCAAATGCAATTGACAACAATCAAATGCAGACCATTGAGATTGACCTCAAAATAGAGAAAAAAATGAAATTGAGGAATCTGTAAAGGGACACATTGTTTGGATTTCGGAGAGCAACAATCATGTAGAGTAATTCCCATCCACAGGGCTCATTTTAGGGGGAAAATCCACAAGACTGTAGGGCTTGTTACTCCAAATTTTTACTGAACCAGAAAGTGTTTTGGAATCTACCAAAATCGATGCACAATTTTAAAACGTATAAACTGTTTTTATTTGGGCAACCAGTAAGAGAAGATGTATCTCATTTGTACTGTGATTATACTTTGATACGTAACAGAATTGAAACAAATTTAACCGACTCAAAGTCAACATTTGATTTTGAACATATTTTTTTTTTCGTTCAAAATATTACTCAGTGAGGTATTACTATTATTCAACTGAAAAACACAAGACAGCTGGACTTGTCCAATCCCGAGTTTACTGGCCTGACATTAAAATTACTGGCCTCCTGCCTGCTTATTTTGATTGATACAATAGAAAATGAAAAAGTACACTTTTAGAATACATGATAATTTTTTAAGCGCACAGCAATATGGGGGTTTGTTTGTTTGTTTGTTTGGGGGGGGGGGGGTGGGATTAAATGCTATTTTCTTGACCAGACAGTATTTCAGACATACTTGTCCAGAGGATTAGTCAACTTTATAATTTAAGCCCTTTTCACACGGTACATGACATAAATAAAACCCCAGAGAATTCCTGGGGAGTTTTAACCCCACCGCCAACCGATGTTCGATTCACACTGGATGTAATATTCCTGAGAAGAATGAACACACAGCATGCTTACCACGCAGCTCTCTCACTTAACTCCCCAAGCAGGGGGTAGCTATTTCCCAGGAAATTGCTACTTCCCAGGTTACCAGTTTGCCAGGGTTGGCAATTCAAGTACGACAACGCCGACAAGATATTCCTGGAAATTTCATGGGAAATTCGCCTTGAGTAAAAGGGGCTACACAGCCAGCTCCCAATTTAAAACTAATCGCTGTTTTTTAAGGTTACTAGACCTTTTAAGTGTCAACCACAGCTTTAAGTCTTCACAATGCATATTAGGCCATGCAAACCTCAAAGCACATAATAAAAACAGGCTTCATGTAAATTGGTGTTCCATGAAGCCCCTTCTTAAAAATGTCTATAAAATCCCTTGAGGAAGATCAATGTATTTCATTCTCTGATTGTCCAAGACTCCTACTTGATGTAGCTGCAGGTCTTCAGTCTAAGCAATCCTCAACAATCAATGAAGACCGTTGAACTTCAGCAACTCGGGCCCTTCCGACAGCTACCCGCCACCCCCTTCTCAATTCTTGTCTTTAATTGGCTAATGTAATAAGGCCCAAATCATGTTCAGCAGAGCACCATCGTACAAGGGAGTCCTTGATTATCGTCGTGTCTGCAATGCCCAACGCCTCATGATCTTGGAAATCAATGGGACAGCACACACGCTAGCTTGCAACGGGAGAGCCAGTGGATAGTTTAATCATAAACAAGAGTCAGACTCCTTACAGGAAAAATCCTGCGGCAGCTGGCGAGACTTGGAGGGGTAATTTCAAAACGGCGACGGGCGACGGGAGTCAGGGCCTGGGAAGGCTCACTCATTAGGATTCTGCTCATGGGCTGAGCCGTCGGAGCACTCCAGATTTGGCACGTTTCTAGCAGGTCTGATCTTTGTTTGTTTGTCGGGGGCCAGCGTTTCCAGAGATGCTTCTTCACAAATATGAACGTGGAAATGAGAAATGTACTGCATTCCTTCTGACACGGATCCCGAAGGAATCGTAGCCTTATTCATATTTGTGTTGGAAGGGACACCGTTTCCCGCACAAGTGTCCTGGTTCAATATGAGAGTACGTGCTAGCGATATTGTTCGTTCAACCACTGCACCTCTAAATTGTGTTTAACTTCTTCTTTTTTGCAGTTACACTAGAAAGTAAATTAGAGCACCTCGGGTAAAAAAGCCTACACTTCTTTCAATTAATTTAAAGTGATCAGCAAGCCCAACTGTCTTCGTGTTGAAAACTTCCCTGTTAAGCCTAGATGATGAACTACTATCAATGCAAAATTCATTGCACATCAAAGAGTAAACGTGCAATGTATACATGTACTTTTTTTTCCTAATTTCTCACATAAACCCTTTCCTCTATCCCATTTATTTTCTGCATGCTAATCTCCGGAGCTCTCAAAGCTCCCACAGCAAGATCGATGTGACAAGGCTAGGCACAAATACAAATTAAGTCAACAAATTACCACAGCTAGGAGTTTCCCACTCCTCTATCCAGAGTCTTCCTTCATCAAGGGAATCATCCTCCCTAAATCCTAATCACAATAAACATTTCCCCCCCCCCCCCCCAATCATCAGAAAACCAGGCAGCCATTGAGGTTTACATCCAGTAGTGTGCGCCTTGCTGTACAAGACAGCCCTGGGCAGTTTGGTCACTCACTCTGTTTTTAAAAATGACTACTGACTGATCTTCACCCAGTGGATCAAGACGTCCTTCGTCCATTAGGTGAACCATGGAGGAAGGGAGGGTTCCATGGGTGAACCATGAAGGATGGTCAACAAAATGTAAGCACAAAATAAATCTGCTATTAACCAGAAAACGGTTACCAGCTGAAATACCACATCATGTGCTATTACCGTTGACTGGTTTCTTTCTTATATTTGCTCAGCAGAAAATTTGAAAGCAGTACATTGAAATTTCTGCTTCAGCAGCCCCACAAAATTGGGCCCTGGTTGGAGTATGTGAGCCAGAATGTAATTGTAAGCCAACCTTGAACAGAATTGACATTCCTGGGGGAACAGTGTGGACCTCTGCTCTGCAACCAAAATGTTAAATTGCCATAAATGTAAGCTCCATTTTGCACTGTATAAGAAATACAAATTTCAGTCGATACTTTTCTACACTTTGTTAATTGTTGTGATGTAAAACTGCATATATTTAAATGTCATACCCATGGACACGTTTGAAAAGTTAATCGGTACAAGTACATCGGGTACAAATGGTGGACAGACGTGTTGAGGGTTATTGAATACTTAATCAATGCACAAACCTGTGACACGTGTACATGCTCAAGTATTAATCTTAAATACATTAATGCTAGTAAACACTCAAATTTTCATTCTGACAATCTGCTGCATCCCTGATGAAAAGCACTCTACCGACTGAACATTTACTGTCATCCCAGATTAAGTCAATCCAAAGACTGAGTAATGTCCCCTCCCCCCCCCCTCCCCAAGAACGTGAACTTTAATCACCTGCAGGTGAAGCACAACACGCATTGTGTCAAGCCATCAATTTCCGATTGAGAAAGCCTCCGTCAAAATTTTTTTTTTTTTTTTTTTTTTTTTTTTTTAATGGATTCCCTCATCACCATCTAACTACTTGATTGAGACTTCAGCGAAGACTTAATCACATCCTCACCTAAAACATCAAGAAGTTTTCATAACTTCTGATTCTAAGATGACAGATGATGAGCTGGAGAGTCACCACCAGGCTTATGAGATAAATGCTCCCCGTCTCACAAATTGCTGCCCAGCATTTCCGTGCACATTTCCCCCCCGACAACAAAACAACGTGCACACGTGAGCGTGCACCACAAGGAAGACATAATCAGATTGGCTGTTTTCTTTTAAAATGTCACGGAATGTCACTGACTACTAATTCATTCTTGGAGTGGAAAAAAAAAGAAAAAAGATTTTCAGCGAATTGACAATTACGATGTGTGAATGAACTTCTTATTCCCACTGGCATTTTTTCCACTCTAAATTGTATACGTTTTTCTCTTTCGAATCACATTATTGAAAAACAAAATTGTCACATTCGAGATTCAATCGAGACTCATGCATATACATAACTTTTACAATTTAGGAACTCAGAAAGTTTTTGATTGGCAACTCTCACAGATTTCCAATAGATTTTTTTTTCTTTCGAAATTACATTTTACACAATTTGACATTATACATATACGGTTCACTGAGGTTTTTTTTCCTCATTCCTATTTTACCCCGCTCTATCTTCATTTTTTTTTAATTTCAGAGTTGCAGGAATTATCGGAAAACAGACAAGTCTTGTCCTTGTCTGTCACTGGAGTCTCAATCCATCTACTAATAGCTTACGGGTTAGGGGAATGTCAAAGTGCCATTAACTTGGAATGCACGCCAATTTGAGAAGCTCAGTAAACTTGCTTCAGTATCATTTTGGAAAAAACAAATTGATCAAATCTGCTCTGACCGTCACTTTAAATGTCAGAAAGTTTCCTGAATGATGGGTGATTGGAGAGTCACTGCAGGTTGATGACGTTCACTAAGTGACGATTGCAATCAAAATGCCGTAACTCTCTCTCTCTCTCTTGACCCTATCTTAGAGCTGGACAAAGCTTCGGTTGTTCGGCCCAGCCTTGCTGTGCAAGGGTATCCGGTAGCTGAACAATAACAGAAATTTCAGAGCAATAACACCTCAGAGCATCGACATGTTAGGCCCTACTACATCATTGGATCAGCATGTACTGGAGTACCATTCACAAACACCTGTACACGGTGACATGAAGTGATGGTACAGGATGACGAGCATTCAAAAACCAACAGTTATTGATCTAGAACATTAATCATTTAAAGGACGGTCCATCATTTTTTTTTCTTTTGGAAGAGTACACTTCATGAACATTGATAAAGCACCAGTATCCATTGACGTTGACATTCATGGCACATTAAAAATGTTACCACAGTCACTGGGGGCATTGATTTTATTCCTTGTAAAAACCATCCGAGTTCCCTGGAGAGTAATGCAGCCTGTGATGCCAAGTATGTAGCGCATCAAACTAAATCAAATACAAGAACTGTCCCTGCCATCAAAGGTACCCTCATTCACCCCTAGGTGAAGAGTAACCAGTAGAGCATCTTGCTCAAGGGCACAAGTGTCATGACAGGGTTTTGATCCAACACCCTGATGACTTTTGCCACCAGAATTTGTTTATCAAGTACGATGCAAAAACTTAATAAAAAACAGGCCTACGCTTTGACAACTTCCTCAAAATCATAGGTTGTTGGCAAATAAACATGGAGTATAACTTTTGTAATGGATTAATAACAATGTGTTGTCCAGAAGTTTCAATAAAAAAAGAGGCGTTTCAAAGCAATGTTTTCCTGAATAATTTATGTATTCCAGATGGAAGAATTTCCCATAAGGCGTCTGATTATTAAACATAATTATTATAAATTATCATAAACCACTGATTTATTTTCTGATGAAGAAAATACCAACCATACAATAACAAGACATTCTACATGTAGTGAATGTCTTTAATCGTGTTACAATCCCTTCTTTGTAAGAGTGTACACATAAAGTAGTGAAGATGCCCAAAATATGGATTTTAAAATTATAGGCCCCAATGAAAATCACAAACATTTGTAATGTTCTGGTATTCGCCTCAGGTGGGTGTTCATAGCGCTGATATTCACTCTTTATATTTTTTAAAGGATGTAATAAAAATATTGCATGCAATCTCTCAACAATAAGTGTGCTGGGTTCTTTTTATGCACCACACAGGACCATTGGCTTTATCATCAAATCTGAAGGACCAAGCAATGATAGTTTCTTGCCCAAGGACACAAGTGTTACGACCAGGATTCGAACCCACAATCAGTACACCAGAGCTAGAGTTCTTCATCATGCCTCAGGAAAGAACTTATAACAATAACCAAGAATACATTTGCAGTGAAAGCTTGTTTTTCATAAAATAAATTATTACTTTCTACTCACAGATGTTGACTCGGATAATGATACGATAACATCATGTGTGACATTTTCTTTCAACAGTTACAGCTAGTTTTTCAATAAATAGACTTTTTTGTTATGAACGAACAAAATTACAATTAAAAAACAGCTTATTTTATGAGTTTGAAAAATCTAAATCCTAGGGCCTGCATATTTAAATGCTCTGAGATTTTGAAGTGGCAGGAGTACAATCACAGAATAAAAATAAAATGCTGGAAATGGGTAGCAATCTCTTCATCGTCGAGAGATAAATATCTGACTGAACTTCCAGGTTGATACAGTATGAATAAATACAGACTTTCCACATCACTACAAATGGATCACATCGTGGAAGAAAAATTTGAAGTCAATGGAATACTAAAAAATTCTGAAGACAGGACAAATTCTGATAAATCACAGGACTGAGTAGTTATATAGAAAAAACAATATAACCACACGTAGAATGCAATAGTCCCGTTAGTTTCATCCATTCAGAATCAAATATAGTCAGACGGGAACAGCTCAGGACAAATTGTATATTCACACACCCACACATAAAACTGTAGGGACTCATATCAAATCACATTTTCATTTTAATGTATCGCTTGTAGAAAATGTTGTTGACTTACTGAAGCTTGGTCAATCATTAATAGATCATGTATAAACATGATCAAGAAAACAGGATTGTTATTACCAAGAGTTGACAACTTTAGTTACTTGCTACTTCTTAAGAAAGGACTGCTTTAGATGGCAACTTGTCCAAAAATTATGGCAACCGCAAGTACACAGAAGTCCGTGCTGAAAAGTGAAATTAATACTATATTTTTTTTTAAATTAATGACTATCTAAGTCAATTCCTACAAGGGAGGACCCCTTTTGGGGGATCCTTTAACCATGATGAAACCATATAACCGAGGATGCAGAAACTCGCTGCCATCACTTTCTCACTCAATATGACCAAACATTAATAACATTATTATTACACGTCACTGGAATTACCGAACAGAACAAGATATATATTGTTTTTGGTCATAAAGACTGAGTGAAACTGTGGCGGTCAGATGCAGTGTCTTACCAACACATGACTTCAAAAACAAGAAACTGACACTGACAGTGCATAATAAACGTATCGCTCACACACAGCAACTAGTATACGATTAGTAACAGTACGAACAGAAACCGAGTTTAGTGTGAAAAGCCCTACCTGCCAAAACACCGGAAGTGCCCAGCATCAACTGCAACACGGCCGCTACCACCACCACGGCCGAGTACATGCCGCTCCCATCGTAGCGTCTCTCACGGCGAGAACCCATTTTTATCTCAGTAAAGGCCTTGGGTGAAGAAGCCATAGCCTAAAGAATCTACCCATGACAGTAAATTCGCTGAAGATTTGGCTGGCTGAGTGAGAGGATGAATGTCAAATGTACGGTATCAACAGAGCCGACGATGATGTGAACAGCAAGTAAAAGTTTACAGTAATTCATGTGCCCACACATGCGTTGCGCAGTGCGTGTGTGAATGTTGTTAGCGCTTCAATGCAGTAACGGTTAACTTGTAGGTGGTGTCAGAACAATGCCCGTGGTTTGTTTTGGTTTTGTACAATCCAAAGGTGAAAAAACATGAGTGGACTTAATTTACATTTTGTATTTCCCTAGGTAGGTTTTTAATGTATAGATAAAGGTAAAGGAAAATTGGGAAAATAAATCAGTCAGCTTTTACGATGGCTTTTTAGGAGCTTTCAATCTTATTGATAATAAAATACGTGTTTTTCCATCTAAGTGTAGACTTCACTGTACAACTCATTATTCTGATGTTCCAAAAAATGTTGCAAATATCTCATCTATGAGATTTGTGAGTAAATCGCAGAGGAAATGATTAATTGCGTTACTTTTAAAGATTCTTACATACAATACAATTCTTAATTTTTTACCAGACGCCTTCAAAAAATCATCAACTACGTGTGCATTAATGCATTAAAAAGTGTCAGAGAAAAGATGGCAAAGAGAAAAGCGCCCTCTGTCGTTTACAAACGGAATGTGTAAACTTATAGAACTCTCTTTACCAGCGGTATTTAGTGCCAGCTAGTGTTGGGATTAGTACGGGTCCAAACCACAGAATGGATGGTGCAATAATTGTAAAAAGCAATATTTTGACTTAAAAAACAAGTCGTAGGCCTCCCCTTCCAAGCCCCGTGTCACTGTCACCCAACTCGAGAGCTGTACGACAGCCCTGTGTTACTGTGTCGCTTGCCATGTTAACTTTGGGTCCAAACTGCAATATTATAATTTTTGACTTTGAAAAAATTATAAATAAAAAAATAAGTAAAAAGGGTAGCCTGCCTCTTGCTCCCTCTGTGGTGTGTCACTTGGAAAAATTGAGCCCTAACTGCCGAATTGAGTGACGCAAAAGTTGGTTGACACATTGACTTTTTTTTTTTACGCCTCTAGGACTCGAACCCTGGGTCCCCCTCCTCCAATTTTAGGGCAATACAACAGCGTAATAATGTGTCACTTAAAAAATTCGGGTCCAAAACGCCGAATTGAATGACGCAACATCTTGATTGTGTCGGTAAAAAAAGACACTGCACTTTCTAGTGAACCTTGGAAAAGAAAATGTCACAACTCTCTGGTTCAAATTTTGATCACACCAGCATACGAGAGCGCCAACTGCGTCACTTCAGAAATTTGGGTCCACACCACCGACTTGAATGACACAATTTACATTGACATTGTTAAAATGCAAAATCAATAAAAACCTTCTAGGGTTTAAATTTGAAACATGCTAGTTTGTTTTGGTGCATTCAAACCTTAAACTGGAGCATATTTACAACAATATTTTGACATCTTTTGACGTTCGAAGCATAGAAGAAATTAATTAGTGAATATCATCTTCAGTGCGCATGAGTACAGCCATATTGTTCTGTTCTTGTTCGTTTATGAGCAACCATTTTTGTCATCTGGTCATTAAAATAAAAATACAAAATTAATTATGTATTTTCCTGCCCTCTCTGAGATCCTTTTTTTAAATAATTCTTTGCGTAAAAAAAAATTCATGAAGTAACAAATTAATTTTGGCTATATTCATGAAATAATTAAATGAAAAGTGTTAAATTTACATGGCACAACTTTCAGCCAAAATAATTGTTTCCTAGAAATGTTTTTCTCGAAATGAATTCTATTTCACTTTCATGCGTTTGCATTAAAGTAATTTTGCATCTTCAGTTGAATCTGTCATACAATTTCACTCAGAGGCATGCGATTTTGTATATAATTACTGCGACAAAATTAATTAAGAGATAGATAAGTTAATAAAAAGAGCAAATCCCAAATAATAACATTTGTTATACTGTTATCTATTAAGTAATTTCATTTAATTTAAATTGTTTGTTTGAGGGATTTTGTCTGTATTTTGATTTTTTAGATGATTTTCTTTGTTAATAATTTAAAACTGCTTTTTACATGGGTTTATCTACTCCATTGCTGTTGGGCGCAGTGAAACTAACAAACACATGATAAACAAAATAACATGCCCAACGTGCAAACAAATGCCACAGTGACAGCCCAACACACAAAAAGGCAGCCAGACAAACAGCCTGCCAGACAGACAATCAAATGGCTTTTTTTTCCATTTGCACATACACACAAGCAAAATTAAACAACCAAACATCAATTGGTTTCACAGCACAAAACTGAAAAGATGTTTCAATCTCAAGATCACATAGAGGCACGGTTTTCACCTCATTTAATGTAGTCACGTACAACTTTACACAAAATCCTACATTCTATGTTTCCATCTTTAGAACCGATTCAGGGCGGATGCCTCATTCTTGTGCAGGGCAAGGCAGTTTTTCCTCAGTAAAGGATACCTAAATGAGGGAAATAAAGTTTGCACTAGAGCCTTTCAAAAGGCACCAAGGCAGTGACCCTGGCATGGAGGCAATAAGCCATATAGACCTTATACATTGACGTCATCCAGCCGTTATCTTAGAGGGAAACCGACGACGAGACAATAGAAAATGCACTGGTTTGTTGTCTGCACAGCGCACAGGACTGGCCAATGAACATCGTCCTTTTGACCTGTAGGCGAGGGCGCCCTACTCAAATGGCGTCATATGCATAAGGTCTATCCTGAGTAAGGCTATATCTGAATTGGTGGCTACGGCTATGATGGTTGCTAAGGGTGTTGCTAAGGACGCCCTATACTTCAACGCATGATGATGCGGCGATCCAGCCACAGCATTAGCGGCTAATTCAGACACAGCCTTAGATTTTGAATCGTGTCTGGTACATTGACTTGATTGGTCAGGGGTAAACTCTTAACCTTGGATTCCCCAGACTAAAGAAACTGTTGCTCCGTCACATGACGAATCATAGAAAGCTTTCGTATAGCAACCTCCAGATGGGAGAAATGTGACTTTAAATCTGTTTAAGGGTGTTCACTGTCTCTCATAAGCTTGCCCTGCACCATGTGACACAGCAACTGTCCCCAGTCTCGGGAATCCAAATCTAGTGATCACCAAACAAGTCCTTGGACCAGACCTTCTCAAATCTAACTCACAAATGCCTCACTGGTCCCGATACCTTAAGCATCAGAACTGCTATTTTTACAAACCAATTTGTGAAATATTAAAAAAACTAACCCAACGTTACATTGACTTATAAAGTAATAAACATTAAAGATTTAAAAAAATTCAAAATACAGGCATTTTACTTCTTGGTGCAAAAACATAATACATGTACATGCACAATTAAAAAGGGAGAGAAAAAAAAAACCCACAATAATTTTGTCAAATTTATTTTGCAAGGAGTGTGCAAGTGTGCTGTTACCTTGTTCCTCAATCCTGCTTACCAGTGCTTACTAGTAGCGGGTTACATAATAGTCAGAATACCATGAGATGTATATTGCACACAACTGATCCCATGCTGGTTTTTGCTTGGAAAATTAAATTCAGTAACACACTGCAGGTCTCGTGAGTTACTTGAATGTTGAATCCATTTCTCACAATAGTGCCAAGGTACAACGAAATAATACAAAAAACAGCTGCCTGTGAGTTTTACGTGTTGTAGAGAAATGCCACTATTCAATCAACAGTGTTCAGTATAAAAACAATTCTTTTTAGTTAAGATGCCGAGAAAAAAACCTCAATAATCATAATTCATTACTGTAAACACAGTCCAAAACCATAATGGTAACTCAACGCACAGAAACTCTGATTAGAGTTTTGTTTTGGTTTTTAACATGAAAAGAAAAAAACGCCCCAAAACCACATGGACGACATTGATCACCGTCACAGACAAGTATCCGCACTTTATGTAACCCAGCATGTACATGAAATAAACCCGTGAAAGTTTAAAGAGTCACAAGAAAATAGTATAGAATCCCCTTCTATGTTTTCACTGTTTTCAAACATCAGATTTTGGACTCATGAAATCAAAACTCCTTGTTTGACTAGTATATGTCTCAAAAAATATTCAGGCAAAAATATATCATGGGAAGTTTTCCCACCATGACAATATATATAACCATGTGAGTGACGTACACATCTGTAGATATGTATTTTGTCGACCATACCAATGTTAAGCACACTCTTCAACTCAAAAATTTCAAACCAGATTCAAAGGATATTTATCATCGACTAGTCTTGGTTCCAGACTCACTGTTTGATCAATCGTGTCTGACAACCATTGTGTGTGTATGAGAGCACTTCATTTTCCTACAGTGAGGATTCAAACAATGAACAGGAGAGTCTTGAAACGAAGACTAGGCAAAGACAAGGGTGCACTTTGTTGCCCAGCCCAGTTTGACCCCTTTGAGACCACTGGGTGGGGAGGGGTATCATGTGAAACAATCCATACTCAGAAACTGTATGACTCGGAATAAACTAAATACCAAAAACAAATGACAACTCTTTACACAAACTTACTAGTGGCTGAATATGAACTATACATGTATTATTGTTTCCTGTAAACAGATCTGACTTATCTGACTGAGCATCAAAAATGTATACAAAATTATCTTTTTCAGTCAGTATATTTCGGCAGTCGTAATATAAAAAATGGGTAGAAGGTTAGAAAATGTGTTTCAATAAACAAGTCTTTTATGTCATATGATCATGGTCATTTATGAAACGCTTTTAAACATTGTACCAAAGCGCCTTACACCGTTTACTAGCCCCGTTCATCGGGCCTCAAGCATTCCTGAAACCATCTCAACTCCTTAGGAGAATGCAGCACCGGCAGCCAAATGGGCGTACAGGTTTGCTAATCATTCACATCAACAATCTCTACCCCGGCAGGTTCCCATTTACCCCCCGGGTGTTTTAGAAGCGTTTGTAGTTAGGTGTCTTGTCCCGCACGACCAGGATTCGAACCCACACTCTGATGACACACCCGTCATTAAAATTCAATACTCCATACCACTCGGCCACGACACTCTGCAGTAGCTAAAATCATTTTTGGCTTGCTTTGCCAGCTCAACATATAGGAGAGCTTGTCTATACACATTTTTTTTCCCATTGTAAGTTGGTTTGCCATAGGAGTGGGTATAAATTCTGCGGCCATTGGTTTAGCTACTTTTGGCTCCACATACAGAAATGTAATTTTAAGTTTTGAATGAGCTTTGGAATCTAAGCAGTACTACAGGTGGGATGTATATGACGTCACATATCCCAAAATTCTCTCTGAATGGCTAACGCTCGCCATCTTTGATGATTTTAACATTTAGTTTTCCCAATACAACGCCGTGCTTGTATGACAGAAATGGTTAACGATAAACAATTTAGAGAGTATATTCTGGGAAGTTTGTGACGCTATTGCAATCCACCTATTGAAAATGCAAACCCAGAGCTTTAGAGTTTCTGTTCAGTGCATTTTCAATGGGCTTCTGGTAATTGCTGGAGCCTGCCTGCATGAAAACAGGCATTCTTTAGACTGATCCGTCATGCTTTCTGTTGGTAACTCATTAGAAAACGGGCTGCGTGAACAGGCTGATGTCTGGCAACATCTGTGCATCGCGTACGTGCATACTTTGTTAAAATGCAATTATTAGACTTTTCTTGCATAAATCATCAAAGCAAAACCTAGCTCAATGCATCTTCTGGTAATCGATGGAGCCAGTTTTCTGTGAAGTGGGTGCGACTCACAGTGGAATCACATCAGCCTTATGAACAGGGCAAGTTAAAGGTTAAGTCAGGAGGTTTAGAACCGAGGAACAATGTGACACTCAACCGACAAGAGTTCCAATTTCCATTTCTCCCACTCACTATCACTTTTCTTTTTCAATGTGAAAAGCGACAGGCCTTGGTCAATGAAGTTCTAAAAGAGCCCCTTTTCACACTACTGAATCCAAATTCCCGGGACACAAAACCCTAGGAAATTCCTGGGAAATTTTAGCCGCCCCCATGGTCATCTGAAGCGATTTCTTCTGGGTTAAATGAACACTCAGTATTCTAACCCCAGAGATCTCTTGCTTAACCCTACTCCCGAGCAGATGTAGAATTTTCCCAGGAGTTTGCCAGGGTTGGCAAGTTCAAGTGTGAAAAGGTCAACCAAATTTTCCTGGTAAATTCCTGGGGTAATCCGTCTAGTGTGAAAGAGGTTTCAGATACCTGATGGAGATTTCTTTGGATGGTGACTTTATACAGGGGTATGAAGGTTTCTCTCTCTCTCTGCAGAGTACATCATGAACTGAGAGAGCAGAATTGTTGAAACACATGTAAGATGTTGGGGTCTGTATCTCCAGTGAAGAGCAGACCCTCCAGGGTGGCCCTGTAAGACCGCACTTGGTTGTAATGCTGTAACAAAAAAAAGTACATAAGGTATAGAATAGAATCTGTTGGCCTCTTGTGAAAAAACAAAAAGAAATTAATGCTCTTTAAATTTGTCACAAGGAATCTAGTTTTTCTTTGTCTTATGCTTTATAGCAAAAGACAGTCCAAGTCTTTCTTTGTCTTATGAAAATGGCTTTATTAACATGTCCAATGAAAATGTTTAGCATAAGACAGTCCAAGTCTTATGCAAAAAAAAATTAAAAATTGGGTCCCAACACACATTGTTGTAAGGTGTAAAGAAAAAAAACATTGTTCACTGTAACGGTGCTCAACGAGACAGCCTTAAACAAATGAACAACAAATGTGTTATTATAATTTCTGCCTTTGGTGAATGCAAACCATGCATCTCTGTTCTGCAACGCAATTCACCATGCAGCAAACAACATTGCTCGATGCACAAACCTATGGGGAAGCTGCTTGTTTACTTTTAGTTGAGGGATTTAGGGTTCAAATCCCATTCTGGTCAATTTTTCTTTCTTCATCCCAAAATTTATTTACAAATTTACCCAGTCAGTCATGTGACATTAATCAGGAGGTCGCAGGTTCAAGTCCAGTTCTAGTCATTTTTTTCTTTGTTGACCCCCAAAATAGGATTTTAGCGTGTCAGACTTTTGGGGATTGTAATTAGCTAACTCATGAATGAGCAGGGTTAAATGGATTGGTCTATTGTAGCTTTTTATATCAGGTAGAACAAAAGCTACGGTTGACCCCTTGCACTGACGTCAATCACACAGATATTTTTTGCCCAGTCTGCAGTTTTGCGAGTCAAATTGCATGTTAAGATATGGTGAACGTGTAAACGAGTGCATGTCGCCTAAAATGCGCACTTCACAGCGTATCACACATTGGGAAACTGACTCCCGAAATGACCCACCGAGATATATTGCAGTGATGACGTTAGGTGAATTGGGTCAACTGCACCATCCACACATAGATAGTTCCCTATGGATGCCATTTTTAAGGGCAACTTGGGTTTTGAGGAGCATCACGCATTCAAATTTGTCTACTCAGTCAAGTGGTTCAACCGACAAATCATGCGAGGAGTTTGATAAACTCCCGCGTGCTGCTCGCAGTATTTATGCAAAATGCAAAGTTGTGCCATTGACAAAATTTCTATAAGATGGCTGACTTTACACCGTGTGACGTCGAGTGGGAACTATCCACTATGAGACATGGGGGGGAACTTACCATGAGGAATATTTGCTGCAGTCTCTGGATACAGTAGTTGTACCAAGGGGTACGGAATGCCACGCCGCGATTCTCACTCGTCGCTATGTGCTCTGTCAAAATCATGATGAACCTCTGCAGGAGGGAAGATTACAACACAGTGATGAATTAAAGAGATGCATAAACTTGAAAAAAAAAAAATTATAATTCCTCTGATGAGTTTGGATGGTTCTGCCAAGAACTGATGGAGTTTTTATTGCAAATTTCATTCCATGTATTAATTCTAGTTGTGAAGCCCAAAAAATGTACACATCTTGCTCAAAGAAGGGTTTTACCTGGCTCTGAGAATAATGTAACAAACAAGCCATAGCAACAGTCCAGGGGCCAATTTCCTAAAGCCTGCAAGCAAATGTTTTTTTAATTTGGGGCATGATTGGCAAATGGATCAAGAATCAACCCAGGGTAATTTGACATTTTCCATGCTATTTGTCTAGGTCTCAAATTTTGAGATTTTCAACCGCTTTTTTTACGTGGAGCACATAAAACTTGTTTACAAATAGACTCATCAAAACAGTACCAGGGCATCATCAAGCGTTTCAAGAGTGACACAGTTAAGATCAATCTCTAAAGCTCTTTGTGAAACCAGTTCTTGCTGTACCTGGAATATGATGAGGAACAGGTTCTTCTGCTCGCTCTGGGCAGTCTCCAACGACTCCTGTAATCTCTCAATCTCAGCCTCGATGTCACCAGGGTCCGAGTCGCTGTCCTCGTCCTCCTCATCCTCTTCACTCTCCATGTCCTGGTCACACAAACAATTAAGGTTGGAGTTGTGCATTTACGCTTATTTTCCTAAAAGGTTAAACGGAACTTGTGACTTCCGTTTAACAGATTTCTAACGATTCAAATTGGAATTATGATCTGTAAAAGGAGCAGATGTCAACAATAACACACTTGACCACTGAACTGGTTGTGATTGCTACCATTAATACATCAGAAAGATACATTTATGACAATACACGTTTAAAATCTGGGCTACTAAACATTTAGGGGGCAAGTAAAACACGCAGTTGACGAGCCTGGTGGGCTACTTTACAAAAAAAGTACTAGGCCCGACCACTCACCCGCTTCTTCTTGTGAGATTTCTCCCTGGCCTCCTGCAGCTCGGTCTCGATCTTCCCGACATGCTTGCTCATCTTCCTCAAGGTGGCGTGGATGATCTCCCAGACGTAATACTTGGTGAACTCCTTGCTCATGGAGCCAGAGAAAAGCCAGTTGATGACTGCCGGGCAGCTGACAATCTGGGTCCGCAGCATCTTGTCGATTAGGACGCAAATCATCTGAGATTTTTAAAAAAGGAGAAGGTAGAGCATGATGAAGTCCATGCTTGACGAAGCCCCTAAACAGGGGTGTATTTGTACAAAGATGGGAAAACAATCCTGAAAACCAGGTAGCAGTATCCTCTTGGTCTGGAGATGAAGCTCCTTAAATACAGAATGTTATATTTTCGGGGCTTGAATTGTACACTAGACTGCAGGCCATGGAGCCAGTGTTTTTAGCATCAAGCCGGTAAGCTCAAGACCTGACAAGTCCAGCAGTCATGGGTTTTTTAATTGAAAACAAAACAACACTCACCGCGTAAAATCTTAAACAAACAAAAAAGGATGTTCAAATGTTTTGCGTCTGCCAAATACCTTTTCTAAAAGATCTGACGGTTAAGAGAGATCAATGAAAAAACACAAAAACGGGAACAAATCCTGATAAATCACACGCCTGCTAAAACTGTCACTCAAGGTGAGGGCTCAAAGAATGTAATATACAAATATTGACTGCTTCGAGCGCAAAGATCACATTCTATGACAAGCTTTAATCTCAATGCAATTACAGTTGTAACCAGATCGTGTCTTTCTTGGCGCTACTTCCTTTCATTCATGTGCGCACCCCACTTACATTCACAAAAGTGCACCCTCAAGTGATAGATATTACTGCACTCTGAATGGTTCATTAGTTGAACATCCAAGGGGGCTTGCAGAAAGCACTGTTCATTCTAGGCAATACTGTCTTCGAAACAAATATTTCTAACATCCAGGGTGATATTTCGCTGCAAAAGTTACAGCGCGGCAGCCTGGAAGGATGATGGTGTGAAACTTGCTTTGGCAAATTCACGTGAAATATGCAGCGATCATGTTGCAAGAAATAGAGTGTTCTATACCTGTTGATGGTTGACCCACAGCTCTCGTACCATCTCAAGGACGTAGATCTGGCTTTCCTCCGAGTCCGCCAGAATTTTGAACACAGGATGAAACCTATCCAAGAAATCAAACAGCACAACTTAAGTATTTCTCAGTTTTATACCGTGACAAAATCAAGGCTGTACAACTTGGGTAATCGAAAAGATAGGAAAACACAAATATTAGTGAAGTGTTTTATGTTTTCTGTCTGGCAGAAAATGAAAAAAGAGAAAAATGAAAATAAGGAAATCAGTGACTCTCCTCAGTAGATGCACGACTGATGTGCTGATAGTCGGAGCAATTCTGTACTGACTTCTCGCACCAACGTCACACGGGGTTAATGCTGCTACACTCGCCATTTTGGGAGTCAACTTATAAGCGTGTAAATGCGGTGTTGCTTAAAATGACACTACACTGGTATTTGTTTGTTTGTTTAGATGATCTTTACAACCAGGAAACTCGGCAAAGCTCCCACAAGGGGGATAGCTGAAAACAGCCGATTTCCCTCTCATACAAACATTGGTTTAACGTATATGATTATGAGTTGCACAAATCAATAAATTGTGATTCAGTAGCCAGACGACAATACGAGGACACTGTATAACACACAAGGACATTGACTCTAGAAATGGTGCAACCAAGATCATTGCGATGATGAGGTCAGGTGAATTGGGTCAAACATGGGGTGCTTGCTAGGTTAATCTATCTACACGGTATACAGTCAACCCTCCTACTGTCTGACCATTGAACATTGTCTACATAGATTGGCTGCATATTGCGCCACAGCACCTTGTAAACCATTACATGGTGCTATGTAAAGGAGTAGGTCTCATACTTCAGAAACGTTGCCCCAAAATACCTTGCAGGGAAATACTGAATATTGAAGCGCCTTGAGCGTCACTGAGTGACGGATATGAGCGCATTATAAATGTACATTGTTATTATTATTATTATTACTGTGGTTTTACACGATAGATAAATTATGCCAGCCTGCAATATAATATCATGTAGTGAATGCATCTGCACAGGACACACAGTTACACCCAAATGGAGACTTCATTTGCTCTTCCTTTGTCCCTGTACTTAACAAATGGAATATTCCCCTGTGGAGACCAACTATTCCTATGGTCTCCATAAGATAGCGAATATTAAAACAGGTTGTTCTGTGCCACCATACACAGCCCATGCAGTTGAATAGTTTCAAAAGGTTGGTCAACTCGCTGGAGAATGTTACCAAGAGTAGGAAAGTCAAGAGTAAAATAAATATTGGCCCAGATTTTTTAAACTCTCTCTCTCTCTCTCTATCAAGGATAGATACAATGACTTACTTTGCGAGTGCACTGAAGGAATGGCTGAAGGATTTCTGGCCCAGAAAGAGAAGTGTCTGGACAAAGATATCAATCTTGAGGGGATTGAACGTTGACTCATCTACGGATAAAAAAATAATACAAGAAACAACCAATGAAATAAAATAAATGCTGACAGGAGAAGATTTTCCTTGTAGCCCTCACCCTGAGTGGCCTTCTGGCCCATGTGTTGGGGCAATTTTCATTTTTTTTACTATTTCAAAACAAAAGCATTTGGCCGAGACCCGAGACTTGTGTTTGTCCGAGACTCAGAGGTTTGTGGCAAGAGAAAACAGTGTTTGGGGATCACTGGTGCCTGAGACATTGTCACTCCTAAAATAACTTGGGAAACTTGACTGATGCAATTATGTAATGGTTTCTTCCTGGCTGTACCTTCCATACTATCAGCTGACTGAGTTGGGTTCGGTACATCATCCAGCACAGCAAGGACTTCACTGGTTGTTGCTCGTGCTTTGATGGTTTCCATCAGCTTGTGTGCAATCATTGTGCCTGGTAGAGATCCTACGGGGAAAAAATCCGATAGGGTCAAATTTTTTTTTTTGGAAGACTGCAGGACTTGAAGCTCAAAATTTGTGCAAGACCAGAATTTGTTGACAAGACAGCAATTAAAATGAGAAAGCACACAGTTTAACAAACAAACTGGATTTTTTTTTTTTTTTTAGTGATACCACTATTTTACCTTTAGCAGAGACCATTTATAAATGTAGGCAATAATTTCTGTTACAATAGCTGAGATTCTGACGTACCTGCTCCTTCCTCATTGTATTTATAGACGGGTGTGGGTGGCTTAGGGAGCAGGGAGTCAAATGCCTCAGTACATGCGTTTGGAATGCTCTCTACGATACGCTGATGGTAGGACAGTCTGAACAGGGAAGAGAAGAGGAAAAAACAAAACATTTATTTATTATTTATTTCAATTTGTTTTAAATCTTTAGACATAAAAAATGGATTGAAGTTTAACTGGGGCTGTCAAAGAATTACAGAAGTATAAAAACTGTCATAAAAAGATGTGCAAAAGCAAACCCCTGTCAAAATTTTTTTTAAATGTAATAAAATATATAATTAAAATGGATTTTCACATGAAAGATTTTTTTTTAAATAGAAATGTAAAAGAAAAACAATTAGAAAACCTATTAAATGCAAAACACTCCAAACGTCCTAAAAAACAAACCCATGGAGCAGGAATAAAAAGAACCAGACTAAGAAACCGAAAAACCCTCCCTCAGCTTTAAGGGAACCTACAAGCAGGGCTTTACCCAATAAGCAGGGCTTGAAATACCCACTGGACTATCAGCCAGAGTCCAGTAATCTAAGCATTGGGCCAGTAACCGTGGAACTAAACTAAGTCCTGCAGCCTAGCGTTTTCCCAAGCACATAGTGTTAATTAACCCTTACCCTCCCAAATCCTTCCATTGACCCCTTCCATTGACCCCTTCCATTGACCCCTTCCATTGACCCCTTCCATTGACCCCTTCCATTGACCCCTCCCAGGCTCGTCACACACATCCTCTGTGCCACGCTCACCATTTTGGGAGTCAACAGGTAAACATGGAATCGCAATACCCACAGCAATTGCCGTGGTGCCCTGTGCTTTTGCCGTGGTGCCCTTTGCAAAGTTCCAATACAAATTTACATTTTCCTCATAGAGTGCCCCTTACCAGAGGAAAATTGCCGTGCCCCTTCAATAGCGAAGTTCAAGGCCTGCATCCCACCCCCCCCCCCCCACCGACTCCCAAATAACCCTCCCCCAATCACCCCCTAATCCACATGTATGTACCTCATGCATTTCACCAAGACTTCACGGACAAACTTTGGCCTGGGCATCTCTGGATCCACACTGACACAGTCAGCCCTGAAAAGAAAAAGAAAAAAGCAAACAATCTACTATTGACATTCTGTACTATTTAAATCACTTGTCATGCTGAGTACTTACATATGAATATCATGCAGACACGCTACTAGAAGAAGTTTGTAAACATGCGCTCCGAAACGCAAAGCTGGATGGCGCTATGCATGCGTATCCTACATGTGCATAGTACTCCAGCATGGCAGACCCTTCCGCAATCACTATAGACCAATCCGTACGCGCAAGTGCCACTACTTCTTGGGTGCTGGCAGTGCCAGGTTTTGTACGCAAAGACATGAACAAATCTTTAACAGTTTACAGAATTTCCCTGACAGAACAGCAGGACATAATGATGTAGAACATACTTATTAAAAATTTGCAACTAAACAAATAAAGGATACTGAAATTCGGACACAAAAAACCTTGCTGATGTAACGAATTTTAAACTAGACCATGCAGTTTCTGCAGTTTTTTGTGGCAATTATTAAAGGTTAGTGTTCTAGTTCGTTATGTCATGCAGTGTAAATCTGTAAACCGTTGAGCAAGACACCTTGTTAGCATAAATAGTAATAAAAAAAACCAATGATGTTTCTATGTCTTGTGAACAAAAGCTCGCACTGCCAGCACCTCAGCAATGGTGGCGTGGTGTGCAGTACTTAGCGTATATGGATTGGTCGTTAGAAATGTGTCGTCAGTGAGAAAGCTTTATAGCCAACCTGTGATTTTAAAGTCTGTATTCAAGAGGGGCTCTGAAGTCAAAACCCATTTTGTGATGCACTTATTTGTCAACGGTTAGAGTACTTATGAAAGTGGCAAAAATACTGCAAGTTTCTGACCTAACATTAAAACTGTCTAAAATGCCAGTTGTATTTTACACTCTTTCAGTGAGGAATTTGTTAAACGTCGCATTTCAAACATATAGGCCTGTACATTTTTGGATGGGGACAATACAAATTTATTCCTGAATTTCAATGATATTCAATCAAAATGGGTTGGAATTAGCCTCTTGACCAACAACAAAAGTGGAGTGTACAGACCATTTTATTGTTGACATCCAATTGACGTCATGTTTCAAAGTTAAACTCTGAAAGCGCATAAAGTATTGTGATATTTTACACCATTTAAACGTAAAGTCTTTCAAAATTTCAACTTTCATAATGACTTTATCTGTTGAAATGAGTGCATCACAAAACTGGATTTGACCTTTGAACCTGTCTTAAAAGTATACACTCACCATTCATCCCAGCTCCAGCGGAATTGAAAATTGCTGAGGTGATGAGAGAACCAATTGACAAACCGGTCGGTGCAGTTGAGATTCATATTATCCAGTCTCTCGTACAGAAGCTCTGTGGCTTGTGCAAGCTGTGGCGTTACATTAAATTAAGAATCACAACATGGACTTGATATCATAACTTCAGCCGACAGCAGAAATGAATACCAAGGCCATGTCCAAATTAGCGGCTGAGGCTTGGTAGTCACATGACATGCATAGAAGCATAGGAGGCCCATAGCAACAGCCTTAGCAACAACCGCAGCCACAGCCACAGCCACAGCTGCAGCCATAGCCACAGACACTAATTTGGGCAAGGCCTAAAAAAAAAATCTACTGGCAGTGACTAGAGCAGGACAGTCGAAACACTGAGACCAACAGCGACTCCCTTCGCGGCAGTGAAGTAAATCAGAGGTTCCCTCGATCCACTCAACTAAGTAGTAGGCAGATTTTCCAAGTGGTACTTAATAAACAGGACAGTTCTTCTTGGAAATCCGTCATTGGAAGTCCGTCAGAATACCAAAATCTGCTCCATAGGAGTAGAATAACAGCAAGGTAAGCTCTTTTGTACAAGAACAATCTACACAGCAAAGTACGTACAATGTTACCGCAAGCCAAATTATTGTAAAAACTTATCTGGCTGGCTGCCTGTTCATAATCGGCAAAATATTCCTGCACGAAGGCATTTTTGTGCTTATCGCTTTGAGAGACTGGGCCCTGGGGCCATACATATATTTCATCATGTTATTCTGGAATTTGGGGTTATTGGTTAAATAATTCCGCCATTCACTGGTCCATGGACTTCAGTTTGCGACACACCATGTATGTAATCTCACTTAATACATTAATTGTGCTCAAGTGGGTTTTTATGGGAACTGATATCAGATACAAATTCATAATAAAGTTCTTGACAGAACCAAACATGATAACAGTTCCTGTGACAAACCTTTGATAAATATACTGCAAGTTCGAAATTATATGTTCGATTTTCAACACCAATGCAAGAATGATATCCTCTGAATTAAATATGCCCTCTAAATAACATTTCTTTGTGAAACAAATATTAACCTTCCTACTGTCTGACCATTCAATATCATCTACAGTGGTTTCCCATGATGGCTACACTATGCCAGCCTGCAGTATGATATCATGTGGTGAATGTATCTGCACGGTACGCAGTCAACCCTCCCACTGTCTGACTGTTCAATCTCATCCACTGTTGTCTTGAACAGTAGATGCATTATACCAGCTTGCGGTATTATATGGTACCACAATTAGTTCTGTTTAGAGTTGTGTCTTGATACACAACCTGTGCAGTTGAATGCTTTCAAATGGTTAATCACCTCCCTAGAAAACGTCACCAACAGTAGGAAATTTAAAAGGATACAACTTGAGGGAGAGAGCTTGGTTGGAGTTTACACAGCTCCAGCAGGAGACTGGCGTAGGCTACTTCCAGCTTGATGGGATGAGGTAAGTTGAAGAGCTGACCGAACACCACCTCTACGATCATGTAGTTGAGAGGGACTCTGGCCTTGCCGTGATAACTCACTAACTGGGCAGCGCTGGAACAGCAGAAACGAGGTGAGGGTATATCATTCTGAAAACTTGTTTTCACTTTCTTAGTTAAACTGCTCTGGTGCAAACATTACTTCACATAGACAATGTAACCTTTGTTTACAAAAAGAGTGACCGTGTACATTCCAGAGCCTTTCTGGCAGGCAAGATACTACACTGGTCATATTGGACATTTTTACATATTATGTCATAATTTCTACATGAATTCAAGAGTTATTAAAATACGGGCAAATCAAATTTTGAGATGTGCCTCCTTTCCTCATATCAAAAGCTGATCAAAAAACACAGACGGTGCAATCCCCATAAAATATAAGATTTACTGTTGTGTACAAATCGTGCCTGCAGGAAGGAAGTCCAGGCTCTGTGGCTCCTTTGTAAACATGTGATGTCATGGGTTACCTGATCTACACAAATCAAAAAAGGTACCGGAAACTTAAAAAATGGAATAAAATCATCAACTGATTTGACTGCCACCAAAAACAAAGGTTTTTTGGGGTCAAGGAGATGTTTCATCTTCTCAAGCCTCAAGAATAAGGAAAAGAATATCGTCTGGAAACTCACCACTCCTTGCGATCCTTGACATAGGCAGTAATGATGCAACTCAGTTGCTCTTCAACTAAGTACCTCTCAATGGAATGATGTCCTGGCATGGTGGGGCCCTGCAAAGATGAACAAAAGGCCAACATTTCTCTTAAAACATTATCCGTTTTCATACCAGTTGTATAATTCGTTGATGAAAACTACACCGATTGGAGCAAATTTTCTTGTCAGAAACTAACAATGCAGATGACATCTTGAAAGCATACTTGATGACCAAGGGTATTATTATTAATCAAAAAAACCTGATATATACTTCATGCCAACTGCAAAAGCAAAGGGTTTTTTTTTTTGCATTACGAGTGGAAAACAGCACATTCTGACTCGTTTGTGTCACAAAAATTTGCTCCCGTTTGCTTTTGCACGAAGTGTGAATCGGGCTTCAGTAAGATTTGAAGTTTGCAATGCTTTTTCTTGAAGACTAGCAGAGTACACTGTCTAGAAAGGTCGAGATTCTACTTGATCTCAACCCTGGTTCTTCTCAGAAGCAGCAGTGATCACAAAGAGACTTCAACACATCGTCGTACCGGTGCACAAACGTTGTATCTCACACAAACATGCTCAAAGCACAATATTGGTGCATACTTGTTTTGTGCGTACATTCAGGCTATTTTGAGCGAGATACAAGGTTTTGTCAATTTCAAACTGGTGCGTAACTTCAGTGTTATTTTAGGAGATGCAGCGTTTTTGCACCGACATGACGACATGGTTGTTAACCCTCATAACCTACACAGTTCTTATTACCAATCCTACCTCGGGTGCGTCTGTGTAGTCAAACATCCTGAAGACGACCTTGGGTAGAGGGTAGACACAGTCCTCATTGTGGGGCGGGACGGTGAACTGCGGCAAGGTGTGCTGAAGAGCCTCGCACAGGATGCTATCGAAGGACAGGTAGGGGCGTAGGATGCTCTTCTGGTTCCAGTCGTCCCGACGGAGTTTAGTCATCTGGGCCCACAGGCAGTCAATACTCTGATAGTGCCATGAGAAAGGACAAATTAGAAAAAATAATCGTCTTTTCTCATCACCCTTCACCACAAAGACAATTCTTTTTGCTAAATGTTGGAAGGCAATTATTCTTAGAACATTTATTTTGAAAGTAAGAACGACAGATTATTGTTGAGGAAGTGAACAAAACACTGAACATAAAATAGATTGCGGAAGTCTGGCCGTTATTTGAGCATTTTGGAGAAAACCTTCAGTTCCCATGTACATTACTTGAAAGTGTGTTGCACAACATTGATAACAGCGAAAACAAAAATTGTTCACAGATGTTTGCACACAATGAACATGGTATAAAGATGGTTAATGTGGAAAACTTTTCCCACAATATTTTCCTTAAAGTGCTTCAATTTTTGAGAAATGAGTCAAACAATTAGTTTTTGAGCTCACAAGTCCAAAACCTGACGCTTGAAAACAGTGAAAACATACAAGGGGGTTTTTCACTTATCTTCTAGTGAACACAATGACTGATTCAGCTTCAACTTCCAGAAGTTGGTTTATTCAAGTACATGCTGGGTCACTCAAAGTGTGGATACTGGTCTTTGACGATTACCAATGATGTCCGTGCGATAAGGCACGCTTTGACATGTCAAAGAAACTCAATTGAACAAATTAAACAGTGCAAACCATTCCAATATGCCACAGTCTATTGCTAATTCCGGCACTGATTCAATGATGAAGAGTTCCGACACTAGTATTGCATTTGGTACATTTTACGCTTTATTTCTCATGTTGTCTCTTTGGAGAGAAATGGAGACACTATTGAGGCCATTGATGAACAACTTACATCTTCCTGTGGGTGGGGTGTGTCGCTGTGCCACACCCTCAACATCGGAACATGGTCCTTCTTTCTCTTCCTGGCAAAGAAACCAAATGTTTTAAGGGATAAGTTCTATATCTGCATCTCAGGAAAGTGGAAAAATCTATTAACAGCACAGGAGGTGTTGTAGGGGCAAAGGGGTGTATAAGAGGGTTGAAGGGGTTTTAGAAGGGGTGTTGAAGGGGTACCTTGTAAGGGTGAAACAAGGTGCAGTAAACCATACCTGAAGCACCGGGGCAAACCCCCTTTCTTAGGGATAAGTGCTCTTTGTGATTCAACATGCATAACACAACACAGCTTTACGTCCCATCCAAAGGACAAAGCAACAATGGTTAAGTGACACAAGCGCCAACATCAGGACCTGAACCAGGACCCGATCTTACACTCTGCTGATTAGAAACACCAGAGCTTTGGTCCGGTGCTCTTAGACTCCTTGATCAAGACACGCTATGTGTCAACTAATAACTGAATAGACCCATCGCATAAGCTGCCATTTCTTGAGATCAATGGAAAATGGAAATGATTGCATGTGTAAGCGCCATGCTAAATTCTCAGCCAACGACTGGTCTTCCTTTGAGTTCAGTGAGGACGCTGTTTCAGCTTGTGTTGTCCTATCAGGGATGTGATAGGCTGTTGAAGAAAAAAAAACTGAACTGTGAAGCGCAAAGCGTGAAAGTTTGCGAGGGCAAAAACGTAAGAGCTTGAAGCCTACTTACATACATTTATCTTCTGTTTTAAAAGCCCTAATCTGCACTCTTGGGCATTCTTTTTGGTTATATCTTCATGTTTTTCATGGTCTTAATTTAAAAGAATAATACTAATTTGTTTTTACTTTTTTTTCCGGAAAAAAAACGGAGAAATCACATCCCTTTCTACACAAGGGGTTTAAAACTTACGGCATGTAGTTCTCGATAACGCTCATTATTTTATCCAGCTCTTCTTCCTTCTTCTCTGCAATCTCTGCTCCTACCTATCAAACAAAACATATAACAATCATCACTTATTGTGCATAGATACTTTTCTATAAACAAAAATGTTGTTTATGCTGTGTCCAAATGAACCCTTACTCCCTGGGCATTTTTACATCCAGGTTCACCTCAAACCTCTCCTGTCTCTCCACACCAAAAGAGGATATTGAACCCCCTTCTGGATGCGGAACACACATCCGTAAAAATGTGCGTCCACCATTTCCACCATTTTGGGGGGTCAATTCCTTCAGGCGAGGGGTCGTTTTTGGGAGGGTAAGGGGCCATTCAGAATAGTCAATGTTAAAGAAAAAAAAAGATTTTCTTTCGAAATTATGGGTCGGTGGGTCACAAGAAATAACTGAAAATCAGAAATTCAGTATATAAGTTAATAAGTGAAAAAGAAGGAAAAAAAGTACCCAGCTGGCCAAGATCGTCAATTTAATCCCTGATTAAACTACAAAGTTGTTTGTTTAAGCCGGAAAGAAAAAAATTGAAAACTACTGATGTTGGAGACCTTTAGTCTAGAATATCTGATTCATTTGAGGCATTACTTTGTTCTTCAGTGTATAGATTATATTATGAAGCCATTCAATATTTTAAAAATCGAAATTTTGTAAGATTGACTATTCTGATGGCCCCATAGGGTTAATGGCTTTGACAATGGCCAAAAAGCCACACACTTCATTGTTGCTGTTGCTGCCAATGGCCACAGCTGTGGTTGCAGTCCCTTGTTTCTGAAATGTCCTTAGGCAAATACAGTTTGAATTAAAGCGATATGTTTACACCACCCCAAAAAAGACCTTGAACTGTCCATGGCCCAATTTCCTAAAGCTGTTAACCAGAAAATTCTGCTTAGCAAATGTCTTTACTTAGCAAGAAATGAGCGGGGTACCAGCGGCAGCAATGTAAACTTTATGGTATGTTGGCTGGTTACCTGTTTCTGTTAAGCAAGATTTGTCTGTGCTCAGCAAGTTTTTGTGCTTACAGGCTTTATGAAATTGGGCCCAGGGCATCTCCTGGTAAGAGAATTGATAAGAATTTACCAGTTCTACAATCAGTGTGTTTCTAAAGACATACAATGCCATACCTCACTATGCCACAACAGTGGCATTTTGAGGCACACACACATGCTGATGTAGAGAGTAGAGCCATTACCCAAGGTGCTTCAATGAGAGTGGTGAACTGGAGAAGCCACCAGTCGTGCTCAATTGCAATGGAATTTGAGATAAAGGGTCTCAACCTTGTTCAATTTCTGTCATGGCAGTCTGTGGCACTGATTGTTCAAACAAATACAATGACAGGAAAGTATGGCATGGGTTACTTCACCATTCTGTGCGTAGCATATGGGGAAGGTATTGAGGCATCTTGGAGTATGCATCTATAGTAGGGGTTGATTGATCCAAAAAATCTACACTCACCCATGGCAGACTTGAGAGTACAGTGTACACAAACCAGTCCGACCTGACCTGAGGGATGCCTTCTTCTAGCGTCACGGCGACAAATGCTTCGTAGAGCTGAACCATGGAGGAGACGTCCACCACGCGGCAGTTGACCAGGTCAGCAATGAAGCGTACAAGAAGGCGACACCTGTCCCACTCGTTCTGCTTCATCAGCTCCTTCAACCGCCTCCATAACTCCTCTGAGAACTATTGTTAAAGGACAAGTTACAAAGAAAATTAATCACAGCAATTTGCAAGGAGCACAGATTTCGGTGAATCGGAATAAATTGTTTGGAAACAAGGCCAAGGAGTCTAACACCACCAAAGTGTTGGCTTGAACTGAACGATGAACTACGAGTTCCAAAGTCACAAAGAATTGCTCCATTCTCCGCCACTTTTAAGTTCAAATGACAGATAAAAAGCACGGTGTCAAAATTGCTCCATTCCAATGCCTTCTACTGCAGGCCAGGACACACCACATCTAGAGTGCTATGTGATTTTTTTACTACATGTACTAACCACCACACTTTGCATCTAAACTAAGTGCACCATCAAATAGTGCGCCCTCTGTTGAGTCATATTTTTCGATCCCTCAATGTCACGTAAAGCTAAAGATAGTATCGTCTTGGACCAAGACTACATGGATACAATTCGTATAAAAACTCACATCGCCTCCACATTCGTAATTCTTAGCATTGATGAGACCGACCAAGGTTGTGTACACACTCAACTTTTCTGGCAGCTCAGTTGAACTGTGTAGGAACAAAAAGAAATAGCAATAACTATACAAAAGAAAAGAAAACTATTGCAAGTATGGCAATGAAAATTCCATCTTGTTCCACCAATGAAAAACTGTATCTACGTTTATTAATCGATTTTTGTGTTCCTTGGGGGGGGGGGGCTATGATGTAATATCTTGTTACTACTTGATGATAATAATAAAGGAAATAATAATAATAATTGTAATCTTGGATAAGAAGGCGGAGATGTGTCATCTCATTGACATAGCTGTTCCGGGTGATACAAGGAGATGGAAAAGATCCAGAAGTTCAAGCACCAAGACCTGGCATGGGAACTTCACAAGATTTGGCAGGTGAAAGTGAAAGAAGCCCCTGTGGCAATTGGGCAAATTGGCACCATTCTGAAGGCGCTGGAGAAACATCAAGATCAGACTGGCACAACTGCGAGGGCAGATCTTTTGTAGAAGGTGGCGCTCTTGGGGTCAGCAAGGATCCTGCAAAAGACCCTCAGGGTATAAACTCGAGGAGTTACCAGCAAAAAAGATGTATTCTTTCTTTTGCATGCTGGGATATCATGAAATGACAACAACAGACTCTTGTAACACAAATTCACCAACAAGGTGCTCTGGGTGCTTAAACAGCAAACAGAGACAACAAGATGAAAGCAAAAAACAACAACGATAAGATCTGTTTTTTGGGTGGCAATACTTACCACACACACAGGATACCGATGATCTTAAGCTTGTAATTTGGCAGGTCAGCTTGCAGGACACCGGCTAAACCTTCCAGATTGCTCTCTAGGGATGATGTACTCTTGATAAAATGAAATTATATAATGCAACGATTATTAATTATGATGCATACAATCATGACAACAGACCTTTCCCCTGAAATATTAAACTATCACATTACCCTGCATCGTAGTTCTGACTCTCAGCTTAGATTGGAATCACTGGAAAGACTTCAATGGTGAAAGAAAGTCACGAGTTCCAACTTATTGTTCAGGAAAACAAACAGTACACATAGATGCACAACCCTGATCTGACCCTCGTGTCATACAGCATGTACCGATACCTTCTTCAGCCAGTCTTGAGGCTGTCGTGCATCTACGTTTATTTTCCTGTACGGTTTAACGGAACTTGTGACTTCCATTTAGCCGTTTCTAGCGATTCTAATCCAAGCCGAGAATCAGAACCTAGTGCAGAGTAATCACGATCCATCTGTACCATCTGTGTGTATTTTGAGTCCACCTATGAAGTGTGCGAATGTGCACACCACAGCCGCTCAATAGCATAATTGTTACAAAACAAAGCAGGAGAATAATTCTCTGCAGGCAAGCTGGAAAAGAAAGGTCTTCTTTTGTTTTTATGTGTTTCAGTAAACATTAAGGAAATTTGGAAATGGATTTAAACCGGTTTTGGGGGGTTAAACAGTTAAACGTGCCATCCCTAGCTCAATACTGAACATTCAACCATGCCAGCGTCACCATAACAGCATTAGACAAGACATAAAGTCACCATAACAGCATTACACAAGACATAAAGTCAACATAACAGGGTAAGACAAGACATAAAGTCACCATAACAGCGTTAGACAAGACACAAAGTCACCATAACAGCATTAGACAAGACACAAAGTCACCATAACAGCGTTAGACAAGACACAAAGTCACCATAACAGCGTTAGACAAGACACAAAGTCACCATAACAGCGTTAGACAAGACACAAAGTCACCATAACAGCGTTAGACAAGACACAAAGTCACCATAACAGCGTTAGACAAGACACAAAGTCACCATAACAGCATTAGACAAGACACAAAGTCACCATAACAGAGTTAGACAATACATAAAGTCACCATAACAGCGTTAGACAAGACATAAAGTCACCATAACAGCGTTAGACAAGACAGTCACCATAACAGCGTTAGACAAGACATAAAGTCACCATAACAGCATTAGACAAGACATAGTCACCATAACAGCGTTAGACAAGACATAAAGTCACCATAACAGCGTTAGACAAGACATAAAGTCACCATAACAGCGTTAGACAAGACATAGTCACCATAACAGCGTTAGACAAGACATAAAGTCACCATAACAGCATTAGACAAGACATAGTCACCATAACAGCGTTAGACAAGACATAAAGTCACCATAACAGCGTTAGACAAGACATAAAGTCACCGTAACAGCGTTAGACAAGACACAAAGTCACCATAACAGCGTTAGACAAGACACAAAGTCACCATAACAGCGTTAGACAAGACACAAAGTCACCATAACAGCGTTAGACAAGACACAACGTCACCATAACAGCGTTAGACAAGACACAAAGTCACCATAACAGCGTTAGACAAGACACAAAGTCACCATAACAGCGTTAGACAAGACACAAAGTCACCATAACAGCGTTAGACAAGACACAAAGTCACCATAACAGCGTTAGACAAGACATAAAGTCACCATAACAGCGTTAGACAAGACATACAGTCACCATAACAGCTTTACACAAGACATAAGGTCATTGTAAAAGCGTTACACAAGACATAAAGTCACCATAACAGCATTACACAAGAGTTAAAGTCACCGTAACAGCATTACACAAGACGTAAAGTCACGGTAACTGCGTTACACAGGACGTAAAGTCACCATTACAGTGTTACACAAGTTCTGTACCTTTTCCCCGACTCTTGTAATGAGCGATTCCAGCCTTTCTTCTATCTCATTCTGATCAGTGGTGGTCCTCCGACGCTTTTGACTCCTGTTATCTGTTGGGAATGTTGTTAACAAAAAGCGTGGCTTTGCGCCATGAATTCTCAAAGAGACAAAGAGGCAATGAACCGGAATTTGAAAAATAAGTGTCTTTATTTGTAAGGACAGGAATCCGTGGGTGTCCACTGTGCGATAAGGCTAATGCAATTGTGTGTAAAAATGAAACTTCACCCCAGGCAAAAAATCTAAGATAAAAAAAACTATAAATAGTGAACTTGCGGGTACAACCATGTGTAAAACCTCCTTTGGGAGGAGTGCTAGCTCGTTGTGGTCTCGTCGTTTCGAACAGTATACTCTGCTCGTCTTCAGGAGAATGCTGAGCAGAGTATACTGTTTGAAACGTCGAGACCACACAAGTTGTCGATTTATAGTTTTCTCATCTTATTTTCCACACCATGCAAAGCTTCAAACACCGCTTACTTTCATCTAGTTCCAATACTCTCTATCCCTCTATCCTCCCGAAGGTCGTAGACCACAGAATCATAAGATGGTATTGTATTTACAACATAAAAACTGAGAAGTTGTGCGGGTTTATACTTAGCGTTAAAAAGAAAACATTGCTGTGTTGGAAAAATTCTGCTTGAAATTAACTGTTACAGTATTAACCCTAACCCCCATTAGGGTCTCTCTACATACCCTGCCAAA
The DNA here is from genome assembly GCA_023634235.1 of Pisaster brevispinus. Taxonomy (NCBI): domain Eukaryota; kingdom Metazoa; phylum Echinodermata; class Asteroidea; order Forcipulatida; family Asteriidae; genus Pisaster; species Pisaster brevispinus. The sequence continues at coordinate 5,703,317 of JAMKCF010000011.1, forward strand.
TACAACAGAATACAACACAGTTGAAATGAGAACCATGCCAAATGCAACAAAATGCAACAAGGGATATTGTTGCAATATGCAGGCATGCTGTTTGGGAAAGGACTGAGCAATGGTGTTTGCCCTGCTAAATGCAACAGTATGCACATAAGTGTAATGTTTAACTGTTATTATACAGTCTATTGAATATGATTTGAATTATGATTCTTACCTAATATTACATCATACTTCTCAATACTTTTCCCATAAAAAATATTTTGAAATACCCATTATAAGTTGTTCAGATACAATAGAAGCACCCAAACTTATATGAAGTCACTTCACTGCTGAATGCAACGAATTCAGTCCAAAAATGACATCTGAGTTGACTGCCAAATGCAACAGATCACAACAACTATTGCCATTTGGTGCATATTGTTGCATTTAGCATGGTTTTAATATGCCCCATGATGAATCTGTACCGTTGATGCACAGGGTGACAAGCGAACGTGAGGTAAGAATTAGTTTATTAGTGTAAATATCCATTTAGAATAAACAATGCACCATTGCGCATGGGCTAGCCCTGGTTGGACTCCTCCATTGCATACAACGCGATGGAGTCTAGGGTAAAAAGTTGCCATACCATTGCAAAATACTTTTATACCCAATGGAGGAAGCTGACGCTTCGATCACATATATTTCTTGGTTCCTGAATTCCATGCCTGCTGGGTTCAGAATGGTAAACTTTATCCATGGATGACGTTATTTTTGAAACAAAAATGGAAATTTATGTCTCTGTTGTGACTTTCTGTACTGACTCGGTATGTGAAAACTTGCACATAAGCATGCCCACAATACAGAGCAAATTCGTCACAATAATTCTAGTCTTAATGCAAGAACTTCTCGTTTGACTTGTCATAAATTTTCCTGCGGGAAGGAGCTTTCATGCACAAAACGCTCGGATGATCGGGAAAAAATTGTAACAAATCAAAACGAGAAGGTCTTGCAGAGAAGACTACACTCATTTGTGCAGTTCATACAACTGACGCAAAAGTCGATTGAGTTGCTATGCATTTTGTGCTCACACGCTAATCGATATCGGTAGGCTACATGTCTAAAACGGAAACATGGATCTGTGAGGTATTTACTGGAATAACATCATACATGATTTATTTTCTATGGAGTTCAAAAGTGTAGTTCTGGACACCAAGAATATATGAACAAAATTTCAGCTTCTTATCTTAATCTTAAATCAGGTAAAAGTATGACAAAACATGAGAGAGAGATGACATTTTATTTGCAATGAAGAGAAGCTTAAAATCCAGGATATCAGTTCAGTGCAACAGAAACTGAAGCCTACCAGGGCTAGCGCACAGGCCAGATTAACATGGTGCATGTGATTGCACCGTGACACTGAGTGAAACTTTGGTTTACAATTATTGTATTTTCCATTTCATTTGCTTTGTAAACAATTGTATGCACCTATTTAGTATTTTGAATAAGAGTAAATTAATTAACAACATAATAAAACATGCATGAGATATTTTATAAACACAAAACTCACATAACTGTAGCACTCATATAACATTTTATTTAAGGGCTACAAAAATTTTAAAAACTTAAATAAAACATTTTCCCGAAAAGGATGCTGTGCGAAGCAATGGCAAACACAACAAAAAGCAGACGCTTTTCACGATAGCAAGGAGCAAAGGGCAGCTCGTAAACTAAATATAAATAAGTAGAAATATTACCATCACCGTCATCTTCTAAGCGTCTTCTTCTAGACATACTGGAAAGGTTAAGAAATAATTCTGCTTCTAGTTTAACCTTAAATTACGACGACCCTGGTTGTTGAACGTTTGCACACGCTCTCACTCAGTACAAAAATGTGCAGAAGTACAAACTCAAATTGGGCCCAGCCCCAAGTGCTGTGCTGCTACGAACGTTACAATTCTGTTAACGACCGTCAATAACCGTGATAACAGAATCCAGGATTGCAGCAACGTTTTATTTGTAATTTAAATATTATTTTCAATTCGACATAAATTGATGAAATCCTCATTGTCTTTTTATTCATGAATGTTTCCTTGTGTCTCAAGCCACAAAGTATTTTACCGCTCTCCATTAAGATTAATTAGTCCACAAGTAATCTCAGCCGAGGTGAATGACGGTCTTTGACGAACAAACATTAGTGCAGTCATTGTAAAACAGCAGGTTTTTGTTTTGGCCATGAAATAACGCCCTCAACGGTGAAAATAGTGTAATTTTTTGCCAATTTTTAAAATTAATAAAAATATGGAAACATGGACATGGAAGGTTATACCCTTTTGTGGCAAATGTGTAAAAAAATTGCTCAGTACACATGTTCTTTCATTATTTTCTTATATTGTGAACTGATTTGTTTATAATTTCGTTTACTGAAAACAATTATAATTATTCTAATCTTTTTAAAAAGTGATACTGTGAAGTATCAATTATTAATTCAATCTCAAATTTTGTATGGAAATTAAATGTGGCTGCCAAAACTGTAGCCATTTTGGATTCTGTTATTTCCATAAAATTTGATGGAAAATAGTGCCTCAACACAGTGACACATGAAAATAGGGTACCGGTATGTAATGTTTTTTCGCTGGTATCATATACGTAGACCCAATTGTTTTCCTTTGTGATATCAATCGTGGACCTTTTGTCGCATTTGTTGTAAGTACACGGTTTGAATGTCACTAACAAACTCACAACCACACTCAGTGCCTTTTCTTTGTTTAAATGTTTTATTCGCCTCTATGATAATGCACCCTTGTAACCAAAAATGACTGAAAATCATAATTGTTCACGGGGCCCAGTCAAAAAAGGACATTACTAACAGAGATTCAACAGTTTGTGATTTTATTTTATTTCATCTTGATAATACATAAATGAAAGCATTTTTTTAAATAAATTAAAGCGTACAAATTAAGATCTTTTTACACACTCAAAGATAAATATCTGCATGTCTGTAGCTTTCAGTCCGACTTTAGCTCTTAAAAGCCCAGGGAGAAAAATTAACCAAATAAATTTTTAAAAAAAAAGACAAATTCTTCTTTTAAAGAAACCAAAGTAATATTTCTTTTGAAAACACCCTGTCTCAAATCATCCAAGTGTACACACGCATTTTAAAAAGTAAAAATAACATTTTTGATATTTCCTTATTGAAATTGAATTGAAAGCTACTTAAATTTATTTATGTACATGAGGGTGCTCATTCAGCATTAATTTTGTTTCTTTGCTTTTAAAAGTTATTCAAATCAATGACTGAATCCCATTATTACAACACCCTTTTTACTTGTTGTTCAAAATGTAACCATTCAAATATTGTTTGCATAGAGAAGTGCATTTCTAAACATATTACCGAAGGCAGTTAAATTTACAATTGTTTACATTTTCATAATTTGTATTTGTATCTTTGTATCATTGTCTTCTTAATTATACAAAATAAACAACTGTTCATTGACGCCAACCCTCATAAATCCTAATTTAGGAAGTTGCCCTATTTGGGATTTGGGACTGTGGGCCCAAGATAATAAATTGCTTATGACTGTGCCAGCAGCCGATTTCACGAAACGCTAGGATTAATCCTATCTCGAGTTAGGACGAGTAACTAGTCCTAACTTAGGATTAATCTTAAGGTTTACATTCTACAGTGCAAGGCTGGGACTCGTCCTAAGTCCTAAGATTAATCCTAAGTTAGGAAGAGTTTGGTGAAATCGACGGCAGACCACACATCTTATCCATGTCAAAACATTGGAGTGTTGAGACATCATTTTTTTTAACGGATCCGTCATGTGCGTGTAGAGCCTTGATTTTATGCGTCATTTGTATTGTGTATATTATATACATCTGTTTGGATGAAAGTGTCATTTCATTACCATGACAATAGAGTTGTATCATGCTTCTATGTACTGCTATCACCAATTCAAGACTCTACATGCAAAATGGCTGACCATGCAAAGGGTGAATACAGTGGAGGATTTTTGAGGTCATTTTGGAGAGTTTAAAATGCTTTCTATCATGATTAATATTATAAAGAAAAGGCAATGCATTTAAAGATTCAACAAGGGACCAACTAAACTACCTAAAGTAAGACCTGGATTGGAGGCATTTACAAGTCTCAACAAATTAAACAAATAGAAAATGCTCCAAAAATCTGTTTGGAAGTAAATGATTTAATACTGCAAGTAATTTACTCTTGTTTGGCATATACTTCAGGGTAAAGTTGTTAATTAGGAAAATCATTTCAATTTGCTGCTCAAATGCTGTGTGGGAAACTTTTAAGTTGTTGAAAGAGGATCAAGTTAATGATAATGGGATAACAATATTAACCTTATACACAACTGTATACATCCAGTGCTTCTGGGCTCGAATTTGGGAGAACAATCCACAAGACTGCAGAACTTGTAGCTCAACATTTTTACTGGACCAGAAATTTTTGTACACGGCCAGAATCAAAATAAGAATCAAAAACTTCCTCAGCCCTGATACAGTTTAACATGCATTTAACTATATTTATTTGAACAATTATGCACTAAAGACGTGTAAGAGAAGATTTATCTCATCAGTCTTTAGTGGTATTAATTATACTTCCTTACTCAACAGATTTTAAAAGATATTCCAGACTCAAGGTCAGCATTTGAACATAATTTGTGTCTGTTCAAGATATTACACAGTGAGGTATTGTTATTCAATTGTAAAACACAAGACTGCTGGACTTGTCTGGTCGTAAGTTTACTGCGAACTGTACTCGTGTCACTCATGTCAAACGAGGCTACATTCTCATAAACATGGCCCTACCGTAAAACCACTGGCTTCGAGTCCAGTGTAAAATTCAAGCCATGAGCTTATCACAACAAGTTTTATTGGAAACAGGAAAACATTTTTGTTGGAAACAGGAAAAAAGTTTTGATCGACACAGGAAAAAAGGAAGTTACAAGTTTATCACAAAGAAAGCTGCGGGGTCAATTGAAAAAAACAAAGAGTCAATAAGAAACAAGTGATTCGCGCATTACCTCATGCGAAAAAGGTTGGGCTATTTAGGAATCAAAGTTTAAATGCAAATTTAAGTTTCAACATTTTTTGTTATGTAGGTTTAAGATTTATTCATTGAAAATGCAACATGGAACCCGATGACTTGGTGATGACTGATGAAAGATAAGGTCAAGCTTGAATTTCTTTTTCAAGAACCTGATCTGAAAACACCTCATGGCACATGTTGTTCATTTATTGTTATGGCTATTTTTCTCACCTGGCAATAGAGATCAAATTATACAAAACTTTCTTGAAGACTATTAACAAATTACCTATCACCTCTTACTACCTTGGTACTATCTTCAGGTACTAATCTACTGCTACTTCTGACACTATCTACTGATAAACTATCCTATAACTATTTAGTGTTACTATTGTACCATCTTCTGCTACTTATCTACTTCTACTTCTAATACTAACTACTGATAAACTATCCTACAACTATTACTGTTACTATTAGTACTATCTTCTACTTATCTAATTTTCGGTAAGCCTATCTACTTTTACTTCTAATACTAACTACTGATAAACTATCCTACTACTATATAGTGTTACTATTGGTACTATCTTCTACTTATCTAATTTTCTGAAAACCTATCCTGGTACTATCTTACTGCTGGAGTACTATGCTATCTACTTTTGTAACTATCTACAGGTAGTACCTTGGTGTAACAACTGGTAGGCTACTTTCCTGATAAGTATTCTAATCTGAAATGATCATCAACTTTGATAATTTTTTGCTGAATCTGAGCTGATTTCTTAAGTCTTGCCAGGTAAGAGAACAACCATAAACATGATGAAACATGCAACGGCATAAAGAGGCAGTTCTTGAATAACTGCAGAATTTGGAGTTTTAAAAAGAGCATGCAATCTAACAGTAATTGTTGAAGAAAGTTTCTATTTTGAGTAAACATCTCTGCTATTTTATCAACATTTTTGTTGTTATAGGTTTTAGTGAGTTTACCCTAGTTTTTATGGATCCATTCCTAGTTTGCAAGTGAGGGCTAAGACAAAAATGGGGGGGGGGGCTACTTAATTTATCATACCATTGATTTTGTGCATTTTTTTCAATCTTATTTGAGAGAGGGGAGTGGGTGCAAGGGTTCTGAGGGGGTACTCCCGTCCCCTGCCCCCCTCTGGTTACTCCACTGTCCATGAGGATCAAAGGATGCATTAAGACTTGACAATCAATTGACCAGGGCCTGAGGAAATCAGAAATTTTGCATTTAACATTTAAAAGCCCTAATTTTTACATAATTAGCCAAAAAGGTAACTAAACAATATTGTTGCCAAATTGTTTTCAATTTATTTATTTACTAATTTGAATACTCGTGATGTTATATTCCAATTTTCAAAACACTTGCCAGTAAGTGAGCAAAGACAGAAATATTACACTTTGTTTCCAGTGTATCCCATTGGAGGAAACATTTTTATGGATAACTATTAAACAAGCTGAGGGCTAAACTTCCAGCTGCAACTTACAAACAATCAGAATGGGGTTTTTTGTTTTGTTTTTACTGCAACTGTGTAATAATTTTTTGGTAAGATGTTAATAGTACTGGAGTTTAGATAAGCAGGCATTTTTATTTATCATCCCAGCCAACAGAAACTTTTTACATAATCGTGGAATCTATAAGACGTTTCTTGATTAGTTCTAAGGTTACCTCTCAAAATCTACACAAATATACTTTATCCCAGATTCTTACATCCATTATATTACTGTTATTGTTGTAGATCTTCTCTACACATCTACATAATGAAGTCTACAACACTTGGTATGTGCAACATTCATCAAACAGCAAGATCGAGGTGAACAGGAGGGGGAAGGGGTGAGAAGCGGGGTCTAATTATGACTTCTTGCAACAACAGATCTTAGTTTACTGACAATCACAGTAAATGAACAAAAAAATCAACGAAAAGTTATCAAAAAATGTGGCTTGTATTGCTGCCCACGGCAGTGTTTTGATGGAAGTATTTTTTTACAATATCAGCATCAGTTCATGCACAATGATGATGGAAACAAAATCTATTGGTTCTACTGCAGGGATTTAAAAATAATTTTAAAAAGTTCAAAAAAAAGTTTGCCTTTTTTGCACATCTATATTTAGATGCAAATTATATTTTGTTATTTGCAAAGCAGACATGACTTAAGCTACACAATACAATTTGCGAGAACGTTGGAGCGCAACAGCATATGCCATGGCTTCGAAATTGAACGCAGCACCGGCTAATACGAATCATCATGAAAACCGAGCTAAACGACGACGGCGACGAGAGATCTAATTTCTGACACTCAATATGGACGTGGACTTGTGAACAGCATTTTACCATTGAAGAAAGGCTTCAAACAAAAATCTAAAAAACTTGACAATTGACAGTGTAAATGACATGTTAAAATATGGAAGACATTATAATATAGCTTTATTGGTTAAAAAAACCCTCAAAAATCTGTTAATTTCCTTACAAAATATACTAGGCATTTTAAACATTTATGGGAGCAAGGTATTTCATATTATACTTTAACTCTCTCATCTTGAATTTTTTCTAGGGGGGCACTTCCGGCCAATTATAACCGTAGTTTCCATTTGCATTTCTCTTAAACCAGCCCCCTTTTCTTTTCAGTGCTCATGTTTATGCCACTACAATTATCTATAAGATAATCTGAAATGGAGTGTAAAAACAAACACATTGTCTGCGTGTAAATGGGAAAATTAGTTTTAAAACAAAGATAGTTATCAAAAATACTGCTGGACAAAATTGTTCATGTGATTGTTAGTATATATTGTCTTTTTTCTAAAGTTTTTCTATGTTTCATTCATTCTTTAAAAAATTAAATGGATTCTCACCAAATTATTATTATTAAATGTTCCATTAAAATTACAACTTATTTCCATCAATTAACAAAAAGGCTCAAAACCTGGGCCAATTTTCATAGAGCTGCTTCAGCCAGAAATATTGTTTTAAATTTTTCTGCCAAGCAAAACTAAGCAGGATATAAGTATAACACTTTGTACATGTGAAATGGTATTTCAGCTGGTAACCTTGTTCTGGTAAGCATCATTTTGTTGCACTGAGCAACATTTTTTGCTTAAACAGCTCTATGAAACTGGGTCCTGTATGAAGGAATGGTATCATTGGTTCATCAACAACATAAGACAATAGCAGTCTTGGAGAGACAACTGAACATGCAGCCAAACCTCCTAAAAATGATCAGTCCATGAGAGTAGAAGAATGAGGCAGAATTTTATGAGCAGCAATCCAGTCCAATAGAGAAGCTTGGTAGAGACAGTGCTCTTTCTCCACACATCAAATATTTACCGATATTCACCAGTACCGATTGCACAATTAAAACACTAAGAACACGGGGACTGTCATGGAATAGAGGTCAGAGGTACATCTTATGAGCAGAGATCCAGTCAAATAGAGAAGCTTGGTAGAGACAGTGCTGTTTCCCCACACAGTGAGTATTGATTCACAAGCACCATTGCCTCATTCAAGTCTCCTCAGATGAAGAAGCTCATACGTCAGTGTTGGAATTTTTCCTCTGGAGTTTTGCTGTAAAAAGTGGGCTGTAAATGCATATTTGTCGTGACATTGAGTCCAAGTCACTCATGATCCATGTGGTCGACAGCTTCCAGAAGTTAATGTTTATGTTTGAAATCCGACTAAATCTTAAGCACAATCAGTGGCTGTACATAAATTGAAGTTCATGGCAGCAACTTTCTTGGGAGTTCCGTGACATTGTACAATGTCAAATGCAGGTTCCAACTTACTCATTTCCTTATAGAAAAGCGTCTCCAAAACAAGATTTACACCATTTAACTAATACTTTTTAAATAACCTTATAACCCCTTTAACTACGGGAAGTCTATTAAACACTCTGTCACTTACAAACTATGCATCCAGTGGAGTACCTAGGGTTCGTTGAGCCAAGGTGCCCTGTAAAACTTTCTAAACCGTGGAATTATTCTGAGATACTGGTCATAACCATGAAAAACACCGCTTACAAAAAAAACACCTTGATGATTGGAGCACATAGGCTACACCTTGGGCACATGCCCCATTCCCCTTGCCCCCACCCCTAGCTAACACCACTGTATGCATCTAAACCCAGATTTTGACAACTCAGCCAACAGAACTTGAGATCAGTGCGATTTACGCTCAACCTTTTTAGAATTATGTCTCCGTAAATGCCTTAACTGTGACTATAATTCTCAACTCACATTCTATGACTCGGCCATCAGAACTTGAGTTCAGTGCCAAGATAACTTGGCCAGTTACAATCAACGCTTTTAAGCATTAAAGCTCACCAGAGGCCTAACTATGACAATGGATCTGGACCCACATTCTACGACTCAGCCATAAGAACTTGAGTCCAGTGCCAAGATGAGTTCAGTGCCAAGATAACTTGGCCAGTTACAATCAACGCTTTTAAGCATTAAAGCTCACCAGAGGCCTAACTATGACAATGGATCTGGACCCACATTCTACGACTCAGCCATAAGAACTTGAGTCCAGTGCCAAGATGAGTTCAGTGCCAAGATAACTTGGCCAGTTACAATCAACGCTTTTAAGCATTAAAGCTCACCAGAGGCCTAACTATGACAATGGATCTGGACCCACATTCTATGACTCAGCCATAAGAACTTGAGTCCAGTGCCAAGATAACTTGGCCAGTTACAATTAATGCTTTTAAGTTTGCCACAGGCTGACTATGACAATGTATCTGGACCCACACTCTATAACTTGGCCATCAGAACTTGAGCCAAGATAGCTTGGCCATTTACAATTAAGATTATTACAATTAACACTTTTCAGACAGGAAGTTTCACTCCAATTTCCTTGTGACCCTTCTCAAGATCTTTACTGATAAAAACCACAGAAGCACCGACAGACAACTTGTAAAAATTGGTTAGATGCTACTGTTGGTTTGTTTGGTAAATACAGCAACTATAGAGTTTGTTTGTACGTTGCAATTTGAAGGGTGTCTGTAAACATGATACAAAGTTTTGCGATGAATCTACGAGCTTTTCAAGTTATAAATTCACATCATTCTTGAGTCCAAAATAATACTTAGGCATAAATTTAACTTACTTTTTGAATGTTCTCTTTGATAAAATCTCACTACAATCAATAATGACCTTAACAAGAATGTTAAACAAATTAAAAACTTTAAAAAGTTTTTAAAATTCTAAAATCAGTTTAAAAATATAAAAAGATTCAAAAGTTTTAAAAATTCTAAAATCAGTTTAAAAATATAAAAAGATTAAAAAGTTTAAAAAATTCTAAAATCAGTTTAAAAATATAAAAAGATTACAAACTTTTAAAACTCAAAATTCTATTATTTCAGTACTCTACTCCAGTAGGATGTTTACTAAGCCAAATCTTTGACCCCATTTTGCAAGAAAAATCATGTCTAGAAATTACTTGAACAGCTGATTCAAAATTGTGTTAAAAAATATTACGTTTTTTGCCAGCTTAATGACAGTTTTTTGTTTTACATTCTGTTTTCAATGTCAATTTTAGGAAAGCTAAGGGTACCCTTTCCTACAATTGATATGCGAATAGCTTGAACAGTATTTTTGTAAAAGTTTCAGCTCCTTTGAAAACCTTTTTCCATTGCTCGTAATTCAGTAAAGTTGTAATTTAGTAATATGCTGTTTCAGCAAGTTTGAAGGTTTACACGAGTGGCACTTAAAGTAAAAACTGTTTCCTTCATGGGGGAATATCGACACTTGAACATCATAAAAACAATGTAGTGTAGAAACGAAGCTTATAACTCACACATAGGTCCTTGGCACTTGAACGTGTTTACCAATAGACACAAAATAGACATGGAAACTCATTGACCCCACACTCTGAAACTCTAAACTAAAGTGGAGGATTCCATGTAGGCACCAACCTTGTCCACTGTGACACAATCTTGCCTTGTTCGGACAAACAAATGGGATAGTTTGTTTTGGGAATGGCGCTGAGAATTTAGCAATGAAAGTCAATATACTCGTCCTATATATATTTAAATACCTGAATGTTACGGCAGTCCAATGCCACAGCAATAAATATATGGCAAAATAAAGGATGACTCGTAATGTGTTTTCCACCAATCAAAAGACAAGGACTTGTGTGTGAGTTCTATAATATCCAATAGCAGCCAACTTTGAAGTAAATTTAATTTAGCAAATATGTAAAACATGAGACAAAAACCACTAATAGAAGTTGCTAATCTCTGTATCGACCCTCTGCCATTTTCTTTAAACTAAAAATCAGGCACTTCTTGGAATGAACTACAATATTAAAAGAGAAGACAAAAGCATTGTCTTTTATACTAAATGTTATGTGATGTCTTAAATACTGTATGTGTTATGTTGAGAAATACCTAAACTATGAGCCAGATTGGGTGGTTTCTGAAAGCTCTTATTCTCATCTAATAGATGTGCAAAGAAATGTAGTTTTAAGTTTGGCAGGAAGTGCCTGGTTTTGCCATGGAGCATCACAAATAGTTAATTACACTGGGTGGGGGATGGGGGGGGGGGTTATCACTGATCATTATTTCGGCCAATTCCTCTGTAGTTTTTTATTGAATTTTTGTGTGGTGTGATGAACTATATGCAATATCAATAAATGAGAATTCTTATAGTAAGAGCTGATGAGACTGATAGAGATATCTCCATGTGGATATATTCTGTGGTATTTATACCCTTCATTGTTTCACCATCAACACTTATTGGTATTTATTAGATTTGTTTTGATGACATCAGTCAGGTCTGGGAGGACAGACTCACCACTTGCCGGTGACTTATCAACTTTTCAGTGGATGCCCAGGTGATGTTTGGTTGGTCCTCCATTGGGCATGTCTATGTGTAATAATCGAGGGGACTTAGGATTTCCTAGATTCTTTGTCAAGATGATGATGAGGTTCGCTGATATCTTGGAGCATCAAATAATGACGATGGAGAAAACATTGGGTGTCTTTGTTTCGATGTGAGCTTGTCTGGGCTTCTGTCTGAAATTTGATGTTGATGCTGCTTTGTTTTGAAGCATATTCTAAACACAAAGAAGGCATTGAGGTCAATCTGTGTGTCGTTGACTTGACTATGATGGTGCCTGCGTTCTATTCAGCCGTCTATAACCTGATGCAGATACAATCTTTTACCTCAACATCACGCAAGAAACCTTCGGCACCATCTTCGCTGAGCTCAAATACTTCCATCTCTCCTGTGAAACATTAAAATTTCTACTGATCTGCATCAGTAATGACGTGTGATTCCTTGAATTACAGATGCCTTTTTGGGATCTACTTCTGTAGTAACATGAAGATGATGATGTGGGTCTGCACTGAGCATGGAGAAGACACTGAATGCTGGTGTTTCAATGAACACTTGTCTTGATATGGCATCTATGATACATTTCTTCACAAGCTGCGTCTTTGCTTCGAGTTACCTTCGGATTTCACCCACTTCCATTGGTTGTGAAACACGATATACAATCTACTCTACTGTGACTATAGACTTCATGAAACCATCAATGATGTTGGTGGCAATTACAGGCAAGTTATTGTATCTCTCACATCTGTATGGAGTCCAGAACGTATTGTGATGAACAACGATGAAGATGACATGATATTCAATCCACTCTGTGACTGTACTTCATGACATCGGAAACCGATGTTGGTGGCAATGATGGGCAACAATTCTTGTATACCTCTGTCTGGAGTCCTGACTTAGAATGCATTGTGATGAAGATGACATGATATTCAATCCACTCTGTGACTGGACTTCATGACATCGGAAACCGATGTTGGTGGCAATGATGGGCAACAATTCTTGTATACCTCTGTCTGAAGTCCTGACTTAGAATGCATTGTGATGAAGATGACATGATATTCAATCCACTCTGTGACTGTACTTCATGACATCGGAAACCGATTTTGGTGGCAATGATGGGCAACAATTCTTGTATACCTCTGTCTGAAGTCCTGACTTAGAATGCATTGTGATGAAGATGACATGATATTCAATCCACTCTGTGACTGTACTTCATGACATCGGAAACCGATTTTGGTGGCAATGATGGGCAACAATTCTTGTATACATCTGTCTGGAGTCCTGACTTAGAATGCATTGTGATGAAGATGACATGATATACAATCCACTCTGTGACTGGACTTCATGACATCGAGAACCGATGTTGGTGGCAATGATGGGCAACAATTCTTGTATACCTCTGTCTGAAGTCCTGACTTAGATGCTTAGTTAATAGTTGTAATGAACATTTAACCACTATGCCGAAGATCATATGACAGTGGAGAGTTGATCATTTCTTGAATGTTCTCGATAACTGATCTGCCAGCACACTGCCCTCTTTGATGGCACCCTCTTTTGACTCTACGGTTGAGAGGGGATATCGATGGCTTCAGCCCTGAAGATGAGACCTGGGGCCTGGATCCTGTGCTTGAAATCTGATTGCCTTTGTTTGACTGAGAAGTCTGGATTAACATACTGCAGATCTTGAGATGATAAAGGACGAAAGCTGGCACAAAAGTTTGTTGAACCTCCTTAAAAGTTTCTCACATTACACATGCTTTCATCAGTCTGCAACTAGTAGAGATGCCTTTCTTTTATCTGAGCATCCTGAAGAAGATGGAGAACAAGTCTAGATGCCAGTCTTGTCTGTTATCCATTAACTGAAACTGTTTTGTTGATGGTAAAACATGGAGTAAGATATTGCAGCATCAAGATTTTTTGTTTAGAGGATTCCCAAGAGGCCATTATCATCGTTGATGGATCAGTAAGGGTGAAAGGGGTGGGGCCTTACATCAATATTTTGACATAATATTTACTGATTAAATACACCATGATAAATATTACAGATCAACTTGAACGAAATTGACATTAATGTTCTTTTGTTATAGAAAAGTACACGAGTGTGTAATGATCACATGTAATTGAGTAAAACTCAATAAAAATGGTTTTATAATGTAAGAAAAACACATTTTGATCAGTGTCATGCTGGGCAAACACGGCGAGTTTCACCAAAAGCACCTAAGTGCCTAGGAATCAAAACAGCACTGTGACATCACACACGGACTCGATCCACACAAGACAATGGAAAATGCATAGCAATGAAGATAAACAGCCATCATCCAGTCCGTGTTGTGACATAGTTTAAGGACTGGTTTTCTGAGGCACTGGTACTTCAGTGTTGATTTCACCTTTAATTTGTATGGGTTTTTGCTGGGAAACATATGCAGGATACTGCCAACGAGAGAAAAAACAATAGTTCAAAAATCAAAGAAGTAGGGGCTAGTTTTTCTGATCAAATTTCAACAAAATTACAGGGATGAAACTTCACACTTATGACCAAATAATAACTGGAAACAAAATAAACAAGGTTTAATCGTCAAATTAGTTTGAGTGATTTCGTTCAAGTTGATCTTTAATTGTAGGTGATGATGAAGGGTAAAATGCGTTTCTCAAAGGAATCAAAATGACTCAGATTTGAACCTTCAATTGGAGATCAAGCAAGACAGTAATTTATTCAATACCCAGAGAGTTTGGGTTTATGTGTACACCATGAGGTAATTCCCTATTAATTTGTTCTGTAAACCATCACCTTAGGCTATAGCTGAAAAGTTGTGAAAATCCTGGAGTCAGGTCGTATCCAAATTGGCCACTACAGCTATGGCTACAACTGTTGCTAAGGGTGTTGCCAAGGATGTCCTATAATTCAACACATGACAAAATATAGCCATAGCCGCCAATTCAGACTAAGGCCTCATTCTGTCTTAGCACGAAACGTGTCAAAGTGACTTGATCACGGCCCAATTTCAAAGAGCTGCTTAGGCACAAAAACTAACTTTAAGCACAGTAGCATTATGCTTACCAAAAAAAGGTTACCAGCGAAAAAACCACTCCACGTGTACAAAATGTGACTGTCATCCTGCTTGTTTTTGCTTAACTGAAAATTGTTAAGCAGTATTTGCTGTAGCGCTATGAAATTGCAGAATATTGTGCTGAATAGTTTTCTGTTGAGCAAATATGAGCAGGAAGCCAGTCACAGACAGTACATGTGGAATATGGTATTTTGGCTGGTAACTTTATTCTGGTGAGTAAAATTGTTTTGTGCTCATCAGCTCTATGAAATTGGGACCCTAAAATGAACCATCGGCCGCTGATCCATTTTGATCCACTTTGGGCCAAGTTTCATTTAAAGTTGTTTACCAGCAAATAAAAAAATTATTTTGAAAGTTTAAATCCATAGCAAAGGAACACCTTTTCCCAATGATGTGAAATACTATCAAATCATTCTGCAAGTAGCCTGTTTCTGCTACTTATATTCCCATGCTAACCATTTTCACAAGATAGTGTGCAATTGAACCCAGCTTTCTTTGCAAAAGGTACTAAGCAATTACCACAAACATAAGGTTTGGTTTTTAATCAATGTGACTATTTTTGATCTAAGAGGTACTAAAGAAAGTAATTCATAAATCAGTTGCAAACGCATTTTACCCTTCATGCATTCCTAATGATTCCTACTTGAAATACACAATATAGAGCTATACAATCTGGGACAAGAACTAATTGTTTTCCGATATCAGCATTGGGTGAAAAAAACAATTTGTTTTTAAATGCCAGCTTTACAGCCAGCCAGTGAGAATTTGAGGTGAATGGTGATCCATCAACCTTACTACATGATGTATGTGAAATTCTCAGTATTAAACCAATGCTGAACCATGTCATTACAGAAGGCTGGAGACAAGATTAACCAGCACTTGGAAAAGGGTTTCATTTAAAAAATTTAAATGGGCATATGGGAACTCTTTGGTTAAAGAGGCAGAGGGGTTGATTTGCCCAAATTACCCCCCCCCCCTAATAAAACATACCAATTTATAATATCGGGTAAGAGTCTTTATTTGCTTTCTATGTCAATGTTATTTTTTTTTAATGCCTGAATTTGGGAGTGTAGTTGGCCCCCACCCCTGCCATCTGGGTTGTATATGCATATGGTTTCATATCAGTCAATTGTAAGAATTTCAGGGTACCATTTAATTAAGGTTTCATGATTAGAAATTGTATTTAAAGAACTCTTATAAAATCACATAACTCTAAATTCAACATAAACAATCCATGCCTTCCACAGTATTAGAAACAAAAGCCAAGTTTGACTTTGATAAGAAGCAATGGTTTAAATAGCAAGACAAATGATGGCTCTTATACTGTCTTTCTGTTACTTTGAGTAATTTGTGTACAATTTCCAATTATCATGAGAGGATATGCCATTAACTTAGTCTGAAAGTATCACGTATTTGGGTGCATCTGAGTGCATTGTTGCAGAACATAATCACCAGGTGAAATCTGGAATACTCCGCCGAGTGAAATGAAAAAGCCAGATTTCATTGTATTCTGTGAAAATGCACAAACAAAATGCATTCAATATTTGTTTTATATTAGCTAACTCACTCATAGATCCTTGTCATTTGAAATTTGTTTCTCAATAATTACAAAATAAACGTGGAAACACCCCCACTCCACTCTAAAATTCTAAAAACCTCTTCTAAACAACATGAACTCCATGTAGACACTAATGCTGCAAAGCATCCAAAGTGTCCTATATCTTTCCATGAAGGACTCTCATATTAAATTTTGGAGCATTGTGGCAGTGTATATGTTTAAAAAAGGATGACATGTGACATGTACAGTGTATGCCACCAATCAAATAACAAGGATCTGTGTGTGCAGTGTATCAAAATTAATATTGTATTGTTCTGTCAGACACCAAACAGTAAATGTTCACCCAACATATTTCCAGAAATAAATTTCCCACTTTCCTCAGTCACTTAAATGTGGTTTTCATTTCAAACATATTAACAACAGCGCAATATCAAAATGCACTACAATCAGTGAATGATTTCCCTCGAACAGCATCGCAAAATGCGACACAAAATGTATCAGTTGCTACAGTACTCAAAATTCATCGTGTGCTACTCAATATTAGCGTTTATTGTCCACAAAACAAAGTTTAGACCTAAAAACATGGTGTACTTTTGGTAATTAACTCACAAGATATTGACCATAAAAAAATACTTGGTAAAGAGCACTGTAGAGCTATTGATGTTAGAAACAACCCCCTTTGAAGTAATGTAGTTTTAGAGAAAGAGGTAATTAGTCTTCACCCCAAAATTTGAATCTGAGAAAGGCTTCAGGCATGAAGCCTTTTTCTGGCATCTCAAGCACACAATTCTATGCAACAAGGGTGTTATTCTTTCATTATTTTCATACAACTTCGATGACCAATTGAGCTCAAATTCTCACAGGTTTGTTATTTTATGCATTTGTTGGGATACACCAAGTGAGGATACTGGTCTTTGAGAATTACCAAAAGTATACACATTATGCTAGGCAAACTTTCGGACGGAATCGTTCCCTAATGTTTGATTTCACATTTCATTTCTTAATAGTATGAGTGTTATTTTAAACTCTGATAATTTATGATTTTAAGAGAATATTGATACAGTACCCAATGTGTCATGTATTGAGTTTTCCAACAAACAAAATCCAACATATTGCTACATGCCATTTACACATTTATGTTATTTCCCTCTTCCTTTTAGGTACATTTCTTTGGTTTTTGTCCAATAAATTTTAAAAGTAAATTGGAACCCAACATTTTTCATGTTTAAATGACAACTTCCACACCAGTGGTAAAATGCTGCTAAAAAAGATGTTTGCCAGACCCGTTGGTCCGGCACGCGATGTCCATAATGAATACGGTCGGGTGAGAGACACGGCCAATGGCAGTAATAGAAAAAAGAATCAAAGCTGACCTATACGCAAACGATTACGCGCAAAACTTATCCGGCTGCGCAATAAGTAACCGTAGTACGTTGCGATTCACAAGCACGCTCATTAAAAACTAAGGTGCTGCTGCTGTGCATTGCGAATTGTAGTCTTGAAAAAACAACAAAGAGTTTCCAGTGTGGGTATAGGAACGACAGCCAAATCAAGATACAGAATAAAGTTTTGTTGTAAAAAGAGAAAAGTTTACGAAACATCCCAACAATTTCCAAGCAATTTCCTGTTGGTATGAAGCTTAAAATAAAACAGGATTTTTCCAAAGTAATTGAGAAATACATCTCAAATACATCTTAATGCCTTACTAAGTAAAATACTCAATAAATCGAGTACGATCTGAAAGTACTGCTGTCACAAGAAATCATATTTAGACTTTGGCCTAAACACTACAAGTTTGCAAAATGTGAATGGGCAACCAAGATTCTATCATACTCTGCTGATGTTAAGAAAAAAAACAATGTCCAGTACCTTCACAGAAGAAACCATGGTTTCAGCTATGCTCACACCAATTCTTTGTGATGCTTATGCACCAGTTCCTGGAGATACTCACACCAGTTCTTGGAGATGCCCACACCAGTTCTTGGAGATGCTCACGTGAGTCCTCAGAGATGCTCACACAAGCCTTGGAGATGCTCACACCAGTTCTTGAAGATGCTCACTCTTGGAGATACGTGAGTGAGTCCTTGGAGATGCTCACACCAGTCTTGGCAACGCTCACACCAGTCTCGGAGACACTCACACCAGTCTTGGAGACGCTCACACCAGTCTTGGAGATGTTCACACCAGTCTTGGAGAAGCTAACACCGATAGTGGCAGGTTCCAGCAGGAGCTGTGGCCACTAAGCCCCCACTGGCAAATGACACATGGGATCACTGTCTCCAAACCATCCATGGTGATGACATCTTACTTTGCCAGCAATAAGGCCTGCATAACAACAAATGCAGTCTTGGCAATCTCCTCCATTCCATCTTGATCTGTGAGACAAAGCACCTCCTCAGTAGGGCATCCTGTGTGAAATTGTCTATACATCATTAATATACAGAGAATTACCCTTTTAATTTTTGTGTCTTTTTCTTACTGCATGATCCTGGCCCATTTAGAGCTGCTATATAATGTACATTAATTGTTTTACAAATAAACTATACAGGAACTAGAAGTTTTTTGGTCCAAGTTCTTCTTTAACAATTTGGTTGGTGTCTCTTTTTGCAATCATAACAGCTCTATTAAATTGAGAAGGAAGATGCATAACCTATGCTGAGGGCTGATCTAATGCAATCGGAATCAATGGTTTCTAGCTCAAGCTTGTACTTCCCTGAAATTGAAATTAGCTCATAGTTACAATTCCTGCTGGGAACAAATTTATTAAAGTGACTGCTAAAAAGGGTAACAAACTTGAATTTTCAGTCAGTGATTAGATTGTACCAATGGAAGTAAACAGTTGCTACGAAAGGATACAAAAAATGTTGATCTAGAATGAATTGAGGAACCTTGGAGGAATTCAATGTATTTCATGTGGAGTCTGTGACTTTTGTTGAAACATAGTTCAGGAAATTGGTTTTTACACAGCATAAAGCCATGTAATAACCCTAAACCCAATGCCTCTAATGTGTGATACTAACTTAAATTTCTCAGCTGAATTTCCACCATGCAAAGTTTCAAATCCTACTTATTTTTTTATTTTGGCAGACAGTATTAAGTAAGTTACTTGGTTGGTAAACTGGTCATACTCAAACAGTACAGCCAAAAAGAAGGCTGGTAACATGTGATCGCATGAGTGCAAGAGTTGCATTGAGGGAAGTACATGCAACTGATGGACAAATATTTGTTCACAACTTTTGTTATAAGTTGAATAAGTATTCCAGTATTTGTATTACTTAAAAAACCCTGAAAAGTTAGTCCTTCAACAATTTGGCTTGCTGCATATTTAATGCCTTGGATATAAAGGCAACTTGGGTGGGGGGGGGGGGGGGGATTGAACCAAGAACCCTTTGCTTGATATTGAGATGCTTAACTTTGGACCACCAAGAGTATTCAGAGGAACTACATGAGGTAAGGCACTGAAGGACGAAGTTCAAAAACTGAAAACAAATTCAACATGTTTGAAGAGTCTGTTCTTCGAGTAGTTGAGCCCACAATCATCTAAAACATTCAATGGAAGTACAAGTACAAGTTGCTGACGTACAAATGATGTTTCCAGAGTTTTCGAGAAATTGTTCAATGAGGCATTTTTACATTTTCATGTGACGCATTTTGATAATTTTGTCCTTCAACGACGAAGAAGGACAAAGTTCAAAAACTGAAAACAAATTCAACATGTTTGAAGAGTTTGTTCTTCGAGTAGTTGAGCCCACAACCATCTCAAAACATTCAATGGAAGTACAAGTACAAGTTGCTGACGTACAAATGATGTTTCCAGAGTTTTCGAGAAATTGTTCAATGAGGCATTTTTACATTTTCATGTGACGCATTTTGATAATTTTGTCCTTCAACGACTTAGCAATTTGCATGTTTAATGCCTTCGAGCATCTATAGGCAACTTGGGTGGGACTTGAACCCACAACCCTCTGCATGGTAGAGCAGATGTCATACCTTAGACCACCAAGGTTGCCTATGTATGCTCAAAGTATTAAAGTAACTACATAAAGCAAGTCGGTGAATAACAAAATACCAACAGTCACAACAAGTTTAAAATGTCACTTTACTAACAATTGAACTTTTTACTGTGCCTCTGAATCAATACAAAAAACATTATCCATGGAGAATCAGTGGTCAGGAAAAAAAAACTTGTATAAGGGTGTGTCACAGATATTACCTGCTAACTGAGAAATTTATGTATTATCAACTTTGGTGGACTCTTTTTGTTAATACCCACCAAAAATGTGAATGTTTTGCTAGAAAGTTTGTGCACATTCATTTTTAGGCTTAATCCGAATGCACATTTTGAAAAAAGGCAGCAGTGATTTGGGGGACTTTGAATTACATGTCTTCCATTTTGACAGTATTTCAAATGGAAACATTTATCTGAATGATTGATACTACTGGTATAAAATTTGAATCAGCGGTTGTTTATTTGTTTGTTGTTTTTATTTATTGTTCTAATGCTTAATATTTTATTTGTCTTGACAATTATCAATTCTGTACACTCTCTTTAATGACTCACAACTAACTCACCTCAAACAGATTTACTTTGATACGCTCATTATCGGGAATTGTTCTTTTGATCCAACTGTAACTCTTCATGCATTTTGAAACCAATCTTAACAATTTTCCTTTTGTCTTCAGATAGGTGCACTTGTCATTTGCTTTGCTCTTTGCAATCATTACAATTAAAACAAATTAATTTCTGTTAAAAGGTGATTCTGTGTAATGATTCTGTGAGGGCCAAGGCACACTTTTTACTTTTTTGCTTTTTACACACTAGGATGAATATGAATTTAGTTTGAATTTCTAACGATAAATGGATTTTGATGTGCAACATTTTTCGGTCTCACTCCCCTTCAAAAGTTGTATCTTTTGAGTCGGATGAGAAAATATTTATCCTTATGCTGTGAAATTGAGGGGGGGGGGGATTTAATCCTACTAAAAAGAAAAGCTGTTACAGAACAGAAGGTTTTCTGGATGTTCCATCCCTTATTCACCATTTCGTAGCCTTTCCCTTTAAATATTTTTTCTCTCATTTTTAGTACATGTGTAATTTATGGCTTGCAATATATATTAGATGAGGTTAAGCAACTGTGTTTAATTTCCAAAATGTTCAAACTGAACTTGTGATTTTGGTTTAACCGTTCAACTGTTTCTTGTGATTTTGGTTTAACAGCTTAATTAACTGTTTCTTGTGATTTCAATCCAAACTACTGCACAGGGTCCCTGTGATTGCTATTTTGATCTGACCTGTAAAGTAGCAGTTATAATACCCCTTAGAAATGGTGGTGACATCTACTGACTAGACGGGTGACGTACACAAGTGTTATAGGGTTTTAAAGACTTTTCAATCTATTTAATAACAATCTTGTAAAGATTTTCTGTGAGCAAAAAAATCAGAAACCAGGTTGACAAAGGAAGAATTTCTTGCCTCATTTGGGAAAAAAAAAAGTCAAAGTGAAAATAAATCTGCTGGCCGCAGAAGGGGGAGGGGGCTTTACCACTATAAAGCTATATTGATTTTATGTTTCACCACACCATAAATATTTGAATTATGAAAAGGCACACAAATTACTATCAATTACTGGAAACCTCGACCCAAACAGTAAAGATAATACAAGATACGTAATGCACCATGCTGACATCCTGGTGGACTGACCATGAGGCACAAATCAAATAGAAAAGTTGATTGGGAGCATTGTGTTCAGATGCAAACAGACCGCTGTATAACACCCTAAGAACCATGTCAGAAACAGAGTCTCTACTTCACTACACTGATCTTACATCAGCTGTTATGATTATGCCCTGACAAAAATGTGTTGGCATGTACCCTCCAAAAAATATTAAAATGCCACTTCATTATTGTGAACCAATTTTTCCATTTTCCAATATGATATGAAATTCACATAATAATAAAAAGTATATGATAGTTTATTGAATTTATATTGCACTCTCCCAAGGACCAACCTGTGAAGCTAAAAATTATAAAAAGCTAAAAATTGTAAAAAGCTAAAAAATTATAAAAAGCTAAAAATTATAAAAAGCTAAAAAATTATACAAAGCTAAAAATTATAAAAAGCTTTAAAAAACTTTAAAAGCTAGAAATCTTAACAAGCTTTTAAAAACTTTAAAAGCTAGAAATCTTAAAAAGCATAAAATTATAAAAAGCTTTTAAAAAAATGGATTTGTAAAATTGTTTATAATAATATTTCAAGTTTCAACATTCACGCTGAACATTCACGTAGGCCAACTAAATCATTCTAATCATCACAATATCACAGTAATCAAACAGCCACAACCTGAAAAAAAAGTTGTAATCCCACTCAAGACCTGTAGCCATAAACTTAAAAGACAACTTGTAAAAACTTTCTTTTTAGCACAAAAATAAAACAAACGCCAAATTTGTACTCTTTTTTTAGCCCTCTCAAACACCTTAGGAGATACAACAACATAAAGACTCTGATTGCAATTTGTTAGAAGTTTGTAGAATCAAGAATCTATCTGTTCTTGAAACTCATCTTTTGTTGAATATCACATAATTCAATTGATGAGAGTTCTTCCTACACCTTGATTGTCAATCAAAACCATGCAATCTCTCAACTTTGTTATGAATGGGTTGGTTTTGTCTCACTTGGTACTGTGCTTCTACCTGAATACATGAGATAATAACATATAGATGGGAAATGCAGGTGATGTGGAAGATGGCAGTGGATGTAGTACAGGCCCATATCAAGGAGACCTGAGGGGCTAAGAATGGAGTATACTGATTTAGATCACAGTGTACATGTACCTCTCTGATGTTTGTACATATGGATCTTGGGCAGAGATGCTGACCCAGTGTGGGTCCTTTCTCTGTGCCTAGTGTAAGTAGTACTATTATGAGAAACTACCATTCTTAATGGTGTTGATCAGCAAGGAATTCAAAACCTAATGGCCATTTAGGTTTTGAATTCCTACTGGGGTTAAATTTTTTTTGGGGGGCACTGATGACTGTAAGCCTATGGACTGGTACAAGTCCATACCAGGCAAAACTGACCCAGTGTGGTAGTCCAGTGTGGTAGTAGTGACTACTGCTGCTGCCCCAGCGATGATGCCTGCTCTATTTGCTGTAAATACAATGGGGTCTTAGTTTTAGCAGGTGAGGCAACCCCCCTCTTTGCGACAGGTTGTAACGGGCTACAGGTTACCGGGACGTTAGCAGATACCAGATTAGTATAAGCACCTGACCTGACTGGGTGTGATGTGATGTTGTGTGACTGTATAAAAGGTTTCTTATAAAGAGAGTTGAGAAGAAACAAATTGTAGTACAGAAAATTTGTTCTTCCTTTTTCAATCAGTGTATCAATAAATTTCCTGAAGAGTGAGGAAAGGGGACAGGGGTGGCCCCCGGGCCCGACGGGCCACCACCTGGAGATGGTACATCCTCCCAAAGGAAAGTCCATTAAAGCGGAGGAGGGACCTCCGGCATTTCTCTGCTCACTTCTCAGTTGAGAGATTTGGGGATTGATGAGTCTATGTGAGAACGGATAGTACAAAACATGCAACCTTTTATTATTTTTTAACTGCAAAGGTTTGTCACATTTATGAATCCAATTGTGAACTAACTATGATTGCCGTGTAATGAGATACAAGGATGTGGGGCTACGGGCCTGTAAGTTGGGCCCAATTTCAAGCTGAAGCTCTACCGAACATTTAACCCTGTGCACCATAGATATTACCTGTAGAAATGATGACCATGTGAGTACTGTGAAAAGGGTCTCCAGGCGCGACCAAGTACATTGAAATAAGTACGAATGACACATGGATCGTTTATCTACAAAACAGTGCACTGCACCCCACATAAGGTGCACAGCTTCTGCCAGTCGTTTGGGTAAGCACTGACAGTTGCAATTAAAGGGTGGAACTTTATTGGTCTGATCAACCAAATCAACCAATCCAATGGGCAGATTGCTTATGATTGGTCCCACGATATTTTCTTGCTCGGCATAATAAAGAAATGTATGTACAATGTATTTTGCTTCACAGCTTTCTGAAATTGGGCCCTGCCATTAACTTTTGAAGAAACCTTCTCTCGCCACCATGATGTAAGGTGTTAATGGTGTGCTCTGTGGCACCTATGCTACAATCTAAGGGTGTCTTGTAGCAGGGGGGAAAGCACTCCAGCCACCCCCTCTCTGTGACAGGTTGTAACGGGCTACAGGTTACCGTTAGCAGATACAAGCTGATATAAGCACCTGACCTGACAGGGTGTAATGTGTCTTAATTAATGCAATAGGAAGTAGCTATGCCCATTAGTGTTACCCCCTAAAAAAAAAACTAAAAAAAACAAAATCATAAAACAAATTTGTTAAATGGAGGGGGAAGTATCCTTTGTTTTGGGCTTATTTTTTTTGTTGTGGAGATGGTCGTTTTCATATAAAAAGGCCTGGCTTAAAAAAAAGAAAATTGGCCTGTCCAGTTTGTCCACCATTGGGATGTTTGAACTTTGGATGTGTGTTACATGCTCTTCCAATAAAAAGCACATGGAGAAGACTGGGTGGCTTTTTCATAGTTTTTAGGACTAGGCTATTTCCTTGTTTCCTAATTTTGAAAAACTATAAATGGAAAACAAATTAGCTTTCCAACATGACGATACACATGAAGCATGCTTTTTAAAAATTGTGCACAAAAGCCTTTGAGGAAATAAGTCTTCAAATTTTGTTGCAAGTTTAATGATTTGGAAAATCATAGGTTACGATTTCTGGTTCACCACATGACACTTCTTCCCACCCCAACTCATCTTAAATTTGTTACTTTATCTTTCCCTTTGTTTTGTTTAATTGTTTGACATAGGCGTGCCATCTCTTTTTAAAATTATATTCCTTTCAAATTTCCATAAATAATTTTGCCAAGCCATTAGGTCAAATTTTTAAATGAGATCAGCATTAAAAAGACTGTTATTTCCTTCCTGTCTCAACATTTGTTTCACATTGGATTAGAGGTTAGATTTTTCACCAATTCAACACAATTTTTTGACCATCTCCCAAACTTGTGAAACTGTCTCAAAACCCTGCCTGTTTCCTCCATGCAGGGACCCTCTCCCACACCAGTTACAGGGCAACCACCATCATAGCTACTTCCTATATTATAGTACCCACATCACCAGCAATCCTTAACACAGTACAGGAGCATAGGCTGCACTAAACGCTGCTGCATCGCATGCTGCAATTATGTCTCGGTTAATTTAATTAATGTACAATGTCATCAGTCATGCCGTGAACCATTTTAGCCATTTCCAATGAAAGCTAACAGTTTGAAAGTTGGTTGAATGTGTTTCTTCTTATTTGGTGGCTCATTCATTTACTTGAAATGGATCATGCCTGGTAAATTAAGGCTGGCAAAAAAATTGGATGAAATATGCTTTGCATTTTAAACTTTAAGTGGCTTTAAGAGACTTGGAGATATTTTGTTTCTAAGGGATGCTTCTTTGAAAAATTCTGCTTGGTAAGTTTTGTTTTAGAAAATCCTCGAGCCATGATAAAATGCATTTTTGACTCATTCATCAGGGATGCTTTTATTTTGGATGAGTCTTGCTCAAAACTTCATTGGGTATCGTACTAAAAAATGAAAAAGGGCCTACCGAGAAAAATGAGATGTGGAACATTCAAATTCCATGAGAGCATGCTTTTCACTTGCGTGAAACAATGTTTTTGTGTTTTCAAGATAAAAGAATTCACCACGGATAATAATTATAATGTCAAAAGGGAAAATAACACTAACTGAAGCAAGGAACAGGGGTGCCCCAATAACTCCAGTGTTTTGGGGCTAAGTAGAACTTGATTTAGTTTAATTTTGTTCAAACACAATTCTTTTAAGCACCCTATAAAAAAAGGGAAAATTTTGTAGTATTCAGATTGACTGGTTCATGACACAGCTGATGATCTTTTGTATGATGGTGTCCATGTAAACAAAACATTTTTTAGCATTTTTGTTCACGATGCTATCCTTCAACTTGCATATTCTCACAAAATGTCAACGCACAATTTTTGTGGCATGACATTTTTGATTTATAAAAAAATTCTTTGTATAAGGCCTGAAATTGTTTGTACTGCAGCAATTTGAATTTTAATATTTAATGATTTTTCGCAAACAGTAAGCCAATTTGATCAAAATCAGAAGAAAACAAATTCAAGAAGAAACGCCTTGCTGATTCATTTCAATTAGCACAAACAGAACAGTTTCTTTTTCTGAGAATGTTTTTATTTCTAGCAGAAAAATCGACATTTAAAAAAATAAAACAAAATCTTTGACAATCTCGATATTGACACTTCTAAAATTGGATTCGCTCTTTTGTTTTTCTTTCTTTTTTGGGCGGGGGATTGAATGTAGGTGTTATAGTTTAGGTACATGAGAATGACCTGGAAAATTATAACCAGGTTCATAATTGTTAAGGCAGAGTGAAACTTACATTATTATTCATTTGCAGCAAAATACCACCCCGGAAAAAGGAAAAAACAAATTTGGTTTTGCAAGAAATTTGAACTTTCTGAGAATGTCACAAAAGCCAATCAGATAGCAGTATTGTTACTCACTTGAGGGAGTACTCCAGACCCACTTAGAGCGGTCGCAGCTTGGTTTAATCCTTGCACATAAATGTATCATTTTTTGAGTCCGAATAATTATTTTTACAAACACAGCAGACTAATTTGAAGCGAACATTTTTGCAAGTTGAATGATAATTATTCAAAACTTGAACACACTTTTTATGACGCATAGGTTTTGCTCGTCCCTTGCATTTCGCTTGCACCTTGGGAATTTGTTTCACATTCGTTTCCACGCCACAAGTGAACCGGGCAACACGCGTGCAAAGATAACTATGCACTACTGTTTAAGGATTGCTGGTAATAATGCATTGTATATGAGGACACAGGTGGTTTTGACAGCACTAGTTATTTCCCCCAAGGGAGGAGAGAGAAGTGGTAATGCCAAGGAGGGTAACTCCCCAATTGGTGGGATCTTGATGCTTGGGCTCCTGATCAAGAAACCAAGGCCCTGGTCAGAGACTTGACCTTCTTGATGGCCACCTGTACAAGCTGTGACATGTGATCATGAGGCATTTCATTGGCGCCTGTAAATAACGAACAGAGCAAAAGCCACTGGAATGGCCAAAGTTCCATGCCCCGTCTGCATGCCATGCCAACCTTGCAGCATCAAGTTGGGCAACTAATGGAACAAAGCTACGTTGATCGTCTGTGCGCCAACCGGCTCTTTGTGCCTCGAGAAAATGTGTTCCTCTGAGTGTGTGCTTATCGATGGTTATGTGGGAACAATGTATGTAGATAATAATGTCTGCAAGACTAAATGAATCAACTCCACTACCGGGGTTCCAACAAGCAAGCTGTGAGCCTACAGAGTTAAGCTTGACATCTCCCGAGGTCCACACAAGATTTGCCCAGCTCCCTCTACAGTTTAGGCCACCGTTAGGTACCATCAGTGGACTAAATCAGTAGAGATCATTACTAAGACGCACCTTGTGCTGGCGCCATGGACCCGTTTGATGTCAGCCTCAAGTCTGGACTACATGTGCACCTTACAAGTCTCCACCCTGCAATGAAGCGTCTTACAATCATTATTAGCCACACACATTCCCCCCACAGAACCACCGACAACCACCCATCCAGAACAACCCAAATTCCAAAGGCACTTAATGGAAGACGCGGTTGACTAACACAGGCAACCACAGTAACCCGTTCCATCAGCTGCCATCCTTGATGGTGCAACATTCGCATACCATACAGCCAGAACCTGATACCCCGGCAAAATACATCCCAGTGAAACCCCACTCTGCCCATTACCCACAGGAACCGCAGAAATGCCCCATGACCACAGGTCACAGCTATAGGAGGACATCAGGAAGGGCAAGTGTCTGCCCAGGGTCTCAGATCTTGATGAGAAGTCCAAGCATCAAGATACCACCAACCAGAAAGCTCCTCCTTGCCATCCCACTATGCTCTCTCTCGCAAACTCCCTGAAATAACTAGGTGTCTTGTCCTCATATACAACTGGGGTACCAGGACCCCTGGTTTCTTCAAAAGCCTTCCACATTCACCTAGTGCACCATCTCATGTCCTAAGGTAGGCTTGGTGATTTCCAGTTGCCTCGGTACTCCATGAAATGAAGAACTCAACAACATGCAGTAGTTTTCCCCATAACAGCAAACTGGCCTGCTGCCAAATATTTTAAACCACCCAAGCCTACCTTCCAAGCTACAGTACTTTTTGTGAGACAAACAGGCTACAGGTCTATTAATGTAATCTACCTCAGTACACAAACACCAACACACACATCTCATCACACTTCAGTCTCTCACACTCTGTTCCTGACATGAGGTTCTGTAGTCACCCACCCATGATCATTAAAGTATTAAAGTGTTTGTATTGTTTACATTCAACCTCGTCCAATACAACGTATAGACCTGCAGGTCAAACTATTAGTATCGTTATGTATTTCTGGTCACGAAATCAAGGATGCCTCTTAAGTGAACTTAATTACTGTACCTCGCAAGCCTGAGGAAACCTGTAAACAAGGGTGCTTGCTATGTGAACCAGAAACACCAGGGCCAGTCCCTTTGATAAGTGTGCTGGGGTTCTTGTATGTGCACTACCATGACTACCAATCCTGTTTGAATCATCAGACACATTTAATATGAAAGATGCTCAATACTTAGTATCATTTTTACGGCCCCTTAGTAACCGTAGTCAATTAGTATGCATGTCCAATGTATTTCTTGACGCTATCTATTAAACACAATGCTCCTTCTAAATGTCTACGAGGGAAGTTAAAACGAAAACTGGGAAGTTGCAAGGGATGGCCTCTAGAAAACCATCCTTGCCTCCATATAAGAAACTGATTAGAACTACAAAGTGGTTCAATTAAAGTTTATAAGAAGTTTGACAGTGATGAGGTTAATTGGAGTCTTAAAGCTCACTGGTCCAGTCAGCGGATAAAAATGAGACCTTAATGTTTGGGCTGAGGTTCATCAAGATAAGGTACAGCAGTGTATGACAAACTTTTCGAATGAGTTTTAAATGTAAATTGGGTCATCTCTCAACTGTCACTTTCCCAGTTGTAACCCCAAAAATACATTCCTGACGATGTTTTCTTAATGTTTGTGAAATAATTATAAATTTTGCTTTGTGTGAAAAGACAGTAATATTTTACATGTCCTACATTCCTTGTGAAATGTTCTCAAACAATGAGAAACTTTGTGTAGTAGGTCCAGACCCATGACAAATCTTAGGCAAGCAGAATTTTTCACAAGGAACATAATGCACTCCCTGAAAGGAGCCATAGTTTATTGTCAGACGTTTCTCACAAAAGCTGTCTTATTCGAATGAGTCTTAAATGTAAATTGCCGTAAGACCTTCAGAGTGTAAGCCTATGCATTATTCCCTGGCCGATTGGGACATCGTTTGCACTTCCAAAATGGCTGACTGTGATGCCATCCTTTTTGGCCTGTGTTGATTCTTTTTCTGAATATGTCAATCAGAGCTATTGTCTCAAATTCTTTGAGCTTTTCTCTCTTTTTTGCATGGGATCTGATGGTGTCTTGGCTGGTAATTTTTTGCAAGACTGACTTTTGGGGCATGGTTGCGAGGATGGAATCCCTGATCATGTCTGCACGTACATCAGCATTTTTCTTTTTTAGTGTTTGTGCTTACAAAACAACAGTGTGATGAGCAGCAAGGTCTGGGAAGCTCACAGGGTGCATCAAACGTCATCATCACACTGGTACTAGTGATGATTAAGAGTGAAAACTCAATAGTTCAGTGGCAATTCCAGCTATATCTAAACTCATGTCTAAAGAAACATTGGTCTAAATACTACCGGGAGTCATGTTAAAGCTTTCCAAAGTGCTGCAGCGTCAGATGATATAATGAACAATTCACACTCATCAAATTTGACACAACAATTAAGGAGTCTAGGTTTTTGGGGTTCGTGTGAAAAGGGCTTTTTACCTTTGCTTCCCCATCTTATTCAGTTTAAATGTAAGAGGTCAGCGTGATTTCATCTTTGTTATGTTTCATTTCCCCTTCTACATCGTGTAGCCCTCCCCCCAAATTGTGTAGCCCCCCCCCTCCAACCTTGAATGGTCATGTCTTGTCATAGGAAACCATCTTTAAAACACATTTATGGTTATTCCAGATTGCATGCAAGTTTTGAACTTACTGTGAACAAATTTGTGGTATGAATTAGGGACTGGGTACCCATAGTTCCAAATTCAATATTGTTCAATAGAGCAAGTTATAGTATTATGATCCTTTCTGAAAATTGAAAATATAGCTTGAACAGAACAGCGTTTTCTGTCTGAACAATATTGGAAGACTCAAGAAAAAACAATGTTTGTCTTTAATTTGTCTTTCTTATCTGCAAGCTTACAGAAACAAAAAAATAGTTTTCTCTCCAAATGTTGACAGCTTTTTAGATTGTGTGCCCAAAAGTTACAAATTAATCTCTTTGAGAATCATCATTAAAATGTTGCCAAAAACTGTCTCAAGAGTTTTGATTAAATTGTGCAATGTAGGTTGGGGGGGGGCATAGGTGTCACAAGTAAGTACATGTTTTTGTTCACAAACAAACTTCACTTTTTTACAAATTTAAAACTGGTGGCAATACTAAATGAATACAAGTATTCATTCTGAATATATGCCAACAGTACCCCTATGGTGTGGTGATAACCATTTTGTATGAAGTTAACCTTTCCCTGCCAAAGTTAGTATACCAACTTGAAGCAAAGTATCTACTTGTCACTTATGTTTTGGCATAATGTATAGTCACCCTGTGTATCTATTTATTTTAGAGCTTCAAGAAACATTTCTTTAATTATGTGAAATAAAATAGGTGCCAAGCTTTCTAGTTTGCAGAGCTTGGTTTTCTGTTTGCATACAGAAAATGCATATTATTCATCCGATACCCCATGCATTTCTAGGTTAGAGAAAGAAGGTCAAATTCAATCAATATTTTCTTCCAGAACTGGGATTTCAAATTTAAAAAACTGTTCCAGATAATTTGAAAGAGGAAGGTTTGGCATAGAACATTACTCCCTTCATTCCCTGGTTGAGTTTTACCTGTGAAGTGGTACTGTTTCTTTAACTTGACTATGAATGGATGAATGGTATGCGACCAGCAGAAAAATTTGCTTTTGAGGATGTTTGGCCTCATCCTCGATAAGGAAGTTTTATGGAACATCTTTTCTTTCATTTTTTTTTTTTTTTTTTTTGGGGGGGGGGGTCTGGTTTAAGGGGACCTTTGTGTTTTTCTCTCTTGGGTTTGGCGTATGGGTATGGGTAAGGGAGTGTTTCATAAGTCTCTGGACTTCTAACATCTTCCTCGTAACTTCCTTGTTTTCATTGTTTCCTTGTTGATTACTTTTACGCCATGTTTATCAATTATATTTTATTACTTTTTGTGTTATTGTGGAAGATATAAATAAACCTGAATTGAAATAGCCGAAACTTCCACCACTGATTGATGAGAGAGTATTGTTTATTTTGGAAGTAATGGGTTTGTTTGTTTGGATTTTTATTTTTTTATTTTTTTATTTATTTTTTTTTTTGGGGGGGGGGTTCATGCTAATCCAACACTGTTGCACATCAAATCCTAAAAAATCTGTCCCTAAATGAAACTGTTCGAGGTGAGTTTGGGGGTCTTGGAATATGGCACAAAACTTGTTTTCCATTTTTTGTTTTTATCTTAATATCAATATCATTAATCTGATTAACTTCACGGGTGTGAAACTGTTGGGTGTGATTTCTATTTATTTATTAGTTTCTATTTATTTATTTTTGGGGGGGATTTTGAGGTAACAGTAACAAAAAGGCTATTTTTATTGTTATGATTGCTGTTTTCCTGCTATTTTTATCAACTTGATTAGTCAAAAATAAATTGCCAACAGATAGTCTTTAAGTAACCTACGAACATTTCATTCAGATAAATGTTTGGGCGGAGGTAAAACAACTGTGCTCAAAACAATTCATAAAACAAATAAACAAATTTATCCTTCTGGATTTGGTTATTGGTTCTGTCCACTTTGGTAAAAAAAACTAATTCAGGGTGCTCAGCAAACTATGTACCGTACTTCCACAAATGTTAAATGACAGACTAGCACTAGGCGGGGTTTCCAGAGTGAAAACTGGACCAGGTGTTTGACTGAGCCAGACACCTCTCACAGGGCTTATGGTTTGTTTAATAGCAGAGTATCTTCAGTTACAGCGTGTCTTATTCAGTCAATGATGATGATAAAGTTTACCAACCCTTCAAAGTATTACTTGATCAACAATACTATTCAAAAGCTCATTTGATTCAAATGAACAACTTCAATCAAATTATTCTGCCTCATCAGACTACCGCTTACTACAACTAGTTATCCTGAATATAGATCTATTTGGGTTTTTTTTGCGATATCTCCACTAGAAAATGTGTATATGTGGCACATGGAACCATTTTTCAAAGTTTGTACCAATATCAACAAAATGGAACAACTTTACATAGAAGATACAATGAATTCCTCCAAATTGCTCCAGTTGAATTTAACTGAAAACTCATTAAAATTCATTGGCTTCATTTGTCCACTAATTTTTGTAATTTTGGTTTTATGTCTGTAACACTGACTCCAATTTTTTTTTAAATTGCTGGGAATGTGCACTACTGTTTTACAAGGAAATTGTTTTCCAATTCTCCAAATAACTGGCTGATTATAAAATTTTAGTTTTAATTGATATTAAAATTGGGAAAAACAATTTATATCGGCAACATATTTTTAAAAAGGATTTTGTTTAAATTGTTTGTTCATGTGAAATTTCTTATTACACGTTCTGTACAAAACACTTTTAAGTAACCACTGACACTAATTTATTTTTAAAATTGTATATGTTATTATTTAGAATTTCATGTCAAAGAAATTCAACAAAGGTATTCTAAATAACTATCACTGTGGTTCAGAACAAAACTCCAAATTAATTGTTAAAGTCCAATAAAAAAAATTGTCAGTTTGTCACCCAAAACAAACATGTTGACAGCATTAGGGCCTGTTGTTTCAAAAAAAGCCATCAGCAAACACAGGATTATGCATCTTCCATCAATTTCACACTGTTTGTGTTCTTATCTAAATTCAAGATTTGCCACAGATATTTGCCTTTTAGAGATATATGGTGGACACCTTGCAAGGGGACTTTTTGGTTTGTGTATTTCTTTATCTAATTCTATTTCTATTAT
This sequence comes from Pisaster brevispinus, assembly GCA_023634235.1. Lineage (NCBI taxonomy): Eukaryota > Metazoa > Echinodermata > Asteroidea > Forcipulatida > Asteriidae > Pisaster > Pisaster brevispinus. The sequence continues at coordinate 5,737,099 of JAMKCF010000011.1, forward strand.
AATTTTATCAAGCCTGTTCAGCAGCTAGATGAGGCATAAATGCATTTGATGCCAGAAACACCGGGTGATCCATTCTACAGGACTCTTAGTCTTAGAGTAACCATGGAGGTAAACTTAGGGATAAATGTGTGCTGAATTCTTTTACGTGCATTGGTAGTTTTTAATATAACACACGGGACCTATGGTTTTCCATCCCACCCAAAGGACGAAGTAATAATGGTTATTAGCTCTCTTGCTTAGGACACAAGTTTTAAGACCGGGACTCGAACCCACACTCTGCTGATCTGAAACACCAGAGCAATTGAGTTCGAGGCCACGACGAGTGTAAATCTCGTCAGTACACACACAAACCGAACACACATTCCGTTGTCCACCGTATCTCAAAAGGCTAAAATGAAGAAAATGAAAGTGTCCAAAGAATCCTTCAAAATAAGTACATATCGAAAGTAAAGGAAATGTTTGAAAAGGATACCCCGATGTAGGAATTTTCATCCACATTCCGCGGGTCCAATGAAGTGAAGTCGATCGTTGAATGTGACGACAACTTCTCTAAAGTATCGATAGCTTGCAGCTACTGTCGTGGTGCCATGTTGAATTCCTCCAGTTCATCAAAAAAAGCTGCACACAGCGGCCTTACGATTTCTATACATGGTCCCTGCGTTGCTGCTTGGTTTCGAAGACGGAATCTGCATAATGAAGTACAGGCTTTTGTGTTTTGGGTGGAGTCTTTGAAAATTGTAACATTTGCGTAAAGAGTTATGCTTTGTATTGAACCAGTTGACCAGAATAAAGACACTTTGTCGTCATCTGCGGTCACAATGAGTGGATGAAACATGGAGGAATGTACACTTGCACTCTTTTAGAACTTTTGTACCACCCTATGAAAGTAAAAGTAAAAGACATAATTCCAAACTTGCTTTTTTTAAAAAGTGATTATGGTCAGATGTGCCCGGGCCTCGAGACAGGCAAGAGGTTGGATGGCCCCTGAACGAGGACATCCTAAAATTTAAAAACCCATAAATTTTCATCTGATTTTTTTGGGTTTTTTTTTTGCTAATTTTTAAAATGAAATTCACCGCCAACGACCCACGACGCGTACCGCACGTCCTATTCTGTCCGCCATATTGCATATAAAAATGTACGCAAAAATAAAGGAGTTCTGGAATTGACGCCCAAATTGGCGGTAAAATGGTAGACGCGCATAAAAAAAAATGAGACACTCGTTCTGCAATCGCACAAGGGGTCAATAATTTTCTTCTCAATTTGAAAAACACTTCCCTTTTACTCAGCAAATTAACAAGATCAATCTTCATTAAGCCTGTTGGTAAAATTTATGGGCTAACAAGGTGTTTTTTAATATGAATAACACACCAGACCCTCCTTGCACGGCACTGCGGCCTGCATTCCTTTAATTTTTGTTTCACAGTTCTTATAATATTATTTATATAGGGGGCCTACTTTCTATTGACCCCTTGCATGTTGCGAAACGCACCTACCCACAATTCGCGCGAACTCTCGCCATTTTGAGAGTGAATTCCTTGATTTTGACTCCTAAAATGGCGGGCAGGATATAGGCACTTGTAACGAAAAATAACTTGTTGCGCCCACGTGTGGCGATAAACGAAGTGCAGACACAGAGTGAGACGCGCGCGTAAAGCAATTCAATAAATCGACCATGCCAGTCGATAGCCTGGATGAGAGAACTGACTGATAGGTCACAATCCGTTTGACGTCATTGAGAAATGCCACTTGGTGTGTATTACAACAGAAAAGGTTCTGAAATGACGAGGGGAGGACACATGTCGAAAAAGAATGCAGGAGCGACGCCAAACAAGACTAAGTCTGGGCATGAGGTCGAAATCAACTTTAAGCGACGCATATATGGGGCGACGGATAATATGAAGTCGGACTTAACAACACAAATAAATGAGGCTCTTACAAATTTTGGACTTTATACTTCTTTGCACTAAGCAGCTGAAATTTAAACATTTTATTTACAATAAATTATATTATATCGGTATCTCCAACCAGCTGAGTCAGATTTATACATCATAAAGTCAAAGTCAACAACAAGTTGCCAGTAAAATCATATTATATATTTATACAATGCAAATACAAGATGAACGAAACTTTATCACCGTGGTTCTACCAACTTACTCCCTATACTTCAGGGATTCCAACCAAAAATGGAAGGGGGAAAATGCTAAAACCAAACATTTGGTGTTCACCCCCCCCCCCCTATTGTGTCTTCATTGTGTGCTTAGAATCTCAGGAACTCTTTAGAGGATCTTAGGGGGTACTTCTGTATGAGGAAAATAGAGGATTTAAGTAAAATATGGGCGGATACCCTCCACCCCATAATCGGCATGGTATAAAACCAGGCACTTCCTTCCAAACTAAAAATTAGTTTTTTATTTGCTCCTTGAAGAGCTGCAAACAAGGGCGTTCAAATAACACCTACTTAGGGCCTATAAGGTGAGTACTTCTCAACACAAAACATGTTAAAGACATCGCATCACATTGATATCGAGGCCGATTCTTCGAAGGGCGTCACACGCAGTCTGTTCAAGACGTTTTCTTCTTCTATTTGTTTGTGAATTTGTTGTGTTTATTTATTTCTTGTTTTATTTGCATACAATGGTGGCAGCATCATGATAAATGATCGACATAGAATGAGTTCCACTCCATTGAAATAACCATTACAAATAGTATAATATTAAAGTGAGATGTCAAATCTTAAGCCCACATCTAGAATAATTTGTTTGTCTTTTGGAAATTCTCAACCCATGACAATAAAATTCAACAGGTCATAAAATATTCACAAGCGCCTTCTTAAATATATATCCCACTGCATCTTGGGAAAACTGAGTACAATTACAAAACAAATCAAGCTGCCAATATGGAGGCCATGCATTAGTTTACATGTAGTTATGCCAAAATCAGCGTGCCATGATGGATGCTGCTGTTGCTTGGGCTCGGCTTTTACCCAGAATCCTTTGCGCGCCGATCATGCCCATTGGGACATGCATATGGGCCGTTGGTTAAACCAACTCATAACAAGAACATAGATGTAAATTGTTTATGCAGTTCAATGGAAACTTGTGATGATATTATTGATAAAAATAATCGTTCATAAACAATTACAAAATGAGCAATCAGTAACGAGGAAAAAAACAATAGAGTGTTTTGCGAACGCAAATGATCACACCGAAAATATGATGGCAGCCAAGGCGGAGTGTGGGTGTCGTTTTTTTCTCCTGAGGGCGTGTTGCATGTTTGCAGCCAGCCACCCTGGACCACATCAATGCAAACAATAACTGGTTTTATTTAATTTATTTCCAGTTTGGGTTTTTGGGTGGGGTTTTTTTGAGCTCGCAGATCCAGCTATACTACTGGTTGGGGCAACTATGAACAAACCGTTTCGAAAGTCAAAACTGACTAATGGTATCTGGCAGATTGAAATTCTGTTGAAAAAAAACATCCAGTCCCAATTATGGGTTATCTGGAACAATCATCAATTGGGCTTATTGTTAATGAAAATGTTTGAACTTGAATATAAATACCATTAAAATGCAAAGTGTCTTGATATACAGTAATTACTATACAAAAGCTATCATACAAATGATACAAATCATACAGTGACCTTTACGTTATAACTTAAAAACAAGAGGAATACCTCAACTTAGCCCATGTCTGCCTAACGACGGGGTTTCCTGTAGATCACACAAATGCTGTAGATGAACAAGAACTTTAGTGTCTTTCTTTATAACCTCACTACTAGTGATATGAGATGAGAAACATGACCAAATATATATCAAATTAACACGTTGACTGCCGGTCATAGATTCGTAGGGCGTTCCCATTTGCCAAGTGTGGTGCGCATGCGCGCATACCAAATAGGTACCTTTTTGGTGTCTACATGTTGTAATACAAATTCTGTCCTCACCACTGCCAGAAGCGTAATTGTTGCGCTCTCAGTGATGCCAGTGTATTCAATTAACAATACAAAAACCTTTCATTCTCTGCGAGTATATTCGTAGTGGCAGAATCCGTTACACCTGTTACTACGAATATACTCGTAGGCGGCAGTCAACGTGTTAAAGAGAGATATGCGCTCTTTCGAAAAGTATACAGTTTGCTGGGGTATCGTTGTTTGCTAGGCAATAAATAACCAAAGTTTACTGTAATGAAGAAATAAGCGCTACATGGGCTTAGGCAGGAACAGTTTTTGTATACAGTGACCAGTCAGGCAAATATGGGTTAATATTTGCTGTAATTCCTTCACTGGGGAGTAATGAATAAAACATTAAGTGTTACCCTTGACCAATGTACATGTAGAGAAGGATTCAATTAAATGACTTCTTATCACTAGGGTGGTGTACGTCCCTGGTCTAGTGGTCAAGGCAATGCAGAAGGTCCAGGGTTCCATTTCCACCCGAAGTGACTGTGATTTGTTTTGACAAGACTTGCAAATAACTGAGTACAGAGTGTTGTGCTGTCATAACATGTTATATTTGTGTAGGGTTCAAAACTAACTTTAACTGTGAGTAATTATATTTGTGTAGGGTTCACACCTGACTTTAAATGTGAGTAATTGGTTGGTTGAAATTCTGGCTAAAACCATAAGCGAAAGGAACACATTTCTGGGAGACCAGAGAAAAATGACAGAAATAACCACTCAAGGAGTTGGTAACAAAATGCAATTCAAAATGGCGAGAAGGAAAAGAGATTAGTACAAATATTTTGAAGGCAACAGTGTCTTGGGCATCAATGGAATTTTTACAAGTCCATAAAGTTCCAACTTTGTCATTTGTGCGGGACTTTGCAGCCATATGCACAGAGGTCAACCGGAACAGGCAGTGGGAAGCAATGAACTGGCCAGCTAGACCACTTGTAAACATAATCTTTACAGGCCCTCTGGTGTTTTTTAACACCAGGCCTGGTACTTCAGGGAGGTGATGTAGACAATTGCCCCCATGCCCTTGGTGCCCCTTAAAAAGTTATTGGTACAAGTTTTCAGCCCTTCACGGAGGGCCTTCTAAAGCTGAGTATTTGTATTGTGACATCACACTTTGCTTTCGCATTTAAAATTGATGCACATCTTATGATCAATCTTAGCTCTTTGTGAAATCCAGCCCTATTAAAATCAAGCTATAAACCACTTATCATTGCAGTTTTAAAAAAAATTCCGTTCTCACCCTTGTGGTTACTTTAATGAAAGCTCCAGAATCATTTTTTGTTGTCGAGAATATCGCTGTCACAACAAAAACCATGACTAAACCAGGTAAGGACAACAAATGTTCTCATAAAATGCACCAGGATTTCTCTTTCTCTTTTGAGCAAATATGGTTTGTGTTCACCGTGAACCCTTGGCCATGGGCCATGGCCGAATATTGGCCATGGGCATGCTTGAATCTCACACTTACCTCCCATGCCAATGTTAACCATCGGTGGCAGCCTATAGATCTCTCATTACCCTCGTTTGTACAATAAAAGGAGGAAGGTCTGGAATCGGGAATTACACAACAACCCCTCGAAAAAAGGGAGATTTCGAACTTGAACTCCAGTTCCCTTTGTCCCCTTTGTACGGGGAAAACAGCGCACAGCCTAGTGAGTGCATTCCTGTGCCACTACACAATGGAATGTCAAGGCATTCAGCTTTGACCTCATACAGGGTGTACACGAAAGCGGGTTTGCCAGACTTCCGGTTGTGTCTTTCGGCATTAACTGATTAAGAGAGTGCTTCTTGGGCTCCAAAATGAACGGAATAAAAGTCAAATCATTTCACGTCGCACCCACCTACCTTCTTGAAAGAGATCCTTAATACTTAAAGAGTCATGAGTTTCATTCAACATGATCAGAGTAAACAAAAGTACGCAAGTACATGATTGTATACGTGCATGCACAGATGCGTCCAATACAAATGTTCAAACTAACAATAATTAGAGCAGTTCGTTACCAGATAACATAGCCCTATAAAAAGACTTTGTGTGGCTCAGCTCTTTGCCATCAATACATTTAGGACCTCATTTTCGTTGTTGCCGTGTACGATGAGCTCTCGTCTGATGTCCTCCGACTTGAAACCAAGCTCTTCGAACCGTTGCCAGAGGAGAAGGAAGTCCAGTGCCTGTGTAGAAAAGACAAGAGGAGTTTTTTGAAGATTAGGATAAGACCAGTGGCATAGTGAGGGAGTAGGGGGGTGGGAGGGGTGTAAATTAAGATTGTATTAAGATTCTACATATTATAGCACTAACCCTAGTTATGTATAAGTACTACAGTGACGTCCTGGATATGAGGGTCCATTTCAGGGGCAAAAAAATTTCAGAGCTCCGTAATTCAAATCTTATCTGTATGAAGTTACTAACTAGGTTAACTAGGATTCAATTTTGAGGAGGCATTTTGATATGATGTAATTTCCGCCCTTTGAAAACCCCTGGAGTTATAGATTCCAAGGAGCTTCTAGGAACAGTATCTTCAGTCCTAGAGAAGTAGATCTTAGAACACGATATCTTATGATGTCTAAAAAAAAATGTGACAGCTAAAAATGTGACAGCTATTTTTTTCACAAAGCAAACATAACAATTTCTGCACTCTGAAAAAAAGTTTGCAACGTCTAATTCATGTATCTAGTGCAAAACCTCTTATCCACTTCACTTGTGGCTTACAAAAATGGACAGGCTGGGCCACTATTGTTTTACAACCGTATTCTCAATGGGAGGTAAGTTTGAGTGTTCCAAGATTCCAGCGTACCGTAGCAGATTATCAGCCGAGGCTTACGGCCGAGGTTTTGGGATTTACGGTAAACGTATACTCAAAATTTTCTCGAAAGAGAACAAGTCCCCTTGCTTGTTATGAGAACCCTTTTTTGTCTTTTTTTTGTCAGGTCAGGGCTTCAATTGTGACAACGATATTCTCAAAGGAAAGTGATTACTTCAGAAGCTCCAAAATGTTCAGGAAAAATAATACTGGTCAGAGGCACGGACATTTTTTTTGAAAAGCGCGGAAGTGGTTAGCCAGATAATTGAGACTTCATAAACAATGTTTGGAATAAACAGTGCCATTAGGGGCCATTCAGCATAGTCAATGTTAAAAACTTTTTCTTTCTTTTTTTCTTTTGACCCACCCACCCACCCCAAATTTCAATTTTCAAATATTGAACGGCTTCATAATATAATCTGTACACTGAAGAACAAAGTAGTGCCTCAATCAGTAGTTTTCAATGTTTTTTTCTGGGTTAAACAAACAACTTTGTAATTTATCAGGAATTAAATTGACGATCTTGGCCAGCTGAATACTTTTTTCTTCTTCTTTTTTAATTGTTAATTTATACACTTTTTAAATTATTTCTAATTATAAAAACTGAATTTAGATTTTCAGTTATTTCTTGTGACCCACCCACCCACAATTTCAAAGGAAAAACAAAATCACAATTGTTTAACAATGACTATTCTGAATGGCCTCTTACTGACTACACAGATTACCTCGAAAGACGACACCACGCAAAAACAAAAGGAAACTTCCTTGTTTAAGTTTGCTAAACTGTGCATGCATTCGACATATAGAGTCAAAAGAAACTGAAAGCAACGATGACAAACTGGACAACTCATGATTGCCAATGCAGAAAGATGCTCAGAAAGAAATGACAACACAGTGGAAACACTGTACCTTGTCTCGGTTGTTGTTCTGTAAGCTGAGCGCAATTTCCACTTTGTCTTCGGGAAAACCTTGACTGCATAGATGATCCACTGAACACAGCCATTCTACAACCTGAAGAAACAATCACAGACATTTCTAAGATTACAGCCCTCTTCAAAACAATGGCTTAAGTTCCATACCCAAAGTGCAAGTATTGAACGAGCCTAAACCCAAATCAGAACCTAAACCGGAGCCGAAATCGGAGCCCAAACCAGAGTCTAGGCCGATGCTTCAAAAAGGGCTCCTTAACACCTTATTTAAAATCCCAAAAATGAGCCAGGGTTCATAACCCTACCTCCCTAGAGTGATTGATTAGGATCTTTCCTCATTCTAACAAGACCAAACACTGTGTGATAACTCAACATCCAAACTGTTGGGACTTTGGTGGTATGCCTGATCCCATGTTAAAAAGCATTTGATCAGTTGACCACTGCAGTCCCCAGTCCAACAGAATCAAACATACCAGTTGGATTTTAATGAGTTGGGGTTGGCTAGGGTTATTAGAAAAATCCCCTCAGCTTACAAGTCTGTCGTCATGTCCGAGCTGCTGAACCGCCCTCGCTGTCCGAGATCGCGGGAATCCCATTGCTGCAATCGTGGCTACAAAGGATTGATCCTCTGCACTGAGGCTGTCGAAGAAAGGATCTGTGAGAGGTGGTTGGCCAAAGTCCAAAGAGTTAACACGCGACTGATGTGGGGACGGCGGGAGCGGGGTGTACCTGTTAAGATTCTGTGAAGGAATAAACAAAACAAAGCCAAATTTACCCAAATGCATTGAGGCTAGTGTCGCCCAATTAAATACCCGGGACGGTTTATCCATTCTGATTGGTCGAGAGGAGATCACGTGGCCATGTTCCAACGTGCGATATAAACACAGTAAGAAGTGATTAAACATGACCTGACCTTATTGAGTCAAAAGAGGCGCTATCACATGATTGCATGCAGCACGCATTTTTCTATTTTCTTAGAAAATCAATGTTTCCTTTTGCCAAACAAGTATTTTGGAAACCCTTCTTGATCAATAAACACCATTTGCTCAAAGCTCCAGAATATGCAAAATCAATTTTATGAAATACTTACAAATTGCACTAACGATCGAATATTAACGAACGCCGAAGGCTCAAGACGGGGAACTCATGTTGAAATGTGAAATGTGAACTGGACGCCATTTCAACAAGCATGCGTACTTCACATTCCAGCAGAAGATAGAGCTCCAGTTTCCCATCTTGCGCTTTTGGCGCCTTATTATCTTTGCTAACCATTTGATAGCCCTATACCAACGATACATTTATGTGTCATGCTTTAGCTTCACAATAGTTTATGGATTTTGTTTCATTATTTTAGAGTACTTTTCATCCACTAGATATATGTACATAATGATTTCTCTTCTGGCAGAGGTACATGTACATGTGCATATCACAGGCCTGGAATTAAACGAAGGCCACTGAGGCCATAGCCTCCATTGCCTTGGTCTTGGCCTTGGTGCCCCTTCATTAGTTTCCCATAGACCTTTAGATTTTCCACTGGAAGTGCCTTCCACTGGAAGTGCCCTTTGCAAAATGAAAATGGCCTTCTCAAAGATGAAACTCCAGACCTTACATGACAAACATAAATGTTTAATACTTGGGGATTGTTACCACTAGGTACAGTACATGTGCCGAGAAGTGAAAGTACAGTAGGAAGCATGTACAAGGAAATGTTATTACAGTTTTCGTGTTTTTTTTTTAACTATTTGTTATGGAGAACAATAAATAGAAGAGTCCTAACCCATCCTTTGTGACTCAGGCATAATATTTGGAATGTGGAAAATTTGTTGAACGTTTTGATGAGAACAAGGGCTGGCCTATACATGGTTTAGGTTTTAATAGGCTTTTCAATTAATTATATCAATTTCACTGAGTTTTCTTATCTAGGGGCAACAAAATCAAGATCAGATTTAAGGACGAATATCATGCCCGGTGAGTATAGGGCACATTTACTGGAATATTTATTTGAAACGTAAAGGGGTGAATGATGAACTGGTGTATCGCTAAAATAATTCCACCAGAAGAAAATGTTGTCAGCGGTTTTGTATATTTTCTGATGACTCTTCACCACAAATCTACACTTGAATACTTCTGATACTGTGTTCCACAGGCCCCAGGCACGAGTATTTCATACATGCCATAGGCCCTAGTAATCCATAGGGCCCTAAACACCAGTGTTCCATAGGCACCTAGGCGCCAGTGTTCAATAGGGCCCAAGGCACCAGTGTTTAATAGGGCCCTAGGCAACAGTGTTCAATAGGGCCCTAGGCACCAGTATTCCGTACATGCCATAGGCTCTAGTAACCCATAGGGCCCTAAACACCAGTATTCCATTGGACCCTAGGCACGAGTATTCAATAGGACCATAGGCACCAGTATTTCGTACATGCCATAGGCTCTAGTAACCACTAGGGCCCTAAACACCAGTGTTACATTGGACGCTAGGTACGAGTACTCCATAGGACCCTAGGTGCCAGTATTCCATAGGACCCTAGGCACCAGTTTTCCATAGGACCCTAGGCACCAGTGTTCCATAGGACCCTAGGTGTGAGTATTTCAGAGCCCTAGGCACCAGTATTCCATAGGCCCTAAGCACCAGTGTTCCATAGGACCCTAGGCACCAGTGTTCCATAGGACCCTAGGCACCAGTGTTCCATAGGACCCTAGGCACCAGTGTTCCATAGGACCCTAGGCACCAGTGTTCCATACCTGTTCTTCACTTTCATTCTTTTTAATGCGTTTTGGGGGCACAGGGCATCACAGATGCAACCCACCCTCAACCAATCAAATGGCAAAATCCATCCATGATACATGTCAAAATTCAAAATATAAATGTAAGTGTAAGAGATGGTTCTTATGGCGAATGCAAATTAAGACTACATGTACATGTAGTTGAACAAATGAAATTAATTAACACTTCAAATGATATTGTTTGAATCAAGATGATCAGTGGTACACTGTGCACAGTATGACACACACACACAGAAACTATATATACAGGGAACACTGAAATTCTGGACAAGTGAAAAGTTTGTTATGATTTTTTTTTCCCAGAGACTACAAGTACATGTAGCAGCAGCACGCAACTTAATCTTTGGCAAACAAAGGACCCGCAGCAAATGCCCCAAAATACATGCATCTTCTCATTTCAGGTTGGAAAAGATGGCAAATAACACTCCACACGAATGACGTCACTTTTGTTCAAAATAACTGCATGTCAGACAAACATTCCACCACTACTGTAGCTCTCACGCAATCACTGAATCAGCGCGCCAGACAGCAGTAGTACAGTCAGCAACATAAAGCTTGGACATGAAACCATGTGTACGTTTGTGTGAATTTTAACATGTCCTCTGAGATCCAGGTACTGAGCTTCTATTTTCAGCATTAGTGCGGAGTGCTATTAAGAATTGTCCATGTTTCCCGTTGCAATATGAATTTTTTTTAAAGGGGTCTGCACTATGTTTTTCTTTGAGAAACAAAATATAAGAGAATTAGCCATGTTTTTTGCACATGCAGAGGGAACAGTTTAGCATGTATGCATCTAGACCTGATACTTCACATGAGGCTGTGAGGCAATCCTGTTATTAAGTCACTGCGTTATCTGCTGCACGCCCAACATTTTCCATATTTCCAGCTCCACAGTTTGGGAAACACGCAACTTTAGCAAAAACCACCAATTTCATATGTCCATTGCATTTCTTATGACAGAAACTGTAAAACTTGAGAGGACCTTAGCAAAACGTATGTAAAAGCCAAGTCCGATGATTAAATTCGCATAAATCATATCAGAAGCACTAGGGTAATCGGGTAATCACTTATGAACAGGATTGCCTCTATGCCCCTGGTCAAAAACAAAACAAAACTGCCTCAGGTCAGTGCATCGTCTCTAAAGGGTACAGTACAAGGATGCCTTGATGCCATGCAGGGAGGGGTTGGGGGATGGAGGGGTGGGGGTGATATGATGTAACGTGTCTAACCTCTAAGTCAAGATCTGGGAAGGATGAACAGCTGACTGCCTCTAAAGACACACACTAAGAAGGGAAAGCAATATCAAAGCATTAAAAGTGACAACACTGCAACAACGTGTATGACAGCACTGCAAAAATGGGAAAAAAAAACCAAAAAACTCAACGACGTCAGTAAATTAGGCCGTGTCCGATTTATAGCAGCTAGGGCTATGGCTAGACTTATGCGTCACCTTGCATTAAAGTACATAGGACGTCCTTAGCAACAGTCCTAGCCGTAGCTGTAGCTGCTAATTCGGATTTGGCTTTACACAAGCACGCATTATTGAAAGCTGGCAATTCATGAGAGGAAAGGGTGTCTGGCGTAAATTTTTAAAGAAAAATCTGTGTACTTTTCACAATGCTAGCAAACATTATTTTGCTCAAAGGTTTGAAAGCTTGGACATGACTAACTTTATGCCAGAGGGTTCTGAAAGATGAGGAGGAAAGGTTCTTATTCAAAACAGCTTGGGGGAGGGGGTTGGGTTAATAAGTTCACTCTGTTTGCTGTGATGTACAATGTTAAATCCTCAGAGCAGGTGTTACAGTGCATGGCTCTGTCTTACCTGTGGATAGCTAGGTGGGGGTTCAACAGGACTGGCTACTGGAGGCGTTCTGCTTGGAGTAAAGTCCGGAGCATAATAATTCGGAGGCGGCGATCTCCCGCGTTGAGGCTGGGAAGAGTTCGTTGCAGCCGGACCTCTTGATATCAAACTGTTATTGCTCTCCTGAGGCGGCAAATCGCTGTCACTCCGAGTCGCGTGGATCGGGGGTAGGGGACTCCGTCCAAAGGGATCTGGGTTTACTCTTGGTGTACTTGAGGAGCTAGGGAGTACTTGTTGCCCGTTAGGCACTTGAGTATTGGGTCCTGTTGCAAGGTCCTTAGGTTTTGGGACTGGCTTTGGCTTATCTGGTTTGTATGAAACTTGTTTACTTGACATTTGAACAATAACCGATGCATTCTCTGTCACTTCTGATGACGCAGGCTCAGTTTCCATCGAAAGATCAGGAGAATGAAGTGGCTGTTCTGTCCTTACTCCTCCGGGCTGAACTGGGACGTTGGTATTGGCTAGCACGCTTTTCAATTCCTCCATATCGTTCAGCGTTTCAAGTTCCGTTGACTCAAATGGGTCGGACGCATTGTTTTCAAAATCGGCCAGGTCATACATACGCTTGCGGTTTACCGGTGCGACGGGGAGCCGACTGCTGCTAGTCGCCAAAAGTTCGGGTGTTAGTATACCACCGCTCCCGAGGCTGGGAATGGGTGGGATGGAGTTGGTTGGGGGTTCAGGCGGGGACCCTTTGGCCTCGGTCGGTTGCAGGATGCCATTTGGGAGCTGCGCTGGACTTGTTGCCGCTGCCTTCTGCTCTTCAAGGGCCTGTCTCCGGCTGGCCTCCTTGGCTTCATCAGAGGCTTTCTTTGCATTCAACCATTGGAGGAATGTGCTCTCCGTCTCAAGCGAGTACTGAGAATTCAGAGGAAACAGAGGAGATCATTTTAAACTCCTGAGACTGTTGTGTATAGAACCCTTGCATAATGAGCAGGGCTGCTGGTACGCTGAGGTCACACACAACTGAACAGCCTCCTTTTGTTTAGGAATTTGACGTCCTATGCAAGGGATCTATTGAATACAGCGGGGTTCCCTGCTGGGCACACTAGTCTTTCTGCAACATTGGTTGTCGGCAAACTTGCTACCATACATCCCCCAAAAAGAAATACCAATCAACAAATTGGCTTCTGTACACAATGTCCAAAAACACTGCCCTTGCTATATACCCCCCCCCCCCCCCGAGACAAAAAAAAAAAAAGAACTTTGAATCTTAAAACTGAGGTGTTAAGATATATATTTACCTGTGTTGCATTAAGAGCTGAAGATGGATTGGGCTCCTTGTAACCAAGGGGCAATGAAACTTTCTCTGGTGGTCGGAAGCGCTCACCGAGACGAACCTGAATTCCTTGCAGACTTGTCACTAAAAGCATAATTTATAAATAGTAGTTTCACATTCAGCACATCAATCAGAGCGCAGCCCAGACCCTTGCTCTGTTGCATGCAAAACATCAGTGTTTGGACGCGACTCAAGTTTTGGTGGCTGAGTGGTTAGAATGTTGGTTTGATTCCCAGACTGGTCAAACATGGCACTTGTGCCCTTGAGCAAGACTCTTACTCATAATTTGCTTCTTTTTACCCAGGAGTATAAATGGGGACCTGGGAGGGCTGAGGTGGTATTGTGTTTGATTAATCCCAGAGCGCCTAACAGGCTGCCAAGGTAATATACCCCAAAGGGAGTTGAGAACGGTCCAGAAATGTTTGAAAAAAGATTGCCTGACGACCTGGTATAATAACTTTCTAGTGCCTTGAGCACCTCAAGTTAGATACATGGAATTTACAAGACTCCATTATTATTTTTCTTCCTGATTTGCACTTCCCACTAAATAAAGTTGTGAAGACTTATCATTTCATATTTGAACATATTCTATATATGAAACATCTGCAAGGGTTCAATTCACTGTGCTCCTTAAAATGACAACCTCAATCCCAATCTAGAAATATGCAACATGTCTATTAACTACATGTGTACAGTTAAAGCAAAGAATTCTCTTTAACCCCTTATACTCTCATTCTAACGAAATTCAACACAAATTCAAAATCCAACTGTTTGACTCTGATTACGGTGGTAATGCATGATCCCAAGTACAGCATAATCAGTTTACTAAAGTGCAGTCCTCAGTTCCACAGAATTAAAAATTACATGAAGTTGGATTTCGCAGCGTTGGTGGTAGCTCGTATGCACATCATTCCTTGCTAAATTGGTCTGGGAAAAAGAAAAAGGTCTAGAATCGGGGGGGGGGGGGGGGGGGGGGTGGGGTTTCATGATAACCCACAGAAATTTTCTTTACAAGGCATGTTTTCCAGAACCTGTTTTGTCTCTTTGTATGGGTGAAACCAAGCGTATTGCAGCAGGTGTCTGCCTCAACACGCTACACACTAGACGGTCAGGGTGGATATAAATGTCAGCCATCCGGCTTTCAGCAAAAATTGTTTAAAGGAAAATCCAAAGTTGTTCCGGGCGTTAAAAAGCGTCCGCCTCAAGTCTGTCTACTTGCAGAAAAAGACTTTATCCAACATAAAGTGGTTACGTACTTCTATAAAATTGGGCCAGGTTTCGATCTTCATGCTACAAGGCAAACCTTAACCTACCTGAGAGCGACCTTCCTAAGGAGGTCTGGTAATGATATGCCATGACTCCCTACAGCAGCTGGTCCTTTCAAATGGTCTAGCAAGCAACCCCTCGTAGCTAATATAGATGCACTTTGGCTGAATGCATTCAATTGCTAAGAAAACCCTCCTGCTAATTTGATACTGAGAAAATGCATTATGTTCCACCAGCTGATGACGTCATCTTTTTCTGCTGAAAAATAATTTTCAAAAAGAAAAAAAGTCAAGAAATGTCACCAAATATAGCATAACCTGAAACAAGCATAGAACTTTATATATTATGCTAATGAGGGCGCATCTATAATGGTCTACAAACCTATGATGTAAAAGATTGAAATTTTGTACCGCTTTTGTGCGGCTATTTGCATGTAAGCTAGTTTGTTCTTTTCTATGTGTCATCCAATCAAATATGCCACGAATGTGACACACAATAATATGCGTACAAGACTGTGGGCGTAACCCAGTCTGTTCATCTGTGCCAAGACATGGCAATTTTTTAATAAATTAATTCTTTCTCCATCATTTGAAGCGGTGTTTGCTCAACCATGAGAAGCATCCCTAGTCAAAAAATGAATTTGTCAAGTAAAAAGCATGACATTCAATCATTTTTATAGCTTTAATAGTATCCGCGTTGCATAATATAGTAAGTAGAACACTAAAATAACACACAATAAATCTGCTGAATCCCAAACAAATTATTGCAAATAACACAAATTAGAAGTGACTTATAAGGCATGCACGCCTTATTCAACAATTTTTAATGTTTAAATAAATAAAGTTTTAAAAAGATATTTAAGGAAATAATTTGTCTATTTCCTCATCAACGGCCGACGGGGCTGTGATGCGAACATTTAAATGATTGCTTTATGTATCCACTCCACCCCAGCTTGGCCGGTCGGGGACGTCGTAAATTGATTGTCATTATTGGGATCAATCCAAAATGGCCGCGATCAGTAAACATCGAGCGAAGTAAATTCGAGGAAATAGAAAAAAAAATCTGTAAACATCTTTTAAAAACTTTATTTATTTAAACATCCAAAACACCCAGGTCAAGCTAAGAGGTAAGTGAACACATTGAGCTGGTTTAAACCGCCGACCCGTCCGTAGGGATCGCACCTTGAATTTTTTATGAGTAAGCTTAAAAGAACAAATGGGGTCAGACGTGTGGCCAAGGATTCCGCATCTTAAACACCTCATTCAAAATTTTTGAGTGCTTTAATAGATAAAGTTTTAAATAGATATTTAATTTAATAAAGAAATAATTTGTCTATTTCCATGTCACCGGCCTTACTCAACTGGGCTGTGGACGGAGCAAGGGTGAAATTCTTCATTAGTTGACATGGTTGAAATTCTGGTAAAACTTCCGTATCCGACTGCCACTTTTCCATTTATATATTAATAAATTATTTTTAGAAAAAAAATTAGCATATTATTATTAGTATCTTATTTTAATATTATTATTGAATATTATTATTATAAACTCATCATAATTCATAGTCTATACCGCTTTTTGGTAGCAATTGAATAGAGTGAAAAATTGAGTGAAATTACGCAATTTTTCCCACTAAATTTACACTGTCTACACAAACAGTTATCGTCATCACAATCATGGGATTCTTGCTAACAGAAAAAAAACACTCTACCTACACAGTCACCCAAGGGCATGACAGTACACATACATACATCATTGACTTGAGTGAAAGTCCGGGTGTGTGTGATACGGCCGGGAGAGATAACGAAGAATACCGAAGAAAACGCACGGCCGGTCAGACGGGCAATATTTGTTTAACTTCAATTGGTAAACCAATCATGAAAAGCATTTTTGTACATTTATCATAATAACACAATCAGGGAGAAATAATTTTTCAAACTCTACCCATCTTACCTCATTGCATTATACCTGATGAAACAACAGAAACGTCATGTCACTCCATCACAATTCTGTACCTTTACCGACAGCCATTTTCGTCCAACGACTGTACCTATTTTTAGACAGTGATGGCATCACCGCTGGTACTCGGCTCAGCGAAAAACCATTGATTACCATTTACGTCTAGTTCCCTGTATCATGCAAACGCTTACGGTTATGTCACGAAGGTATGGCCGTGTCCGAATTAGCGGCTGCGGCTTGATTAGACGCTCCTTAGCAACACTCTTAGTAACAGCCGCAGCCGTGGCCACAACTGCAAATTCGGAAATGCTTTTCATAAAATATAACTAGGCCCTTTTCAAAACCACGGCCGGCTTTGGTAACTTTTAAAAATGTATTTTCGATACGGTAATTCAATCCATGAGGATGGTTTTCAAGCCAAGCCAAGCCAAAGCCAAAGCCTACAGCTTCCACTCCGAAAATGGCCATTTTAAAAATAATGTCAGAATCATTTTTCCTGTTATGTTTTGCAGCCGGCTTTGAGACGAGTATATATCTGCTCCGTACACTATCCGAAACCGATTTACCCATCTCAAACTTTAAGCCAGTAGGGCC
Organism: Pisaster brevispinus; assembly: GCA_023634235.1. Lineage (NCBI taxonomy): Eukaryota > Metazoa > Echinodermata > Asteroidea > Forcipulatida > Asteriidae > Pisaster > Pisaster brevispinus. Next base: position 5,754,530 of record JAMKCF010000011.1, read on the forward strand.
CTTAGTTTAATAGGCCTACAGCTGTTGCAACCAGACTTCTCGACAAGACACCATAATGGTGCTACTTACTTTTTCTCACTCAGCAATTCAGTCTCAGCATGGAAAAGTTTCCATAACCAGCCGCCACTTTGTCACCCATTGTTACCAAAATATCTCATTTGAGTATTATATTTCATGATGAATGAAAAAAATGTGGTCGGGTGCAGACATTCTTTAATCAGTTTTTCATTTTTTCTCCAGATGTACAGCCATTTATGTCACTTATTTGACGATTTCAAAATGGAGACCCAGGTTCCATGGATGCCACAAATACTTGTTTTGGGTTTTTATTTTCCATTTCCCAGAAATACAAGGTTGATCGTCAAATCATCCAGCATCTGAAATATTTGCCTACGTACAGAAACTTATTTTTTTTCTGACACAGTTTTGAAATGCGATAATACTGACATATATTTTGCTGCCTCATTTTTCTTTGCAAGCACAAAAACAAAACCCATGTAAAGCTTCAACTGTTTAACTGAAACTGTAAAATTTTACATAAATCATTTGTCTTGTAAACGCCAATAATAAATGAGCCTGCACAATGAACTATTTACAACACAATTTTATTGTATTTCTCTTTGTCCGTTATCAGCGTCTTCTCACTATACCAAACCATTCAAATACTGTTTACAGACGGGTTAAAATAATACTAGAAAGTTGATGTATACCTAAAACAGAGACTAGTCATAATATACACAAACGAGAAAGAAAAACCTAACATTTAACATACAAAGATCAAAATGGAATCCCAGAAGAGCTTATTGGTTAACCTGCAGTCACCTCATTTTAAATGTAGTTTATTTTCAATAATCCGTACTCAAAGCAATGAATAATTACAAAAAGGTGAATCTGAATCTCACAAGGGTGCCAGACTAATTTATCTTCCAGCCTCCTTTTGGTGATTAAATAAGCACTGCGCTGCAAAATGATAAAAGTATAGAAGATTTAAATACATCAAACCTTACCATTATCTTCTTGTTTGTTTAATTGCTGTGCGTTTGCTTGGGGTTTTTTTTTCAAATTCAATGCAACTGCAATGTGGCTAGAGGAAAAGTTCATGTCTGCTACTTCCCCCTTTTTTTAAACTGAATATATTAACACTGATATTTCAGCATATAGACCCAATGTATAGGAAATTTGATGGTATGAGAAATGTCAGTACCAGTGTGAACACACTTGTCAGCACGGCCACATTACAGTCGGACTCTCCACTGTACTCATAGTTTCTTTGCACCCTTAAATGGGCTGTGTCGTCATGATCAAAGCAGCCTGTGGCTGTACATGGACGGAGGGCATGAGTGTGCAGTAACTGGGTGAGAGTTTATAATTCCATGTAGAACACCTGCCTTGATCATAACGATACAACAACCCCTTTAATTAAACTATCGTTGGCCTGCCATTTCTGATAAACAACTTCTTCTTTTTTTCCCCATTTTATACAAGGACTATTTGCATCAATTGATTGAAAGGAAATGAATTTCCCAATGTGAGTCTAGGAGATTCAGTCTTCCAATATCACATAAAAGGGTTTTTCCAATTATGGCTTCCTCCTGCAGAACGGTTGGAAGCCAACTTGAGTAACAACATAACTATTGCCCATGAATCGGTAGGTGTTATGTATGAAGCCATCTTTATCAAAAAATCTGCACATAAAAACATATGCATGAGAAAGAGGCAGAAACCAGTCTTGATTTCACAACACGAATCCAAATGGAGTCACCTCCTTTGCATGTCACCTGACCCCAACGTGACGAATCTAAACACTTATCACACACCACAAATTCAACAGATATTTAACTCACAACAAATATACATCCAATCTTAATGATTGTCACATCCTCCAGAACAGACAAGTCTGAGCTCGAACCTCTATCCGCCCAAGTCCAGGGAAACGTGAGAATGGTTCCTCCCAAAGTGTTAGATAGTCAAAATAGCTCAGCTCTTTTTTTATTCGCAAACAGTACTACTTTTGGCTGTTCAGCCAACCAATCCTAAATCATCAAAATCCACCACCAGAATTGGCTTTGGATTAAGATGTTCGGTACTATAAAAAAAAAACCCACTTTGCATGGAACTAGGAATCACAACTGTTGGGCGGGAATTTACTATGCTGTTGGATTTTGACACTTTCAAGAGCAACCAAATTCAAACTTCTTGAGAGCAGGTCTGATACTTCACAGAGGCAAGAGAGGCAATTGCCTCCGTTGCCCCTGGTCATTGGCCTTGGTGCCCCTTGAAATGTTCCAATGGCAATCGAATTTCTTGGTGCCCTTGCCATTTCCAAAATGAACCACCAGGCCAGTGAGAGAAATGGCACATTGTGTCCCCTACCCTTCCCTCCTCCTGTTTTCCTTTTCCTTTCCTCACTATTGCCTTTTGAAGGAGAGATATGAAAAATTAATATTCTACATTCCCCAGTTGCTTTAATTAAACTTATGCGTATAAGGAAAATTATCTATACGTGTACACAGTCCACTTTTTCAAAGGGGTCTCCACGACCACGTGGAGATGAAAAATGAGCAGTTAATTGAACAGTTTAATGAGTTCATTAAACAATGAATCCTTCGTTCTTAAACATCCATGCCAGCATCTCCCCCTTCTCTTCAAATTGTATGTAAAATAAAGTAATATTTTTTGTGCGAGAAGGCAAAACAGTTAATGTCAAATACTCCGAACAGCTTAAAAAAACAGTTCTACATTTTCAAAGCCTTAAAAAAAACAATTGACAGAAGGGTTGTTTAATTTAGACAGACTGTTCTATAAAGGACGGGAATAAATTCTAGATTACGGTGCTCTGCATCCAAATACGATACCTTGCCAACAGTCTGTTATTTTACAATTTAAACAATTATAACTAAATTAAGCGCAGATCTATGTATACAGATACATATAGGGGCAGATGCTCTTCATTAAAATCAAGTAGACATAAATAAACACCCAGGGGTGTAAAAGCCAAGGGGGTGAGGGGGCGGGGTGAAGCCCTCAAAAATATTTTTTTCACCACTTTCTAAAACTCCACTTTAAATTTGAGGGAGTACTATTTTTTGCACTCCTCTGACAGGGTTAAGAAGTGTGGAGGAGAGCGATGCCAGTTGGCAAGTTGGCTTCCAAACACCCCCAAAGGAAATGCAAGTCGACAAACTGGCTTCCAAACACCCCCAAAGGAAATGCAAGTCGACAAACTGGCTTCCAAACACCCCCAAAAGAAATGCAAGTCAACAAACTGGCTTCCAAACACCCCCAAAAGAAATGCTAGTCGACAAACTGGCTTCCAAACACCCCCAAAGGAAATGCCAGTCGACAAACTGGCTTCCAAACACCCCCAAAGGAAATGCCAGTCGACAAACTGGCTTCCAAAAACCCCCAAAGGAAATGCCAGTCGACAAACTGGCTTCCACACCCCCAAAGGAAATGCCAGTCGACAAACTGGCTTCGAAAACACCCCCAAAGGAAATGCAAGTCGACAAACTGGCTTCCAAAAAAACCCAAAGGAAATGCCAGTCGACAAACTGGCTTCCAAACACCCCCAAAGGAAATGCCAGTCGGTAGCCTGGCTTCCAAACGCCCCAAAGAGAAACTGTCAGCAAAAACTAGTTTCCATACACCCTCCAGATAAAAATGCCTTTGCTACACCCTGGTACGAACCACAAACCCATTATTTTACCAAGGAGGGTGACTTTTCACTCTCATACAACTTTTTAAAAACCCAAAAAGGAATACAAGAGTACCCTGTACTTGTTCCCTGGTGGACTGAATAAAGCAAAATCAACATGCACTGCAGGGCTCGAATTTGACACTGGACCGCAGGCCTGAGGCCAGTGATTTTAGTGTCGGGCCAGTAAACTTATGACCGTACAAGTCCGGCGGTCTTGTGTTTTTGAATAATAACACGTCACCATATTTTAAAATTAAACTGATCAATTGAGTATTGAAGTATTACCCGCAAGAAAAACTTGATAAATCTTCTCTTAGTGCTTGGTACAAAAACAGCTCAAATGTGAAACTGTGTAGAGTGTTCTTCTCATTTTGATTCCGGTCTTGTAACAATTTGTCTGGTCCAGTAAAAGTTTTGAGCTACAAGCCCTGCAGTCTTGTGGATTTTTCCCCCAAATTCGAGCCCTGCACTGCAAAGGGGGTTGCACTTGGCATGCCATCATATTCACAGTCCAACAGGACACAAATATAACATGGTTTACTTCGGGTGGACAGTCGATACTAGCTCCCCCAAGGTATCGGAAGTTGACAAACTTGTTCCCGAGGCGAAGCTGACTTCCAATACCGAAGCGAGCTGTTATCGCCTGTTATTATTTATTCTCCTATCACGACTTCATCAGAGACAACGTTGGAAGTAAGACTACTACAAATGTTATTACTTTTTTTCTGATATAATCTTTGTAACACAAAATTCTGAAAAAATTGTAACAGCCCTTCTTTAACAAAAGTCTATATAATAATGTTATGGGTGCTTTGTAAAGTCTGATGTGAAAAAGATGAACAGACAAAACAGTAATAAATCTGTGCCTTTTCTTTTTTAGATCATATTTTGTTTCTTGAAATAGACATACCTTTCATCGGAATGAAATGGCCACTTCTGTTTTTATGTCTGAAAAAAAAACCAACCGGACCAACCTCATAGAACTAGGTTTGCATGTTTGTGCATCTGCATCAGTTTTAAGAGTAATGAAATTGCCTTAATCAAGCCTCCTGTGACGCACAACGCCAACCTCCGGCAATTCTCAGGTATCTAAAAAATTGCATTTAAAGTGAAGGCAAATGAAACATCAGCCTCAACATCAATGTGATGTGATGTGATGTCTTAAATATTCTTCATGTTGAGAAATACTTACCTTCATAGACCCTACTTAGGTTTTTTCTTGTGCTGAGTAAATAAACCTAGCTTTGAGTTTTGGCAGGAAGTGCCTGGTTTTAGCATAGAGTGTGACACAATGGGATTGGTAAATACCAATTCTCGCCAAAGTACGAGTCCAGCCCAAATTGCAAGTTGAGATTATCTCTCCACAGACTCCAAAAACTACTTTCATTCAATACTTGGCTTCGGTCTAAAAAAAAAAAAACAGTCATCCTAATATTACAATTAAAGGTATGATTTAGTTTATGGAAAAGTAAAATTATTCATATCCAGTAGATTTGAACAAATACAACCTGGGACCAACCTTTGAAAATTTCTACAAAGAAGGGAGGTCACAAGTTTATAAAAAAGCGAATCAAGGATTTGTTTCATGCCATTTGCGTACTTTGTGCACTTGGACAAAGGAAATTAGAAGCAATTGTTGGGAGAGATTTTCCTTACAAATGGCAGTATTTCAGATGCGACTATTTCGCAGGACAAGTTTTTTTTTAAAGTTTTCAAATTGAAAGTTGTTTCAAACACTAGCATTCGTGTCGCATACTTTGAATGATACAGCCTTGATTGGTTAGAACTACTCCGAGAATGGAGGAAACATGGGGATATCGTTGAATTCCTCCACCTGGGTGCCGTAAGCCTGCGCCGTCTGCTGCCCTTCCAGCATGCGGTAGATATCATGGAACTCCTCCTGCGGCGGTTGGGTCTCGGGTTGGCCGCTGCCGGCTACTGCGGACTGCTGCCACTGCTGCCACATGGCTGGGTCTCTACGGCCGACGGCTTGCTGGTGCTGGGGATCTGGGCGGCCACTGAATGCCATCTGCGTGTTCGGTGCACCTGGGGGTTTATAACGTGAGCAGATTTAAAGCCTTGGTCGATAGAAATCTTATTTCTCGCAAAGTGGCATATCTTTTGTTCTGTGTGAGATCTTCATCTCAGTATCAAATAAATGAGTTATGAAAAATTGTTTTAAAAACATACTCTACAGCAGAAACACTAAACTGCATAGCCTTTTAAGGTAGGGTCATTGTTTTGTTTTTTTGTCAACGTTATGCTGATTTATTGCAAAGTTTTTAAGAAAGATACAATAAAAGTCACATGTGAATTTTTCAGCTGAATACAGTGTCTACTTGTTGAAAAAACAGCAAAAACGTTATTTTCACAAGAAAGTCAAATCCATCCACGTTTAGCGAGGTGACAGCGGTTACCAACCAGACCCCTTACTGCAACATTCGTAAACGGACACCAACCTTCAGAAATCTGAGAAACGATTCATGCATGAGGAAACTGACTGGGTAAATTTTATATAAATTGTGTTTTATTTTATTTTTCTTCACGGTAATAATCATACCTTGAACAGTTTTTTCCTGCTGGTAGGGGTAGCCCGAGTTACGCCCACTGGACGTCTGCAACTGGGTGTACGTGGGTGCCGGGGAAGAAGTCACATTACTAGGCGCCTGACCGAAGGAGGCAGATTGGCTGGTAGTCGGCGCATTCAATCTGTCAGAGCGCTGTGCAGTCTGCAGGAATTGGAACCACCCCCAAAAAAAAGGGTTAGATACTTCATGCATTTGAGCAGTTCCTTTCAGATTAAAAATACTGCACAGAATTTGGTTTTCAATTTTTTCTTTACTTATCAGGGGCGAGAGTCACTGACAGAAAGGTCTCGAACCAGGACCAGGTATTAGGAGACATGTTGTAGTGATTGTATTTCTTCCTTTTTATAACCCTTGGAGCTTTTGGTAACAGTATCCAAAGCGCTAGAAAAAAAGATCAAAAAGCGTGATTTCTTGCGATACTAACAGCTACTTTTCTAACAAAGCAGACAAAATAAAGTCAGATAGAACTCTGAAAATGTTCATTAGTTATAAAAAATCTTAACCCCTGGTCAATGAATATAATTTACATGATACTGATATTGATTAGATTGATTTATTTCTTCCAAATAGACACGCTCTACATACAGTGTGCTTTTTTGCTGAATCAGTGAAAAGTGTATTCAAACCAAATGTTAAAAATTACAAACTACCCACATTGAGACAACATTTCATAATGTAAATCTAACGTTGAAAATTTGTTTTTTCATCTCAATACAAGAGACAAAATTATTCCGAAGCTCACCTCCACCTGTGAGGAGTACTGGGAAGCTGTCCAAGACGCTGGCGTCTGGCTGTAACTCTTATTGGGGTCTTCCATCACCCCGAGCCCCTTGGTTGCGCCCGACGACTCCTCCGGCCTCGAGTAGGACTGGGGCGCCCTCACCTGCGGATAGGATCCACTGTTGAAGCCAGCAGCATGAGACCGGGTCTGCTTATCACTTCCAGCCATGACGCCCCCTTGAGGGGGCGACATCACTCCGGCGTACACCCCGCTCTCGGTCTGAAAGCGACCGACGGGTTCCGACTTGCACTCCTGCGCGCTCTTGTCCGCCCCCTGGTGCCGGCTGTCAGCGAGGGTCTCTGTGGTGTTGCCGCGGGGGTAGGCGCCGTACGGGGTGAGGGAAGGGACAGGCTCTCCAGGCCCCTTGACTTTGGCTCCGAGGCTGGTGGACTCTAGTTCCTGACTGGCGTGGGGCTGTTGGATATTTCTGCAAAATAAACACAATATCGAGACTTTACAACTTTTTTTAACAACCAGAGCTAACAACATTGATAAACATGTAGTGCCACATCAATGTTTAAATCATTCTACTCTTGCATCAGAGATAAAGAGCAAAATCAATTCAGCAAACAGGAGCAGTTTTTTTTAATCCCAAGACCAACAGGACAAGAGGCCGATTTGCAGGGATGAGATTTGACGAAAGTGAAAATTCCTGAAAATGGCTTGCAGGCCTGGGTTCCCCCTTATTCTAAACAATGAAACTCCCGGATGTTTAAAATGCAGGAGGTTTACAGACTCTGTGCATCAGGAGAAATACAAAACTACAGGTTTGGACACATTTTTTTGTCATTGCATTTCGGCTCAAGACTGTATGTTTATCAAGCAAAATTCACACAAAAAATGGACAGTCTGCTTCTTTTTTTACCTTAGCAATTCTACATCAATGCTTCCAACAAAAAAATAAAAGTAATACACCACAAAGGAAAACTGACTGGGTAAATTTGTCATACAAATTCTGAGTTGAAGAAAAAAAAACTTGACTAAAGGACTTGAACCTGCGACCCCTGAATGGTGCTGAATGCTCTACCAACTGAGCTATCTAGCCATAATGTTGGCAGTCTCCTTATTTTGTCAATTTCTTTCTTCAGGGTGCCAATCAGAAGCCATTTCTAGATAGCTCAGTTGTTAAAGCGCCAACACCTCAATCCAGAGGTACCAGGTTGAAGTCCCTCTCTAGTCAAGTTTTCTTTCTTCAACCCCAAAATATGTTTTAAAAGAAAAGAAAAGAACAAAGGTTGTATAAAATCTAGGGCATGAAAAAAGAAAACTTCTCATAGTCTTACTTTACGGCTGAATTTGTGCAAATGATGTACTCCACTTCATCCGTGTATGGATTCTGGAAGCTGAAGCAGCTTGTTCGTAGCCACACCCACTCTCTATTCTTGGCCTGGAAGCGATACATCAACGATAGCACCTGACCTTTCAACTTGACCGCTAGTAAAAGAAGAAAAACCAAAAACAAATGTAAGACTCAAATTAACAACAAAATCTTAGGATTGCTATAACAGGGCCGAGGGTTCAATTTGACAAAGCACTAATGTTCATCTTCAGACGAGTTTTCAACATTGCCATAGCGACTTGAAATGCGACATCACACTTTGCTTAGCAACTGAGATTGATAAACAGTTAAGATCAATCTTCGCTCTTTGTGAAATCTGATGGTTCATGGAGGCCAACAGAAGCAATTGTGTTGGTCATGCTGGTAGCCCCTTTAACTTCCCCAGTAGACACTTGACTTTCCCTCCTTTCCCTGCAAGCAGGCAGGCAGTTAGTGGAAGAGCAAGTGGCAGGCAGTAAAGTCTGTATTATGACTGATCAACATGAAGAATGTACCTTGTTCGAAACTGTCTTTGAGATGTCCCTGATCTTCGGGATGGTAGTAGTCATAGCTGGACTTCCCAAGTAGCTCCTGGGGCTGGTAACCCAAAACGCCGGTCACTCTAGAAAAAAATCCAAATTAAACTCGGAATCAATTTTATTACAGAATAAATCATGACCTATGTGTGAAAAACAGTGACGTGATATTGTTACATGTGCACCATGATTAGTAAACTGTGAACAGTTGTTTTTACAGAACAGTGACTGTACACTTGTTTAATAAAAAATAACAATTCTAAAAAGGGGACTTGTTTTTTTTCCCCCTCCAACTGACCTTTGATCGACAAAGGAGAACTTCCCATCGGGGTTGTGTCTGGAGATGAACTCATTGGGTGTTCCTGCTCCGCCGATATCGGAGCAGTTGGGCGTGCTGGTGGACTGCAGGCGACCGATGGCGACAAGGCAGTAGTGGTTGGTGCCGTGGCTCTCTGAATCCGCTTCAGGCTGGTCCATGACGGTAGCAGCTGTGCAAGCAAGAGGAGAGGGGGGGACATTAAAGGAGTGGTACAACTTGGGGTATCGTGGAAAGGCTGTCACAAAAGGTATGACATGTCTTTAATTATGCTCCTGCTGAAAGATTGTTCAATTTAAATATCAGTCAAAATTATAATTTGATTTTTTTGGGGGGGACATAATTCTTTCGGTAAAAATGTATGGGAAAAATACTACTAAACATCGATTTGGTTAGGTTTTGGCAATGAAGATGAAATGTTAAAATCGAAAACATTGAAAAATGTCAAATCAGGTAATGATCTGTAGTTAGAACCTTTTGGTCGAGTGGTAGGACCGTCAAATCTTGCACCTTTTTGTGGCCTCTATTGGGTCATTTTGGCGCAAACCACTGCTATGGGCACATTGTGTCCAATCTGGTTCCTCCTGTCAGGGTGTTTGAGGGTGAAACTAGGCCTTCTGCTTCTTCTCACCCACACACTCTCCCTCTGCCAAGATGTAGAACAAGGAGCCATTCCAACCGTTTTCTTTTACGTATTGCATTTCTTTGGAACTCCCTGCCTGGTGCATAGTTCCCTCCATCCTACACGATCTAGACTGTTTTAAGAGGAATATCAATTCCTACCTTCAGCTCCCCCCCCCCCCCCCCGAGTTATTTTCATCTTAATTGTTTTCTTCTTGTAACCCCATACCAAGAGTGGCTATTAGCCTTGCTTGGGGAGAACTTGCATTCAATTTAAAAAAAATATTTAAAAGAGAAGAAAAAAGAAGAAGAGTAAAACAAATGAGCACCTGCTGGTGGGGGCCAGTTCTTAATGTACCCGGTGCAGTGCACCACGGCGTACTGTTCCCCATCCTTGGTCGACCCAATACTGTTGCGGTTGCGGGCGTGGCAGTACCGTCCCATAGTCATGGGATCAATCTGGGCGTTGCCGTACTTCATGCGGCAGATGAAGCCGCGCCTGGAGCCCATGCAGAACCTCATTGAGGCTGAAATGAAGGAAAATCGATTGTGAATTAACACAATATGGACTAATTTTGTAACATAGTGTTAAAGTTTGTGTGTTCCACTCTTAGGGTAAACTTGGGTGCATTTTGGCAACTTGCACTAGAAATATGTTCGGTTGTTCAACGGTTAGGTTTGGTTTAGTTTGGTTTGGTTCAAGAAGGTGGTTTTTACAAACTAACGAAAAGTGTTTATTACTAAGTTCTTTAATGCATAAGAATCTTAAAACTGTTTAAAATACTGTTTTTTAATTACTACATTTACTATTTATTATTAACTCTTTTTTAAACATTGTAATGCAGATCTGAACATATTCTTACCATGTCAGTTACGCAATATAAATTTTAAAAATCATTATACGTAAATTATTAATATTGCTTATAAAATTGTACAGACTGAGTTCCATCCGATGCATGAAAAAAAAAATAGAGGCCCGTAAATGTTGAGAACATAAACTGAACAAAATTATTCCGATTACCGACCCCTTTTATTTCCTTCTGTTCATGGGTCACAAGAAAATACGGATCCAGACCTTTTATTGGTAGTAGAATATATTTACACAACTAAACAATATGCATTTGTCAGTAAGACCAAAAAATTAATTTGGTTTTCATTTTACAAAAACGTTTTAATTGATTGTCAACCTGTGCAAAATTATCATAAGCCATTTTGAAATACAGTGGACGCATTACAATTGCACTATTTGGCCCGAGTGCTTGGGTGAATCTGTCTGTATACACCCAAAACCACACGGTGTAGGCTCATGGTAAAGTCATGAATGTCATCAACTTTACAGCTACAATTTTTACTGCCCCCTTCCACTAAACAAAAAAGATGAATTCTTTCTGGACTTACACTGATGGCCTTCTTTCTTGACTGTTCCAGCTGTAGGCAGAGAATACATATTATTTATTTTATTATGGATACATTGGTAACTGCTTAGAAAACCTGTTTTAAATTATATGAATATAGGAAGAGCATACATGTACATGTAACTCATGTGTTCATATGAAATTGTCCAAAGCGCAGACTTGATGGAGATGCTGTGTAACTATGCCAGAAACACCAGGGCGATAATTGTACTGGGTTCTTTTGTGTGCATAATACACAACACACAAGAGGGCTTTACGCCCCACCCGAAGGACAAAGCAACAATGGTAAAGTGTCTGAAGGAAACAAGTGTCAAGACCAGGACTCGAACCCACACTATACTGATCAGAAACACCAGGTGCACTCGATCGCTCGGCCACGACACGACACATGTAGGTAATAACTATAAAAGTTTGACGTCTGTGAGGACTCACTTTTCAGATCCAGGATCCTCCCGCTGGTTGGTGACTCCGACGTGGATAACTGCTCCCGTACCTTCTCAGCGTCATCAGGGTGTATGAGATCAAAGACCGACGCACCAACCCAGTCAGTCTATAACACAATATTTAAAATTCTTTTTAAATTCAGCTTCGAACCCAAAATATTGTTCATGACACATCATGACACATGTATCCTGCTCATCTCCCTGCTCATCTATTTGATAAGATTTAAGTAGAATAACTGAAACATTAGAGAGGTGATTTTGTCACGGCCCTAGCCAGACTCATCGTCTCTAGTTCCTAAAGTTAAGTGTTAAGTTGTCGTCATTTACACCTGCCTCTGGAGGTGATATTCATTTTTAGAGTCCAGGGTTCTCCCCGTGCACAAGCTAGCATATCAGGCAGATACACACGAATTGCAGGCTGATATGAGTGAATTGCAGGCCGAAATGCAAAAAACATTTTTACAAATTCAACTTCAGATCAAACTCACAAAAACCATAAAAATAAAACCATAAAGACCCAGATTGCATAGTAAGTTTGTTTAAACCAAACACAAACACCAAGTACAAAAAAAAACGTTTGCAGGACCTCACTTCAATTCAGCATGCCAAAAGTCCAAAATTGGGGTCCAAAATGTCCCAAAGTTAAACAAACAAATCTAGGAAGAACCCTGGAGTAAAAAACCCACGATTATTACTTACCTGTGTCTGGTTCAACACAGGAAGGATAGAATCCGATGTGTAAATAACTCGACCACTGTCACAGGATACAACGTAGAGAAAACCATCGGCTGCCTGTAAGCAACGGAGAAAAAAAACAACAGGTGTTAATAAGGTCACTATAGACCATGCGCCCTGTGACATCACATGTTTACAAAAGAGCCACAGAGCCTGGACTTCCTCCAGGCATAATTTACACACAGCTCAATGGATTTTTTTTTTTAAATCTTACATTTTGTGGAGATTGCACTGTGTGATTTTTATCGACTTTTGATATGAAGTAAGGGGGCACATTTCAAAACTTGTTCAGATGTTATTTTTATAACTCTTGTTAAAATGTAAAAAAAGTTCAATACAAACCGAATAGAATCTCAACTGCCAGAAAGGCCCTGGGCTTATACAAGGTCACTCTTCTGTATGCAAGACTACATTGGTCTATTCAGAGAGCTACTGATGCCCAGGTGCCCCCTTGTCACAGTGACTGAACTAGCCAGTTTGACTAGTAGGCGCAAATCTTCGGTCAAGTTTGCGCAAGGACCAACGGCTAGTGGTTGTTTTAATAGTGACATACGTTGGGCATGCGCACAGAAGTTGAAGTGCGAACGACTCTGGTAATGTCGGCGCGACTGGCGGCTCACAATTGAGATCAATGCGGTCCAAGTACGTTACTATTTTCTGATAACTAGTCCACTCTGCACTGTGCTATGAAAATGGCTACTGATAACCAGTGATGCAACCATGGCCAGTAGGCTGGTTTCAAACAGTCGACTAGCGTAGTCTAACTATCGTCGACTAGACAGCGTTCAGGCTAAATTAGTCCATGATAGTGTGGGCACAAACTTGGCCTTTGCTGGTACCCAGTACTTCAACTGTACACACACGGGCAATTTGTCACTTCAGCCTCCAACACTGGCATTTGTTTTATGTACACCTGATAGCAGTTGGAGCCAACTTTTCCTGTAATGTCTGTGTGGTTTACAATATAAAAAAAACACCTACTCCGCATTTACCAGCTGGATTCCAACCACTGACAGCCTTACCTCCAATATGAGATGCTTCAACTCCTGATCCGTTAGGAAAGATGGTTTGTAGGTACCGGCTGTACTTGTGTTTCCCGTACCTGAACAAAGAACAAACCAATTTTAGAAAACGGCATCGGAAGAAAAAAAAAGTAGATAAATTGTGGTTTTCCAAGATTTAATAGCAAGGCATCAGAGGTAGTAATGCAGTGTGCAAGCAATAGTTTAAATGTTTGCACCCATGTACCAATTAACGATACTAGGTCTGATGTTCAGCAGATCCGACCTGAAAAATTCGATTTAAATTTGAAATAGCCATTTTAACAGATTGGAGAAAGTTCACGAACAAATCCCCCAATGATAAGTGGTGGTTAACTAAAAACTCAAAATGAACTGTTGTCCAGATACCGACATTATCTCACGTCCATCAGCCATGTGCAAACAATTTTTCATGTTACAACATGTTTTGTGTGCATTGTCCGTGGCACATGCAACAGTTTTTATGCTTCACTGATCATACACTTTGATATAATGATAAAGCTATGGAGTGTGTGGTGCAGAGAAAGGAAAGAATTTTGAATGGTCTCGAATTGTCAATCAATAGGAGGGTTCAGCAGTTTCACTCAACAGTCCTCGTCTTACCCCGTAGCGATTTCATGTGGGACACTGCCATCCGAAGGATCGTCAATTTATCGGGCTTTCTTGCGAGGGCGCTGCATGTTGGCACCATGTCTGACAGCTCTGTGATGTAGGCAGTCATCTTGTTACGTCGACGGCGTTCAATCTCGCTATGGTTCTCCCTGCACATGGATTAAATTGATCTCCTTGATTTCTTTTTCAAAATGATGCGAAAAGTACTCGACAAACATTGCTAAAATTAAAAGACGGCCTGGGCTTCTCTCTCTCTCTCTCTCTCTCTCCTTAGACTATAGCCCCCTTGCATTGGCCGCCATCGCTGACGTAAAACACTGGAAACATGCAAGCGTGTACGCGCTGCGCACAACTCTCAGCCAATGATAGATTTTCATTGACCTAAGTGAGGGCGTTGTTTGGGCTCGTGATGCCATACGCAAGGGGGTCGGTCTATTGGTAGACTTTTGAGGACACTAGGTGGCAGTGGACTCAACAAGTAAATCCATCGTTCTCGATAATCTGTGCATGCTCAGAACTACTTATTAACTGATGTGTCTTCTATCACAGCATTCCAAAGTATACCATTATCTTTGGCGAACTCGACTTTCTGAAACATTAACAGGCAGGGCCCAATTTCATTGCTCTGCTTACTGCGGAATGCTGTGCTTGAGGTTGCCCTGTAAAGCACATAATTCCGTGGGCTCTCAGCGCGGAATCCCTTGGTAAGCAGAGCCATGACATTGGGCCCTGGGCCATGTTTCATGGAGCTGCTTAAACACGAGTAGTAGCCGAGCAAAAAACAGTTGTGCTTGCCAGAATAAGGTTACCCGCCAAAAGACAATTCCACATGTACCATTTGTGACTGGTAGTCCTGCTAGATTTTTGCTTAGCAGAAAATGTTAATACTATTTGGTTTTATTCGTACACCGATGTGTGTAAAGCACTGTAGTACTCGGTACTTCCTGACTCATGTGAAAAAAAATCCACAGGCATATTACTCGGATGGGATTTGAACCCACGACTTTTGTCATTCTAGAGCAGATGTCTTACTACTAGACCACCGAGAGGCAGTTCGAATCCTATATTTTAGATGTGGGTGCTGCGACAAAAGTTAAGCAAAATTTTACGCTTAAGCAGCTCTATGAAATTGAGCCCTGATCTTTTGGTATGCTTCTTAGGTTCCTTAGGCTTGTGATTTCAGAAGGGGGGGCGGGGGTTATCGCTTTCAAATGCCTTGGCTTCGAATGAAAGCGCCAATTTAGGAGTTGTTACGAAATAAGCCTAGATGGCAGCAGACCTACCATGACAATCCATTGGAAATAAACGCATGCTCAGCAAACATCGAAAACATAACCCAGTAAATCTACTGCCATCCCAGAATCTCAAAGTCTCTCATTACTCCGAAAGAGCGGCCTTGCCTCCACCAAAGTGAAAGTCCTCGCCGTCGATTTATCACTTATTGGTCAAAGACATCATGCTGTTTTTGTTCACTCGATTTGTATGAATATGTACACGTACGTGTGTACAAATGACTCCTTTGTTGGCCCAGTCTACTTTTGATAGAACTCTGATCGGAAACTTTAAAAAAAATAAAATTCTGCACGAGCTAATGACATGCGCTATCACAGCAAACTTTTAACTGTTTGTTGTGAAATCTTTCTGAATAGAAATGGACATGTACACCAATACCTGTCGACTGGTTTATGTAAGGACTTGTCTATGTTCTCCAATTTTTTGTACTTTGTCTTTCTCAGAGACGTCTCTATTGCTTTTGTACACAAAGCCCTAGGAGGATGTCCTCGCTCTGTCAAAACAACCGGAACCCTTTTTGTTAAAGTCTTCGGTTTCAACGGGTAGACATGCTCTGTACATGCATACAAGTGTGTACAAATTCTTGCTGTTGAGAAATCCGACATGTACATGTGCATATGTCTGCATCAGGTCTGATACTTCGTTCTTGTAAAGGGCAAATCAGATTTTCCATATTAAAAGGGCACCTAAATGAGGACAATTTTTTAAAAAATTTTCGGCGCATATCAAGGGGCACCAAGGCAATGACCAGGTGCATGGATGGAGGCGGTCGCCTCTGTGAAGTATCAGGCCTTTGAGTGCACTAAAGTTTGCCTCCTTGCACGTTACCTCATCATGAACAATGAACTCATGAATTGCATTTATACTGGCCCATGAAGTACTAGCTGTGCATGTATGAAGATAAGTGTTTAAAAGGCGCCCCAGGCAAGCAATGGAATGGAATCCCGAGAAGTCCTTCAACCCTATTAGAGACCATGCCTTCTTTGTATAAATGTCACAATATGCCCAGACATGGTTCATTTTGTAGCTTGAGTGACATATCTCATTCAGTGGATACAACTGGAACTTTATTTGGGGGGGGGGGGCAATTAACACACATTTTCGAAGTACATTATAGACCAAAAATGGCAGTTTGTTGACAAATTTGTCAATGGTTTGTTCTTTTCTCAGGTGAGTGGGACTACATTTCTATCAACAAAGCAGGCTCCAATTTCATGGCTATCTGCTTACCCCGAAATTCTGCGCTTACAGCCCATAGAGCTTATCAGGCCCCTTTCGAAATCATGGCTTTGGATTGGACTCTGGCTTAGGCTCTGTCCGCCTCTTTGAAACCCGTACCAAAAGTGCACATGTTCAAAATGCCCTCAGCTGGCGCCCAAGCTCATGAGCCTCCTTTTTTCGAAAGGGGCCAATGTGCTTTATAAGGAGCCGTAAGGGCAGAATTCCATGGTAAGCAGATCCATGACATTGGACCCTGGCTGTTTGGGGCTGCTTCATATCCATATAGGCTACATGGCTATGAAACAAGCAGCAGATTTTAAGAAACAGGTTTTCTAACACTTGACGTGGTCACAAATGCACATATGTACAACGCGTTTTACCACTCTGATGCATGTGCATTAAACGAGCTTGGTAAGTTGAAAAGAACTGCCTGTTTCCGAGAAATACTTATGCAGAGTAAATACAAAGCTATGAAATTGAACTATAAAATGGCTGTTCAGGGTTTTTCCGTAATACAGTGATTTACAGGAAGCAAAACCGTCTGACTGGGCACATTATGTAAACCACAGACTGGGAAGGCTATCCTGTAAGTTTTCCCCGTTTGACACAGTTTCAGCAAAATAACTCAATTGAAAGATTGCAATGGAACGGAACTTCCTGAGAAAAACAGATACACTTGTGTGTGTTTGTACCTCTGCCTGATAATATCGTATTCAGGAAAAATGCTTGGTTTTCAAATGGATCATTGTGTCAGGTTATCCATTCATATAAACAACATCATGTACTGTGTACATAATAATCAGGACATTGTCAAAGACGTTCATTTAGCTGGAAATTTCACATGGGGAAGTTTTGGATAATTTTCATTAGTACAAATACACACTGTATGTGTACTGTTCACTGTACATGTATTATTCATACAATACATGAACATTAACATATACTACACAGTTTATGAAAATGCATGACAGAAGAGGTTTTTGATAAACTACATAAGTACAATGTTTGGAAGTCTTGCAAACATTAATTGGTACATAATTGGTCTGAAAACTTGACTCCTTTGAATGCACCCTGGTTTCAATAAGTTGGTGGATAAAATAGTGCTACATGCAAATTTGTAGCACTGTATGTACATATAACTGTACAATCTACTACATGTATGTGTACAGTACATGCACATAACAACCTCCGTTTTACACATGTACACATACATTCGTTGACCTGGTATTAGACAACTTATCCTTTTTCTGCTCCCATTGTTTGGACATGTCTTTTTTTTTAAGCGATTTCCTCATTGGTTTTGTACCTGAAAGCCAAGCGAGGGTGTCCTTGCTCTGTCAAAAAAAACACTTTTGTTTATTAAGTCCTCAGTGTCAACCACGACACCCCCATGTACACAAGCTTTCCCAGTCCTTTGCTTTGTCAGACTGGGCCCAATTTCAAAGAGCTGCTTAACGGCCGATTTTGTGCATACTGTGCGATTTCCATTTCATGGCGCTGCTAACTGTAAGCACATGAAAAGGCATGCTAACCTTCCAGTGCTTACTGTATGAAAATGATTGACGTGACAATGCAAATCCATGGTGAACGCGCAAGATAGCTGCCTAATTTTCTTGCTAACCTGTGAAGTACGCTTATGCTTAAGCAAATTTTTCTGCTATAGTTAGCACGAAAATTTGCTTACCCTTAGGCAGCGCTATGAAATTGGGCCCAGATCTACAGTACATGTAGGAGCTTGTAAAAGCAACGAGTACAAACATCAGTTTTCAATGAACAAGTGAAATGTTTATTGACATGGCTGGGAATACCCACTGATTGGACCGCTGACCTCAATCCTGTTATTTTAGCATAGGAACCCAAACAAGCCCAAAAGTCCAGACGGTGCTTTTTAAATTTAGATTGACTAATTTATTCTTTAGATTTTCAAATACAAACTTCACCCTAAACAAATAACAACCCCCCCCAAAAAAAAAAATAAAATAAAATTAATTAAAATATATGTATCAATGAATAAAATTAAATTTAAAGAAATTAAAAAAATAGGTATGGTTTCTCAAAATATTTCATGGTCCATTATTCTTTCTGAGTTAACAGACAAGTGGGCTAGTGGAGAAAAGCTTAAAATTCAAGCTAAGATGAACATTAAAGTGGTCTACAATCACGCACGACGTTAATGCTTTTGACAGTAAAATGCTAATCGTAGCGGGTCGTCAAGTAATGGCCGAGCGGAGCAAAGGAGTAAAACGGGTACCAGTGATTTGTTGATGTGAATAAATAGCAACATGTTTGTTAATCTGGCTGCCGGTGCTGCATACTACTAAGGAGCTGAGATGATTTCAGGAATGCATTGGACCCAAATGAGCAGGGGTAGGTAAATAGTGTAATGGGCTTTGATACAATGTTTCGAAGCTCCTAATAAGCACCTATTCAGTATTCATAAATACTTGGGACAGTTGATCCATTCTGATTAGTTCGAGAGGACATCACATGGTCATGTTTAAACGTGCGATATAAACACGGTGAGGAGTGTTTTAAACATGGCCTGAGGAACTCGAGTCAAAAAAAGGGCGCTATCAGATGATTGTGCTGAGCGAACAAATATCATTTAGCACTCAACATGGATAAAAATTCAACAGTTGAGGCGAGCAGAGGCTAAACTGACAGATTTGTTTTCAACTTTTAAAGGTGTTTGACAGAAAGGTATTCAAGAATGAGAATAAAGAGTGACGACTCAGTCTTAAACGGCCTTTAAAACCTTGCAGGGTCAGGGCCGTTTGAAACGACCCTGTCAGTTTGAAACGGCTGTTTAAGACCTCATAGCCACTCTTTTATTCCCATAAATTATTAACTTTCCAAAATGTTGGTATTTTCTCCCATGAAGCATGCTAATTGCACAGGATCCCTTTTTCAATGCACTGATGATGCTCGTCTTAACAAATGCAAGATGCATTGTGGCAATGTGGCTCAAGAAAAAACCAGCGATGTAAATGATGTGTAGGCTGGCAGAGCAAATAATGCTTCCGCCCCGGAGCTTTGCGTTTAATACTTTTAAAACCGCACCAGTCACGTACAGTGTACTGTGCACTGTACACAGATGTCAACAGCACAGTACTGTCCATTGTCCGTTGACCATTGCCCTTCCCCCATCCTCCAAGATCCCAAACCATCATCTTCCCAGGTACCTCTCCACCTCTCAAGTCTACGCACTAGGGCGCATGGCCTCATAATGAGGGCTTTGGTGGGTGTGACACTGGGTGTGGCAGTGGGTGTGGTACTGGGTGTGGCAGGGAGATTTTGAAGGATTTGGGGGACGAGGTAAACCACAAATATCAACCTACCTGTAGCACATGTCATCTTCGTTAAAGCCACCCAAAAAAAAAGAAAATCTGTCCCTGATTCACGGCATGACATTTGAGAACAAAACAGCAAACAAAAAGAAGAGTAAAGGGAAGATACAAGAATCACACGCCAAATCAAAGTTCCCTTTTTCTTTTTTTTTAAATGAGGCTTGCAAAAGTATAACACATCATGTGATAACAGAAAAACAATGAGCAGCTTCCAAAGAAAAATTTGAAAAACCAGTCAACATTTGCATGCAGGAAAAACAAAATAAACAAGTTTTCAAATCCTTTAAAGAGAGTAAGAAGTTTGCTGCAGGCACGTGTAGGTCTGATTGTTCAGGCTCAAGTTGCTTGAAATTTCAAGAAGAAAGTTCATGAAGCAAAACAAGAAGCATATGGTGTTAAAGTGACAATTCTGATGAACGTTTGTTTAAATTCATTTATTGTATGTGTTTTATTTGTTTGAGTGCCAGAGCAAGCCGCAAGTTTGTCAGTCCAATATTTACCTTGCAAACCTTTCTTTGTCTGGTTTGTCTTCATCGGTTCTGTAGGGGAGAAAGATGGGAGATTTGTGTGTGTCCCTCCTGCTTCTTTAAGGTGGACATGCAGCCTGACTGTCTAAGTGGATGGTGGGTTGGGGGAGGAGGTGGGTTGGGGGAGGAGGAGGAGGGGGGGCATGCCTTTTCATGCAATTACAGTGACTACTGGTACAGGGTGTGACAGCGTCGTGATTACAAACAAAGTTTCTACAGTGACGCACAGGCCTGATGCTTCGTTTTTGAAAGGGGCAAGGGCACCGAGGCGTTTTTTTCTCCTTGAATACCTTTCTCCTCACGGGCACGTATTGACCCCCTTGCACAACGCGGAACGCAATTCTCTGCACAATGCGCGTCTAGCATTTCCACTATTGTGGAAGTCAATAACCTTTTGACTCCCAAAATGGTGGATGGGATAGGTGCGTGTAAGTGCGCTGTGTGTTATGAAAGGGGTCAATATGAGGACATTGTACATTTCTACTGGATCATTTCAAGGGGCACCATGGCAGGGTACCGGGGAATGGAGACAATTACCTCCGTTGCCTCTGCTAGAGGCCTGAACACACCATGTTTACAATCAGTTTGCTCAGTCTGCTTTGGAAGCACTTTATTTTTTATTTTTATGGAAATGCATGCAGGCCTGATACTCCATGGAGGCAATGAAGGCAAATCACAATGCAATGCGCCCTCTACAGTTTAACGCAAGGAAGCCATTTTTCCCAAAAGCGTTAAAATAAAAGCAATTCCCACTCACAATTCAGTTCTGCTCGGGAAAGTTTGGAACCTTTACATGGCTTGAATGGAAAAGTTCACCAGCCTCACACACAAAAAAAGCATTTTAAACCAGAAACAGACAAATACATTCGTACAGCTTTGCTCCTCTGTAAACCACGAAGCCACTCAAGCAATCAGGGTCATGTGGCAGGTGATGCGAGATGACGCAAAACTTGCTGACCTTTTTCCATGGTACACTGTGAAAATAGCTACTCCTGTACAAACTGTAGAAAGTGCACTGATGCCAATTGCAAGTATTCGATACTGTCAGAATGTCACACATCGCGGGCGCTCTGCACAGTCACCTTTGACCTATGCGGGTTATGACGTGCCTGTGGCGTAGTTTTCGCGCACTGAATTCGTCGGACACCTCAACAAGCCAGATCCACTGACGCGCCGGTGCAGACGTCTTCTTCTCTTTTGCACTGACTTAATATCCTCCATCATTTCTCTTGTGCCTTCGACAGCATTTTCATGTTCAACTAGCCCAATTAAAACACCATACACTACATCATGTATAGGCTATTTTTGATCTGATGATAGTGATTTAGGGGTCTTCAGGTGCTCTTTTCTCAGCGATTAAAGCATTTCAGAGGTAGATATTTCCCTGGAAAATTGGAACTGGTTTAAACTTTTATTCAGCGAACTTTCAGAAGGAATCATTATTTCTTAAATCTATTAATCCTGTACTCTGTCTTTAAATGTCATCAAAACATCGCAGACTTTACAAATCTTTTATTGTATTGTGAGTTTAAAAAACAATTTTAAACACAAAACTTCAGATTGATAACCGATGCTTAGTGCCTCATTAAGTCATGCATCTTTTAATGCCTCATCAGTGGTGTGTTCACAGTGCTCGTTAGTACACACATTTGTTTACCTAAAATGCTACGATTGTCTTTAAGGAATGAATGATGTGCACAGGTTATGTCTGTAATTATACATGCATTCTGTAAGGTGGCATGCAAGTGTTACAACTACATCATGTGAGAAACTCCGAACAATTTGAAACACTTGTGTTTCTACAGTAGGAGAAAGTTTGGCCTTGTTAATAGATGTGCAACTACATGCGTGCAAAACTCCAAACAATTTCAAACACTTGTTTTTGTGGGGGAAAAGTTGGGCCTTGACTAGATGTGTGACTACATGTGTGCGAAACTCCAAACAATTTAAAACACACTTGTGGTTTGTTTGTTTGTAGGAGAACATTGGGCTTTGTGAAATAGATGTGCAACTGCACGTGTGGGAAGCTCCAAACAATTTCAAACGCTTGTGTTTGTGGGAGAACGTTGGGCCTTGTTAATAGATGTGCGACTACACGTATGCAAAACTCCAGTCAATTCAAACAATTGCAATTGTGGGAGAAAGTTAGGCCTTGTTCATGAGCATGCGACTACATGTGTATGGAGCTCCAAACAATTTCAAACACTTGTGTTTGTGAGAGAGAGTTTGGCCTTGCTAAGAGATGTGCCACTACACGTACATGTGTGTGAAACTCCAAACAATTTGAAAACACTTGCTTGTGGGAGACAGTTGGGTCTGCTTATTGATTAGTTTGTCACTCATCAATCAACATTGATGTGCATCCCGAACCAAAGGAATGACCAAGGATGCAAAAATCAGTAGTACATGTAACTAATGAACAGTATGAGTCACAGTCTGAAAATGTTGTACAGTCTGCAACTTGTTTTCACGGTCTCAGTTTGGATAATTTCGCAGTTTCTGACATATTGCTTTTGAATATTGCTTTTTATTAGTACAAAATATTAACGATACAATGTATCACTCGGTCAACCGGTCAAGAAAGTCATGTACAAAAAAAAGAAGATATTTAAGGGGCCAGAACTATGTTGAGCGTCTGACAATGATTAAGCTTTTTTGCAAACTTTCCAGGTGGGCTGCAGTGACAAACATGTTGCTCCAACCAAACTGTAACCTAGTTGTTGGCTTGGCTAGTCTTAGTTTCAAGATGGCGGACTTTGCGTACCAAAAAAAAAAGGGTATTTTAAAATGACTGACACAGTAACGTACTGCTTTAATTTAAGTAAAATTCAGAAGACTAAGCTAAATTACCTGAAATTCAAATAAAGTCCCTATATTTTTGAGAACATCTTTCAGGGGATGCACTGTAATTGTCACACTACTTCACAAACTATTTTGGGGTTACCCACCTGTACTTGTATGGCACTGAAATATTTCAGTCCGTGAATTTTATGTCAGACTTTGTTTTTTGGGGGGAGGGGTTTGTCAAAAAAATAAATAAATAAATAAAAATAAATTATAAAAAATTAATAATTAAATAAATAATAATTTTAATTAAAATCTAAAGAAAGAAAAAAGGATAATGAAAAAAGGCACCCCCACATTTCTGTGATAAATGCAACAAAAGTAGCCATAGAAATTCACACCAGTCAGAGTTCTTCTCAGGATTTCTTTAGCTGGCGAAACAATGTTTTCCCTAGATCATAAAAACTCAAGACGCAAGACTCCAACCAAAGACATACTCAAAATTTATGGCTTTGGATATCATTTTTTTCTTCTTCTTGGTAATACCCTATTTTACATTTGGTTTAAAAACCTTTGAAAGGAAATTGCATGTTTCATTAACAAATTTGGAAATTGTGTTGTGGTCGGAAACAGAGAAAATTCTGCCAGTGGTCAGGGTGGTGGTTGAAGAATCCGGAGTGCTGGGCGGGTTTTCCCGGCACCAACCATGGTGGGGCAGGCAGAACCCTGCACACAATGCAAGTTCATCATTCAACTTAACTTAAAGGGAAGGTTCAGAATTTGTTTTTATTGAAGATACTGGATCCCGATTCCAAGAAAAAGCACCATTAAACTAGCCGGTGATCAAATCTTCAAGGGGGCCACTCAAGTTTTGGAAGAATTGGTCGAAAATAACGTAACCTTTTTTCATACCTTTAAAAAAAAATAAAAAATTATGAGATATCGCCCAACTCACAAGGCCACTTCAAGGTGAGGGCTACACCTAACTGATTTGGGCTGTCAACCCAGATCAACTGTCACCAGGGGCACGTTGCCACCTACTCCTTGGGCTGAAACAGGGTTGCCCCCTTTCACAGTTCCTAAGGATGTAGGCAAGGGTATCGTCCACTGGCTAGTAGAGCAGAGTGCACTACCTTCCCAACTTTTTACAAAGCAATTATGGTTAAGTGCCTTGCTCAAGGACACAAGTGTCACTACCGGGATTCATTACCCTGCTTTGAACAAGAAAAGACAAGTTTCTCATTTGACACATTTAGTCATAATCTGGCACTCTGATGCGCTGCCAGCAGAACATACCCGAGGATATCTGGTACTCGCGCTAAAACTTGATACTAAGTTACAGAAGCTAACTTTGCAAAAGTTACATATTTACAATCAGATAAGATTGAAGCACAGCAGTTGTTAACAACGCTGCACTATCGCTTTAAAATAATCTGGTTCTGTAGTGGGGGCGCTTGAAGGGAATGTCTCGCAATCATCGAGCCCAACACAAAGGCCCATAAGCAGTTCCACTACTCTCTGTCAATGTACACAAAAGTGTGCCACAAAAGCAGACAACACGACACAGAACTGTGCATAATTTGTTTATTTACACAAAGACTGAGGGTCAACATCAGTTTTCTGGGTTAATTGGCAACATTTACATCTAACTAGCACTCTAACAAGACTACAGATGGGGGTGGAGGAGGAGGGGGGGAGGAAGGGTGGCTACCAGACTAAAAAAAAAGCGCATTCCGTATCTGGCCAGATCGGTCAGACTTACCTTGAGAACTTGCTTGGGCTTGTGTCCTCATCTTCACCATCTTCAGAGCTGAAAAATATACGATAAAACTAAATTTAGAGGTTCGTTGTTAATATGAAGAAGTTCCGAATGTCTTTTTTAATTGATTTTTTTATTGAAAAACTCTAGTTATTTTTTATTTATACACAAGTTAACGATACATGTTTGGCCCCCCCCCCCCATAAACATGGCCAAGTTCTATGGTGCTAAAACCAAACAATTCACAGTTACAATTAGTGAATGCATAATTTAAATATGTACAAAAATTAAGTTTATAATGAGAAAACAGCAATTAGCTGTTGCAAACCGCTTACCAACCCAAAATTACATTACATTTGGTATTTAAACGCAACAAATTGTTGTACGTAGGTATTTTTTCTCCAAAATTAAATGTACTTACATATCATGCACGTACACTGATACATACATGACAGGTTTCCTTAAAACCTACATTGTATGTACTGTACATCTTAAATAAAAATTCAGAACCAACCTTATTGGCCCCTTACTGAATGCGGATCACATCTCCCACAAAATGAGCATCTACCATTTCCACCTTTTCGGGGTCAATTTCTTTGTGTACATTTTGTAAGTGCGCTGCGCATCGCCCAAGGGGGGTCAATATAGCAGATTACATGTAGCTGGTATAATCTACATGTACGCCAATTCTACAAATCTAGTGACATGTAAATTAATCCACCGCACGAGGGGGTTAGTTTCTTTTTATAAATAATTCTATTTTGAATAAAAACAAATAAATGTAACAAAGAGCAGGGAGTTGGGGAGAGATCATAGAAAGGAACAGAGCTCCGATTAAACTCCATCATCAGTATCAATCCATCGGTGTGTTTTCGTCAACTAATTTGTGGTCACTTGTTAAATGATTCCGCAAGGAGCAACCACAGCCCAAGAAGCAGTTCAGAGTTTCTACACAAATCCCTACATAGAATTTAAATTCACCTGTATGGTGTAAAGTACATGTACATGTAGGTACACACACACACAGTGTACACAAAATTCACACCTTCATTGTAACTTATGTATGCAGTGGAGAGACGCCCCAATAGTGTCCAGTGCATGTTGAAACTGGGTCATGTTAAACACTGTACAAGCACTTGAGGCTGACGATGAAACCCGGGTATCATCGACAACGGCAACTGCCACGTACTACTACAATACCTTAAGATCAGGCAGGATGCAACAGTACAGGTACTTCCATTAAATCTCTTCATTTACTGAAGTGTTCTATTGGGAGGCGTTTCAACACCCCTCCTCTCCCTTTCCATCCCCCCCAATCATGGAAGATGCATTACGGGGGGGGGAATGCACCATTCTCGAGGAACTGTTTTGATAGATCTGCTCGGCTTGTTTTCTGCATTAATTTCCTTGCCATCCGACACGTGTATGTGGACAGTTAAGTGGGCAATCCAAACTGAATTTTCAATTTGTCACTCTCCGCAATCCCAGGAATGCAATATTATAAACAACCCTCGCGCATCATATTCATCTATCTAATCCAAAGTAAACCCCCCCAAAAAAAATATATATATAAATATATATTTTTTCAAAAATACTACAGCCTATTTATTGCAAACGATAAGATGGGTTTTGTTTTAACGTAACTAATAAACATGAAATTAAAAAAACTGATGTGAATATTTATTAGTGTGAAACACTGGATACGTGTACAGTTATCTTTTTTTTAAAAACCAACCCCCTTCATAGAAAAACAAAACAAAAATGCACACGTTCCTGTAAATTTTATGTCTTTGAGCCTTTTTGTCTCCCTGAGCCTTTTTGTCTCCCTAAGCCTTAAAATTTCCCTTCAAAACATCCCATGGAAATATTCCTTTCAAAATGGAAAGTGGAATTAAAACGCCTTCATTTCAAACTAAGCCAGTATTAAGAATATATGTACATGTAGTGTCAAATTTCAATTAGATTAATTGAAACGGGGGTACCCCAAAAAGGCAATATCTGGCAAGTATCAGGCCTGCAGTAGGCTGCCAGAATTCAAAGCAGGGAAATGAAAACTCAACGAGGACAATTTGTGAGTTTGTACTGAAAACATTTCAAGGGGCACTGGCAAGGAGACGACCAGGGGCAATTGCATCCGCTGCCTCCATGAAATATCAGGCCCTTTGCCTGGACACACGCGCTGCTCTGTAGTATGAAACTCAAGGCTTGATAAGGGACCACAAACAATAATAATAAAAGAACATAACTATGAACAATCCAATTTTGAAGCGTCCTTTAATTTATCACACAAATAAAACACCTAAGCTCAATTTCACAAATCACTAAAATTCATCTTTAAAAAGATGAGTTGTCAGTATTACCATTGTGATTCGTATTGTGACAATCACACTTTGCTTACATGTAGCAATTAAGATTGATACACAGTTAAGATCAATCTTAGCTCTTTGTGAAGTCGGCTCCCCAGAGCGCCGTTCGAAAAAGGGCAAGGCAGTTTCTTCTGGCAAAGGGCACCTCTATGAGGAAAATGCTAATTTCTACTGATACATTTCAAGGGGCACCAAGGCAATCACTAGAAGGGCAGTTGCCTCCATTTAGTTTGCACACTGTGTGTATTTGATTAACGAGGAACTCTTAAGGTACAACTCATTTTCGTGAGGCAGTTGCATCCATTAAAATATGTGTGTAAGGATGTATGGTACATGCACAATGTAGTCCATTGTATTAACCTTTGTTCGTTCATAATTTATTTTTCCCGAGCTGCTGTTTGACAGACCACATCAGTCCATATCAATCCAGTATGGGGGGGGGGGGGGGAGTTTCAACAGCACGACAGGCTGCATCATCTATATTTAATAAACTCAAGCTCCCTAAATTCATTAAAATGTACGTGAGCAGTAATTGTGATCCCTGGCCCCGCTGGCCCAAACTCTCATTGAATAGCTGGTCACGATCACCGTTTCCCACTGGGGAAAGCTTCATTATAAAGCCCCTTTGTATACTCTCCCATTCTGTGCATTTCATTTTTTTTTTTTTAAAGGGGGGGAGAGGTGAGGAGAAATGAGGGTGAACACATGTCCAGGCAATATTGCCATAAATGATGGCTTTTTACATGCTAATTTGCAAAGAACGGGGACAAAGCATTTGAGGCCGTGTGCATTGTTTGAATGGATCAAAAGCTATTCTTAATTCACGTACACATTACGTCCACACACTGTGTACACATGTATGGTACATGTATGTATGGGTGGTTGATTAAGAGCCCCTGGGCTTTGAAAGTGGGGTCATCGTTTGGGTTGGGGTTTTTTTCAACATAAAATGCTTATTAATTTGCAAACTTATAAAGAAAGATACCGGTACAACAGAAGTCACATGTGAAAGTTTCAGCTGTTTTCTACTTGCTGAGAAAACAGCACCAAAAAATTCAAGGTATTTTCACATGAACGTCGAATCCGTCCACGTTTAGCGAGGTCACCAAACCCTGTCTCGGGGTCATTACCAAATGATAAACTGTACCTTTAAGGTCAAATTCACTTTTGTGATGCACTCATTTTCAAAAAGAGAAGAGTCTTTATGTAAGTGGGAACAAATACTGCATGTTTCCAGCCTCATGTTAAAATGGTGTGAAACTTTATTTTATACCCTATCAGTGCGAAATTCAAAACATGGCATTCGATGTTTTAAGAATAAATTGGTCTGCCATGTCTGTATCTTCCACACACCCTTACCAAAATTTCCAATTCAATTTTCCAATTGGAACCAATTGGAATTTTTCCAAATTTGAATACACATATTGGCACAAAACCAGTTGGACCCAGTTGGACTCAGGTTGATTCAGTTTGGGGTTTTTTCCAACTAGACCCAATTAGACATTTTCAACTACACCCCAAAATAAGTTTTTCCCCACTGGTCTGACAGCCCATTGGTCCCACAGGAGTCTGACAGATTGATACCAATCATCAGACCACTGACAGTCCAAAAACTTATGTATAGTATACCCCCACCCCACTCGAGTGATTTACACCAGTGCAATTAACTAATGTAATTCTATATTTAAATCCAGTTGGTGACATTGGAATGATATGAAGATTGTTTTTCCAATTGGACCCTGTTGGGAAATAACTTTTCCAATTGGAAAAATATTAGGAGATAAAATTTCCAATTGGTGGAAACAAATTCCAACTATTTCCAATTCAATTAAATAAAGGCAACTGACTCCAATTGGATTTCCAATTGGACTGAGTTGGTCTAAGATTATGATTCCAATTGGAAATTCAGTATTCCAATATAAACTATTCTCACACCAACTCAATACCAACTCGATCCAATTCTTTCCAACTGGGTATCCAATTGGAATGGCTTGGACATTTTGGTAAGGGCATCCATTTTTTCGATAGTCAAAAGATCAAATTCACCCCGTTTTGATTGAATGTCCTGGAAATTCCGGAATAAAATAAAAAAATCCCCACACACAAATTTACAGACCCACAATAAAATGTGATGTTATTGGATATTTATGGCTGTTACAAATTTCACGCTGCTGGAAGGGTATCAAATGCAATGGCGCTTTACACTGTTTTAACCCTAACCCCCATTAGGGTCTCTCTACATACCCTGCCAAATACAACAGAATGCAACACAGTTGAAATGAGAACCATGCCAAATGCAACAAAATGCAACAAGAGATATTGTTGCAATATGCAGGCATGCTGTTTGTGAAAGGACTGAGCAAGGGTGTTTGCCCTGCTAAATGCAACAGTATGCACATAAGTGTAGTGGTGACTTGTAACTGTTATTTAAATGTTTAACTGTTATTATACAGTCTTTTGAATATGATTTGAATTATGATTCTTACCTAATATTACATCATACTTTTCAATACTTTTCCCATAAACAAATATTTTGAAATACCTATTGTAAGTTGTTCAGATACATACAATAGAAGCACCCAAACCTATATGAAGTCACTTCACTGCTAAATGCAACAAGTTCAGTCAAAGAATGACATCTGCGTTGACTGCCAAATGCAACAGATTACAACAACTATTACCATTTGGTGCATATTGTTGCATTTAGCATGTAAAGGGTTAATGTGAGGTACAATTGAGAACATTTTGTCCACTTTCTTAAAAAACTTGTATCTATTGGAAAATGAATCCATCACAAAACTAAATTTGACCTCGGAGCCCCTCTTTAAATGATCAGCGAACGACTTTACATTCATTGTACATAATGTTCACACATGTATGCCTTACTCGGCATTTACATTTAAATGCATGCAATTGAGTATAAAGTACACATGTCATGTACACACATGTACATTGTCTGTCCATGTGTACAACATGCGCCCAGCGTATGTGTGCACAATTTTACAGAATGGAGTCCAGGCCTGGAATTCAATCTTGGAGAGGGCGGGGCCATTTTTTATTTTCCAGAGGACAATTTCATTGGAAAAACAAGCCACGCGAAACTTTCGAGTGGGCACAAAGGCCAAGACAAAGGCCATGGCCTCCATGTAATAATTCCAGGCCTGGGATGCTGATGGATACTCTGTTCTTGTAGGCAAGGCACTTTTTCCGAAGCAAAGAGCAACTCTATTATGAGGGCAGTTACAATTTCTACTGGTCCATTTCAAGGGGCACCAAGGCAATGACCAGGGTCGTAGAGGCAGTTGCCTGTTGCCTCTGTAAGTATGATAAACAATTTGGGAGTCTAATCATCCAATTTTGCAGAAGCTGAATTGCGAAGGACGTACCAACAACATGTTCATGCCATTGGTAGCCAGCCACATTGACCCATGACCATGCAGCACAGCCAGAGATCGAACAAGTTTGATTGCTCAAGAGCCTGGAGAAAAACCCTCGTGGCACAGGAGCAAAACCAACACACAACTCTACTCACATAAATGGCCCCAGCCGGGAATTGAACAAGGGCCACGTAGGTGTGGATTGGGTTTGCAGTCCTTAGCACCTATACGCATGGCACAGCAGGTTATTTTTTTCCCACATCTCAATAAAGACTGAATATCTTTGAACATCATCTTCTCTTCACAGGTATCTTCAGACCAACAAGTCAGCATTCTGAGAATCCTTTGGTTTCATTACCAGTAAGTCAACAAATTGAGAAACTTTTAAATAGATGTTAAATTTGCATCAGGGATAAAGAATATTATTTGTGTTTTACCCTTACATCAATGTGTGCAAAGCACTGTATACTCAGTACTTTCCCAGAGTCCTGTGAAACAAACCCATCTAGGCATATTACTTGGATGGGATTCGAACCCACAACCTTTGCCATTCTAAAGTAGATGTCATACCACTACACCCAGATTGCCTGGTAGCTAATGGCAGGTTTGAATCCTATATATTTATAAAATACTAATTGAATGCCAATCATTTCCATTTAACAGAGTGTGTTAAGGGCATACTCACACTGCCTTTCTCTTGCGCTGAGCCATCTGCTGGGGAGGGATTTCTTCGTTTCCTGGAATGGAGAAGAAAAGCCAAGACATTATTGAGATGGTTAAACTGGACTTCCCAAGAGGTAGTTGAATAGACTAGAGAAATGGAGACTGTACATTGTAAAAGACGTACATGGCCAAAAGATATTAAATGTTTGCCCCTGAAGTTTTTCAAAAATTGTGGATGGTAGGCAATATTTGCCTCTGACGCTTTTTCAAAAAGTGCAACAAAATAATTAATGGCCTGATGTTTTGACCCTGGCAGAGTCTTTATCAAAGTATTTCTCTGATTTTAGCTTTTGATAAAGACTCTGCTAAGATCAAAACATCAGGCCATTAGTTTTTTTTTTTTTGCAATTATAGGCTTATCATAGGTCCTTTTGGTTGACAAGCAGTTTGCAACAGCTAATTTTACTTTCTCATTTTCAACAATGTTACGTTTGTCCCTAAAGTTTTTCAAAATTTGCGGATGGTAAAAATGCAATAAATGCAAACATTTTCTAGCAGTCTTAAAGTGAGTGGTTCTCTCTGAATGTCGTGCACTCTACATTTACCATGTAAAGCCCGGTTCGTACTTCCTGCCAAGGCAAATGCGATGCTAATTTGATGTCACAAATTCGCACCGAACAATTCGCAAGAGTTGAGCTGTGCCCAAATCTTGCGAATTATTAGCAGCGAAAACAGAGTTTGTGACTTCAATTTGCTTCGCATTCCCATGAAGTAAGAACCAGCTTCAACTTTATGTTCATGTACCTTCTACGATCTACATGTACATGTACGTGTACCCATACACTGCACAGTACCCTATACGTACTGTGACATACATCTTTCAGTTGATACTTTGACAGGATTTCTGGGAATATACTGGTACATGTTCATTACATGTAGGCCTACGTGTACGTGTACAACCACATTGAGAGCATTAAATGTTTTCAAACGTGTGAAACACATGTACACATGTATAATAAACACAAAAAGTCTAGTACATTAATGTTGCATGTACTAGTATATGTACATATGTATTGTTGAGTCGCTACATTACATGCACAGACGAGGTTACCACGTGTTACAAAAGAAAACAAAACAATCTATACATTGTACACAGTGTTAATAAAATACAATTTTTAAACTAAAATTGCAAATCTACAAATTAGTAGCAAACTTTATAATCAGGACTTGAACCTGCGACCTCCTTATTAAATGTGCCAGCAGAGCTACATGTACATGTTGTATGTTTCTAGCCCAGCTGTTGGCAGTTCTCCCTATTTTGTCAGTACATTGGTTTGGGGTGCCAGTCAGAAGCCATTCAACCCGTGAGTGTGACTGCCAAGGAGCCAGGATCATTCATTAAAACAAATGTTATTTCCCTGAATTGCCTCCAGCTGCTGTTTCAATCAACCCACCCACCCCAGAAATTCTGTACACATTCCAGCAATATACCTGTACACTGTTTACCTTACACCACTTTGCAAACTAGATACAACAGAACTTTATGACAATGTGCCAGACATTGCTTTGTATCCCCTGGGCACAACTACCACTTTTTGTAGTTGACCCCAGACAAGGTCACCCCCTACAAGGGGGGTTGGCTCCATTAAGCTTTTCACGCCCAATGGCAGTAGTGGGCCAAGAAAAACCCACCAAAAAAAAACACTCAAGCCTGTTGCACAACAAGGCCATTTGTTTCACCCTCCATAAGTTTACATTTGTTGGGAAGAGAACAAATCGGGGCCCAATTTCACGGCTCTGCTTACCATAGTAAGCAAAGAATCAGCACTTACGGAAGCAGGGAATTATTTGCTTACGTCAAGAGTATTTCACGGGTTAGCAGAGAATTTTTGCTCCACGTTAGTAGCCATTCTTCGCTTACACAGCTAGCGCAGAAATTTGACGCTTGCACAGTAAGCGGAGAATGGTGATGGCAAGCGCAGAGTTCGGCGGTAAGCAGAGCCATGAAATTGGACCCAGGTCATTCCAATGGTGGTAAATAAAATAAAAGGTTGATATTATGCAATCCCTTAAAAAATTGGAGTGGAAAGATTCGAAATGCCAAACACCTACGACTACGAAGCACCATGCTTGTGGAAAGATTATAGAGCACCGAAGAAGCAAGATGGGTAACTCGGGCTGAAATGGGTACTGGACGCCATTTCAGTAAGCAACTCCTTTGATGCAACAATAGATCAGTGCAGACAACGTGCTCGCTGAAATGGCGCCACATGTATTTCATGTTCCAACCATAGATAGAGCTCCAGTTGCCCATTTTGCGCCTTCGGCACTCTATAATTTTTGTGCTGATACAAAAAAAGTGTTTACTTTTTGTATTCCATGAAAGTGAATTTAATAAGCAAGAAAGTTGTCATTACTATTTTTGCCCTAAGATGAAATCTTTAAGATAATAATAAAATGGACTTTTTGAAAATGTCCTTTGAACTCAGTGGAACTCTGCTTCAGCTATCTGAACAATTTCTGTACATTTTTGAACTTATGGTTTTTATGATGATTTTATAGTTAGGCCTGTAGGCCTTCTACATGAAATTTCTTGTTTTTAAGCTTTTAATTGCAGTTTCATGCAATGTAATTTTTTTAACTCATATTTTGACACTACAAATTGCTTTTATGTTAACTTTGTGCCCTTTTATGTGTAGTTTTGCCTGCCTTTTGCTGGCTAAAATTGTAATTTTTGCTTTGTTTTTTTTTTCCTTGGTTTTTATCTCCAAGCTCATGTAAGTCAGTGTTGTTCACAACAAGCTTTGTAAACTAATGCTTGTAATTATTATCAGCTGTCATGTAAGAAAATCTGATTCACAGCTTGTGATTCATGCTTGAGTGGTCAAACAATTTGGTCACAAGTGGTTGTGTACAGGCAGTTATTTACATCCGGTAACATTGTACTATGTACAAGGTAGTTGTTGTACTTGTTTCTTTGTATTGTTTTGTTTTGCTTTGTTTTCTTTTGTCTTTGTGGAGTGTACAAACTGATCATTTGTACACCAGGTGCCCCAAAAAGCAGCAAATGCAACAATATTGTTTAATTATTTTCTGCTCAGAAAAAAATAAGCAGGCCACCAGTCATACATGTAGATGGTACATGTGCAATGGTCTGTTGGCTGGTAACCTTATTCTGGTAAGCATCATTTGTTTTATGCTGAGATACTTTTTGTGCTTAAGTACAGCAGCTCTATGAAATTAGGGCCTATACAATCCACATGAAGGCCTTGCTCTGGGCTACTGTGGTCCTTGCACATGTGACCATGTCCATGTGTTGTACTGTCTCTGCAAATGTCTTTACAACAATTGATAACAAATAATATGCACACATTTTACAATACAGTGAGAAATTGCAATCATGCAGAGCAGTCAATGCTAGTGTATAATTTTTATAGTAATACATGTTTAGTTTTAATACACTGCACAGGTAATGCTGTTTTTCCCCTGACTAGAGTAGAGAAGCAAGCTACATGTAGTCACCTGTACATTTACTTAGCCTAGGTGTTAATTTTGAGTCTGACTGCAGTCGACTCTCGTTAATACGAGCTCGGAAGATACAAGATGCCAGTTTATATGACTATGAGGTTTTTCACCAGTCTCCAACTGTCCCATGCATGTTTCTATGTCTTAAAAAACAGAAGATACGAGCACGGTCGTAACGAGAACACGATAATACTAGGTTTTTCAGCGGCCTGTGATGATTAATGTATTTTTTTTCATACTTTTGTAGCAAATCTGAAAAATATTGTTGTGCAACAAAAGCTTACCGTTCAGTTAAGGTTCAGAAACTACATTCTTGTTGCCAAACTATTTATCGAATATCGGATCGTACCAGCCATGCAGTTCTGTACGATCCGAACACCAGAAACATTTCGCAGGTAACCTATGCTTGAAATCCTACTTCTCGCACACTTGGACGACTACCAATGCTCAGCATAGGCGCTACGCCATATCAAATCTGTCACATCATGATCACATGAACGGCAAGTTTGACATCACTTTGCTGATATGATTTTTATTTTGAGTTAAATACACAATGTTAAATTTCTGACTAATTTGTCATGAAAATTGCATTTAGCATTTGTGTACAGGATGCTTGTATTGTAAGAATTGTACTACCTAGGAAGCAAACCGCTCCGTTCTAGCCTATACATGTCCAGGAGTATCATACACTGACACAGCAAAATCCAACCATGATCATAACTTGCTTGTTGGAAGAAGCAGCAGAGACAACTTTATCCACACTGTAAATTTTGTAAGGTGTTGATGGTGACATAACTTACCTGCCATAGCGTGACTCACTGCAGTTGCAGAGCCAAAAACAACCAAATCTAAGTGAGGCCTTTGGATTGGAATGGAGGCTCACGTCAAAATGTTTGTGATGATGAAAAAGTTTCCTAGTCACAGTCGACTGTTGTGTACTGTAGCGTTATCATCAGTGTTGATGCAAGGTCTTTGAAATTGTTTTGCAGTAATCAATCATTAGAATTATTAAGCAAACTTCAATTGCAACTGACGATTGTGATGGCGATTTCTTTATTCCCGACTATGCACCAAGGAGATCATTCGTCCACCAGACGTCAAAATCAATGACTGGTCACAAACAAAAGCCAACTCAAGGTCAGTCTTGCACAATTCAGATAAGGAGGTGCCCGAGTCTTGCTAGCTCTGCGCAGCGGGTTGCTGGTTCTTTTCGCTTCGTTCAGTCAGAACATCATCAGAGATGTCCAATCAAATCTAGCGCACTAAGCCGAAAGCTTCTGTTCTGCTGACAACTGCTGAATAAAGATCCAACCCGGATACACTTACAAGTTACAGATTGAATATTTTCCACATTGACTTCCCCCTTTTGATCGATATTTGCTGACGAAATTAACCCGCACATCCAGACGTCAGGCGGAGCGATCAACCATCCTCCTCGTCTTTTCGTCAAAATCTACCTATTGACTTTCCATCGCTGGTTCACACTGAATTCATGCGTCAATGACATTAAATCAACTGGGTACCAGTGTGGATGTTTACCTCTCTCACATCTAAAATTAATCTGACACACGTGACAATAATAATTGTTAGCTGGCCAAAAGAGGGCGACGTTTTAATTTCACGGTACCGGTAAAAAAAACACTTTTATTTTAATCCACAAATTTGAGCCAAAAGTTTCTTTCCTCCATGTGCCAAGTTTGTCCAGGGTTTACCCCTACCACGCTGGAAGGACTCACAGGCACACTACCCGCCGACTCTCGGTTTGAGATGTGGCTGAACACTTGGTTGAAAAAAAGGAAAGTTTGTTTGAAGGCGTAC
This sequence comes from Pisaster brevispinus, assembly GCA_023634235.1. Lineage (NCBI taxonomy): Eukaryota > Metazoa > Echinodermata > Asteroidea > Forcipulatida > Asteriidae > Pisaster > Pisaster brevispinus. The sequence goes on from JAMKCF010000011.1 coordinate 5,791,312, forward strand.
AGAAATCCAACAATTTCTAAGGCCAATACTTGTAAGGCCAGTTGCTGATACAGGCTATTTCCAGATCGTGGACAATAATAATAGGACTCCAGATATATACTCTAATTTGATTTATTAACTGTTCTGGCCATTGCCCAGGCAACTTGATCCTTTCGCTCTTTGTTACCCCGTTCAGAACATCTTTTTGATTCTGCAATGGTTTAAATTTTGTAACGGCGGGTAGGCCTAGAGCAATCCATAGAAAGTATTAAACAAATTACGCAGATAGAGGAAGTCTTCCTTGTGTGGAACGCAAACTGGCTTCACCCCCGAAATTTAAGAGCGCATCTTCGGTTGTATTACGTTCGTCCCATCATGCTATGCCGCGATAAGGAAACAAGAATTTTTCCTGGTGAACATAATTGTCAAATCGATCGCAAACAACACTTTAGACATCGTTAAATTATAACGGAAAGTTTTTAACGGAACAAATGTGTTGTGATCAGCTATACACTCAACCAAGCGGCTATGTATGAATAAAATTTACATACATGTACCAGAACGTTAATTAAAATGGAGTCAGACGATGCAAGTTTTTGGTCTTTGTGATGATCGTAGTCTCCTCAGCAGGTATGTTCTCTTATGTGTTCTAAAATAATGTGTGTTGCAGAAAGAAAGGATAAGTGGAGGGTTTGGGGACTCGAGGATCGAACAATACTTTGTTCGTTTTATTTATTGTCCAACAGCACAATTAGCACAAAACAACTGGACAGTAAATATGAAACAAAAAGAAGTAATCAGTTTTAGGTTGTTCGAAAACCCCAATGAAGGAAAACCCATAAAATCAGGAATGGACTGAAACTGATCCACGTCCGTCTGGAGGCGGGATTCGAACCAGGGTCCAGAGATGAACTTGGCACTGCAAAGAACCCACTGGATGAGTCAACCACTGGGCGGGGGCAACTGCTCTCCCGAATTAGGGCAAAACAGTGGGGGAAATTTGGGCACAGCAAGAAAAAAAAGGGAAAGAGAAAGCACTAAGACTTTTTATCAGAAAATTTGTACTTACATTCATTCTATTTACGCAAATCAAAGCCTCTGCACCCCAAACCAAAGAGTCCCCGCCCACCCATTATGGAGCCAATTCCCCTTTTGTTGAAGGGATTGATTCAAACACAATCCCTTTTTTTCGAGTGACAGGAAACTTTACGGCGGAACCGTTTTTATTTTAGCCAGAACGAAAAGACGGTTTACGTTTGCCAGGGATGCCTTGTGTACGTTTATCGTTTACTTATGTATATACTTTATTTCGATTGCTGCAACCGGAATAATAAACGAGGAAGGGCCGGCAATAGAGTGGGAGTCACACTGACTCATTTTAATATATTCAGCGAGCAAATCAGATGTTACATCAATGAAATATTATATATTGTTTTCCATTCTATTTTTTTGTTCTCTCTCTCTCTACTCCTTCCACTGTGTTCATGATAGTTATGGTATGGTAGGCCTATCCCAGCTTTTTAGTATGCTTGTGTAAAACAAAACAAAATTGTCATTGGTTTCTCGACTCGATAAACATGGTGTACCCCGCCCCTCCCCCGCCTCTTTGCCGGACTGTACTGAAAATGAAGCTGAGGGCGCTACGTTGGTTGTAAAAGCGTCAGTTGTGCAGTAGTCTGGTTACCTGTTACCGGTGCTCAAAACTCAACTCAGATTACAATCGGTATAACATTTAAATCGACCAGCAAAAAGTACAAGTAGGGTGTAGGAGATATACCAGGTGTATAATTAATGAACAACAACAACATCAGCAACTTTCCGATCCTGAAACTACAGAAATCATTTACTTTGAAAAGGTATGTGATTGTTTTATCAGCGGTAGTGTCAACATAAGTACAGGGCGGCAGATTAAAGTGGTAAGATAATCTCTCATTTACTGGAGTTTCTATAAAGTACGATCATTTATTTATCTAAAAAATCAATGAATGAGGATTAGTGACGTTAGTTTTGAAACTGAAATTGCGGAAATGAGTTGCTTTACTAACTTACTTACTAACTAAAAACGTACCAATAAGGTTGAGTGATAAGATTATAAATTGCAGACAGTTACATTACGTATGAAATCACTTGCAATTAAATTGTTGGTGTCCGTTAAATTTTTCCCAGAAGTATTAAATAAATTTTAAAGGACACCAACAACTTAAAGTTTAACTGAGGCATGTCTTTTAATATTGTAAACAAAAAAGTGACGTGTTGTGGCTGAGCGGTGGGTTCCAAGACACTTAACCATACTTCGTTCTTTGAAAACATTAAAAACATCAGTATCACTCAGTGCATGTATGTAAAAGACCCTAGTACACTCATCGCTATAAAGAGAAGTCTGTAGGACGTCAGTGTCCATTGAAATGCAATGGCATTGTAGTCAATGGAGGAGTCAACCGGGTACTGGCCAACTCGGTCCGAGGTCAACTCGGTCCGAAGTCAATTCGGTCTGAACGGAGATGTATAAACATAACAAACAATATTAATACTAATACTGAGGCATGTTTTTTATCATATTAAATATGATTCTACCTCCATGATAAAACAAGCAATACAAATTACTAAATTTTCAAAGCCTATGTAGATTTTTCTGAATTAAGTATTGGTATCCCTGAACAGATTTTGTATTCTTTATTTTACAAAAAATTATTATTAGGCCCCTAAATGTAAGTTTAGTTGAAAGGTTTTTTTATATTATTTTCAAACAAACATTTTCCTAAATTGTCCAGTATTAATTTTTTAATTATCCAATTAGTACTATTTTGATATTATTTATTTTATGTAGTTTTCTTATTCTTATAAAAAAAAAAAACGCACAAACTGCAAAGGAAAAAAATATGTCTGACACAAACTGCAATCAGGAAAGTTCATTTTCTACCATATTTTAGTGTTTCACTTTAGAAACATGTCTTTTTAAAATAGTGATTGTTATTAATTTCTGAGATTCCATATAAAGTGTTTAAGCGCACAATGATACATTGGCACAATACAGCCAAATATTTCCCGCTACTTCCCAGTCAACCACACTTAATTGAAATTTTCGGACCGACTTGACTTCGGACCGACTTGACTTCGGGCCTAGTTGACTCGGACCGTGTTGGCTTCGGACCGAGTTGACCCTAATCCAGTCAACCTAGGCTAGGGTTCGCCCGGTGTTTCTGGCATCCAGGGCATTTATGCCTCAGCTAGATGCTTAGCAGACTTTTATGAGAATTATCACAGAAATAGAAGAGGTGGGCATTAGACTCAGCAGGAGGCAATGGAATCCGATTGTAATTATATTGTTAGCACTTACACTATCAAAAAGTATCAGGTCTGAAAAAATCACCTGATGATGTCAATTTCTTTCCATGCATTGTTAAAATACCAGATTGTACTATTTGGTCCAACAAAAGTGGCGAACTGCTCTCTGTATGCATTTTTTTTTTTAAGTGACCCCCCCTCCCCCTAAAAAAACAAACCTTGTTTGAAACTAAAACTTGCAAAGAACACACAGTTTAGTTTCATTTTTGTTTTATTTCACTTAGTCATTAATTTTATTTTTCTTACTTTTCATACCAATATGACGGTCTGCGACTGTTCGGGAGGATCAAGGGTGATGGTTATCACAACCAATGTAAAGACTGCTTTCCTTTGCTTTTTGTTTTACAGGTTTGTGTCAAGCAGGAAGTAAAGTTTGTTTTATGTTCGGTGGCAAGTACATGTACTTGAGTTAACACCGAAAGTGATACATTAACAACAGTACTTCCAGCGAAGGGGCGATACCATCACTCGGGCAACAGAAAAAAATCACTACCGCATTTCCACTGGAGCATTCCTCTGGGCTGTTTGAGTTTTTTTATCCTGACTGTATGATCACTTGCCATCGTGTGGACACCAAGTGGAAGAGCTTGACGAGAAAAAATCAAAAGCTTAAAAAATGGGGTGAGTTTTCAGAGTACAGTGTTGCCGTGGTATAGCATTTGAAGAATATTTAGTACAGGTTGTTTTGGTCAGAAGCAACACCCACCCTGTGCTTGTTTGTTATTTAAATACTGATTACGTAATATTCCACTGCCTGTAAAATGAATTGATGAACTATGAGGTTTGTTCCGCTATCGTCTCCACGAACCTAGATTTGGTTTTGCTATTGTCTCCACGAACCTCATAGGTGATTGGGTTGTAAGTTCTGCTCAAATTGTTTTGCCCGTAACAATTATGCACCGCTACAGTTCTTTCTTGAAACCAGACCTCCGCTACTAATTTTATTTAGGCTCGATGTGTTCTTTGTATGCTCAGTGAGCTCGAGATTGTTCCAGACAATGACATTCCCCGATGGGACTATAATTGACATTGACAGTCTCCAATGGGGTATTGACAATGTCATTCCCCAGTGGGACAATTGACATTGACAGTCTTCATTGGGAGTATTGACAGTGACAATCCCCTATGGTGGTATTGACAATGACAGTCGCCAATGGGACTCATGACATTGACAGTCTCCAGTGGGAGTATTGACAGTGACAGTCCCCTATTGGGGTATTGACAATGACAGTCCCTCATGGGACCATTGACTTTGACAGTCCCTTATGATGGTATGGACGAAGACAGTCCCCAACTGTTGGGGCTCCAAACAATGATATTCCCCAATGGGACTATTGACATTGACAGTCCCCAATGGGACTATTGACATTGACAGTCCCCGATAGTGGGGACTCCACACAATGACACTCCCCAGTGGGGGTATTTGCATTGACACTACCCAATGGGAAAACCCTTTGGTTTATGATTTTGTTGACACATTGGAAAGATATCAACTTACCTGGGTTAACATTCTGTAAATATCCCGGATTGACATTACACGTCGTGGCAGTGTAGGGTGCAGATTGCAGACTCCTGTACACACAGCCTGGCAGTGTTTGGTTCATCATCCTTGCTGAAAACTGGTGGTTATTTTAGCCCCCAACTGTTGGAAAAGTTGAGTCAGTAATTTATTTATGACGAGGCCACTTAGCTTCTGGAACATGGTAGTTCTTATTTTTTCTAAAAGAGAAAGTTAACAATTGGACAATTCTTCAAGAACTTTTCTTTGAAAGAGAAAGTAAATTACAATCTAATATATTTCAGGATGACAGATTCTTGGTATGGAAAGAAAGATTTTTAGAAACTAATTTGGTCAAAATTTAGCAGTTCCCATGATTTGTTGTGACTTTTCTTGATATCGCGATGTTCCTCCAGAGATTTACTTGAAGAAAGAAAAATTTAACAAAGTTATTGCATTACATGGAAGCAAAACATAGCCCTTGTTAAAGACCGAAACCTGTAGAATTCCATTTGTGGTGATAATTCCATCTACATCAGCACGTCTGGATTGTAAGTTCTTGATACGTAAAGGTCAAGATGACACCAAACTTTAAATTGTTCGATTAGTCAGTTTCCTTATTGGTAAATCTTCACGGGGAGAGTTGGTGCTATCAGCAAAAAGTGAGCAATGTAGTCAGTGAGAGCAAGGGAGTTGGGGCACCTCACATTTGAATGGGCAGAGGAAACATCTTTTGCCCACTAATCCACTGATGCATGTGGTGCTCAATTTATGGTATGCTGTACACCCCCCCCCCCCCCTATTGTGTCTCTATTGTGTTCTGGGAATCTCAGGAATTCTTTGGAGGATTTTAGGTGGGGGGTGGGTATTTCTGTACAAGAGGAAAAGAGTGTGTTAAAGTATGTAGGTAAAAAACAAAATTTACGGGGGTGGGGGGGACATTACCTTCTGTCAGGTATCAGGCATGGTCTGATGGATTCCATTGATTTTATTTGGCATCAAGCCATCAAAATTAATGGCCAAAAAAAAAGCAAAAATAAAAACTACGTGTAAGTAAAATGATACTGTAAGTAATATCTACATTTATTTGGTTTGGATAAACGAATCTTATAATCCATAACGACTTGTAACTTAAAGCTTTTGGTTTTAAGTAGGTTTTACTTTCACGTAACTGGTGTAATAATAAAAAATGCAACTCTTGGGCTGCTGTCAAAACACAGATCTTGGTATACTAAAAAAAGAATAAAAGAAAAGAAAAAAGGGAAAGTCAAGTTAACCATCCAGCAAAACTGGTCTTGTTTTTTGTTTGATTACTTGATGATCAACTGATTTCCTCTTTCGAATTGTTTCCTTTCTGTTCTATTTAAAAACCAAAAACTATAAAATAAAATATATAAAAAAACACTGAAAGATCTGTGTTTCTGGACCAATACCAATTCTTAGCTGCCTGGAAAGTAGAGTTTTTACTCAAATTTGGCAGGAATGTCAGTTATTCTTTTATAAAAAGAACTGTACAAGGAATGATTTGGTCCAGCAATTTTGCCCAATGTCATTACCGTATAACACACAGGGTCACTGACTCCCAAAATGGTACAGCCAAGATTATGGTGAAGATGGATGATTTGGGTCAATAGTTTTGAAAACTCAGACAGTGGCAGATAACCTTAAAAATAAACACTTAAAATACAGCTCTACATGTCTCTTGAAATCTACATGTAGGTGATTTTAATTCTCTTGGATGTTCAACTAAAAGCAGGGTGTATTTTTGGTAATTGTCAGAGACCAGTATCCTCACTTGGTGTATCCCAACAACATAATACTTACATTAACAAACCTGTGAACATTTTGGCTCAATTGGTCATCGAAGTTGCAAGAAAATCATGAAAGAAAAGAACACCCCCGTTTGTTCTTTCTCTTCCTGAGAAAGGCTTCATGCTTGAAGCCTTTTCAGATTCAAATTGTGGGGTGAAAAATTACCTTTATTCCCCAAAACTGCATTACTTCAAAGAGGTTAGTTTTTAATTTTTTTTTATAATATCAACAGCTGTCTGGTGCTCTTTACCAAGTAAGTTTTTATGCAGGCCTCTGTTGCCTCTTGTCTTGGCCTTGGTGCCCCTACAAATGTTTCCCATAAACTTTTAGATTTTCAAGTGAAAGCGCCCTTTGTAAAGTAAAAATGGCCTTGACCTCTCAAAGACAAAATTCCAGGTCGTTATGGTCATTAATTTTTGGTGTAATTACCAAAGATACATTCGTATACTGTGCATTTAAAGGTGCATACATGATTTCTTTAGCGATAAAGAAAGTTATAAATTTTACTCTGAAAGTTTGTTTTTTATATAAACTTTTTATCAATATAAAAAGCGTCCTAGAAATTTGTCTGAAAGTGAAATACTACATCGTTAAAAACGAAAATAAGCTGATCAAGCATTATTTCACAATGAACATACACAAAATCTGAATGAAATGTTTCTACGTTTGTTGATAGATTGTTGACGTTGTGAACACCTACATTTGTAGTTTAACAAACTTTCCATATACATGTAGGTTAGTTTACAATAGACATGGTTTTTTTTACATTTATTGAAAGCAAGAGGATTTAATTGATTTTTTACATACATGTACTCTTTAAAAATCACATTATATCTTACATATCTTTAAATAAAACCAACAAAAGAATTATAGGACACTTCAAATTGTAAGAAAAAGTCAGTTTGAGATCAAATTGTAAAGAAGAAATATGTCTCACCCAAAAGTTGTTCAGCACTCCTGAGTCAACATCAACCCACGCAACAGATTTGAGCCGTTAAAAACCCGCCGTCGAACGTTAGATGATTTTTTTGGGATGCAGAAAGAAACGTGTTTTGAACCACAAAATGTGTTCAGCACTTTTCAGTCGGCGTCTGACTCGACTCACCAAGCCACACAACACGAAAAAACAATTGATACTGACAACTCACGAAGAACTCCACGGTTTTATAAATAAATCTCAACCAGGGTGCTGTGTTATCAATACACTATCCGAGAAAATGAAAAGAAAAGAAAAACATGGTGGAATTGTAAGTTTTGGCGTCTTTTAGACCCTTCACTTGTAATCCTGCAGCTTAGGGAAAGTAGTCCCGGGTCCCACCGAACCTGAGCACTGTTGAGGAAATACGTTGATTGGCAAACAGGAAGGACCCACAGGCTGTGAGGAAGTTCAACTCGATCCTTTAGCGTTGACGCCATTTTGTTTTAACAACACACATTTTTTTTGAGTGGGTGATTAAAAAAAAAAAGCGGAAAATATGTGTTAAAGGCCTACCCTTGATGTCATCCCGTGCTAAGCGTTGCGGTGACTGTAGTGTGTGCTGTGTGTTGGGACAGGAAACCCCAGTTATTTTGTCCACAGTGGAGATCAAGGAGGGTTGTATCTCAGATTTGTAGGCTTAGCCCAGGGCACATTTCACTCGGCATTGCCTGCCTGGAGCTAGTGGGATCTGGAGAAGGTGTTGGCGGTTTGGTCCTGGTGTGGAGGGATTAGCTCCAGAGTGATAGATCCATGCCGATCTGCGATTCAGTGGTTTGACAGGAGCTGATGACAGTAAATTCGTTACGGAATCTCGATAGCTGCAATGGGGACCTACATGTATGTATTTTATTTTTCCCAAGATAAACAACAAAAAAATTACATATCATGTACATGTACAGTATTTGTGTACCCGTACAATATGCAACATATTTGTGGTTGCTCCTTTGTAGTCTAAGTGATAATGATACCAAGTTCTTATAATAGTGCTTTATCACACCCAAGGGCATGTCAAAGTGCTCATTATTTTTTCTAGAAGGTATGTGGAGCTATGTTCGAAAATAAAAGACCCATTTATTTACATAGCACCATGTAATGGTTTAAAAGGTGCTGTAATGCAATCTGCAGCCAACCATACCAGAAAACACTGGGGTAAACTCCTGTGCATAACGATTAGTGTACTGGGTTCTTTTAAGTGCATTTCACAACATACGGGACCTACGACTTTACGTCCCACATTTACGTCCGACATTTACGTCCCATCTGAAGGATTGAGGTGAAGTGTCTTGCTTAAGGACACAATTGTCAAGACCGGGACTCGAACCTACACTCTGATGGTCACAAACACTAGAGCCTGTGTCCAGTGCACTTGACCACTCGGCCAACACCTGCCATTCAATTTTTTAGTCAACAAATAGCAGGATTGATCATGTGTTTTTAGTCCAAGGAAATACAGGGCCAAAGATTTGACCTTTTGTTTTTAATGCCATAGACCAAAATTTTACTCCATTCTTTATGGTGTTTCTTGAAGGTGAAGGAAAGAACCTTTCATGGGAAAAAGTTTGCAAGTATGGGACACCCAATCAAAAGCAAGGGGCACGCTTGGCAATTTTTTGCAGCGTGCTGTCTTTAGGTTAAACCATGTACAGTTTGTGTGTATTATTTCAATCAAAATTTTTATATATATATATTATTTACATATTTTAATTATTAGAACAAATATTTATTTTATTTGAATATAACTTTTCAAAATCTAATCCCATGGCAACTGTCACTGCAAGTTTATCTATACAAATAGAGGGTGTATTAGTTGAGGTTCTTTGATAAATATACAAAAACTGTCCCACAATATCTTTAATGCATAATTTTTAAAAGTACAATGGTAGATACAAATTTTAAAATTTCAATTTTGAAGTTGTCTTTACCATGTTACATCAAATGGGACAAATGGGCCAAACATTCAACTTTGCTGGTAGGCCTTATGTGTTTAAACTATTGTACGATGCACTAATTTTTAATGGCCAATGGCAGAGCACTAGCAGAGTTTTTCTCAAAGGCTAAAAAAAAACACACCCCCAAAACCATGTGTTTGGTTTTGTTTGTTTGTTTGTTTTTTAAGTGTTGAGAAAGACTCTGTAAGAGTCGAAACATCAGGCCACTAAACTATTTGTTGTGTCCTTATACCATACAATGTAGGCCTAGGTCCTTATGGTTAGTAAAGCAGTTTGCAACGGCTAATTTCTACTTTGTCAGAATTTAATCTAATCTCTACAAAAGCAAAATGCAGAGATCAAAAGTATTTTTTGTGTACTATACTGCTGTGATGAACAATACACTATACAATGTAGAGCTGTGCATTGACATTGTTGTTCAATAAAATGAGCCACTTCCTCTCAAAGAATAGAACAAAATCACAGTTACTTCCCTTTCATAAAAACCATAATTTGTATGCAGAATAAAGTTCTTCTATTGGATGCTAATTGTTCTCCTTATGATACACATGGCTTAGAATAATAATAATGTTGTGGTAAGTTTGTGTAGGGAAGGGAAGGTCAACTTCAAGGGGTATGCAATACATGTCCACAGATTTGCACTTTTCACTTATATGGTACAAAGATGGTCATGATAGGAAACTTCCTTTGTGCCTGAATTGCTAGGGTTTTTGAGAAATAAGTCAATTAATTAGTTTTGATCTGGCGAGATGAAAAGTCAATTTTCGAAAACAGAAATCATAAGTGTTTTTTTTTTTTTTTTTCACCACTAATTTCTTGTGACTCTGACGACCGATTGAGTTGAAATTTTCACAGACCTGTTTGTTATTTTATGTGTATAGGCTGGATTCCTATAAAGTGCGGATATCGGTCTTAACCAATTACCACATTGTTGTCTACATGCTTTAAATAACTTATAAAGGGAATTTACATTATTGTTTTTGGGGTGCGTATATTAATTTTTCGTCCAGTGGGCTTGTATTTTGTGGAAACAATAGAAATATTGTGTATGCTTCGTCGGGGATTTGAGTTCATTTTCATAGAGTAGAGCTGTTCTTGTTTTGGGGAAAATCCACAAGATGGCAGTGCTTGTCACTCTAAAGTTCTACTGGACCAGAAATTGTTTTACAGGACAAGAATCAATAATGTGGGGTAAAAAAAAAAAACCTACACAATTTATTAAAAATATGTGGGGTTTTTTTTCTTCATGTTTTTTGTTTGTTTTTGTTTTTACTTGTTTTTTTACATGCACTACATGTAAGAAAATATCTATCTCATTGCGGATAGTTATGCTTCATTATTCAACAGCATTGAAAGAGATTCATCAAAATGAAATTGAAAGTCAACATTTCAATCTAATTTTGTTTTTATTAAAGATATTACACAATGAGGTATCATTATATAGTTGAAAAACACAAGACATTCAGACTTTATGTATGTCATTGAGTTTACTGGCCTGATGCTAAAAAAAACACTGGCCATGGGCCTGCAGTCCAGCAGTGTTAATTTTGAGCTGTTACAAATGCAGTTATGACTTGTGAGCACTGCTTTCATAGGTTGTGGAAATAGTGGGAAATGGACTAATTGTTCCCAAGGACAAATTTATAAAATCATCTTCCATGTTGGGGGGGGGGGGTGGCAATAGAAAATGGGTGAACAGTTTATAAAATGTATGATAAACTATGAAGAAAGTTTGTTCTCACTTTGATTCTAAAAACTGTGAGATTTGGTGGATTTTGCCCCCCAAAATTCAAGCTCTGAAGGCGATTTTCAACAAAGTTTTCACAGTGCTTTTTATACAACTTACTTAGAACAAACAAATCAGAAACATGTATGTCGTGTGATGATTAAAATAAGTTTTTTTTTTAAGCAACTACTACATTGAGTTGATTAAGCGATACAGTACGGCAAATGATATACAGGTGTGATATTTCTCCTGCTTTATTCTGATTTCCTGATTTTTTTTTCCCCCCCTCAGAAAAATCAGAAAAAAATCTGTATTAAATATCCGGGAAAAAAATCTAGACAAGCCTATACCACATGTACATGTACAGGGTATGTCAGCCCTAGTACTGAAATTGTCTGTAGACTTTTTTTTCCCCAAGCACCATGGGTATTCATTTCAAAGATCCCCTTCCGGTGGCGTTGGTTTTGTTTTCGGCTTCTGCTGTCATTGTATAATGTGGGTTTCTTTGACGTTTATCTTTCTTATCATGTACAGTGTGTATGAGTTTGTTTCTTTGTGCTGGCAGCATGAATGTTTCAGTTTTGATATTGCTACAGTGTGGACCGTGACCAAAAACTTGCTGTGAACAGAACATTTTTCATTTTGCTTCCGTTTATAACGAGTTGATTAATGTCAGCATTTACGTCAGTGTTTAAAGGGGAGCCGAGATTCACTTTCATTAAAGCCGTATATACATTTTACAACTTGAGCTTTGTATTGTTTTCTCTTCTGCATTTTTTCGTATATTTTATGAAGCGTCCTTTTCCTGTGTAGATGTTATTATTATTAGAGATTCACACAATTGTTCGGATGGTACTCATGTACTTAAACATCCCACTTCTGTTCATGCACCGTCCATGCATGTACATGTTTGTTGAGGTATTTATTCTGATTTGTACAAGTACCGTTATTAAACTTACAGTTATACAAGTTGGCTTTCTTGTTCACTGACCCATTTCTTGACACGCAGCGCACTTACATGTACATTCCCCTGTAGATCCTGTCTGCCCTTCTGGGAGTCAAGAATGTATGCAAAGGAATTGACTTCCAAAATGGCGTAAACGGTAAACGTGCATTTGGCTGAAAAAAAGGTTTTGTCAAAAAGTTTTGTCAAATATGTAAATCAATGTTTTTGTAATGTTTAAAAATATTTTAAAACAAAGAGCCCTGAAGAGATTATGGTTATCGTTAAAGATGCTTTACTTTTCCTCCACTGCAGGGAGCAACCAATCTTTACCACCAGGGCCCATGTCTTCCAGATAGACCCGGTAACCAAGAAGAATTGGCTGCCGTCCAGCAAGCAGGCCGTCACCGTCTCATTCTTCTACGATAGTACAAGAAGCTCCTACAGGATCATCAGTGTGGATGGATCTAAGGTATGAAATCACCACCAGCACAGGAATTGAGAACCTTGTTCCCAGTGGTGTTTGATCTCGCCAAGCCAATTTTCCACCCCAGAATGCCTTGCTCGATCATAGCCCCTGGAAATGTGACTTTGAAAGTTCCAAATTTATTGGATATTTTAATTAGTCCCGTGGTTGATCCATTCTGTGTTCAAGACTGATGCAGAGGACGCGATCAAAAAGAGGCATCAAGTCATAGAGCAACTGGTCCCTTTTCATTCTTCTTTGATCTTGCAACATGTTTAAGTGTATGCACTTTAGGGTGACTGTAAAAACATGATTCATTTAAAGTGGATTCATGGAAACACCTGCATTCTTTACATGCGTGTACTACATGCCAAACGCATGTGGAGCAGTCACTTTAGGTTATTACGGATCAGCATTGTTTTTCAGCACATCCCTTCTGGGGACGCTGGCACGCTGCCCATGATAGCAAGGCTGAGGAACTGGGTGCAATCATTAAGCAGAAATTAGCATAGACCCTGTCCCAATCCATTTCATAAATGCGGCATTATAATATAAATGGCGTGTTGTGGCCGAGCGGATAAGTGCACCGCACTCAAGCTCTGGTATTTCTGATCTGCAGAGTGTGGGTTCGAGTCCCGGTCGTGACACTTGTGTCCTTAAGCAAGACACTTTACCATTATTGATTGGTCCTTCGGATGGGACACAAAGCTGTAGGTCCCGTGTGTTGTGTAGTGCGCGTAAAAGAACCCAGTACACTTATCATAAAGACAAGGGGTTTGCCCTGGTGTTCCTGGTTTGATTGGCAGCATATTGCGCCACAGCACCTCGTAAACCATTACACGGTGCTATAAAGGAACAGGTCTCATACTTCAAAATGTAGCTCCACATACCTTGCAGAAAAAAAATACTAAGCGCTTTGATACCCACTTTGGGGATGTGATAAAGTGCTTTATAAGAACCCAGTATTGTTATTGTAAATTTAAATTATTACTTTTATTATTGCAATCTTTGAAACAAGGGATAAGAGAAAAACACTCCTAGTAAAGTCCAAAGATTTGTGTCCCCACATGCTATTAATATCATGGATAATTTGAAGAGCCAAAGCAAGGACATGAGTAAAGGTATTGTACATACTACCTTAAGCCTAAACTCAAGTGTTTTCCCACAACCTCAACAGGCCATCATCAACAGTACAATCACGCTGCAGATGCAGTTCACAAAGACGTCGCAGAAGTTCGGCCAGTGGGCTGACAATAGGGCCAATACGGTCTATGGCCTCGGGTTTGCTGCAGAGGCTGAGCTCAATAAGGTTGGTAACGGTTGTAACAGAAGGCGTTGCCTTTTTTTCCCCCATTTTCTAAGGCAGGGCTCACATCAGAGCCCAATTTTATAGAGCTGCTTAAGCAGAAAATACTGCTTAACAAATTTTGTCTCAATTGGTCAGCGAAGTTGCAAGGAAATAATGAAAGACAAAAAAACACATCCTTGTGGCATAGAATTATGTGCTTTCAGATGCCTGAGAAAGGCTTCATGCCTGTAGCCTTTCTCAGATTCAAATTTGTTGGTGATAAATTACACGCTCCTCTTTCTCTGAAACTGCATTACTTCAAATGGTGTCGTTTCTGACAATGTTTTATAGTATCAATAGTATGTGGCCTGTCGTGGCCAAGCGGTTTAGTTCGTCGGACCCAAGCTCTGGTGTTGTCAGCAGCGGAGTGTGGGTTTGAATCCCGGTAATGACACTTGTGTCATTGAACAAGGCACTTAACCATAATTGCTTCGTAAAAAGTTGGGACGGTAGTGCACTCTGCTCTGCCAACCAGTGGACGATACCCTTGCCTACATCCTTAGGAACTGTGAAAGGGGGCAACCCTGTTTCAGCCCCAGGAGTAGGTGGCAACGTGCCCCTGGTGACAGTTGATCTGGGTCGACAGCCTAAATCAGTTATGTGTAGCCCTCACCTTGAAGTGGTCGTTTGGCCTTGTGAGTTGGGCGATATCTCATAAAAATAAAAAAACCATAAAGAAAACAGCTCTCCCCAGTGCTCCTTACCAAGTAAGATTTTATGGTAATTACCAAAGGTTTACCCTTCCCTTAAAGGTTATTAATCAAAATGCGCCATTTTGTGTGTCTTTTTGTGTCACCAGTTCATCGAGCAATTTGAAAGCATTAAAGAGAACATGAAAGCAGCTGGAAAGCAGGACAAGAAGGAAGGTGATCATTCAGCTACAACCAACGGCACCGCACGGACAAGCATCATCAGCTCTCCAGAACCGATACCGGTCATCAAACATACAAGGGTAAATAACAACAAAATAAATAAAAACTTTCAGTAATCGATGATGTGGAGCGCCTGGACAGTTTTTGTGTTACCCTGAGCGGGCTAGCTTTGCCAACTACGCCCTCAACATCAATATGGAAACAGTCCAGATCATCAGCCTCCAATATGTTTTTTTGTCCTTGGGGTCTATGAATTGGTGGGCAAAGCGCCCTCTGTGTTTTTATGCTTGTATGGCAAAATATTATCATGTGACACGTTGGTGGCTTGTCAAGGCAGAGCGGTCAAGTGCACCGGACTCGAGCTCTGGTGTTTCTGGTCAGCAGAGTGTGGGTTCGAGTCCCGGTGGTGACGCTTTTGTCCTTAACCAAGACACTTAACTTAGGAGTGTCATTTTTTACCAGTCATGGTGCATTATAAATATGCATTATTGTTTTTTGTTTTGGTGGTCACATAATCAATGCTCCAATTTGTATTTCTCAAACCAAAAACACATGGTTGCTATATCACAAGGTTCAGGGTATAGCAACCTCGAGAGGGGCAAAGCATGGTACCCCGTTGCCATGCACATTTATCATAATCTAAAGTTTGGGTTTTTGATGAGCAGATACCGAATTGACAATTCTTCGACTCTTACTTCCTCTTTGGTAAACCTGTTAGTAACTGAAAGTAGTTTAAAGCTTGAACAGCTAAAGGGAAACACAAAACACAAGTTGGCAACACTGATTGAAATCAAGATTGCCGAACAAAGTAGAGTGGCAGTTGAGTTTATTTTGACTAGTTTGATTAAACAAAGAACTGGAACGATTTGTTTGGACTTCCGTGTTTAACTCATTAATGAAACCGAGGATGACTCACAATCAAACATTAATCACTGTAACTCGGTAGCCTGAGGAAACCTGGAGACAAGGGCACTTATAATAAACAAGAAACATCAGGGTTAACTCCTACTCTTCCACGATAAGTGTTCTGGGTTCTTTTAGGAGCACTACCTACCCTAGTACATGGGACCTACTGCTTCACGTCCCATCCAAAGGACAAAGCAATCTTGGTCAAATAACTTGCTCAAGGACATTTCATCATGACAAGCCAGTCCGGGATTCAAACCCACACACTGTGAGCGACACAACTTGAAAACAGGGCACCAGACCACCCTGCCACAATGCTCCACCTGATTGTACATTTGTACAATGTCATACAAATATTGGATGCATATGAGTGCATTGTCACAGAATACAATCACAAGATGAAATCCAGACTATTCTTTTTTGGCGAGGCAAAGCCGAGTGAAATGGAAAAGGCAGATTTGTTTATATGTATACAGTTTATAGATAAAGGTATGTGTTTTATATGAATCGCGCGTAGATACTCGTCATCTGAAAATCACAAAATAGACGAGGAAACTCGCCCACCTCTCAGTCTGAAAAAAAAAAATCCCTTTTTAAACAATGTGGACGACTCCATGTACACACCAACCTTATCTGCTGTGACATGAACTTGCCTTGACAAATAATGTGAAGCATCCTATATTTATTAGTATTGGACTCCTATATTATATTTTGGAGCGTCGCTGCAGTATACATGACAAAATAAAGGATGACACGTGATCCATCAATCACATGACAAGGATCTGTGTGTACACTATATAATACTTCATTTTGCTTTGGTATGTGGGTGAAATAAAAACCCACAATATATTACTTTGCATTGGGCAGAAGATTTTCTTGAATTCAACATGGACTTGATTTTTACAGGAATCGTCTGGCGACAAGACTACAGCTGGAGCGGTTCCACTAAGCACCTCTAATGATGCGCACGTCCGATATGAAAATGACAGACTAAAGATTGCCCTCGCGCAAAGGTAATGCACAACTGCAAGTTTGTCGTTTGAAAGCCTTAAAGGAACACGTTGCCCACGGATTCAACGCTTTGGGTTTTAAAACCATTCGTTATGAACTAAATATGGTTGGAAAAGATATTCGCACAAATTTCCCTCGAAATTGTGTAGGTTTCCTCTAACTTTATGGACTAAATAATACGCTCCAAAATTTGGTTCCACAAAATGCGCACAAGTTCTTTAAAAATAACATTCTCTTCAAACCTGTTATCTTTAAGAGCCCGAAGGAGCAAGAACTTCAGATTGTGACGAGCAGCAGTAGCAGCTGGCCCCAGGGCCTAATATCAAAGAAACTACATAAATACATTTATATGCTATTGTTCATTTTTTGTTCCTGTTTAGAAATGGTCTAGCTCCTACTTTTCTTCAGAGCCTGGTTTCTAATATAGCCCACAACTCTCGCAATCAACAATCTTCTTCTACTTCCCATTTGTGCTTGTCCCCTGCACCCCGCACAATACACTGTATGGCCAACGAGCTTTTACAGTCAGTGCATCAACATTATGGAACAATCTCCCTCTTCACATCCATCAGGCATCATCTCTTGAATCCATCAAAACCATGCTGAAAACTTGTTTGCTTTTTTTCCTAAGTTACTACAAATGTTGTTTATTCGTTGTCATTTGGCACAGTGCTTTGAAACCTTTTATCAAAGGTGCTTTAGAAATATTGTCATTATTTTTATTATTAGTTACCTCCACTCATGATAACACTAATTGTCTATTATTTTGTTCTCGATCCCGCAGTTCCAACAACGCCAAGAAGTGGGAGCTGGAACTACAGACGTTAAAGAACAACAACGCCAGGCTCACGACAGCCTTGCAGGAGAGCACGTCCAATGTGGAAGAGTGGAAGAAACAATTATTGGCGTACAAGGAAGAGAACAGTAAATTAAAAGCTAAGGTATGAATTTGAAAGCCCGTCAAATGGTACCGCCCGCCCCCCCCCCCCCCCAACTTGAAACTTGGCAATGAAATTTGTATCACATCACTGTTATTATTTTATTATAAACCATTACCCTCCTGGATCCTCCAAAATCCTCATCACGAATTGGAGGATTGTGGAGGATTGAGGACTGTAGGCCAAAATAACAGTTGCTCATCACTGGGCCGGCAGACCAATCTTATCCTAGTCCAACTAATTTGGTGTGGAGTAACATAGGAGTGGAAGATTGAGGTCACCTCTAGGCAAGAGGTCAAGGGATTAGGGATGTTATAATGCTCGATAAATCGATACATGTTTCGCTCTTTAGTTACAAGATGCTTCCCTGGAGACTCACGGTGCAGCGCCCTCTAGCAGCCCCGGAGGACAAGACAGTAGGGTCAAGGAACTAGAAGAGAAGGTCCAGTCACTAACTATAGCCAACAAGGACCGTACAAAGGCAAGTCACAAATACAAGTACCATCAAACCGAATTCATCTTGACGTCATCAGCCGCGATTAAGTCATGGTTGCGCCATCTTGGGAGATGGATGCGTTACTGTGCAGTGTGCATTTGAAGCCATGGGTAAAACTGGAAAACACCTACACAAATTATATTTCAGGCAGTTCCATGACTTTTTGAAATGTTAAAGTTGGAGGGCTGCATATTATCAGTTATGCGACTTTTCCAATTTAAATCAGAAAATCTGACTTTTTCAATTTTTACCCCCAAAGTCTGACTTTTATTCCGACCCCTAAAATCGCCCCCCCCCCCCTCCATTGGAAAAAAGCTGCACCTAGAAAATGTTAATGCTGTCTCCCTGAATACGTGCGCATCCTTTGCCTCTTGTACCAGTCGTTGGTACGCACTTCCTCTGGTACATGTATAAGCACCATTGTCATGAGACTGGTAAAGTGTTTTACGGCTGGAGACAAATTTACGCATTGACCCAAAAGGGTGTGTGTCCAACACACGTGTAGAGAATAGTCCACGTTTGAAAATGATGTTAAGTCTCGGATTATTTTTTTTGTTATTTTTTGTCCCCGGTGTGCAGCAGGTATGCACACATGTGATGCAATGCCTATCCAACGGGGTAACGACCTTACCAACATGTTAATAAAAAAAAGCCTGTTCTTGGTGTCGGTGTTTGAAGCCCGAAACTTGATTTTTTATTGTAGGAGGCCGAGGAGTTGACCATGAGACTCAACCAGGTTACAGAAATGGAGGACGAAGGCAAGAAACTCAGGCAAGATTTACAGGTAAAGAGATGAGATTAACGTACTGACAAGACTTACTGATTGGAACCACAGTGGAGCAATATAGACCAATCTGTTTGCACAGGTGCTGCACGCCGCGCCGCTATCGCTGAAGTCTCTTATATCACGTTAAACAGTTTAAAATGCCATTGTAAATGGAACCTGTGTGCCACTTTGTGAAAACGAAAAAAATTGCCACTATCGTGCAAAGGTCGCCGTGCATAAATATTGAATTAAAACAAGTACAGTTCTTAAAGCTTTGAAACTTCATGAAATTGTAGGCCTTGATGAATATTGTCCCTGACATGTAAAACAAACTGAAAACTAAAAACAAAAATAAATAGATTTGTATGTTTTTTGTTAGTTCGTGGTATTAGTTACGATATTGAACATTGGCGGTGCAATGTTCATCGTCATTAGAAGGAAATGAGTGTATCAATGCTACTTCATAGTCGTGCCAGGGTCAATATGAAGCGAATTCATTGTCACAAATTTGCACCAAAACCTTTTTTCTCCATCGAGCTCTGCTCAAACTTTTGCCACTCTTTATCCCTTTTGATGTTCCAATACAACAATTTCAATATGAATGGGTGACTCTTGGGGACACTAGGTGGCAGCAGACTTACCAGGTTAAATCCGTTGTTCTCAAAATTGCGCGCATACTCTGTAAACAATGGAAATTTACCTGGTAAGTCTGCTGCCATCTATCGTTTCAAAGTCTCATTCCATTACCCTTCAGTCTTTTCAAAATGTTGACAGCATTTAAACTGTTTTGTTTGGTCTCTTTAAGGAATCGCAAGAGACGCAGGCGGCTCTTCAGAAACGGGTCGAAGAGCTGGAAGAAGGTTTATCCAAGGAGCAGAAAGGGAGGAAGAAAGACTCTAACCAAGCCCAAGAACTGCACCTACAGCTTGGGAACCTCGTCCAGCAGCTGGCTGGCCTTCACCAAGACATGGCTCAGATCTTGTAGGAACCTTTACCTCCACCTCTGAAAACACTGATAGAGTATGAAGAGGAAGCTACAAGCAGGAGAGGTCAAACTGCTAACAAGAGGGCACCATCGCCGTCGTTAGCGTTCCTTTTTATTGGATCCCCCCCCCATTAGTTTGTGTGGTGATGTACTTTTAAATAACATTTTTTAAAAAGAACTCTCTTACAAACATAGACTAACTATTGTTTTTAAAGCTAAAGTATGACCACTCATAAGTCATCAATTTTAACACAGATCTGTTTTCCATACGTACGCAGACTAATCTCTTATACTTTTGTAGGATATGGGATTATATGCAATTTGATGGGATTATTATATTTTACTCTCTGACCAAGTACATGTATTTATTTTCCTGTATTTTTTTAAAGTTTTGGTTGTGTTTGAAAAGACTTGTTTGAAAAGCAGATATTGAGAGGTTGTCAGGGTTGGGTAGCAATAGTGTTTTCTTTGCTTGGTGCGCCTGATCCACGAATGAGGCCGTCTTACAAATAACATTTAACATGATTACATATTGTGAGGTGTTTTGTCAAAGATGACACCAAGATTCTTAGCGATTGGAACAGGATTAATGTTGTTATCGTCAAACTAAATTGACACAATAGGAATATGAGAACAAAGCCTAGTGAAATGGAGAGTTTCTGGTTTCATCCTCAGTCAGTTTTGCTATGAATTGTGATATTTTTTAGATATGGTTCTTCCAAGGACCAAACTAGTCTTTATAATATTCCAACAAGTCTTCTGTAATCTTTATCAGGAAGTCTTGTTCCACTCAGTGCAGGGTCAATGTTACATGAAAATGTTTTTCAAGAAACCTTCTTAGGTATTACAGAGTATCTTTAAAAAGACAGAGCGAAGACCGGAGGCAAGGGTTACCCATCCTGTCCCGATTTGTCCCGATTTGTCCAAGAGACAAACTGTGGTTTGTTTATTTATTGTAGTTGTTAGTCTGCAGAAGGTCAAGTCTGCTTATATATTTTTTTCAAGACTAACAGAGTATAAAAACGACGCTACCCAGGATCAGAACTAGTAAAAATGGACTTGGCAGGGAATTTTAAAAACAACAAACCTACATGTGTATAATAAAATATAGTTTTTATTGAGTAGAATTAGGGTGAAATCTTTTGATTAGGTTCTTGCCCTTATACCGATGTGTATGCTTTTCATAATTTGGCGCACATTTTATTATGACTGTTTGCTTTTTATGTTTGCAACTTATTCTAGATCATCTTCTTAGAACCAACACTTCTCCCACAATTGTTCAGGAGATTCTAGAGTTTTGTGGGATTCTTATTGTGCATGGTTGTGATTGGTCAATGTGTTTTGGGGCGGGGCCTAATTGCATTTCCGGAAATGCACTAAAAGATGCAACTTGTAAGCACCTTGAGTTTACAAAATTTGTTTGTTTGTTTGTTTGTTTGTTTGTTTGTTGTTTGTTGTTTTCTGCGGGGAATGATTTTAAAGACATTCCAGTGTCTTACTCAGAACATTTTTATGTATGTTCAATCAGTATTTAATATATGCAATGTTGTTTTATGCATTTTTTTTTTAAGGCAAAACGACCAAACGCTATTAATAACTGATGGTCCAAACAGATTTTTGAAATTCAAATGCAACAAATACAAAGATGAAACTGTAGACTCGATTTACAAAATGTGGTAGTGTGCCTTTGATTGGATGTAGCATTCTTGCTGGGCAGCAAGTTCATAAAATGAACATTTGGGTATCGATGCGGTCAGGATATCCGCATACATGGCTTGATCATCAAGATCATACATTTCTGTATTGACCCCCTCGCACAACACGCAGCGCACTTTTTAATACACGCGCCTATCCTGTCCTCCATTTTGGGAGTCAAAATGTACACAATGGATTTGACCCCCAAAATGGTGGAAATGGTAGAGGTACTTTTTGCGGAGGTGCGTTACACGTCTGCAATACCCACCAATCGACACACCCAGACTTTAATGCTAATGTCTTTTTGTTTCTTTTTCCTCAAACTCAAACTGTTCGCTAAAACTGTCTGGGAAAAAAAACAAAACATGCAAAACAGAATTTTCTTTTTTGAAATATAGATACTATTTTAACGCAGGACACATTGGAAAATGTCAAATCAGGAAATGACCTTTAGTTTGACCTTTTTTTAGTTCAGTGGAAGTATAGGTCAAAGCTCGCCGCTTTTTGCAATTGACATTTTGGTAGAAGTTGCTTGCGGCCGCGATGGTCTCTTCAAAAAAGGGTTGGGTTGATATGCAGAAAACTTTTAGTCAAACATGTCAACTGGAGATTTTTTTTTTAAAAGAAGCCAAATTCGAGCATAATAATTCTTTAAAACTTAAAGCGGTTTTTGATGTAAATATTTCTTACTGTGATTGACACCAGAACCAATGCAGTCTTTATACCGTAAACAAAACTTATTTTTAGGGACAAAACTGGTTCTGCATATATAGAGTATGGTAACAGAAATTGCACTGACTTTAGCTGGTCCCCACCCTATAGCAGGAAGTAATGTATTGTTTGTAGCGCAAACCAAAAAAAAATTGTAAATATCAAGCTGTAAATATATTTTTTACAAATAATCACATTTATAGTGAGTTTATAATTTTTTGTATGCATGACTTATAACGGCAACTGCTCTATGTTCCGACAATCCTATGGTCCTACAGTTAGGATTAGGGTTAGAGTTAACTTCTTTATTCATTTCCAAGTGTTAATGTCCTGTTCTGGAGCTTAAATCAATTTTAGACATGTAAAGTTTTCATTTTTATCTTCGTAATTAGTGGGCATTAAACTAAGTGAAAAAATAGTATTAGCTGTTGCAAACTGCTTACCAACCAAAAGGACCTATGGTATAAATGCAAAAACAAGTTGGTGGCCTGACGTTTCGACCCTAGCAGGATTTGCTAGGGCCAAAATGTCAGGCCACGAACTATTTGTTTGCCATAAATTAAGTGAATTGAATCAATAATGCATTAGGGGTGTCGGAACATAGATCTATGGGTTACGGACTAATACATGTGTTTTATATTCACATTTAATGTCGCAACAAAATGTTATTCCAGTTTTCCCAGAAACTCATCGTACAACAAACCGGTTGAAGATTTCAATCAAGTATAAGGAGATCACATTTTTATGAAGATTACACATTTGTGTTGTCACGGATTTTGTGGATAAGCTTGATCGGACTGAGCAAATCTAAGTAAGAAACCGAGTCCACTGGACTCAATCAAGTTTTGGTGTTGTCAGGGTGTGGGTTGGGGTCCCCAGCTCATTGCACCCCGTGTCCTGACCACAACTGCTTCATTTTGAATGGGACGTAAATAAGTTAGACGTAAAGCCGTTAGGCGGTTTTTGTTTTCAAGACAGTTTAGGTCATAGTAAAAAAAAAAAACACTCTAATGAAATGATGACAAAACAGTATACTTTTTTGCACTTTTTAAATAACATTAACCTATTTTTTTTTTGAAAAAAAACCATTTAAAGCCGTTAGACGTAAAGCCGTTGGTCGCGTGTTTTGTGTACTGCATGTAAAAAAAAACCTAGCACACTTTTTGTTAAGAGAAGGGGTTAATAATATTATTTTCATGGCGCCAAAATCTGCCTAAAAGGATGCTCAAGGTGCTTTACAGAATTAAAGATGGAATTACCCTGGCATGGTTGGATGCAGATTATGTCGCATCACTTGTAAACCCTTGCAAGGTGCTAAAATTCAATAGCACTGCATAGTCATAAAAATAATGAGCGCTTTGATATGATCAGATGTGATAAAGGGCTATATAAGAACTGCGTTTTATTATTAGTAGTAGTATTTTTTGTTTTCAAGACAGTTTAGGTCATAGTAAAAAAAAAAAACACTCTAATGAAATGATGACAAAACAGTATACTTTTTTGCACTTTTTAAATAATCTTTACCTAATTCTTTTTTTTATTACATTTTTAAAATTAATTGTTGCAAAAGCACGGACAGGAGTCATAATGCGCTAACAGTAATTAGTTGTATTTGCACATAATGAGAAACTTTCACATGAGCCAGTATCTCTTTTTTATGAAAAGGAATTTTCCATTCTGTATTTGTTTTTGTTTTTTTGATATATATAATTTTGTAATATTTTTTTGCGTTAACTTAACATGTGCAATTTTTGTGTGTCTTTCTCACTCCATGTTTAACTTTAAGTTTGTTTAGTTCAGACAGTTCTTAATGGAGACTATAGCATAAAACCACGAGAGTTGCTTTTTTTAGCCAGCTCTGTTAAAAAAGAAATTGATGTGATGTTCGTAGAGTTTTTTCCATCTGTTTGAGTGCTGTTGTTTTTTTCCTTTTGCTTTGCTGATAATGTACAAAGATAGGAGCGTCATCCACCATGATTTTAACATTTGTTACTAAACTGTGTATCAGAGTAAAAATGCTTTAAAGTTGTATTCTGATTTGTAATTGAGTTGTTATTCACAGAAATAGCTAATTTCACACAATACACGGACACATGATCAGGATTATGTTTCAGTTTGAAAAATTGAACTCTTAGAGTAACAAAAGGTGGAATTTTAAATAAGTATTTATTGGAATAAGCCATTTTGATTTGAATGTCTGGTACAATGACTTGCTTGTAGTGACAGCTTCAACTTGAATTCTTTTGTGTTGAACAAAGGAAAATTGACTAAGAGGGGACTTGAACCAATCAAACGGTTGCAAAAACCAAAGGTATACTTGAATTCCTCAGACTAGTGACAGTTGATATGTCACATGGTGTGGTGTGGCACAATGGTACCAGGCTTTGCACATCTGGAGGTTGCTTTACAAAAGCTTGCCCTGAACCATGCAATGTAGCAACACTGTCTAAAAGTCAGGGGAAATCCGATTTGAGTGTTCACTCATAACTAACCAAGTCATTGTACCAGACTGTTCAAAATCGAATTCGCATATGGCTTAATTATATTGACAACCGAAATCAATGTTGGTTTCTTTTTTGTTTTGCAGTGGGAGTTGGGCTGAACAAAATAACTTAATATACATGCTGCATTTACTCGGACCTATTCGCAGATTGTGCTTGGAAAAAAAAAAGGCTATTTACATGTAGATATCTACACAGTATAAATTGTATAAAAAGATGAACTAAATATTTTAACGTTTTCGATAAAATAAACCATTATTGTACTGAGAAAAAAATGCTTTGGGTTCGTTACTTATTTTTTACTTTCATACTTTTTCTTGGTTTTGTTTGTGGTAAAGAAGCGTACATGTATTATACCGAGGATATTTTCACTGTTGGTTTGAGACACGCCCCATCTTTTTAAAGACCAGTAATGACCTTGACAAATGGATTTGACCAAAAGTTTTCAACATTTTGAGGTTTTACAGATTATTATTTCTTATTAATTTTCTTTCTATGGCATTAACCCCCCTTTTTTTTAGCAATCCCATCTGATTATTTTTTTTTGCCATCACAACATGTCTACACATCAAAAGTATGTACATAACTTGTGTGGTTTGATTTTACAAGGAGACAACATACATCTAATGCCTACTAAACACTCTTTATATAATCTTTACATACCACTCGTATCTTTGCAAGACATGTTTAATTTTTAACTCTCACACTGCCCGCTTTTGTTAGTTTTGAACCTAAAGTGCCCAGCTTTTTGAGGTTTTTTTGGAAATTCTGTATATAAAAAAATAAGTCTTCCTCACCAAACAAAATGTATCATGCTGATTTGTGTTGCCTTGCTACATCCAAAGCGAACAGTATTTCCTGAGTGATAATGTCCTCTTATGATAACATATTATTGGTTGTACATGTACGATTGATGACACTTTTTGAGTACATAAAAAAGATCAGTCATGTACGGTAATGACCCTTTTGGCATGTCGTGGCCGAGCGAATAAGAGCACCGGACTCAAGCTCTGGTGTTTCTGATCAGCAGAGTGTGGGTTCGAGTCCCAGTCGTGACCCTTGTGTCCTTAAGCAAGACACCCAACCATGATTGCTTCGTCCTTCGGATGGGACGTAAAGCCGTTGGCCCCGTGTGTTGTGTAACACACGACAAAGAACCCAGTGCACTTATCGAAAAGAGAAGGGGTTCGCCCCGGTGTTCCTGGTTTGATTGGCTGCATATTGCGCCACAGCACCTTGTAAACCATTACATGGTGCTAAGTAAAGGAGTGGGTCTCTTACTTCAAACGTAGCCCCAAAATACCTTGCAGGAAAATGCTTAATGTTGAAGCGCCTTGAGCGTCACAGAGTGACGGACATGAGCGCTATATAAGAAGCCACTATTTCGGTATACATAAAATAGATCGTACATGTATGACCTTGGCACTGAATGAGTTAAGATAAAGTCTGACCATGGGTCACAGTACACTGTCAATAAGGACGCCAAAAGTCATGTATGTTTTGTTTAAAAAAAATTGTTTATTTATGTACATGTTAATACATTAGTTCACAATTGATACAAGACATGCTAGCGATGAAAGAAATGATTCACAAAAGAAATCAATAATACATCATACTACAAATAGTTTCCATTTTGACAAGATCACCACAAGATGGCCTGGGTTCATATCCCACCGCTGCCACCACCTGGTGATATAGAGTTGCAAAATTATTACCAACTTCAACATGTGTGCCCGCATATAAAGCTAGTATTACAACAGCTACTAGCTCATTCCCCATCCCAACAGCAAAATCAATCCAATACCTGCTACTATGTTAGCATACTGGATGAATAGTACCCCAGATCCCCCCAGCTTTCCAAGGTGTTCACCAATAGAAAGTATTCTTTATACAAATTATTTCCTTATCCAGCTACAACACAAAAAACAATATACTGCAGACTGTACCCTCATTTGGTTTGAAATTGTTAGCCTGAAATATACTGCAGACTGTTCCCTTATTTGGTCTGAAATTGTGTGCAACCATGTGAAAATATACTGCATACAGTTCCTTCATTTGGTCTGAAATTGTTTGCAGACGTGGAAATCTGCATACTGTGTCTTCATTTGGTCTGAAATTGTTTACAGCCATTTGGAAAGGATTGACCATCAAGTACACATACAACTTTCGTTAGCACCTACCTTTTACCACAAGCAAAGGATACTTACCACAGGTCAGTGAATGGCGTTAATTATGATTCATCTTTTGTTTTCTCCTATCGCTGCACATTTGTCAGACCTACAGAACCACCAAGTCACCAGAACGTGTACATTGCTAAACACAAGAACTACCTGGCCGATTATTACCTTGAGATTGAAGTCCTTGCTTTAAATGGGTACAGATACCCACAACTTCCAGTAAAAAAAGACGCAGCACAATAACAGCCACGTAAACAGTTTATGAATTCGGCAGTGCTGAATTCTACCCCCAACCTATAACCTTTTCGCTGTTCAGGAGCATGCAAAATACCAAAAAGCCGACGACGATGGAACAAAATATTGAAAACATTTCTTCTATTTCCCCTAATAAAAGCTTCTACCTGATTGTAGAGGGCCTCGACACCAAATCTTCAAGAACTGAGCCACTCAATACACTTGATAAATGATATAAACGGAGTCGAGTTTCCACTCACGGATTACCCAAGAGAGTTTGCGAGTATAAATGCCTTTGTAGATTGATCCTTGTGGTACATGTGCTTCCATTCTTTAAACCGACACATTATTCACTCAACACAAAGACCTAATGGAAAATATTGTTCATTTCTTTAGACAGCTAATGCTTCCTGGAGGAATATTTGTCGGGTCGCCATACTTCGTATTTTCGCTGTTTATCACACACTGAAAGAGTTAACCTGAATACTTCTACCCCATGTGGAGCGTATAACTCAAGCTGGTGCTACTGAGACTTCAACTGTTCATCCAACACTGCCCCTTCACAGGTACCCAGTTGTACATAAGGGTGCAGAGGAGCAAATTATGGTTAAATATTCCACTCAAATACAAAAGCACCGTGATAGTAGGCGAGTGCACCTAATGGAAGTTTTAAAAGTGAGCTTGTCACAAGTTGTTACTTTCAATTCTGAATCAAACACGATTTTACCACTACAATCAAAACAAACTGGATGAAACATACATTTTGCACTATTAAAAAGGAAACAAAATCTCCACTTTCATATTTTTCCAACGAGTTAACAGTTTAGAAGTTTATGTCAATAATGGTGTTCGATTGCCTACAATGACATCATGTTCTTAAAATATTTAGAATTTCATCCACACGCACATATCGTTCAAGCTGTAGTTTTGAATGTGTGGTTTCTTATTGTACTTTTCGCACATATAGTTGGTTTATTCAATGACCAATTTAGCTGAGAACCACTTCCTGCAAACTATGACATCTTTCTCAAAACAACAGGAAAACATTTCATCAACTGCTGCTCTTCAGCGATTATGACTATTTCAGAGTAGAAATAATGACCCCTGAAATCCAAGGAATAATTGGTTTGGTTGTCCTCTTAGTCAAAGTGACCCAGCCTCTCCCTGAACCTCCAGAGTGCTTCATGCATTTCAGACAACTCACAGACTGCCTCCATCAACCCCCCCCCAAAAAAAAAAAAAAGGGGGGAAGGGGAAAAAGAGGAATATCTAACGTTTTGGTCATAGTACTTTACCTCATCTCTTACAAAAAGATTTGGCAGCAAAAAAAAAAAAAACCCCAAACCTTTATAAATATCCAGTTTTGGGAAAATCCCCCCAAAATCAGACAAGCTTTGTGCGAAGTATTTCAACACCTCCGCGATTTTCCACAAAATAGCTCCAGACTAACACAAGAGCAATTGTACATTTAAAATTTGTTCATGAATTCCTTCCTCCCGTAGTGTTTAAAAGTAGAACTGGACAGCCCTTATTCATCCTGATGTATTTGTACAAATGCAGTATGTGTCACCAGTTTCTGACTTGCTGATAAATTCAAAACAAATACTGTATTCCTTTATGAACGGAACACTCCAGTAAAGATTTTTGAACAGATGCAGTTAAAACAATAAATTCTGTCCAAATTTCCCAAATAATCACAGATGTTCTGTTCTGAAGTTTGGAATACAAAAAGCATCAAACCCACACAAAAAGTAGGACGAGATATTTATAGACTCGAAAAACAGCACGAATTGTAAGAAACTAACAAGCAATGTATGAAAAGAAACCATGAAACGAAAGAAAACACACAAAATCAGTTTCGTCGACTTTTTTCCCAAGGGAGAAAAGCTCCAAAATCAATCTATTTCAAAGCCTCCAACTTTTCATTTCAGTATTTCTTCTAGGATAGTTCAAGTCCGAGAAAGTGACCATAAAATGAAAGAAAAACTGAAGACACGCAGAATCAGTTTCGTACCTTTTTTTTCCCCATGAAAGAAAAGCTGCAAATCCAGCTAATTCAAAGCCTACAAGTTTTTGTATCAGTATTTCTTCTAGGATAGCATTCCGTAACAATTTGTTTGGCAGGAATACCCACAATCGTCAACTTTAAAACATGAAGCATCGTAACTCGATCAGCTTGGTTCACTTGTGGTCCCATTCATTTTGGATCATGATGAAAACATTTTCTTGACCATCACCAAACTTGTAAATTCCACCTTTTTTTTTGCTGCCATGAACAACATTTGAAGGTGCTTTGGCGACACCAAGTTTCTGTCCACATCCCAACTTGACAATTTCTGCAGTAATACTTGCTGGCTGTTGATTTGTGCAACTGAAAGAAAGAAGAGCTTAGTGACAAAAAGTGCAAATGATGACACAAACCTCTCCAAATTTCAAGAACACCTCGTAATGTCCGAATATCAAAAAATTTTCAAGATCACATTCCCCAGGAGAAAATCTGTGCAGTGAATAAGTGGGCCACAGAAAGACCAAAGTAGAGACCAGCGGAACAATTTACCAACTACAAGTGGATGTCTTAGGATCCCTTTATTTCCTGCAACTCAAACTCTACATAAATTGCATTACTCTAGCTACGAAGGTGACCAACTACATGTACCAACCAATACTGACAGGATTCACCACATCATCGATTTCCAATGCCAGTAAAATGAGTAAACAATTTTGAACTATTAAATACTACCCTCTTGTACACATTACTTTTAAGCAATTGGTAGCACTATCTCAGAAAGACACACGGTCCTTACACTAATTTCATTTACACTTCGGGGACAAGTTTCAAATGAAGCAGAACATTATTCAAATACACAAAAGGCAGTCTGGTAATTTATACTTCTTCATCTCACGGGACATTTGGAGGGTTTTTTCTTCTCTTGTTTTTCACATAAATATTGCAAAGAGAAAAGCAAAGTTGATGAATATGTAGCAACAGCCTAATGACAATTTTTTTTCCCCGTACTCATTGACCAAGTTTCCAAACCTCTCAGACTTTCTCCGTCAGTGCACTTCGTTAGACAAAATCTCGGAAGAAAAGTCTATATGCAGAAGGAGCATTTCCCACAACCAATCTCAAGAAACATGACCTGTACACCATCAGTCAAAACTAATACACTTCAACAGCAGAAGCATGTTTGAATTTCACTACAACCAAACCACTGTCCACACATTGTCCTGACCTATTGGAGCCGCATACTAATAGCCCCATCTCACAAGTTTCCCCTCAAAAGACAAACATTATTTTCATTCTTCTGTTCCAACTATTCCCACCTAAGAATGGGTTGGTCATTTCTTACTAGCGTTCAATCCCATAATCATCAACTTTGCTTTTTGGACAAAATTCCACAAGACTGCCACTCGAGACTATTCACATTCTTAATTTGACGACAAAACTCCCTCAGGTCTTTGGGATTGTTACACCCATGAACTCAATCCTTCAAAACAGTCGTCAGTGTTCTAGATCCAAGATGCTTAATCCACCAGGAAATGGTTGACGTTCTCAATGAAATGTCTAGCTCCTCTGGAATCCATTCCAGGAGAGGTACTCCGATAAAAAAAATCTCCCAACGCTGCAAAGATCCTTGGTTGGAATTGGCAACGGGCAACTTCTCCTGAGGGACATGTATGCTGGGAAGCAACATGTGATATCATTCTTGTGAAGAGAAACTTTCATGTCCTTTCTGTGAACAGCACAACTCGTTTGTACACCTATACTCTGACGAAAGCAGACTTGTCAGAATTGGGAAACACCGTTGGGAAAACCTCTTTTAAAAAAAATCATTACACAGCCGTGACGCTGTGATAATCCAACTTTTAGCACAACACTGATCATAAGTTAATACATACGTAACTCATAAAACAATGGCTGGAAATATTCTCCACTGTACA
This sequence comes from Pisaster brevispinus, assembly GCA_023634235.1. Lineage (NCBI taxonomy): Eukaryota > Metazoa > Echinodermata > Asteroidea > Forcipulatida > Asteriidae > Pisaster > Pisaster brevispinus. Next base: position 5,822,591 of record JAMKCF010000011.1, read on the forward strand.
CCTGCCTGTTACAATCAAAATTGAAATTTAAACATCGGACAAGACATGCCTTTTGACTCTTGCCGCCTAGGCATTAACGCTTAGAATGGGAGTATATACACAAACAGGTTTTAGAAGCTGAACAATACAAATATGGATGCCTGTACAAGTATGATAACAAAGTCCACTCTTACGAAGTTAAAGCAACTTTTTCCACAAATAGTAATATTTTGAAGCTAAACAAAAATCATGCAGGTAAACCTAAATTCCTAGACCAGAGGTTGACATTGCTGTAAAATGCAAGACAGTGTCACAGCTTTTTAATTTCAAAGCCCCAGACTTCGGATCAAGAGAGGCAGAAGTGATCACTCAAATAAGTTCGTATCGAACACCGAATGGCAGCCATCCTTCCGAACATCAGCACAAATTATGGCAAAATTGAAAAAAATCGTCGCAAATCTTGTACCGTTTCTGCCATGCCACCATTATGTTTTCAAAGTCAAAACGTGAACAGGTGTTTATAACACCGTTGTCTCGATTGCCTTTCAAATCACAGCAACAAAAATATTGAATGCACCAGCATCTTACAAGAGTCTTGTCAACATGAATTATTCGGTCAAGTCAAAATCTTACATCTACATCAAACCCAAGAAGAGATAAGACGTAATGAAAAAACCTGGCAGGAAAGGTCTAAATAAGACAAACCAATCAACAATTACAAAGACAGTTCATCAAATCCACATTTCTTTACATTAAAAAACAAAAACCTCTTTAATACGCTAAAAAAAAAAAAAAAGTAACAAAATCACTGAATATACAAAATCCTCACAACCAATTTGTCGTTCTTCAAAAAATTGAAACAAGCGCTTAACACCTTACTTCTAGGTCCGAGTATTGACTCCCTTATAAAGATGCAAGAAACGTTCCCAATTCACACAAGAGCGCTACAGTGAACTCGACATACAGATAAACCGATATTGACTAATGTGAGCAGAATAAAAACATCAACAGAACAAATCCAATACAAATGTCTCTCTCTCTTTGAGTTCCGAGGATCTACAAAATAAACCCCAGCCCCCAATTGATGAGGACTCCCAAACCACACAGATGAGTTTGAAGCATGTTGATTCACAAAAGAACCGATAACATCACCCCCCCAAATAAAGCGAGAACAACTTCCTAACAATCTGTTAAAAATGAGGAGCGTCGATGGAAGAGGATTAATTCCAGATCGATGGAATCGACCTTTGTTTACTGGTTAGCCTCGATAGAGTCAAAGTCCAGACATCAACTTGGGCATAAAAGTTTCAACCTCCGCAAAAAAACCTAAACACCAAGTGATCTTGAGACAGCATGGAACACTGTAGACAAAAGGCAACATCTCCAGGACACCGGTCAATAAACAAGGGTACCAGTGAACAGACTTAGGCGTAGTCGAGCGTCACTTCAATATCACGCCCTTCCATTCGGCATCCATTCATCTCTCCTGTTTAGCGGGAAAAAAACTTGTTAAGGCAAATAGCTGCTTCAGTGAAAAGCAAAGATTTTAAAAAACTTTTAGTGACAAAAAAGTTGAAGGGGGGAACAGTGGGACCTACTTGCCAACCTAGCCGGTGTTATTCCCTTCTTGCTAATTTGTTTTTCATATTCAAGTTTTTATTTGTTAATGAAATAATTGATCAATCTGACTTTTCTTGCACTACTTTTGTCCGTGTTACCAGTCCATACCTTGGCCAAAAGTGCCTACTATTCTTCAAAGACTTAAGGTCTCCTCAGAATTATCAGTCATAAGAAAAACATAACTGAAATTGGTGTTTTTTGGTGAAACAAACGAATGTCGGCTTTGGAGCTGGGAGTAGCCAAAGCTTTTGGCGTGCAGCAGATACGCAATGGTGTGACGCCATGACTTACCAACAAGTAACAGTGATTTACAGAACGATATAAAAGGATACGGATTGCCTTCTGTGCATCGTCCGGGTTCTGGAACCTGACCGTACCATAACCCTTGGATCTTCCGCTCTCGGCATGGGTCTTAATCTCCGCAAACTGCACTGGACCTGTGGAGCAAAATGTAAAGCACGCTCTTCATTAAACCATGTTGCCATATGCATCGGGATTCCCATGTACAGAATGCCCGTTTGAGTTCTAATTATTCACCGATACCGAGGGCCCAGGCTATTTTGTTTTCTTCAGCAAGCCTCAAAGCTATACAGTCTACTCTCATTATAACAAGATCGCTGGGACTCAACAAATTTCCTCTTTATAACAGGAATGATGTTATAAGAGAACAGCAAAACAAAGAAACACAGCAGAAAATGAGATTCAGGACTTCAGAATGTTCTCTTTATATAAAGCAGAACCTCTTTATAACAGTGCTCTTTATAAACGAGGGTTGACTGTATTTAGTTGAATGGCAGAAAAGCTGGATGCCCACACGAGGGTAACGATCGATGGACAGGAAAACTTCAGATGATTTATGTTTTTATCCACCCTTTTATTACAAGGTTTAACCATGCAAATCGGCATGAAGCCGACCCCACAAGATCACTTATTAGTTAATAACCAAATAATTTTTATAATCAAGTATCTTCATTTTCTGAAGAGTTTATCCACATATCAGCGCAAACAAACAGGAAAAAATTCACTTGTCTGAGAAACTTCGTTCAGCCAGTTCAGCGGTGTGAATACTTGACCCTAATGCCTTTTGTTTACAAATCCCTGGGGTCATATACTGTAAAAAAATATTGTTTTTGATTGGTGCAAACAGCGCCTTTTCCTTATTTTTGTCAGCAACAGCTTCCCTACATATGAGTAGCATAATTTGATCATTAATTTTGGAGGGTTTTAAAGCCATTACAAACCCTTACTTCCTAGGCCCTCTTGCCTACAGGTGGCCTCAATCCTCTCTTAGTCACTCCACACCAAGTTGTTTGGACCATGATAAAATTGGAGTGCCTGACCCAGAGTGCCTGACCCAGTGATCAAAAATGGATATTTTTGATAGCTCAGCTCTTCTGAATCCTTCATTTTAGGCAAAGAGGATACAGCAGAAATTGGGAGGGGGTAAGGGTTAATTCAGGTTTGAATATTATCTGTTCGGACTCGCGAAACATCAATTTCAACTTACCGATCAGCTTGAAACGATCCTTCAGGTCCTGCCATGTGTACTTGAACGGCAACTAGATAGAGATCACAAATTTAAACATCAAAAATTAAAGCCACTAAATTAAGTTGTGGTTCAATACAAGCCAATAAACCCTCAATCAGGAATGCTGAAAAAATAGTCTAACAGTTACGAAGGTGTAGACAAATTCACATTTTGGCGAAGAAATGAGTTAGAGCTTTGATTATATTGACTACTAACTAGGCCATGAATGTTGTTGGCGAGATAAGATTGGAATGCCCGACCCAGCGATATATTGCAATTGTTATTTGGGCCTACAGCCCCCCCTGTCCAGGGCCCAATTTCATAGAGCTGCTTAAGCAGAAAATAATGCTTCACAATATCCTGCTAAGCAGAAATGAGCAGGATACCAGTCACAAATTGTACACGTGATATGGTAGTTTGGCTGGTAACCTTATTCTGGTAAGCAAAATTTGATTGTGCTTAGCAAATTTTTGTGCTTAAGCAGCTCTATGAAATGAATCTTTCATTTCAGCAATATAGGATTTTGGAGGCCAAGGGTTAAGGAATGGAAATACAACCCAATAAATGCTTAGCTCAGCTGTCATAATTGTCTAGGCCTACAGACAAACACTATCAATGCCATGTAAGAGGCAAAGTCATCCAGAATGACCACTGGGAAATCTGCTGTATTATCACAAACCACAACAGGGTGAGAATGCAACGAAATATCACAAGTAATCCAGTGGCAGGAAAAGTTATCATAGTATGTGATGAAAAATCACCCAGCACATTAAAATATTTAGCACATATATATCAGTTGAGATGTGGAAATAAAATAATTGCACCTGTTCACGGTTTGGCAAATTGTAAAGCATCTCATGTCAACATCAGGGCCCAATTTCATAGAGCTGCATTATTACAATTTTCTGTTCCGCAAAAATGAGCAGGATACCAGTCACAAATAGCACATGTGACATGGTATTTTGACTGGTAACCTTATTCTTGGTAAGCATAGTTTGTTCGTGCTTGGCTCTATGATATGGACCCTGTTAATAACAGTTAACATGTCAAATAAAATTAAATTCTTCAATTTTGTCTTTGACAAACTGCATTTCAAAACACTATTTGGTTAAATTCACAAGTAAGCACACAACACATTTTTATGAGCAATACAGTTGAAGCACTGAACAAAATGATTCATACAAATTTAAAATTGAGATTAAAATTGATAAAATGGAAGTATATTTGATTAGAATTTGAAGCCAAGATTAGAATTTGAAGCAAATTGACTGCAGTTAACAAGCATTTTCTACAAATAAAACTGTATAAAGGACATGAATAAATTTGCGAAGGGCAAAGACTTACATTTCTGACGAAGACCTGGCAACCCTGTTCAGCACCACGTCCACGGTTGTCCCTATCCCTGTCTCGCCCCCCTCCCCTGCGGTCTCGGTCCCCGCGGTCCCTGCCCCGGTCGCCCCTGTCTCGGTCATCCCTCATGTTCCCCATGCTATCCCCGTAGTTGTCTTTCCCGCCAAGCATGCCCATGTTGGAACCCATCAGCCCCGGTCCGGATCCCCCGAAACCCCCGGAGTTGCCCATGCTGCCCATGGAGGACAGGTCCGAGCCCAGACCCATGGAGGACAGACCACCCATGCTGAGGGAGTTCTGGGAGAGGTCACCTCCGCCGAATCCTGAAATGGAATACAAACAGTGGCGAAAAATTACATTAGGAAATGACAGAAGAAAATCTTTACTGATAAAAAGGAGCCCTAAGGGAACTTAGTGTATAAAAATAAGTCAAGAAAAATACAAGAACTAACAACATTAAGTAGATTTTCCAAAATTCAAACTTGATATTTCTTTTGTCTTGAGTTGTCCATGCATAAGCGTGCTCAAAATGTACCTTTTACCACGGTGCTGCTCTGTTTTTCCCCTTTCAACAAAATCTAACCCTAACTACTGGAAGGACAGAACGTTAGTCTGGTTCCTTTATAAGGAAAGCCAATTAGAATATTTATTATCATCATTTGCACATGGAACCTGACTTTAATTTTGAAAATGGCTGTGGCATGACAAAAGTACCAAATGCCATTCTAGGCCAGAGCCCTGGATTTGGCGACTGTTTGGAGAAGGCCACTTTCCCCCCAAGGACGGGTTGCTTCAAGAAGTCTACACAAACATCTCTTGGAACATTTTTGAAAGACATCGATGATGACACTTGGGCTACACCTTTCAAAACTGGAGATGTCCAGAGGTGTTTTCAAACCCTTTTCCAAACCACGGCTTAGGCTTTCTGCGCTATCGATACAGAGCTTCAATCAGGAAGACAAAGAAAGCCAGAGCAGAGCCAGAGTCGTGGTTTTGAAAAGAGCAGTAAAAAAAACCACCCATTTCAAATGAATCTTACCTCCCATACTGCCTAGCCCACCTCCAAGGCCGCCACCAAGCCCACTTCCCAGATTACCGCCCAGTCCAGATCCAAGGCTGTTACCGAAGCCACTACCACTACCTCCCCCGAGACCGCCCATCCTGTTGCTGTCCAAGCCGCCGCCAAGGCCTCCCCCGCCGAGGTTGGATCCAAGGTTGCCTAGTCCTCCTAAGCTGCTTCCTAGACCTTCAAAGGTGGTGAGAAGAGTTCATTGTTAATACCATTCAAAGTCGAAGGGCACGTTTTTTGCCAAAAGAAGTCTTTTGATGCTGCTTCAAAACGAAACACTAACAAAAACTTTTGCATACGCCAGAGACAATGCACAAAATACACATAAAATGCAAAATTGTTTGTAATTTCAATTTTAATTTTGAAATAATTACTACTTATCACAGGTGGATTTTTTCATGCTAGACCTGAAATGAAAGTTGATATATTTCTTGAATCTAAGAAAATATTGATATGCCATTCTAGAGCAGATGTCTTACCGCTAAACCACAAAAGCTTGCTCGGTAGCCAGAGGCAGTAATGAATCCTTTATTTTAGCAGCAAGTACAATGTGATTTTACATTTCCAAACATACTTGAATTCAGTCCTAAACATTTGTTTATTTCTTGTAAAAAAAATTGTCAGTAGTCTAGTGTTTTGCAGCTTCCGTACAGAGGACCTATCACGATGTTTGATGTTTCAAGCCGCCGAGGGGAAAAAATCTTACAAGCCTAGTGCTACTTACCACCGAGGTTTCCCATGTTGCCTAGATTACCCAGACCCATGTTCCCCATTCCAACGTTGCCGAGTCCGCCTAGTCCACCGCTCAGCCCTCCTCCCATTCCTCCGCCCCCGCCTCCTCCACCAGACCCGCCTCCCAAACCGCTGCCGCCGTATCCACTGGTGAGAGACTCAAGGCTGGGGCCAAGGCGGCTCAGGCCACCTAACGGGCGGAAAAAAAAGAATGAGATAGAAACAGAGATGTGATTGAAAAAAAAAACCGCAAAAACCCTGAAACTTGCAAATCGTCTCCTCTCAATTGAAGTAAAGATGAAGATCACTGCATATCTAGGAGGAGGATTTGACAGACTCTCTTGGCCATCAGAAATGGAGATGAGACTTGCTTGTAAACAAGTGACGTCAAAAGTGACTGGATGAATTGGGAAGGAATGAATAGCCTGGATGTCAAAAGTGACATAACGAGTTGGAAAAGAACGGATAGCTTTGACATAAATCACTTTCTAAAAAAAAACCTGAGGTAGAGAGAGAGAGAACTTACTTGGAAGAGCTTGCTTCTGGGGTCGGTCTCTATCTCTCTTGGCTTGATCCTGAATAAACAAATTAAAGAAACAATTGTTTGGAGATGCATACAGTGGTCTGGATATAATCTAAACTTAGGTCATGTCAGAATCGGCGGCTACGGCTATGGCTGGATTGCCGCGTTATCATGCGTTGAAGTATGGGACATCCTTAGCAACACCCTTAGAAACAGCTGTAGCCAATTCGGATTTCGGCTTAAGTCGGCCCTCTGGGCTAGATCCTACAAAATCTCTATTCAGTTTCATCACTGTCAACCGATTAACAGATCTTCAATTTTGTTTAAATTTTATTTCAGTTTTGGAAATCCTAACCAGAGGGGGTCGCAAGCTTGCCCGGAACCGTTCATTGGACAGAATTTGTGTGGTAACTGGTTTCTGCTTTACAGCAAGGTATTTTTTGTGTAGTGAGCAGGTTTGTGTGCCCAATGGGGAGGAGAGGAGGGGGAGGGAGGGAACGGACACGTTACGTTTGTGCCTTTCAAAATGAGATTCAAACTTACCATTCTGACGGCCAGCTTTCTGCTGTAGAGCATCTGCCCATCAAACATCGCTATTTCAAAAACGGTTAAGGAAATCTAATGAAGGTCCACACCTAAGGGACAAACAAACAAACAAACAGAGGTCCTATCTTTGTGGTATTTAAGAGTGCAATGCGTAGTACTTTATTCACTCCCTGGGCACTGCCATGTTGATATTACCACCCCCAAGTGACACATGACTCTATATTGCGAAAACAAATTGTTACAAAACACATTTGTCACTCAAACACAAACTCCAATGACCTGAACTTGAAACTGAACCCCCTCGGCCACGACACAATAAATACCGTTTGCTGAGTATCTTCAATACGACAAGACAAAGTCATGGTGTTTTTTTAAAATAATGGTCAAGCCATTATTGCAAGAAAGGATACAGATGGCATTGACTGCCTCAACGATAGATTCGAATGTAATAGTGGCACTGCCTTTGCTCTTTCCTTTGTTGTCCATCAAGACGTCAGCGTGTGAGACCTCGCCGGCAAGATGGAAGATGTCCTTCAGTTTCCTCCAGTCTACATCGTAGGGAATCTGAAACGATGTGGGTACAAAGAGTCATATCATATATCCATTCTTCTAGGAGACTGCAATTTTCCTAGAGGGTCAGGCTGGTGTAATAATAAAAAATAATAATAATATACATTTATAATGTGCACATATCCGTCACTCAGTGACGCTCAAGGGGCTTCATTATTCAGTATTTTCCTGCAAGGTATTTGGGGCAACGTTTCTGATTGGGTTTTCATACTCTACCTGACTGCGCGGGTTTCCCCTAAAAATAATTCTCTGGGGTTTTCCTCCCACATCTAAAACTGAATCTTCCTTTATTGTCTTCTCTCCATTGGGTTCTTGGCTATTAAAGTGATTAAGTTCGCTTTTCTAAGAGTCCTTGGCTTCACAACCAGAATAAATGAAATGAAGGGCACTGTCATTAGGCAAAGAAAATGTCTACAGGATCATTCATCCGAGGCACCAAGACGAGAGAAAAAGAAAAGGTGACGGCCTCTGTGGTTTCCGTCAATATGCTGGCTCGTTTGTTGCAAACAGTTAATTGAGGAATGAACACCAGGTGCCGCTGTGAACAACACTTTTCAACTCATGGAGGAATTAGCCATTTAAAGAGGAAGGAAAACGTCAAAATCAATTTGTGATGTACTCAATTTCTAATAGAAAAACATCCCCATACAAAACTGCACAGACCCATTTTTCTCAGAATGATGTCATCATTGACAAATTTTGCGCTTGAAAGGGTCTCAGATGCGATGGCAATTTACACCATTTTAACGCAAGGTTAGAGACTTGTACTTTTTCCCCCCACTCACATAAGGACTTTATCTATTGGAAAATGAGTACATCACAAAACCGAATTTGACATTTTCCCTTCCTCCTTAAGTAACCCTCCTACAATCAGTACATAAACATGATAAACTTTATTCCACAATATTCCACAGAAGTGGGATTTTGAAGATAATGTGTGTACTACTCTAACAGCTTAGATTGGCTCCACATAATTCCACAGCAGATTGTGAAATTTTGAAGAACGTGTGTGCGAGTTAGAAAAACATGAATTCCATTTCCACCAAACACCACAGGAAACTGGAAATTTTGATGAACATAGCTCGACATACATGCAGGTGCCACAGAAAGCGTGGTGCACCAAGCTTTTTTTTACATGTTGGAGAACACCCTCTTTTTGAGCAAGATGAAAAAAGGAAGCTAAACAGAGCCCAAGCTTGATTGTGAAGGAGCTAAGATAATGCTCCGGAGGAACTTACATTGGACACAAAGATGGTGTCACTGACTGTGTTGGGGTCCAGGTTGAGCTGTGTCAGCACCTGGGGCGTCAGCAGCATCCGCGCCTTCTGCTCCTTGTCGGCCTGTCGCCTGTACTTGTCACTGTAGCGCCGGTCCTGGTCCTAAGCATTCAAATGGGAATACGCATGCCTGAGTATTTAGTACTTAGTTGACGGTAACACACGATATCAGTAAATACTTTAAAGGCATGATAATTGGTCCGCGGAAAAAAGTAAGAGTATTTTCTTGAGTACAAGGGCGAACCTACATGTACACATAGGGTAGACTTTAAAAGACTTTTCAGGCTACTTAAATCAAAATTTTTCTGTTTTTTTGCTAGGGCAAAAACAAAATTGGAAATCAGTAGAAAAAAATTTATTGCAAGACTTTAAAGACTTGTTGGTCAATCAGACGTTTTGTGTGCTGTCTGGCACACACTGTACTCATCGCCCATTTACAAAGCAATATAGTCAACCCTATTACTATCCATACACCCTCCTGTCCAACTGGCCCTTGCCACAAAATTCCACAGGAGACTGTGGAGACGCAAGTCCACAGTACACAAGCTATTGGGTTTCTACATAATACTAGAGGTACAAACAGAAGAAACCCATGGACCCAATGCTAGCCTGGGAGGTATGGTACTTTGTGGCAGCCTGTGGTACAAGTGTATTAACCACTTACACTAACGTCACAAGCGTCTACAACTGTCAGCCAAGCTCCCCATTTTGGGAGTAAAATTGCAAGTAAAAATTATGGACAGCGTGTAAATGCAGCAACCCCTACAATGCTCACCACACTGTGTCACAAACACTGGCAACAACTCCAAAAATGGCCTAACCAAGATTGTTGTGATGCTGACGTCGAGTGAATTTGTGAACGGCAGGTTTTCGATCCAGCTAATGTCAAATACTCCCAGTTTGAATGGCTTGGAACTTACAATTTTCACAACCAGCCCTCGTCCTCGGATCTGGAACTTGTTCATCTTGTCAACGCACCTGTCCACGTTTTCCTTGGAGGCGAATTCGACAACACTGTGGAGATAACAAAATACAAACAATCATTGAAGTGAACCGTGGGTGAGATTATCCAAATCTTTCACAAATTCTGAAAAATTGGATAACAATATCCTCTTGGTCTGCAGATGAAGCTCCCTGAATAAATAGGATGTTATATTTCAGAGATTTTATAGACTCTTTGTATCACCACTAACAGAAATCTCCAGGTTGGACCATAACAAGAGCCAAGTCTTTTGTCTCTGTGATAGCGAGCTCACTTCTTTCAAGAAAATCTGAAAGCCTGGGGGAGGGGGGTGTCAATGTAAAATCCTGAGCATATCACAGGCTTATAGAAAATTCAGAAGCAAGCTCTATTTTTTCAGAATCAAACTGCATCGTATGAAGTCATGCACTGTTAAAACATGCAAAGTTTCCACCGATGCATCAAAAAGTTTGAGTTTAGGATACGCGAAGGGACAAAGAATATTTACAACACTTAATCAAACTATCATAACAATTTTCATATTTGCAAGAAATATTAATGAGACTCACCCAACTCCCTGCAGACATTCCATAGTCCAGTATGAAGGAAGGGCAATGTAAGAAAGACAAAAAAGAGAAAATGTTAAGCAAAATTTATCGCCACATTAGACCAATAAAGTTTGAGAAAATGTTCACATCTGGCACTTTAAAAAACATGCCACTGGTTCCAAAAGTAGCGTAGCTTGAAAACAGCAAGGGGGGCACTTGCCTGGGCACCACCTTGTTGGGGGGGGGGGGGGGGGGGTAGCCAAATCGTCTTTTGGTTATTACTAAGATCTTAAAATGATGCCAATAAAATGTTTAAGTAAAGTGAGTGAATGGGCACCATCATGTAACCTTGCCCCTGGGCACCACAAGCCTTAGCTACGCCCTTGGGCGCCACCCACTGGGTTCCATGGAACATGGCCAACTTGGAAGCCACTGGCTTTGTTCATACATCTGAGAATATTCAAACCACAACTTGAGTTTCAAGCAGCTCTGACAAGAAAATTTGCAACAGGTGGTTTCTCAAGATGTGACCTTCTAATGGAGAAGTTTGACTTGGGAGGAAAAGTGACTTGATTGTGAGATGGGGGTAAACAGCAAGATGGCTACGTTTACCTTTGATCTATTCTCTGTATCAAAAAACAGCTCTGTGTACGTGACCTCACCCACTGAAAAGAGAGAAAGAGAGAAAACAATTAAAAATGCAACTCAAGAATCCATGTTTTGTTTGTCTTAACCCTAACCATGCTAAATGCAACAATATGCACCAAATGGTAATAGTTGTTGTGATCTGTTGCATTTGGCAGTCAACTCAGATGTCATTTTTGGACTGAATTTGTTGCATTCAGCAGTGAAGTGACTTCATATACATTGTAGGTTTGGGTGCTTCTATTGTATCTGAACAACTTATAATGGGTATTTCAAAATATTTGTTATGGAAAAAGTATTGAGAAGTATGATGTAATATTAGGTAAGAATCATAATTCAAATCATATTCAAACGACTGTATAATAACAGTTAAACATTACACTTATGTGCATACTGTTGCATTTAGCAGGGCAACCACCCTTGCTCAGTCCTTTCCCAAACAGCATGCCTGCACAATGCAACAATATCCCTTGTTGCATTTTGTTGCATTTGGCATGGTTCTCATTTCAACTGTGTTGCATTCTGTTGTATTTGGCAGGCTTTCTAGAGAGACCCTAATGGGGGTTAGGGTTAAAGAACAGCTCCAACATAAAATTCAGTTTTGTGATGCATTTACTTTCCCATATATCAAGTAATAAACCACAAGGGAAACTGACAGAGTCCTTATGAAAGTGGGAACAAAAATCAGAAAGTCTCTATAAATCTCAGGTAAAGTCGGTGTAAAATGCCATTGTATCTGACACCCTTCCGACGCGAATTTTGTCAATATCCTAAAACATCCAATGACACAAAATTTTCAAATGTATGGGTCTGTATTCTTTTGTCCAGGAAATTTGTAGTTCATTCCAGAATGTTGATGATATTCAATCAAAAGGCATCGAATTTGACCTTTTGACTGATGCAAAAATCCCTCTTCAGAATGTACAGACCCGTTAGTAGTTGATAACCCAATGACGTCTTGTTTTAAATTTCAACTTAAATTTCTTTACACTTTGGAAAATTAGTGCGTCACAAAACTCAATCTGACCATGAAGCCACTCTTTAACCCTGACCACACCGACCCTTTGAAATCCAACTGCATGTTTTGTTTGATTCTGTTGGACCGAGGGCTGCACTAGTGAACCAATCGAGCTTTAAACATGGGATCAGACATACTCCACAATCGGAGTCCCAACAGTTTGGCTGTTGAGTTACCATGGTGTTGGGTTTTGTTGGGAGTGAGAAAGAATCCCAAGAAATCACTCCAGGCAGTTAGCCTGAACACTGAACAACGACACCGTGTACTTTTCCTGAAATCCTTCCAGGCAGTTAGCCTGAACACTGAACAACGACACCGTGTACTTTTCCTGAAATCCTTCCAGGCAGTTAGCCTGAACACTGAACAACGACACCGTGTACTTTTCCTGAAATCCTTCCAGGCAGTTAGCCTGAACACTGAACAACGACACCGTGTACTTTTCCTGAAATCCTTCCAGGCAGTTAGCCTGAACACTGAACAACGACACCATGTACTTTTCCCACAGCCTGTTATTGTTAACCCCAACTCCCTTGAATAATTTGCTAACATCCTCCCTTCACTCGTAACAAATTCCAACAGCATTGCTGTACTCTGATTATGGTGGTTTGTCTGATCCCAATTGCCAGTTAACACCTAAGATTCTGTCAAAAGGACTAGTTCATTGTTTAGTATGAATTATGGACAAGTGCAGAAGCTTTTAAGACCATTAAAATGAAAAACTAACTGGTCCTGCTGGCTAGTCACTGAAAAAGTTTAAGGCAAACCCTGGACATATTACCCAGCAACAACTGTGTTTGTTTGAGCTCCGGCGGTGCCTCAGAGCATGACTGCATATAAATGCGTATGATCTTGGCACTTTACAATTTTATATTGTATAATTGTATTAAACAGTGAGCACTGCAAATAAGAAAGACCATGGCAGGCATTCCACCAGCAGGACATCAATTTTACAACAGTCTGTGGTACCTTGGTAGTTTGGCAGTCCATGTAACTCTTTTTAAATGAATGGATAATAGAATTTCAAGGAAAATTTCTTGATTGAATTTCTAAAACACTGTCTGGAGAATGTGACTCACTTAGTCATACCGTGTCCCATTTCATGCTTACCCCGGAATTCTTCGCTTACGGTGCCTGTAAAGCACATTATTCCATGGGCTGTAAGCGCAGAATTCCACAGTAAGCAGAGCCATAAACTTGGGCCCAGGTTTAGTCACCAACAACCCCATCTTGAATAAAATTTCCAACAATTCTGGGCCTATCCCAAATTGGTTACACTCAACTGAACCTATTTGATCAGTTATCAGGCTTAATTGTATTAATTACACCTTTCAATAAAGTTTGAAGACAAAGGGAGATTAATGAAGAAATGTTGAACACAATAAAAATCCTATGAACTCAAAGACCTAGGCCCAATACCACAAAGAGCCAAGATTGATCTTAAGATGTGTATCAATCTTAATTGCTAAGCAAGTGTGATGTCACAATACAAATCACCATGGTAACACTGACACCTCATCTTAAGATGATTCTTGATGTTTTGTGAAATCGTCCTTGAATAAAAAAACCAGGGCAACAGAAACTCAGATTGAAAATATCTTGCAGGCTACATTGGTAACAAGGCCAACTTTGAAAAGCACAAAACACACGTAGGGTCACCAATACACTATTTTTTCTGAAATCTCCAAAACTACACATGTGACACCAGTTATAAACTGCATGAATTTGACCTTTTATACAATTTATACACAATTCAGAGTATTTAAACACAAACATTAAAAAGCTGGAGTCAATAGGTATTTAAATTTAATGAAACTGTAAAATAGATCTGTACAAAAAGGCAAACTTTTATTAATTTCTCCCATGACCAAAGTCCCCCATGTTCAAATTTGTATTCCAAACCTTTAAGGAAGACATAATGAAGGGGATAGTTTGAGTCACATCATCAAAACTAGGGGCCTTTTCCAAACCTCGGCTTGTGCTCCAGGCTCCGTTTGATGTTGGAAACACTGTGCAATGTACACTGCTCCAATTTGATGACATTGCCGAAGTCAGAGCCAGAGCCAGAGCCCAAGCCCAGGTTTGGAAAATGCCCTGGGGTATCAACTCACCTTCTTTCCTCATGAGATCTTTAAGTTCTTGCCATTTCATCTCAAATGGAATGTTACTGACAAAGACGGAGCGGCAGATCGACCTGTCTCGACCACCACCGTCACGATCCCGGCCCCCATACGGGTGGAACCTTCCCCCTCGTTGGTCGCGCCTTCCCCCATCTCGGCGGCCCGAATCCCTGCGGTCACGACGATTGTCACGATCCCTGTTGCGCTCACGATTCCTGTCATGGTCCCTGTCACGATCTCTTGACTTATCATGTGATCTGCAAAATATAAGAAACATCGTTTGTAAGAATGACACTACACAACTACACTACACTACAGCAGAACACTACTTTGATTGTACCCTTTTTTATGAAATTCTATTCATAATCATACAAACGGGCACAGCATGACATAACTTCATGGTATTACATGTACTTTTGTTGAACAACAAACATGACAAAGATTGAACCCTTTTAACAAAGTACCCTTTTATGAAATTCTATTCATAATCATACAAACGGGCACAGCATGATATAATTTCACGGTGCGACGGTATTACTTTTTTTTGTGAGAATTATGAATTTATGGTTGAACAGTTGAACGACAAACATTACAAAGATTGCGCGGTGTTCAAGTTATAAATTGTTGATCCATTAAATCAAGCAAGGTAACAAGGTTTACACCGTCACAAATGACTAAACATGCAAAACAAAAATAATGTCCAGGTTTTCAAAGATTGCGCCCAGCAGTCCCAGCACCTTCTTTAATATTTAATTTTTATTTCCAAATCATCTTTCTTTCTGTATGGTTCCTGGATTCAGTAGACGCTGGCCTCCCTCCTGCACTTCGTGTTGAAGCAGATAAATTTATGAGGCTACTTTCTGTCCACATGAACAATGTACCTTCTATCGTGTTTTTCGCCGTCTTTTTCCTCGGCCGCCGTGCCGTTGTCACCAGCACCAGAGTCGGCCGTGGCATCCTCACTGTTCCCCTGCTCGTCAAAATGACTGGACACGTTCTGGCCCAACTCAATGGCAATAATGTCATTGTCTGCGTCGATGCCTTCGGAAGTATCTTCGTTTCCCGACCGTTCTTCACCCATGTCACAAACGTCGGCCTCCCCTTCGAAATCCGCCATGTTTCTCTGCGGTGTCTTCAGAAGCTTCCAAATCTAGGTATTCTGTGTTAAAACTGATGAAAACTTTCCGTAAATCTTAAACAACGCGTGGTCAAATGTACATGTACACGCCGCCGACGCGCTTGCTCGTTTTAAATAAAAATGGCGTGCGTGTTTTTGTTCGTGGCTTACATTCACATCCATTCATGCAATATGAATATTTATGAGTCGGTGGTAAGTTTGACGTATTTCCACTGTAAGCCGCGCCCACTTTATATTATACAACTTTAATAATCCAATACTTTCCAGAAGCCCGAGAAATGGCACTGAGCTAGTTTTTCTTTGAAAATGTATGCAAAATTTAGTTGTAATATCTGTCTTATCCATAAAAGCGCCAATCTACTTGTACCCAAGGGATGCAAAGTGGAGTTGATATTTATTTATGGGGCTAGTCTGTCGTTAGAGAAGCAAAAATGAAAAAACAAGTAAAAAAAATAAACCAATGTGTTTGAGAATGTTGTCATAGAACCAGAGAACAGCAAATATAAAAGATATGGTCAGAAGAAAAGAAAATGGGGAATAGGATTTTATCTTTCTCACTTTTCCATACTACTAAATTCATGGAAGTAAACCCCACCCACTCACGATGTCATCGTGTTATAAATATTCATATCACATCAATAGCTGTGAATGGAACGAACAACTAGGAACAATCAATATCATCCTTTTCCCCAAATTAAGTCTATACTGCATTTGCACTAGAGCTCTCATTGACAAAAATCAAGTGTTGTTCAAGTGGGGTCGAGGTTGAAATTAATCGCAGATGATCATGCTTCGGAAACTGTGTTTTTGGACATAAACACTATTTTAAAAAACAGCGTGGTTATTGAAGAAGTAATCCAGTAGACCCACCGACCGTAGATGTCAATTTTTCTCTAAGGAGTACAGCGCCCCAGTTACTTGGTCTGTTGAAAAATATATTACGGGGGAATTGTAAGCTTTGATTTTGCTTGTAGTATTAAAGTTGTACTTGTATTGTTCTGTTCCTGTCTGTTGTTTGAAAGTTGTTTCTGTATAATACCATAGAGCAAGGTCTGTTCCTTGCTCTATGATAATACTAATAGTAGTGTTAGTCCCATCTCCATGGTTTTGGTAGTCTTAACTCTAAACTAAATAAATCACTCACTTTTTTGAAATATCATTTCAGGACAAGTTCCTGAAAATGTTGTGTCGTGTCGTGGCTGAGTAGTAGGCACCGGATTCGAGCTGGGCCCAGCTGCTTAATTCAGAACGAAATTGCAAAACAATATATTGCTTAGCACTTAGCAAAAAGCTGTTAAGCAGAAAATTTTGCTTAGCAAATTTCTTTACTTAGCAATAAATGAGCGAGGTACTAGTGCGTGGCAACAATATAAACTGTATGGAATGTTGGTTGGTAATCTGTTTCTGCTTAGCAAGATTTTCCTGTGCTTAGCAGTTTTTGTGCTTACACAGTAACACAGGCTTTATGAAATTGGGCCCATCAGTCACAAATTGTGCATGTGACATATTGTAGTTTCTTGGCTAGTTACCTTATTCTTGTAAGCTAACTTTCTTGTGCTTAGCTACTTTTTCGTTTTTGTGCTTTTAAAATATAAATAAGCAGCTCTATGAATTATATGAAATTGGGCCCTGGTGTTTCTGATCAGCAGAGTGTGGGTTCGAGTCCTGGTCGTGGCACTTATCTCCTTGACTTGAGCAAGATACTTTACGAAATAGCTTTGTCCAAACAGAGAAAGGACCAACTCAGACAGAACACTAAAATCATGGAAGAGTATGTAGGTTGGTCAAGGAATATAGAAAATACTTCACGCTTTGCACAAAATTAATTACTACAAATTTTCTGTGACATAAATGTAAGGTTTATTTCTTACACACACTATAGTAATTACCACTACATTTAGTTCTAGTTGTACCAAAACAGGACACCCTTCTGCAATGCATCATGGGATACAAAAGGGCATCTTTTGTAAATCGTAACAATTGTTCTGTTGTCAAGTATGTACATGTAACATACGGATCATCGGATGTTATCTAAAAACCAAAAAAAAATAAGTCAAGTAATAAACCACACTGGAAACTGACTGGGTAAATTATAGGTCTAATTGGCTTCTGACCTTGGCACCCCTGAACAAACATGACAAAATAGGGACACTGCCTAAATTAGGGCTAAAAATAGCTCAGTTGGTAGAGTGCTGGCACATTAATATGGAGGTTGCAGGTTCAAATCTTGTTCTAGTCAATTTGTCTAGTCGATTATTCTCAAAAAGTCCAAACATTTGGTAAGAGTGTAACAGAGGTAAGAGTGAAGGATAGTGGAGGGTTGATGTCAACTGTGGGCAAGTAGGGTTAAGAGTACACAAATAAGTGTTGTGTTTTTCCTTTCCAACACTTGTCTGGAAACTTCCTAGACACTGGTTGTCCGTTCAATTGCAGAAAAGTCTAGGCTTGTTACTCTGTAGCAAGTATCATTGTTTGTAAACAACATCTTTATTACGTCAATACTGTGGTATGCAAAACCCATTTACATAGACTTCTCTTTTTTCCCGCTTTTATAGCAAAATGGAAGGGTATGATGCAGGCAATGAGTATGAGGAGCAGCATCCCACAATGGACGAGACAAATGAAGAAACAGACAGAAATAGTGCCAATGGAAAGAAGAGGTAATAATATCGTCAGATTTTGTTTGCAGCAAGTTTGTACAGTGTACAGATTCTGTACTTCAAAAAACATAATTGTGAAGATCATTGGCATGTCATGGCCGAGCGGTCTAGTGCACTGGACTGGCGTTCTGGTGGTTAAGTCATCAGGGTGTGGGTTCGAGTCCCGGTCAGGACACTTGTGTCCATGAGCAAGACATTGAACTATAACTGCTTTTCTTCACACAGGAGTACTAAATGGGTACCTGTGTGAGGGCAGAGACAGTTCTTGTGATTGATTTAGCGTGGTGCGTAGCTTATTGTTGCACTACATAATGTGGTTGGCAGCACAGGCTGCCTACACCCAGGGAGCTGAGATGGTTTTTAGGACTTGAAAAAAAAAGGGTTCAAATGTGTCAAAATTGGCAGATACCGATACAGCATAAACATATGTCCATTATTATTATTATTATTATCATAACCTCATCACTTAAATTGTTACCTCTGCACCCCGTGGTGAATTTCTGTGCTAACATTTTCAGTTGAATGCCTTGTTTAAAAATGTAACTTAAGTTTCTGTGGCCATGAAAAATATTGTTTTATTAAATAACAGATCTCCCCATCAGTTTTTGAGTCCGGTCAGGGGTAAAGCGCAGCTGGCTGGATGCATCAGTTAAATTTAAACTCAAGCATAGCCCGTGGAGATGATTCTGTCCTTAAACAAGAGTCTAAACCATAACTGGTTTGTCTTTATAAAATGGGTCACCGTGACAAAGGTCTTGTAAACTGGGTTATTGTGTGCATTTCATTTGTAACCTTTGACTCGGACCACTGCTGTGTTTCTGGCTCACAGCATGCACTCATGTTTCCTCGGGCTTCCAACCGACAGTGATAAACTTTTGATGCACCCTTGTTTGGTTCTTAACTATAGTAAAACTTCTCATTTGTTTACAGCTTTTATGCCAACTTGCCTAAAATGGGTCTGCAGGGCAAGAGGTCTCGCATCAGATTTCAACCGTACAAAGGGCTCGGCATCAGGACCTACAAAAACTCGGTCTTTGTCAGTAACATTGCATATGAGTTGACTGAGAAGCAATTCAAAGAACTCTTTGAGGAACAAGGTATTAAGCTCTTTCTCTGGTTGTATGGATCAACGTCTTGAACTTTGACCTCCATGATGAAGGAGCATTTCTCAGGGTTCTCCTTGAAAATATATCTCAGGGGCAGCCAGT
The DNA here is from genome assembly GCA_023634235.1 of Pisaster brevispinus. Taxonomy (NCBI): domain Eukaryota; kingdom Metazoa; phylum Echinodermata; class Asteroidea; order Forcipulatida; family Asteriidae; genus Pisaster; species Pisaster brevispinus. The sequence continues at coordinate 5,842,080 of JAMKCF010000011.1, forward strand.
TGCCTCTGTAAACTTCACAGCCTGCCGTGCCCAATTTCATAGAGCTGCTTCAGCACAAAAAGTAGCTTAAGCACAAAACAATTTTGGTTACCAGAAAAATGTTACCAGCCAAGATACCACTTCAAATGTACATCTTGTGACTGGTTTCCTGCTGAATTGTACTTAGCAGAAATTTTGAAAGCAACATTTTCTTACTAAGCAGCTCTTTGAAATTGGCCCCCAGTATAGATTCTCTCAAGTACAAAGCAATTTTAGTTACCAGAAATAGGTTACCAGCCAAAATACCATTACACATAATTACCGGAGTACAATGCTAAACAATGGTGGCAGCCTTTTCATTCTTGTATGCCACATTTGCATAACAAGAGGACAAAGGTCTGAAATCGAAGATTACACAATAATATCCAGAAAAAGGGACTTTATGAGCACGAAAACCAAAACCATCTGTCTTTTTTTGTACGGGTAAAATGAAGTGTAGCTTGTTAGGTGCATGCCTGGGCTCGCTACACATATCCAGGTGGAAAATACACCTGTCAGTCACTCATGACTGATTGGAAAAAAATTGTGGGTGTTCCGAAGTTGCTCCAGGCGCTAAAAAAATTTCCACGTCATTCAACGTGAAGTTGTTCAAATGTAGGTAGGATGATCATATAGATACAAAGACATCCTGATTGTATGCTTGTTCATACAGGTAGAATTACCAAATTTATTGATATTTAAACATATCTGATCACCCTTTTTTTTTTCCCAATCTCAATAATGTTTTTTTTTTTGCAGTTGGAAAAGTGAGCTTTTGTGAAATATTTCCTGAGCCAGATGGACTTTCAACGGTAAATATGAATAGAGTTTTGATTTTCAAGGGACTTTTAAAGACTCACTTGTTCGACTCTACATATTTATAACAAAATGCTTGAAATAGTTCATTGTTTTATGTTTTGTGCTTAACGCACACAGAGGCTCCTGCATTATGTACTATATAAAAGTCTTGTACTATTACTAATATTATTAGTACTGTTATTATTAAAATGTATATATTTTGTGCGTTTGTGCGTCTGCCAACCAATAGTGTTTGTACGCATGCGTGAATATAATTAGCATAGTTCATGGGAAGGGCTAATTATTGTAATTGTTTCTAATTTATTATATTTTCTCTTCATCATGACTGACTGGCCAATTCTCTCATTGAATTGTGGGAAATCCTGCTGCATCTCCCAGGGATGTGGGTGAGTTTGAACATTTTTTGAACTTTTTTTGACAACTTGATGCCGGATGGCGCCTTGTTACGCATGAGATAGGGTGGACATTTATATCTGTTTACCTCTTATGGTTGTGGTCTGTTGACCTAATGGCGTAATTGTGCCCGGACATTCCATTCACTGTGCTAAATTTCATTTCCCTCTGTACAAAGAGGGATAAAGGCTACTGGATTTCATACTCAGAATCTTCTGATTGCAGACCCTCTTTTTGTTTTGGTGTACAAACAAGGATCTTGTAAGATCGATATGCTACCACCATTGTTTATCATTGTATTCATCATATGGGAGGCAAGTCCAAGATTCCAGCATACCATGGCAGATTATCGGCCGTGGCTTACAGCTAAAGGCTGGCCAATTCACAGTGAAGACATTCCTTATTTTATCAAAAGAGAACCAAAAAACCAAAAATAAACATGCGCATTTTATGAGAATGTTTGTTGACTTCACTTTGTGTAGTCAGGGTTTCATTGTGACAAAGGTTTCCTCGAAAAGTTTTGGAAAGTTCGAAAAATTAATACCATGCAGAGACACGATATATAGTTGTTTAACAGTTCACACAAGTTGTATGTAATATACTGGGGGGAGAGGTTGTGAGATGCCTCAGAAAGTTCAAAATAAGAGTGCAGTAGTAGACAGACGAATGATGAACACAGTCAGTTTGACTTTGCTGTTTTGGTTGTTGTTTTGTAATAGATGTGTCGAGTTCGAAAATGAAGAAGACGTCGAGAAAGCAACTATTAACATGAAGAAATTCCAGGTGCAAGGCAGGGGTCTCATCGTCAGGGATGTGAGTGCCATTTCTCGTGTGATGTCTCAGAATGTTTTCCTGATTTCAGGATGATCTCAAAACAAACTTCCTTGAGCCGTCAAATTTCCTTGAAAGAAGTGAAGCAGGCACCAAGAGAAATAAATAGTCCACATCATGTCCAAACCTGCTGTTCCAGCTTTCTGGTGATGCACAGAAGTCTGACAACTCCCTGAATTGCAACATCGAGGAGGTTCTGGGTCTAGAATAAAGGGGGAACCCAGGCCTGCAACCCATTTTTTTGGAATTTTCAAACTCGCCCCAAAAAATTTTTCTCTAGTTCATTTTGTTCCATGGTAACTCACAGTACAGGGACCAATTAAACTGTCAAAACCAGGCAGTTAACATATGAAGATTCCCAAATACCCTGCATTGCATATTTTAATGAGGGGCTCTGAGGGCAAAATCATTTTTTTGTGATGCACTTATTTTCAATAGATAGAGCCCTCATTCTGAAACCTCAATTGCGATTTGTCATTCCCGCTTTAGGATCGAGATTTGACGTTTAGTTCGCGGTACAGACCACAAGCCGCCTACAACCCACCACCGCAGCAATCCTCCTCGATCGTCAACCCCCAAGTCCTGTATCGACTCGGTATTCAACAAGATGAGGTATCCGAAACCATCTTCATAGCTAAGGTAAGGCTGTGTCCAAATTGGCGGCTAAGGCTATGGCTATGGCTACGGCTACGGCTTGATCACCATATCAACAGGCGTTGAAGCCGTAGGCTGCTTTAAGAAATGCCCTTAGCAACAGCCGCAGCCATGGATATTTGCATCATATCAATGCTCAATTTCGTAAAGCCTGTAAAGCACAAAAAATTGCTCAGCACGGGAAAATCTTACTCAGCAGAAACAGGCTACCAGCCAAAGTTCCATAAAGTTAACATTGTTGCAACTGGTGCCCTCCTCATTTAGCAAAACCAAAATAGCGTAGCAGTATTTTCTGCTTGACATTTGGCCCCGGCCACCAAAGGAGTTTAAAGTTGTTTGTAATATCCAAATGTTTCAGGCCTTCGCTTCATCATGCATGTTACTCTTTTTGTTTTTCTCCTTGAAAACTTCTCAGACTCTTTTCATTTCACATCGATATTTTTTTCAGCTTTCCGAAGAGGTGGATCTGCGGAAGCTGAAGGATGTGTTCTCCTTGGCTGGCCTGGTCATGAACTGCGACATCTTAAGAGATGATGAAGGGAAAAGCATCGGCCTTGCAACCGTCACTTTCTCCTCGTGTGATGAGGCGGTCAATGCTGTCTGTATCCTTTAGATTATATGTCTTAACCATTTAAGGCCAGTGGGTCCAAATTTACATAGAGCTGCTGAGGCATAAGCTGTAGCTAAGCACAACAAAAATATGCTTACCAGAATAAGGTAGCCAGCCAAAATGCTATTCTTCATGCCCTATCTGTGACTGGTATCCTGCTTGTTTTCGCTTAGCAGAAAACTGTTAAGCGATATTTGCTGCATAAGCAGATCTTTGAAATTGGACTCAGATGGGCATGACAGCATGCCAATTTCCCCACCACCCCCGATGCATGCCAGGGGTTCATGACTTTTGTATTGTTGTGTTATATTGGATGACTGGAACAAAGGTTGCTCATTCTTTCACTACGGGGCGTGAACAGAGCATGCACTCATGGAAATACTGCTGGAATATTGCTTTTGTGCGGGGGGTTACTGTGTACAAACCCCTGATTCCAGGCTTTTTTCATTTTTTTTGTCGGAAGTATATCAAGGCATCGCGATTCACAGTGCGAGAAAATAATCCAACTATATAGAGGAAGTGAAAAAATGGAAGATCCCCAGCCTTAATTGGTTGAAGAAAGGGATAAAAATGTGTGAGTTTTTTTTTGTGAAGATAAGAAAAAATTTAAGCTCTCCGGGTTCATAATTCGTTCCAATAGGGTATGTTTCGAGAGAAACAACAATGAGATTGTTTCCTGTGGTATAGAATAGTTTGGAAGAGGGATGCAGAATGGACGTCCCATCCAGATTATTGAGGCAGAGAGCTTACGATATTGGTCACACATTGGTGTATGGTTAGACCAAAACTGTTAGTCTTTATAACGCAAATGATTACATCTATTAAATCCTTTATCTTGGAGGTCTTTTCCTTAAATGTTTGCTTTGCAGCTATGTTTGACAACCAGCCTCTGTTTGATCAGAAAATGAGCGTCAGAATGGTATGTCAGTGAGTTATTCCACGGTTACGTTACATGGATCACACTCGCGTTACAGAAATCAGAATTCTGGTTTTCTAGGAGGTTTTGAAATTGTTTATTATCAAGAAGACATTTTACTCTTTGAAGGGTCACAAAGAACATTCAGAGAATTGATTTGCATGGTCAGTGAAAGTTTAGTATTTGCGGAATTGTCTCAATATCGTTTTTTTGAGGGGGTTTCTTCTGAGATTCTCGGCACCAGTTCCTTTCAAAATAAACGAATTAATTTAGATCGTTGATGCCTTTGAATATTTTCCCTGTCCTACCAAACTAATAAAGATTCCACTCAATTATTACTCAAGAGTTTAAGAAGTAAATAGCCGAATCAATTAGTCAGCAAAATAAAGGACACACAAATTTAAACCATGGCCCAATTTCACGGCGCTTTTCAGTGCATAACTGTGCTTGTGGCACGAACGTAAATCCAGAATTCCAACTTAATTTGGGCACGTATCACCCCAAGTGACCTTATTTAGTCTCAAGTCATATCATTTCAGGCTAGATACAACACCAGTGATATGTTTAGTGATTTCAACATGAATTCAAATATTTGTTTAAAAATATCTGATGCTCATGTTTTGAGACTTGCCCCCCGGTTTCTTCCTAGCAAATGTTGAGACACTGCAGTTAAAATTAAAGGGTAAAATTTTGTTTCACTGTGTACAAATGTGTACCCAGGCTCCGCGCTGTTTTGTAGACAATGCGATATCATGAGTAACAGGGGTACTGCACCAGACTACACAAGGTGACTAATATAAATTTGATTGTTTTTTTATTTTATTTGTTTGTTTTTTTGTTTTTTTGTTTTTTTAAAGAATAAGAGCAAGAAGCAACAAGATTACTCCAAACTCTCCGGTGAACTCCCACGTACGTATCCATTTATCTGTCATTCTTTCGTTCTTGCTCATATAAAAAAATAATTAATTTGTGGTTAGACATTCCTGTCAGTCAATTAAATTGTCAAACTATTGTGTTGTATAAAAGAAAATTCACATGGAAATTGTATGTTGTGCCGTTATTTGATATTTTCTTGAAAATCTGATAACCCGACACGGGCGAAGTGTATACAGTGAGCCCTCTACAGTCTACCACAGAGAGGCCATTTTCCCCAAAAGCCGTCGACTGGAAATAATCTCCTCCCCAACTCGGCATCGCACGGGAAAAGTTGAGGACTTTTGAATGATTGACAAGATTATGGTCAAATTTAACCAGCCTCACAAAAAATACCATATTACACCCAAAAAAACACACAACTTTGCTATTTGGCAAACCAAGAACAAACTTTTAATAATCGTGGTAATACGGCAGGTGATACCGGACGACAAAAAAGTTGTTGACCTTTCCCAATGATGCACAGCAAAAATGGCTTCTAGCAAACTGTAGAGGGCGCACTGTATCACGAACTGCACACATTTGGTGAATTTTTTACAGATTGGTTGTACGCTGTATTTGGTGAAAGTTGAAGAGTACAGATGTGAAAAGACAACTTTCAAAACCCAATATATCTAACACTCTTCTTGTTGTCTTTCCTCCAGAGGGACTTGGGTCTATTGGTGCGAACCTTCTCTCTGGAGATGGTATGTCTGGAGGAGGGGATCGGCCACTAGACAGTCTAATGGGAGGGGCAGTGGGTGGGGCTGTGGGCGGGGCTCTGGGCGGAGGCAACATGTATGGCAACAGAATGGCAGATTATAACAGGGGAGGAGTTCGCGGTTATGACAGACAATACGGAGGTGAGGAAGATTTGGAGTAAACTCTGACTATTAAAGAAAGTGTTTACGCTTTTGCTAAAAGATTAAATTCAAATAGACCATGCTAGTCCTGAACTTGTTGGAGGGGAAGCCTGGTTCCCATGTCTATTACTTTTAAGGCTTTAAGGCACAAAGTAAACTAAATTCTTTTGCATTGTTTAAATAATGCGCAAGGCGTTTACAAGTCGCCCTCGCAGGCAAATTGTCAGAAACTTTTTAAACAAATAACTTCTTGATGCATATTCATTTGTTTCGTTTTTTTAATTTGATGTATTTGTTTATTTTGTATCATTATGTCTTGGATGCATGCGCATCCTTGTAGTAATTTTCATTAATTGTTTTTGCCCTTTTTTTGTACTGTCTCTAGTTTTGCATTTTCAGTGTCTCTAATGGTATTGTTCACATGTGTCTCTTTTGTCTTTTGTTTGTTTTTTCTTCTTTGGTCGCCTTGCCAATTTAATTTCTTTTTCATAAAAACAACCTTTTTTTGTGGCAGCTACCAGCTCCATGACATTAACCAGTGAGCCGGTATTTGACTTCTCGTCTAATTGCGTAGATATGAACAGAGGATTTGACATGACCCCTGACATGGGTTACCCATCGGACACCAGAGGGAGCTTCGGGGGAGGACCCATCAGGGGCTTTGATGCTCACAGAGGCTCCCATCAGCCCTCGCCGCGCGGGGATGGAGGAACACAAGTGTTTGTCAGAAATGTAAGTTGATTCACCCTAAAGGTTAAGACGTCTGCTTCAGACAGGCGTCTTATATTTCACTAACGCTTTGTGATCATTCTGAAGCCCCAGTTGGATAGCTAAACTTGAAATTCATCGCAACTTTGCAAGCGATTATAAAGAAGGATTTCACAAACATTTGTGAGAAGCATACTCATTGCACGTCATGCAATTAGGGGTGGATATCTTGCGATGACAATACAGTGTCCACAAAAAAATGTTTTTATTGTCAATGACACATTTTCACCACTCTTTTACTGTAGTCAGATGTAAGTAATGCATGTAACGTTAGTTTGGCTGTTGTCACAGTAATATAGAGATCAGTGGTTGGGATCTCCATGGTTTGGTGTAGAAATAGCATATCTTGTTAAAATTATTGTTATACTACATACATACCGCGACCACAGGAAATCATAAAATTATCACAGATTTTACACAAAAAAGTGTAGTACAAATTGTTTACATGTTACAGCCCCATCTCAGGTTGAAGACTTTTACGAAGTCATGCTATCGATGCCAGGGTTCAAGTTTATTGGCTTTTCTGTTCGGCATCTTTTCCACTACACCAAAAGCTATTTTTAGCTGCTTAAGGTCAGGGGGTCAATGCTGATACATGGCGATCACCCTCAATCAGTGCGTGTTTTTTTTTTTTTTCTATCATCACAAGAGCGATGGTATTTGTGAACCATAAAATCAACGCCATTGCAAGTGCGATGAATTTGCGGTTAGCAATGAGCTCGCAAGAGAAATGGCAATTACAAATGAAGACTTTAGTGAAATACGCCCCTGATGTTTTAGTTCCACCCAAAGTAAATGTGGATTTTTTTTTTCCGTAGAAAGAACAAAGAATGTAGGTAGGTAAGTCACTATGTTCCCAATCCCACTTATTTTTGTTTTTGTTTTTTTCACTAATTATTATTTGCAGCTTTCTTCGGAAGTCACTTGGGAGGATCTGAAGGACTCCTTTAAGAAAGTCGGTGAGTGAAGTCAAAGTATAAACGATTGTCTTGGTTTCAGGATTCAGCTATTTTCTCAATCCCTCTTTCCTTCAATTTTCCTTTGAGAAATTGGAAGTAGAAATAGGGGAAGACAAAAGCTCAGTGCTACAGATGTAGTTGCCAGGGACATCGGGGTGTTAGTTGGGTCTACAGCCCACAGTCCCTTTGGACACTTCATTTTGGTCAAGAGGATATTAAAGGAACTGGGGGGGGCAAGGGACCGGTTAAATTCCTACTGCTTTGGTCTGGTTACTGCAGATAATGAAACTGGACGGTATTCATTCCCTCTTTCTTGTAGGACCTGTTTTTTTTGCCGATATTAAGAAAGATAGCAACGGACTCTCAAGATGCATCGGCACTGTCAAGTTTTTCAACCCTCTCCATGCCCAGCAAGCCATTTGTATCCTTTTGAAGGAGTTGACGAGCACATGACAAATTCTTTGATAGATATTTGTAGCCTAAGGAATTCTTAGATCATAAATATTGGGGAAGGATTCTTTCTTTTTTTATGACGCTTTGAAGCGTCCAATAATTTTCCTTATTGGACTCCAATATTTAATTGTGAAGTGTCGCAACTGTAAAACATGACGAGTGTCCAACCGATCAAATGACAAGGATCTGTGGGTGTGTATATATACTATTTTAATGACGTTCATTTGCCAACTGGGCTAAAAATGCAAACTATGGGTGTCACATCCATCGATGGCTATACCTCAGTTTTGGAGACACGATAGTTGAAATACCACACTTGTTTCAATAAACCTTGCCATCGATCTGCGCCTTCAACAAGGTTGGGGTGGAGTTAGAATTCTGCACTTGTTCTCCTTAACCAGATTTGTGTTCTTCTGTCTTCCAGTGTTATTGAATGGAAGTAGCTTGAAGGGTCGTCGTATTGGAGTCACTATGGGTCGGTTTTAAGTCAAAAGTTCCAGGGGTTGAAGTCACTTGATCTCCTGGTGTTAGTTTCAAAACCGTCGTCCTGTCTGACCATTCAACATCATTCACTGTGGTTTTAATTGATAAATATACAATGCCAACCTGCAATATGATATCGGTTTAGTTTTTGTGGCCAGTTGTGTCGTCGTATACACAGCCCATGCAGTGGATTGGTTTCAAATGGTTGGTCAACTCGCTGGAGAATGTTACCAAGAGTGGGAGGGTTAATGTAATCAACTCTTCAGTCATAGTCTTGCATAAAGGTCATGAGACTCTACTAGGGTCGAAATGTCAGGCCATGAACTATTTTTTGCAGGTCGTGAGAGTTGTGCATTTTTTTATATATATATTTTTTCCAAAGAAAGAAATCACCGTAACTGTTTAAGAAAGTCAACTTGTTTGTGTTTTTTAAAGTTGGTTTGATCTCAAGGGAGTTTAACCTCTTTCTGTCTATAATGATGATGATAATAAAAGCGTGTTTATTGTGCGCCTTACGCAGAGCCTCAAAGCGCTTTGCAAAAACAACGAGGCGAACTAGCCCCACAACAGCAGGGTAAAAATGACAAAGTAAAGATAAAAACACTAAGAGCTTAAAATACAAGAAGATGAATGTCCTTCAAAAGAAAAATGCAAAGGATACAAAAAGATTAAAAAGGATTCTCTGTTTATAAAGATTGTATACAGCATCTTGAAAATAGCCGCAAAACCGGCTGCTTCTAGATTTTGGCTTTGAGTCAAGTTAAGGTACAGCATTCACGATGCCTTTGCTTCTGGAATGCTAAATGTTTTTGGTTTTTTACCAAGATAAGTTTTTGATGCTATAGAGGTCATATTGCCAGTCTTTCTTCTTCTTTTGTTGAATCCAGACAGAAAATACATGGATGAGAAATTTCAGACTTTTTCTGATTTCAGACCATTTATGTCTGCCTGGTAAAACAAAAAAAGCTGCTGTTTTCTTCAGATATAAAGAAGTCATGCTCCTTGATCTACTTTAGCGCTGTGGATACTATTTCCAAAATCTCCCTGCAACTCCAGGGGTTACCAAAAGGGCACTTACATCCTAAAATTTGGATCCTTGTTTCGTACTTGTTTTGTCAGCAATTATTCTCAACCGCTTGCAAACAGCATCAGTATCGCTAACGCTTCTATGCCTGTTCTCTTTGAACCAAACTAAGAAAACAAATCTGAAAACAATGAAAGTAAGCTGCATCCATACCTTTACTTTAAAGATGGGCTCCAAGGTCAAATTCAGTTTTGGGATGCGTTCATTTTCCAACAGATAGAGTCCTCATGAAAGTGAGGAAAAAAGTCTCTAACCGCAAGGTAGAATTGTGTAAAATACCCCTGTATTTTGTACCCTTCCGGTGCGAATTTTGTCAACATCCAAAGACATCCAATGACACCATGTTTCAAATATGTATGGATCTTAACATTTTTGTACAGGAATTTTGTTTTACTTCATACTTGAATTTTGGTTGAATTAAATCAAAAAGCATGGAATTTGACCTTTTTGACTGGTGCAAAGATTCCTCTTTGGAATGTACAGACCCATTAGTAATCTGATGACGCCATGTTTCAAATTTCACTCAGAAAGAGTACCAATAAAATGGCATTTTAAACCATTTTAACGTAAGGTGAGAGACTTGTAACCTTTTTGTTTTCCATTTTTATAAAGGTCTCTGTCGATCGCAAAATAAATGCATGACAAAACTTAATTTGACCTTAGAGACCATCTTTAAGTTGGATTTTTATGGGTTATTTTTTTTTGGTCACATGAGTACCAGTGTCTTACTGTCTTGATATCTGAACATGGCTACCAGTGTCATTTTCAATCATCTTTAAACCAGTTTAGTTATGCATAAACAGGTCATAGTTAGATTATTGGTTTACTTCATTAATAAAGTAGTCGGTCTTATTATTGTTAGTATTTTGGGTCTTTTAAGTTCACAGATAAATTTTCAGTATATTTTCAAATCAAAAATGATTTTCAGTAAAAATCAAGAGAGGAGTATTTTTAAAGGTTTTTTTTTAATTGCTTGACATTTCTGTATGTTTATTGAACTTTGAACTGTTATAGCCTTCGACCACCACTAACTGAAAAGCTTTAATCTCACGTATCTTTACGATAAGTATGTCCAAAAACTATAAAAGTGAGCATGTAGTGTTATGAAAAGGGCCAAGGTTGTGTCTGCATTTATACATTTTTTTGCTTTGCAATGGTAGTCGGAAAAGTACTTTCTGGTTTAATAGCTTACTCTGTAAATGATAAAAGTCACATTTTGGCATTGAACTTTTGGCAGAATCTTCAAATTTTAATCAGAAAGTGTCTGCATTGATTCTGTAGTATTAGGTCTCATCAATATTTCACCAACTTAAAGTCTCGTCAGATTTGTCGGTTTCAATATAAATAGAATGGTTTTTGATAAAAAGTTCTTTTTCCCCCCAGCATGTCACTCTAAAGATTTCTTGCATCAAAAACTGACAAGTTACAACTTTGTAGAAGTCAATAAAACTTATTTTGTTCAGAACCAAAATGTGGAAGAACAGGGTTTTTTTTTTTTTTACCCAAGTCAAGGTCATTGCCTTTCTGTTAGATCCATGTGTATAATTTAAAACCAAGTAGACAGTCCCCATACTTTTGGTTTGGTAAGAGGAAATCTTTGAAAGGGTGGCTGACTTGGTTACAAAGTTTTGCCACGCTACACCATGTTTTGTCACCGGTTGACCGAATTCACCTGACGTCAACTTGGTTGTGCCATTTTCGGTGACGCGTCGTTTACACGCTTACCTGTTGACTCCCAAAATATTGAGTGTGGCAAAGATGCTGCGTGTGCACGCAAGGGGTCAACTGGCTAGTCTCTCACTTGGTTACAGAATTAAGGTTAGTCTCGCCACATGTTTGGCAACTAATAGGTGAGTTTCCTGTTTGGTAATACACAAGTTACTGGTTTGTATTGTTACATCTTGTCTTGGTACAGCACCATGCTAAAGGGTTCCCTGTGTGGTTGGTTACAGGTTTGTCACGTTTGGCTACATAGTTACATTTTTATCTTGTTACTTCTTGGTACCAACGGAACGATTTTCTGCTCGGTTGTTTGGTTTGTTACAGGTTTGTCCTGTAACTATTGAACCTTCTACCTGCATGGTTCTACGGTTGTGGGTTTGTCACTCTAGCCATGTTTTGTTAATAGGAGTGAGAGTGTCCTGTTCTGCTACATGTCTTCTTGTTGCCAATACATGGGTTACTTGCATTGTGACAATGTTACATGGTCACTCTACATCATGTCTTATAACCAATGAAAGCAAATCTTCTGGTCCTGCATGGCTCCAGTCTAAGGGCTTTTTTCAAAACCTCGACTTTGGCTCCATCTCCAGCTCTAGGCTCCCTTTGATGTTGGAAACACCGTACAAATTTGTGACGGAGTCCAAACCCGAGTCATAACCCAAGCCGAAGTTTGAGACAAATCCCAAGTTCATATGCCATTGTTTGCCATTGTTCTTGTAACTAAAGAACGGGTGTCTTGCTTGGCTATATGATTAAACTTTTGTCATGCTACTCCTTGTCTGGTCGCAAACAGATGGTTGCCCATCAGTGCACTTTATCTTGTTTGCCAGGGTTTGGTCTTCCTGGTGAAATAGGTACAAGTTTGTAACTGTCCATTATGCCTTTCGTAGTCCAGTGCAGGGTTTCCTACACAATGTCACAGTCTATTGGTGATAAACGCATGGTTTTTCCCAACTTTGAACAGTGAATGGTTTGTCAAGTTTCGTCAAAGACGAGTGGTTCTTTGTTAGAATAGTTGTTTTAAAGAGGGGGTTCAAAGGTCAAGATTGTGTCATTCATCACTATTGATACTACCAAGGAAAAGAAGTGGCCGTGGAAGTGCAACAAAGAATGTCTGTTTTTAATGAATGTTCATCAGGTAGGTGAGGTAAGTATGACATCAGCAGTTTTTGTAATGGTAGGTACTGGTACATGTACATATTTTCCAACATTTTGGTGCGGAGGGGGGGGGGGTCGCTCAATCGTTTTTCTTGTGAAAAAGGGCAAGTAAAACTGTTGTAAAAGACTCTGACTAGTTACAATAGTGAGTCTCCATTTTGTTGACCTCCAAGATTGCAATGGGATGAAGTCGACACAAAAAGTCTACCGACTGTACCGTGTGGGATAGTCCCAAGCTAGTACCCCACCTCCTTTCCCCCATTTGTGTGTATTGAGAGAGTTGCGTCAAGGAGGGACCAGTTTTCTTTGCTCGCATGGTTGCTGGACTCCAACTTCATTCTAAATGTAGCGCAACCCAATGTGCAGTCTAGTATTTCACCAGGCTGGTTTGTTTTTTTTGGCGGGGGAGGTTTTGTTTGTTTTTTTCTAATCACCAGTTGTTGTATTTCTCTCAATACACGGCTCTGCTGACTGGCATAACCCACCAGAAAGTTGGCCTACTTTTTTGCCTTTTCAAAAGTAAGCGTTGTGTTGAAATAATTATCAATTCAGCCAAGGCTCCACATTATGTGACAGGATCCTTGTTAAATTTGCTTCATGAATAAAGAATTTTATTTGGTTTTACCCATACACCAATGTGTGTAAAGTACTGTACACTCAGTACTTATCCCAAGTCATGTGAAAAACAAATCCAGAGGCATATTACTTGGGTGGGTTTCGACCCATGACCTTTGCCATTCTAGAGCAGATGTCTTTACCACTAGACCAACGATATTGCCAGGGAGCTTGAGGCAATTCTAATCCTAGCAGCGGGTACCACAACAATTGAATACAGGTTAAATTTGCATCGGGGATAAAGAATATTACTTGGTTTTTACCCATACACGGATGTGTGTTCAGTACTGTATACTCATCCCCGAATTCTGTGAAAAGAATCCTTGTTTGCGGTGAGCAAAGACTTTGAAGTGGACCAATTTTTAATGGACATATAATCTATCGGATCTTAAATGACAGCTTTATGGAATTTCCTTACACATTTTTTCCCTAACCCAAGATTTGACATGGATGAAATATTGGACATTAAATAAATATAATGGACATTAAACAACAAAAGAAGTTGTAGATTTGCAGTTTTATTTGTCTGGAGTTCAATTTATTCACCTCTCTCTTTACTTAGGGGCCTTTTCCAAACCTCAACTTGAAGGCTCCGGCTCCAGGCTCCATTTGATGTTATAAACACAGTGCAAAATGTACACTGCTCTCAAACTGGATGGCGGAACCCAAGCCGGAGCCCAAGCCAGAGTCAGAGCCCAAGCCAAGGTTTGGAAAAGGCCCCTGTTTTATCTGGATGTAAATAGGGTAAGGTAATTTGCTACTGTTAACAAGACTGTGGAGGTAGCAGCAATATTTTATGTAGCGAATTTTCACCCATGGATTAAAACTTGTATATTCAAAGAATCTTCAAGTTGCATATTTAAATGCTGACTTTTAACATAAAGTCTGTTATTACATGTATTTGTTTTCCCACACAGGCTTGTGGAATACAGATAAGTAGAGCGCTTCCGTTTCCTGAAGGCCGAATTTGATTATGGGGCGCAGAAGTTCTGCGTCTTGAACTCGACCTGCAGAAGAGCTTTATTCTTCTGTTTTCCACGCATGGGGGGGTGGGATACCAAAGTTATCCTGTAGCAAAATTTAATGCATAGAAGGTGGTCATGCTTGAGTGCCTGCTAGGTGTACTTGGGTGCCATGTTTGCCTTGACTGTTAAAAGTGTATGGCGTTGGGTTTTTTAAGGCCATGACAGTAGATTGGTTTCGGAGCAAAATGTTGAAAAAGTTGACCAGTAAGGTGTAGTGACACCTTACGTATGCTATTGTCTGGAAATCATATTGTATGTGCATGTATTTAAAATGTGGTAAGCGTGTAAATGCCAAGTCGCCTTAAATGTGCACTACACTGTATAACACATGGATGGGGAAATTGACACGCAAAATGGCTCAAACCAAGATTTATCATGATTAATGAGGTCAGGTAAATTGGGTCAACAGGGACTAATGGATGAATAATTCTTCTAAAGGCGGCCATTTGTCAGCCATCTTCTTGATGGGTGGATCGAGGAACGCCAACTGGGCCCAATTTCATGGCGCTGCTTATACCGCCAAATTCTGCGCTTACGACCACCATTCTCCGCTTACTGTGCAAGCGCCGAATTTCTGCGCTAGCTGTGTAAGCGAAGAATGCCTAGTAACGTGTTGTACGCACGCGCACAAGCTAAAATTCCCTGCTAACCTGTGAAATACGCTTGACGTAAGCGCGGAATTCCCTGCTCCCGTAAGGGCCGATTCTTTGCTTACGGTAAAGCAGAGCCATGAAATTGAGCCCTGATTGTGGGGGCTTGATGATGGAGACAGTTCAAAGTGAATGATTGGATGGGGGAGTACAGCTTCTCGATGTAGATAAATTCCAATACAAAACACAACAGTTTACATTGTACAGCTTATATGGCTGGCTAGTGTTTAACCACTTTTGTTTTAATATGCACAGATCACGCCGTACCATCCAGTTCTCAACCCCCCACTCACCGCCCCCCCCCCCCCCCCACAGATAATGAAGTACAGTAAATGGTTAAATGGTTAACCTAAAAAACAAAGTAATAATACATTTAATCTCGTCACACACGTCATTTAGCAAAGGGACATAACAGTACCGTACATTACAGTCTTTTAGTATTAGTCAACAGGCATACATGAAGGGAGCGTCTTTAATCAACTTTTCTGCGAGTATTTTCCGGGCGAAATAATATTTTGATTCTTACATCTGGAATTACAAATTTTACTGTGGTTGGCTCCAGTGTGCCAACCTACCCCCACCCCCAGAAAAATCAATAGGTGCCTCTGCTTGCATTCTTCAGGTATTTAGCTAATGTGACGGGATACCAACACAAATATTGGTTTGTCTACATTCCTAAGCTATTATGTTTTATGTTAATTTTACAAAATATATGAGAAAATAGAATTAGCTGGACCTATTATGGATATAATAATGGGAAAATAGTTAGTGGCCTGACATTTTGACCCAAGCAGTGTCTTAATATCTGAAGGCTAAAGAGGTTAGCCCTTACCAAAATTTCCAATTCAAAACTCCAATTGGAACCAACTTGGAATTTTTCCAATATTGTGTTTTGGCACAAAACCAATTGGACACAATTGGACTCGGTTAGTCCCCCTAAAACATGTTTTTACCCATGAGAAATTAAATTTCCAGTTTGAAATTATATTAGGAGGTGAAATTTCCAATTGGTAGAAACAAATTCCAACTAATTAAATCAAGCCAACTGACTACAATTGGATTTCCAGTTGGAGTGGGTTGGTCTGAGATGTTATTCCAATTGGAAATTCAGTATTCCAATCTAAACCAACTCACACCAACTCAATACCAACCCAGTCAAATTCTTTCCAACTGGATATCAAAATTGGAATGAATTGGACATTTTGGTAAGGGAGGGTTAGCCTTTGCGAAAGACTTTGCTTGGGCCGAACCATAAGGCCATTAACTTTTTTTTAAATGGTATAATGTCAAACAAAAACATAAATGTTGCAAAAGAACAAAAGAGTAAAGATAAAGGGGAGGCACAATAAAAGTTTTCAAAACAAAACAAACTTTCAAAGTAAATTCACTTATTCCTTTTCATTCTAAAAATCAAACAGTAATTAAATAAATGTGTTAATTAGTTACTTCTAATAGAAGTAGAACAGCTGCCAAAGCTAAAATGTACCCCAAATGATCTTTTTTTTGGTTTTAATCAAGCATACACATTCTCGACCAAAACAAATTTTTTAAATGGTAGCAATTTGGGGGAGGTGTCACTTGTACCTTTGAATATTAGTTAGTATGCACTTTAAGTTAGTTCGGTAATGACAAAAGCTTTTTTTGAAGGAGCACAATTATAAAATATTTTAATTCAAACCTACAATCTTTTTTTTTCTTTTTTTCTTTTTTTTGACAGGAGCTACAATCCCTGCCATGTCCCGTTGGGCCCCGCCCCCAGCCCCTGTTCAATGTTGGCTCTCATTGCACGGTCTGCGCTCCAGCTGGGGTAAACAACATTGAACGGGGCAAGGCATGTTCATTGTCAAGTGGCCCAAGCATTTTCGCCAGGATTGTAGTCTAGACTGGTCCCCTGTCTTTGCACTGGTCTTACAACCCCTAATGGCTTCATTGTATATTCCATGGACGAAGGAATAGATAGATACATGTATGTGCAATCTGACTGAAAGTGATGTAACATGAGTGAGTGCCCCAAATGTGTACACACGCAGTCATTATTGCATGTGAGGCCAAAGGTACATCTGGCAGGAAACTGCCAGTTTCTCAAGGCTAGTATCTGGCACCATTCACAAGGCTTGCAATGTTCAGGCTAGAGCTAGTCAAGCTGGACATAACTACCTGGGAAGAAGGTTGAGTGTCATCTATTTTGTTTTGTTAGTGTTGTGCCTGTATGTAGCTTGGCCTCCATTCTTAAACGTTTTCACTGGAGCCATTTTGTACCAGGGCCATCATCGCAACATGGCTGAGACTGATGGATTACAGGCTATACAAAATTTGGAAAGTTAATATCACAAAGGAAAAGCCGAAAGTGCAGTGTACCGCAAGAGTATGGTACATGTTTTTTTTATCTTTTTTTTTTTTTTTTTTTTTAGATGAAAAGCATGGTCCCACTGATGTTGGATATTTGTAAATATCTTGTTAATAAAAAGGTAAATTGCATATAACATTTGAGTACCCGGAAATATATGCACAAGCTTTGGCATAAAATAAAGGACGTTTTACACTAATCATTAAGATAGTTGGAGGTTCCAGCTAATTACAGTTGTAACAAATTCTACTTTTACAATAACAAAGACACAGTAATTTTGTTTAACATCCAGTAGGTTTTTGAAAATGCTAGCTGGCACACTTGCACATAAAAAATAAATTGTGCTACAAAATATGCACAAAATTGTGACTAGTGTTCAGTCAAAAGGCGGTGTCCGAATTAGCGGCTGCAGCTACAACAGCCGCGACTGTTGCCAAAGGGTGTTACACAGGCTGCCGTAAGTCATATAAATGATGATACAGCGATCCAGCCGTAGCCGTTGCCACCAGTTTTCGGACACGGCCCAAGTATTTCCTTAACTCGTTTATATCAAAATTGGACGCCTAAAATACCGTAAACATATATAATTATCCAAGCTAACTGATTGAGCGCATAGGAAACTGAACTGAACTAGACTGCACATGCCCAGAATGATGTCACAGATGGGAATTTACCTTGTCCTGTCTGCTGCCACCAATTGTCTCCAAGTCTCCAAGGAATGGAAAATTTGGCCAGTCAGGAATTTTGTTCATTGTCAAATGGGTGACTGAAATCTGCAAAAATAGGCTTATTTACCGTAATTAAAACATTAAACTAGTATTTTAGCTGCTTCTGGAATGAAAACAAGCAGTAACTGTAGCTGGTAAAACAAAAGAGCGGTTGACTTAGAACGATTAACTTTTGACAAATTTGGGAAACCTTATAAGTCTTCTTTGATTTACCATACTCTTAAGACTTACCTAATGCTGTTTGTGAACACAAAAAATTCCCCCTACTACAAAGAAAATAATATTCAGGAACTTTTCAAATCTTTCCTTTTGTTGTGTTTTTTTATTGTATTTATTTTTTTAAATATTTTATAATTGTTACAACTCACTTATGAAAAAACTTCATTGGCGACCATTTTTGAGCCAATTTTGTTATAAATTCTTCTGCCATTTCTGCACTGCGGTAGTGACATTGGTTGTACACTTTTCACTATAAAATGCCAATTTGTGCCGACAGCAAAACTATAAAGAACTACTTCTAATACGCACACCACAGTGGGTGCAATTCTAAAACGACTTCATAAGAAGCTATGTTACTAACGCTACGTACATGTACATCAATGTAAAAATATATACAGGCAAAAAATGTGACAATTTTTCTTTACGGTCCTTGACACACTTTCCCCAGTACAAATACTTTCCTTTCAAGTTTGTTTTTCATTCGACAAAAACGCAATCGTCAGAAAATTTAGTCATTCATTGATTTTATTTTTTTTAAAATTTAAAAAAAAGTGACTTTGGAATATGTTGTCATTTAATTAAATTTTAAATAAATGTAGGCTAAGAACTGTGATATGTTACCATTGCATGTGCAACCATTAATTTCAATTCAGGAGTGTTTTTGAAGACTACGCCCAGGGCTGTGTTCAGACTACATGTATACGTCTCGTCCCTTGACTTTTGCCAAACTTGTCTTCAACGACGATATTGGGCCGAATTTCATAAAGCTTGCACAAGCAGGGCCCAACTTCCAGGCTCTGCTTAACTGTTTAACTGCTTAACTGTTTAACTGTTTAGCGTGTTTAACATAAGCGTATTTCACAGGTTAGCATGGAATTTTGGCTTGTGCACGTACATACTTCACGTTACTAAGCATTCTCCACGATAAAAACTAGCACAGAGAAATAGCACTACCCCATCACTGGAGAAAGCTGGCCGTAATTGCAGACTTCAGCGGTAAGCAGGAGCAATGAAATTGGGCCAAAATGTTTTTGCTTAATTAATGCACACTCCTAATAGGTAGGGTCATAGATTGGTATTTATTTTTTGAGTCGTTAACCACCGGTTCTTTTCAGAACCTACACTACTCAAAAGAGATTTTCACATGGTGTTACCTCAAAACTTACTTAGTTGTTTGTTTTTGTTTTTTAAAGGTAATGCTGATTTATGGGCAAAATTATAAAGAAAGATACAATAAAAGTCACATGTGAAAGTTTCAGCTGAATACAGTGTATACTTGCTGAGAAAACTAGCAAAAACCTGTCGTGGTATTCTCACAAGAACATCCGATCCATCCACGTTTAGCGAGAAGAGAGCGGGTACCAACCACATCTCTGGTCGCAGCATTTGTGAACAGACACCAACCCTCAGAAATCTGACAATTGATTCATGCATAAATCATTCCTCAGATTCAAATGTTTTGGGGTGAAAAAGGGGAATCCTTTCTCAAAACAGTTTATACTATCAACAGCTGCAGTGTTTCTCACCAAGTAAGTTTTTATGGTCATTAATTTTTGGAGTATTTACCAATCTATGACCCTACCTCTAACTAGCAAAAAAAAGAAATTGGCACTACCCCCAGTCAACAGAAAAAAGGTGACGGTAAGCACAGACTTCTGCGGTAAGCAGGAACCATGAAATTGAGCCCAAATGATTTTGCTTAATGCACACTCTTAAACAGAATTTCTTTTTCAAAATGCTATTCGCTTATGGTACACAAGGCAAAAAGGTGCGCCAGCTTGATGGTGAATTTGCTTTGAAAAAGAGTAATTTAACGTTACAACTTCGTCATGAAAATGTAATACAATCCCTCGATTATGAAATGACGCAAACTTTTTTGTGCATGGTTAAGCTAACCAATGAAATGGTCATAAAATCAAGACTCCAAACACAAACACAGGCCTGATGCTTCACTGTGGCAAGAGAGGCACTCGCCTTAGTGCCCCTGATCATTGCCTTGGTGCCCCTTGATATGTCACAGTAAAAATTCATGCTCCCATCGTAGAGAAGCCCTTTACAAAGGCAAGCTGCTTTGCCCTTACAAGAACGAAGTATCAGGGCAACAAACATGTTGGCAAAAACGTCCACGTAGGCGGTGGACATGCCACCACTTTGTGTCGGCCACTTAGAAACTATACGAGTCAAAATGTCTGATTAAGTGAAAGCTGTACACAAACCATAGATTCAACGTCAGCGATTACAGGTCTCCAAAAAAATGGAAAATGGAGATTGCAGTCCTGAAAAACATTATTGGTTCTTTGCGTGCTAAGATTTGTCACCAGTTGCCCATAAATTGTATATTTGTCCAATGTTTCAGACGGACTTAGCATTATTTGCATGACGTGCAAGGGTGTGTCACCAAATGCTCATCAATTTGATTTTTGTGTGATATCACAGACTGCCGAGATTTACTCAATCAGGATCATTAACATTTGAAACCAATCTATTCATAAAAGGCATATACATGTATTAAGGGGGTAACATTAACAATAAGGGTCTTTTTCTAATTTCTTGTTAAACAAAAATTATTATCAAAAGAAGAAAAAAAAAAGCACCAGCTAGAAATATGCATTTTGTAAATATTAAATTAAATTCTGGACGATTTTCTACAAAAACGAACAATACACAACTGCAGCTGCTACTGTGTCTTCTTTTTATCTCAAAGTGAAGCCGACCATGGGTTTGTTTTCCTTTTTTTTTTCTTTTTTTTTTTCTTTTTTTAACGAAATAGTGACTTCAGCTAGAGCTTCGGCTTACACTCTGTCTGTCTACATCATCAGTGTCCCTTCAGCCTTACAAAGGCTGACAGAGCCCAGCCATAGCCAAGTAAACTAATTCTTAATACAGGCCCTGCAGTCAACCCAAGTCTAATCAGTCCATTTCTGCATACCTATGTCAAACAATAATGCTGATGTACGTCTTAAAAATTTGACTTAAATTAATTAATTTACAACATACCATGAAGGGACAGATTTTTTTTTTTTATCTGGAGCAAACTTCAAATGTTTTCGGGCAGGTCATGCTTTGTTTCAAAACAGATGGATCAAAAAAGGAGTAGTGACTTTTTGGTTACAAATTCATTAAACATTTTTGTTTTACTTGATAGTACAGTCGACTCTTGTCATAGCAAGAATGCCAGGACTGGCCAAATTACCTCTTTAAATAGGAATGCTGCTCAAAGAGGACAGCAAAACAGCGAAACACAAACCAGAAATGAGATTGGGGACTTCAGAATGTATTCTTTGTGAGTAAAAACCTGTTCAAACAGTGCTCTTCATAACGAGGGTTGACTGTACAAGGAACAATGCGCTATGTGGTTAGTGGGTGCTTCGGAACTTCAAGAAGGGAGGGTGAAACCATTGGAGTCAAAGGGGGGGGAGGGGGAAACCCAAATGCTCGACCAGTTTTCAATCATTTTTAGGCTTGTATAGGAACCCTAGAAATCAATGTTAACAGTGATTGTCGTCAGTGAATATACTGTCACTTTTACAGTGAACAATGCAAAAAAACGCATGCCTTAATTACGCGGGGAAATGGCCATGCAAGTCCTTAACCCATCTAGCTATGCATCCATGGCTACAGATGGGAAGCGAATATGGTGAATCTGTGAAGAAGGAAAAAACACACCGCAGTTTCCATCGTCCTTGTTCACGGCTTAAAATGTAGCCCGGCAACCGCATACAAGCCGGATTAACCACATCATTGCTGGTGCCCGTAATTCGTCAAATTTACTCCGACTTGAAAAAAAAACAAAAAAAAGTGCGATTGAGGGAGTTCCCCAGCAACACTTTACACAGCTCGCAGTCGAAACTTTGTCAGTGATTTCTGTACTTTTTGTCAATTTATCGGTGATTTATAATGTGTTTATAATGCTCTTTGAGGTCTAAATCAATCTAGCTAGCAGTACTACTGGGGCTGGGGCTTGCGCTGGGCTCCGTCAACAGTTCCTCCTGTAGCGAGGTGACCAACTGGAAACAGTCGTCTTGCGTGGCCTTGCGGCGGATGTAGTACAGGATGTACGCCTTGCAACGCGTCACTGCCGCCTCTTGAACTGGAGATACGCTTGTGTCGTTGAAACAAAACCACTGACCTGTTAAAAGAAGTGAAAAAATGTGATGGTCAGTGTGAGAAGGTGTGAAGGTTTTGATTCGCCGTGAATGTCAAACTTCAAAGTTGTTTGAATTTTTTTTTCTTAGATTATGATTAAAACTCTTTTGAAAGAGAAGGTTGTCCCAGTGATGACTTTCGGGAAAGCGTTGTCTGTTTTTAGACCAAATAATTTTGTTCCAATGGGAAGCTAATGTCGTGTCACATACAATTAGCTGTACTGGCACAATAATCAGTACTTCCAGCTCCAATGCTGGTGTGAGTTTGTGTGTAACTTCAACCAAAGTTTTACAGTTTTGAAGATTGAAAGAAATGACTTTGTTTTAATTTGTTTTTTTCCCGTTACACCGTGTATTAAGCACAGTATGCTCAGTGCTTTCCCGAGCTCTGTGAAAAAAATCCACAGGCAATCACTCGGGTGGGATTCGAACCCATGACCTTTGCATTGCTAGAGCAGATGTCTTACCACTAGACCACCGAGCTAGCCCGATGGCTAGAGGCGGGTTCGAATCCTTAGCAGCGGGTACTGCAAGTGATTGCCTGTGAATTTTGTTCACAGAGCTCGGAAAAGCACTGAGCATACAGTGCTTGATACACATCGGTGTTAGGGAAAAAAACAAATTAAAATTCTTCATTAAATAACTTTGTTCTTACCGTCATTCTTAGCGAAGGCAACATAGTGACCACACCCAGCACTGAAAAAAACCCACAAATATTACAAGCCCTGTAAACAGCGTGTTTGATTTGTAATGTTACGTTATGTCTGATTGTGGTAGATCAGCGGAATGTGCTAATGAAATAAACATACGTGACCAATCAATCGGAAAGAATTACTTTAAAAGTAGAAAGCCTCAACTATTCTAAAAAACTTTTGTTCCCTATCAACTTAAATAATTTGTTATTATATCTTTTTTTAGTCATGAAACCAAGAAACCCTCCAGAGTGCCTTTTTCTATGACCTGTAGGCCAGAGTATAACAATAGTTATAAAACATCATTCGGATCATGGGGCTCTACAAATAACACAGCGCCTCACAATCAACAACAGAATTAAAGAAAAAGAAAAAGAAGAAAACACATTGAAACAAGTAGATCATGAGCTGGGAAATAGGTTGAGTTTTGAGTTGTCGCTTGAAAGTGGCAGTAGATGCCACTTCCCTGACAGCACATGCTAGCTTGTTCCACAATTTAGGGGCAACAACAACAAAAATGAACTGTCCCCGGCCATGGACCAATCAGCCGGGTGACACCAGAAGAAGAGCGAAGCCCCCTGCGACCTCCAGGCCCCATTCTGAATTGTACAAGGTGAGACTGTCAGAAATGTTAACTTGGAGATCGGCGATACCTGCTAAGAGAAGAGGATGAAGAAATCTGTCCCACATGTAGGAGGAAAACCCCAACTGAGGAGAATCCCACCTCCATCAAGTAAGGACTGGAAACCCGATCCCCATGCAGGGCTACTGTCTGAAGCACGATTCAAAGGGAGGAAACCACAGATGGTAAACACCATATGATAATACTCTGCTCTCTTGACTGTTCTTATATCAACCAGTTGATGCCGGATGTCATATCAACACGCCAATATTTCCCGGCTACAATTCTGGTGACATGCACTTTGAATTTTCACGTCTCATCAGATGGCTGAAACAGTGTCAGGCCGTTCTTCACATTCCATAATACTGTTAAAATAAACTTTTTGTTCATCCAGAGTATCCTAAATGGTATCATTTGTGTAAAAATAAAGCCTACACGTTGTGCAGTTTTTTCGTAAACAAGCTAAAAATTCCAAGGAAGTGCTCCGCTGACTGTCGATGGCTTTCGCGTGCACACCAGCGCCAACAGTGCTGTTACCAAGATTAAAAGGGTATATAAAAGTGAAAAAAAAATCTGTAGACTCTTACCCAGATCCTTGATGAATTACCACAGCTTTGAGATCATAAATTGTACTCTCGCTGTCTGGCGATTCCTATATACACAAACAAAAAAAACAACAACAACAATAAACCTCTTAATATTCATAACTCTGAGTCTTCCCTTCCACCATGTATGCTTTGTGTTTCCTACAGCAACAAAAACAATTCACAGACGCCTTAGATGAATTTTCACCAAAAACAACCTTGGCCATTCTGCAGCCATTGTTTAACCCAGATCATCCTAACTATGAGATTTCCCGTAGAACACACAAACGCTGTTAGCGCCTAACTACGGGAAAACCCGTGGATAAACAAGAAGTTAGTACCTTTCTTTATACTCTCATTACTAGTGGGACAGGCGGGGGGGGGGGGGGGGGGGGGAACATGGCAAAATATATATCACCATTTAAAGACAATGATGTGCTCTTTCCATTGGTATACAGTTTGATTGGGTGTATTTATTTGCAAGGCAGTAAATAATGGATATTCATTGTAATGTAGCAATAAGCCTAACATGGGCTTAGGCAGGAACAGTGTTGGTGTACTGGTACCAGTCAGGCGGATGGGTTTAACCACTGACTGGGTTACTGACTGGGTTACTTTTAAGTAGTTATAGGTTGAACAAAGAAAGATTGACTAGAGCGGAACTTGAACCTGCCACCTCCGGATTAACATGTGTGCAATCTACCAACTGAGACATCTAGCCCCCTAATGTTGGCGGTCTCCCTGTTTCGTCTATATTTCAGTTCAGGGGGGTGCCGAATCAGTCTTGTAAGACTTGGACTCGGACACGAGCCTCGAGCGTACCACTGAGATGATCCAAGTCATAAAAAAATCACAAATTTAATAGCTGGGTCTCCCTGTCTTTTTTGCCGGCTGGTGTGACTCACCTCTGGTTTGAGTATGTATGGCCTGAGATCAAGACCCCTGAGTGGAAACTGAACAAAGACATCAATCTTGCTCCGTAGAAAACCCGTCCATTGAAATCGCTTGATGTGCATGCACAGTACCTACAACGAAACCATGTCAAGAGAACATCAATTCAATTCAATTCAAAATTAAATCAACATTTATTTCCACATTGGTAAAAAAAATGAAGAATGATAAACAAATTTAGAACAATGATTTAAATCAAAGACAATCAAGAACTGATTGAGAACAATAATTAATGAAAACAAAAATGAGTAATGAAATGCAAATAGTATATTCTGATGGATCTGGAGCAAACCAATATGGGGGCATTTTCAGAAGCCAAAAGGAGGCTTGTATTGAAATGCCCACTGACAAATACAAAACGAAACAAATTGCAGCAAAACAAATGCAACAAACAAACAAAAATAATAATCATAATGATAATAAAACTAAAAAGAAGGTAGTAATAATCACAATGACATAGAAGGAGTTTTGAAGAGGGAATATTATATAACTCCACATTTGGGTAACAAGGGAGGAATGCAAAAAAAAAAAAGTAAAAATGCATCAAGCAAAGTTAACATGGATTGCCGAGGCCGCCACCGCCGAAGCCATATAAAACTGAAGCGTGCATGTGCCATTCCAATGCGTAGTGTTTTTAAATGGTTCCCGGCTAATTTCTCCGTAACAGATATTTGTTAGGCAATATGGTGCACTTAAGCAAATCGATAAAAGTGGGCCAAGAATTTTAAGTGTAAAATTTGAAGTACATGTTGTTTGTCCATATTTGCAGTGAAATGAAAAACTGGATAAGCCAAATTACTTATTCACAATATTCCAAACAGGGTCATACAAACATAAATTCTTGGGAGGATTTTTTAGAATAGTGTATATTTTAAAGTGCCGTTTGATCATCAGGGAGTTTGACACTTACATTAGGCAACTTGCGAAACCAGAACTTCTTTGTGGAGGGTTGTCTCTTCTGGCAGTTTGTACACATGTAATGCTCAGACTCGGCAAGCTCCTCCACTTCAGTGAAGCTCTGTAGACAATCTGTCGAGAGTCCGTCAGAAAAAAAACTGTAACTTGATAGTTAACTAAAAAGAAACACATCTTATTAAATATCATCAACTGATGTCTTGATTGATGGCTGAACTGTCAGCATGCAATCTGATATTATGTGGTAAATGCATCTACACAGTACACAGTCAACTTTTTCTACTGTCTGACAATTTAATATCCTCCACTTTGGTTTTGAAAGAGAGATAAACTATGCCAGCCTGCAATGTGATATCATGCGGTAAACTCATACATCACTGTACACAGTCTACTCTATTTCTGTCTGTGCGTTCAATCTCATCCACTGTGGCCTCACACGAAGGACGAACTATGCAATGTGATTACATGTGGTGAATGCATCTACACAGTACACAGTCATCCCTCCTACTGTCTGACCATTCAATCTCATCCACTGTGGACTCACATGAAGGACAAACTATGCCAGTCGGCAATGTGATTACATGTGGTGAATGCATCTACACAGTACACAGTTCAATAACATCCAGCAAGGTTTTAACGGAAAGATAAACTGTGCCAGCCTGCAATATGATACCAAGTGGTCAATACATCTACACAGTACACTCGTGTACAGTTAATTATGTGCACAATTGTGCCACCTTACACAACCCGTATAGTTGAATGGTTTCAAGTGGTAGGTCAAATTCACCAGAAAATGTTACAAAAAGTAGGAGGTCGTTGGTTCAACTCCTGCTCCAGTAAATTTGTCTTTGTTCAAACCCCCAAAAAGTAGGAGGGTCAACTAGCTTCAAATGAACATCATCAGACACATCCGAAACGTGTTTACCTATGAATGGTTAGCCTTGAGCTTATAGCACTCCACACTAAGAGTAAAAGAATAGAAGCTCAGTACCCAGATCTCAGACAACGCGTCAAAATTCACAAATGTGTACATGTCCGAGCTTTATGTTGACTTGCGTATACCGTCTGTACTACTGCGGTCTGGCATGCCGATGCGGTGATTGCATGAGAGCTAGGCGTGGAATGTTTGTCTGACTTACAAGGTAGTGTGAGCAAAAAAGGCGCTGTTGGTGCGGAGTGCTATTTAACAGAGGATGACAGTGTGAGCCCGGGGGTACTACAAACCTTGTATCCGGCAAAGCCGCGATCCATCTTTTGACTTGCTTCTAGACCGGAAACGCTGGGGTATATCTAACGATACATCTGCAAAAAGAAGCGGAAGACGTACAACATAGGAATCTTCAATCAATAGTCCCTTCCCTTTCAGAGTCCGCCCTTAACTTTTTCAGTGACTGACCAGCTGGAGCAGTTAGCTTGTCGTTGCAGTAGTCCGTAAGCTTTTTCACCAAACCATAATTTAAGGTGGTTTTTTTTTTTCAAAACTGTCATTTGTATGGGACTCGAGTTTGAAGCCATGTGAGCATTCTGAGCAGAAACTGATTTTACACATAGCTTTGGGAAGCAAAAAAAACCTAGCCAGCAGGACCACTTGGAGAGAATTTTGACCGGTCCTTAAAAGATATAACTGGCATTTGGCCAGCGAACCACTGTTAAGGGAGAACGCTGCACTTAGAGAATGGTTAACCACTGAGTTGTCCAAGAAATCAACGGTATCGATTTATGAAACATGAGTGTTCATAATAAATGTTAATATATGCATCGGGGATAAAGAATTTAATTTGTTTTACCCCTTACACCGATGAGTATTGAGCACTGTATACTCAGTGCTCTCCCGAGCTCTGTGAAAAAAATCCACAGGCAATCACTCGGGTGGGATTCGAACCCACGACCTTTGCATTGCTAGAGCAGATGTCTTACCACTAGACCACCAAGCTAGCCCGATGGCTAGAGGCGGGTTTTCGTGTGAGTGTTTATGTTTACACATGCTGTTGAAAAGCAACGGACCATTTGAGTGATTTGTTTACAGATTAAAATGCCTAGATCTCAAATCAGGCACAGAAATACTTAAAATGGCACTTAAAGTCAAGACAACCGAAACATCACCCTTGCTGTCAATGTGATGTGATGTCTTATACATTCTAAGAGAGACTTACTGTTAAGGCACCTCGTTAGGTGTTATTTGAAAGCTCTTAATCTCATCTATTTGATGAGCAAATGAACCCAGTTTTGAGTTTTGGCTCGAAGTGCCTGGTTTTGGCACAGAGCACCACATAATTTGTTTTTTATTGTTGGGTTGGAAGTTCTAATGGTTACAGACTCCAATAGGAACAAATATTAATATTTATTATCTCACTTAAATATCAACGGACTCAGAAACCGATCCAGAGCTCGCCCTTAACACTAGCCCGGCGTACACTGTCTAGTAAAAACTGCTCTGGGCTAATAAACACCACTTCTCCACTTGCCCTGTGGGCTACTAAAAAACTGTGCTACCTACTTGTTTATAATGCTCGTGTTTCTTGTGTTATCAAATGTGAATAATACATTTCAAAAAAATTGCCTTTTTTTCTTGAGCGTGTGAATGTACGCACTTTCAGTTGACCGATAAACTGGTTGTGAGTGCTACCATTAATACACAAGAAAGATAAGTTTTTTCAAATACATGTTTGAAATTTGGGCTACTCAAACTTCCTGGGGCAAGTAGAACACACAGTTTACTAGCCCGGTGGGCTACTTTTTCAAAAGCTCAAGCGCAAGGCCTGCGATCCTACCCTGGCTTGGATGTCTACCCTTCATTTTCTAATTATAGGCTGTGCACGCCATGTGTAAGAAGAAGACCGGTGGAATCAACGACGCAAAACTAAACAAAAAGGTTTGAGTGAACTCGTGGACTCACCTAGGAATGGATCAATCTTCTTGTAGAAGCTCTCACACACAACACAATGGACCTGACTGAGTAGCAGGCCACCAAACATGAAAGTCACTATAGTACTGGTTCCGTTTGTCTGTCGTCTTGGGTTACCAGGCCACAGGGTACCTTGCAGCTCGGTGTGTAGTCTGTCTAGAAGGTAACGCATGAACTCATGGGCGTCCTGCTGTTGGTAACCTCTGCAAGTGTGCAGGTGATTGCAAGGTTAGCTTAATAACTCAATAACTCAAAAACTCACTAGCTCAAAAACTCATTAGAGTGAAAAAATAATAGCTTATTAACTCACTACTTTAATTCACTACTTTTTAATAACTCACTAGGGTAGCAATGCACTAACCAGTTCAATAACACAACTGCTAATTAACTCATAGTTTAGTAATGCACTGACTACTTCAATAACTAGACTGCAAAAAAAATTACTAGTTTAGTAATACACTAACTAGTTCAATAACTCAATACCTTAATAACTACCTTAAACATTATTTCATTATTTGTTTGATAAATAGATCAAGAGTTTGCTGATTGCCTATTTCCATTTTCCTACCTGAATCTTGGAAAGATTTTCCACATGACGGAGAAGAGAGAGTCTGGAGAAATTGCCGACTGTCCACCCTGCCACAGAGCACAGAGCGTCTTCCTCACCTCCTCCACAAGAGATCTGCGTGACAAATAGATGCAAACAAAAGAGTGTTTAAAAATAAATAGTGCCCCCTTCTGCTAAATTTTTTCTCCAACTGTCGGTGAAATAGCCGAGTTTCCTTACGGTTTTCGTTCTCCCTGTTTTCAGAACTCTGGTTTTTTTTTAGGGTTTTAAAACTTAAAAACGGGACGATTCCGATTTAAGTTATAACAGTTGGCAGGTATGCATTTCCAACACTCATCAATCTATTTTAAACCCTCCTACAATCGGTGCCTTTTTGAAACAAGTTGATACACCATTTGAAACCATTCAAGTGAATGGTTTTGAATGGTATGATAACTGTGCACACAGTTGGTTCCCCAAATGGTTTTGAATGGTGGTGCAGCTGGTACAGAATCCTATGAGGATTGTTTTAAGTGGTGCATCAAGGATCCCACTATGTCATGACTTTGAGTCATACCAGGCGGTGTGGGGTTGATCGATCTGCCCCTGGCTACGAGGTTACCATACACTATGTCATAGACACTACAGGATTTGTTTAACAGCTTGCTGACCATCTGAAACTATTCGGCTACGGTAATGCACACAGGTACAGTGTATGCACAGCTCAAAACCATCTGAATGGTTTTGAGTGGTAGTACAGCTTATCATCAACACTGCTCAAATGGTACTGCCATGTGTGTACAAAAACAATGGGTTGTAAACGTTAGTGAATTTTGAATGGTTTTGAATGGTGTATCAGTAGAAGGGTTAATCTACCAATTACTTACACATCGTCATGCTTGAGGTTTCGTGTGTTATAGATTCGCTTCCCAGCTGACTTCCCGTTCCTTAGCTCTACTGCCGGCAGATCTTTGAAGTAGCAGCAAAATTGATGTATGTTACTACAATAAGAAAGATGAAGAAAAACAATTTTAGGAGAGGTGGGGTGGATTGCCGTCAAAAGAGCAATAGAAACAAAAACTACAGTAAGAAGCTTCAAAAATGTTATCCCAGAAAAACAATTTTCCTTTTTTAAAATAAAATTAAGCAGCCACATTTTCAGGTCGTGGCCAGTTGGCTAGTAACCGATCCAGCTGCAGGTCTACGCTGCATGATGGGGCGGACATGATCACCAACAAACCATCAACAAGATGAAGAGAGGAAGATGTCCTTGATGGATCCGTCAACATGACATTGCCGGTGGCGACAGACATCTGCCGTGTTACTAGTACTACTAACTACTACTACATTGCAGTGAAAACAAGGGGGGGAAAAAACAGTTTATGCTTTGAAACAGATTTTAGATTTTGTCCAAATGTAAATTGGAATTAATTTGATTGCCACAATCAAAATAAACAAATGTGATTCATGGAGTCTTCAAAAGTAATTCCTCGACTTGGCCACTTTCAGAGTTAAAGATATTTCTCTAGAGGATTGGTTCTGGTGTTAACCTCATGTCAGTGCAACTACATCGTAACTCGGCGTCCATTGACTCTATGCGTCAGTTATTTTAAGCGAGATAAGACATTTGGACTTTTTCAAACTTACTTTAGGAGATATGACCTTGTAGCGGTGACATGAGAGGATTATATTCAGTCAGCTCTCAGCTTGAAACTAATCAATTTTTTTGTTCTTTGTTTAAAAGCCTTTCCTCTGCACTCACCTGAGGGATTGGAGTACTGCATTCATGAAACACGTGTTGCCTAGGTTTCTAAGACCAGGAATGGAAGGTTTCGTCTGAACGGAGGAAATGAAATTAAACTTCAGTCAACAAATGAACCAAACATCACAAGGGCCCAATTTCACAGCGCTGCTTAACGCAGAGTTTGGCAAAGCACGAGGAATCAATGTATCGTACGCGCAAGATTCTGCAGCAAGCGGAGACATGGTATTTGGCCCTGGTAGTCACGATGTTATATTTCAGTAAGGTCTTTTTTGATTTTGCTACGCTGTCAGTCTCTAGATTTAAGCAGACATTTGTTGTATTTCCCAAAGAAGCCAAAGAATGCTTTATAATACACAAGACACAACAGTCCTTACATTATTAGTGGCTAGTTTTTTCTTTGGTGGTCCTTCCTCGTCGCCATCGCTGACATGATCTTTGGCGTTTTTTAGTCGTTTGTTGTCAAGTTGAGCGCTAGAAAACAAAACAGTGGAAAAAAAGGTTGGTTTGCTTTAGTTCATGCCTCATCTAAATACAGTGTAAGCCCTTATGCTTCCTTCTCAGATGGGCAAGAAGGTTTTCCCCATGGTAAAAGGGCACCCTCTATGAGATATACAGTCGACTCTTGTTAATACGAGGTTCGCCGGACTTGCCCGTTTTCCTCGTATTATCCAAACCTCGTCTTAAACGCAGCGCACTATTACACGTACATGTATACATACATTGTCACAGTGCATACACTACACACGTGTATGGGCCTTTCACATTACATGTCTGCAAAATCTCAAGGTCTTCTCAGATTCATCAGTGGCTGACATTAGGAATGCCCTGGAATGAAGAAATTAGCGATTTGTAGACAAACTACACACAAACTGGTGTCAGCTTTGGAGCTGCAAATAAACCCAAACAAGGCGTGTATGTATGGCAAATGCATACACAGGCCTCGAAAAACCCACAGCACCCACAGCAATTGACGTGGTGCCCTGTGCTTTTGTTGTGGTGCCCTTTGCAAAGTTCCAATAAAAATTTTCCTCATAGAGCGCCCCTTACCAGAGGAAAATTGCTGTGCCCCTTCAAGAGCGAAGTTCAAGGCCTGCCTACGCATGTGATGTTGCGACTTACCAGCAGGACGAGTGGAATCACTTACCTAGCTATGTCTTGCAAGATCTGTCTGATTTGTTGAACTGTCCCAGCTTTTGTGTCGTTCACGACAAACTCGTCGCACTCATAGCTGAGAAAAGTCAAATATAATCAGATACACAATTGTTACTGTTGAATTTACATAAATTTCACGGTCTGCCCACAGATCCTGGCCAAAATTACATAGCTGTTAAGCAGAGAATGGTGCTTAGCAAATTTGTTGGCTTTGCAAAACTTAGCGGGGAACCAGTCACACACTGTATACATAACATGGTATTTTGGCTGGTAACCAATTTCTGCTAAGCAAGCTTTTTCTGTGCTAAGCAAGTTGTTACACTCAACAGTCTTAACAGTCTGCCCTCGCTGGTAACCATTTACACCTGTGTGATGAGAAGCCATTATAGTCAAATGCCTTGGCCACGAACACAAGTGTCACAACCGGGATTCGAACCCACACTCTGATGACTCAGTCATCAGAAACCGAGTTTGATGCTCTAAACCACTCGGCCTCGAGACGGCCCATTATACAGTGTTCTCCCTTAACAGAGGTCCACTGGCTAGTTAAAACACCGGAAGACCAGTCAAAAATCTGTCCAAGTGATCCAGCTGGCTAGTTCAGTGTTGAAAAGCATCCCTACTTTGTATGAAATATGGACTAAATGGTCACGCTGTCTAGTCACTGAAGAAATGGTCCGCAAACCTTGTTATATGAAATCTTTCACAGGTAAGTTGTATGGTGTGTTTATTGAAAACTGGAGGGTGCAAACACAAGAGAACTCCTCCAAGAATTTATTTTTAACCTTCAAATCATTTCTATTATCAATACTTCCGTTGGCTACCCTTGAATTAAAAAAAGTGGTGCACTAAAAAAGTTTCAAAAAAGGCCATTACCAGAAAACACTTAGGTTTTCGCAGTTGATGCATACTCCGTGTTGACACTCTTCATAATGCTTCTTGGCGTGACCGTTGACGTACCTGGAACAAGCAAACAAACAATCGTCGTTACAGTGAAGTGAAGTTGACTTTAAGTTAGATTTGAAGCTTTATAATGGTGTTACTAAGTAAGAACTAGGTAGGTTTACTGATAGCAAGCATGTGAATCAAGTCTCTTCTTGGAAAAAGTTTCAGTTCCGAGAAGAACCAGGGTTGAGATTATGGAAGAGTGTTGAACATTAAAGAGTGTGCTCTGCTCTTCTTCAGAAGTAATAAACTAAAAAAAAAATGAATCTCCCACATTTGAATAAATACAATAGGTTTTTCAACACCATTTCTTTGTTTTCACAAAAGAAGTGATCAAACGGCTTATTTGGAAACATGCATTTTCTCATTTCTGTAACTAAAGAAATTGAAAATAATCTCAATGACATTTTAAACAATGATGTAACATGCGCCTCTTTGTCATGTATGGCTGTATGCAAATTGGCGGCTATGGCTACGGCTGTTGCTAAGGGTGTTGCTACGGGCATCCTACGCTTCAACACTTGTTCACATTATGATGATCCAGCCACTGCCGCTAACTTTGACATGGCTTACTTCTTTCTGCTTCACTTTTGTTTGGTTCCACCAATCAAATAGCATTAACCGTCACACACTGCACGGAAGGCACCCGACTACTTTGGATACAACCTTTTTTTCACTCAGGATGTTTCCGAATGAGGCGACTGGCTAACAGCAACAACATTGAGAAATGGCCTTTTTCAGTCTCACTTCCAGTCACTGCCAAAACTGACAATTTTAATTTTTTTTTTTTTTAATATGACCACGGTAGTAACCCCGAGTAAAATGAGACAACCTTTGCTCTGGCATTGGTTTAAGTTTTCACCCCACGTCAATGTAGGATAAAATACTCACAAGCTTTCTCATGCTGGGATAATATCAACATAAAACAGTTCAACATTTTAAAAACAACTTACCGCCCACAAGCAATGAGGCCACACGATAAACACATCCAGGGACTTTTGCTTGACCTACAACCTGTTCGGATGAAGACAACAAAATAAAGACAATAATTATCAATATTCTTTCTGCCATAATACAGGGACATGGGTGTGGTATATTTATACCCCGCACTCTACAGATCCAGGTCATTTCATTGGTGGAACAGGCATCACGTGTCATACCTTATTTTGCCATGCAACATTCCAACAATCAAAATTTAATGTACGAGTCTTATATTGATCAATATAGGACGCTTGGGACACTCTTGGTGAGGCAAACATAGGTAACGATGGCCTTCAAATCCATGGCCTACAGAAGATGCTTTAAAAGAAACAAAGACAACGTAGCAGGGTTGCCACATTATAGTGACTCGCAAAATGCTACTAAAACTCATCACTTGATCCTGGGTATACATCATGATTCAAGTTGAATTCCATAATTTATAGGCAACCATTTCCGGGCAACCTTTCATGATGCAAAAAACAATTTACACATCAGTTGTAATAGAATTTTCTTCGAGATGTTTTGACACTTTAACGACAAATGTCCCTTATTATGCTACAGTGTTCCTTTTAGGTTGGATATGGCCTTGAAGTTGCCTCTTGTCTTGAAATCGCACTTTGTGACAAAAAGCACTAACAAGTGCAGGTTGGCGGGGGGGGGGGGGGGTAAGAGTTATGAACTTTTTCAACATCAAGTCTTCATCTTCAGATTAGGCTGCTTGGGCTACGTCAGTGACTTTACAACCAATGATGGGTTTCTGACAAAGGAATGGATTGGTGGATAATCACCAAACAACCAGAGCCAGTCTCTTTTGGTTGGCTGGAAATAAACAAGGCCATTGTGTTCAGCATTTATAGTGTCAGCGAGATCGCCAAATGATCCTGTTTTAGAAAGTAATGTCATTTATTGTGTCAATATTGTTTACTATAATTTGGTTTTTACCCCACACAGATGAGTATTAAGCACTGTATACTCAGTACTTTCCCCGAGTCCTGCAAAAAAAATAAAAAATCCACAGGCATATCACCTGTGTGGGATTCAAAATCCATGACCTTTACCACGCTGCAATAGATGCCTCACTCTTTCCACTACTGCCGAGCTAGCCCGGTGGCTAGAGTAGAGGCAGTTCAAATCCTATCTTTTTTAGCAGCGGGTACCGCAAAGATTTAATTAAATATTGTTAACGTAATTATGTTATCAATGTGCAACTGGCTGCACTTGGTCGTTGGTTTTATTTTTTTATTTTTTTATTTTTTTTCTCCTTTTCTCAGGCATAATTTTTAGAATAACTGATTGAAAATTTTTTTTACAAATTAAAACAATTCCAAGAAAAAAAATCGCAGGTTGAATATTGAACATCAACATTTTGTGGAATGAGTCACAAAATGTCTTTATGGTGCTACGGAAATATTAAGATGCAAAAGAAAATCTAAGAAACACTAATTATTTACTTACCTGCACAAACCCAAGTTGTCAAAATCTCTCCATTATTGGTTTTTCTGGTGACTGGCAGCGCAGTAACTCCCTGCTTCACACTGTTCACCAGATGTGGGCACTCCATCGCAAGTGAAAAGTCATCCAAGAGAAGAACCACAAGGTCCAACCGGTCAATGTATGCAAATGCCCGGGGTACACACCACCAACAAACCGGCGCGGACAATACACTGGGCGAGGAGAAAGCTTGCCCGGCCGCGGCGGCCTCGTGAGCTAGCTAGAGCCGGGAACACACGGTACACAACACAGTGGGTGCTTTTCTTCCGGCTAGTTTCAATGGTCTAGTGTCTGCTCAAGCGCTGCTGCATACACCACGCAGATGTCTATGACCTCACACACACACACACACCGCAATACGCAGTACATGTACAGTACGTAACGTGTGTTGCAAGGGGTAGGAAAGCTCGGATGTTGATTTCAGGATCGGTTTTTCTACCATTCTTCGCACCACTGGAGAACATCGGGTGTCAGATTTGTGATTTATACTATTCCAATTACCTACCGCTCAATTTTCAGCTTCATCGGCTGGGTAATAAGGTGGCCAACAGAAGAAATAAAATAAAGTTTCGGCGATTTAGGGAACTTCCATACTTTGACAACGCACATGAATCTGAAATCTGCTGAACTTATGAGGGCGCTTTATAAGAAACACAGTACATCATCATCATCATTCACATACAATGCATTAATCGTGTCAGCCCGAGATGTGCCACTGAGCACGCACCTAGAAACTTTTGACCCCAATAGTTACGGGGGAAAAGACCGTTACAAAAATGACTATAGATCCAATAAAATAGGGTCTGTTCCTTAAATGTTGTGGATAGAAAGAATTTAAACACGCTTCAGGAAAGCCAAGCCCCCGATGTGAGGTGCCAAAAATGAGGGTTTGATCCGCTGTTGATGGCCAAAGTGCCTCATTCAGGCGTGAATTGAAATTCTTTTCACTATGCGGCAATTTTCATAATAATC
Organism: Pisaster brevispinus; assembly: GCA_023634235.1. Taxonomy (NCBI): domain Eukaryota; kingdom Metazoa; phylum Echinodermata; class Asteroidea; order Forcipulatida; family Asteriidae; genus Pisaster; species Pisaster brevispinus. The sequence goes on from JAMKCF010000011.1 coordinate 5,878,974, forward strand.
ACCAACAACGTCATCTACCGGCTTAGGGGGTCATTGGACGGGGCTCACACTTACCGGCAGCTCACCGTGACACTATTCATCAAAACAAAACACAAATCTATATACAGACAACTGTTCTATATCAATTCACTTAAATTTGTCAAGACATTTGTCACTTCTGGTTGGTGGGGGTATTTGAGTTTCCAATTTTTAACATATGACCACGAACAATAACTACATGGAGACAGAGTGTATAAACAAACATTGGGATGGTTCTCTGTCCTTGCTCATGGTTGGACAACCACTGATGTGGCAGAGGGTGTCCACCCTGAAATGTTCACGTACTTTTAACACACGCTTTTCTTTCGTGTACAGAAGTACCCCCCTAAAATCCTGTAAACATGATGAGATACCCAGAGCATACTGGTAGAACTATGCGATTCGTTCCGCTATCGTTCGTGGAGACGATAGCGGAACGAACCGCATAGTTCTAGGACTGAGTACCCAGAACGCATTGAAGAAACACAAGGAGGGATGCACAATGCCACAGAGCACCGGCGCGGCGAGCGGGAAAAGGAGTTATAGCAGAATTCGATTAATCATTTTCAACATTATTTTAACCAAACAAATAGTAGGATACGACTGAAGATAGTGCTACTTATCTTATTATTGTCCAGTCGAAACTCCGTTGTGCAAATGAACCAGCGGCGCAGCCGGGGGAGGGGCTTGAGTGCCCCCCCCCCACCCCACGAAAAAAATTGCGATAGTGCTCACAAAAATGAAAAGAAAAAGAAGAGAGAAAAAAAAGAAAATGCGTGTTTGTGTAATCAAAATGTAGTGAACGATCGCAATTGGGATTGCTATTGCGGCCACAAAATGCCATAATAGGATGGTGGACCCCTCGTCCCCCTTCCAAAAAAGGGTGACCCCCTTGACAAATCCATTCCCCCTGCACCCCCCCCCCCCCACTTAAAAGCAATGCCCCCGTGCCCCCTCCCCATCCCACTTAAAAGCAATGCCCCCGTGCCCCCCCCCCCCCCACACACACACACCCCGCTGGGGTGAACCTTTCCCTTGCAAGTTATAAACTTGCCAGCAAAAAAATACAAAACTTGCCGGTACAAGAATTGTAAGATTTCGTAGCATTCTGTACCATGGTAACAACTGAAGACAGCAGCACCGGGCTGCGGTGGTGGGGAAAGAGCAAGTGTTTCCAGCGGGGTACAATCTAATTGGAGACGGCAGGCCAAAAGCCTATATTTAGTGACAATGAGCACTGGTGGTATAAAGTATAACAAAATGTTTTAAAAAGTGACCTCCCCTAAAAGAATTTCCACATGGGTCGTAAACTTATCTCTAAGCCTGGGGCTCTTATCCACACCTGGCTGTAAGCAATCACGTCTTCGACAGATGGCTGCTTCCAAATGGCTTGGCGGTTTTGAACTTGAATGTGAGATTTCAGCCCATTTGAAACGGGTTATGTTAAACCCCAAAATATATACTCATTACAAAATAGAGTGTTGAAAACAGTACCATGGCGTGAGAGGGTGACTTTTTTCTGATGGTTTCATTATGTCCATTACTTTACTCAGTTCATATAGCGTGGAACAAGAGTTCTCAAACTTTAAGAATGCAAACTGTATTGTGGTGTACATTACTTCATGTTCATCCATTCATTTTATTACGATAACAAAATAATACACACGACAAACACATTGTCTAACACAAATATGTATTACGGGTGAAAATATAAATGCAAAGAAATATTTAACACGGTCTAGAAGTATTTTAAGATACAAAGTGTTTGTATTCAAGGAGAAAAAAATCTAAGTAAAATAAAAAAGTAATAATACAAACGAAGTATTGGCTGAATTATGGCACAAGATGGCGCTCTTTTATTCGAAGAGGAAAACAAAATCAGCGTTCCTTATTTGATGGCAAGCCAAAGGGGAAGAAATTCATGATACAACTAAAAACATATTTGATTGATACAATATGTATATAATAGTAATTTTAAGATAAAAAAAAATTCGTATTTTAGGGGAAAACATCAAAGTAATATACCGGTAATGCTTTAACAAAATAATGTATCTATCAAGTTTACACACCTACTAATAGTAATATGAGCAGCTCTATGATATGAGTATGAGCCCATACCTTTCAACCTCTTCAATAAACCCACGGAACCTGCGGCGACCGCAGTGAAGCATCGTAATAATGTGTACGAAAAGAAACTGCAAACCTTTCTAAGGAAGACATTTTTGTTGGTAAACTTTTCCACGGAAAAAATATATTTGTAGAACTCTCTGATTGTTATGCAAAAACGTCATGGATGTACAACCAACGACTGTTCAACCATGGAGGAAGGAAAACCTCCATGGGTCCGGTGTCATGACAAAAAGTGTCCGCTGACAAAAAGTGTCCGCTGAGCATGCGTAGTGGGGACACAGGACGCGCTTTGGCACGTATTACGTGACAAATAGCGTCCGACATGACAAATAAAATATAGTTGCGAAGCATTCGAAAGGTTAGATTTGTTACGTTAATCAACACTTTCTTCGGCCATGATTACCTACTGAATCGTAATTTTTCAAGTAACACAAATCAAGTTTTAAAAATCAAACAATTAAGGGAACACTCAATCAAACCATGGAGCAATATGGAGGTAGATTTCTCCCTCCATGATCAAACTAAATCAATTAATTTTGTGTTGCTTCGTGTGGGACCGGTGACGATTTGTACGCCCAGCGCACATGAATGGCCAATTAACAACGTCCTTTGACCTCTAGGTGAGGGCGCCCCACTCAAATAACATCAAATGCATCTATTAAAAAAAAAGAAGGTCTATAGCCCCTAAATCTGTAAATGGAAAATAATGGTTGTTATTAGTAAATTTTTCCACGGAAAATATGTATTTTTAGAACTCGCTGACGTATGAGTCAGATTCCTTGACGCCACTTAGCACTAAATGGACGGGAGGCGTTAAAGAGCCCTGGCTGTTCAAGTCAAACAAAATTACGCCTGCGCGTACAGGGTCAACTCCCAAGTATTCGCTGGTAACTAAATTTTCACTTCGGCTTATTCCATCAAAACGAGGACCAGCGACTTATATATGCCTCCAAAAAGTTCGCGAACTCGCTCGCTAGATATATCCCCATATGCACTGTGCAGTTGTATAGTGTGTGCAAACGATAGCTTATCACTCAGAATATCATCAAACCAGAGTAGGGAAGTCATGTGCTGGTTGGTGTAAACAAACAATTTCCTTCCCACTTTTCAACTTAAACTGTGTAATACTCAAGAGCAGTTTATGGCAACAATTCTAGGACTTCCCGAGAATTCGGTAAGTAAGTGGCATCGGGTGGCATCACATGATATAGAATATAGATACCAATTTCAGATTTCGTATGTAAAGACTGACTGAGTAGTGAGTGATGATCTGTTGATCATTTTCATGATTTTGGGCAAGCACATCCGTCATGTCCGTCCCTAAACTAGCCCCATAAATAGGGCCAATCCACTTCGTATCCTTGGCCCCAGCCCCTTGGCCCCAGCACGTCCTTGCCCCCCGCCACGTTCTCGATCATGAAACTTGCCAATCGAATGCTACTAACTAGTACTAGTTACTGTAGCATGTGTAGTACTGTACAGTGTACTTGTGTAATGTTTGAATGTACTTCGGTCTGTTGGTTGTAGAAGATAGCCCTACTTTACTCACTACTGCATGAATTTGTTGAAGAAACATCACACGGCATGTTTGGGGGCAAAATCAATTGATTTTCGACTTGTGTCGTGAGTGTGCATTTTTGTTCAAATATCAACAACTTGCTCGAAAACCATACTGAGTCAGGTTCCCTCAACCACTTGACAACAATGATACGATCAACTGCTACAATCTACAGATGGGACCAGACTGATTAACCCAGTGCTCTCATTTATTACATCTCTTTGTTTGCAAATGCAAGGACGGACGTGAGATGCGCACGGCACTACAGCCATGTAAATTACTTCATAAAACCTTGATTGCGCTAGTAGGTGCACTGAGCAAATCGATAGCAGATTTACTCGGCGCACCGAAGACAATCAAGGTGTTGTGAAGTGATTGACATATAATGAGGTGCACATCTCACACTCGTCTGCGCAAAGAGATGTATTAAATGAGCGCGCTGAGTAAATCAAATGTAACTTATTATAATTTGAACTTTACAAAGGGCACCAGCTAAGTTGTGTCTAACCATCTTTGAATGTTGTTGTTTGAGGATAAACGTGAAGATCTTGGCCTACAGTATTAGTTATTATAGTTTTGTAGCACTTACAAGATTCTTCTTTCGTGTTTTGTAAGGGGGGATCCCCTGGAGAGATAAGAATTCTAAAAGTGAGAATACTGCAAGGTGTGTCTCTTGCCAAGAAAGATATATTTGGAGCAAGGTATGTACATATGTATTTTAAACCCTATCGTTACCCCCTTGGGTGGCGTGTGGTGGCCGAGCGGTCAAGCGCACCGAACTCAAGCTCTGGTGTTTTCTGATCAGCAGGGTGTGGGTTCGAGTCCCGGTCTTGACACTTGTGTCCTTAAAAGCAAGTCACTTTTAAACCATTATTGCTTCGCCCTTCGGATGGAATGTATGTAAAGTTGGTCCCGTGTATTGTGTTATGCACGTAACCCCAGTTACACTTATCGTAAAAGGGAAGGGTGTTTCTGACTGGTCCTGTAGCAATATGCGCCACCTCACCTTGTATACCTTACAAGGTATTAAATTATGCTCTTATGAAATCATTCTTAACAAGCTCCACCAAATTTGATATTTCTGTGCCAGGAGTGTCATTTATGACAGACATGACGCACTATAAATGTACACTATTATTATTAGCTGTTCCAACATAGCAGTTGGAACAACTATTGTGTTCGTTCGTCAAGATTTGTATTAGCTGTTCTGGTAAAAAGTAGTCAGAATAGGTATTGTTTTCGTCAATATTTCTTTTTCTTTTTCTTTTTATTATTCTTTCGCTCTGTCAAAAACCCGTAGGTTTTGTACACGCATTTTGTGACCTCCAAAAGTCATACTTGGCTCTAGGTTATGAAGTCATAATAGTTAAGTAGTTAGCTTAACATAATTAATTAGGTTATTTAGTTATAATGACATGAATATTTAGTTAGCCAATCTTGAGACCACCATATCTCGAAAAGTATACGTCCAATCGTTTTGTGGGATACTGTACAACTGTTTGCTGGCCTATAATGTCAGGCGACGTCAAAAGTGTAAATATTCAGTTGGTCAAAAAACACAAATTTTCAAATTAAGTTCAGTTTTAGTTACCCATAATACACAACTCATTTTAAAAACATGCTTTTACTAAGAGTTATTCAAGGCCATTAAAAGTAATCAAAGTACAATGTATACCCACAATAATTAACGATTAAGTAACAAATCGGACACCATGGCTAGCTTGCTGATTGCGCCGTGATTGCGCAGTCACGGCAATGCGTCGAGATTACCTTGATATTTGATACCTAACCGAGAGAGAACCTATGGCTATAGTTAGTGTATAGCCCATTCGATTTGTGCATGAACGGTATTTGCAATTCCTTAGTAGGTTTTATATCGTTTTCATTAAAAGGCATTTGATGGGGGATAAGTTATCCCTTCTTGTACCTTGTAAAATTCTTTTGCGTGTGTTTCACAACACACAGGACCAAAGGCTTTATACATGTATGTCCCATCTGAAGGACGAAGCAATCATAGTTAAGTGTCTTGCTTAAGGACATGAGGGTCACGACCGGGGACTCGAACCCACACTCTGCTGATCAGAAACACCAGAGCTTGAGTCCGGTGCTCTTTTTCGCTAGGCCATGACATGCATGTATGATACATTGAGCCTGGAACTACATTAAGTCCTGGAACTACATTAAGTCCTGGAACTACATTAAGTCCTGGCCTCTGTTGCCCCTGGTCATGGCCTGGGCCCAATTTCATAGAGCTGCTTAAGCAGAAAATAATGCTTAACAATTTCCTGCTAAGCAGAAATGAGCAGGATACCAGTCACAATTTGTACACGTGACATGGTAGTTTGCCTGGTAACCTTATTTTGGTAAGCAAAATGTTATTGTGCTTAGCAAATTTTTGTGCTTAAGCAGCTCTATGAAATTGGGCCCTGGATGCCCCCTTCAAAATGTGCCCGCATGCGATTTGTCAGAATTTTTCCCGTGATTTTAGGATTTTTCATCGATCTCCCTGCACCATCAGTTTTTTCTTGATTTCAAGAGGCAAACTTGCCATCACAGAGATGAAAAGATTCTCGGACTCTGGCCTTGTTATGACCAGACCTTCAGATATCTATTTGAAATGGTGCAGACAGTTTGTAAACCTCTAAAATGGAGCATTCTGTACATTCTGGGAGCTTCATTTTCACATCAAGAGGAAATTGTTATCTAATTTTAAAGTTTTTAATATTTTCATTCAATCTCATCCTTGTCTCGAAGAATTTAACAATTTTCAGTGGAATTGTCTTTTGCGAAATGGAGCCAAGATGAAATCCCAGACAAATGAAAAATTTTAAAAATTTAAAATACAAATGTTTTTGTGACAAAGGTTACCAATGGGTGTTTGATGACTTTTTTTGAGTGAAACTTTGGCTGTGAAATTACATGTATTATTAGTTTTCGGACAAAAATGGATCACATTCAGTAGAAAAAATTCTACAATGCCATTTAACTACATAGATAAGTTTTCATCTCTTCTTGGGTTAAGAAAATGTCTGGGGTAAACATTACATTATGATGAGTCATACATACGTGTACAGAGTGGCAGTGTACATTACGTTACAGTTTAATTCATTTGTAACATGATGCCATAACTTTCCATCCATTCTTGATGGTAGGGTCATAGATTGTCTTTTGTCATCGCTGATTTATAGGCAAAAGTTATCAAGAAAGATAGGAAACTCATGTGAAAGTTTCAGCTGAATACGCTGTGTGCTTGCTGAAATAAACTGTCATGGTATTTTCACAAGATTTTTGAATCCATTCATGTTTAGTAAGTTGACAGCGGGGTACCAACCGCATCTCTGGCCGCAGGTTTTGCGAACAGACACCAACCCTCAGAAATCTGAAAAAATTATTCATCTCAGATTCAAATGTTTGGGGGTGAAAATTTTCCAAACCATATTTCGCAGGGGAATCCTTTCTCAAAATAGTTTATTAAATTATACTATCAACAGCTGTAGTGCTTCTCATCAAGGAAGTTTTCATGGTCATTCATTTTTGAAGTACTTACCCATCTATATGACCCTACCTTGAAATCTTTTTAGGGAATTGAGTTGGTCTTAGCGATGATTTGGAACAGTACTTAAAATCTTCAATCAAAACTCACCACAGTACTGGTTTGGTGTCGATCGGTGCTCTGGCCTTGAAGCATGGGTCTACTTGAGTCCTAGTTCTTACGCCGGCTGGATAGGCATGATCGACGACGGATTGTTATTTCACAGTAGTTGTGAAATATATATAGTCCACAAAAAGACAGACGATTAACTAACAATGACGATGAATAATGTTGAAAACAGTAAACAAGTAAAAACTCCAACTTTTCCTTAAGGAACTAGTTGTAAAAAGATGAGGGTTAAAAAAAACGAGACGTGTTTGTAAACAGGGCTAATAAACAGTGCGAAAAACAACCAGCGAAAAGTCAACGCTAAAACAATGCACACGCCGTGTACCAACAAAAGAACAAAAGCTGGCATTGATTGGTCAGTTTTGTGCAATGTTTACTATATACATGTAGTCACCACATCTTCATTGTCTGCCGACTATTACTGCTGACCTTCTTTAGATCACACCAGCGGAAATATTGAGAACAAACCAATTGGCTCGTTTCGGTGCCACCATTTTTTTCTTCTCCAAAGTAGATTAAATCCATGCATAGCCTCAAATCTTACACTCTTTAAGTTTTGACAAGTTTTTTAACTCAAAAAAGTTCACGTAACCAGAATGACTTCTCAAAAAACTTGCAGACTGTTAAAAATGTTATCAATAATTTGACCCTTTTTAAAAATGATATTTGATTAAATCTGATTGCATAACGTTTGACACCTTGCATTTACACGTCCCATCCTGCAAAATAATACAAACAACATTGCAGAAATGTAAATTTCTTTTGGTGTGCTCGATATGTAAACAATTTTCATAAAAAAATTATTTCCTACTTATCGACCCCCCTTTTAATTTGTAGTATGTTTCAGGAAACAAAAACATTTGTTTGATAGGCCTTATAACCCTGTGTGTAAATCTTTAAAATGAGCAGAGAGTATAACACACTGTTCGAAACGTCCCGACCACACTGGTTCTTCCCATAGCCAACACTTCTCCCAAACATGCCCAAAAGAGTTTTGTACATCATATGGTTGTACCCGCAAGTTCACCGCTATAGTTTTTTCTTGTATAAAACTGGTTTCTAACGGTCAAGCTTGTGGTGGACTTTTGTTCTGTTTCAGTGATCCCTATGTGCGGATTAGGCAATTCAGAGGAGATGTGGAAAGTGGCGAGATTGCTGTGGTGCAGACCAAGACCATCAAAAAGGTACACAAAAGTTATCACACTTTTTTCAGTGACCAAAGAAAACTGACGAAAATGGGATTTGAACCTGCGACCTCCAGATCAACATGCCGGAGGTCACAGGTTTAAATCCAGATCTAGTCAGTTTTTTTCTTTGTCCTCCCAGAAGTAGAGTGTAAATTTACCCAGTCGGTTTCCTTGTGGAAAATTACCACCATATTGAATAGATAGTTCCTGATGGGTTTTGGCCTTGAGCCCCGTCAAGCGTTCTAACTTATTATTTGTCTGCGCTGTTGAGTGGTTCATAGACCAATCGTGCGAGGAATTTGTGCACTTAAAAATGACATTATTGTCCGTGAAAAATTATTGACGTAATACTCTGTCATGTCAAGTGGGAACTAGATCTATTCTTGCTGGGGGGAGAATATATACAAACAAAATTTGAATTCATGTTTGTAGTTACTTTGGGCGTGTAACTTTTTGTTACATGCATATGTACAAATATGACAGGAAGTCTGGTCTTGTTTGTGATTGTGTTTTTCTGTACTCAACGTTAAAGGGGCTTTGTTCTCTCAAGTCAAAGTTACTTACATTGATATGCCGACATCTTTGGCTGATACGATGAATATAGACCATGTGACCTTTGACATCACATGTTTACAAAAGCACCACAGAGCCCTATGGAAGAAGCCTTTCAATATGAACACTTGCATGTTGGCACCTTCATTTCCGATTCCATTGCGCAACATTGTACATGAATTGGGCCCAATTTCATCGAGCTGCCCTAAGCACAAAAATTAGCTAACCACATAGTAATCTGTGCTTACCAGAGTAACGTTACTAGTCAAAGTGCCATATCACATGCACCGTCTGTGACTGGTTTCCTGCTAATTATTTGTTGCTCAGAAGAAATTTTTTAAATGGAAAAATGCTCTATTGAATCCGACCCAGGTGTAACAGCATCAATAAAGGAACTCACTGTGTGAGCGTATACAAATACTGTACAAATGTCATTAAGTTTATATTCAATGCTCATTCATCTGATTGGTAATCCATTTAAGAATCAAGGTTAGCATTGATTGCAAAGTATACACGTGCATACTTTTGTGTGACATACATTTACATGTGTGCGTTTTATAATAAATAATAATAGGGGTTTCTTCTGTTATAGAGCTTAAATGCGTCACTGAGTGACACTCATGGTGCTCCAACATTATTACCGCTGGTGACTGGGTTATTGGTTTCATTCCTTAAACCGTCTCAGCTCCCTTGGCATGCTTGGGAGTATGCAGCCTGTGCTGCCAAACATGTAGCGCACCAAGCAAAATCAATCACAAGAACCATCTCTGCCCTCACAGGTACCCATTAACCAACCCCTGGGTGAAGAAAAATCAGTTGTAGTTAAAGTGTCTTGCTCAAGGGTACAAGTCTCACGACTGGGACTCTCGAACAGATTCGAACCCACACCCTAGTAATGACTGAACAACCAGAACTTGAGTCCGATGCACTAAATCGCTAGGCCATGACACGCCACAAGGGCGGGGGCATTTAGAGTTCACCCCTGTCCAGCACTACTTGGCCCCGCCAGCTGGAGCACTGGCCTCACTCGCCAGAGTCTAGTAATTTCAGCACCTGGCCAGTACGGCCCTTCCACGGCAAAGCGGCGAAAAATTACAATTTCGAGAAAAGCAAGTAGAAATAAGCTGTTTTGCCATAAAAACGGGACAAAAGTGTAAAAAGAGTCCGAGATAGGACATGGTATATTCACATCAATTCATAGTATGTGTTTGAAACTTTAAAATGGAAAAAGCGCTTTCAATTTAAACAGAAATAATCTCATTATATATAAACCCAAATTTTTTGAGTTGGTCTGTTTTGCCATGGAAGAGCCGAGTAACCCTACAACCAAAGAAATCCAGCTGTCTAGTGGTGGTTTTTTTTCTTTTTAACTTCTGAGGATTTTTGTGTTCATTAGTTTTTCAATTCCAAACCTCCTAAAAGTTCAACAACTAAAAAAAAAAAATGAGAAGGAAATGTACTCAGCGTTATAAATTATACAACGTATTTCTGGTCCAGCGAAAATTCTGTGGGGCAAAACCTGCGGTCTCGTGCAGAGATTTTCTTAAATTTTAGCCCTGCTGTGCATTTAGTACTTGGCTGATTTACAATGATATTAATACTTTTCCCACTGCCCCATTGTCATGTTTCATAATGCTACACACGTACATAGTCAATGACCTCCTGCTGCCATTTGATTCATGTACAATGTATGCAGATGTAAGTAGGATTTGAAACTTTGCATGGTGGAAGTATAACTAAGTAAGGCTTGCGGTAACACCATGTGGAAATCTCTTTTGAGTAGTGTAGGTTCTGAAACAACCACCGGTTCTTTTCAGAACCTACACTACTCATAAGAGATTTCCACATGGTGTTACCGCAAGCCTTACTTAGTTATGCAGATGTAGATATTACCTGAAAAGCTCTTTTGAAATGATCAGGGGCCAATTTCGTAGAGCTGCCTAAGCACAAATTAAATTTGCTTAGCAGAAAGAGGAACGGCCATGGCTGCAACCATAATCACAATTACAAGTGACAAATTTATCTGTTTAAATGTTTTTGTGACTTGAAATTGTATGTGTACAACGTTGAAAACTTGCCAAACTTTCAATCTACATGTACCCTGGCGCATCGAGTCATAACAAAAGGTATTCCAAAACCATTCTTTCCGATACCTGTGATCAATATACACATGAGTAACCATGGAATAAACCACCCAGCCAAAACACAATATTGTGTGCATAGTTTGTGACTGATTCCTTGCTTATTTGTGCTTGGCAGTATATTTATTGTTAAAAGCAGTATTTTGTGCTTAAGCAGCACTATGAAACTGCAACCAGATTGCACCGGATGGTCCATTCCACGGTCACACATGTTTATATTGATCACATTTATTGGAAAGTATGGTTTCGGAATGAAAGTTTGGCAAGTTTTCAACATTGTACACATGCAATTTCAAGTCACAAAAACATTCAAACAGTTTTGTCGCTTGTGAATTTGATACAGGTTGTAGCCATAGCCTTTGCTCTCAAAGGTAAGGTCATCGATTGGTTTTTGTCAACGTACATGTAAGTAGGCAATAGGCAAAATTATCAAGAAAGCTACAATGAAAGTCACCTGTGAAAGTCTTGTTGACAAAATGACAAAAACTGTAAAGGTATTTTCATCAAGAACGTTGAATCCATTCATGTTTAGCGAGGTGACAGCAGATATTTGCGAAGGGACACACGGAAATTAGAATTTTCATTCAACGCTCAGAAATCTGACAAGCGATTCTTGCATGAATCGTTTCTCAGATTCAAATGTTTTTGAGTGAGAAACTATCAAAACCATATTTTTGCAAAGGGAATCCTTTCTCAAAATAGTTTGTACTATCAACAGCTGCATCGCTTTTCACCAAGTACTTTCCAATCTATTTGACCCTACCTGTAAGTCAATAGATGATGGCCAGATTTTGAAGCTAACGTATAATTTAACCCTGGGAATTGCTTGCGCTTTTTTTGCATACTTTATAAAGAATTAGGTCAAAGGTCAGATATATTTAGAAAACCAGCTACAATAAAGGGTGGTTTTTTTTCTCGTTTTGATTCTGGTCTTGTATAAAAATGTCCAGTCTTGGAGCTGTACAAGCCCAGGCGGCATGCAATCTTGTGGGTTCTCCCCCCTCCCCCCCACCAAATTCAAGAAAATCTTTGCAAACATTATAAAGAATTAGTTCCAAGTACATTTACCAGCTGAAAGTTTTTTCTAATTTTGATTCTGGTCTTGTATAAAAACATTTCCAGTCCAGTAAACTTTGGAGCTAGTACAAGCCCAGGCAGTGGTCTTGTGGAATCCCCCCCCCCCTTCAAATTCAAGCAACATTTGTTAAACATGATAAACAATTAGGTCCAAGTTCAAGTATATTTACAAAACCAGCTGATTTTTTTTTTCTCATTTTGATTTTGGTCTTTTAGAAAAAACATCCAGTCCAGTATACTTTGGAACTGTACAAGCCCAGACTGCAGTCTTGTGGACCCCCCCCCCCCTAATTAGAGACTGTTGCATATTTGTTTGTGTTGGTTTCTTTGTTTGTGTGTGTACAAATAAACAAACATGTCCATGGAAACACTGGGTTGTGTCCACAAATCCTACATGGGTTTTTTTATTCTTTAAAGTTCTGTGTCAATGTCATCACCAAGATACCCTTAGGCCTAAAGGTCGACCTCTCTATTTTTGTTTATTTACTATTTATGAAGCATTACAAATATTGCGCACTGCCATTAGACTGCAGCATTTATTGAAAACTGCTGTGTCACACATCCAATGCTATTGAGCTTGTACAACAATGAGTCAATTTTGCAGTTATTCATAACAACAGAAACTTCTTGTATACACATATGACACTTTCATATTTTTTTATAGAGGGGGGGGGGGTGAGATTTTCTGCGAGAAAAAGGAAAGATAAATACTTCAAAGTAACAGTATTTAATCATTAATTTCTTTTCCTTTACAAATAGATTTGATTCTTTTTAGTGTTTCCAAATGTTTAAAAATTTGTACTTAGAAAAGAGTCAAACAATCCTGCAATCCGATCTCTCTGGATTGATTTTCATGTTTTTGCACACATACAAATTAAGTATGAGACGTCAAAGCTGTTTAAAACCAACCATATAAAAAGAACTGTAGAAATCCATTTCCAAATTGCCTTAAGGGTTAAACAAACTACAGATTAAAAAAAAAAAAGCTGAGGAAAAACAAACAAACCCAAAAGGAAGCAAACTTACAACAACAAAAAGAGGGAAAATATTGGGACCTCTTCTGTAAAATTTTAGCTCGAGACGCTATCCAGGGAGAATGATTGACATCTCCTTTGTCGGTTGCACCGAAAGTCACAAGTTCTGTTTAATCGTTTAAGAAAGTAAATGCTGTCGATGCTCCACCCAAATACAAATGTACAATGTACAACTCTAAGCGATCTCTGACCAATTACAAACAGTATGTTTCACTGCAGTTGTTTTCAAAACTGCACGTGTCACACATTTTCCAAGCCTCCCATCATCGGTTGCGCATCGGACAACACAAATGTGTGCGCCGTGAATTTTTCCCAGATGGTGCCAAAGAACAATAGGCAGTTGAGCAGATCGCCCCAGAAATAGGATAGCGATCTTGATTGCCAGGGAATTCCCCTTTTGTGGAGCTGGAACTTGTCTCTGATAATTCAGGCTGTGTTATTGAACACAATTCAGTGTGTGTATGTAAGTTTAGCTGGAGCGTCTGACATCACATTTCGAGGCTCGTGAATAACGCCAGATACAGGCCTGTAGAACGTAGCAGTTACCTGAGTGAAAGATGTACCTGCATGTACATGTACCTTGCATGCCATAATACTGTGTGTGTGTGTTTGTGTACACATGCACTACATTCGTCCTGTGTAAAACACCATTAGCCTTTTTGAGGGTGGTCACATAACGAGGTCACTATTTGGAATGGGTGAATCTCTCTGTATACACCAAACACCAAACTGAACAGTGCACTTATACAGTGTCCACCTTATTTTAAAAAGGGTAAATAGAGCAAGGTAACATCAGGAAACAATTTCATCTGGCAGTTTTGAAATAGCAATTTTTTTTTATACTGAACATGTTTTGTGCACACTGAACGGGAATACCGAGAACCAAGCCATGATTTTTTAGTAGTAACTGATGCATTTTGTGTAGCACTTTGCTACGCTTTGGAAGGTGCAACACTATCATTCGAGTAGTTACGCCTCATTGCCTGTGTTTGTCTGATCCAATGAAACCCATCGGGTTTGTAAGACCACGATGCGGATAAAGACAGGGCACCAGTCTACTGTCTGTGTAGCTCTCACTTCAGAAGGTTGTGGTGTGCTACTTGCATAGTAATGGGGGAGTATAAGGATATACATTATGTGTCCAATGTAATCAGCTCAAGCTGTGCGGAGGCTATTTTGGGTTCATGCTGTGCTGGTGTCTGGCTGCTTGAATGTACAGTCTATTCAGGGAGTAATGTGCTCTTTGCAATTTTACACACTGCATGTACATGTACTACTCGCAAATATTGGAAAAGATTTAGTACTGTTCACAAGAGAATAACTTCACACCAATTTATCAGGTTGCCAGAAAGAATACAGTGTCCATGGAGGATTGCAATAGTGTACATGCTTTTCCTAAACCATTAATAAATCATAAAATTTCCAGTGTGCGTATTGTGTACATTATATTATATCATACCTGCTGTGTATTGCTAATGTCACTACTGTGACACATGAACGTGTACATGTTATGCACATGTACAAATTACGCACTAACTACTAGTGCGCACCCAACACTACTGGTTGGCAAAAAGGAGGTAACATCGCGCATTTTTGTATGGGGGTGATGGTGGGGTGACGCATTTACGCGTTTGTGGGTCTGCCTAGTGCACAACTCAATGGCGTTCGTCAACCAATACTCATGCAGTGTCGTCGCTGGTGCGCACGCAATAGCCGTCGACAGCATGGTCTATTGAGCACAATTCCTCCTCGTAAATGTTTGCTTTTTTTACAAAAAACTACACAACGTGTAGGGTTTATTTTACAAAAATTTCACAATTTAGGATACCCTCGTTTAAAGGAAGAGTGTAAGATTCCTTTCTTCTTTTATTTGTTTTAATTATTTTTATTTTATTCTTTTTTTGCTTTAGGGGTGTTTGCGCGAAGTCAAAATGCTATGATGAAAACGAATTGTTTTTTATCACAAGCTCGGTTGTGTAAACTGCTGTTTTTTTTTCATCTTTTTTTTGTTTCTGAAACAGACGGTTGCACTTGTAACCGACTGTTTCAGAAACGGTCACCTGTCTTCTTTAATTTAGTTTTTGCCATGATGCCCCCCAAATTCCACAAAAATTGCGTGGTGCCCTTTTTGCATGTACAAATTTTGCAGTGTTGCCCTTCAAACTCTAGAAAAAGCAAGGCAATTCTTGCTGTGTCCTTTTGAGCACCAAGTTCGAGGCCTGGATTATCACTAGCTGTTGACAGTTTTGTTTTCCGGTTTAACTATAAAACAAATTGTTATGACTTCCTTGACCAAAGGAAAATAACAGTCTAATGTTTGAAACAATTTGTTTACCACAAGTATCATTTTGGCAATAAATACACTTGATGCATCTTCAAGAAGGAAACATTTCTTTACAGGATTTTAATAGCCCCCAACGCTCAATCTGATGCCTCAAGCCATGGCGATTGTTCTCCAAAAAGAGGCTAAATCTGTGTTGCCGTAACAACCCACACTAGCCACGAGGTAGACTTGTGGACGAATTGTTAAATGTTGTGAAGCTCGTGACACTGCCGATGTGCTGGCGAGACTGCTGGCCCCCATGCTGGCTCTCCCGACTACGGTCCCATTTGTCGGAAGCCAGCAGCCTCGTGCGAGAGCACGGCTTTTTTTTTCTCTCCTGATTTTGGAATGTTTTCAAAACTTCCCCTTGATGCTTCATATTTTCTTGAAAGAAGTAAAACAGTCACAAAAGGAAGATAGAAATAGTCCACATTGTGTCCGAACCTGTAGTGTTGTATTTCTGGTGATGCACCAGAGTCCGTAAGCCTCTTGAATTGTAACATCTAGGAGGTTCCAGGTCTGCAATAAAGGGGACCTAGACTCGCAAGCCATTGATCAGAAATTTTCACATTCATCCCTGAAATGTATCGTGTTAAGTTTGAGTGATTGTATGCACATATGCACATGTAGGTCAGGCATGCTATTCTGTTTTCCTATTTTGATTAGTTTTCATTCTTTCATTTTTTCTCTTCTTTTATTTTCCTTTAAAAAAATCAGTAAGATTATTATAATACAAGCCTGAAAATTACTTCAAAAGCCTATATCCTATGTAGGTCAGCCCTTTTGTGCTCAACAAGATTTTCATTCATTTATATTAATTTTTTTCTCCAAAAGTCAGGGCCCAATTTCATGGCTCTTCGTATTGTAAGCAAATAATCGGCGCTTACGGAAGCAGGGAACTGCACGCTTACATCAGGCATGTTTCACAGGTTAGCAGGGAATTTTTGTTCATGCGTTTGCTTACTCCATGTTACTAGGCATTCTTACGCTTGAACACATCTTGCACAGAAATTCGGCGCTTGCCCTGAAAGCGAAGAATGGTGAATCGCTAGCACACTCTTCTCCGGTAAGCTGAGCAATAAAATTGGGCCCAGATATCATGTCATGTCGGAACAAGAGCATTCATGTAATACAATGGATGATATGCATGTGTACACTTTGCACACTACATACATGTATTGTACATCAATAACATAAACTTATATATTATTTTACAGTTATGTGATTTGAGACATCGCAAGGTGGATTATTTTACAGCGTGTTTGTTTGTTAGCAAAAAAAAGAGAGCAGCTCAATTTAACTTGTATCAGACCCCCAAATACTTCCCGATGTTCGTTTTACATATGTTTTGTAATTTGATTTTCAGCACACCTTCTCCATGACTGGTCATCTAAATCATTATACAATTTGAGCGGGTGTATAGTATTCTATGTAAAGAAAAATACTTCAATGTATCGTAGGTGTTTGGTGGTAAAATGTTCGTCATGCATGCAAGTGTAGTAACTGGATCAAAGAACAATGTAGGATGATATTACATATTTCCTCCTCGTACAGGTTCATTTGTTCCATAAGAAACCCCGTATGAAGTAATTATCTGGTACATGTTATACCATGGTAATAGTTTGTGAATGTCATTGGTCGAGAACCAATCATGTGATATGACTCAAAGATGCATGTACATGTACATGGCTCGCGAACATGTGTGATAGGGTACCGTTGGTCGTTTCCACCGCCGTGTACAATATTAGAAATAGCCCTGGGTATGAGGTTGTAAATTTACGCTGATACTCGGTAAATTGATTGACATTCATGTGGGATGTGCCGTGGGAAACAGCGACGCAATATTTCTGCCAACAACCGCCGTTGTTGTTTATAATTTTGTTCACTTCTGGTATTGTTCGTCTGTTTTTTTTTAAATGTGCCAATTTCATCGTAATAATGTTGGAAGATAGCAACAGACTATCTTTAATCTTGTTCATGTACATGTACCATGGTATAACAAAGCAATTGTTGCACAGTGTGTGATGGGGTCTACGGGTAATATGTACACACTCGATGGCAAATTGCATCCCCTTGTCCCTCAGTTGCCATTTGCCCCACAAAACACTTATGGACCCCATTACAATTGTTTAATGTATTTTGGGGCTCAAATAGTCATAAACACTTGTGTTCGAGATTTCCAATTTTTTTCCGGGACCACCCTTGAGATTAATTTGTGGAACACCCGAACCAAGATTGTTTTTTTTGCGAATATCGTCGTAAAAAAAACTCCAAAAATAAAATGCACCAAGATTTTTTTTTTCACTTTTGAGAAACTTTGCTTTTGTTCCTTTTTATCCCCATTATTATGGAATTAGGGATTACAAAATTTTCCCCTGTAAAAGGGAGATTTTGAGCTTGAAATCCAGTACATTTTGTCCCTTTGTTTGGAGTAAAAAAAAACCTGCTATTGTCATGTGGCATCTCATAGTCATTTTCCTATAATGTTATTGTTTTCAAAAGTATTTTTGGCAGCTTTATCATGATAATGGAAATCTTTTAGGCAGCAGTTTATGTGATTAATTAAATGTAATGGTGTAGAAATAGATATTTAAAAAAATATCACAAACATTTGATATTTGTTATTACACTTTTTTCTTCACTTTCTTATACAGACGCTAAATCCCAAGTGGTTTGAGGAATTCCTTTTCCGGGTAAGTAGTCCTCACTGTTCTTTTGATATCAAAATAAGAGTTCTAAAAAATTAGTGTGAGTCAAATTATTATTTAAAGGGATGAAATAATATATATATTTTGTTTACCTTAGTAAATTTTGTAAGACCATGTCGCCTTGTTTTAACAAAAACACTTACATTCTGCTTTCCAAATTTCCTGGCCGGCTAGACACCACACCACGTGTGTGAGAAGTTTGATAATTTGAATCATAATTAATGAATCAAGAAGTGTTCAAAAAGTGACAGCTGGACTTGAGATGTGATGAAATTCATACAGGAAGTCCTGGCTCTGTGGCTTTTTGGTAAGCATGCGATCATATAACAAGTTATCATGGTTTATAATTTAAATATGCTATGTCATCTCCATCATGTATAAGTGTATAAAGACATGACTTTAAAACAAGTTATTTTCCCTGTTTATAACTTTTTTTATTTTGTGAAATAATTTGCCGTTTGTGAGGATAAGCAACATAAAAATTTTAAAAAATGTAATAACTTTAAAATGCTGATTTGGTACACGCTTTTTAAACTTTCTTTTTAAAATGCAGTTAAAAAAAAAACTTTTAAAAGCCTGCACCCAACGACGCTAGTTTGTATCCTTGTTGGCAGTGAAACAGTTTACAGATCGGGTCTGACAAAAGACAAACATGGCCCAATTTCAATTCATAAAGCTCTTAAGCAGAAAATACTGCTTAGCAAAGAAATTTGCTAAGCAAAAAATGAGTTGGGAACCAGTGGTAACAATGTAAACTTTATGAAATTGTGGCTGGTAACCTGTCTCAGCTAAACCATTTTTTTCTGTGCTTAGCAAGTTTCTATGCTTACAGGCTTTAGGAAATTGGGCCCAGCTGATGTAAGGATTCCTATTTACCTATTGCATTTTTTTTTTTAATACCAGTATTTGGTAAAGATAACGTGGTGCATTTTTATATATTTTTGTATTTATACATCTTAGCAATGTTCTCTGTACAAACCTGTTGCCCTTTACCGATTTTTGTAATTTCAGTATAATTCCATGCCTTCGGTTGTCATTACAATAAATGTTTCCCAATGTGGAATAATTTAATGCATTGTTGTCGTTTTTGTTGTCCCAGGTTAATCCCAGAGATAATCGGCTACTGATTGAAGTCTTTGACGAGAATAGATTGGTAAGTATTAATTGATCGCTTTTCTTAATCCCCCCCTGAAAAATACATCGGGAGGTAGCGCTGTGCCCTTTTGGGAATACAATTGCTGATGCTGTTGCAACAGTACATGTGAAGGATTTTGGCTGGTCTGAAGTTCACGTTAATTTGGGTACTTGCATCTACAAGTACATTCAGCACTGTGTTGCAGTCACTCTGTGGAAATTCCGTTGCTCTGTGCACCTAAACAAAATCCTATTCTTCAGCACTGTGATAAACACTGTGTGGACGTGTGTAAGTCCACATAGTGTTTCAAGTCCCTACATAATGTGGACCTTTTTTGTTCTCAGGTCCACACTTTGTTTGTAGTGTTAAAACATGTTCACACAGCCGGTAGTCTAAAAAACAAACAGTTTACAATATCCATAAATTTCATTTGACATATTTGTTTTCAATCCTCAGAAAAGTTTAAACCTTTACAGGTATTCTGATAGTTTCATTGATAACGCACAGGATGTCATTTGAGTAAGGGCGCCCTCGGTTAGTGGTCAAAAGAAGGTTGCTCATTGGTCCATCCTGTGTGCCGTGCGCACTTTCATGTAGATGTGCGTTTCTATTGTTTTGTCATTGTTTGCGTAGTGGTATCTTTCCTCAGTCACCTTCCACCTCTAGGACCCTGGTTCGAACCCCGACGGGGGCACTATGTGGATCGGGTTTTCAGTCCCTGCCTGACTGCGGGGGTTTTCCCTCCCACAACTAAAACTGAAACTTCCTTCCTTGTCTTCTCTCTATTGGGCTCTTGGCTAGTATAGTGATGAAGTTCGCTTTTCTGAGAATGGCTTCACAACCAGAATTAATCAATAAAATAAATAAATAAATAAATAAATAAATAGATAAAAGTAATGACGCCAATGCATAAGGTCCATTATTTTGTGTAATAAACTTGTTTTCTCTTGCACAGACACGAGATGACTTCCTTGGCATGGTGGAATTCCCGCTCACAAATATTCCAGTAAGTCAAATTTACTGCTGTCAAATATCCATGCTCTCTTTCCTTCATCACCAAACACATTCCCAGTCTTGTACGATCTCGTCACACCACTGTTTTCCCAGAATGCCTTGCTCGATCATAACTTCTAGTAGTGTGACTTTGAAGTGCCAAAATATTAACCCTGTGGTTGATCCACTCTGTGGTAGAGACGTATGCAGAGCGCGCTATCAAAAGGGGCATCAAAGCATAGAGCAACCGGTACCCCTCTCATCCTTCTTTGATCTTGTGACAATATACATTTTAGGGGTGACCAGGTAGAAACGTGACTCATTTGAAGTGGATTGAGTAAAAAAATAACTTGCAGTTTGGCTCGCATGTTGAGCACCCTGGAAGCGCTCTAAAAGTTGTTAACAAGCGTGCGCGTGGAGCAGTGACTTTCGGTAAACCAATCAGCGTTGTTTTTTTCAGTGCTTTCCTTCCAGGGGTTTAGTGACGAGAGGTATCGATACAGCTCGCTGCCCCATGGTAACGAGGCTGCCATGCTCCCTTTCCTTCATCATGCACTTTCCCCTTATTACGCTGGCGTCACGCATAGCTACTGTCCGCCCATGGTCTGCTAATTTTTGGGAGTCAGATTGCATATAAAGAGATGGGCTGATTATTTTACAGAGCTGCCTTAGCAGGAGATCTTGCTTGCACCAAATTTCTGCTTAGCAAGAATTAGCAGGAAACCAGTCACAAATGGTACATATGACATGGCATTTTGGCTGGTAACCTTATTCTGCTAGGCGAAACTGATTTGTGCTTAGTTGCTTAGTTTGTGCTTAGTACCTATGTACATTGCCTGTGACTGGTTCTGCTGACAGCACTATCAGATTGGGTCTTAATAATGGATTTTGATGAATGAAGTACTTAAGCACTGAACAGACACATTACACAAGCTTGATTTGTAAAGACCAAGTAACCTGTGACATTACATGTTTGCAAAAGAGCCACGCACAGAGCTTAGATTTTCTGCAGGCACAATTTGTACACATCTCAATGGAAGAAAATGTAAAATCTTACATTTTATGGAGATTGCACCTTTGATTTTTATTATCTTTTGATATGAACAAAGGGGCACATCTCAAAACTTGTTCTGCTGTTGCTTTTATAACTTTTGAACTTATGTGGGAATTAAGACACAAAATGTCAAATTTCCAGTATGACCAGTGTAGTATCTTGCCTGCCAGAAAGGCCCTGGAATGTACACGGTCACTTTGTAAAGAAAGGGAACATGGTCTACAGCTTTTACCCTGGGATCAAAGCGTACAAAAACCGCTGGTGGATGATCAGTAAAACGTGTTAATAGTTTTGGCTGGTGAAACAGTGGGCTAACAACAATGGGCTCCCAAGGCTACCAGATAGTTAGAGGGTATTCAGCGGGTATATGAAATTGGGCCACGTGACTTACAAGACACTGGAAGCCAAAACTAACATTTGGACAATAAGATGAGTTGTTAAATTGTTTCTCGTTTCTTTTTTACAGACGGAGCGAGAACAGACATGGAATCACCACAAGGACTACCTCCTCAGACAAAGAAGGTGACATCATACTCACGTCACATATAAATTGCTGTATCAAGGGATAATTTGAATAATATTAATAATAGACATTCTTAAAAGTGCCGTTATCTGCCAATTTATGGCATATGAACATAATAGCATATAGTCTTATATAGCGCAGGTATCTACCAGTAAGGTACTCAAGGTGCTTGAACAAACAAACATTTTAAGACTGGTTTTCAATTTGTTGAATTATGACACCAATTTATGTAGCACCTTACAAGGGTTTACAAAGGTGCTGCAGTGCATTCAGCAGCCACTGCCAGACATACCGGAGCAAACCCCTTCTCTTAGCGATAAGTGTAACTGGGTTCTTTTACCTGCATTACACAAGACACGGAACATACGGCTTTACGTCCAATCCAAAGGACGAAGCAATAATGGTTTTAAAGTGTCTTGCTTAAGGACAAAAGTGTCAAGACCGGGACTTTGAATCCCTGAGCCATCTCAGCTCCCAAGGGTTATACCAGGCATTTGATTCGCCAGGATTTTTCTTGATTTAAGGATTTTTCTTGATTTCTGGATTTCTCCTGATTTCAGGATTTTTTCTGATTTCAGGATTTTTCTTGATTTCAGGATTTTTCTTGATTTCGGGATTTTTCTTGATTTCAGGATTTTTCTTGATTTCAGGATTTTTCTTGATTTCGGGATTTTTCTTGATTTCAGGATTTTTCTTGATTTCAGGATTTTTCCTGATTTCAGGATTTTTCCTGATTTCAGGATTTTTCCTGATTTCAGGATTTTTCCTGATTTCTGGATTTTTCTGTGGTCTCCCTGCACCTTAAGAATTTCTTGGAAGAGACAAAATTACCATCACAAAGATGAAAGACTTGACCCTTGTTATGACTAAGCATTCAGATTATGTTATGGAAAGGACAAAGAGAGTCTGTAAACCTATACAATTTTACTATAAGGGGGGGGGTACCACTATGCTCCATATATCGGTCACCAAATGAAAAAAATGAACCTATGAGGGACCAGTGCTTGACTGTATAAGTTTTGTTTTTTGTCTAACTCTTCACAGTCCCCGGTCAAAGGTCAGAGGCTTCCTCCAGATGACGATTGCATTTCTGCGCGATGAAACAGTCCCTGATGTAGAACAGCGCCGGGACGAAGAGGTTTGTCTGCACTTGTAGCTGTTTCTTTTTCTTCTAAGCCTAATGTTTAGCTTTGTGCTTTTAACGGCTGGTTTAAAGCACAGGGATTGGTTTCACAAAAACACGCAAGATTCATCTTGTGATGGCTTGTCAGTATTGCCACAGTAATTTGTATTAAGGGAATAAAAGAGTAGGAGACATGGGGCCAATTTCATAGCTCTGCATTGCAAATTTTTGTGCTAACTAAAGCAAAAACATTTGCTTAGGCGTATAAATCGTATTTCACAGGTAAGCAGGAAAATTAGGTGGTCAACTTACGTGTTCACCATTGGTTGGCACTGTTTCGTCATTCATTTTTATACAGTAAGAACTGGGAGGTAAGCTTGCCTTTTCGTGTGCTTACGGTTAGCAGCGCTATGAAATGGAAACTCGCGCAGTAAGCACAAAATCGGCCGCTAAGCAGCAAGCAGCTCTATGAAATTGGGCCAAGGTCTTAAATGGCTGTTTAAAACCAGCAGGGTCATAGTGTTTGGTTATCAGCCGGCCCATGACCCTGCAAAATTTCAAACGTCCGTTTTAGACCAAGTCCCCACTCCTTTGTTCCCATTCATAAATACCTATCCATTAAAAACACTCAAAAACCTTTAAGAATTTAGAACAAATCTGACAGTTTAACCTCTGCTTGCACCGACTTTGCATTGAACTTCTTCTATCCATGTTGAGCGCTAAGTAGGTCCTCGCCCAAGTTTGCTCAACTTGCTCACTTAAGTTTGAAACGATTGCACGCAAGTTTCGAACTTGCATGAGCCAAATATAGGACCTACCAACTTAAATCGGGCAGTGAAATTTGCCCGCTCTGCCCAATCATATGATAGTGCCTTCTTTTGACTGTGTTTTTATCACACATTTAAACATGGCCACAAGATCTCCTCTCGACCAATCAGATTGGATGAACTGTCCCAGGTGTTTATGAATGTTACGTCACACTTTGTTTAGCAATTAAGATTGATACACTTCTATAGATCAATCGTTAGCTCTATTGTGACAACGAGCCCAGATTCCGTAATGCTGCAGAATGTATCGGTGAGAGTGTGTGACATTGGCCGGATTAAAATTTGATCACGGCACCATTTAGTGATCCGAGCATTAACTACAATATTTACCTCAATTTTTGCAATCGTCTTTTCTCCCCAGGCGGACTGGGAGCTGGTAGATGTTGAGGAAGAGAACACTTCAAACACTCAGGCCAGTGAGAGTGCAGCACCAAGATCTGCCGCCTTGCCCACTGGATGGGAGGAGCGGGAGGATGCTAATGGACGACGCTACTATGTCGATCATGCTAACCGCAGAACGCAGTGGGATATCCCTACAGTGTAAGGAGGAAGCATAAAATAACTAGAATGGATCTGTTTTGTTTGTTAGAGGATAGTGGAAACAATAATCAACAGTGTGTTAAATATTGTTTAACTTATCTTTTTTTTGGAAAGTGACTGGGAAACTGACTGGGTAAATTTAAATTTTTCTTTAGCTTTTAAAAGTTGACAAGAGTGGGACTTGTCTCTGCGACCTCTGTATTAACATGCCATTGCTCTACCAGCTGAGCTATCTAGCCCCAACAAAGATATACAAAAAATAAGGGACCCCCAACATAGGGCTAGATAGCTCAGTTGGTAGAGCACCGGCACGTTAATCCAGAGGTCGCAGGTTCAAGTCCCATTCTAGTTAATTTCTTTTTGTTCAACCCAAAATTATTTTTAAATTTACCCAGTCAGTTTCCCCCTTTTGGTTCATTACTTGATTTAAAAAAAATTTGTTATGTTGGTTTTTGTTTACAGTAAAACAACATGTTTAAACCTGTCAGGAATTTATAGCAAGACACCACTTTTATTCATGTTCCAGGGCCTTCTAAAGAGCACCGTCCAATTTGCATAAAATGTTTAATTTTTCTTTTGTACATGTCCCAGGGCCTCACAAGGACCTCCTAGTGGGTTACCAGCCAATGTGCAGGAAGAGATGCGCGCCCAGTACCGAGCAAGAAGACACATCAGTGTGGAGGATGGCATAGAGAGCATGGATACGGAGGATGGGACGGTAAGATATAAACCAAAAAATTCTCAAGGAGCTTTACTAGTTAATTCTTGCTTTGAAGCCAAGGATCTTTAGAAAAGCTAACTTAATCACTATGCGAGAGAAGATAAGGAAGGAAGTTTCAGCTTTAGATGTGGGAGGAAAACCCCAGAGAATTATTCCAGAAATAAAACCCTGGGCTACAAGTTTGATTTATTTTGAAATTACTGGAATGATTTCCACAGTTGGTTTATTTTCCTTTACCATATTGAAGCTTTGAGATTGAAAACACAAGACAGATCAACTGATATTAGGAAACATTGTTTGTGTATGACGTAAACGTTTGTTGTGCACAGACGTTTGCTCAACTGTACTCTCGACTTAAAGAAACAGTTAAAATGTGGTTGAAAATATTCACAACATAACCTTTAGAAATAAAAACTCAATGCCTGTATTTATTATTATTATTATTTATTTGACCAAAACAACACAAAATGTACAATAAATATATAAATGCACATAATAATAATTATGAAAAAGTAAGCGAGAAAGCAAACACAATAAACAAAAGAAATACAAGATGAAGAGAAACACAAAGAATCTAAACATCTTTAAACATCTTAAAAGGGCCAATACAACAATAAATACAACTAACTGTGGACGAACAAAATGTAAAAACCCAAAAAACAGCAACAGCTAATGTATGTGGGCCAGGGGTCGCAAAAGTAGAATAAACTACTATTACCCACAGGTATGCAGTCCCGCACATAACAAAAGACAGTGACAGGACGTGACTATACAAAGCACACAAAACTACAAAAGACTAACACTACAGAAGCCCAGAGCACATTTACCGACGTATAACTTCCTTACCTAAAACTTTCTGGAATATCCTTTCAAATTATGGTATTCCGTGTGTAAAAACACCCACAAGTTAATCTTGAAATCAAGTATGGTCACCATTATTGTGTACATTGTGCTTTATAACATTTGGTCTGTACACACATACAGAAAAAACTACTTGTTGTGTGTTGCGTATACGCGTTGTTGGGGATTGGACTTCCGACCGTTGAACCTTTGGAGGTGGAAAAGATTGCATTCTATCTGCAGCTGTTTTGCGTGTTTCAATCGCATACGTAAAACTCAAGATCCAACTTGCCACACTTTTGCCCAAACTTCTCAGGTGATTTGGGGCGGTTTGAGGAGTATTGGGCAGGGCGGTTTGAGGCGGAACATTGTAGAGCGGTTTGAGGGCTAAAGAATTAATAATAATAGTAATAATAATAACTTTATATTACGGTGCTTTGTGAGTAAATTTTAGCAGTTGATCCTTGTGTTCCTTTGATTTCTCAGCAACCACCAACTCGTCAATATCGATCGCCTTCACAAAGGAGTCAAGGACAACCAGCAGCTCTGACACAGGCCCAGCCGGGTCCCCAAGCACAGACAACAGCGGTTAGTTAACCATTACTCGAATTGACTAGCTACAAGTAGAGCTTTACCCTGTCATGGCCGAGCATTTTAGTGCATTGGGCTCAAGTTCAGGGGCCAATTTCATAGAGCTGTTTAAGCACAAAAAAGTAGCTAAGCACCAAGAGAATTATTCTTACCAGAATAAGGTTACCAGCCAAACTAGCATACCGCAAGTAAAATTTATGCCTGGTATCCTGCTCATTTCTACTTAGCAAAACATTTTTAAGCAATATTTTCCGCTTAAGCAGCTCTATTAAATTGGGCCCTGGTGGCTTAGGCTTCGGGTTGTGGGTTCGGATCCCGGTCATGACACTAGTGTCCTTGAGCAAGACGCTCGACTATAATTGCTTCATGGGGTAAATGGGTACCTGTGAGGGCAGAAATGGTTCTTGTGATTGATTTAGCTCGATTCACTATATTTGACAGCACAGGCTGTATTCTTCCTAGGAAGCTGAGATGGTTAAAGGAATGAAATAGATAGCCAGGTGACCAGGGGTAATAATGCTGGAGAGCCATGAGCATCACTGAGTTTACCTATTTATGATTATTTATGTGCATTTATTACCAGCAGAATCAAACTCAAAGCAATCAGCCCTTTGGTGCAGACTCTGCTGACCCACTGGGTGCGCTGCCCGTCGGCTGGCAGATGCAGAAATCAGAGAGTGGACGAGTTTTCTTCATTAACCACAACACACGAACTACGACATGGGTAAGTGGAACCACGTTATCCCCCTAGCTGTCGAGCCTAATGCGAGAGTCTCAGAATAGCAGCATTTATAGCAGTCATCAGACTGAAGTTCTGATGGCCAAGACATCCGGGGTGAAGCAGTGAATCCAGGGTTCGGTTTCACAAAGCACTTAATAGGATTCATCTTAAGATGAGTTGTCAATATAGCCGTAGTGATTTGTATTGTGACATCATACATTGCTTAGCAATTAAGAGTGATTTGCAGTTAAGATCAATCTTGGCTCTTTGTGAAAAGTGAGCCCGGAATCACAGAATAGCAGCAAGCTGTCCTGTCTGAGTGGTCAAGTTCTTTAGTTTTCCTAGTTCTAAGTTTTTCTGGCCAGGCAATTTTAAAAAAAGATTCTGAAGAAGAGAGAAAAATATTTCAATTTGAAATTATTGGAACTGCAATCAACTTGTGTGCGCGTGTGTGTGTGGGCTTATAAGAGCGCCCTTATTGGGTATTTTCAACAATGGAACAATGGACCCAAATAAGAGAATTCTTTGTTCAACCTGGACCCCACAAGAGAATTCTTTAGAAAAGGGAATAATAGAACAACAATAGCAGGACCCCACAAACCCAATCTGTAAGGCTGGGTGCATGTTTGTGTGCAACCATTGACTATATCAACTCCAATTTTGGTTTGATGACTGGTCTTGGGATCCCCCCAAAACCCTATTAATTCTGGACCACCTAGGTCAAGTGTCAAGAAACGGACTAGCGTGCGGGGCATTTGTGTTTACCAAACACGACTCTTTTTGTATATTATAAATCCAGGCTCTGAAGTCCATGTGCCCGTAGTCTTTCTTGGGCAAATGAAGTGTTCAAAATGATAGTCTAGTCGGGGTCTCTGATATGTTGGATTGCTGTTATATTAATCATTCTTAATCTCTTGTTTGGGGTGCCATTACTTGAAACATTCTTAATGTCTGTTTTTTTGGGGTGCCATTATTTAAAATGTTCTTTGTGTTCGTTTTGGGTGCCATTATTAGAAATTGTCTTTACATCTGTTTTGGGGGTTTAATTCTGCAGGAAGATCCCAGGAAGCAGAGGCAACAGCAAGATGACCTTGGTCCTCTACCAGTGAGTATCCCACCCAACTAAATTGACCCATTTTAGCAATACACTAGAAAGTTGATTTAAATAAACGCACCAGTAATGACTCAACACCAGACCAGCTGTAATAATAATAATACAAGCATTTGTAAAGCGGATTTTTCCATCGGTTGCTATGCATTGAGGGCGGTAAATCCAGCGAGGAATATTGTTTAAAAAACAGGAATGTTAAGATGAAAGTAGGTATGACTTGAGTTTACGTTTGATGACTAAAGTCTAAATATTGAGAGGTAAAAAGTTCCAGCATCTGGGTCCAACTACTGACATGACTGAGAAAGCCTCGTATACAATATTTAAAAATGCAATTTCACCGACGAGTTACATCTTTAACTTACACAAAATCAAAAGAAATACATATCCAGAAATAAAAAATTTAAAAACATACTTAAAACTTGCAACTCGTCAGTAGAAAAAAACTTGAAAGATCAGCAATGGTTGCAAAACAAGGAAACTCATCCAGCATGTGTTAAAAACGTACAAACTTAACCCCCATCAGTAGATAATTTGCTTATTTTTGGCACACAGGCTGCGTGGGAGCAGAGAATCCATGCTGATGGTAGAATATTCTTCATTGATCACAGTAAGTTTCTTTAAGTTTTTCCTTGAATGAAATCGGCAACAGTCAGTTATCCATTTGCTTTATTACTGCTTTATGTTTTTACAAGTGTATTCTATGATTCCCGAATTAGCTGTTTGAAATTTATATTTTTTCTGTGTTGATTATTATTGTAATTTGGGGTTGAAAAAAGAAAAATTTACTAGAGCGGGACTTGAACTAGCGACCTCCGGAATATTGTGCCGGTTCTCTACCAACTGAGCTATCTAGCCCTTATGTTGGCAGTCTCCCTATTTTGTCAATATCTTTGTTCGGGGGTGCCAGTTAGAAGTCATTCAACCTGCAACTTCCGTATAGCCAGGGATCACAACCTAGGAAGCGGCAGCAGAGGGGTCACCTTAAGGGGGTGTGACTTTTTATTGCAAATATCAAGTAATAAACCACAAGGTCACTGACTGTGTAAATGGTTTAAATAATTTGGGGTTGAAAAAAAAAAAAAATTGGGGGTTGACTTAATAGAGAGACCGCCAAACTAGGACTAGATAGCCCAGTTGGTAGAGCGCCGGCACGTTAATACGAAGGTCACAGGTTCAAGTCCCGCTCTAGTAGATGTTTCTTTGTTCAACCCCAAATTATTTAAACATTTTACCCAGTCGGTTTCCCTTGTGGTTTGTTACTTGATTAATAACAATTGCACGAAAATTCTCGTTCAAAGGAGACTGTCTAAAGCTATTTCTTCACTTGGAGAGTTTTTTGTTTTTTTAAATTGGTTTTTACCCTTACACAGATGTGTTTTAAGCACGTTATACTTAGTACTTTCCCGAGTTCTGTGGGAAAACAAAACAAAACAGGCAAATCACTCGGGTGGGATTCGAACCCACGACCTTTGCATTGCTAGAGCAAATGTCTCACCACTAGACCACTGAGCTAGCCCGGCGGCTAGAGGCAGGTTCGAATGCTATGTTTTTAGCAACGGGTACCGCAAGGATTTAATAGATGTTAATTTTGCATCGGGGATAAAGAATGTCATTTGTTTTTTTACCCATACACCTTTGTGTATTAAGTAGACTCGGTACTTTCCAGAGTTCCGTGCAAAAACAAAACCCACAGGCAAATCACTCGGGTTTGTTTTTTTTGTTCCACAGACACGCATAGTACACAGTGGGAAGACCCAAGGCTGCAGAACCCTGCCATTGCTGGACCTGTAAGTTGATAATAGTTACCCTAAAGGGTTGTCGTCAAATCATAAGATAACTCGAGCTGAAATCTGAAGTACGCACTGTATGCCATCTCAGTAAGCAACTCTTTTGATGGAACAATAGATCAGTGCAGACGATGACTATTGCTATCAATGCTATAATAAAAATATTTTGCTCACCAAAATGGCGCCCATGCTGTACTTCACACGTTCTAACAAGAGATAGAGCTCTGGTTGCCCATAATGCACCTTGCGTCACTATACGATCTTGACTTGACTAGAGATGTTGGAACTCTAGGTGGCAGCAGACTTCCCAGGTATATATTTCCATTGTTGACGGAGTTCTGAGCATTCACACTTTTCCGAGAACAGTGGTAAGTCTGCTGCCACCTAGTGTCTCCAAAAGTCTTCCAAGTTCACTGTAAAGGATTCTCCCATGTTGAACTGTTCAATAGTAATAGTAGTAAATAACTAGTTCTTTTGTAGCGCATTTGACAGTAACGTACCAATGCGCTTTTCATTAGTGCCCTGGTCATTAGGCCAATAACATTCCTGTATTCTTTCTCAGCTCCATGTGGAGTATACGGCCTCGGGCTGCCGTGGTGCTCTGAAGGCTTTTTCAAACACAATATCAACCTCTACCCTGGCAGGTACCCATTTATACCCCTGGGTGAAGAGAAGCAATTATAGTAAAGCATCCTGCTCAAGGACACACTCAAACCCACATGCCGATGACCCAACCACCAGACATTGAATTTGATGCTCTAAACCGTTCGGCCATGACACTCTACAATGTCCCAATAAAAACATGTTTTTGCTACAAAGTTTGCTTCATTGGTTCTTTCCTACTGAATGATTAAACCAAATGGATTGTTGTTTTTTATTTCAGGCGGTTCCATACTCTAGAGACTACAAGAGGAAGTACGACTACTTAAAATCAAGACTCAAGAAGCCGGTAAGTTCAGCAGGAAACATAACAGCTTCAAACCCTTTCCTTTGTTATGCCTAACTTTGACTGATAAAGTTCCGCTCTGCAAACACCATCATAACATGGCTTATATTATTTATTTATCACACAAGTATGAGTGGAATACAGAGAAATATAACGTTTCTGCGTCCCATATCCAATAAAGGCCAAAGACCAAGGTGGATATGGGATGCAGTTGCACTATATTTAAAAATTTATCTTCAAGCAAACTTAACTCGCAGATGAACGCAATATGTGGAGTTAGAATAGCCCAATACGCAGGGTGTGATAATGGGCCGTGCGATATACGTTGATATCACACTCCTTGTTGCTATGGATCTACCAATCAGAATCGAGGATTCAAGCTTGCTTGAAGAAAAAGAGCTTTATCACATGTGGGCGTTTGAAAGCACTCATTTTTTTTTTTTTTTACATATGGACCCAGCAAAACCTCAACAAAGTCCATAGATTTGAATGTTTATTTAAATATACATGTTATGCGGTCATCTATATAAAGAGATGTGCCCTAATTCTACCTTCATTTCATATTTATATATGGTTTGTCTAAGACACTGTGATGATAAGAAGGAGAATTTCAACACTGACTTCAAGAAATTTGGCTGAAATGTTTGATGAAAAATGTTTGTTATCCCAGAACTTGAACCTGATCATTGCCGTTAGAAAATTAAACAAAATTCAATACTTATTTTGTAATCCCTTTCTCTTTTCTTTTCACCAAATTTGTTGTCCCACATAGTCAAACATTCCAAACCGCTACGAGCTGAAGTGCAGTCGATCTAGCATCATGGAGGATTCCTATCGTAACATCATCAGTGTAAAGAACACAGATCTACTCAAGGCTAGACTCTGGATTGAGTTTGTTGGTGAGACGGGTCTAGACTATGGTGGTGTGGCAAGGTCAGTCCCAGGGTTTGCCTGTAAATCTTTTTAGTGACTGACCAACAGGACCATTGACTGGCCAGCAGGACAATGACTGTCCAGCAGGACCAGTGACCGGCCAGCAGGACCAGTTACTGGCTAGCTGGACCAATTACTGTCCAGCAGGACCAGTGACCGGCTAGCAGGACCAGTGACCGGCCAGCAGGACCAATGACTTGCTAGCTGGACCAATGACTGTCCAGCAGGACCAGTGACTGGCCGGCAGGACCAGTGACTGGCCAGCAGGACCAGTGACCGGCCAGCAGGACCAGTGACCGGCCAGCAGGACCAGTGACCGGCCAGCAGGACCAGTGACTGGCTAGCGGGACCAATGACTGTCCAGCAGGACCAGTGACTGGCCAGCAGGACCACTGACTGGCCGGCAGGACCAGTGACTGGCCAGCAGGACCAGTGACTGGCCAGCAGGACCATTGACTGACCAACAGGACCATTGACTGTCCAGCAGGACCAGTGACTGGCCAGCAGGACCAGTGACTGGCCAGCAGGACCATTGACTGACCAACAGGACCATTGACTGGCCAGCAGGACCAGTGACCGTTCAGCAGGACCAGTGACCGGTCAGCAGGACCAATAACTGGCCAGCAGGACCAGTGACTGGCCAGCAGGACCACTGACTGGCCGGCAGGACCATTGACTGGCCAGCAGGACCAGTGACTGACCAGCAGGACCAGTGACTGGCCAGCAGGACCATTGACTGGCCGGCAGGACCATTGACTGGCCAGCAGGACCAGTGACCGGCCAGCAGGACCAGTGACTGACCAACAGGACCATTGACTGGCCGGCAGGACCATTGACTGGCCGGCAGGACCAGTGACCGGCCAGCAGGACCAGTGACTGACCAACAGGACCATTGACTGGCCGGCAGGACCATTGACTGGCCAGCAGGACCAGTGACCGGTCAGCAGGACCAGTGACTGGCCAGCAGGATCACTGACTTGCTAGCTGGACCATTAAACAGCACTCTGTGGTGACTTTGAATGCAAATGTTTTATGATACTTTGTCCTTTTATGAGTAATTTGAATTTTTCTGGTTTTTTTTATATATTTGTTTTAATGGTGATATGTGATATTTGATTGTTTTTTGTTTTCTTGCAGGGAATGGTTCTTCTTACTATCAAGAGAGATGTTCAATCCTTACTATGGTCTCTTTGAGTATTCAGCCATGTAAGTTTGTACCATCGTTATATTCAAACTTCACAACTGTTTTTATAAACCCTCCTGCTCTTGGTAACGCAGTCCCCGTACATGTAACCATGGTAACTGTTGGACGCCCTCAGTTTAGACGTGGAATAAACAATTTAATATAATGCATCCAGAAGCTGCCCAACTGCATTGCTTGCAGCTTGCCTTCAACGAAACTGTCTAAGCTGTCTCACTGGTTAGATGTCTTATAGTAAAAATATTATTACTAAAAATAAATTAGGAAAATGGAATTTGATGTTACAAACTGCTTACCAACCAAAAGGACCTATGATATAAATGTAAAAAAAAATAGTTAATGGCCTGATTTTTCACTGCTATCAGAGTCTTTCTCAAAGGCTAAATGACAACACAACGCACGTAAACAGGTATACTGGTGGAACAGGAACAGTCAAGTGGAAAGAAATGAAAAGAGAGAGAGAGAGAGAGAGAGGAGGCAGAAAGCACATGGAAAAAGCAAGGGATGAACATTGAAGAAGGAGAAGGGGGTTGGGGTTGGAGGGAGGGGCTGGTTTAACCACAAGAAGTTGAAAACACAAAAGACAAAATCAAGGATGGGAAGAGAAAGAAAAAAGTAAGAGTTAGTGATTGAGACAAATAAGGGGGATATCTGTGGTAAAAGGAGAAGGCAAAGTCAAAAAAAGTTGTAATCATTTCCTTTGTGGATGTTCAGACCAGGAGATCACAAGGTGTTTTTTTTTTTTTTATTGTTCACAAATCTTAATCATGTATTTAACAGGGACAACTACACCCTTCAGCTCAATCCTGCTTCAGGAGTGTGCAACGAGGAACACATCTCCTACTTCAAGTTTATTGGACGGGTTGCTGGCATGGCTGTCTACCATGGCAAACTACTAGATGGTAAGTCTCCGTAGATGCTTGCAAAAGAGAAACATTTCACTTTCATTAAACCCTTACCCCAGGGATGTGTTTTTTCTGGATTTTCTTTTTATAATTAAAAAAAAAAAAAGTTTTTTTATTAAGACCATAAAAAACATGAAGATTAGGGCTTTTTAAAACAAAAGATAAATGCATGTAAGTAGGCTTCGAGCCCGCAAGTTTTGCGCTCACAGTTCAGGTTTTTTTTTTCAACAGCCTATCACATCCCTGAACCCACCAAGTGTCTTTGTCCAGAGACCCTCCAATATCTTCAAAACTTTTCTACTCTCTTTTATTAATAAAAAATCAGACCTGATGCTTCATTTTTGAAAGGGCATGGGCACGGGCACCACAAGGCAGTTTCTCCTTGGTAAAGAGCTCCTCTATGAGGAAATTTCTAAAGGAACATTTCGTGGGGGCACCAAGGCAATGACCAAGGGCACTGGAGTTAAAATTGTCTCCGTGAAGTTATCAGGCCTGAAAAACTCAACACCCAAATTTTTTGAATCTGGATAAGATTGGTGTGCCTGGCCCAGCGATATTAAGCAATTGCTATTTTGGCCTGTGGTTCCAGATCCGACAAAGTCAATCAACTTCCTGAAAAGGATTTTGAAGGATTTGTGACTGCCAGGGAATTGAAAAAGTACACAGTTAGACTGGCGACTGTGCACATGGATCAGGTTCCCAGTGTCGTTTTGGGAGTTCACCAAGCTGTACATCTGGGAGTTCACATATGTTCTTTTTTATGGGTAACTACAGGCCCAAATACTAGCCATTCTTGAGGATTCTGTGGTTTCTTAACCGGAAAGGCTTTTAGAGATGCAAAGTAAAATAATTGTGTGTCTGTTGTTCCTCTGACAGCGTTCTTCATCCGCCCATTCTACAAGATGATGATTAATCGGCAGATCACCCTGCATGACATGGAGTCAGTGGTAAGACTTTGTCCCCCATCATACAAACGTCATTTCACTTCACGGATAAAGTTCACAGGATAAGAAAACATTTTCAATAAGGTGGAATCCTCACGAGCCATTTCTTAGCAATTTTCACTTTCGTCCAATCTCATCCCTGTTTACATTATAAAGTTCTCCACACTGAATCATGTGACCTTTCTCCACACTGAATCATGTGACCTGTCTCCACACTGAATCATGTGACCTTTCTCCACACTGAATCATGTGACCTTTCTCCACACTGAATCATGTGACCTGTCTCCACACTGAATCATGTGACCTTTCTCCACACTGAATCATGTGACCTTTCTCCACACTGAATCATGTGACCTTTCTCCACACTGAATCATGTGCCCTTTCTCTCATAGGATACCGAGTACTATAACTCACTGCTGTGGATTAAACAGAATGACCCCAGTGACCTCGAGCTGACCTTTTCTGTAGATGAAGACAACTTTGGAGCTGTAAGTATCTAAGGCTGTGTTTGAATCGGTGGCTGCGGCTACGGCTACGGCTACGGCTACAGCTGGATGTCCGCCCCATCATGTGTTGAAGTATAGGACATCTTTAACAACACCCCCTAGAAACAGCCGTAGCTGTAGCCAAAGCCACCAATTCAGACATGGCCTACAGCTGTGTCTGAATCAAGCGACAACGGCTATGGCTATGGCTGTTTGCCACTTCGGCTATGGCTGTTTGGCACTTTGGCTATGGCTTTGGCTGTTTGGCACTTTGGCTACGGCTATGGCTGTTCGGCACTTTGGCTACGGCTATGGCTGTTCGGCACTTTGGCTACGGCTATGGCTGTTTGTCACTTTGGCTACGGCTATGGCTGTTTGCCACTTTGGCTATGGCTGTTTGCCACTTTGGCTACGGCTATGGCTGTTTGCCACTGTGGCCGTAGGCCTTTTCCATGATCCGGCCAAAGCCACTGCTGAAGCCAGTAATTTGGACATTGCCTACTATTGATAGAACAAAGAAACCTAAACACTAAATGTTTCTATTGACCCAGTTCCCGTTATCATAATGATAATCTTGGTTACACCCGTTTGGGAGTCAATGTCCCAGTGTGTTGTACGTACGTTGTGTGCATTTTAGGCGAAGCAGGGTTTACGCACTGACTATAAATTTTTGTAGTTGATGAATAGGTGTTAATGCCATGCATTTTAAGCTGTAAATCACAGCTTTTTGTACACAAATTACCAAAAAAAGCAAAAAAATTACAGATTCAAGGCATACACAAGGCTGACTTTCCAAACTATTGTTTGATCGTGACTCAAACAACACTGCAAAAATAGCCTGTCCTGGGGGAAACTGTAGAGGGCCCTTTGTAGTGCTTATTGAGTTTGTAGAAAGCAGGGAATAAATCTCAGCTTTATTTTTTGCAACAAACAGACAAAGACAACGGAGCTGAAACCCAACGGCTCAGAGATTCCTGTGACTAACTTCAACAAGAGAGAGTACATCCAGTAAGTCGGAATTTCGATAAGCCAGTCAGGTTTTGACCCTTGACCTTCATTCAAATTTTAAATTGTATTTGTATTATGTATTATGTATTATAGTATTATGTATTATGTATTATTATTTACAATGACTGTGCTGTGCTATGATTGTATCGTGTACTGCTATTGTATTCAGAGAAAAATATTTGATATCTTGAGACGTCATATTATGAAGTTAGTAGAATCTTAATGAATGCTCATCTTTTTTCACTCGAGGACTGTTCCTCCTCTCCCCCCCCCCCCCAAGACGGGAATCATATCACTTCAGATATAATAAAGTACACAATCAGTTGATAAAGAAAATGTTCTGGGGGAAGAACAAAAACGGTAATAAAAACTACATACAAACAGAGTAAGATCTGGAAGTATGAATGGAAGAGCTTTTCAGAGACTAAAATTCTTGTGAACCACACGTTTATCCTAACAGGCTTGTTATACAGTGGAGGTTTGTAAACAGAGTCCGGGCACAGATGACGGCATTCATGGAGGTAAGTGGACAATCGGAAGTATTATCACAATCTTCAATAAGGGTATTTATATAAGTGGTGACGAGGTCTTAAATGGTCGATTGAAGGTGAGGTTCTTTATCGCCAGCCACGACCCTTTAAGGTTTTTTTAACTGGGCCGTTTATGACTGAGTAATTTGTCTTGTGTTTCCATTCTACAATATCCTTTTTGTTAAAAAGCGTATGAATAAAGGAAATACTGTTATTGAACTTGGCTTTCTGTTTGGGGTGAAGGCTTTCTGTTTGGGGTGAGGGCTTTCTGTTTGCGGTGAGGGCTTTCTGTTTGGGGTGAGGGCTTTCTGTTTGGGGTGAGGTCTTTCTGTTTGGGGTGAGGGCTTTCTGTTTGGGGTGAGGGCTTTCTGTTTGGGGTGAGGGCTTTCTGTTTGGGGTGAGGGCTTTCTGTTTGGGGTGAGGGCTTTCTGTTTGGGGTGAGGGCTTTCTGTTTGGGGTGAGGGCTTTCTGTTTGCGGTGAGGGCTTTCTGTTTGGGGTGAGGGCTTTCTGTTTGGGGTGAGGGCTTTCTGTTTGCGGTGAGGGCTTTCTGTTTGGGGTGAGGGCTTTCTGTTTGGGGTGAGGTCTTTCTGTTTGGGGTGAGGGCTTTCTGTTTGGGGTGAGGGCTTTCTGTTTGGGGTGAGGGCTTTCTGTTTGGGGTGAGGGCTTTCTGTTTGGGTTGAGGGCTTTCTGTTTGGGGTGAGGGCTTTCTGTTTGGGGTGAGGGCTTTCTGTTTGGGGTGAGGGCTTTCTGTTTGGGGTGAGGGCTTTCTGTTTGGGGTGAGGGCTTTCTGTTTGGGGTGAGGGCTTTCTGTTAAGGGTGAGGGCTTTCTGTTAAGGATGAGGGCTTTCCAAAAAAACTCATGTGTTTAACATTTTTCTACAGGGATTTCAAGACCTTATTCCACTGGACTTGTTGAAGATCTTTGATGAGAATGAAGTTGAGGTAAGAGGCACTTTCAACCTTTGTCGAGAGCTCACTTAGAAGTTAAAACCGATCTGCTTAGATGTGACTTTCAAACATTTGTCCTGCCAGTTTTTTCCCATCGTATTTTGAAATTTTGTCGTGTGTTCTGTATCTAATGTGTAGGTTAAGAATTGTTTATGTTCAATAAGTAAGTTTCATCCCTATACAACTCATTGGGTCTTGCCGTGGACAGAATGAACTGTACAAGAATAATTTATTATTTTTAATATTATCATTTGAATTTATACAAATTGTAAATGATGAGTTTTTGGCTGACTAACAATTCCACCATGACAGGTACTTTGTAACCCATTAGCATCTACGTGCAATATAAGTCATTTACTCAATGAACAGGGCAGGGAAATGTCACTGGATTAATGCAGTATCTAGAAATCGTAGTATAACTTTCAGGCCTTGAACTTCGCTCTTGAAGGGGCACAGCAATTTTCCTCTGGTAAGGGGCACTCTGTGAGGAAAATGTAAATTTGTATTGGAACTTTGCAAAGGGCACCACAGCAAAAGCACAGGGCCCAATTTCATAGAGCTACTTAAGCACAAAAATTTGCTAAGCACAATAAAATGTTGCTTACCAGAATAGGGTTACCAGCCAAACTACCGTGTCACGTGTACAATTTGTGACTGGTATCC
Source organism: Pisaster brevispinus (assembly GCA_023634235.1). Taxonomy (NCBI): domain Eukaryota; kingdom Metazoa; phylum Echinodermata; class Asteroidea; order Forcipulatida; family Asteriidae; genus Pisaster; species Pisaster brevispinus. Next base: position 5,917,893 of record JAMKCF010000011.1, read on the forward strand.
TGCTCATTTCTGCTTAGCAGGAAATTGTTAAGCATTATTTTCTGCTTAAGCAGCTCTATGAAATTGGGCCCTGTGCACCACGGCAATTGCTGTGGAGGCCTGAACTTTCGTTTTGATTTGAGTTGTGGTGTTTCAAGTTAGGTTTATTTCGTAGAGAATAAAATTACCTTTCAAATTATCTACACATATATTTATTTGCTTTTGTTGAATAGAAGCTTCGAGATTGCAATTATAATGTCACATCTAACTAAATTAGAAAACTTTGAATGTAACAGGATTGTGTTAGTATTTCACTGAAAATTGTGCACACAACTTTTTTCAACTGTACTGTCGTTTCAAACCAGAACAAAAAATATAATAATGATAATATTAGTGGCCATTTATAATGCACCATGTCTGTCTAAAAAGACAATCCTGTCGTAGGAGAGATGCAGAAGCAAGTTGACCTACAATGAATAAAATAAATGACATTTTAAGCACAAAAATTAGTTTTCAAATGAGTTTGAAGCTGGTATAAGTAGTGACTTGTCAGAGAGTGGGGGGGGGGAGTTCGTTCCATAGTGATGAGCCAGAGTGAGCCAGGTTCCCCATGAGTGGCGTGTATTTGTTTGCTATTTCCTGTTTTTTTTTTCTCATTTTGTATTGTATTTGTTTGTATGTGTTTTTTTAAGGACCCCGATGGAAGTAAGCCATGTTTGAACAGCTCTTTAGGGACTAACCTAGGCTCTGTAATTAGTTTAGTTTTCATGTATTTTCTCTGTATGTTTGATTGTAATTCTAGAATAATAAATAATATTTTAGTGCAGTATTTATAAGTTTGTTCTAAAGAAATTTGTCTTTAAGAATAAACGAGACGGTTTAGAGTGACTGTTGTTCTGTCCTCTTTAACACTGGTGTGTTTTTCCCCAGCTCCTGCTGAGTGGTCTTGGAGACATCAACGTCAATGATTGGAAGACCAACTCGGCATACCGCGGTGGCTATCATCCAAATCACATCGTTATACAATGGCTGTGGAAGGTAAGAAGTTTGACCTTTGACTTCTGTAATCTAAAGTAAGGCCAAATCGGCAGCTTCAGCCACGGCTACGACTGTTGTTAATTGTGTTGCTAAGGACGTCCTGAGCCATAGCCACCAGTGTTATAGCTACGGCGTCCGGGCGTAGCCGGCACAGACTCCTGCCGGCTCTAAGCTCAATTTTACAGCTCACTGGTCAGCACAGAAAATATCACCGAAAAGACATAAGCCACTATGAAAATTGCATATTTTTATCTGAAAGTACATATTTTTTCTACGTAGTTAGTTAACTTGAAAAGATCAGTCTATCCAGAGCTTAAAAATTGCACCAAAATGTCATTTTAATACAACAACGCGAGCAAAAGTCAGAATGTGTGCACTACCATGAATTATAATACACTTACTTGTCAACACACCGGACTATACAACCTCATTTTGGGGAAAGATTTTTCCTTAAAACGGAGGCATGGTGGGTAAGGGAGGGGGTGGAGACGGAACATATTTGTTCCGTCTTTGTATTGCAGTGTCGTGGCCGAGCGGTCTGGCACATCAACCTCAAGTTCTGGTAGCTGAGTCCCTGGAGTGTAGGTTCGAATCCCAATCGTGACGCTTGTGTCCTTGAGAAATACACTGGACTATAATTGCTTCTCATCACCCAGGAGTAAAATGGGTACCTAAGAAGGTAGAGATTGTTGATGATTAGCAAACCTGTGCGCCCATTTGGCTGCTGGTGCTGCATAGTCCTAAGGAGTCCAGAATACAAGTTGCTTGGCTTGAAAAAGTGCATGTTGAAAACACATTATTGTTATTTTCTTTAATGCGAAGGGTACATCGTTTCCGGAAATTTCTTCTAGAACATTCCAAAAAGCCACCTTGGCAAAGACCGACGCACATAAGACGTGTCTCAAATGCCTCTAGGGACATGCGCTCAGATACTAACGTCTCTGCTTTTTCAATCTCTGCAGGCCATTCTTTCCTTCGACACTGAAATGCGCGCCCGCCTCCTCCAGTTTGTGACGGGTACGTCCCGTGTTCCCATGAACGGGTTCGCCCATCTGTACGGCAGCAACGGGCCACAGCTCTTCACGATAGAGAAATGGGGCACCCCGGAATCGCTTCCCAGAGCTCACACATGGTATGTTAAAAAATATTTGGTTTAAACTCAAAATTATTTGAAATTTTCCCAGTCAGTTTCTTTCGTGGTTTATTACTTAAACTATTTGAGTGAAAAACAACCTTCTCTATGGATGGTAGTTATTTCCACATGGTGTGGATTGATCTCATATGGAGTGGCTGGGGGGGGGGGAAATGGGCAAATGACCCTTGTCATCGTCATCGTTGTCATGCAGTTGTTGCAACTGAAATACCATTTACAACACCACACCAGGAACAGAGCTGCAACTATTTGCATCTTGCAATCAGGGAGATTTTGTACATCAACAAGGGAGATATTTAGAATTACATTCAACATAATGGGGAAAAAGTTTCCATAATCCGGGAGGTTTCAAAGTATTGTGAATAGAGTGCTTTACGCACATCAGTGTATTGGTAAAACCAAATAATATTGTTTATCCCTGATCCAAATTTAACATCTATTATGAGGGCATTGTTTAGAAGCTTTGCCCCCTTATGGTATCACCAAAGCATCGTGATAGTTTCTACTTTTTGCTAAACTTTTTTTTTTTTCATACTTAGTGTGACTCTTACGCTTGACTTTGTGATTCATCGCGTCTGAAACTGTATGAAAAAAAAATTCTAACCACTAAATCCTGTAAATTTGTTTGCAGTTTCAATCGTCTGGATCTCCCTCCCTACGAGTCCTACTTCAAACTGAAGGAGAAATTACGCACCGCAGTTGAGAACGCTGAAGGATTCGAAGGAGTCGACTAAACCGCTGGCCCCCCCTTAGCGATTTCCTCACCTATGAAAGTGAATCCCTACCCTACTAAGCTTCTTACTTCTAGATTCTCATACACATGTAGAGGAGGGGTGGTGCTTTGCCTAAACCTTCTGCTGCATTAAAAACCCCAAAGCATTCTGCGGCCATTTCTGTCTGGTTCTTTGCGGCTTACGGAACGACACCGGTGGTTTAGATGAGTCCAGAAGATTGCTCTCTCGATGGAGGAACACCCAAGATGGCCGCACCCCAATAAAGGTCTTCAATAGATTTCTGATGGGGGGGGGGGTACCAAGACTAACTGGTTAATAGAATCAGTTTCTTGGAACACCCTTCTCTTGCGGAACAAAGTATTAGGTTTTTTGTATATATATATCTTTTGATTTATAGGATGTTTGAATTTAATTAACTGCCTTTAAGAAGATGTTCACATGTTGCACAATGCCCCCTCCCCCTCCCCTCCCCTCCCCTCCCCTCCCAAGCCGATGAAAGAAATACAAAATGGTTGCCTTCAGTGAAGGCTTGTGCACTTGATAAAAAAATTTACATACACAACTTGAGTTAAGGGATGAAATTGAACAACCATTACACCTCACACTTTAATAGGTACTTGTACAAGGGCAGCATCCCTTTGTTTTTCAATCTCACCAGATAATTCGATCTCTCTTTTTTTTTTTTTTTTTTGAGAAAAATGTCAACTGATAAATTTACTTTGATACCACTCTTACACCACTTGTTATATTTTTGCATATTCAGAATGACCCTGTGTTAAATGTTAAAGGTTAGGAACTGATGGACTGTTTTTTGTCGCTGCCTTCTTTGTTGGGTTCCCTGTTCATAATGCTGACAGTCAATGCATGAACAAAGGAGGGTGACCAGTCTATCGGGTGTCTCACTACAACAATGTATAAACTCATTATGTAGTCAGAAGATTTTATATTTGTGTCAATCACATTTACGCCCATTCGATATACAAACATGGGAACAGCTAACATATTATTCCTGTAAATATTTTATTGCACAGAGATGTGTTATATACATCTGGTATTAGTAACCAAAATCTGACTAAAATTCTTAATAATTCAATTAATAGTAAAGTGTGTAGTAAATAGTAATATTTTCTAAATAATACGGTTAAAAGGAAAGATTTACGGTGGCTTTTTTCTTTTTAATTAGAGAAATAATCTTAGGAGATAAATGTGAAAGTTATGTTTGAAAAAACCCATCGTAATTAAAAAAGGGTCGATTTATGTCCATGTGTGGGTCCTTCTCTCCACATTGGGTTTGTAGACGGAATCAAGGCAGGTGTGGAATTATCTCGAGATCTCTGCCCTAATCTTGGCCATGATGCCCCTTCAAAAGTTCCCACAGACTTCAAGATTTTCCATTTGGAGTGTCCTTTGCAAAATGAAAATAGTCTTGGCCTTTCAAAGATGAATTTCTAGGCCTGTCAAGGAGTCTGGGTTTATGTGCACACTACTTTCTGATTCAACCCCTAAGTTTACTTTCCTTACCTCAATCGGGAAGTACAGTCTGGGGGCCCAACTTCAAAGAGCTGCTAAACCACAACAGTTTTGCTTACCAGAATACAGTTACCAGCCAAAAGAGGAAACTTGCTATGCATAATGTTCTGCTTCTGAGGGAATCTTTGCCACAAAGATTTACCTTATTGATCAAGGGTAGAAAGAACAAAAAAGTTGTCAATTTTTTACTCTTTAAAACATGTGTAATTGTAATAAGCATGCTCTAGTTGGCTAGACAAGACTATTTATGTCAAATTTTGTATTGGCTATGCAAAGTGCAAACATGTGGTTGCTAGAATTGTGTATAAAAGGAGAAATGTCAAAGTAACTAAAGCAACATTTTGAGCTCTTTGCCTCATTTTATTCGTCTAACTCCTCTGGTAAACTTGCATGATTTAAATTGTGTCGAATCACCTTTTAGTTACAAAGTTAAGGTAACACCTGACACTTTTTTTCACAACAAAGTCTTTGCCCTACAAAGTCTTTGCCATGCACTGTGCTTAATGCGTTGATGCACAAAATGAAAATGCTCGCCATCGCCAAGCAATTCACACAATTCCATGTATCTGTACTTCCTTTATGCGTAAAAACTATGCTTGGCATGTACTTTCATTTTAAGGTTTGCGCACTATGCACAACGCATGACAGACACGTGGATTTTGGCCTAACCCTCTCAAATCCTCCAAAATCCTCTTCAGGAAGTTGTCTGATTGTGGAGGATTGAGGACTGTCAGCCCAAATAACAGTTGCTTATCACTTGGCCAGGCATACCAATCTTAACCCAAGTCCAAACTCAATATCATGGCCCATTTTCATAGAGCTGTTTAAGCAGAAAATATTTCTTAAAAATAGGATCTGCTAAGCAAAAATAAGCAGGATACCAGTCACAGATGGTACACATGATGAATTGGATTTTTAGCTAGTAACCTTATTCTAGTAAGCATAATTTTGTTGTGCTAAGCTAATTGTTTTGTGCTTAAGCAGCTCTGTGCAATTGGGCCCAGCTTGCCTGTGGCAGCTAGCTTGCCTTGGTAATTTGGCACCAATTTGGCCATAGATTTGGATTGTACCAAACCCTGTTGGGACCGGGCATTCCCAAAGACCTTTGTCGTGTGGTAGCCATCTTGCTTTTGTCATGTTCAATTTAATCAAACCCAAAGTGAGGCTGGAAGGGAGGATCGAGTTGTCATGGTTATCAGTAGTCGTGTTCGGGTAGTGCAGACAGTTTGAACCAGCAATATAAAATGAATTATTTTTTCCAAGGTTTAGAGTAAAAAAGGGGGGTTGGCTATGCCATTGGCATTCAGAGAGAATGCTAAAGGCAATTGCATGATCGAAACAACACATTGTGACCTAAATCAAGACTTTAAGAGAATTTTGACAGCATGCAATTACAAAGGGATGTACAGTATCTCTCCTATTATGTAGAAATGTTTAATTTATAGGGTGTAAACCACAAATTTATTGAGGGTAAAGAAGTCAAAACTTGCTGGAAATTGAGTGTGTAAACTGCGCACTGACCTATAATTCTAAAATGTGAATGAATGATAAACTAGGGTGTTCGAAAGATGCACAGACTCCCTATGGCTTTAACCTTGTAAAAGGATATATTTTATCAAGTAATCAAACACAAGGGAAATTAACTGGGTGAATTTTAAATAATTTTTGGTTGAACAAAGAAAGATTGGATAGAGCGGGACTTGAACCAACAACCTACAGATTAATGTGCCCGTGCTCTTTCAACAGCTGTCTCGCCATTTGTTGGCGGTCTCCCTATTTTGTCGACATCTTTGTTCGGAGGTGCCAGTCAGAAGCCGTAGATGTTAATAAAATAGGGAGACTGCCAACATTACAGCTATTGGTTCAGTTGGCAGAGTGCCGGCATGTTAATCTGGAAGTCACAGGTACAAATCCTACTTTTGTTTTCTTTGTTCAACCTAAAATTAGGATATATTTTAATACACAGAGAGAGATCATCAATTGCTACTGTAGATAATTGATTTGTTGGTTGCTTTTTTAAAAATATTATATTTAAGTAGAGCTAGAACTTTTTTGTAACACCTACTGCATGATTATTTTCAATAAAGGTGCAATTTGTAATATTTCTTGGGTTCTGGGCTGTAGTGTAGAGAGAGACTCAGTAATGTTTAAGATAGATTCATCTCTTGTTAATATTAACTTTCTCAAACTGCAATGATAATGCATCTTTTTAATGCTTTTTACGGCAAAGAGCTGATAGTTTTTCAAAGTTCTGAATACGGTGACTTCATCTAGGAGCTCTGAAGGAGTTCCTTCAAGATGTCTTTTTTTTTTTCACAAAGAGACAATGTCAGCCACGTGATTTCTCAGGAGTTTTCCTGATTTTTCCTGATTTTTCTGAAAAAATCTTGAGCCTTCTAATTTTTCTTGAAAGAAGTAAAGGGGTCGCCAAAGGAAGAGAGAAATAGTCCACACTGTGTCCAAACCTGTAGTGTTGTATTTCTGGAAATGTTTGAACAAAACCTCTTCATTAAAACTCTCTTGATACAAAACTTAAGGTTAGTACATATTTCTCCGAAGAAAAAAAAGACTTTAAAGAGCAATATGACGCTAACATTTCCATCAGATGAAATGTGACATGAGGCAACTGTCCATTTGGGACTTAAGGTTTGAAAAATGTCTGGTTACATGGACTTGCTAAGTCACGGGGTAGTGCTTAAAGTTTTAGTTCCTCAGACTATAGAGAACAGTTGCTATGTGGAATGGTTTTGTGGCAAGCTTTTGTATAACACGACTGAAGAGCGATAAAACACCCTCATATCCATCACATGAAATGCACTGGTAAGGGGCAGGTTTTCACTTTTTCAGTGACTAGCCAGCAGGGCCCAATTTCATGGCTCTGCTTACTGTAAGCAAAGGATTGGCGCTTACGGAAGCAGGGAATTCCGCGCTTACGTCAAGCGTATTTCACGGGTAAGCAGAGAATTTTTGCTTGTGCGTGTGCGTACTCCAAGTTACTAGGCATTCTTCGCTTACACAGCTAGCGCAGAAATTCTGCGCTTGCACAGTAAGCGGAGAATGGTGATCGCAAGCACAGAATTCGGCGCTAAGCAGAGCCATGAAATTGGGCCCAGAACTATTAAGCTTAACATCGCAATAATCGGCCAATTTTGGTCCTTGTTTCACATTATAAATAAAGATGCTTTTCAATTCTTAACTAGCCAGCCGACCCACTTGGAGAGTTTCTTGACTGGTCCCAATTTCATAGGGCTGCTTAAGCAGAAAATTTTGCTTAACTATTTTCTGATTAGCAAAACTACGCAAGGTATCAATAAAAAAATAAGGTTTTTAGTATGTTTGTCCTAAGTGTGTCACTGTGATGATGTTGAACTCAGTGAAAATAGTCTTTTGCTGAGGTTTTTGTTTTTTTTACAAATTCAGTTGTGAATGTATGCCCAGTTAAAATTACGGAAAGAGTACAATCTAATTCAATAGTTGCCAATATCCATTCCACTAATAACAGTATATGGAATTGAATTTAAGCATTTTAAAAAATATTGTCAGTAAGCAGTGAGATCTTTGTCATCAATCTTTGTCATGTTTCCCATGGTGGGATATTGGTCTTATGTGCCCATCCTCAGTGCACCAGACTACTTTTCCTTCCAGCCTTGCTATGGTTCGGCCGTATCCAAATTGGCGGCTACAGCTACGGCTATGACTAGCTTAGGGTGTTGCTATTAAGGACGTACTATATTTCAACGCATGATGGCGTGGAAGTCTAGCCATAGCCGTAGCTGTAGCCACAACTTTGGACACGGCCATACACAGACTTGAATAGGTTAAAGAGAGGATGGCCAAACACTGTGGTGACTGGCCTGAAATAACACGCAGGCCATGATGGCCTCTATTGCCCTGGTCTTGGCCTTGGTGCCCCTTCAAAAGTTTCCCATAGACTTTAAGATTTTTCAATGGAAGTGCCCTTTGCAAAACAATTATGGCCTTGCCCTCTCAAAGATGAAATTCCAGGCCTGTGATGTTAGTCTGTTTTGCTGAGAATGAATCTTGATTGCTTTACCGGGAACATCGTCTTTGTGAAGGCTATGGTCATAATGCACTCTACCTCTCACAGCATTTGCAAGCTGAACACTCAAACCTACAAAGAAACTGTTTAACTGGTACACAGACTGAATTATGAATTGTAAAATTGCTTTCACTACATTATATTTATACCTCAGGTTTGCTCTATAATACTCAGCATACATGTTTGGGAAGTGTGACACGAGGCAATAAGCCATTTTGCGACTCAGATTAGAATACTGTCTGGTACAGTGACTCGCTAAGTCACAAGTTACTGCTTTAATTTGAATTCCTCCGACTGTAGAGACAGTTGCTATGTCAAATGGTTGGGGGCAAGCTATTGTACGTACACATTCATTCAGAATTGTGTAAGGGTGTTTGCCATTTCTTGGGTATCGACACAAAAGCTTGCCCCGAATCATGTGACTCATAACAACTGTCTCAGTAGTCTGAGGAATTTAAATTTAAGTGGTAACTTGTGACTAAGCAAGTCATTGTACCAGACATTATTCAAATTTCAACTTGCAAAAGGTTTAGTTACAGGCAACCAGTTGCATTAAATCTCCAAGCTAGACTAGAGGAAATAATTGCATCAAAACCTTCTTGAGGACGGTCAAGACACTAGAAAAAATGTCTCCTGTGCTGTGTTTGCCCTCAAATTTACACAGTTTAGTGACATTCAAAAAGTTTAACCCACTGAAAAGAAGTTAAGATAGTCAATGAGTTCAGTGACTTTGTATTTTTGTAGCTGGGCAACTGGGAAGGTAAATGTCAGCCAGGATTTGTATGTTGTTAGTCATTGGGGCATGATGCCTTACATTATGCATGGGACCACAAAGGGACCTTTTCTCGGACTTGTTCTGCTACCGAAGTGTTCTCTCTGAATGCAGTGAGGTTGGTTACCTCCCGGCCAAAATTCATAGAGCTACTAAAGCACTTTTAATAACTAGCTATTAAGCACAACAAAATTATGCTTACCAGAAAAAGGTTACCAGCTAGAACAATATTTCCCATGTAGCATCTGTGAACGGGTATCCTGCTCACTGTTGCTTAGCAGGAATTTGTTGTGTGTTCCGGATGGGCTTGATGGCTAGTCCAGCCTGTGAGTCTGGAGTTGCACTTCAAACTGCTGCCCGCATCACCCGTGACAGCATTTTTCACAGTTGTCCTGGCGAACAGTCCCTAATAAAGGAGCTAGACGCTCTGGCCTCACAGTGGCTAATTGACACCAATTGTATTATTTGATTAATCAGAGTTGAATCTGAGACATACACATATGTACATGATGTATATATAAATATAGCAGGACGTTTTTTAACGAATATTTTCTGCTTAAGCAGCTCTGTGAAATTTGGGCTTGCCTGTGAAATTGCCTTGTGTGACAAGGCCCTTTCATGCTAAGCACATAACTTAAGAAGATCTACACAACATTTTCAGATTATAAGCAACGGGGCTCAAAGTTAACACTGGACTGCAGGCCCGAGGCCAGTAATTTTAGTGTCGGGCCAGTAAACTCGGTACCGGACGAGCCTTGGGTCTTGTAACAATTTATCAATTGAATATTTACACATGTACCTCACTGAGTCATAACTTGAATGAGAAAGACATAATTCCAATGTTGGATTTGAGTCTGATGAATAGCTTTCAATTCAGTTATTGAAGTGTACCTAACCCATAAGGCACATTAGATCAATCTTCCGTTGTGCTTGTTCCTGATAAAAACAGGTTATATGTGAAACTTTGTAGATACATGTATATGTGTATTTCTCATTTTGATTCTGGTCTTGTAAATGAAATTCTGGTCTAGTACAACTTTTGAGCTACAGGTCCTGGGGTCTTGTGGACCCCCCCCCCCCTAGTTTTGACTGTTTTTCCATTTTCGATGTCATGAAACGTGTAAGCATTTGTATGCCATCATTGTGCATATATTGTACAACTAAATTGCAATTGTTATAAGGCCATATCATATGAGGCTGTTTTTTTTCCCCATCGTTTACATATTTCTAAACTGAAGAAAATGAAGAAAAGATGCTCAAATTTGAAATTGTTACATAACTTTCCCAGGGAATTGTGAGACTTTTGAAAGATCTCTCCAGTGCTCCACCAAAGCGTCACATTTCCTTGCACTGCAGTTGGTTACCTCCAAAGTGGCCTGCTGCTGTGAAATGTTGGCTTGTGTAAATAGACAAAGGCCCCTCAGAAATGGATGAATGAAGGAATACTGACTAAATGTATTTTTACTTTTACAAAAGCAATCTTTGTCACTGAAACTGGAAAAAGTAATATTGACCCCTCGCACAATGGCAGTGCAATTACAAGGCCCCTATCGGGGCCTGTCCGCCATTTGGGAGTCAAAATGTACTTGACTCCCAAAATCGTGGAAATAGTAGATGCGTGTGCATTGAGCAGAAGGTGCATTCCGCGTCATTGTCGTGCAAGGTGTCCATTGACGGCACTACACACAGCGCACTTACACGTCTTAATCCTGTCCGCCATTTTGGGAGTCAAAATGTACTCAAAGGAATCGACCCCCAAAATGGTGGAGATGGTAGACGCGCATTGTGCGGAGGTGCATTCCACATTGTGCAAGGGGTCACTACCCAAGTAGGAGAGTATTGATTCCAATCAGGGGTAAAGTATAACCTTTTTATAGCTCCATGGTATAACCAAGTTCAGATACATGTAGTTTTCGGTTAATCCGTATCCTCCCAAATCCTTCTATATCCTCTTTGCAGAACTGGGCCCAATTTCATTGAGCTGCTTAAACAGCAAATGATGCTTAACAATTTCCTGCTAAGCAGAAATGAGCAGGATACCAGTCACAAATTGTACATGTGACATGGTAGTTTGGCTGGTAACCTTATTCCGGTAAGCAACATTTTATTGTGCTTAGCAAATTTGTGTGCTTAAGCAGCTCTATGACATTGGGCCCTGATGGATTCAGAAGGACTGAGGGTTGTTAGGCCTAACTAACAATTGCTTATCACTGGGTCATGCAGTGATAAGCAATTGTTAGGCCTAACTAACAATTGCTTATCACTGGGTCAGGCATTCCAATGTTATCCAAGTTCAAACAACTTGGTGTGGAGTAATACTAACAGAGGAGAGGAGGGTATTGGAGGGTTGAGGTCACCTGTAGGCATAAATGCCTAGGGAGTAAAGGTCAAAGGTTTTTACAAGCTTTTCAGTTTAGAAGGTGTCGTTGAAACTCATGGATTTCCTAATTTGGAACCAAGGCTTTCCTCATTGAAAGAGTGAACATGTTTGATAATCATTCAGTGATCATTTAAGTGGCAATGTTCACCCAAAGACTGTTCCACTATCGCCCTCCCCTCGAGCTAGTACTGTGTTCTCCACTCATTAATTCCTTTGTTTTGGACCCATGTAATTTTGGAGATGTTTCAATTGGAGACACTAGGTGGCAGCAGACTTTACAAGATAAATCCATTGTTCTCGGAAGAAGTGTGGGCATGCTCAGACACACAAAAAAATGGTAAATCTGCTGACATCTAGTTTCCCCAAAGTCCCTAATGGAATAAGCTTTGTGCGACCCTTTCATTACGCAGAACTTTTCTGCATATTTTGTGTACAATTAATTCAGTATTCAGTTAAAGTTAACTTTTACTTACTGTACATGTAGTTTGATTTGAAACGATCACTGTCTTCAAAGCTTTGAACAATAAACTTTTATTCCTACATGGCTATATCATTGTCTGATACAAAGTTTTCTATTAATTTTAATGATAAGTTTGTTTACTGGTGTATAACTTTGGTAATTACTCCACAAATTTGCGACCATAAAAACTTACTTGGTAAGGAAGCACTGGAGAGCTGTTGATATTTTAAAACAAGAAACGACCCCTTTGAAGTAATGTAGTTTTAGAGAAAGAGGTAATTTTTCACCCCAAGATTTGAAACTGAGAAGGGCTTCAGGAATGAAGCCTTTCTCTGGCATCTGAAAGCACACAATTATATTCAACAAGGGTGGTTTTAGGGTTGTTGTTTTGGTTGGGTTTTTTTTTATTGGGGTTTTTTCTCCCCATTATTTTCTTGCAACTTCCATGACCAATTGAGGCAACATTTTCACAGGTTTGTTAGTTTGTGCAGAATTTGTTAGGATGCACCAAATGTGGATGCTGGTCTTTGACAATTACAAAAAGGATAATCTGCTTTTAAAACAAAGTACAGCAGGGCTCTATTTTACAAAAAGCAAAAATTTATCTTAACTCGGGCATGATATTTTTCTCGTGTAAATCTGATTTGTGATTTTTTTTCACCCAGAAAAACCAGCAAAATTGTTTTTAAATAGCCATAAACGTTTGTAAAAGCTTATATCAAATGTACATGTAGGTCAGCCCAAGTTTGTACTCAATAAAATGTTCCTACTTTTTCCGGAGGACCAAAGTTAATAACTGGAATAAATCCAATAAGCAATATGTGATGTCGCAATTATATTGGGTCAATCTGATAAAAACTAGTAAATGCCAGGAATTAATGTTTGGAACCATGTTTGGGGGTCAATGGTTCTACCCTCACACCATCCCCTCATGCCCACTCTCTGGTTACGACGTCACCCCAACCACAACTATCCAGTCCCAGCCCGCCGACTCCGGGCACAATTTCATGGGCTGCTTTACAGCACAAAAAGTAGCTAAGCACAACAAAATGATGCATACCAGCATAAAGTGACTGGTATTCTGCCCATTTCTGCTTAGCATAAAATTGTTAATAAATGTTTTCTGCTTAAGCAGCTTTATGAAATTGGGCCAAGTGTATCGTTCACCTTCAAGGAAAAAGCCACGCTTTGTGGAATTGTTGTTTGTAGGCTTAACAGGTATTTTTCTAATGGCTGCCTTTGTACGAAGATTTACTGCAACCGGTCCGTCCGGGGAAATGCTCTCTGAATCATGCCCGATGTGTGGCAGATAGTACCCCCCCCCCCCCCCCCACCCCCACCCACCAGTCCACCACCCGCACGTTCCCATTTTATTTAACACACTCGTTTCCTCTTGTACAGAAGTAACCACCCCCCCCCCCTTAAACTCCTCTAAAAAAATCCTGAGACTCCCAGAGCACAGTGAAGACACAATATGAGAGGGGTACACCATGCCACATATCGAGCACCAAATGCCTCTGAATTATAGCTGCAATTTTATTTAAAAAAATGCTTTTAACAGGCACTGAAAAAATTGTACACGTGAAACCATCACGGACAATTTAATTCTCGAGTTGATAATGTTGATGACATTTTCGGTTACACTCATGAAAACTATAGTCCTCAAGTTTATAATAAGGCCTAGACTTACTTCAAATTACGAATGCTATGGGGAAAATGTATCTCGTCCACTGCCTGAATTGCTGTCAATTACTAAAAATACTTACTCAAAACAATCGGCTTTAAGTAATCTTTTAACCCTTGAATAAAATTGTGGAAAAGGCTATTAGCCACCCACCCACCCACCCACATATTTTTTTTTACATTGACTATTCTGAATGGCTCCTAACATGCCCGAAATCAAAAATCATACACCGTTAAAATCAGTTGAATATTTTCTTGAAATATGACGGAAGAAATAGTTTTTTTCTTTTCTTGAGTAGAGTGATTTTTACGTTAAGCTTTAAAGAGACCGCTTATGTCTTGTGCAGTAAGTCTTTAGAAAATTATTAATTTCAGTAAATAAACATAGCCATGGGTACCAAATTTGTATCAAAAAGCATTCATCCTTCGATAGCTCAGTTGGTAGAGCGGTGGACTGTAGTCACGCAAAGCTTGGTATCCATAGGTCGCTGGTTCGAATCCGGCTCGAAGGAGAATTTTTTTAGTTTTCAATTAGTACATAAATAAGGTAATGGGTTCCAAGTTTATGTCCAAATCCATGAGCCCTTCGATAGCTCAGTTGGTAGAGCGGTGGACTGTAGTCACTCGAAGCTTGTTATCCATAGGTCGCTGGTTCGAATCCGGCTCGAAGGAAGAATACACTTTTTTGCCGTTGACATTCTCTGCAAAAATGGCCCTTATGTCGCAAATAACTTTGATATTTATTTGTTTTTTACATTTGTAAAATTAAATGGGTAAAGGCAATGTTCTTAAGCTTTAACTTTGGAGTAAGGGCTTGCCGGAATTCATTTTACAATCTGGAGTTATACCCCTGTCACTTTAATCAAAATACCTATGGAGAAAAAGCCTTTTAAACATGTGCAGGGTATGTCAAATTAAGATTCTGCAAATTGCCACAACAGAGATTGTTGAAGTGTTCAGCAACGAATATCTTCCTGCTTGAATATCGCTCCTCAAATTTCCAAGTGTTGTTCGTAACATTATATCAAAGTATGAAAAGTTATATAGCATTGAGTTAGATGCTTTTGCTGATTTTGTATAATTTTAATCAATCTGACCTTTTGTTAAAATTTCACGTCATCGAGCCAGTTTGAAGGGGCGACTTTTCTTCATTGATCAAACCTCAAGATTGGCCAATTTTACTTCTCATTGTATAAAACCAGTTCTGGCATGCAGCCTACCTAATTTATAGAAAGGGGGTTCCAATCCCATCGGGGCAAAACCAAGGACGTCAGTATCGGCACTTTTTGTAACAACCGAACCGATAGCAACACCAAAACATGTAAAAACTTAGCACAATACACGGGGTTTTTCATCTGTATTTATCAAAATCAACCTCAATGTTTAAACAATTTTAGAAGCGAAGACATCAACGATGGTAAAACAATGGAAAACAAAAGTTTTTACTTGGGACCCCTCCGACATTACGTAATAATAGTTTAGTTCGACTTGAGGGCTTCGAATTAGAGCGGGGTGGCCACGTTTTCTTTTGGTTTCATTATGAATGGGCATCTTGTATGCGTTTCGTTCACAGATCCTTCGATAGCTCAGTTGGTAGAGCGGTGGACTGTAGAAATGTAGGACAGGATTTAGGGCCTAGTGTAGCGAAATCCACAGGTCACTGGTTCGAATCCGGTTCGAAGGAATCTCCTCTTTTGTAAATCTTTTGACAATTATGAATAGTTATGATTTACAATCGGCAGTGCAATCATGTGTTTCTTTATTGAACATGTATTGGTTTTGTTGGTGTTGCTGCTGCTGTTGTTGTTGCTGCTGGTGCTGCTGTTGCTCCTGCTGCTGCTGTTGTTGTTGTTGTTGGTGGTGTTTTAGGGTTGTTGTTTTTTAACTATCGTACTTTACTTTTTTCCTAATTAAGCTAACAGGTGTCATAAGAGATCATAGACAGTCATTTTATTTAAACAATATTGTTTTTTAAAATTTTAACCTTAAAACCTATTTCCTGCGAAATCAACCTTCATGTTTAACAATTATAGAAGTGAAGACACCAATGATGGTAAAACAATGGAAAACAAAAGTTTTTACTTGGCACCCCTCCGACATTACGTAATAGCATAACTCGACTTGAGGGCCTCGCTTAGAGCGGGGTGGTCACGTGTTCTTTTGGTTTCATTATGAATGGGCATCTTTTATGCGTTTCGTTCACAGATCCTTCGATAGCTCAGTTGGTAGAGCGGTGGACTGTAGAAAAGTAGGACAGGATTCAGGGCCTAGTGTAGCGAAATCCACAGGTCACTGGTTCGAATCCGGTTCGAAGGAATCTCCTCTTTTGTAAATCTTTTGACAATTATGAATAGTTATGATTTACAATCGGCAGTGCAATCATGTGTTTCTTTATTGAACATGTATTGGTTTTGTTGGTGTTGCTGCTGCTGTTGTTGTTGCTGCTGGTGCTGCTGTTGCTCCTGCTGCTGCTGTTGTTATTGTTGTTGGTGGTGTTTTGGGGTTGTTTTTTTTAACTATCGTACATTACTTTTTTCCTAATTAAGCTAACAGGTATCATAAGAGATCATAGACAGTCATTTCATTTATACAAAATTGTATATTCAAAATTTAACCTTAAAACCTATTTCCTGCGAAATCAACCTTCATGTTTAACAATTATAGAAGTGAAGACACCAATGATGGTAAAACAATGGAAAACAAAAGTTTTTACTTGGCACCCCTCCGACATTACATAATAGCATAACTCGACTTGAGGGCCTCGCTTAGAGCGGGGTGGTCACGTGTTCTTTTGGTTTCATTATGAATGGGCATCTTTTATGCGTTTCGTTCACAGATCCTTCGATAGCTCAGTTGGTAGAGCGGTGGACTGTAGAAAAGTAGGACAGGATTCAGGGCCTAGTGTAGCGAAATCCACAGGTCACTGGTTCGAATCCGGTTCGAAGGAATCTCCTCTTTTGTAAATCTTTTGACAATTATGAATAGTTATGATTTACAATCGGCAGTGCAATCATGTGTTTCTTTATTGAACATGTATTGGTTTTGTTGGTGTTGCTGCTGCTGTTGTTGTTGCTGCTGGTGCTGCTGTTGCTCCTGCTGCTGCTGTTGTTATTGTTGTTGGTGGTGTTTTGGGGTTGTTTTTTTTAACTATCGTACATTACTTTTTTCCTAATTAAGCTAACAGGTATCATAAGAGATCATAGACAGTCATTTCATTTATACAAAATTGTATATTCAAAATTTAACCTTAAAACCTATTTCCTGCGAAATCAACCTTCATGTTTAACAATTATAGAAGTGAAGACACCAATGATGGTAAAACAATGGAAAACAAAAGTTTTTACTTGAGACCCCTCCGACATTACGTAATAGCATAGCTCGACTTGAGGGCCTCGCTTAGAGCAGGGTGGTCACGTGTTCTTTTGGTTTCATTATGAATGGGCATCTTTTATGCGTTCGTTCACAGATCCTTCGATAGCTCAGTTGGTGGAGCGGTGGACTGTAGAAAAGTAGGACAGGATTCAGGGCCTAGTGTAGCGAAATCCACAGGTCACTGGTTCGAATCCGGTTCGAAGGAATCTCCTCTTTTGTTAATCTTTTGACATTTATTAATAGTGTGATTTACAATCGGCAGTGCAATCATGTGTTTCTTTATTGTTAATTTTTTTTTTGTGTTGCTGCTGCTGTTGTTGCTGCTGCTGCTGCTGCTGTTGCTGTTGCTGTTGCTGTTGCTGCTGCTGCTGCTGCTGTTGTTGTTGTTGTTGTTGTTTGGTTACAATTTTGTGAGCCTATTCGATTTGTTTTGACATTTTATCAACACGATTAGTTTGACGCTTATCATCCAAAAATTATTACAAAAACCCAAATCATAGTGTATGAGCTATCAAGCTCTATGGTCTATTTATAAAGCAGTTTATTATGCCTACTATTGGGCATACGTTAGTGTTAAGGTGTTAATCCTTTGATCTAGGTGTAATTTTTTAATCTATTGATATAATCGGGGGGATCGTACTATAGCTACCTAATCCATTGGCCGCTGGTTCGTCGTTCGCCAAATACACATCCCTGTAAAATACACATTCCTGTAACTAGCGTACTTTACCCTTTTCCTAATTAATCTATAATTATAGGCCTATGGTGTCATAAGAGATCATAGGCAGACATTTTATTGATACACAAAATTGTATTCCAAATTTAACCTTAAAACCTATTTCCTGCGGTGAACTCTGGCAAACTTTTGACAAAACGGGTTGGCAGCTCGAGTTCAGCTTTGGTGATTAAATTGGAGTCAATGAACAAAGTCATCATTCAAAAATGTTATCCACAGTCGCCAACCCTTCGATAGCTCAGTTGGTAGAGCGGTGGACTGTAGTCAGTCGAAGCTTGTCATCCATAGGTCGCTGGTTCGAATCCGGCTCGAAGGAGTCCCTTTTTTCTTTTCTGTTTTGGTTAGTCCATTATCATGTTTTTACCATTATGAATACGATCCATGGGTTGCTGGCTCGAATCCAGCTCGATATATTAAAATTTAGACTGCAAAAACTGTGGTGTTGAAATTGACACCATGGATGATGTCGTACCCAAAAAGAATCATTATTTACATCATAATGGTGTTAAAATATTACACAATAATTCTGCCCAAACAGTTACATTGTTGCTATTTTTAAAAAAAAGTTCTTTTTGGCAATCTATAGTGCCTATGCGATAACACTCATGGTGTCAATTTTAACACCACAGCTTTTGCCGTGTAGTTTCAGTCAATAAACAAAGCCATGGGAGTCACATATATGTCAGACGGTGTGAATGAATTCCTTCGGTAGCTGTTATTATTAATATTTGATTTGCAACCACAGGACAATACAACAACAAAAATGGTTGGATTAAAAAGTTGAATCCGGCTCGAAGGACCAGTAATGTGGTTTTGCTGTATAGTAGTGTTCGATACATACATTCATACATGTATACATGTTAACATGAGTTGAGCTGAAGTATAGGCCGAATCTTGCAGCGGTTTGCGGCCGTATAATGGTGGATGTGTCCCAGGGGTTTTCTAAAAGCTAATGAGCGGGCGGTCCCGGTACTTTTTATTTCAAAATTACGCCATTTTTATTTAAAACCATATTTAAGGAGGGTGATCCATCCAGCACAGCTGATCATTTGGGGCCCTCACATTGTATAAAACTATATACATTCAAAATTAAAATACTACAAGTGACAAGACTTGGTAGAGGGTGCGTAAAAAGGGAAAACAATTACTAAAAGTGAACAACAGCAACCGAGGACAAACGGACGAAATTGAACACCCAAACAGCCAACCACACAATAGAAAAAAAAATACGAGAAAAACATATATTTAATGTCTGGCACATTCTTGGTCCGAAACATCTTCGATGACAGGTTTGAGTCTTTCTTTTGTCTTGACATGATTGTTTTGCAATAAAAGCCATTATTCTTATTGTCAGAAGGATGAATAAGAAATGAGAAGAAATGTTTAAGTTAGATATTGGAAGAAGACCCCATTGGGGGAATACCCACGCTATCATGGGGTGGGACTAAAAAAAAACAATCCACGTGCAGGGCTCTGGTCTTAGGCGGCACTCGAACCCATGGTCTACAAAGGAGAAAGGCGGGGAAAGAAACCACAGACCGCCCCCGACGATATAACAAACATTCCCGTCCAATCAGTCTGCCCTCGGCCTGCTCCTTAACTCTATGGTTCGAGCCTAAAGACCCCCCCCCCCCATTCAAATTATTGTCACCAAACCGAGGCTGAAAGGGAAAAAAGTCTGGTTCCTTTGTGTACAATGAATATATTAGCATTCATTACTGTTACCGGATACAGGGAACATGACCAAGATGGTGGCAGCGTGATAAAGGTCTACTGACCATAGTGTTTACAAAAAGAGTGACGTTGTACATTTCAGGGCCTTTCTGGCAGGCAAGTATACTACAATGGTCATCTGAAGAAAATAAAATCACATTTAATGTAATAATTTCCACATAAATTCAAGAGTTATAAAAATAACAGCTGAAATAGTTTTGAGATGCCCCTTTCTTTACATTAAAAGTTATTTAAAAAAAATCAGCCAGTGCAATCTTCATAAAATGTGAGATTCTGTGTTTTCTTTCATTCCGCTGTTTACAAATTGTGCCTACAGGAAGTCCATTCGGCTCTGTGGCTTTTTTGAACGTGTGATGCCAAAAAAATAATGTTCTATATACAGGAAGGAGGTAACTACATCATCTGGTAAAAGGCTGAATGCTAGAGTGTGGGAACCTCGCAAGGGAATAATCTTATCTGGGCCCAATTTCATAGAGCTGCTTAATTAGCATAACAGGTAGCTAAGCACGTTAAAATTATGCTTACTAGAATAATGTTAGCCTTTAAAATACCATTCCACTTGTACCATCTCTGAATGGTATCCTGCCTAGTTTTGCTCAGCAGAAAATTGTCAAATAGCCTGTATAGACACAGTGCTGTGCAGCTTATTGCGGAATTTGGCCCGTGTTCGGGACATCTACCGGTTCGGGACTTCAGAGTCTGATTGAAATTCAGAGTCACAGTTTGTTCCTTCCAGCCCGCCCCTTGGTGAAATCCTTGTCCAATCCCCACACCTATTACATGTCAAGGCAAAGATTTGAGCTCGAAGTCAGACATTGCAAAGATTGCCAGAGCTTTGGACCGGTGGATAATCCAATTACATACACGCACAGCCGGCCGCGTGAACATGCGTAAACTCGTTGAGGACTACAGTCGTGTACACAGAGCTAGAGAGACGGTGACTTGTTGTCCACATGCGCTGTAGCCGATTCACAGGATGATAGCGAATCTGCGCATGTGGTTTCCCTTTGTGTTGCGCGGCCACGTCACCGTACACAAGGACAAACTCGTGTGTACAATGTAGGTTGATCGAGAATTTCAATCTACGGTGTCCCCGAGAGACTAGACACATGGCAAACAGCTGAGTAGATCGAGCTGGGCGCATCTGGGATGAGTTCTGATTATGCGTTTGTTTGATGATCAGTTATCTTTGAAAAGTTAATTGGTTCTAATTGGCTTTAACTTAGTGTAAACAAGTGATTACGAATTATTCCATCGTATCGTACAGCGATTGATATTGAATCATGTGATGTTTAGCTTTGAACGGTGTGAATTTAAGAAATACCTGTCTAGAAAACGGGTTCAAACGGGTGCAGGTGCAACCACGTGTAACGCTCTTTTGGGAGGAGTGTTGGTTCTGAAAAGGTAACGTGCACTCATCGATTGGATGTTATTAATATTATGGATGACCATGCAATCAGTTTATCAATCAAAATTCAATACAGGACAGAATATTTTGCACTATGGATTTTTCTGTGAGTATAGTATATACATTTGCAAGTGGTTTTTTTTTTTTTACTGAATCAGGTAAATTGTTATAAATTGTTCGGGTACTGTGGAGTCCCCTCTTCATTGTGTGAGCAAGTTACATAATATGATTGGCTCAAGCCTCCAACCACTTCGAGAAGTACCCCCCAAAAGGATAACGTTTTGTAAGGTTTCCATCCTAATGGCATGTCTTTGTGCGTATTGCTTTATGACTGTTCTTGTTGTTTTGGTGGTTGTTGTTGTATTCGGGTGGATGTTTTTATCTTGTGATTTAGCTTTTGAGAAAGACTCTAAGCAGAAAATATTTACTAAGGATGATTTTTGTATGCTGATGAATTGATTTAATTTGTTAAAGATAAATCATCAACATTCTTGGCTGGTAACCCAATACTGCTTACCATGCTAATGTATAGTATCAATAGTACCAAGCGACTCTGCGGCTGTCCCCTGCCTTGGCAGGCACTTTGCGACAGTGGCTGTGGCTGCGACTGTTGGTGAGGGTGTTGCTAAGGGTAGCCTAAGCCTCAAAGCATCAAGTGGTGATCCAGCATCAGCCGCAGCCGTTCGAAGCCTGCAAATCTGACAAGATTCTGAGGGGGGTTCCCGGGTCAGACCTCATGAATGGCGTTCGCGTGAAGCCAACAAAATTGAAGATAGGTGTCCGTCAGGCAGCTGTGCAGATGACTATAAAGGATCCAAACCTTTCCATTTGGGAAGTATACAACAATTTCCCTCGAGCGATCATGTTCACACTGATTGGACGCTCATGTTCACACTGACAGGATCTTTCCCCCTCTCAAAGAAACCCCTTTGGTGAGAGTGACACGCTGTGCCAATGTGTCATCGCATGGTGGAACAAGTGTGTCTCAGTTCCGCGGTGGAAATTCACAGGTTACTCTATTAATGCATGGTAGCCGAACGTACGACTTAGATCTGAACCAAACAATTTTTTTATGCAGGATCGAAAGGCCTTGGGCCATCTGATTTTAAGTGGCTCGTTGGAAAAAATTCATGTATTACCGTATAATATGTACGGGTGGCCTACCGCTTAAAAAATCTACACTGCATGTGTACAAAATAGGCCTACCATATGAAGTACCATGCTTCATCAATTAATAGTGCAATAATTTGCGGTTTATTATCATGCACGATGCAATTCAAAACAACATTTTAAACAAAGTCAAAAAAACACATTACCCGTAAGTTTTACGTTAATTGTTGATGCTGCCACGTAAATTCCCGTAAAGTTAACACGGAGATTTTTGTTCTACATTGTAAATTTTTTTCAAAGAGGAAGTTACCTGTGCAAGGCCACGGTGTTTACTGACATGGCGTCTTCGTTTATATATCCATAATCGAATTTTTAAAAAGGGGTTTTGACTACGTGTTGACAACAGATGTCAAACCGAAATTCCTCACTGCGTGTATTATTTCAGACGCGAAAGCGTTTCAGCACAGCCAAAAGTAGAACTTCAAGGGGCTTGAGCCGCACGCTTGATGGAAACATGTCAAATAAATTTAGATATTGGGGATAACATTTTGGAATAAACATTGGTTTTACGGTACCCTTACACTAATGTATGGTGATATAAAGGTAAACTTAAGGAATAAAGAAAATCTTTGTTGAGTAATGATGGCTCAGAGAGCAGCCGCGGTTTGTGTTCGACGCTTCTGACAGTAGGATGCTCTCTGACCATAGACGTCTTCTTGAGAATGCTTCCAGGCTTATATCCATCTTTTAGAGTTCAATAATGCATGTGACCAAACCGAGGCAGGAAGGAATAAAGATTATTGTCCTTTTATGTTATAGTGTAGGCTACGGAAGCCCATTGGTGCCACGTTGCATTTGTCTTTGACGTGGAGGTGTTTTTTTCTTGCTCAAGTGCACTGTTTCTCTTTCACAGTGGTAGTGTTTCTCTTTCGTGGTAGGCTACCGGGGTAGTGTTTTTCTTTCACCTGGTTGCCGCCACTTAATAATAAGTGGCGGCCGCCAATTAGAGGCGGCCGCCAGTTATTAACTGATTGCAACCAGCTGAAAGAGAAACACCACCATTGTGAACGAGAAACGCTACCTCGTGAAAGAGAAATGCTACCTCGTGAAAGTGAAACACTACCCTGTGAAAGAGAAGCACTACCACAGAGAACATACTACAGAAACACTACACTGTGAAAAGGAAACACTACCACGTGAAAGAGAAACTTCCACATCAAAGGGAAACACTACAGAAATACCACACTGTGAAGAAAAAAAAACACTTCACTTGAAAGAAACCTCCTTTAAAAAATTAGTTTTTTCTCTTTTCCTGACCACTGTGATTTCATGCAAGAGAAAAAAATTTCCTTCGAGCCGGATTCGAACCAGCGACCTATGGATAACAAACATTGCGTGACTACAGTCCACCGCTCTACCAACTGAGCTATCGAAGGGTTCATGCATTTGGATTTAAATTTGTAACCTTGACTTTGTTTATTGACTTAAGTCGAACCAGAGAGACGTGCAAATAAATCATAATGGTACAAAAAAATAACGATGGACTAAAATAACAGTCCTTCGAGCCGGATTCGAACCAGCGACCTATGGATAACAAGCTGAGTGACTACAGTCCACCGCTCTACCAACTGAGCTATCGAAGGGTTCGTGACTCTTGACATCAATTGTTAATCCATGAAGTTGATTGACTAATCTGAACACGGTCTATCAGAGACAGAGTCAATTCAACTGAGTTTGTATCCTTAAAACTCCACGCAGAAGACGAACTAATTATTGAACATTGTGGATTGTGTTATACACCATGCTATAGGGGGGGGGGGGGCCTATACTGCCAATTTATGGACCCCTTCCTCTTGCCCCCCCCCCACCTCATATGAGAACGGGGGTGTGGAATCCAGAATTAAATGGTTCGAAATATTAAATAGCTCTCAATAAATAAACAAACAAATAAAATAAAATAAATATATATATATTTGAAAAATGTCTTTGCTAAGTTAACTGTATGGAAACCTTTTGCAAATTTCTCAGATGTTGAGACCTGGAAGACTGAAACTGGCCAGTCACCGTGACAGGAGGGAGGAGCAGTTTCTGAGACCCTTCCAATCGCCATAAACAAACAAGTTAATTGTTTTATGATTATCAAATAAATAAACAAACAAGTTGTTATGTGGTTCCTTTGAGTTGGATTTGAACCATCGGCGGTTTGCATTTTTTTTTAAGAAGCTTGCCCTAGTCTATATTTACTACAAAGATGTTTGTTGAAAAAATTCCAATGTTGAAATATTTAAAACGAGTATTCCTTCGAGCCGGATTCGAACCAGCGACCTACGGATAACAAGCTAATGACTACAGTCCACCGCTCTACCAACTGAGCTACCGAAGGGTTCATGGATTTGGACACCAATTTGGAACCCATGACCTTATTTATGTACTGATTGAAAACTAAATATTTCTCCTTTGAACCGGATTTGAACCAGCGACCTATGAATTATAGTCATGAAACAAATTTACAATAGATTAAAATAGCGTCTCCTTCGAGCCGGATTCGAACCAGCGACCTATGGATAACAAGCTAATGACTACAGTCCACCGCTCTACCAACTGAGCTACCGAAGGGTTCATGGATTTTATCAAAAATTTGGAACCCATGACCTTATTTATGTACTGATTGAAAACTAAATATTACTCCTCGAACTAGATTCGAACCAGCGACCTATGAATTATAACCACTTGGCTCATCCTTCGAGCCGGATTTGATTCGGCGACCTACGGATAACAAGCTTCGTGTCACTATAGTCCACCGCTCTACCAACTGGGCTATCGAAAGGGATCATGCATTTGGACATCAATTTGGAACCCATGACCTTATCAATTTACCAATATTGAAAACTAAATATTACTCCTTTGAACCAGCGACCTATGAATTATAATCATATAATGGTACCAAAAGTACAATCGATTAAAATAGCGGCTCCTTCGAGCCGGATTCGAACCAGCGACCTATGGATAACAAACTTCGAGTCACTACAGTCCACCGCTCTACCAACTGAGCTATCGAAGGGGTCATGCCTTATGACTTCATTGTGGAATCCATAACTAAACAAGTCAACATTTCCGAAACCAAACTAGACACCACCCTCTTGGAGCGTCGTGCGGGTACCAGTACCGAAGCTGTACAGCCCGTTTCCGAGTTGGCAAATTACGGCTACGGTTACGGCCACGACTGTTGCTAAGGGTAAGATGACGCGAAAATCTGTAGACGTACCCGTAGCTGTAACCACCGACTCCGACACGGTCTCACCGTCCCAGCGGTATAGTCCCCCGGAGCTATTTGGTGACTTCTCGAGGTTAATTGGAAAGTGACCTGTGTATGTTCAAAATAATGATAGAATAAAGTAAAATGGCTTTAGATTATTGTTGCCAATTTGGTAAGTGAAAATACAAGGACGGGTGAGTGCACACAAACAACTTTAAATTCTGTTACAGGAACGGTTGGGCTTAAAGTTCCCAAACACCGTGAATAGCATGATGATGTGGCACATAAAATAAACAACAAACAATTAAATATAGGTAAAATTTAAATTAATTCAAATTGCTTGGAACACTTTATGAATCTATTTTTGGATATCACTTGCCGAAACAAACTGGTGGGGGATGGGGGGGGGGCACTTCCCATTCCTCTCTCCCATGAACTCTCACTGTAGGCTTGCCTCCCCGCTGCCACTGCGGAGGGAAAAGATCCAAACTAGCAAGAAAAAGACAAAATTCCCATTTCCTCTCAACAATTTCTAGGCAAATCTTCTTGCCAGATACCTTGGGGATGTATTTTCTCTCGATGTCAATTAAGGATTGAGAGTTTTAAATTTTACCCGTGGCGTTTATCAATAAATTAATTACTTACAAAGTGCAATGACCTTGATTGTAACTAAGATCTACTCCCCCCCCCAAAAAAAGGGAAAAAACCCTGTTATGGACTGTCCATTATACAGATGCAAACTGTGAAAAGTGTCTTTAAAGTAGAATGGTGAGATATTCAACAAATTGATGGATATAGGCTAGACAAAGATTAACAATAATACAAAACTGTTATTAAAAAACAAGAAGCAAAAAATGCCTAAAAATATATTTTTAAAAGGTAAATCATTTGGGAGTATATTATATTGTTGTCTAACTGTGTCAAAACAATCCAGATTTGAAAATAAATGAATATATTAACAAAATTCACAAGTGTTTCGACTGACTTCAAACAATAGAAATGCCCATTGAACTTGAAAAAGCATTATCTATTCTATTATTAGCATCACCTTAAACTATTCGTGACACCGCGTTCGTGGCCGACAATTCCACAAGAGGGCGCTATGTCATTTTTAGCGTCCTTCATCAGAGACAGAAAAATCGTAAATCGTAAACCGGGTGAAAAAATCCACCAGCGGGAAGGCCCAAGTAAAGACCCAAAAATGGCGTCTGTGCCACCAATACCGACAGATTCTTGGTACCTGTCTTTACTAGGGATCGCCGAGAGCTTCAGGACAGCAAGCCCGCCCAAAATCAAGCACTGTATCCACTGTTTACAGTCCATTTTCCACTTCAAACCACCACCGAGGATCGAGGCGAGAACCCACGTCCAGCTAGGCAGCTTATTGTTCACGCATACGAAGAACGTCGAGTTAGCGCGGACACATTTGGAAAAAGCCGTGAGTTTGATTATTATTAATTTATCCAAGGGCCACTTTGTGCTCGAATTTAACCCAAGCCATTGACGGACGCAGTAAAGCAATTGTTTCTTATTTGAAATATTCTGTCTAACCGTGAACTAATGATATCTTTTCTCGTTTATTTCCTTCCAAATTTGTAGTGGGCACTATCGCAGAGTGTATCCTTTTTGCTTCATTACTAAACGTGTGCATATCTTTCTAGTGTGTACTGTACACGGACGTCGTATAGTGTGTGTGTGTATTGGGTTTTTATTGCATGATGTCAGCCTGTAAGGTCAACACGCATGCGTTCGTGGGCACTGATTATTATGTTGTTGATAATGTGCAATGAGTCTGCATTCAAATTCGGTTTATTCATGGCGGAACTACATGAATATTTCAAAAATGAAATGGCAGTCTCGAAAATTAACACATGTTATTGGCTGGTTAGCAGTCAGCCACTGTAATAGGCACTCTTTGACTTCAACCCCTTCATCACTTTTCATTTGTTCCACTATGTTAAAACAATAGAAGATAATTTGAATATAAATTAAAAATAATAATAAATTATTAATATTATTATTTTGTTTGTTGACAAAACTGCATCTCCTGGATTATTGTTAACAGGTATTGGTCACAATTCATGAGAATTTGTACCCAAAACCCTAAAAACCAACAAATAAATAAAACACACAAAGTAATCATCTACAAAAAAAGTACAAATTTGTAAATTCACCAACAAATGCGATTTGGAAGAAACGAGATGCAACCAATTAATTTCCAAAGAATTCAGATTGACTTGTGAAATTTATCATCAGCTTTTTATATTTAAACATAGAATTATAAGTAGTTATTTTTAACAAACAAATTAAAAAAAAACCCAACAAACATCACATTTAAATGTGACAGAATTAGAACATGGACTTCCTGCAAAAAAAATTGTAATTCAAAGTAATTTGTTCCCAGTGTACAACACGAGCCCTACTTATGTGGTACATGAATGTAGTTTTATCTTTTTTTTATGATCAGATCCAATCGTAGTTTCTTTGTCACCATAATAGAAAAATATCCCACATGCCACACAAGAAAGGCAGACGCATATATCTTTTTATGAGGGTGGAAATGGAATTGTGAAAAGTTACTGTGAATAGGCCATATTTGCCAGTTAGATTTGAATGACGACCAGAACCCTTTGCTTTGTCACAAGGGAATGCTCAATTTCAATTCATCAGACTAAATTCAGCGGCGCCATGTAAAATTGTATTTCTCCCTTGGTACTCTTTGTGTGTACTATTTTGGGAGAAAACGACCCCAAGTGTCTGATGAGCCATTAGCGAGCTAGATTTGAACAAAGTCTGGTAAACAGACTTGCTTAGTCACTAGTTACCACTTAAATTTGAATGCCTCAGACTATAGAGACAGTTGCTATGTCAAGTGGTCCGGGCAAGCTTTTGTATAGCAACCTCCAGATGAGCAAACCCTGGTACCGCTGTGCCATACTCATTCATTCAAATATGTCTGGGTGTTTGTTGTCTTTAACGTAACTACCCAAATGCTTACCCTGAATCATGTGATATACAGGCCTGGAATTTCAACTTTGAGAGGGCAAGGGCACTTCCATTGGAAAATCTTAAAGTCTTTTGGAAACCTATAAAGGGGCACCAAGGCCAAGACCAGGGGCAACAGAAGCCATGGCCTCCATGGCCTCTGTGTAATTCTAGTCCTGCACATAGCAACTGTTTCATTAGTTTAAGGAATTCAAATTTGTAAGCGGTATTTTGTTACTAACCAAGTCAAGGTACCAGACATTGTTCAAATCTAACTCGCAAAATTTATTGAATATTATAAGAGCAAAGAATCAGGCTTGCCAACTTGTGTGCTGAACTGCTGTAGGGGTTTATCTTTTGGTTAACCAGTCCACTCAACGAGTCACTGGTTTACAGTCAGTTGATTTTGCCTTTAGTTAGTTGTTCAAAGCATGTAGCTGGGCTCAAATTTGGGGAGAAAATCCACAAGACTGTCTCAGGGCTTGTAGCTCAAATATTTAACTGAGGTGAAATTTAACAGAATTTATTCTAAAAGACCTGAATCAAAATGAGCAAAAAAAGTGTCTGCACAGCTTATAACGTTGTTTTCATTTGAGTGAGCACTTAGAGAACGTTGATCTCATTTGTCTTACGGAAAGATATTTATCAGACTCAAAATCAACATTTGATTTTGAACCTAATTTTTGTTTTGTTCAAGGTATATATTACACAGTGAGGTATTGTTATTCAGTTGAAAAGTACCAGACCCCTGGAATTGTCCAGTTAAGAGTTTACTGGCCTGTTGCTAAAACCGCTGGCCTCGGGCCTGCGGTCCTATGCAAATTTTGAGCCCTGATGCAGTGATAATTGTGCTTTGCTGTATTTTTGAGGAAACTCATTAAGTCTGGTTTCAGCCAGTTAAGTTTTGTAGAATCAATTTGTATCCGTTGAAATGTAAATTGGTTATTATCCCGAATGATTTTTTTTAGAATGAAAACTGCGGGTATCGGGAGTTGCAAACTAAAAATCTGTCAGTTTCATTTGAAGTGAGTTACGTCTTGAAATGGATCGGAGGTAGTTTGGTTCTTGATGGCTCTTTTGTCTTTAAAAGATCTTTTCAGATCACTGATAATTGTGTATGTTTGGCTTATTAGGCCTTAAATTTCATCTTTTAGCGGGCAAGGCCATTTTCATTTGCAAAGGGCACTTCCATTGGACAATCTGAAATTCTAGGGGAAACTTTTGATGGGGCACCAAGGCCAAGAGCAGGGGCAATAGAGGCCATGGCCTCCGTGGCACCTGTGTAATACCAGGCCTGGTTTAGAGGTGTCGCAACACTTGAAACATTTTCACCATTTTCACAAGGATGGTGGGAGGGGGAAAGGTGGAAATGTCAATCATTACCTGGAAATGGGTTCATATGAAAAGTCAACATTTTTAATAGGGATGGATTGGTACGAAAACATTCATATTCTCTTACACTTGAAAATGTTAAACCATCCCTTATCTTATAGTGATAATAAATGTTATCAGTCAGATTTATTTACATTGCATTAAGTGCATTCAAGAATCGGAACAGGTGTTTGGTATGTGTTAGGTAGTCTGACTGTAATCTCTTTTTGAATGCCAGGTGTTCAGTTGATCAACAGTTTATTTATTTCAAATTAAAAAATACATTGTCACAGTTAGGCACATTTAGCAGATTGAATTGCAGGCCTTGAATTTCAGCTTTAAGGGGCACGGCAAGTTCCATTTTGTAAAGGGCACTTCCATTGGAAAATTCTATTGGAAAAGTCTGCAGAAAACTTTTGAAGGGGCACCAAAGTGAAAACCAGGGCAACAGAGGCCATAGCATCCGTGGCCTTCATTTAATTCCAGGCTTGGAATTGCACCCAAAATAGCTCAAAGTTGGCAGTGACTAAACATATGACGGTTATGATAACGGAATATTTTCAATGAGTGAAACTTTCCTTGACATAGAATGCTATTCAGATTCCATCATTTGAGGACGTCAAGTTTGAAGCGGCAAGCCAGTTAGCAAGGATTCATGAAAAACAGGTAAGATTTGATACGGTTCTCTCAATCTTAAATCCTATCTACTCCCAAATCCTCCAAACGCAATCCCCCTGTTTTGTCTGAACCATGTGTCAGACTCTTGTTCCAAGGTGGGTTTCAAACCAGGGTCCACAGAGGTGAAAGGTTAGGCAATCCAGTCCAAGGTGGGTTTCAAACCAGGGTCCGCAGAGGTGAAAGGCTAGGCAATCCAGTCCAAGGTGGGATTCAAACCAGGGTCCACAGAGTTGAAAAGGCTAGGCAATCCAGTCCAAGGTGGGATTCAAACCAGGGTCCGCAGAGGTGAAAGGTTAGGCAATCCAGTCCAAGGTGGGTTTCAAACCAGGGTCCACAGAGTTGAAAGGTTAGGCAATCCAGTCCAAGGTGGGATTCAAACCAGGGTCCACAGAGTTGAAAGGCTAGGCAATCCAGTCCAAGGTGGGATTCAAACCAGGGTCCGCAGAGGTGAAAGGTTAGGCAATCCAGTCCAAGGTGGGTTTCAAACCAGGGTCCGCAGAGGTGAAAGGTTAGGCAATCCAGTCCAAGGTGGGTTTCAAACCAGGGTCCACAGAGTTGAAAGGTTAGGCAATCCAGTCCAAGGTGGGAATCAAACCAGGGTCCACAGAGTTGAAAGGTTAGGCAATCCAGTCCAAGGTAGGACTCACACCAGGTTCCACAGAGGTGAAAGGTTAGGCAATCCAGTCCAAGGTGGGAATCAAACCAGGGTCCACAGAGGTGAAAGGTTAGGCAATCCAGTCCAAGGTGGGTTTCAAACCAGGGTCCACAGAGTTGAAAGGCTAGGCAATCCAGTCCAAGGTGGGTTTCAAACCAGGGTCCCCAGAGTTGAAAGGTTAGGCAATCCAGTCCAAGGTGGGTTTCAAACCAGGGTCCACAGAGTTGAAAGGTTAGGCAAACCAGTCCAAGGTGGGAATCAAACCAGGGTCCACTGAGTTGAAAGGCTAGGCAATCCAGTCCAAGGTGGGTTTCAAACCAGGGTCCGCAGAGTTGAAAGGCTAAGCAATCCAGTCCAAGGTGGGAATCAAACCAGGGTCCACAGAGTTGAAAGGTTAGGCAATCCAGTCCAAGGAGGGATTCAAACCAGGTTCACCATTGGGTAACTGAGCCATGGGACAATCCTATACTACCCTGTAGAGAAAACTTGTCTGTGTGTTCTGCTAAAAAAACTAAACTGTCGTCCCCAGGCAATCAAGATAAGGGGCTCAATATGTTGTTAGGTTCAAGACATGTATACTCCTAACTTATCAGTTGTAAACCTGAGTTTGTAAATTCTTGTTCCCTGCAGAGCCAGTTACATCTTGCAAAACAAATCTTGCGCAAAGCCATCGGTATATCTCAACAGTCAGCGTACTGGCACTGTCTTCTTCTGTTTCAGCTTGCAGTAAGTGTTTCCCCCTCCCCCCACCCCCTATAAACAAATTAATTAAATATTGTGCGTAATTTAGAACTTTTCTAAAATCCTCTCGGTCACCATGGCTTCATTTTCACCATGTCTTTTTGAACCAGTGTACTCATTACTCTCCTGCCCAACTGGCTCTTGCCGCAAAATCCCACAGGAGACTGTGGAGACTTAAGCCCACAGTACACTCCTAATGCTATTGCTAGCCCGGAAGGTATTGTACTTAGCACATTGAGACGCCCATCGGGTGTGATAAAGCACTGTATAAGAACTACTTATAATTATGACTATAGGCTAGTGATGTGATAGATCCGATTTGTAGTCAGCTATGTGGTTTATTTTTTCCTTTTTTTTTTTGCAGCAAATTCACACACATGAAAAAGATTTCATCTCAGCATGTGAACTCCTGGGTGTAGGTGCGGATTATGCGGTGGTAGCCGGCTCGGAATACACAAGGGCCCTCTTCCTGCTTAGTAAAGGAATGGTAAGCAGAATTGGGGTCCAACAAAATTGGAGCCGCTAACAGGTCCAGGGCCCAATTTCAAAGAGCTGCTGTAGCACGGAAGTGTGCTCACCAGAATGAGGTTACCAGCCAAAAAATAGCTTTCTACATGTACCATTTGTGACTGGTATCCTGCTAATTTTTTTGCTAAGCAGAAAATGTCAAAGCAATATTTTCTGCTTAAGCAGCGCTATGAAATTGGGCCTAGTTCTTACTTCTCAGGGTATTTATTTGCTACTTATGAATAAGAGACAAACTGTTTTCACCATTGTTGTGATATTTTAGCAAGCAGCCGTTATTGAAGGTTGGGTCATCGTTTTTTGACGTTTTGTAGGCAAAATTATCAAGAAGATAAGACTTTTTGTGAATACTGCAGCCAGTGATGCAGTTGGTACCCGCTGCCACCTGGCTAAACATGGATGGATTCAACATTCTTTCGAAAATATTGTGACAGGTTTTTGCTGTTCTCAGCAAGTAGACACTGTATTCAGCTGAAACTTTCACATGTGACTTTTATCACATCTTTCTTTATAATTTTGCCTTAAAAAAAAAGCATAACATTGTCAAAAACCAACTTAATTTCCTGTCTGTTTTTGGGGGGTTCCAGTTGATGCTGATTGACAAGAAGTATGCCGAGGTCCATCCGGTGTTGTCAACATGTGGGTCCATCATCGATAACTACACGGGCAGCGACACTAACAAAGAGTCCCTCAAAGTGTACTTCTTAGTGCTGCAGGTTTGCCACTACCTCATGGCTGGCCAGGTAAGCACTCTGCTTGATTCACTTGACTTCCATCTCTCCGTGTCGATGTGAAAGATGCTGTAATATTTTTTCCAGCGAGTTGACCAATTATGGTGGCACAACTGCGCACAGGGCCGACAGTGTAACATGTCTGTGTTCTATATGGACGTATTCACCACATGATATTCGGATGGGACGTAAAGCCGTTGGTCCCGTGTGTTGTGTAACGCATGTAAAA
Organism: Pisaster brevispinus; assembly: GCA_023634235.1. NCBI lineage: Eukaryota > Metazoa > Echinodermata > Asteroidea > Forcipulatida > Asteriidae > Pisaster > Pisaster brevispinus. Next base: position 5,951,213 of record JAMKCF010000011.1, read on the forward strand.
GAACCCAGCGCACTTATCGAAAAGAGAAGGGGTCCGCCCCGGTGTTCCTGGTTTGATTGGCAGCATATTGCGCCACAGCACCTTGTAAACCTTTACATGGTGCTATAAAGGAATATGTCTCATACTTTAAAATGTCGCTCCACATACCTTGCAGGAAAAAAATACGGAGCGCTTTGATGCACCCCTAGGGGTGTGATAAAGCGCTATATAAGAACCCAGTATTATTATTATTATAATATTATATGTAGGCTGGCATAGTTTTATGACCCAATTCACCAGGCGTCGTCATCACATATCGGGCATGGTATGTCTCTGACGGCCCTAACCGCCTGTGTTAGAGGAAACGCCAGACTGCCCCCTTAATTTGCACCACCAGTGTAATTGACAAATGAAATGCCCTGTTACAGGTAAAGAGTGTGAAGACTGCACTGAAAAACCTTCAGCAATCAATACAGACAATAACAATGCTGCATTCTGACGAAGGTAAGCTCAAAGGAATCTTGTTGTGTTTTTTAGGCTGTGGGTTTTTGGGTTGGTTTTTTTTCTTCAATTTTTTGTTTGTTATGTTTTGTTTGTCTTTTGTTTGTTTGTTTTGTTTTTTTGTTAAAGTTGTTTTGGGTTTTTTGGTGGTTTTTTTTTTTTTTTTTTTTTTTGGGGGGGGGGGTTGGTTGTTTTTAATGGGTTTTGAGGCATTGCATGGTGAGGTATCAATGTATATTCAGTTTTGGGTATCACCAGGGAGTAGTTGATAAGCAGGACTGTTCTTTTCAGAAACTAAGCAGTCTCCCCTGTTCCGAAATCTACACCGGGACAAGTTCTTAAATAAAGAACAAATCTACACAGCAAAGTAGTTATGTACCCATGGTGTTACCGCAAACTGAATATACATTGTCGTTGTTGTTGATTTTATGGGTGGGGGTAAACAAATAGAAAACCCTACCATTAGTGGGGTGGGGCATGCCAGTGGGTATCGACAAATGAATGTTTTGCTGTCGTGTTGGGAGCAATTTTTCTTTTCTGTCAGAGAATTCAAACTCATGTATCGTCACTTCTGTTCTAAAATCTTGAAACTAAGTTTTGTGTTGACTTTTTCGGCTGATCAACTGTTTTCTTCTTCTTTTTATCAATTAAAAAGAAGAAGACAGTTTCCAGATGTTTCTTTAAAACTTCCAGTAACTGTGCGGAAGGGATTTGATGAGGGAAATAGTTCCAAAAGTGCTGGGTATGTGCGTAAAATGTACGATCCCCAGCAGCAGATTGCACCTGGTGTGGTGTTTTTATGAAATGTTTTTTTAGTGTTTTATTTAATGGCAACATTTGACATTGCAATTATCAATTCTTTCCATTGCAGAACCTATTTCAAGTAATCCTGCAGATCTCTTTCACTGGTTACCAAAAGAGCACATGTGTGTATTAGTCTATCTGGTAAGTAAAATGGCTCCCCACTTCATCTTCCTTAACCCATTGAATCTTTTATCTTATCTTTGGTTAGTGTACCCCCCCCCTAAACTTCCTGGGCCCAATTTGACAGAGCTTCTTTACGGCTGATTTTGTGCTTAATAATAATATAAACATGTCATTCATAAAGCGCCTTTTACCAGAGGGTGCAAAGTGCTGGAAAAGGAAATAAGAAAAAAGGTATTTCTGATCAGCAGAGTGCAGGTTCCAGTCCCTGTCGTGACACTTGTGTCCTTGAGCAAGACACTTAACCATTATTGCTTTGTCCTTCCGATGGGACGTGTAGCCGTTGGTCCCTAGTGTTGTGAAATGCACGTAAAAAAAGAACCCAGTTACACTTATTGCTATTAGAGAAGGGGTTTGCCCCGGTGTTTCTGGCAGTGGCTGCTGAATGCACCACAGCACATTGTGAATCCTTACAAGTTGTTACATAAATGGGTCTTAGAATTCAAAAACTTCAAAAACATGTCTGGAAATAAATCATGATAAACGCTTGAGAGGCCCGTAGATAAAGCGCTATATAAAAAAAACTAGTTACTATTATTATTCGGTGCAAGGGGGTGTAACGCAGCCTCTTTGTTGTTTCTTCGTTGCCAGGTAACGGTGATGCATTCAATGCAAGCTGGCTACATGGACAAGGCCCAGAAGTTCACAGACAAAGCCCTGCTCCAGATCGAGAAGTTGAAGATCTTAGACTCCCATCCCATCCTGTCTGCCTTCCAGCTGATGCTTCTTGAACATATTGTCATGTGCCGCCTCGTCATGGGCCAGAAATCACTGGCCGTACAGGAGGTGAGTGACAGACTCAATTTCCCCATTCTGTCATTACCATCGATTGAGACCCCGCCCACCACAGTGACTGTCTAGCAACCGTTGATCTGCATTAATACTGACTGGTTAGGACACGTTGCTCTGCCATGCGTCAATGTGCGCATTTGTTTCGTGGTGGTTTGGAAATTCAAACGCGCAAGTCCTCACACCGATCTGTATGCCACGCAAACAGATGAAGTTTGGTGCAGGGGCAAATTATTTTTATCAGTTTTTATTTATTCCTATGTAGTTTTTGAAGAAAATTTGAAAGAAGTTTAATTCAAATATAAAGGGTCCAATAAAGCAATACCAGAAATGTATTAATGGTAATATTGTAACGGGATTGTCAATGTGTTAGACTTTTAAGGTAAATGCTGGAAGAAAGCAGAAATGAATGAATTCATTTTTTACGTGAAGCTGTTAAGCATAAAACACTGTGTACTTTACTCAGAACGGATCAATCAATGTAAATTACATAACAATCTGGCCGAAAGTGTGTTTCCCTGCTTAGCAAGATTTGTCTGTGCTTAGTAAATTAACCAGAGCAATCTTTCTCAAAGGCTGAATGACAACACAACACACATGCAAATAAAACAAGTATACTAGTGTAACAGAAGCAGTCAGGTGAAAAGAGAGAGGCTGCCTGGATTTTAAACCCACACTCTCGCATGACCAGGGTCCAATTTCATAGAGCTGCTTAAGCAGAAAATAATGCTCACAATCTTTCTGCTAAGCAAAAAATGAGCAGGATACCAGTCACAAATTGTACATGTGGCATGGTGTTTTGGCTGGTAACCTTAATCTGATAAGCATAGTTTTGTTGTGCTTAGCTGCTTTTTGCGCTTAAGCAGCTCTATGAAATTGGGCCCTGAATGTGAGTCCAGTGAGCTAGACGGCTCAGCATCGATACTCTTCATGTGGAAGTATGGGTTAATTGACTTTCTTGACTTATTCCTTCAGATTTCACAAGCGTGCCAGGTCTGTTCGCAGAACCCACGGTTACTCACGACGCACGGGGCGCAGTTGCACACGTTACTCGGGCTCTACTCAATGTCAATGAACTGTATGGAGAGTGCGGAGGCACAGTTCAGTGCAGCTCTCTCAGTGAGTATCGATCCATCGTATTAATTTTGGAGTTGACAGGATAATAAATTATTTTGTCTTAGAGCAAACTTGAATCTTCGATTCTGATTGGTCGACCCATTAGCAACAAGAGGTGTGATATAAACCTATATCGCACGGCCCATATCACACCCTGCGTATTGCGCTGTTCTAACTCCACAAAGATTGCGCTATTTTAAGCTATACGCAAAACGTACAGCTGTTCCAAAGCCGCATATTGCATTAAGCTGAGCGTCAAGTTTGCTTGAAGATAAATTTGTTATCACACGCGCGCTCGTGGAGTACAGAAAAAAATAGCACGTCTGCGTCCCATTTCCACCTCGGCCAGCCTGCGGCCTCATTGGATATGGGAAGCAGAACTGCTATATTATTCCATATTCCAGTCGTCAATTCTTATATAGCGCGCATTATCTATGCCTGACGGGCGTCTCAAAACACTGGTTTTATGACATGTATGCAAAGCTACGAATTTGAGGTCTGAGACCCATTTTTAATTCACCCTGTAATGGGTTGTACAAAGTGATGCCAACAAATTTGGTTCTAAAAAATGGCAGACCATGTTAGTTCACGAAGTAAAAGGAAAACGGCATTTCGAGGGATATTTGTGTGAATCATTATATTCTACTTTTTAAACAGCTTTCCAACCATATTCATTTCATAACAAATGCTTTTATAGCTCAAAGCGCCCAATCCGAAGGCAATGTTTCCCTTCAAATATGCTAAATTCAAGAATTCCTATTTGTTTACACTTGTTTGTTTGTTTGTTTGTTTGCAGATCACAACACAAACAGAATTATGGCAGTTTGCATCACTGAATCTGGCAATAGTTTACCTCAGGTCTGGCAATAGGCAGCAGGAGGTACGTGAGAGATTTCCCTCCCATTTAGATTCAACTCCCATCCACCTGACTGGTCACAGTACATAACACTGTTTCCGCCTGAGCCCATGTTAGGCTTATTGCTGCATTACAATGAATATCCATTATTTACTGCTTTGCAAATAAATACACCCAATCAAACTGTGTACCGTTGGAAAGAGCACATCATTGTCTTTAATGTGATACATGTTTTGCCATGTTTCCCATCTCACGTCACAAGTAATGAGACTACAAAGAAAAACACTAACATTTTGTTCATCTACGGGTTTTCCCGTTAGTTAGGTGCCATCAGTGTTTGTGTGTGTTCTACGGCAAATCTCCTAAGTAGGCAGATATGGGTTCAAACTTATCTCCCAAAGTAGCATTTTACCTGGAGTGTAAAAGTTTAAATCTTGCTTAAAATACAGAGTGCTTGAAATACGACTTTATTGCAGAATCGAGTTACGTCCTTGTTGCACCAACAAGGTGAAATTTTTAATTTTTTTATTTACAATAATTTGGGGTTGAACAAAGAAATATTAACTAAATGGAAATTGAACCTGCGACCTCCCAAAATTACCTACAAATTTACTGTTGCTAAGAGTGTTGCTGGGGACGTTCTGTACTTCAACGCATGATGACGCGGCGATCCAGCCGTAGCAGCCAGTTGGGACACGGCCTTACATTGAGTTGAACTGGAGGTGAACAAGATGGTCGCTGGTACGAATAATGTAAAAATGTGTGTTTCTTTCCCCAGTTATTATCGTTATTAGAGAGAATAAATCCAGAGGTCTTACCAACGAACTCTCACAGTCTGCGAGCCGCAGCGTACTACGTCAAAGGTTTGCAGGCGTTCTTTCAAGCAAGATATAATGAAGCAAAGTAAGTCAGAGTCCTCTGAGCTGGTTTGTTTGTGTGCAAATGTCCGTTGTCTTTTGCCTGAAGATTTCCTGGAAAGATGGGAGGCACATGGAGCCTGCTCAGGATACAAGAAAGAGCCAATTCTAATTAGTTCATCTAGAAACACCTCTGGGTGCTACTTGTGTTTCAGGAATCTTATGTGTGTGACATTTACAATTTTTTTTTCAAATGATTTATTTCTTGCTGTATTTATTTGTTTACTTATGTATCTGTGTATTTATATATATTTATTAATTTATATTTCTGGGGGGTGGGGAGGTAGGAATGGGGAAGTCTTTGATTGATGGATTGATTGATTGATTGTTTTTCAGGAGTTTTGTGTATATGCCAATTTTCGAATTGTTTTTGTACTTATTTGTGTTTATTTATTTATGTATTTGTTTATTTATATATTTAGTTATTTATTCATATTTTGGGGGGATGAAGGAGGTAGGAAAGGAACAAGTCTTTGATTGTTTGTTTTGTCTTCATTGTGTTCTGGGAATCTCAGGAATTCTTTAGAGGAGTTTTCAATGGGGGATACTTTCTGTACAAGAGGAAACAAGTGTGTTAAAGTATGCTCGCAGATCAGTCATTTTTGGTAGCCAATCAGCATTGTGTTTTCAAGTGCTTCCCTTCCAGGGGTTAGTGACGAGAGGTTATCGATAAGGCGCATTGCCCACGGTAGCGAGGTTGGCGTTAATACTTTTCTTGTTGTACTCTTTGTGTTTTATTTTCAAGGAGGTACCTGAGGGAAACGTTAAAGATGTCCAATGAGGAGGATCTGAATAGATTAACGGCCTGTTCACTGGTGCTGCTTGGACACATATTTCTCTCATTAGGGAGTACGAGGGTAAGTCGTCATGTCATGTACCCTGTATACAAAAGCAGTAAACCAATACTGGTGTTACATTCTACCATGATGGGCATCGGACTGTTTTACCCATCCAGCCTCATTTTGGTTAACATTGGTTGTAAGTAAGTTTTAAAAATGGCTGAACATCGGACTGAAACAGAAGAAACCCATGCACCCAATGCTAGCCTGGAAGGTATGGTACCTTGTGGCAGTCTGTGGTACCAGTGCCAGCTGTACAAACAGAAGAGACCCATGCACCCAATGCTAGCCTGGAAGGTATGGTACTTTGTGGCAGTCTGTGGTACCAGTGTCAGCTGTACAAACAGACAAAACCCATGCACCCAATGCTAGCCTGGAAGGTATGGTACTTTTTGGGAGTCTACCAGTGCTAGCTGTACAAACAGAAGAAACCCATGCACCCAATGCTAGCCTGGAAGGTATGGTACCTTGTGGCAGTCTGTGGTACCAGTGCCAGCTGTACAAACAGAAGAAACCCATGCACCCAATGCTAGCCTGGAAGGTATGGTACCTTGTGGCAGTCTGTTGAACCAGTGTGTAGGAGGGATCTTATTGTATTCGCCTATTGTTTGTTTTTTTCCTCATCACATCTTAGGTTCTCGTGCTCACTTTTTGGCTGTATCATTGATACGTGTCATCACTTCCAACTTGAAACATTTCCCAAAATCTCAGAACATTTCAAACTTGATTTCATGGTTTCCCTATTGCATTTTCGCGATAAATTTAACTAAACTAAACTGAGACATCTGTCTTTGTTTTTTTGTATACAGGAAAGTATGAATATGGTATTACCAGCCATGCAACTTGCAGGGAAGATCCCTGACGTTCATGTCCAATTATGGGCGTCGGCCTTACTCAGAGGTGAGTTTTATCAATCTTCCCTCACAAACTCACTAATAGAAAGCGTTTATAAGCCCCTGGTCTGGTGGATCACTGGACCCATACTGTGAAGCAGCCTTGCCTTGCAAATACCTTGCTTTTTTTCACTCCCAATGACTCACAGTGCTTATGGTATTTTTAAAACATTTTTAATAGCATTTCCATTTTTTTAATGTGAATTTTGGGCTTCATATATTGTAATTTTATGTTTTTACGCTGTAAATTTTTTAAATTTTTTTCTCAAAGCCATGTTCTATTTATTTAATGACCTTAATGTTTGTCCGTTTCTTAAGTTGTAGCATCAGGAGATCAACCTGATAGTAATTAAGTTTGTTTGTTTGTTTGTTTTTTCCTTCGGGGTGCTACCTTTTTGTTTACGTGTTGGTCAGTTTGTGTCTTAATAACTGAGCCATGTCTTGATTGTGTTCAGATTTATATCACCTGGAAGGCGACCCAGTACGGGAGAGGGAAGGGTATCAAATGCACACATCATTCTCACAACAGCTGCTCAAGGACCACTTCCAGTCATCGCAACAGTCGGAGCACAACCTTATACAGGTATTGTTCATACATCGTTTGTGCCAGAAATTGTTCATCGCCACAACTAATTTTAGCGCAGCCAATTATGCAGATGGTTGTTTGGTGTAATTATTGAAACTAGATGATTTGTCTATTTGTAAAAAAAACCAGAAAAAACAGCAACGTTGTATCATATCTTTAAAGTTGCATGGCGGGTTTTTTTCGCCGAAAGAACAATGTTTTTTCTTTGAACGGAACAATTTTGACAGATGATGCTGTTCCAAAACAATAAACATACAAACACTTTCACATTTGCTGCAAACAAGGCACAAAATACATGTAACCTGCAAAATTGTTTGTAGGTGGCTGATGGATGTGAGCTTAATATAGGCATCTTGACAGTAATTCATTTTGGGTTTTTAATTAGTACCACTTAATCATTGGCCGATAACTTTGTCACATCTATTAAACTAGCTACTTCAAATTTAAATCTTCAAGGAACTATTTGCTAATTATTTTGTTCTGATCTATTTTCTTTCCCTTGCAGTGGACAGAGGGCCCATGTCCGATTCATTTACTCCAGGGTGACGGAGCAAGCTCGAGTATCTTATAGCACACGTCCAACCCCCGTCTGAAAACAAAAAGCTCTTCTCTGTTTTAAACAAAATGTGCCAACTCGACTCTACTCAAGTTAAGAACTTTGCTTCTCTTTTAAACAAAAAATAATAACCTTGGTTTGTTACTCGTGTTCACTGTGTCTGTTCTCTGTGACGATTTTTAAAAATCTGAAATTGATGTGGATCTGTTTATCAACTGCCGAAAGACTCTCGTTTCAAGAACCGGAGGATCAAATTCATAGAGCTGCCAAAGGCTCAACTTTGATGAGTAAGAGACACAAATTGTTACTTTTCAGAAATGGGTCGCCGTTCTTAACTGTTTGTGATGCATAATGTTTATGCCTTGTGCCATTCTGGGCCCATGTTCATGGTTTTTGCTGTAAGCAAAACAAATCAGTGTTTTGGCGCTGAAAATTTCATGCTTAGCATAAGTGCATTTCTCTGTTTAGAGAGTGTCTGAATAATGTCGGAACGGTTGGAATGTTTTAATTGGATCAGTTCAGTATTCCATTTTGACGTCTGAAATGTTCCATTGGAACCTTAAAAAAATGCCAATGTGCGTATTTTTTTGGTGGAAATGTTACCATAGTTCAACACAATGTCCCGGTCCAGTGGAGCGTTCTGGCAGTCTACTGGATTGCCTGTGGGAATGCTCTTTTGGGCCCAGACCGAGCCTAGACCGTGCCTGACGTTTGAGGCACTTCCTTAGCATGGAATTTTTTGCTTACACACACAGTGCTTGTAAGCATTCTTCGTTTTACACAGCCAGGCACAGATATTTTACACTGACACTGGTAAGCGAAGAATGGTGACCCTAAGCACGGGAACTCTGCCGTGAAGCAGAGCCATGAACATTGGGCTTTGAAATGCGTTTTCTGTTAGCAGTATTTTTCACTTACCTAGCTTCATATGAGGACCAGGTCTATAGCTGGGAGTTCATACATGGGTCAGTAATTGGGCTCTGCTATATATGAAATTGAACTTGTGAACGTACTGAAGCTGGGAATTCACACATGGGCTAGTAATTGGGCCATTCTATGAAATTGACTCCGTGAACCTATTACAGCTGGGAATTCTCACATGGGCCAGTAATTGGGCCCCTGTATGAAATTGACCTAATGAACCTCCTGAAGCTGGGAATTCATATATGGGCCAGTAATTTGGCCCTTCTATGAAATTGATTTAGTGAACATACTGAAGTTGAGAATGTAGTATGGTTTCTCCACAAGTGTACAACACCATCATTGGAAATTGGAAGCAAGCAATGCAGCAAACTATCTTTGTCCCTGTTTTTTTTCTACCAAATAATGCCACACAAAATACTTTTTCTACCAAATATTGAGACAAAAAACTACTAAGTACTGGATATAAGCAAGACGCCTTGTGTAAACAATACGTCTTGTATTTATGATGTCAAATATGCATCAGTAAATCTTGTTTCAGCTTTGCCGACCAACGATGTTTGATTATAAATCACTGATACTCAGTGCTCACCGAGTCCTGCAGAAACAAAAAAATCATCACAGGCATCTTGTACAGGAACTGAACCCGTAACCGTCTGTATTCAAAAGCGGAGCCCAATTTCATGATGACTCTGCTTTTGCGGAATTCAGCCCGTAGGGATCAGTAAGCGCAGAATGCCACAGTAAGCAGAGACACGAAACTGGGCCCAAGGGCCGATTTCACAAAGAGCTAAGATTGATCTTAAGATGTGCATCAATCTTTAACTGCTACGCAAAAGTGTGATGTCACAATACAAATCACTAAGGCGATATTGGCAACTCATTTTAAGATAGATCCTTGTGCTTTGTGAAATGGAGCCCTGATGTCTTTAATATAGGGTCATAGATTGGTAAATACTCCAAAAATTAATAACCATAAAAACTTACTTAGTGAGAAGCACTGCAGCTGGTGATAATGTAAACTATTTTGAGAAAGACTTCCCTTCGAAGGATATATGGTTTGGATCATTTTTTTTCAAATTTGAATCTGAGAAACATTTCATGCATGAATCGTTTCTCAGATTTCTGAGGGGTGGTGTCCGTTCGTGAATGGTTGTCACCCCGCTAAATGTAGATAATTTCAATGTTCTTGTAAGAAAAACAGTGACAGGTTTTTTTGCTGTTTTCTCAGCAAGTAGACACTGTTAGTCAGCTGAAACTTTCACGTGTGACTTTTGTTTTCACTTTTTTGATAATTTTGCCAATGCATCAGCTTTACGTTGACAAAATCCAATCTATGACCCTACCTCTAAGATATCCAATCTACATTACTGAACGTCATGGGTTCTAATCCCACTCGAGATGCCTGTCTTCTCCCCCCCCCCCCCCCACAAAGGACTCGGTAAGCACTAGTGTTTCATATCTGACATCGACGAACGGCACAAGTAATAAGAAAGACGTCTTATACAAGAAAGGAAATATTTTTTAATTAACAGATTCTCTCCAGTCCACTAGCATTAGCTCGGAAAAAAAGTAATACAGTATATATTTCAGATTTTTTCAAATTTGAGAAGATTTTAAATTTTTTATATTTCGGAGTTAATCTCATATTGAGTGTGTATATATCATAGAAATTTCTCATTGGCATTATGATCAATGCACACTTGCATGTGTACATAATGTTACAATATTGGTTGGGGGTGGGGGGGGCACGGTGGTACAGATCAAAGTTGCACACGGTGTTTTTTCACCCAAGGATCTCCCGATTGGGTACTGTTAATATATCCTCTTTGGGTGAAAAGAGTCCCGATTGGGGGGTGGAAGAATAGACCTAGGTTGCAGCAGGCTGACCTAGAGTTTATCCCTTTGGTTTTTCAAAATGTTTATACCACTTGGAAAACACAAAAAAAAACAGGTAACCCGAGCTGCCAAGTCTCCCTGATTTTGCAGAAAGTTTCCTGAAAATAAACCAATCTTTCCATGTTCTAATGAAAAAATTTGAAAAACTCATATCTGATTACGGAAACTTGCACCCTTTTATTTTGAATGTAATTCTAAATATTTCCCTGACTGTTGTACAAAATCTCCCTGATTGCAAGATGCGCGTAGCTCTGGGTATCTCTGCTGCCACCTAGCGTCCCAAAAGTCCGACATATTGGGAGCGACGACCCTTTGGATCATTCATGAGAAAATTTTAATCTGTGCCATCAGAACAAATCCACTGGTGCCCTCCTCTCGCCCAAATAAATTTGTTGTCCCCTTGCCGTAAAGCAGTTTAAGAGAAAGCTCGTACAGTTCAAACTTCTCAACCAGAAAGACCCTGTAATACCTTGCATTGTTAGGGGTTACCCCTTGCCTAATCTTTCCTATGAAAACAAAATACCCTAGATCCGTCCCTGAATACTGGTGTGTTCATTCTAAGATGTTAGCTATTTATTCTTTTAACAGATTTCAAGGAAAAATGATAGATTCCTTGTAGAAATGAAACTTCAGTCTTTGCCTTATCAACCCTAACCCCCCTACCTTCCTACATCCTCAAAAATACTGAACTCGATGGTAACTCAACACCCAAGTGTTTGAACAATAACAATAATAGTTCTTATAAAGCGGTCTTTACACCGAGAGGGCGTCCCAAAGCACGGTTTAATTTTTTCTACAAAGTATGCAGAGCTACGTTTGGAGTTATAAGACCCATTTGACATGTATATGTATACATGTAGCATCATGTAATGGTGTATATTTGCACCTGTAGCACCGTGTAATGGTTTGCACTGTGCTGATGGTACAAGCTTAAGGCGACCTTCCATGCCAGAAACAATGAGGCGGACCCCTTCCCTCTCAACGATGAGTCTACTGGGTGCTCGGAATTGGTCTGCCCATCCCAATGATAAGCAATTTTTAATTGGGCCTACAGTCCCAAATCTTAAGCTTTGTATGAGTTGCACGGCTTTTGGAAATTTTGGCTGCAGCCTTTTCTTCACCATTATTGTTGAACTTTCTATGTAAAGAAGTGAATCAACCTAAACCAACAATCGCAGTCCCTATTTGGACTTGCCCACTTTGTAGGATGTCACTTTCTGCCAAGCCTCTGCACCAACTTCCTGATCATAGTTCTATCTAACGCCCTCTATTGGCAGATTCTGTCCGGTCCAAATACTTATATTTCATTGAAAACGGCAAGACAAATGCATTAAGTGGGAATACATAGCCCGTATGAAAATCAGAAAAGCCTGCCCAGTCCATGATTGAGCCTAAAACAATTGCAACAAATGTACATGCCCCTCTATAAAAGTGCCTCTTTTTGAAACTGCTCATCGGGGTCCCAATTTCGTAGAGCTGCTTAAGCAGAACATTTTTCTTGAGCAATTTCTGCTGAGCAAAACTAAGCAGGATACCAGTCACAGGTGTTACATGAGAGATTCATATTTTGTTTGCAGATCTAAGAAATTGGTCCCTGTCAGCAGACAACTGGTTTTTTACCCCTCTTGGCTCAAACCCAAGGAATTGTTAGCTTACAAATAACAAGTCCGTTTTGACAGCAGATTTGCAATTTTCACAGAGCCCAGGTTCTTAAACCTGTTCAGCAGGAAAATATTGTCTGACAATGTCAGCATGCTAATAAGCAGACACTTGCTGGGAACCTTTCAAAAGCGTTAAACATAACACTTGCATTTTGGCTGGTGGCATGTTTCCGCTAAGCAAGATTATTTGTGCTGAGCAGTTTTATAATATCTGGCCTTAGATGTCGACTCCATGGTTCCTTATTACTTTGGTCACATGCCTTTTTTGGGGGGGCCATTCAGAGTTATCTATGTTTTTAAATTTAACCTTTTTTTTTTCTTCTTTTTTTTTCAATCGTTTTAAAATCGTTGCAGTAACTGCTGCAAAAAAATATAGGATTCGAACTGCCTCTAGTCACCGGGGCTAGCTTAGCAGTCTAGTGGTGATACATCAGCTCTAGTATGGCAAAGGTCATGGGTTCGAATTCCCAACCGAGCGATATGCCTGTGGGATTGGGTTTTTTTTTTTTTTACGGGACTCAGGGAAAAGAACCGAGTATACAGTGCTTAATAAAAATCGGTGTATGAGTAAAACACATTCTTTATCCCCAATTCAAATTTAACATGTATTAATACACAGAGGTGTTAGGTTAAAAAAAAATGGGGTTTTTTTTTTCTTTTTTCTTCTTCCCAAATTTTTGAGACCCACCACCAACAATGTTAAATTTTTATTTTTATTTATTTATTATAATTTTTTTCTATTTTTTTTATATATTTTTTCCCACCATCCCACATAGTTTGAAAAGAAGGAGAGGGAAAACAAAAATGGAAATTTAAAAAGATTGATAATTCTGAATGGTCCCTTGTGTTGGTTTTTATTTATTTTTTATTTTTTTGCTTACTGTAATCATGTATGATTGTCAAATTTGGTCATCGTAGTGTTCATGTATAGGTAAAATAGTAAAATAAGAAATTTGAGAGAGACAGATTTTATTATTATTATCATTATTTAGGGAGTTTGATAAATTAAACTTCATAAAGACGCCTTGTTATTTTCTGACAGGGGCCGATATTGTACAAAAACAAAATTAATAGATAAATACAAAATAAATAAAAAAAAGACACTGAAAAAAAATACACAAAGTGGGAAAATAAGGTATATGAGGAAGTAGATAGCTAACTTGTACATGTGAGTATCTTTTATATTAAATACCCGTGTATCATTTGTTTCGTGTTGTTTTTAACTTATTGCTGTGCTAATACGAGACAGTATAACAAGATAAGTGAAATTATCTTGTCTTATCTCTTTATGTACATTTCTGTAAATATTGTACAAAAACTTTTTCCGTAAGATACAATCTTTCAGAACATGGCATCTGCGAGCAGTTTAAGTTTGTCTCCTGTTTTTTTTTTTTTTTTTTTTTTTTTTTTTTTTCAGTGATTGGTATGTTGTTTGATTTATTTATATATATCTTTTTTAGGACAGTATTTCTACAAAAGAAAAAAAAGGGGTAATAAAATGTCCTGGTATATATAGTTTATACAACTTTTAAAAAAAACTGTCACGTTGTTTATTTAGCATGATTTATGAAGGTTTTTATTTATACTTCCAATTTCCATGACAATGATCTCTGATTGGACAGTGTGAAACAATTGTATTCAGCATTTCGGAGCTAAGAATGTTTTTTCATGAGGCCATTGGGGGAAGGAAGATGGTTTTAAAATGCTTTGTTGTTGTTGATGAGTTGTTTTGTTGTTGTTGTTGTTGTTTTTTTTTTTGGGGGGGGCGATAATTTAGGAGTATATGAAACTGACAGGGAGAATAAAGTTAGTAGCATATTCATAAACTTAAAACAGACAATGAAGGTCAATTTTTAGTATGATTTTTACCAGTTGCATTTGTTAGTTATCTCATTTTACTTGCTCTGTCCTACATGGATGTTGGTGTTGTTTTTTTCCCTGACCCTGTCATCTTCGAGCATGCAAAATTGAGTTTATTTATTTATTTTTATTCAATAAAGTAGCATTCTTAAAAGTATGTCCAAGATTTAGGTACAGCATTTGAAATGTAAGGGGTGCCAAAATGCCAGGCTCGGGGTAGAGGTGTGGTGGCCCTGAAGGGACAGAGCATATTGCGAATATATTCACATATATATGCGATATGCTGAAATTGTTTGCAAATATGTGGGCATACGTATGCAATATCGCTAATTTGTTTCACAAATATGTGCGCAATGATATATATATGCAATGTCCTGCAGTTTTTTTCATGTACTTGGTCGAATACCTTTGAATGTGATTTCTAATGGTCTGGAGAGTTTCATGCATCCAGTCGGGATTCCAGACATAACGATCATACACGAAGGGGCCTGACTACTTTCCTGCTACAGTGCCAAGTAGGTCACTAACAAATTGCCCACAACTATGACATCAACCCAAAGATTTGGACAAAGTATGCAATAAAATTCAGAATTGCAAATATATAGGCATACAAATGTGCACGTATTGGTGAAATAAATTCATGACATAGCATACCTATGTGCACATAGTTGCATTTTTTTAAAACGAAATTGCAAGGTATGTGCACATATTTGCGATGTCCCTTCAGGGCTACCATAGCTTGCTCTTCTTGAGTTAAGATACTCTTTAAGTTTACTGAGAACCAATCTCTTAAGACACATACCTCCTTGCTCTATGACTTTTTTTTGTATAAGGTCTGTAGGACTGAACATGTTTGTAGCATTTTATTCCTAGTTTGAGTGATTTTCGGTCATAAACTTTAAGCGAGTATTATGCTGGGTGAACAAATCTGTATGAGTTTCAGCTAAAGGAGAAACGTGAAAAGTCCTGTTTGTTTCACCCTCTCCCAAGGAAAGTACAGAATATTTTATGTGCTTAAAAAGAGAAGTTTATAACAGAAGTATATTTTTTCCCCAGACAACCAGACCCCAATTTCATAGAGCTGCTTAAGCACTTAAGCACACACTCAAAACGGAAATAGGTAGGCCAAAAAAATAATAATTTTGCTTACCAGAATAAAGTTACCAGCCAAAAGAACAATGTCTCATGTTCAATGTGTGACTGGTATCCTGCTCATTTTGGCTACGCAGAAACTTTTTAAGCAACATTTTCTACTTAAAACAGCTCTATGAAACTGGGCTCAGGGTTATTTATACCACCATCAGCTCCAAGAAAAAATGTGCTGTGGATTGAATTGTTCAGACCAAACCATGGTAAAGATCAATGTGAGGGAATTATATCAATTACAGACGACTCTCGTTATAACAAGACTGGTGTGACTGGACAAACTCTTTCTTTATAGCAAAACAAAATGTTACAGCAAAACAAAGAAACACAAAGCAGACAAAAAAATGTGGACTTCAGAATGTATTCTTTATAAGCAGGACCTCTTAATAACAATGATCTTTATAAGGAGGTTTGACTTGTATAATGCTCTCAACATTTTGAACAGATGAAAAGCATGGTATACATTATCATGCTGTCACCATCTTGGTCGTGTTCCCTGTATCCAATGTAAAAAGAGGAACCAGACTATTTCTCCTTCCAGCCTCAGTTTGGTTACATTGATTTGAATGGGGGAAAATCAAGATGGACGCACCATGATAATGGTCTATGTAACTCGTTCGAAAGCATCAGTCACCTGGAAACATTTTCGGTTCACACAATTATTTGTTGAGATGAAACTTTTTGAGAATTCAAAGAAATGTTTTCCTCATGAGCTTAAAGCTTGCCTCGTCTATCTAGAGTTGGTGGACTGGTATAAACTATCATGAGAATTATTCAAGTATCTCGAATGTAAAACTTTGAGAATAGACCTTATGCACATGACGTCATTTCAGTAGGGCGCCCTCGCCTAGAGGTCAAAAGGAGGTTGTTTATTGGCCAATCCTGTGCGCCGCGCGTACAAATCTGTGCATTTTGAATGTTTCGACACCGTTTTACCTCTAAGATGGCGGCTGGATGACAACAACGCATAAGGTCTATAACATGTCAAATGCCTTGTGATGTACATGTATGAGCGGAATGGGCAGAATTCATTTAAGTGATAATTTTTGGAGTAAACTTTAGTGACGTGTTCTTATAAAAGAGGGAGAAAACATCACCTCTGAGTAAGAAATGCTGTACCATTTCTTGATTAGCTATTCACTTTTTTTAGGAATTATTGAAGTAAAAAAGTAACCTTTTCCGATGTTAAGAGAGGACGTTTTTGTATTTAAATAATATCAGTTTTGTAAATAAATTAAAGAACTTTTTAATTTAATTGTTTAGGATTTGTACTAAAATAAGAAACAAAGGAACATTTCTCGCACGTTTGCCACCTAGGAGCAGCCTGTATAGTTGTACATGTATATTGGGAGTTTTTAACGAGCCTGAATATTCGAATAAAACTCGACCTAATTATCAAAGCAATTTTTAAAGGTATTTTTCGTGTGAATGTCTGGTTTATTTCGGTCGTAGGGGGCGCTTTTGTCAGACGCCTGAAAATCTGCTACACGTACTCTTGATGAATAATTCATCCATAGTATTTTGAAGCCGGTATGCTGTTAGCCCACATTTACCCCCTTACCAAGCCAGTGTCTTTTTCCGCTGTAAAATCGATCATTCTCACCGCCCATCGCCTTGATTTGTGCAAGGTTTTGCTATAAAATGTGTCAAGTCAATCTATTTTGACACGGGAACGTGTCAGAGCATGAGTTCTGCTTACCGCGAAATTATGCGCTAACGCTGCTGGTCATGAGCTGCCAACTCTCCCTGATTCTGCAGAAGTTTCCCAGAAAAATAAACCAATCTTTCCATGTTCTGATGAACATATTTCAGAATCTCTCTGATGATGGAAACTTTCCCCCCTATTAAGTTGAATGTTATTCTAAATATCTCCCTGATTGATGTACAAAATCTCCATGATTTCAAGATGCAAATTGGTCGTTCTGCCGTGCAAAGCATACAGATATTATGGTAAAAGCAGAGGCCATGAAATTGGGGCACAGCAGGACGTGAACCCTCCCACCGGTCCGGTACTCTGGATCACTCACAGCTCTCCCACTTTACCCAAACACCGAAGACCACTGTAGAAACTTGACCATCTAATTCAATTTTGATTTTAAGAATAACACTAAAACTGCATGGGTGCCAATCGTTTATTTTAAATGCCAGAGTAGACTCGTTTCTGGATAAAAAGCTTACCACGAGAGCGGATACATAATTCAATAGCAGTCGGTTTTGGGATGGTTTTTTTTTAGTATTTAATTTTTGTATAAATTTGTACAATTTAGGCTTCTGTTCTTATTCAGGTAGGGTCATCTTTGGTGATTTCTATCCGAAAGCTTATCTTGTTATAATTATGGTGCTAGTAGTAGTAAGCATCCTGCGAAATTATTTCGTCTGAAATGCCCCCGTTTATTAGAAATCAATCAAAACATTTGAACATAAGCCTAATCAACACAGCCTCATTTGGACACTCCGCGGAATCCTTTGTTTACAGAAGACGAAACAAAACTCTCGCACAAATCGAGAAATCGAAAATGTAGTGAAACTCTATAAAGCGCACCCAATTTCCCTTGTCTCTTGAGCAAACCTTAGCAGATCCTTTCAATTTCTTATCATCACAATCGTCATTGATCGGCCGAGGCCGGAGCCAATTGGCAAGCCACCCTCCACAAGGCCTTTTTGACGTTCATTAGGAATAGCGGGGTCTGTCATTTCACCTCCAAGGAGGTTCATATAAATGGGGTTAATTGGTGTAGGCCTAGTGTTTTCCTTGGTCTCACCTGTTCTTCTTCCCGTGTGTAAGGTGTCCACCAGACGAATCTAGACACTGGCTCTTCTTCATAAACATTATCCTTATAGCTTTGGAGTGATGCGGCAGGGCTAAGCGAAGTCAAAGACTGCTCGTGGATTGAGGCTCGGGCGCGTCTCATTCTTGTGACTCGCGTTTTTGGTTCACAACCGACAACAATCAAAACGAAATTTGTTCATTACTTCGTGAAAAAAAGGAGCGCAACACTACAGTGGGGTGGGGGACGGATGAGGTGCAGATGTTGCCCAAGACTCTGAAAAGTTACGGTTTTCTGGTTGTCATGAACAGTTTGAAAGCTTATACAAACTTGCTACCATAAAGTCCATAGAATTTTTACCGGGTCGCGGATGTACATCCGAAAAAAAGCGTATAGAGGCCTATCACACGACTCCACGCAAACCAAGACTTGGGAAGAAGATATATCCTCCGTGGTTAAAGATCCTCCATGGTTGAAGCATGGAGGAAAGAATGATTCCTACATGGTCATGACTTACAGGTATTATACAGAATTGGTAGAGCTGACAAAATAGTCGCACGCAGTGTTCATGTTTTGTGTGATCAACCTTAAACATGAAACTACAAACCTGTGAACAAATTGAGCTTAATCGGTTGTGTGAGTCAAGAGAAAGTAGTGACAAAACATGCACAACTTTCAGCACGTACAGTAAATACATTGTGGTTATATGTAACCGAAATCAGCTGGGGTTTCCAGATACAGTTTTCTCGAATGTGACTTCATTTCAGAGGGAACTATTTCACAGAAAAATGGTTCTAGTCTGAACTTCGTATAATCAGTAAGCTTTCAGACTAAATTTAAACAATGATGTTTTTTTTATTCCCTTACCCAAACCTTTAATGCTATATGTTAGGGCCTAGGCCTACGGTTAAAAAAAGCGTCCCACGCAAGAAAACCACAAGTTAACATCATGGCTAATGAGGAATCCCTTTCCCACCAAACTGAGATGGAACACTATCTTCCAAAAGAAGTCAGGCACTGGAGGCGAAAGGAACATTGATAGAGGCCATACTGCTGTCATAAGAGTTTCAAAACCTGGGACTATTCCCCCCAAAATTGCTTGAATATTCGGTTGTTTTGTGGTTGTTGTTGTTGTTGTTGTTTTTTTTCTAGAAGTGAATGTCGGGTAGTAACGTGAACTATTTTATGCAAAATCGCGTTTTATTTTATATTCTACTTTGCGTGATGAAAGGTACATTTTAACAATGGGCTTGAATGCCTTGAAAGAGAGGCTCTGAGGCAATTTCAATTTTGTGGTGCACTAATTTTTTTTTTCAATAGACGGAGTCCTTATTATAAAAATTGCAAGTCTCTTACCTCATGCTCAAACAATGTAAAGTGCCATTGTGTTTGACATCCTCCATGAAATTGCGAATTTTGTCAACATCCTAAAGCATCTAACGAAGTCGCACTTCAAATAATTGGTCTGTACATTTCTGTACAGGGAATAATTTGATTAGTTAATCCTGAATATTGATGATATTCAATCGAAAAGGCCTTTTACTTGACCTTTGACTGACGCAATCATTCCTGTTTGGAATGTACGAACCCGTTTGTTTGACATCCAATGACGTCACGTTTCAAATCTAGCTCAGGGCCCAATTTCATAGAGCTGCTTAAGCACAAAAATTTGCTAAGCAAAATAAAATGTTGCTTACCAGAATAAGGTTACCAGCCAAACTAACATGTCACGTGTACAATTTGTGACTGGTATCCTGCTCATTTCTGCTTAGCAGGAAATTGTTAAGCATTATTTTCTGCTTAAGCAGCTCTATGAAATTGGGCCCTGGAAGGGTATAAAATAAAATGACATTTATATCATTTTAACGAGACTTGTATTTTGGTTTCCATTTTCATAAAGGACCCTCTCTTAAAACTGAAAGTTTTGAAGAAAAATGGGAAGGCATTCGTTTGTTTATTTTGTTGGAGTGTTTGTTTGGGTTTTTAAATTTTAATTTTATGCAAACACTTTGTTGGTAAACGTCCATTCAAAAGACCTACTTTTAGTATTTGCCCAGTTCGGATACTTTGTTTTAAACTTTGACGAAAACTGCGGTCATTGACAAAAAGTACATTATGTTTAAAAAAACAAACTTGCAAATTGTGCATTGGTTAAATGGAATTCAAGGTCTTCTTCAATTTTCTCTTTCATTAAGTATAAGTGCAAATTCTTTATTAAAAATGAAAGCAGAGATCATCTATCGCCTCAATCGTCGTTGTTCGGTTCGGTTTTAAGTCTTCGCTAAAGTGAAATGACAACATTGGTTGAGCAAATTCCTTCTCAAACAGACCACCACACAACCAACCTGTTGTTAAATCGTCAAATCTGGTTTCACGATTCAGTGAAAACAGCGTGGAGATGTTTAAGTCCGACCTCCACCTGTTCACTTAGTAAAGCCCCAAAATATCATTAGCGAATCTCCAGGTGGCGGGCCTAGTTTGCCGGAAAATGTTCCAAAATTTGGGCTTCAGAAAAAAAAAAACGGTAAAAAATTGCTGCTACGTGAAGAAGAAAATATTATTTGAAGTCCATAATTCGGTCTAGACCTAGTTTTTCTTACCGGTCCGTTCTGTTCCGTCTTTAGTGTATACTGGTAGCAGCTGATCATTGGGCCATTTCGGTAAAATATTCAGTTCTGATCGTAAGAGGAGAAAAGTACGGAAGCGTTAAAGGAACATTGTGAGAGGAAGAAAATTGAACTCATAATTATGACTAACATCTCAATTATGACTTACATCTAACATAAACATGACCTAATTGGAACAAGTCATATGACTTATGCTAATATCAGAAGTAGGGATATTAAGTCATATATGACTCTTTTATTTTTCTAGCGCTTCCATATAAAATACTTAGAAGGAAGACAAAGAAAAGAAAAGGCACTCCTTTTAAATTTGAACAAACATAAATGTGGGGCAGATTGAGAAAAAAAGTCAGAGTATATCGTGAAAAAGATGTCATTTGGCTTACGGTCATTGCAGATTTTAATCTTTAAACAATTAAATGTAGGCAGAATTTTCGACATTTAAAAATAGCTGTCATTGCTTGTTATTCTACCCGCTTTTTGTAAAGGATGGATCTGCGATGGCCATAAGGCCTATAGCCAAATATCTCTCTCGTGACCTTCTCTGACTGTGTGCCAAATTTCAGACTCGTATCATCAAATGCACAGTCCCATCATCTAGGCCTACCTGTCGTACATTAGGAGACGAAATCGTACAGAATATACGCGGCACAACACAACAGCGTTGTTTGCCTTGTATTGTGACCCAATTTTGTTTTGTGTGTTTGTGAATTGTTATTTATTGATGCATTTTCTGAATCCTCCCCCAAACCCTGGCAAAAAAAAAAAAAAAAAAAAAAAAAAAAAAAAAAAACGTCCCCAGCTTGCCATCGTCACGAAGATTGAATGTGTTTTGTGCCATAATAATTATGACAGAGTGACACGCATGCAACAACGAAAAAACTGTGTAATGTTTTGTTCGGGATTCTGTGCACGTTCAGATCACTGGGCTTATTTTGATTGCGGTATAATCGGGGAAAAACACACACAAAACCCCCAAAACTGTGATTTTTAAAATTATTAAATGCCATTTTCTCAACTTGGACATCATTCCCGTCAAACAGAATCAATGAACTCTAGCCTATAACCAGTGAAAACAATACTTGTTTATTTCGTGGTTTGCATTAATGTGCCCATATAGTCTATAATTATGGAGGACTAAACAGGTGTTTTACAGCAGATAAAATGAAATTTCACTTGCAACGTTCCACCAATTGCATTAAAGTTACTATAGTCTATTAGTCTGGAAGCTTACTGATTATGAAGCTCATATCTGAAACCATTTTTATGTGAATTATTTCCCTTTGAAATGAAGTCATGTTCGAGAAAACTGTATCAGCTGGAAACCTTAAAAGCGCATCAGCTGCATGATTTCGGTTGGTATAACCAAAATTAAGGACAATGTGACTATATACAGGATTGGTAGAGCTGATAATGGTCGCATACAGCGTTCATGTTTTGTGTAATAAACCAAATAGGCCTACATGAAATAACAAACCTGTGAAAATGTTGGCTACATGGCCTACATGTGTGGGGATGAGTCAGGAGAAAAAAAAACCCCAAAACTATGAAAACACATTGTCCTTAATTTTGGTTATACCAATTTATTCGAAATCAGCTGATGCGTTTTTAAGGTTTCCAGCTGATACAGTTTTCTCGAACATGACTCCATTTCAGAGGGAAATAATTCACATAAAAATGGTTTATAAAGATATAAGCTTCATAATCAGTAAGCTTCCAGACTAAAATGAAACAATATGATGCTTTTTGTCCTTAGCAATCATAAATCCGTATATGTTTTAACATTCCACTTCCCATCATATAGGCCATTTGTGAAGGACTTGGTTTAAAATTACGGATTTGAGAAGTAGTTTAATATAATTTCGCTGTGAACAATAATATTATGAGAACGAGCTCATTCCATGCTTCGTTGGAAGTACTGACAGATCAGCCATTTGCCATCCACGGGACCGCGGTTGAGGCACGATCCGCATGCAGCTTCGGACTAAACAAACGCAATGAATTTTAAGCCAAAACTTTAACTTACTTGTTGATATTGATTGGTCTGAAAGTATTTTCATATGAATTACTGCCACGTTCAAGGAAGGTCCCCCCTTTTATTAAATTATTCTCATTGATATACCTACATCGATGCACAACCGGCAAGAAACCATGTCCAACACAAAACAAGCAAGGCAAACAAATGAACAACAATTTAACAAAGAAACAAAAACAAAACAAAACAAAACAAAACAAAACAAACCTTACTCGCCCTTTTTGTTTAAAACAAGAAGTGATGTCACTGATGTCACTGTGTTTTTCACTGAAAGCTCATTGGTTATGAAAAATATTTCAGTCTGAAAAACTGCAAAAAGGGAAATAGTATTTGAAGACCACACAAATCCCTGTTGCTTATTTCGATTGCCGAGATCGAAATAAACCCATGAACGTTCACAACAGCCCTTCGGAAAAAAACCCCGACCCCCACCCCCCAAAAAAACACAACAACCCCCCAACAACAACAAAAACCAAACAAAATTGAGTTTTCACTCAATAGTGACTATACCTATGATTTTGATGAATTTGTCAGTGTTGGTTTTATCACGGAGGCCTTCCTCCATGGTTTTATCAAAGGTTGTATGAAGTGGAAACTAAAAGATGTGACTTAGGCCCAATGACTCTTAAACAAATATAAAAAAATAAAAACCACAAAACCCCCAAAGATGTTGGGCTACCAGGTACTTTTCCCATTTACTTCGTCCCAAACCAAAAAGAGAGAGATGTCTTTCGAAAGTTTTGAAGTCTCTCTCGCACATCAGTGCACTTAGAGCGAATTGCGTTGGATGTACTAGCTGGATGTGTACATGATTCCTTCATGGGCCGTGTTGTGTGGATCACGTGATTACTATATACGAATGTAGACAGACCGTCCCTAGGCAATAGAAGGTCTGCGTATCTGTGCACGGGATAAAAAAATGTTAATCAATGTACATGTACATGCCCATCAATCATGACATGATTGAATTGAAATGTTGCCATCAACAAGAAAAGTGTACTAAATCGGCGTATAAGCATGGGTGACATTCACATCATGGAACTAAGTTATGATTTTAAGACTATTATTTTATGTTGGCCTATACAGACAGACTTTTCATGTTACTGAGGCCGTATGACGCCATTAGGCCTACATCGCAAACAAAACTGTATCCATATAACACTGGATTTTTTTTTAAAAGCAATACACTGAATACGTCACGTGTCTTTGTATTGACTTCATGCACAAAAGGCCAAAGGGTTCAGATAGAGAAAGAGAAGCAGACGAACGGCCATGTACGTAGTCACGTGACTCATTTGCATGTGATGATGTGGAAAGGCGGGGTGTGACCGGACGTTGAGCGGGCAAAATACATCAACAGTAATCACGTGACCCCACTATCTATGACGTCTTCAAAAAATAGTAGCGGCGCCATAAATTTATTTCAACGGTTCCCTTAGTAAGTTGTTGTCATTCACTCTCAAACTAAAAACTTCACAATCTTGAAAATTGCAATACCAAGCAATATCAGCGTCGTCCTTTATAAGTGAACGGAAAAGTTCAATTTCATGAAATACAGTTTATTTCATTATGACCCAAATTAATGACTTAAAATGTTCAAATTTTGAATATTTCGTTTTTGTCAAATTGTCAATGTTTGATCATGGTTGATTTACTGGGGAACGAAGTGAAAACAAAAAAACATCATCACAAATTATATACAAACTATAGGCCTACAAGTCAGTTTGTCTAGTTGTCCAGTTTGCTCTAATCGTGTAAAAACAATTTAAAAGAGAAACATGGTGATAAATGAAAAAGTTAAATAAGAGCAGAAAACCCCCGGAGAGAAACACAAATAGAGTTGTACATTATCCCTCCAGGTAGGTAATAAGTAATCACACACACCAACTTATTGCAAAGTTTAGATGGAGCTCCTGTGATCCAAGAGCCTGCAAAACTAATAAAATGCAGCTCATCTCAGCGGGCACAAGGCGGGGGGAATCTGGCGCGTCCAGCACCCCAATCATGTGCATGAAATTTCTTCAAAGTGTATGACGACTAAAGAAGTGCTCAAAATTAGGTGTTGACATGAGAAACATCTCCAACTACGTATACTTTGAAGTTAAAGCTAATCTCACTGTACCTGAGTGAGAAACAGCACATAGTATAAGAATCATGTTAGTGTTATTCTTGTTCATATATCGGCATTCAATTTCGACTTTTTAAAAAGTTACCGCATATTGCACGCGCAAAAAGGAAGATATGAAATTTTAAACTTGATTGATTGATTTATTTTTTGAAACCATTTGCAAAAGAGTATTGGTTGGTTTTGATATTTCTTTGTAAGTTATGACATAAAGTGTGACGTCAGTAGAGCAAGATAACCAGAAGGAAAAAGGGCCTCTGTACAAACTAGCTAGGCCTATAAGTCGATCGAACTTCGATTAGAAATTGGTGATGATCCATTTAATCGATTTCCAATTATCGTCACAAAAGACAATGATGACAGAATGACATGACAATCATCTTGACTAGTCTCTCATGGGACAAAGTGTCACGTGATCTTGAGATCGATGGATAAACAAAAATTGTTTACAATTGTTGCACTTGGGGTGGGCTCACAAACTGCTACATTCCCCTCACATTATATCTAAATAGTTGTCATGTGAACAGGTATGATGTATATAAGCCGGCTACACTCTATTGGCCAGGTGGCATGTCACGTGTCACACCGCCGGATATGTAGAAGGAGGTTGTTTATCAGTAAACAAATTGTTGTGTTTAGCCCTCAACACAGGCAGGGCTACCCCTACGGTAAACAGCCATTTGAACCTTCGCCATTTTTTACGGAAATTGGGGCCTTTCGGACAATACCGGGCCCGTACGCACAAACTGTAGAATCCTTAAGGGCCAGATGAGTCTGTTATCAATTTTAGGTGCAGTTATTGAGTCATTTTAAACTGAAAATTGTTAAACTTCGTGATTCGTGTTCATCGAAAGTACCGAAGCTAAGGAGATTTGTCAGCGTGTGTGCAGGCGTGTACGCACGGGCAACTCGCCATTGGCCGGAGCGTTTTGAATAGCCTGTTTCTCACACGGGCTTTTCATCAGCTGCACGAGAGGTCAACCTAATCCCTGTGCAGAATTTGCTGTTGAGCTGGTAAGTGAAAATCTTCTGACTGAAAAAGTAACGATATTGAATTCCCCGTCGTGCTTTTAATTGTCAGAAGAAAATTCGAGTCGAAGTTTTGTGAAATATTTACTTGAATTTTACGCCGAAATCGCGCCATCTCGTGGGAAGTACCACTCTTGGACGAGAGGCCATCCTTCCATTTGGGAGACTACACCGTGACCCCAAAAACATTCCGTTTGGAGACGTGTTTTACAAACGCTTTTTGTGGTAATTTTCTGATATTGATACTACACTATCATTGTACATTTGTGTGATGTGAACACTCCCGTCATTTCTATAACGGCGAAGAGGATAAATGCTATATTTATGTTCCCGGTGTATCAAATTCTCCCAAGGTTCAAACTCTAAAAAAACTACACTGACATTCAAATGACTTGATTCAGAGGGGTTCCCCCGACACTCGTTGGTCGTTCAAGTTTACTACAATGATCCGTCGAATAAATAAGTGAAATATCGCTTGATAAAAAAGAAAAAAAAGGTTTTACAAATCACCGAGGTTTTCTCACCCCTTGAAACATACATATTTTCAAGGATTCACTCTGAAACTTTTTTCCATTTTGGCTAAAAATGTGGGCTAAAAACACGTGCGTAGTTCAAAGAAAGTGCTGGGAAGAATCAGTGTGAGTTCCCAGTAAACTTTGTGTTACGTCAGTCGGGGCTGTGCGTTGTGCTCTGGGGTGTTTCCCGGGGTTTGTACGGGGGTTGTGGGTCGGTGTGTGTCACCCTGTTTGTAAAAACATGTGTTGTGTTTTAATTCAGTTTGTTAGTTTGTGTGTGTGTTGTGAAATAATTGTAAGGTTTATGGTTCTAATGTTAGAAGAAATTGTTGAAAAATTGTTTTGGGAATGTACATTGTAAATTTGTTGGCCTACTTTTTTTTACAGTACAATCTTGTTGTTGTACACCTGTGTTTCTTTCTTATTCTTAGCAGTTTAAAGCTAAGGCCTTGTTTTTTGCAAGCAGATATTGTTAATGCCATGTTATTTTCAAAGCCTAATTTTGCCCAATCGTGGGTGACTGTACTTTGTTATTTTCCTTTTTTTATGACCATGAGTTTTCTTTAGACACTAGACAGACATCAACTTTGTAGATGATGCATTATTCATGTATGATGTGTGTCGAGTTAAAAATAACATTACCAAATTAAATTTGTTTTTAAACATTGATTGCACAAATTATGTTATGTTTTGGAACCATAATCGTGTTTCCATTTCCTTAAAATATCATCAAGTTCATGTCGAATTATGTGCGTCCGCGCATAAAAAACAAAAGATGTTGCCAAGAATGTTTGGAACTGCATGCCTGTTGCTCGAGTTACGTGCACGGTGAATGCATGCAACATCAAAATTAATTGCAACCAAAATGGCGCGGTATTTTTTCAAAACAGCATTTTCAAGGGCTACATGAAAGAAACCTGAAGGCCAGAGTCTATTTTTCAGTTGTACGCGTGTAATTGAAACTTGCCAGATTCGCAGAATACATCGAGCTGAAATAAACAAAGTGATAAATTGTTGAATTCAAATGTTTGAATAAATCAATAAATTTTATATGATGTGCACCAAGCACATTTTGCCGATCCTTTCGTGCTTGTGAAATCTGTACCAATGTAGGGGCAGAGGAGGGGGGGGGGGGGATATGGCAGGATCCGAACTGACGGCTCTGGCTACAGCTATGGCTGTTGCCAAGGGTGTAGTTAAGGACGTCCTTTACTTCAATGCATGATGATGTGGCGGTCCAGCTGCAAATTTGGATGCGGCCTAAGAGGGAGGGAAGGGGAATGGTGAAAGTGATGTCAGGGAGGGTATACCTGTAGTGTTGTGTTGTTCAACCGTACATGTGCCTGAACATTGTGCACTTTGCTTATAAATGAGCCCTAAAAATGCCTCACTACAAGGAATTTGTCAAAAGATTGAACCGCAAGTATAAAGGGAGCTACATGTAGCGTTTAGGCCCATTTGAAAATTGGGCAGGACCATGATTTGAGACTGGACCAATCCAGCCAAACCGCAGCGGACACACGGCTCAACAGGTTATGCTATGATTTGGCACTACCTCTGTGTTGATTTGGTTGGAACAAGTTCGAACCTGTCCCACCAAAATTACAAATGCGCATGATGCGCTGACAAACCAGAAGGTTCAATTCCGTTCATTGTCGGCCATGTTCGAAACATTTTTTAATTTGAATTAATTTTGCCGTATGTGTGTGTGGGTGTGCTGCTTTTCAAAATAAATTCATCGTAAAGTTGACTCGGTAGACGTGCAATGTTTGGAACAGGCATTACCTAGTGCAGAGTACCGATGGAAAATAATAGACAAACTATTATGAATGGTGGCCTTTTTGGTCGCTGGGATGCTCAGAAGAAGAAATGGATATTAGGAGTTTTTAACACAAATGTACAGGAGACATTACACGCAGAAGTGTACAAGTTGGTCATGGTTTTTGCGTTCGTGGGACATATTAGTTTTGTCAAGCTAGAGTAATTGGCAGACATTAATGTACAGCAATAAACATGTATGTAAAAATGCTATTTTTAAAATTAATCTCTTCGGATTAAAATTTTTAAAATTGTTTTTTAAGAATCTCTTGTAATGCATTTTTTCATCTCTCAGACGTATTTTCCGTTTACTTGGTGTTTCACTGGATTGTTGTTGTTGTTGTTTTTTTTGGGGGGGGTTGGGGGTTGGGAGGACTGTTTTCAATGTACTGATTTATACACAATGTTGCTTCTCTAACAATTTTATTTTTCGTGTTGAATGGAATTTTTTTTTTGTAGTTTGACTTTTCAGCCTGTGGTTTTATTGTCTCCTCTTTACTCTATGGTTGTCTCAAGGTAATGATTGTGTAGTTCAAGTACGCTGCACATCACCACCGCACTCTGCACTAGTTCTACTGCAAATGGAATCTCAATATGGTGACGCCGCGCAAGTATCGGGATCTCAGACAACGCGTCAAATTTCACTGATGTGTGCGCGCATACATGTCCAAGCCATTGTCAGTGTTTTATATTTAATCGCGTGTACTGTACTGCTGCGATTTTAGTGCGCTGAGCGTGTGAATGGTGTGCAGTTTGTCTGACGTCTGGGTATTTTTTTTAGTAAAAGTGACGTCATTAGTGCAGAGTGCTGTTTGCATACAAATTGTGCTTTGCACGCAATCTTTCCCTTCAGATTGTTTGTCAACATGTAATACACCATGAAGGTCGGCCTAGGCAGTTTGGGGATAGTATGTGTTGATAATTAAGAGTCAACATACTCAAAAATGTTAAGCATTCACATTTTAATGAAAGACCATGTGACTCAATGTGGTGCGCAATGTTCTAAGTACAGTCTACAGTACATGTACACATGAACATTTTACTCAACTGTCTTACGATAAACACATATGTACACACATTAGACAGATGTGACTGAAGAAGATTCTTATTTTATCACTTTACATTCATGTAGTTAAAATAGGGTGGCGCCACAGTGCATGCCCATGTGCTGCTGTACATGTACTTTAAAACCAGATAGGACTACGTGTACTACTACTGGCACTGCAGTGTGCGGGGGTCCTCTCTAATCTGTATCCGATCTGCTGGGACTGTTTTACTGACTGCCCAGTGGAATTTGCTGGGTGTAAATGCAGATCTATGGTGGAACATGCTGCAAAAATGATGAATGGAAATTGCTTTGTAATTCAGCATAGCTGGGTCACCCTTCGGTTTTAGTAATTGCTTTCTTACTATCAACCAAATGTACTCACAGAATAGGAAAAAAAAAGAAGGAGAAAAACCAAACACATGGTGTGAGGGCCCCCTGTGTATGTTAAAATGTTAATTTCGTTGCACATGTTTACTGCTCTGCAATAATGGTAGGGGGAAGGGGTGGAGCTTAGAGAAGCAAATCTAATCAACATTATTTTTCAGTGGGTATCAGTTACGTTGCCCAAACGCTCATACACATTCTGATTGGCGACATTCATTGACTGTGTATGTGTGATTGAAATTAAATTCTAAATTGATGGGGGCATCTTTGAAATGACATACTCGTGACTTAATTTAAAAGAAAGTTGCTTTCAAGACTCTTCTTGAACGTCACAGGTTGAGTTTTCGAAATTCAGGCAGCGCAACAAAAATTGTTATGGTTATTTGTGAAGTTGCCAATGCATTGTTTTGCAAATCTCTAGTTTTTCCAACAATGATGTCTGCTATAAACTGGCTTTCGTTTTCTGTCCCTCCTTAGTTCCTGAAAATGTTTTTTTATTTTGTGACCTTGTCTGCGTTTTTTTTTAATTAAGTGTGTAACCTTATCCGATTTGACTTCCATTTTAAGAGATTTAGTGTACATGTAAATCTTTGTATTAATACGTACATTTCCTCCTCCGCATCAACAATTACTTGCAATTTGTTTTCCACAGATTTTCTGGGAATAGACAGGATACTTTGATCGTAGAATGAACAGATCCTGTGTGACAAAGACTTGTTTTTGTTCGAAATTCTAAATTGTATGTGGCTTGATTAATAGTGGTACTGCATCAACCTTGCTCTTCCCCACCCCCTCCCTGAAAAAATTTTTAACATCATGATTATCTTGAAACCTTAAATTGTTAATGAGGAATATATGTAAAAGTAGAGTTTCCATTTTTGTTAAAGGGAAGGCCATCAGTGCTTAGGCTCATCTAAATGATGGTTAACGTATGACATGACGTCACCCTTGCACCAGGGAAGGCATCAATTGTTAAGTTGTACATGCGAAAGGTTTTGCTAAATGAAATGACAGAAGTACGAAAGAAGGAATTACAAAATACATGCGCCAAGTAAAAAAAACAAAAAACACAACCCCTCCCCAAATTTGGTCAAGTTGTTCGGTCAATTTGCATAAACCATTAAATTCCTATTAATTTTTTTTAATTTTATATTTTTGTACACAAGTTGCTTTTACTTTACCATTCAAACTGTATATGTATTACAAGGTTGTAAAATAATTCACAGGGCTGCTTGAGCAATTTTTCTTTTACTGATTTATCAAGTTTCTACTTATCAAGTTTTTGCCGAAGGAGTAATTAGGTAGGGAACCAGTGAGTCAAAAAAAGTACATCTAAGTTTGGATTTTGGATGGTAAGCTTTATCTGGAAAGTTAAGTTATTTTTGTGCTATTTAGCTTAGGCTCTGGAGTTGAAAAATAGGTGGCTGTACAAGATGTGCAATGGGTTGAAGTTGATAAAGTTGGTTTCTTTTGAAATAAAGTTGTTGCCAGAATATGAGAGTGGATGAACTGCAGTTCTTTGCAGTGCACTGTTTGTGCAACGTTTCTGGGTCCAATTTCATTAAGAGCAGCTGTTTTGAACACAAAAAGTAGCTGAGCACATCAAAACAATGCTTACCAGAATAAGGTTACCAGCCAAAATACCATTCCACACGCAACATCTATGACTGGTATTCTGCTTATTTTTTGCTGAGCAAAAAAATGTAAAAAAAATAGTTAGTGTCCTGACGTTTCGACCCTAAAATGTTAGGCAGCATTTTTTGCTTTTTAAAGCAGCTTT
Organism: Pisaster brevispinus; assembly: GCA_023634235.1. Taxonomy (NCBI): domain Eukaryota; kingdom Metazoa; phylum Echinodermata; class Asteroidea; order Forcipulatida; family Asteriidae; genus Pisaster; species Pisaster brevispinus. Next base: position 5,982,842 of record JAMKCF010000011.1, read on the forward strand.
TGAAATTGAGCCCAGCTGGTAGTAATACTGTTTGTTAGATGATTTTGTGCAAGGACTACAAAAAAACATTGGACTAGGTGTTGGACCTTTCTTGACATTGTGCTTAAGAATTTATGTAGTGCTGTGGTAATTTAGTTAGTGATTCCAGAACAATGACGATTTTCCATGTGTTTAGTACAAGCCTTTATGTACTTAGCTAGAGACTAAATAGCTGAAAATTCATCCAATTTCAGATTAAAGTTTCATCTGAATTCCAATTTGAAGTGGGAGGAAAACATTGATTACTTCTTCATTCTGTTGAGATTCATCACTTGGCCGTGAATTAAAGTTGGAATTTTACTGTTAGAAAATGTGAATGATTTGCCAATACATTAATCAGTTGATTGTATGAGCTCTTAGTTATGCTCTCCCCAATTCATAAAGATGGAACTTTTTGCTAAAATTGTGAAAAAATATGATTATCAAATTATTATTATTATTTTTCCTCATATGAATTGGGTTGGAAACTTTTCAGTCAGTCACAGCCCCCCTTCCCTACAGGTTGGCTGGGGTGTAAAAATTAGCCCAGACCCCCTGTGCTTCCTGTATAGACACATGCATTTCTTTGTTTGAGAGGTCTTTGTCCTGGGCGTGTCCATCCCACGCCAGCACTGAACCTCTGGGCGCCAAATCATCAGCCATTTCCCAACATCCCACAATTCCCCCCTCTGGCAATCCCCCTGTCAATCACGATGACATCATTGCCAGGTCCTGGTTGCTATGGTGATCCCTTCCCTCATGATTAATTCATGTCCCACCTTAGCATTCTCTTTGTTCCCCTGTGTTGGCTGGCCAGCCAATCAGAGCCCAAGGTCAAGCAGGGTTGGCTGATCATGCTCCCAGTGTGTGATAGGTTTGACCTTTGACATTTCAGCGTAAGGCATGACTGATTTCTAAATATAGACTCGGTCATGTGATCATTTCTCGGGGGGGGGGGGGGGTAGCAGCAAGAGCTGATTGTGTCTGTCAGACAATACATGTAGGTCTACATAAGAAGACATTTTCCGGGATCTTGTAACTGAACATAAGTTTTCAGCATTGTGAGAAACATCATCATGTTTTATTTGTTAAAAAGTACAAATAAAAAACTCTGAAAATGTACAGCTCTTGCGAAAAAATTTCAGTCTATTTTTAGTGACTCAATAGATATTGCAGTGAAGAAACTTCTTTACAAAGGTAAAACTAGATTGTCTTAAAAAGCCAGAATTGGATACCAGTGAAGCTATCAAAAGATAGAATTCTCAGATTCTCAAATGATGCAATTATAGTATCCCCTGACTAGCTCATTGATATATGAAAGATCAGTGATTGATTTTGCTGGTGTTTTTTTTTACCATTGTTTTTTTTTTTTTAAGTATCGGGGGGGGGGGGGGGGCAGGTAGGGGTTGTTGAGAATTGCTCAAGTTCTTAAGGTGTCAACTTTAATGAATAAATGCACAAATTATAATTATTCTCATTCTGTAACCAGACTAGACCTTTTCTCTCTGTTCTACTCCTTTTTTTGGGTGGGCGGGTTTGCCAGATTAAAAAAATGTATATAGGCTTACCTGTACTAGAATTTGTGCACATTTTCAATCACTTTGAATCTGTATTTCATTGTGTACACCTGTCCTGCAGCTTCAGTGTGTGTCTTACATTATTTTGATAGACCAGACGGTTCTTTTGGCCATTTTTTCCCTCCTCCTTGTTTAATCAGAAATGACGTCATGAGTGATAAGATTTGCAATGACTTGTGGTTTGAGAAAGAAGTTTATCATCACGATTCCATTACAAGATCTACTGCGAAAGACTGAGCCATTTGTCATACTTCACTACAGTTTATATTGAAAAGAATGGAAGTAAATGCGTGACTCGCAGAAATTTTCAACTCCAAATGCTCCATCTTGAGTTGGTTAAGTGTTTAGTACTGACTTGGTCCTAGAAAATGATGTAAACTCAATTGACGCGAACACAAAAACATACGTATTTTTTTTATCAGGCCTTAAATTTCTTCCTTGAGGCCATTTTCATTTTTCAAAGGGCACTTCCATTTCAAAATCTTCAAGTCTGTGGGAAATTTCTGAAGGGGCAACAAAGCCAAGAACAGGGGCAACAGAGGCCATGACCTCTGTGGCCTCTGTGTAATTCCTGACCTGATGTACATGTATGATAGGTAAAAAAAAAACCCACTGAGCCACGCTGTACAGAATGCAATTAAATAACATTCAAATTGAACTAAACAAACACAAAAATACTGAGGTCACTGCAGGGCGTTTAAAATTAAACAAATATCCGTGATAAGCACGCCATGGATGTTGGGCACCACACACTGCTGCGGAACAAATAAAAGGTTGAAGTCCCCTCTTCAGAAATTTCCCCCACTGGCAATTGAACAGCCAAATAGCACCCTGTCCATTTGTTACCATTTTCTGATTGTCTGATGACCAGTCACACAATGAACACATTTCACTGACTTAAGTGTGGTAATAGCTGGACCTGTAGTCACACTGCCATGTTGCTGTCACTGAAGCCATTTTGACTGTATTGCTTTGGTGACCATTTTCAAATGTAGACCTACTGGAAATCAACTGTCTGCCGACCACTGGTCTGAGCAGTTGCGTTAATTAACTAACACCTGTTGGTTTATTATTGGTAGGTACGTGTAAATTTATGGTATGTCAATGGGAAGACCTTCGCCAGTTTTATGCACGAGTTGGAGGTCAAAAGGAGGTTGTTCACTAGCCAATCTTGTGTGCTGCGCGTACAAATCTGTGCGTTTTCATCGTTTCGTCATCGTTTTGGCTCTACTAAGCTGGTTGACGTCAGTGCACGTAGTGAGTCTATACCAGGGAATCAGCTTGAACGGTGACTTCTCTTTATTCCAACACCCCTAGGTTCCGACTACATTCTGAAATTCCCCTCGTATGCCTATTTTCTGACAACCCTATAATTCCGAAAAACCTTGCGATTTACACCCTAGGGTTATATAGGGTAAGAATTAGGATCTACACTAGTTGATTGGGAACATAAGGGTGTCGGAACATTGGGGTGTCGGAACATACAATGTGTAACCCCTGAAACACCAGTGTGATTAAAACTTGGTCTTTGCCACTATTTAACTCAAGTACATGTAAAACAAATTGTGACTGATGTCCTACCTGGTTAGCTGCACATGTATAAAACGAATGGGACTCTGTGCCTGTGGCTTTTTTCAGGCATGTGCGTTTTCGGATAGTTTTGGAGCTGGATAACCCATTTGCCAAGATTCGGTACTCAGGTGCCCGTAAATAGACTCTTAAAAAAAATGAAATGACATGCATGAACTAGTGAAGTGGGGGGGGGGGGGGTCTATATTTTACGAAGAAAGTCACAACTGAAAACGGTTCCCACTTTGACTGACTAACACAAAAAATGAAATTTCATTGAACAAAATTATACAAAGTAGTAAAGGGAGGCCGCCAATTTGAAACCACAAAATTACAATTTTGTAAGTTTGAAAGTCTCAAAGGCACCGGTCAGGAACTGGGTATTGACTTTGGCATTCAGGTATTCGGATCTTCCGGCACAGACCTAGCTATTTTCAGCATTATTTGTTGACTGTTACATGTAAAGGTAAAACACCAAGTAGCAAACCTCACAGGGTTTTTTTGTCGGTGAAAGTTCATAAGTCGGCAAATAGAATATGTAAATGTAGGGCCTACAGCGTTAAATACATGATGTATGTAATAGCCATAGAGTAAGGTCAGTGCACACAGTACAGTGTACTATGTACATGTACATGTACATGTACATGTTACACACCATAGTGTTGTCCAGAGGGGGTGTCTAGGCGTGTTTTGGACTTCCCATTTTGAATTTGGACACCCTGTTTTTTCTGTCATTTACATAAATGTATTGTAAGTGAACAAATTGGACACCCAGTTTTTAAATTTCCTGCAAATTTGGACAATCTTTTACCAAATCGTGTCTGAAACCTTGGTACATACATTGATTGAACATGCACATGACTTTGTTGTGCAGTAATGGATGAATCAGAAATCAGTAAAATCACAGAGGTATGGTGTATTTGGCACCGTTTGAACTAATGACAGTCGGTTGCATTGTAGTTGCAATTATACAGTTATAGACCAAAGATTACTTCTTGACATGGAAGTTGCTTCGTTAAATTATGTACACACGTATTTGTGCTTGTTTATGGTTACATTGCAGGGCATACATAAATGTGTACCTTACTTCACGCGTCATTGCCCAAGCGTTGGAACTTTTGACGTGAGAACCTGCCCAACATTAATGACGCAAAACAAACAAGTCTTGAACCAAGAATGTGCATACACACCCATAATACATGTAGATACATTTTTAATGGAGAAATAGAGTTTGACGAAACTGGCATGAGAAGGGGTAATTAGTCAAGGGGCAAACTGCAGTTGGATTCAGACCTTGAAGTTTTGTTAATGATTTTAAACTTTCTGAATCTAGACGAATCATAGTTCAAAATCAAATTATACATTTGGAATTTTCAGTCATTGTGGAAAGTCTTATACCATTATGCTTGATATGTAGGTGCCTCCCCCCCAAAGATTTCCAATACTTTTTTTAACACACTCTTTTCCTCTTACCAAATACAAAAGAAACCCCCTTAATTCTTCTCAAGAATTCCAGAGATTCCCATAACACAATGAAGACACAATAGGAGAGTGGGGTTGTACACCAGGCCACATATCGAAAGTGGAAAGCACCAAAAGGAAAGTAGATGTCTAGGTTTGCAAGAATACATTCTGGGTTTTACTGCACGGAAAAACCCATCCCACATACCAGAAAAATTGCATTTAACAAAACCAAACTGGAAACCCGCGTTCTTTTAAAAATTGATTTTTTAGTCTTTCAGAATGAAATGGATGTGATATAAATGTCCACATTCTTTTTGATCTAAATTTGGAATCATTCCGAGACTGAGTATATAAAATGTACTGTACGTGTGCGTTTCCGCCATTTGGAGCCTAGGTGGTCGTGAATGTTCCTACCTGACATAAGAGTAACATGTACGGTTGTTTGAGTAAGTTCATCAGGCAATTACATTTTTTAACGATCTGTTTCCTGGGGCACCACGATGTCTCATCCAATGCCAAAAGATTGTAAATGTTTATCAAGTAAATACGTTAATTCATTTCTACTCCTTCATTGCTACTCGCTGTTTCTCATTGAGATTGGCTGGAGCCTGTAAGCAGTAGGTGTAGCTACATGCATGTACACGTACATTTATGTACGTCAAGTTTTGTTCAGATATGCAATTTTTCTCTTTTCCTAAAGACACCTATCTGAAGTAACTATACCGTCCTTGACTGATTGATTCAGAGTTGTATAGATGGCACGACGGAGTTGTCCGGGTTGTTGTTGTTCAAAGATGTGCACATGTTTTCTAAGGGTTGATTTGTGCACGGAGTAATAAGGCAGAGAAGAAATTGATGGAGGAGAACCCAATGTATCGTCCTGAAAATGTGGACACTTTGAATGAGATTGACACTCAACATGTACGCACATGTAACTGCAGTATTAAAAGAGATGAGAAAAGGTGAAGACCAGTGCCACAAAGGCACTCACCGTTGTTTGTTTTTCCCTGCTTTCACTTTTAGAATTTGTAACAAAAATTAAATCGAGCTGGATTTCTCAGCTCTTACTTTGATTATTAATTCATAAATGCCCCACTTAGTCCTATTGGTTGAATGGTGGTCACATGACCGTTTAAAGACCGGTTTTAAACGGCTGATTAAGATATATAAGTGGAGCTGTGAATGTGCGCTTTAAACTCGTAGCCATATGCGTCTTGGGGCACCAGCTAAGCTTACGCAGGCCCTTAATTACAATCAATTCATACCGGTACTCAATGTGAACTGAAATCTACTAGCATGCCTGTGCATGCACTTCTGTTTGAGAATCACGTTCAATTTGACCCTTCGCAAAAGGAAGTCCGAGGACATAGCTGCAACTGAAAATGCTGGCCGACAAAACCGAAAAGTTGTACAGATTTTCCCAGATTATTACGCTTAAGACAGGATATGTATGAATGGGAATAAAAGAGTATTGACTCCGTTTAAAACGGCCATGTAAGACCTCGTCGCCTGGTCTTCTGTTCCCTCATTGAAATTGTTTCAGTTTTTAGAATGCATTGTTGCGATTGCAAGAGAGAATCCCCCCTCCCCTTCCCCCTCCCCCTTCAAGAGAAGTCATATATCATAATGAATGGAGAATGACCTTGGGTAGGAAAGTAGGAAACGCGCACATTGATTACAAAAATGTGCCTGTTCAGTGAGTTCTGACAAGAATAACTTAATCAGACTGAGTGGCCTGTCCTGTTTCCCCCCCCCTTGTATTGTCAATGTGTTATCGCTGAGAAGAGATCTTTTGTGCACTCTGAAAATGTTTATCGTCAAATGGATCAGCTATTTCTTGGAAGCGTCTGCAAATTAAAAAAAAATTTCATGAGCAAGTTGTCTCAAACTAAACGTCCATCCAGGTGTCTGTGAAAGTGCTGTTTGACATTCAAATGAGTAGTTGAAAAAATAAAATAAAAAGTGTGTTAATCCGATTTTTCTTTGTGTTTTTGACACAGTTTCACACAGCTGGGAAACTGCAATGGATGCCCCTGGCCCGCCAGATCGTGCTGAAGAAACAAGGTCCACTGAAGTAGCATTGCCTCTGCCAATCCCCAATGAAAGGTAAGGGAGGGGGGGGGGGAGGGGGATGTTGGATGTTGAATGTTGTCGTCTTGATCCGAGGCACTACGGCTTCTTCCCCCATGACATTTAACCTACATGCTGAGTACATGTAGCTTGACCTTGACTTGTAGGAAATGCAATCTAGGAGGGGTTGATCGTCTTTTCCCCTGAAAGGTTCCGTAACAAATTTGGAGGGGGGGGGGGGAAAGGGGGTTGTAGAGGTGCTTCACAGTTATGCTAGCCCATGTATGCACGCTGCAGGCTTCAAAAACAACAACTTGAAGGTCTCTTTGTTGGATACACCAACCAGGATGAGTGTTCACAATATGGGAAAACACTTGATGTTTTTGCTCCATTCGCTCTGAGTGTTTCCTCTAAAGTGTGGGTTTGTTGGGGGGGGGGAGGCAGTGTTTATAGTTTCCATGTTTATTGTTCTTTTACTTTAGGCCAGGTCCGATTTGGCGGCTACAGCTACGGCTGTGGCTGCGGCTGTGGCTACGGCTTGATTTCAGTGTCATCATGCATTGAAGTAGAGGACATCCTTTAGTAATGCCTTTAGCAACAGTAACACCCTTAGCATCAGTCTTAGCTGTAACTGTCGTAGCCGTAACTGTCGTAGCCGCAACTGTCGTAGCCGCAACTGTCGTAGCCGCAACTGTCGTAGCCGCAACTGTCGTAGCCGCAACTGTCGTAGCCGCAACTGTCGTAGCCGCAACTGTAGCCGCCAATTCGGACACGGCCTCAGTCTCATATTTCCGTTTGGGTTAGAAATGTTCGGTAGTTCATTGCAATATTTGTTTGTCAGTACAACTTTATGGGAGTGCAAGTAATGCCTTTAGCAAAAGTAACACCCTAGGCATCAGCCGTAGCCGCAACCGTTGTAGCCGTAACCCTAGCTGCCCAGTTCGGACTTGGACTTAACCTCATATTGCCATGTGGGTTGGAAGTGTTCTACTTAGTTCATTGCCATATTTGTTGGTCAGTTCAACTTTATGGGAGTGCAAAGTGGACACATAGTTTTGCAGAGACCGCTGTCTGGACTTAAATGAACATTGCTTAATCTCCGTTCAAAGTTTGACAAGGTCCCATGTGGGAGACTGTGTGTGGGATGCCAAGTCAGCAAACTTATCCAGTGACTGCATCAGTCTATAAAATACTTGTGCATGCTCGGAGTGACATTTACAACAAAATCACACCAGTTATGTCTGCTGCCATCGCGTGTTGCATTTTACAATCAAGTAAAATACAGCGACCCATCCTGGTTCTACTTCTAGTATAACTATTTATGGCTTGATGACATTGATGCGACGTATGTAAACCGACTACTGTAATTTTGTCTCCTTTTCTTTGATTTCAGGACTACAAACATGCTGGAGGAAAAACTTTCCCATCCAGTGAAGCGTATGTGGAATTCAGATACAGATGAATCCGTGGAATCATCCAAAAGGTTAGGGTTTTTTTCTCTTCTTGTAAGGTGGATGTAAAGGACGTGTGACTAAATAATAATAGGCAGGTGTTAAACATTGTATCAGAGCATCTGTAACTCCTGTTCATTGGGCCTGAAGTGTTCGTAAAACCATCTCAACTCGTTTGGAGTATGCAGCACCAGTAAGCTTGGGCGATACTGCTTTTTTTCATCCACGATATATCGTCAAAAATAGATCGCGATATTCGATGATATCGCGATATATTCATGACGTCAACAAAAACCATTTAATTCCGGCGTCAACAGCCACAGAATGCTCTCACAAAGTGCAGAGCATGCACCTTGTAAACAAGAAACATAATGGCTACAATGTTGGGAGAATCCTGCAGCAGGCCTACCTAAACTGAACTCACATCACAGAGGATTGCCGAACGAATCCGCAGTGATGTTATTTGATTGGTCTATGAACGGCAGTTTGTCAGTTGGTGCCATTATCGAAACAACCCGAGCTCCAACTACCAATAAGATTCGTTGTCTTCTTCTGGCGGCTAAATTTTTTAGCCAATCACGCACATTTTATTTGATCGCGAATAAACTGCTGCCCACGCGCGATCTTTTTACCATTGAGGAATTGGTCCTTACCGCATCCGTTGCTCAGCCTGGGGCTTCCCCATGAATGTAGCCAATCACGCACATTTTTTATAATCACTGGTCAGTGACCATTGGTTACAGCCGCGAAAACGTACCATGAATAAACTGCCCGCGATCTTAGCCAATGAGAAATTAGTTTTTACCACGTCCGTTGCTCAGCCTGGGCTTCCCCAGACATGTGCATCACGGCATGATAATAATAGTTGTTTTATTTTTTATTTAAAAAATTGACAAATCAATAAAAAAAAAAAGGTGTTCCATCGACAAAATGTCTGATATTGACCAACTTGTTTTAAACAAGATTGGAAAAAAAACACAGAACACATCAAGACAAATTTACCGATATAGCCGTGATTTGCGTCTCTTTTTTCCGATTCACGGCCGTCGTCACGTCCCACGTTCACCCCGCGAAAAAAATACCCACAATTCAATGTGCCGCGCGCACGTGTACTGGATGGTGTGTGTTGAGCGTTGAGCGCAGAGTGCAATAGGTAAATTGCGCGCACGTTTTTCCAATTCGGTGTGCAAATCCGTTGAATGCGCTCGACAGATGAACGAGTGTACGGCCGCCGCCTCGGCCCTGAGCTGCATGCACTCAAAGGAGAAGCTTTTTTTCAGCAGTGTCTTTGCGAGACCGCATGATCGCTGTGGCTTTGATGTTGGTAGTTTATTTGAAGAAACTCGATCGGGTCATCCTGGAGAAATCTTGCGGTTGCGATCTGTGATTTTCTTTGTTATGAAACAACTCTCAGTAGTTGCAAGCTCTAACTAGGAAATGTATCGCGATACTTGATCGATACCGCGATTTAACGATGTCTCGATTTAAAAAAAATCGACGCGATATTGTAATCGTTCAAGAAATGGTATCGCGATATTCGATAATATCGTGGTATCGCCCAAGCTTAAGCACCAGTAGCCGAATGGGCGCACAGGTTTGCTAATCATTCACATCAACAATCTCTGCCTTTGCAGGTACCCATTTACTCCTGGGTGAGGAGAAGCAATTACAGGGTTTGCCCTTAACCTCTTCCTTCATTGACTGGCCAGCCGGACCAGTTAGCTTGCCCTTTTTTCCAGTCCTCCAGCTTTTTCACTTGTCCAGATTTCATATCAAATAGGTCATGCTTTTCAACACCGAACTAGCCAGCCAGACCACTCGGAGTGAATTTGGACTGGTCCTCATGTGTTTTAACTCTCATTTGGCCAGCGGACCAATGTCAAGGGAGAACAGTGCAACTAGTCCTGCCCCAGGTGCCCTGAGCAAAATGAGAATAGCTTTGCTGTCTCAAAGATGAATTTCCCGGCCTGGTAATGCTTTAAATATGCTTCTGTGCTCCGAAAATCTACTCTGTGGTAGTGTAATTAATAGTTGGACAAGTTCTACAAAACTACACAGCAAAGTAGATACACACGGTGTTACCGCAAACTGAATATACATTGATAGCTCACCATGCCTCAAATCCCTTACATTGTCATGTCATTGGTACAGAACTGCCTCATTATATTAGGGAAGCAGTGTGGGTTGAACAAGCAGCAAAACGGAATGCAAATAAAGGCAGAGTATCAGTCACAGGCTGAAACAAGCACTAGTCTATAGACCCATCTCAGGGGACATCACCAGAGCTGCCAACTCCCCCCGATTCTGCAGAAAGTTCCCAGAAAATCAACCAATCTTTCTATGTTCTAATGAACAAATGTGTAAATCTCTCTGATTATAGAAGCTTTGTCCCTAGGTGAATGTAATTTTAAGTATCTCCATTGGTGGACAAAATCTCCGTGACTGCAAGATGCAACTTTTGGCAGCTCTGCTTCACTGTTGTAGCACTCTCCATGCTGGAGTACTTACACGTAGACGTCACGCACACACGTTACTAGAACTGCACGAAAATGTGCCATGAAATGCAACGCTGGATGGCCCTGCGTGTACGTATCCTACATATGTGCATAGTACTCCAGCATCGCTATAGAAATGTGACGTCAGTGTGCGTGTTAGTCTTCTGGGCGGTGCCCAAATAGAGGTGTGAAGACTTTTATCTTACAGAAAATATCCTTGTCAAAATGAATCTCTGACTAATCGAAGTGAAGGCAGCAAACATTCTCACTGGGATTTTCTTCAGAGACAATTTGAAGGAAAGCCCTCTCTGTTCACTGTGACTCAGTCCGCCACTCGACTGTAAGCCACGGCCAATTATCGACCATGGCACGCTAGAACAATGGGAAACAATAGCGGCAGCCTGTCGATCTCTCGCAATCCTGTTTTGTCAGACAAGAGGAGTATTGTCTGGAATTTGGAACTACACTAAGAGTGATTTTCAGCCAATATTTCCAGCACCATTTGGTACTCGTCTGTACTGTGCCAACAAAACATGACACCATGAATGCATTCATGGTGGACACTACACAGTGAGCTTCCTGGCGGGGTGGGGGGGGGTCTACACGTCCATCACTGTTGAACTCACACAGCACAGAACATTCAAGGATTGTTATGTCAACCGGCCAACACAAAACGACACTTCGTGTCCATGAAAATTGTTGGTGTATAAATGTTTTCTGGTTTTAGGTAATTCAAATCATTGAAACAAGGATTCAGACATCAATGTATAAGCTGCACCGCTATTTAATCCGCGTCAAAACGCATCCGACACTTTGCACCAAAATCACACATGACTTTTGATGGGTGCCTCTACCGGGTATAACCCTTCTTCAAATTTTTATAAAAAAATTGCCGTCAATAAATTACAATTTGTTAAATTGAAATTACAATAATTTTGTACTGCCAAAAGCATTTCCCTTTTCAGAAAATTACAACAAAGATCATGAAGATAAAGCTTTCCCTCAATTTTCCCAATAAACTTCTCTCACGCCTTCCATCGTAAACAGCATGTATCCACCCATTCACATCATTCCGCACACGCAGCCAAATTTGCACTCTCGTATTCATGTTGGCGAGACTAAAGATTCCTAACGTGGTGCCCATTATGTAAAGGCCAGTTGCAGTGTTTAAATGAGTAGGGAACAAGATCGCTTAGTTAAGCATGTAATCAGTGTAATCTAGTGCTACATGTAGAACTGTGTCAATTTGGCTTAACATTTTCAGCAAGTTTCGGGATCTAATATGTAATAGTTTTGTAATTACGCTAATTATCACGACCGACGTATCACTTGATTTGCAATAGTGTGTTTATATGAAGCGACGTATCCAATTCACCTCTTTATCCGATGATCCCGATAGAGCTGGCTTGGTGCCAAAATCGCATAGTACGACTTTTGCTTTGCGTTTTCAAAAAGCGAATTGACCTATTCGACGGACCTATTGGAAGCTTAGCATTTTCATGAAGTGACCTTTGCATTGGTTTTGTACACAGTGCTCTGTGGGCAAATCTAATTTGTTTTGTTTTCACGAAGCGGCGTGTGTGTTTAGAAATAAATGGCAGCTCATTAAAACAGTAGCAAGAATGAATACATATTGACAGCACCTTGTCCAGTAAGCTTGAATGTCAATGAACATGGTATCAACCATGCTTAATATTCAAGGTAGTGTGTTTGTATCTAGAAGTTTTCGCTCAGTTAATTTTCAGTAGTGAATTTGGAATAATCTTGGAATGAACTAAACTTGATTGAGGGGAATCCTGAGAAATAGTTGCTTGGAATTACACGGAGGCCAGGGCCCAACTTCATAAAGCCTGTAAGCACAAAAACTTGCTAAGCACAGAAAAATCTTGCTTAGCAGAAACAGGTTACCAGCCGACATTCCATAAAGTTTACGTTGTTGCCACTGGTACCCCGCTCATTTCTTGCTAAGTATAGAAATTTGCTAAGCAGAATTTTCTGCTTACAAGGAGGCACTGGCCTCCATTGCCCGTGGTCTTTGGTTTCCCATAGACTCTCAGCTTTTCCAATGGAAGTGCCCTTCGCAAAATGAAAACTGCTTTGCCCTCTATAAGATGAAATTCCAAGCCTGGTGTATTATGATTTCCTGGTCGAGTTTAGGGAAATACATAATATAACAATGTATTCTCAAAAGGCGAGTATTTCCCAAGTGTTACATGCACATCTGAAGAGGAACTACATTTCCACATGAATTTGCCGAATGCTGTTTGGTATTAAAGTCTGTAAGAACTGTACAGCATCAGAAATTATTATTGTTTAATTGTGCTTGTTTTAATGGGAAGGAGGGTAGCATACAAAGAACTTTACATCTAGTACATTTACATGTCTGTGTTCAATGCACAAAGAGGAAGGGAGGGGGTAGCATACAAAGAACTGTACATTTTAGTACATGTACATGTTCAATGCACAAAGGTCATGACCTCATCCTCCATGGCTTTTTACTGTAACTGCCTTTTCATTGAAGACTGCCACCAGCAGTGCAATTCCTGGTTAGTCAGTGCAACTGACTAGTGAGGGCGCTGTTGAAAACAACAAAAATCTTCATGAGGGTATATGGTGCTGTTACAAAGATGGTCACTCGGTGTACACACTGCATGTCAACCGGGCCAATTTTTGTTCAGTGTAAACAAGAGGTACAAGGTAAACGAGATTAAGAAAATTATGTTAATGGTTTTTTTTTTATTGGTAAATGATTATTAGAGATTTGCTTATTGAAGAGTGAAGACAGGTTTTAAAGACAAATTTAAATCTTCAATGTTGGTTCATTGGACCAATTTCATGAAGCCGGTAACCAGTAAGCAAGTGCTTGTGCTCACAATAGCAGAAAAACATGCGTAAAGCAAAAGTGTATTTCATCAACGAAGGAAGATTTGACAGCGCGGGTGGGCGTACACAATGGATTTACATTGTTGAAACAAAAATTCTGCTAATGGTTGTTCCGTAAGCAGAAAACGTCTGCTTACAGGCTTTATGGAAATTGGGCCCTGGGATGCAACATCACTCCTTTTATAAATACAAAAGGGGCCATGAGTGTCTTTTTAGGCGGATACCAGCTCTCTACTAAATGTTTTATTATTATTATTATTATTATTAGCACATGATCTACACAGCGTTGTGTTCAGTCTGAACATCCAAGAAGAAAATGACTAACACGTTTTTGTCTTTGCCTTCTACTTTTTCCACAGATCTCCCCCTTTTTAGTCTCATTCACTAATTCATTTTTTTTTTACCTCTTTACACCTTTGATTTTGTCTTTTGTGTTTCCAACCTCTTGTGGTTAAACCAACTCCTTCCCCTACCCTCCCCCTTTGTCTCTTTCTTCATTGTTCATCCCTTGCTTTTTCATTTGTGCTTTCTGCCTTTCTCTCTTTTCATTTCTTTCCACATGACTGCTTCTGTTACACCAGTATGCCTGTTTATGTTGTGTTGGCACTTAGCCATGTTAGCCTTCAAGAAAGACTCTGTTCAGGGCCAAACGTCGGGCCATTAACTATTTTTTTGCATTTATACCACAGGTTCTTTTTGGTTGGTAAGCAGTGCAGCTAATTTTGTTTTTCTCATAAAAAGAAATACATCACATATTGTCTTTCCTTTTGAATCAATGTGGACTCTTTTACTGATTCACCACACGGTTCTAAGTGCATGCATGGGTGGAAAATAGATAAAAATTAGAAATCGTAACCTTCTGAAAATTCAACAATTGTCCTTTTTTTTTCTTTTCTTGCAGAGCTCGGCTGTCGGAGACAGTGGAGAACAGACTCAACGAGAACTCCTCCAATGAGAAGGTAACTCGAAGCAATGTGAACCCGCCCCCCGTGGTGAACCAAGACGTGGACACAAACGGTGATGAGAACGGGGACCATTTATCGTCTTGCGATGCCAGTAACGGCTCCCTAGGAAACGACTCCCCACTATTAAACAACGCAGAGGAGGACCCGAGTGTTAAGGACAGCGTTGATGGAACACGGAAGGAAGCATCTACTCGCGGGGAAACAAGTGTGTTAAACAATGAAGAAGAATCCATGGATGTGGAGGCAGACGCTGTCAAGAGCAGTTCGCTGACAGAAAAATCCTCAGGAGAACAAAGCAAAGATAGAACAATCACAAAAACAGAAGAGGCAAAGGCCTCAGATAAGACAGTTCAAAATGAAATAGATAACACGACGGACACCGAGGGAAAAACCACAACGGGACTAAAAGATGATAACCACGGCCCTTCTTGTGTCTCCCAAAACGAGGAGAAGTCCTCAGTTAGTGACAAGGAAATGTCTCCAAGTGAACGGAACCCTGAGGCAAATCAATGTGAAGGAACTTCAACAAGAACTGCTGGAGATAGTAAAGCTAGCACGAGAACCAAGGGAGATTTAGAAAATGGCACTGCTGCTGCCAAGCTAGTCTCGCCCAACTCAAACGTAGCTAATTTAAAGGACATTATTGAAGAGAGATTCAAAGAACAATTACACAACAGTAGTGTTGATAATAAGAAGACGCACAAGGAGGAAGACTGCGGCAGTGCGAAAGACGCGAAAAGTAAAACGTAAGTTTGATGTCATGTTATTTGGGAAGAACAGTAGGCTATCACAAAATGTTAGGATTGCTTGCTTTTTATTTAAGGTGATGTTTTGAGTCCACATTCTTCCAAATTTGTCATGAAACATTGCTTACATCTGGATCATATGCAGGCCTGATACTTATTATTATTATAGAGGATTGGTTCGGGTAATTTTTGTCTGAAAGCTTACTGATTATGAAGTTCACACAAGGACCATTTTTTTCCGAAGAAATATTTGAGAAAACTGTATCTGAAAAACAAAACAGAAAACCCCCACAAAATCCCACAACAGCTGATTTGGGTTGTTATAACCAAAATTAAGGACAATGCGTTAATATGTTGAAAATTGTGCATGGTTTTTCACTAATTTTTCTCTGACTCACACAATGGATTGAGACCAAATTTTCATGGGTTTGTTGTTTCATGTATGGTTGATCACTTAAAACATGAACACTGTCTGCGACTATTCTGTCAGCTCTACCAATTCTTTAAAGGAGGCTACAGAGGCAAATGTCTTTATGCTTCTTCTGGTCATTGCCTTGGTGCCCCATAAAATGTCCCTGCACAAAATTCACTTTCCCTCGTAGAGATTCCTTTTACTAAATAAAAACTGCCTAGTCCTCACAGTAATGAAGATTCAAGGATATCTTTACAACTTGTTATACAATGTCCATCACAGCCCCCACCTCCCTTCAAGAATTTGAGGGATTCATTCACAATATAGTGTTAGTTAATCAATAAATTTCCTAACCAAAATGTTTTAGGAAGAGTTGGGGGTGGGGCATTACTGGTGTGTCACTAGTCGTGCATGTCTGCCTTCTGGCTCAAAAAAAATGTAGGAGGAATTGTGTAAATGTTAAGCTACAAATATCTTTCTGGTGTAACTGCAGGAAAGAAGACATGTCAAGATCCTCCTCACCTCAGGACGATGTGATCATTCTCTCTGATGATGACATGGAGGAGAATGTGGATGCAGATGAAGTGAGTTCCGTAGACACAGGACCCTTCTCACCTCCCCCAGACGACGACCCCCTTAGCAAACTCTCTGAAGAGGAGCTAGACCAGAGGGACAAGGTGATCAGGGAGTTACAAGAGGAGCTCCGCACCGAGGAGGGCAAGCTGTTGCTGCTCAAGAAACTCCGCCAGAGTCAGCAACAACCTGTCCAGGTGGTGCCGAAGGAAGCCAACGCCAACGCCAACGCCAACCCCAACGCGACAGTCAGTCCGGCAGCAACCACACAGAAACCCACAACCACACAGAGCGTAACCGCAGCATTACCGCTTCTACTGCGCACCTCGCAGGCCTCCAAAATTCAGAGTTCGGCACAGCAGCAACAGCAGCTGCAACAATTGAAGCAACTGCAGCAGTTTCAGCATCAACAGCATCAATCGGGAGGCCGCATTGTACAGATGCCCCAACTTGTCCGAGGTTCTCAGATCCAGACAATGCAGGGCCGTAACGTGCTGACAACTCAGAGTGGTCCTCCCCCACTCGTCATGGTTTCTAGAGGAGGAATTCAACAGATGCAAAACACTCGCCATATTATAAGAGTGAGCAACACAGGAACTGTGAGCACAACGTCAGGCACAGGCGCTGTGACCCATATCTCAGCTAACCATCAAACCCGTCCCAGCACGACCTCTGCGAACGATAGCCAGTCGGCTGCGAGTCGCCAGGCTGCCGCCAAGCTGGCTCTACGCAAGCAGCTTGAGAAAACCCTTCTGCAGATACCGCCACCCAAACCGCCACCACCGGAACTCCACTTTCTGCCCAGTGCCGCCAACAATGAGTTCATCGTTCTGGTAGGTCTGGAGGAGGTTGTCAATACCATCCTAGAGGTGGAGAAGGATCCAAAGAGAAAAACCCCACAGAGGTTTACGGATCCGTTTCGTTGTGCCCAGTGCAAGACAGATTTCACCACCATCTGGAAGCAGGATGCCAAGCAGGGCATCATGTGCGAGACCTGTATTGTCTCCAATCAAAAGAAGTCCCTCAAGGCGGAGCACACCAACCGGTTGAAGACGGCATTTGTCAAGGCTCTCCAACAGGAGCAGGAGATCGAGCAACGGATGCAGCAGAGTCAGAACCCTGTTATCCACAATGTGAGTACCTCGCCCGTATGCCTACCAGAAAGGCTTCTTACCGGGACCTGATTTCATAAAGTTGTTGAGTGCAACAAATTGCTTAACATAGAAAAATCTTGCTTAGTAGAAACAGGTTACCATCCAAAATGCCATATAATGTATATTATTTTTGACTGGTTCCCTGCAAATTTTTGCTTAACAGAAAAATTTGCTAAGCATGATTTGCTGCTGAGCAGCTAGGCCCCGGTCCCAATTTCATAGAGATGCTTAATCAGTTAATCACAAAAGGTAGCAGAGCACAACTAAATTGTGCTTACTGGAATAAGTTTACCAGTCCAAATAACATGTTACGTGCACATTCTTTGATCGGTGTCCTGCTGATTATTTTTTATAGCACAAAATCGTCTGCTCAAGCGGCTCTATGTTGGCCCAGAACTTGCTTTCAGTAAAGGCAAAGCATATGTGTGAATAAGGAAGCACAAATTTGCTGTGTGCCTTTTTTTTTTATGACGGCATTTGTCTATTGAATTCAAGTCACTGTTTAAATTCCACATCAAAGCACAGATCAAAACTAGTCTGAGAAAAAAACAGGTGTGTCACTAACCAGTCAGTGCTACAGGTAATGAACCGAGCAAGGAGTCTATACAGATCTGCCAACTCTCCCTGATTATGCAGAAAGTTCCCTGAAAATAAACCAATCTTTCCTCGTTCTGATAAATAAATTTGAAAACCTCCCTGATTGTGGAAACCTTTTCACTATTATGTTAAATGTAATTCTAAATATCTCCCTGATTGTTGTGCAAAATCTCCCTAATTGTTAGCTGCAAATGTTGGCAGCTCTAGTATTAATTCAGATTGCTGTTGGAAGCAAAGTTTACGCAGCCTGCAAACTGCAAGAATGTAGAGCTTTACATGCATGATGTTTCCATCTACACATCCAAGTCTGAAATTCTTGATGTCTGAGGTCAAGGAAAAAACTTCATATATGACACAAAATGAATTTTGTTTTGATTAGTGTGTATTTCCTTATATTTCCTGATATTGGCAAGAAGTGAGTGAGGTGATCACTTGGAAGGAGCCTGCTGGGCCGCTCTCATGTTTGATTGGCCATCGAAAACACTTGTACCAGTCATCCCTTGGTCGTATATTTCCACACCCGTATCATATCCTCTCTTTTCTCTACCGACAGCAAACCGCACGACAGCTACAACAAATTTCCCAGATCCAATCATCCCATCAGAACAGGCACAGGGTAATGAACCCAGTACCTCACCAACAGCGCACGGTGCTCAACCCAGCACCCAGTTCCCAGCGGGTGGTGCAGCCTGTCACCTACACGTACATACCTTCAATGGCCGGGGTTAAGAACTCTAATCAAACATTCACCTACAGAGTACCCTCAAC
This sequence comes from Pisaster brevispinus, assembly GCA_023634235.1. Classification (NCBI taxonomy): domain Eukaryota; kingdom Metazoa; phylum Echinodermata; class Asteroidea; order Forcipulatida; family Asteriidae; genus Pisaster; species Pisaster brevispinus. The sequence goes on from JAMKCF010000011.1 coordinate 6,001,584, forward strand.
CCAGGTAGGGTGTAATTGTTTTCTGATTGGTCCTCTTATTTTCTTTAACTGCTTACGTGACAGCAATTCAATTTTTTTTTTTTTCCCTACAGGAAGAAATGAAATTTATTTCATGCACAATGCTTTTTCCATGCAGGTTGAGGAAAGACTGAGTCAAGTCCATGAAATTTACTGTTTGTGTGGCATGACGCTACATTTATTTGCAGTTTGCCATTCTAAAGGAAATGTCTTAAATAACTTCCCTGTGCCGTACTTGCGTGCCAGCGGCCACCGGTATGTAAACTACCGGGGAAAAGGAACCAAGCAACCCACCTCAGTCAGCCTCCTCCGGGATCGGCTAGACGGATTCATTAAGCATCTTCTACTTTGTGAGAAACAGGGACAAGCGAATAAAGAGCGCACAGAGCAGATGTTTGGTATCAGGGTTGGACCACCATAACTATTTATATTTATGCTCGTAATTTCATTGAACACGACGTCACTGCAAAGTTAACGCGTTATTTTAAATAGATGTTAATTTTACGTCTGTTGAAATTGTTTTGGTACCTGTTGATAAAAATGTAGGGATGGAAAATATAGGGATCGACCTGCTTTAACTTGGTGGTGAGACATCTGCTATGGAATGGCAAAGGTCGTGGGTTTGAATTCCACCCGAATTAGTATTGCTGTGGATTTTCCGCACAGGAGGAAAGTACCGAGTATACAGTGCTTACCACACAATAGTGTATGGTTAAAACACAAACGGTACCCTTCATTTCATTGTATAGCGTCACTGCAGACTCTGTCAGGAAAGGTAGAGCTGACAAAATAGTCCCAGACAGTGTTCATGTTTTGTCTGATCAGCCATAAAATAACAAACCTGTGAAAATTTGGGCTTAATCCGTTGTGTGAGTCTGGAGAAAAAAGTGAAAAAGCATGCACAATGCTCAGCATGTAAAACACAGTGTCCTTAATTTAGGTTGCAACAAACTTTTTTTTTTTTTTTTTAGGTTTTCAGATACAGTTTTCTCACATACGACTTCATTTCAGAGGGAAATATTTCACACGCAAAAAGTGGTTCTAGTATGAACTTGATAATCAGTATGCCTTAGACTAAAATACAACAATGATTTATCCTTCGCAATCCTGTATGATACCATTAAACACCTTTCCACTCATTGTGATTATACTTCAGATACAGATGGTGTCCAAGCCTCAGATTGTGACAAGTCATCACTCGGCGGCGGCGAGGCAGCGGGAATACCTCCTGGACATGATCCCCTCCAAGGTGCTCAATCAAAACACACCGGTCACGTGGAAGAGATGAACAAAGACTTCTCATCTGTCAGCCTAATATCACCCCAACCCCTACCCCCACCCTCTTGTGGACCTTTGAGTCTCTTAGGGGGTACAATGTGTACAAAACTCCTTTTGTATTTGATACAGTAATCCTAGATAAGGTTGTGGATTAATCCAACCAACCCCCTCCCCCCTCCACCCCCACCCCCTCCTCACAACTCACTTGAAGAAGTCACCTGTGAGACTCCGAAGCCAAAATCTCAACATACTAAACTCTTGTACTGGAAGCCTCCTGCTTTGTGACTGACACATATGTTTTGGCGGCCATGTTTTTGTTGTTTTTTTCGCTTGTGAGTCATAAAGCGAATTGTCAACAGCCAGTTGGAAATGAGTCAAATGGATCTACCAATCAAAACCACGGCGCTGTGATGATCGGAGTGTATTTGAACTGAAGAGGGCGCTGTGGTGCTGGCAATGTTTTTGTGTTGTGTTCCTGAGCTGTAGGACGGTTACTGCATGGAGTGTAATGAATGAGGGACTGATAAAATTTTAAAAAGATACTTTTTATGATAACGACTTTCTAAGGAGGAGTTTTATCCTTTGTCGTAATCTTCAAAGCATGAGGAACTTTTCGTTGTTGAAATATACCACAGTTTCAAGCTATTTATAGTTGAATAATGTGAACTGTAAACAGTTCTAAAGAGAGGACGGTGTGTAAAGAAAAACAATTATGGTGGCTTTCTTAGATTGTAGAATTTATTTATGACGATAACTGGGTAATTTTTGTTTCAGTTATTTTGCTTTAACCTATTTCTTGAACAGTTTACTTAAAGTTTTTTCCAAATTGATAGCAGCGAAGATAAACTTTTCTGGAGAAAATACAAACCAACAAAACAACGGAATGTGTGTCTTGACCAAAGCCTTAAAATTGCAAAAAAATAGATTTGGGATATTATTCCAAAGACATGTATTTGGAGGCCACATTTGAGTCGATATCACTCATAATTTGTATTTGTAAAGGAAAAAAAACAAGTGGTTGTAAATACTGGTAGTTTATTGGACATGGTCTTAATTGAAAATCTAAAAAAAAAAAAAAAAAAAAAAAAAAAAAAGTAAATTATTTAATGGTGAATGTGGTATCTTCCTCGGCAATCTTTACAACAATTGAATTATTTAAAGCAGCCGCCGAAAGTGCTTGAAGGATTCTATTATTGCTCATAACACTTCCATGAGAGGAAAGCTAATATATTTATGAGTGTAAACTATTGTTGGGGTTTGTTGTTGTTGTTTTTTTTTTTTTTTGGTCTTGGTGTATTCTTATGTGTTTGGGAATATTTCTGGATGTTATTGTGAAGGGTTAACCCACCAAAATAAGTGCAGGTGAAATTAAAAAGAAGTGGACATGGGATACGTGACTTTAATGTCTGGTTTCCTTGTAACTATTAAGTCGCATCGTGGGTGTTGATTTTCGTAAACCAGGTGGGTTTTATCGTTTTTGGTTTACCCTTAAGCACTTTACCTCTTGTGCTTTCGGAGGCCTGCGGCAAAAAAAAATACACAGGCATCTTGGGCGATTTGAACCCACCACCCCTGCATTCTGGGAATTGACATGTACTGGTACACTGTCGCAATGGAAAGGAACAAAAAGGATGAGAAATCACATTATGAAACTTTCAGGTATCCGTTAAAAAATTATACCTACTGGTATAAAGCATTTATTTTGCTTTTGCTTTTGGTATCTTTTAAACGTCAAAATATTGTATGGAAAGTGTTTCTTTCATATAATCTAACCAAAATTGCAAGCCAGTTTTCTTCAAGGCTGCTCGTACACAAATCTTTGTCAAACGGAATGCGGTTACCAGCCAAATTTGCCACGAGATGCTGTAGTTGTGACTGGCTCACGCAAATATTTGTTCATGGGAAAGAGGTGTTGATAAACATCTTGGGCACATCAGCCTAACGACATGCAACCAAGAAAAGAAGTGAACACGGTAATCTCACGTACCACTTTTTAGAGTTCTTGTGAAGAGTCTACAACTTTCAGCGCCATTTTGTCATAATTCACAAAGAAAGATTGAGCATTTACTTTGTGGTTTAAAATTCTTCCTTAGATATCCTTATCAAACAAAGTTTAGGGTGAGGGGGGATTATCTTGTTGAAGCACCCCCGCACAATAGAGTACAACTACTGGGTCCAAGAAGCTGCTTAAGCAGAAAAAATTGCTTAACAATTGTTCGCTAAGCAGAAATAAGCAGGATATCCCCAGCTTCATGCTTGATCTTTTTGGGGCATAGTGATAAGACACAAGTGCTTAGCGAAAGCAAACTGTGTACTTAACCAACTGGTTAGCATATATTTTATGGTTCCTCCAGGACCCCAGTTGGACAGACATTCCCAACTGAGGATATTGCCCGATTCATTGTGTAGATTAGATATCAGTGTTGGGACCAGTGAAAATAAACGACACATGGTATTTTGGCTGGTAAACTGTTTTGCAACAGTTTTTATCATCACTTACAGGCAGAGTCGGTAATTATTTCAAAAATTAATGATCATGAAAACTTACTTAGTGAGAAGCACTGCAGTTGTTGATAGATAAGGTGTTTTGAGAAAGGATTTTCTTTGAAGTAATATGGTTTGGATTGTATTTCATCCCAAAACATTTGAACGGAATCTGAGAAATGATTCACACGTGAATTGTTTTTCGGATTCAAATGTTTGGGGTGAAAAATTATTCAAACCATATGCTTCTCACCAAGTAAGTTATGATCAATAATTTTAGGAGTATTTACCAATCCATGTACCTTAGCTGGTTCATTTTGGAACCCATGGTAAAATTCTAATCAAAAGCAAACAGTTACCTGTGTGTGTAAAGCAAAGGACCTGATATTTCTAAATTTGCGAATTATTAGTTTTTGTCTCTAAAAGGAGTGAGCTGAGTTTGTTGGTCACAAGTTCTCCGTTAAGTTTTGTGTTATTTTTGGGGAAGTCCTGTTGTACAAACCTCGGGTTATGACAAGAATGTGTAGAATATTAAACATATTGGTATTGTTAATAATAAAAGCATTGATGATTCAGGAGATGGCTCTGTCTTTTTATTTTCCTTCCTTCTTCCCGGTTTCGATAACCAGTCTGGAATCTGAGTCCCAGAATGCCACTAGCAGGGCTTGAATTTGAGGAGAAGTCCCCTTAGGCCACAGGGCTTTTAGCTGAACATTTTTAACAGACCAGACTTTTTTTCTTCACAAGAACAAAGTCAAATGAGGAAAATTCGTAAACAGTTAAATATTTAAACTTTTTTTGATTTGAACAAGCATTAAGACGATATTTATCTCATTTGTTTCCTATTGGTAAGTAAACTTCGATGCTCAACAGCATTGAGAGATATTTTATAAGATTCGAAGTCGACATTTGAACATCAATTTTGTCGTTAAAGATATTACGCAGTGAGGTACATACTGTACATGTATTACTCTTCAATCTAAACACACAAGACTGCCCAACTTGTTCGGTCATGAGTTTACTGGCCGGACGCTAAAATTACCGGCCACAGGCCCGTGGTCCAATTTCAAGCCCCGACTGGCAAGGTTCAGTAACGTCATGCGAATTGGGCCAATGTAGGTCTGTCACTGGTTATGTCATTCATTAGACCTACTAAACGGCTCATAACACCCGTCTGTGTTTCAGGCCAAAAGATAATTTAAGGTCGTATATCCATCATCCTGTGTTTAATAATTGTTATGCTTTGGATGGTGTGAACATTTTACAATTACTGGTATGGGAAAGCCATTATTCACAGTGTGATTTCGAGGAGTTATTCAAGCTTCAAACAAATTCATGGAAACCACTGAAGATCTTCATGAGACTGACTGCAGGGATTGTAAACTTAATTTACCCTTTACTTACCGTTAGAAAAGATTAAAAAAAATCCAGCTCCAGCTCTAGGTTGGGCTCCGGCCTTCTCAAATTTTGGAGGACTGCACATTTTGTACGGTGTTTCCAACATCAAACGAAGCCCGGAGACAGAGAGGAGCCTAAGGATCAATTCTAAAATTCTAAAATCTAATTTTCAAATAAAATGTGTTTCAAAACGTGTTTATGAAAATTTTGCAGAAGGAGGATGTAGTAGCTACGTGCGCTCAAGAATGATCTTCAACCTGTTAGAATGAGCTTTCATGAGAAAATAGAATTTGCTGTTGCAAACTGCTTACCAACCAAAAGGACCTGTGGTATAAAATGCACAAAAAAGGTAATTGCCTTATGTTTCGACCCTAGCAGAGTCTTTCTGATACTCGGCTAAATGACAACACAACACACGTATTAAAAAACAGGTATACTGGCATGACTGGTGTAATGGAAAAGCATTCAAGTGGAAAGAAATTAAACGAGAGATTGAGAGAGGCAGGAAGCGCACTGGATGTACAATGAGAAAGGAGACAAGGTGGGGGGAGGGAAGGGTCTGGTTTTATAATCACAAGAGGTTGGGAACAAAAGATAAAAAGACAAAATTAAACATGATCTCCTCTCGACCACTCAGAATGGATAAACTGTCTGGGTATTTATGAATCATAAATTACACTGAAAAACAAATTAAAGAAAACGAGGAATGATTCTTTTCAAAATTCAATCTGTGGTTTATTTCAAAGCAATTAAAAAAGAAATCCTAAAATATATTTTACATTCTAGTTTAGGAATGGTAACCTTTTCAAGGTACTTCGTAGTAACTAAATCTCTAGTTCTTCAAAAAAGTTGTCTTTACATTTGAAACTTGTTAAGGACAAAACTTTGTGTTCCAGAGCAGTTTACTTGATTACTGAAGAGAACAAACGACCAAATTTGAAATTGCAAACTAGGTGGTTATGGTGTCATCCAGTACAGGGCCCAACTTCATAGAGCTGCTTAAGCAGAAAATATTGCTTAACAATTTTCTGCTTAGCAAAAATCAGCAGGATACCAGTCACAAGTTCAACATGTGACATGGAATCTTGGCTGGTAACCCTGTTCTGGTAAGCATAATTTTGTTGTGTTTAGCTACTTTTTGTGCTCAAGCAGCTCTATGAAATTGGGCCCAGGTGATATCAATGATTCCGAGAATTGATGTTGCTTTTGTGAACAATATTGACACAACCTATCAGTACATAAAGTGACGTCTTGAAAAAATCTGAGGATATAAAATAATGACTTCTTGAAGCCCAATGCTGAATACTTAAACCCAATGCCGAATCATTCATTGTGTCTAGTGGAAACCAGACATTTATTTGGAGGAAAAGACACAATTTGGTGTGTTTGTATTGCCAACCCTCCGAGGACATTTTACAATAGGGACAATAGGTCCTCACTAGTCGGTTCTTTGTTTTCAGGTGTCCTCACTAGTCATTTGTGTACAAAACCAATGGGGATTGCTTCAATACAGGAACAACAGAAAGTACAATAGGTGTCCTCTAACGTATAGGAGTGCTGTACCTGTGTGTGTGTGTGTGTGTGTGTGGGGGGGGGGGGCTAATGATCAACCCATCCATTTGTGGATTTTGTTTGATCTCATTTGATTGGTGGTGGGGGGGGGGGACACAAGGGCACTGAGCAGGGGGGGGGGCTCCCCTCTCTCTCTCTTAATTACAGAGTTTTATTGTCAGCTGATTGATTGAGATGAAACCTTGGAGTGAGCCGCTTCTGTGGCGGCTTGTACCATTTCACTGTGGGGAGCTTCTTCTTCTTGGTTGATCGATAGAGTTGGGTCCAATATCGACAGGTACTCGCATCTTAGTTTCTCCCAGCTGAACTTTGAGGTATCGCACTGTAGCAAAAACAACATGGATGGTGATGGTTGTAGTAGACTGTGCAAATTGTTTTGTGTGTATTTGCACATTTTGTGCAATCTTGCGTTTCTGTGTAGTGTGAATGTTGCTTTAATGTGTACAATTATTGCCCTTTAGATATACACAAATATAAACTGATACATGACCATGCAATCCCTCAAAACCCAAATAGAAGAGTTGCTACAAATCTCATCATTTCTGCGCACACAAACCTTGAGAAGGTGTTTTCTTATTAGATGTGGGTGTCTACAAAACTCCCTCAGTCTTTTGAACAGCTGCTGTGGTGTAGAGTACAGGTATTCCCCTGTGGCATAAGAACAGCCAAATAAAGAAAAAATGGACCGTGGCAACTTAAGGATAGAAGATGAAGAAATTCAGTGGTACAGTAAGGTTGTCCATGAATGAGCTCAGGCCGGTATGGCCATTACAATACAAGCATTAAAGACCGGGACTCGAACCCACACTCTGCTGATCAGAAACACCAGAGCTCGAGTCCAGTGTGCTTGACCACTTGGCCACGACACTTAATATGACTTGAAATTTGTTACTCTACTCATATAACAGATATCAATGTATTAAATGGAGAAAATGTTCCTTCGTCAGGCATGGTTTTTGGTCTTTGGAAAAAAATAGAACATTTTATTGAGCACAAGGGCTGACCTACTTGTTCATATGGTGTAGGGTTTAATGAACTTTTCAGGCTTTTATTTGTAACCACAATTTGTAATTTTTTTTTTAAAGGCAAACAAATCGGAAATCAGACTAAAGTAGGAAGAATATCATGCCTGCTTCATAAAACCACTGAGCCCAAGTTCCATGTAACGCGAGTCACCGTGGAATTGCCTGAATGCTATTCAAGGTCGAGAGTGATTTTTGACAAAATATGAAGGTCTGAAATTATGATCAAATTTTGTTGAGGTTTGTTGAAATGATGGCATGTCCACTTTCAGTTCTAGTCACCCCTGGAGTTATAGATTTCAAGGAGCTTCTCGGAGCAGTATCCAGCACTAGAGATGTAGATCAAAGAGCATGATTTCTTTAAGCCTAAAGAAAACAACGACTAGATTTTAAACCAGGCAGACATACAAAATTATGATTTCAGATAAAAGTCAGAAATTCCTTGCATTTTACTCAAATTGTTCTTGAAAACGAGAGCCAGAATATTATGAACTTACTTGGAAATATTTCTGGATACACTAATCGATTTGGACAGAGTGGATAGCACCCACAATGCACTGCTTCCAACCTGTACATTTTGAAACATAAAATAAGAGAAAGTGTCCATTTATTATTTTAAAGAAACAAGTTGCAGTATAATAAATATGAAAAAAAACACTGCAAGATCAAACGATGGACTTTTGCATAAGAACTAATTATAGCCAAATCAGAGGGCTAATGTCATTCTGTTGTTTCTGTCAAAGCAAAACAGTAAACCTATGGCCTAGGTGGCCCACAGGATGCCAGCAGACTAGACTGCACATTGGGTTATGCTACTTTTGGCACCGAAAAAAGGCATCCAGCAACCAAAGACGTAACCAAAGACAAATTGGTCCCTCCATGTCGCAACTATCTCAATTCACAGCTCTGGCTGGATCCTGGCATCTCTCATAAAGCCTACAAAAATTTACTACACTCATGCCACCCCCCCAACTTCCAACTCACATTGCAACTCCAAAGAACTCATGGTTTGCCGTCGATACAGCAACATCAGCAGCCAGCAGCACTTTGTAGTACTCCTCCTTGCTGGAGAGATAACCCCAGTTGATGAGGTGGTCCTGTAGCTTGGACTGAGCTTCGGTAAAGACTTCTGTGGTAGGGACAAGAATTATAGGAAGGTCATGACCCATGTCAACTGTGGTTAAAGTGGTTAGACTCCAGGACTTGCAATCCTTAAGGTTGTGGGTTTGAATCCGGCCAAGCTATTATTCGCTGATTTCACAATGACTAGAATAAGTATATTGTCATCTGGTTACTGAATCCCTGGCAATTTATTGATATGTGCAATTCATAATCATAGATGTTAAACCAATGTTTGTAAGAAAGAGATCGGCTGTTGCCAGCTATCCTCTTTGTTGGAGCTTTGCCGAGTTTTCTTAAGAACATTATTATGAAAAAAAAAACACCAAAAAACAACAAACTAAAATCTGAACCCCCCAATAAAACCCTCAAACCTGCCTGTCACCAGGTCACAGTACATAAATACTGTTCCTAACTATGCCTTTGTTGTGCAAATTGCTGCATAAACCATTTAAACATTGTTTACTGCCCTGCAGATAAGCATACCCCCAACAAACTGTATACCGGTTGGGAAGAGTATGACATTCCTGTTAGTGTGATATACATTTTGCCATGTTTTCCATCTGATACAACTAGAAACAAGAGCATAAAGAAACTTGATGAGCAGTATTTTCTGCTTAACAGCTTAATTGGCACCTGGTGGCGCCTATGTTTATGCGCTAAGCAAATTTCTGTGCTTACCAGCATTCTGAAACTGGTCCCCACAGAGTGCATTATCTTCGGACAGACACTTAGACCGTGTCCGAATTGGTGGCTACAGCTAAGATTGGCGGTCAGGTTGGTGTAGTGGTATCTTGCCTTGCCTTTCACCTCTGGGATCCCGGTTCAAATCCCACCAGGGGCACTATGTGAATTGGGTTTTCAATCTCTACCTGATTGCGTGGGTTTTCCCTGGAATAATTCTCTGGGGTTTTCCGCCCACGTCTAAAACTGAAACTTCCTTCATTGTCTTCTCTCTATTGGGTTCTTGGCTAGTATAGTGATTTAGTTCGCTTTTCTGAGAGTCCTTGGCTTCACAACCAGAATCAATAAATGAAATGAAATGAAATAAATGAAATTGTTTCAGGCTAGATTTCTGCATCATCATACATTGCAACAGTCGTAGCCATAGCTGTATCCCCAATTCAGATACTGGGTCATAGGGAAATCTGTCCACTGGAGGATTTTGTCCCCAATATGGGAAGTAAGCATGGGCTGAAGGAGGTTGATTCAAAAGAGGGCGCTATTAGAACAAATTTGTACACAGTTCATCATATGGGGGAGGGGGGACACAGAATCTCCTGCCAAAGTGGCCCTATAATGGCAGATGATAAATTGAAGAATTCCTGGAGTTTAAAAAAGATTCAACAATGGTCTTTTAGTTACCAGGCACTTCTGAGAACTTCTCGCCCAGTACAGAGAGTCTGAAATCCAGGCCCATGTCGTGGAGTTTCATCACGGTGTGGAAAAACAAGTCAGGGTTTTTGTCATGTTCCCTGCAAGCAAAGGTGAAGACATTTTTTGAGTTGAGACATACCATTAGCTCGATGCAAAACTCATTTTTACATTTAAATTGAACTAAACCAATACTGGCCCTGATGCTAATTTTAAAGGGGCCCAACAACACTTGAACACTAAGTCAATTTTTAAACAAAATGATCTTTTGATTAGTCACTTGTTGACCTCTCCGAAATTATTATCAATTTGCACCTTGACCTTCCCTTTAATGCACAGGTGGACAACATTGTTCATAGACTAGTAAATGCACTTTGTTTTAGCCACCATGACCACAAACCATGTAAGTTATGTGCAAAAAGGTAAACAAGTATTTTTGTTTTCAATCTTACAAGTGTTGTGCACCCTTTAACAAAAATCAAGCCCAACAGATCTCCTGTACAAATGTTTGTATAGTTTGTATCCGTAATCTAAAAATAATATGATTATTTGACCATGGCCCAATTTCATAGAGCTGCTTTTATACCCCCAAAATATTGCTTTTAAGCAAAAATAAGCAGAAAACCAGTAGCAAATGCCACATAGGACATGGCAGTGGTCTGCTGGCCAAATGCCAAGAACAGTCGAAATTCACTCCAAGTGGTTCAGCTGGCTGGCTCAGTGTTGAAAAGCATGTTAGTTTCATTTGAAATATGGACTAGTGAAAAAGCTGACAGACTAGTGAAATGGCAAGCTAACTGGTCCCGCTAGCCAGTCACTAAAAAAAAGAAGAAGTTAAGAGCAAACCCTGCATGGTATTTTGGCTGGTAACCTCTGAATTTGTGCTGTGCTACTTTTTGTGCTTAGGCAGACCTATGAAATTGGGCCAAGATTCTAAGTGATGGTGTCTCAGTTGAATTTAAACTCACAACTGAAAGGATTTGGGATTTAGTTTTTGTGTAAATTTTAAATAAGCACTGTACCATCTGTGAGCCCATAGTATGTGAAGAGGATGCTGGGGTACCGACTTTGGATTAAGACCTTTCTCTTCAGGTGATACAAGACGATTGCAGTCCGCATGGACACCGGTTTCCTCATCCACCTCCTTGGAGTGACTGACTCCATCTTTGCTCTCGGAACCACCCATTCCAACTGGACTACTGTTATCAAGCAGCTTCAGTGTGACTTCATTTTCTGAATCACCCCTTAAAGTACAAGTCTCAAACTGGTCGTCCCCAGTCCCTGCACCATGGCTGGCCATCTCATCATTTCTTAGACAATCTCCTGGGAGTCTTCCAGATGGAGAGGAATCACTGGCCCTAGTCAGGTTCTCTCCAATCTCTGGATCATCGGAGCAGTGTAATGTACTTTGTCTACATCCTCCAGCGTGACCGCGAGACTGATTCTCCAAGACAGGTAGCTCCAGAGGAAAGTGCAGGACTCTACACTTGGGTCGGATCTGCGTGGCAGTGCCCTTTAACCTATAGTCTGGTACCGGGATCACACCAAGGAAGGAATCAATGGAAGATAAGAAGGACTCCATGTTGTATCGGGAATTGAAGACAACTGTGTCTGCAACAAGACTGCAAATTTGGAGATAAAAATGCAAAACATAAAAAGTAAAAAAATGTAACCTATACCAACAAATACTTCTCCATGACTTTATTGGAAAAAAGTGCAGTAGCATTTTGGCAAGGAGATCTCTTGTTGACGGGCAGCCATACTTTCCAAGTGACAATGCAACGGCTGTTTGAGTGAGCACAATTCATTTTTCACTCTCCGTGCAAATATATGAGCTTAAAAAATTTTACCATCTGAATAGCTGTTAGAATAAGTAAATTTTTTATCTGGTGACGTCATACGAAAGAAGCAAAGAGGTTTAAGATTTTACAGTGAAAGTTCTTCAAAAACTGGTTCTAATCAAATTTTTTGGAAAGGCTATCCTCCACGGTGCTTGGGAAAGGGGGTAGCACAGTGCACTGTCCTGCAAAATCCTCCTTTCTAAACCTCATACACTGTCATCCCAATGGGTTAACACCAATCAACCCTAACAATGACCCCCACCCCCCCCCCCATGGCCAAACCCCCTCACCATGAGATGATCTGATTGTAGCCATACTGGAAGTCCCGATCCTGTTGTTTCCTGATGGGATAAATCAGCTGATTCTCATGGAAGTACAAGACTTTATGAAGACCGGCAAGATCCATCCTTAGGGCTACCAACTCGGCCAGATTCAAGACACTACTGGCGAAAAGAACCCTGAAAAAATATGTGTGCGCAAATAATTATCATCAAGTAATGAACCGCAAGGGAAACTTACTGGGTAATTCTTTGTTCAACCCGAAGAGTTGTTAGGAATATTTTGTGAGAACTTCTTGACTGTTACATGTAATAAGATTTTGGTCGGGGAAAGTGTTTGGGCTGAAGGGTCACTCAGTCATAGTCGCCCAAAAGTTGCCCCGATTAGGGAAGATTGTTATCCTTATTGGGGCAAGGTTCCAATTGGGCACTACTAGTATTACCCAACTTGGAACAGTTTCTAAAAAAAGTAGACAGATGACTGTAACCTACTTATAACATTTATTTCTCGGCACAATCTGAGCAAAATGGAGAGCAGATGTCCTCGCCTTCCAGTGCCATTTCTTGGCAGGAAGCGTATACTTCACGCAGGAGGGCGCCCTCTCCATCAGGAGGTCGATCAACTGTTTGTGTGATCCTCCGTAGAATGGTTCAATAATTAACGTTCTGTGGCCATTTTCTTCTGCTGGACAGTCCATCTCTTGTTTCATCTTTGAACACAAACAGAAAATATGGAATTGAATTTCAACGTTAACTTTGGTACAAACTAATTTATTCAGTAAACTTTGACAGGAATTATTTGTTGAAGAAGAATCATGGTGGTCTGTCATTGCGTGTAGGAATAAAAAAAACCTCGGTTAGAGTTTATAGGTCCCTGGTTCTTTGTCTCAAACACGACTAAAAAAACAGTTCTTTCCAGCAGTACAAATCATTCCTGCAGGCCTAGAATTACCTGGAGGCCACAGTCCATGATGATCTGATGGCCTCTGTTGGGCTGGTCTTGGCCTTGGTGACTCTAGACTTCAATATTTTCCAATGGAAGTACCCTTTGTAAAATGAAAAATGCACTTTCTCTCTCAAAGATGAAATTCCAGGTCGTTGCTTTTTAGTAATTTCTCATGTCAATGTAACCAAATATTTAATTTCCTCACCCAAACCTTTTGAGTTGAACTAACTTGATTGAAGCATAAGAGGAAGGAAATTGAAGTATGCCAATTCCCGCCAACCTCTACTGAGCTGAGGAGTCCCAGGTTACAAATACAGTCATTGAATTTGAACAGGCTCCGTAATGCTGAATTGTAAAAATCTAAAAATTAAAGTTTAGTTCAGCATGTTCACACAGAGTTGTTTACTAATTTCAGTATACATTTATGTATACGACAGTCAGTAGGCCCCCTATGGATTGGTAGTTAATTGCAATATGGGCGATCTGTTCTGATCCACTAACTAAAGCTTCATTCTTCGAGGTATACAACAACGTAATTTGCAGGTGATATTCTACAGGTTTTTTGGAGGGAACTCGAGGGTTCTTTAGTGTCTAAATCGTACCTGGATCCCTTATAAGGTTCTTGAGTTCCCACTAGCACTGAAGTAGAATCATGCGTTCATGATCACATAACATTCAACAACAGCTAGCAATAGCCAGATTTTGTGCATGTGCCATGTGCTCTTGTTTTTCTAGAAGGACGCCCTCTAAAAGTGAAGTCGTGTCAGTAGTCACATGACTTGAATACGTCCGCCCCCCCCCCGTATATGCTGAAATAATTTCCTGCATGCATTCACCACACAGTACACAGTGAAGAACTCTGAACCCTAAACTCAAATTATTCTTGCGGTTTGCCGTTTCTATCCAGTACAGCAAATATTCTCACCCGTAAAGCGTGCTCAGAGGTCACATACGGTAAATGCACTTGGTAATAGCAGGTAGTTTGCACGATAAACGAGAGACGACTGCACCTGGAGCTTTCCCTTTATTTAGGAAGTCGCCAACTTGACATGTGTACGTGAACATGGCGGACGACGAGGACGGATCCAGCGCTTCGGAGCGCTCACCCAGTGCGCTGAAAGCCAACAAACCCCGGGTTGTCACCATCTCGAAGAGTGACACCGGCTTTGGGTTTAACGTGAGGGGTCAGGTCAGCGAAGGGGGACAACTGAAGAGTATCAATGGCGAGCTGTACGCCCCCCTGCAGCATGTCAGTGCCGTGTTGGAGGGAGGGGCGGCCGAAAAAGCCGGTGTTTCGAAGGGAGACCGAATTCTGGAAGTGTGAGTATTCGCTTTTACATAGTGTAGCCTATGCACAATTTGAATTAGTCAATGCACTATGTTCTGCTGTTCCAATGTGTTTGTACTGCCTAAAATAAATGCATATTGATATAATAATGTGGATTTTTTTTGGCAGATTCGGTAAAACTTCCTTATCCAACTGCCACATTCATGACATTGACATTTTCATTCATTATTATGAAATAAAAGTAGTATCTTATTTACTCCAACAATTAGATATTGCTTTAAGTTTGGTAACAATGACAAATGATTGAAAAAGTGGCAGTTGGAGACAAATTTTTTCGCAGATTCCTATCATATGTTAAATAATCATAAACATGTTTTTTTTCAGATGCTGTATTCGTTTTTAAATGCCATGAATGAACAGTCCTACTATGTACTATTTACCGTCAACACACGGTTGACACAAACAGTACCGTCAACACACCGTCGACACAAACAGTACCGTCAACACACTGTCAACACCTCCAATAAACATTTTAAATCGACAAGTAAAGTATGGGCTAAAGGAGAATTTCCATTGGTTTGAGGTTTCATTTCATGTATGAAAATGGAGGATTTTTAAGCGGAAATTTTTGTTGCTAAGCGGCATAGCTGTTGGATTCTCACGGAACTTGTACAATATGGACAACAGAGGGCGCCTTGCTGCAGACGGCTGCGGCTGGTTTATGGATGGCATACTTTTCAGTTCAAGCTCCGTGAGAAGGCAATATGGCAGCCGGCTGTGCTGCTTAGCAAACCAATGGAAATTCTCCTTTAGCCCATACTTAACAGATCTATGCCTCTTTTGTCGATTTAAAATGTATATTGGAGGTGTTGTTGGTGTGTTGACGGTACTGTTCGTGTTGACGGTGTGTTGACGGTGTGTTGACGGTGTGTTGACGGTGTGTTGACGGTGTGTTGACGGTGTGTTGACGGTGTGTTGACGGTGTGTTGACGGTGTGTTGACGGTGTGTTGACGGTGTGTTGACGGTGTGTTGATGGTGTGTTGACGGTGTGTTGACAGTCATTAGTAAAGGCCCTGAATGAATGTTAAGTTACTTCACTTGATATAAAACACAACAGCACTGACTCTGCTGAGCATGTGCACTAACTTGTATTGTAAAGCGTGACAAGATTTATGACCTCTGACTTTCTGATATCGGAATGTAAAATGTCTAAATGAACTCACCGCGGAACTACACGTATGAGGTTTGTTTCAGCTATTGTCTCCCCTGAACTCTATAGGTGATTATGTAGTAAATCCTATTCCAAACTTTTTGCCCATGTTTTACACACCTACAGTTCTTGCTTAAAAACCCGGATCTCGCCAAAATTAGGCTATCACTATGGCTAATGACAGAGTTTGCCTGGGGCGCTAGTACGACTGCAGATGTCAACATTTTTCAAAAGGAGTACAGCGCCCCAGTTACTGGGTCTGGCTGGATGTGTTCTTTGTATCCTCATTGAGCTTGTGATTGTTCCAGGAAATTCACTCTGCCAAAAAAAAAAAATTTTGTCTCACCAATTTTATGATCAAATGCTTTATACTTGGCATGCCATATCTCCTTTGTCTAGTGCAATCCATGCTTGAATCGGCGGTTGCCGTGCTTACATGATGGGTTAGGCTTACATGTACTGTCATTGTGTTGACGTCTGGCCATGCTGGCGGCTCATTGTGGCAATTTTGATGTGTGAAACTATTTATTGGCGGATCCACAGGATCGGGCCAACAACCAATCAGCATTGCAAAGTGGGGAAAGTGTTTTGACTGGTCATAAGTTAGATTTTCCAGCCAATGACAGCACAATATTGGCACGGCGTTTATTACATTTTTCAGGGAGTTTTTCTTGCTTAGCGTCACTTTGTCACAGCTTGTGATTCAAGTCAACCTTTATAATAATTTGCTATGGCAAATTGCCCGATTTTGTACTTCGTCTGGGGAATATCTTTCACGGTAAGCAGAGCCAAGAAACTGGGCCCTGGTTTATGCCAGGTCCCTGAACTCATTAAGTACATGTACAACTGTGTATGGGATTTGAGCTGACTGCAACCAAATACGTACAACAACCGTCCTTTACCAACTGGTGAATTTTGTTGTGTGTAGCAAGATCAGAGCAAATTAAAAGCAGGTACAGTGTACTGTGTACGTTTACAAGTACAGTGTACACACACCACAAATACGGCTGCTCCCAGTTACTATTACTATCGTTATACTCTCCTGCCCAACTGGTGGCTCTTGCCACAAAAATTTTGTAGTAGACTGGAGACTAAGTCCACAGTACACAGTACACAATCCGTGGGGTTTCCACCAGCTGTACAAACAGAGGAAACCCATTCACCTAATGCTAGCTTGGAAGATGGTACTTTGTGGCATTCTGCGGTACCAGTGCTGAAGGTTAAGTCTGTGTACTACAAATTAAAAAGAGAAGGGAAACAAAAAATAAAAAATTAAGGAAAGAATAGACCAGAAATTGACATCATCCAATCTCCCAGACTGAAAAAAAAGGGGAAGTTTCTTGGCTTCTGATAGTACTGTGATGAGGAAGTCAAGCTTCCTGTCCCTTAGTCCATTGCCTTTGATTGTGTGTAAGATCAAACTGAGTAAATGTACAATTGTCAGACAAACCCTTACAAGCAGGGTATACTTTTGGTCAAAGACCAGTATCCTGACTTGGTGTATCCCTACATAAAATGCATAAAATAACAAACCTGTGAAAATTGGGGCTCAATTGGTCATCGAGTTTACAGAAAATAGTTAAAGGAAAAAAACACCCTTGTTGAGCAAAATTGTGTGCTTTCAGATGCCGGAGAAAGGTTTCAAAGTCTTTATGAGATTCAATTTTTGGGGGGTGAAAAAAACCCCTCTTTTTTTAAAAACTACATTACTTCAAAGAGGGCTTTCCAACAATGTTTGATAATATCACCAGCTCTCCAGTGCTCTTTTCCAAGTAAGTTTTGTATGGTCACACATTTTTGGAGTAATTACCAAAGGTATACCCTCCCTTTAATCTAGGGCCTCTTTTGCCCCTTAATTGTCTTGGCCTTGGTGCCCCTTCAAAAGTTTCCCAAACAGACTGAAAGTGCTCTTTGCAAAATAAAAATAGCCTTGCCTCCTCAAAGATGAAATTCCAGGCCTGGTATGCAATTAAAAAAACAGGTTAAATCATTCCACGTTATTTTCTTGGCACGAATTATCACCTTGTTGCGCTACATGTACATGAATCTGTATTGATGTACATTGTTGCACTTGACTTGTTCCTGAATTCTGCCAAATGTACAAAAGAACAACGTAAAAACTTCTACAAGTTTCTGTTGCTACCACTACCAGTTGGTTATATTATCAATCAATTTCAATATTGACCCAATTGATTGATTGAGAGGAACATTCATTTCATATTGACTCAAAAAATCTTCTTAATACATAGCAAAACCAATAGTTAATAACATCCATTATTACACATGTAGCCATGTGTGACGCCAGTGCAAGAGGTCTACAGAGTGATTATAAGAATCCTTTTATCTACAAAACACTTTAACGAAATCCAACACCATGGTGTTCAACACAATACCTACACTTGGATTATGGTATGCCTGACCCCATGCAAAGCCAAATGCGGTGCTGGCATCAGTCCTCAGCCCAACAGATCCAAACATAACACACAGTTGAATTTGTATGGGTTGGGTATAGTTGTAGGAGGTAACTATAAATAGTAAACTTGTGTTGGCTCTGAAAAGAGTTCTGGTGTGGTCTTGATATTTTTCGAACCGTATACTCTGCTCGTCTTCAGAAGATAGAACGTAGGGTTAATCTCAGATTGATACTCACTGATTGGTAACAAGAAATCCATTCTGCAACTTAGCTTTACAGTGCAAGAATGTATGTTTCACATACACCCTGCCAACATATTAGCCGTGTTGATCACAACTTCATCATCATTCAAAATAAACATCTGTAGTTTTTTTTTTGGTACAGTTCCTGCTACAGTAATAGTTGGGACACATATTACTTGGATGCTTGTGAGTTTGTGTACATTTATGTGTAGGACTGTTTAGACACTGGGACAGTTAATCAAGTATGGCCAAATGAAATCTTGATTAACTCTAGTGTTTATATGATATAAATGTAATGTGGTACATGTATGTACAATGTATGCTGACATTAATTTATTTTACATCCGCCAATTATTCTTTTTTTAAATACATAACTTCTTATCAATGAAACTAAAATAAGCTTGTAGTCCTTACACTTCCTGTTATACCATTCAGTACAATTCTATGGGTTTTTGTGTAAAAACTTTCAGAAACTTAGCAGTTGTGTGCAGTGTTAATGTAAATGTGTGACCTTGTCATTGTAAATTAACATTGAGCTTCTATGATCTACATGTATTGAATAACAGGCAATACATGTATGATGTTTTTAAAAAAAATGCAATGTAATAGTAATGTTACCAGCACTGTAAAAAATGATGAGCAGGATACATGTGCGTACCAGTCACAGATGCTAATGTAGTAACATGTTGTTTTGGCCAGTAACCATATTCCGGCACAGCAAGCACAATTTTATTAGTCTTTGTTAACCTGTTTTTTGCACCTCAATAGCAGCTCTATGAAACTGAGCTCTGGACCTAGATGGAAAAAATCCCTGTTCAAATACACAAGCAATTCAATCAGCTTTGATGACGATCTGACGATGGAGGGAATGAAGCAGTGATATTAACAATTATAATACAAACAAAAAAGTCCTCCTGACGGTCACCTACTCCGTCGCCATGTGCTGCTTAAGGCCCCTTATTACATTATTATCCCTGTCACCAGAGCTACTCTATGATCAGTCCGGGGATCGCTCCTGACTCCCTCAGATTTGACAAGTGTTGGTGCGCGGCAGCCTTGTCGACTCTCATCGGCTAATCAAACACAATTAGTGTCGCAGCCCACACGGATTGATCCCCTTTCTCACTCCGAGAGGTGTTTGGTCTCTCCGAGGTCTAGTTACATCCATTTTTGCTCGTCGGCAAGAATTTCCCGCAACTCTGGGAGTGGTTGTCTTCTCGTGAAACCAGTAATTACACATGTAGAACATGCGTACGAACTGAGGAGATTGAAATGCGCAGTGGAAAGAGGTTGTGCATTAAAAATTTTAATTAGATATTTCATAATGCGATTAACAGGAGGCGTGTTTATACACCATTAAGTACTCAATATCAATAAAAGTAATTAGTTTGAAGTGGCCAATTACTGTATATTGTATGAACACATAATGCTGTAGGCTGATTATAAAACATGTACATGTAGGCCTAGACCTTCTGTAGATGCTGTACGAGTGATGGGACTCTGTCATTTTCAGGACATCTACATTAGGTCAAATACTTCGTTCTTGTAAAAGCAAGACAGTTTTCCTCTGCATGTCAGGGCACCTTTACGAGGGATTTAAAAATAGTTTCTACTGGGACGAAGGGGCACCACACTAATGACCAGCCCAAAAGGGCAATTGCCTCAGTTGCATCTGTGCAGTGCATACATTGCGACAGGACTGCGATATCGTGTACAATTGATGTACCTGGATGTATTCGTCACATTATATGTATGTCAGACATGATATTCTTCCTACGTTATCCGATTTACCATTTCTAAAAAAGAAATCAGAAAGAATGTTAATTTGAAAAGAATTCCTGAAAAAGTTTTCTAACTTGGAAGCCTTTACCAGCCTTTACGACTTCTTTGCAAATACTCGTTACCCACGCCTTAGCCATGGAACGATGCATGCTGGTCTAGTTAGTGACAAATTTGTCACAAACTAGACCAGCATAATACCTCATTCCATGGTTAAGGCATGCGTAACGAATATTTGCGAAGTAGTCTATGTAGGTAAGCCCTCGGCTCCTCGTATTCAATAACATTTCCTACTTTTTTTGCAAGGGTCAAATCAAATATTATGCCTGGAACATAAAACCTTGCTTCTGTCCTAATACCAAGATGGTGGAAGAAACACTTTTATACGTGTAACTCAAATTGAAGTAATGAGTTACACGTAAGTGTTTCTTCCACCATCAGTCAATGCTATGTACACCGACCGGTGTACGCAAACTGTTGAAGTTTGCACACAGCCCAAAAGAGGCTGCTGGGCTGTATTTTGTGCATTGTATCCTTAAGAAAATTACGCACTGTAGGTGTGTAGTATTATTAACCCTCCTACTGTGTGACCATTCAATATCATCCCCCATGGGATAGAATAGTAAATTAACCATGGAGGAATGGATCATTGTCAGCCTGCAATGTGCTATCATGGGGTGGGATGTTACTGCAAAGTACATTATGTGTACATGTACACTACACGTACACAAGTTAGTTATGTGCACATTTCAGTTGTCACCATACTGTACACCACCCAAGCAAGTTGCTTTTTAATGGTTAGTCAATTCACTTGAATATGTTTAACAAGAGAACATGTTGGAGGTGTAAGTTATTATGTGCTAATGTATGTATTGTTCTATATTTTCATTGTATGCCGTAAATGGAACCTCTGTTGTGTGGACAGTTTAAAAGCATTTCTTTGTTGTAACTGTACAAATGTATAATAGAACGGTACCTGTTTTATTGTTCACCCATTTCACTCGTGAATGCCAATGTAACCAGTAGCCAGGCTTGAAGGAAAAATGTCTGGCCTCAATTTGTGTTTAATGAACAACAAAATTCAGGGTTATAGAAGTGGGAACATGACAAAGTTAATGTCAGCCTGATTAAGAGCTCTTGCCTCTGAGACATTTGCCTTGGTGCCCCTAGGTAACACTGCGACAATAGAAGATCCTTGAAGAGATTGTCAGCTTGATAAAGCGCTCTTGCCTCTAAGAGATTGCCTTGGTGCCCCGAGTAACAATGCGACAATAGATCGCCCTTAAAGAGATTGTCAGCTTGATAAAGCGCTCGATAAAAACAATGATACTTTTCTATTTGGAAGGCCAAACTTGGAAGTCCTCCCAGTCACTTGTTGTTAACACGAAGGCTCCAGAAAAATCATGCCAAGCATGGAGATGGAGGAACCATGTAAAATTTAACACGTCAGGATAAATACCAGGATGGAGAAGGAGATGAAAATGTCTGGACCATATGCTGTTTAATTGCATAAGGGGGTGAAATTGCAATGCCTGCTGCCAGCTGTAGGGAACCATTTATTACCCAGGGGAGAGTGAAGAGAATTAAGCAGAGGAAACTTAATTTGCACACGCGCCTGCAGCCATGAACACAAGTAGAGAGAGAGAGAGAGAAAAAAGTGAACTAGAGAGAAAAACCGGGAATCGTCTGCGCCGTTTCTGTTCGCAGCGTTCTGGTTGCTTTTCCATCAAAGCCCTAATGACGATTGTCATCGATGGCCCAGAGGGTGGATACCAGCCATGGCTGCGCTAAACGGTCATTGGTCATTACAGTTGTGACGTCTTGGGCGAAATGTGATCGGGCGCTTCTGGCACATAGATTTGACTGAGAAAAAGAAAATGTTGTTGTGAAACACCGAGCAGAACTGGGCTGTTATAGGTCCACCTGTTAATGGATCTATCTATAA
Source organism: Pisaster brevispinus (assembly GCA_023634235.1). Taxonomy (NCBI): domain Eukaryota; kingdom Metazoa; phylum Echinodermata; class Asteroidea; order Forcipulatida; family Asteriidae; genus Pisaster; species Pisaster brevispinus. The sequence continues at coordinate 6,023,792 of JAMKCF010000011.1, forward strand.
TATAACATGGGTTTACAAATAGAGTGGCCTTGCACATTCCAGGGCCTATCTGGCAGGCAAGATTCATACAGGAAATTTGACATTTTGTGTAGACAGTAGCCTCGTGTGACGTTGGAGCATAGAGCAAGGATGGAGCAAAGAGTCAGTAGAATTATGTGCGCAGAGTTCCAGCAACATCATGAATTTGTGCACTGGACAATTATTACTACATGTAGTGTCAAGTTTATAAAAAGAAAATTGTTGTACATGTATTAGAAATGAAGAAGTTTTTATTGGTAAATTTTCTTACCAATCATGTACCATCCCTGTACATCCTTTAACCCTAACAGTGTCACAGGCTGATAAAGTATTTTTCGAACTGTGTAGTATTGGCAGGGCCTGTTACATTGGTCCTATTTAAACCACTTTGTATTGGTTACAACCAACCACACGACCTCAAAATGATCTTTGTGAATGTTCAAGTTGGGACCAAAGTAACGTACAGGAAGACAGCTTTGACCATTTAAATACTCCAAAAATAAATGACCATAAAAACTTACTTGGCGAGAGGCACTGCAGCTGTTGATATAGTATAAACTATGGTTTGGATAATTTTTCACCCCCAGGCAAAACATTTGAATCTGAGTGCATGAATCCTGTCTCAGATTTCTGAGGGTTGGTGTCCGCTCGTGAATGCTGCGGCCAGAGATGTGGTTGGTACCCGCTGCCACCTCGCTAAAAGTGGATGGGTTGCACAAGCTTGTGAAAATACTGTGATGTTATTTGCTGTTTTCTCAGCAAGTACTTGATGTAGACACTGCATTCAACTGAAACTTTCTCACATGACTTTTATTGACTCTTTCTTTATTGTATAATTTTGCCTATAGATATGTATTAGGTTGACATTTAAACCAATCTATAACCCTTACCTTTTAAAAAACATGGTGTTGCACATACATGGGCACTGCTATGGTTAAATTGAAAAATATATCTATAACAATTTTTCTGCTAAGCAAAGACCATCAGGTAACCAGTCATAGAACTGTCCATTGCCTGTTAACCTGAATCTGCCACGAGCCTCTTTTTTCTTTGCTAAGCAAGTTTGCTTAGCAATTCTTTTAAAAAGTTGGACCAGCATGGAGGGAAGGAATTTCCATGGTTGGACTAAAAAATCACCAGAAAAAAAAGTGTACATCGAGTTTTCAGATATAACAACGACAAAAAGACCAAAACCCCCAAACCTCTAAAATGTCTCTCGTCCATGGTTGGACAAAAATCACCAGAATTTTTTTAATTTTAAATGCGGATCCTGTTTTCAGATGTAAACCAAAAACCAACACCTCACACGTCTCTGCAATACATGGTGGGATAAAATGTATATTAATCGAAGAGGCCTTGTAACCTCTGCATTTTGCTCTTTGCACAGCATGTCAAGTGTGCGGGATTCTATTTACATGGATTAATTACTGTAACAGTATACAGCACTCCTCGGACGCTGAGTGTGCACCAGGAACAACATACCGCCGCATGATTGTACCTTCAACAGCGCTACGCTATAACCTTACTCTGTGTTCATTTACTAAATGGTATAGAGCGATAACGGTAGAAAAATTCACTACATGTGCGTGTGTGTAGAGTGTAGCCTGTTGATATCATTGATTGCCCATTGATAAATACTGATTATTCGGGTCCGCTATTCAGTGGTATCATGAACCGAAAGTTCACCCGAGGTCGTCCAGTATACATGGGAACAATGTACAGTGGTTTTGTGCGCATTTGTCGTTTTTAATAGGTGGTCGTAAAATGCACTGGAACGCGGCCTGCATGACACATTATACTGGTCTAGTAGTACAGTGTTATGAACAGTCTGGTTGGAAAAGACAAATTATTGCTTGTAAGCACAAACAAGGCAAATGTTGTAAATTTACCACAGTGGCAACGGTCTTGACAGGTTTTTGGTGTAATGCAGTTTATGTTATGGACGGTGAAAGCTGTGCAAACAGTGTTCTGCCATGTAACAGTAGCTTGCTTGCTGAACCCAGCAAAAACTGCAAGTGATCCGACCGGCTTGCAAATTGCTACCAAGAGTACAGTAGTCTTTAAAAAAAACCACCACTTTCTCCATATGACTTTCATGTCAACTTAATCTATACAGAAACGTGATGTCTCAGGAGTTTTCCTGATATCAGGATTTTCTCAAAATCTCCTTGAAGTTGAGCCTTCTAACTTTCTTGAAAGAACTGTTTTAAAGCAGTCACCGAATGGAGAAAGAAATAGTCCATAGTGTGTCCAAACTTGTAGTTTTTGTCTTTCTGGTGATGCACAGAGTCTGTAAACCTCCTGAATTGTAACACCTGGGAGGTTCTGGGTCTAGAACCTAGGTCTGCAAACCATTTGTTCAGGAATTTTCACAGTCGTCAAATCTCATTCCCGTCTATAATGTCTGTTTGATAACACATGTCCTATTTGTTGTACATTGTACATTGTAGTGTACACATTGTACCATGGAAGACTTGTGACTTAATGTGACCAGTCACCCAGAAAGACCGATTTTTATTCTGAGGAATTTTAAAATGTTGACTTGCAATCTTACTGGTCCTACTGGTCTGCTTCTTTTTTTCTTCCGTATGTATCGGTGTAAATCTTGCATGCAGTACACTGTTCATGTTGATTTCCAATCCTCTTCAAGGTTCTAAATCTGCTGACTCGTTCAAATCGACATGACACTTTGGGAGCGGGTTGAGGAACACTGGATACTCCAGTGGGATTTAGGGAACAGTTTCTACAAACGAAGACGGACGGTACATGTAAAAGTAGCTGCCAAAATGATTGCTTTTGTGCCTTGTCAGACCTGGAATTTTATCTTTGAGAGGGCAAAGCCATTTTGTATTTTGCAAGTAGCACCTGCACTGGAACATCTTAAAGTCTATGGGAAACTTTGGAAGGGGGGCCAAGACCAGGGCGCCAAAGTCGATGGCTTCCATGGCCCTCCCTGAAATTCCAGGCCTGCTTTTGAGATCTGTGAGATGGTTGGAACCATGCTGAAGGTGCAATTTGAATGAATAGTTTTATATGAATTACAATTAGTTAAACTTTTTAAAAGGCTTGTATGGTTTCTGACTGGCATCACCGATCAAAGATATTGAGAAAATAGTGAGACCGCCTACATCAGGCTAGATAGCTCTGTTGGTAGTACGCCGGCACGTTGAATCCGGAGTTCACAGGTTCAAGTCTCGCTCTAGTAAGTTTGTCTTTGTTCAACCCCAATTTTTTTTAAAAGATGTACCGACTCAGTTTCTCTTGTGGTTAATTGCTTGAATTTTTGAATTTAGAGAACATGTTCTTTGAATTTCTACAGGTTGGAGTTTTAAATACACCAGCGTCATGTGTAATGCAGACTCTGCCAGTGCATTCTGTTTGCAGTTTTAAAATGTTTTATTCAGTCATACTCTCTCGCTCCCTCCTTTGCCACGTTTGAAAGCTTTTGAAACGTGATGAAGTGGTCAGCTCTCCAGCCACTGGACAGCAACATCAATAACCCTTCAATATCTCCACAACGGTTTGATTTCATTGACCTTCAGGGTTCCTCAGCATTTTAGCTTTTTTTTTTGATTATGCGGGAAATCTGGAATACTAACTCTGTTACTTAAAGGGGTGGTGTGGCAATGGGTTAGGGACGAGTTCGTCGGCAAAATCCATTGTTTTGAGATGCTGTGGTTGTATGCATAGTTCTACCATTAGTTCTACAAGTCATTGATGGGCCTGGAATTTCATTTTTTTTAAAGAGAGCAATGCCGTAGATTTTTTTTGCAAAGGTTTTTGGTAGAGCACTGGTGGATTTATCCAGAGGTTTAAGGTTCAAAATGTTTTGTCATTGACCCAAAGTTATTTGTATATGTACCCACCAGTCAGTTTTGTTTTGTTAACGGTCTATTGCTTTTAAAGAAAAACTTGCAGATCCCCTTGTGGCGAGCCCCTTAGTGACACTTGCCAGGTTGTATCACAACCTGGGCATGATCCCCTCAGGGCCATGGTTGTATCAGTGTGGGCTGAATGGCTGTACAGGTAAAGGTTACTTCTGACTGGTGCCCCCCCAAACAATAATATTGACAAGATAGGGAGACCAACAACATGGGGCTAGATAGCTCAGTTAGTAGAAGAGCACAGGCATGTATCTGGAATTCGCAGGTTCAAATCCCGCTCTAGTAAATTTATTTTTGGCGACTCCAAAATTGATGTACCCAGTCAGTTTCTCCTTGTGGTTTATTACTTGATGTATTCAAGAGAAAGTTGCATTTCCCTATTGGGACCCCCTTACTGACTGCGGCCGCCCAGGTTGTGTTGTAACCCAGGCATGATTCCTGATGCCCCCTGAACAATGGCCTTGACAAAATAGGAAGACCTCATACCAAGGGCTAGATACAATGTAGCTCAGTTGGTAGAGCACCAGACTAGGGCGGTTGCGGTTGTAGTCGATCTTTTCTTTGTTCAAAGTTCATGGATTGACATTTTCGTGTGCTGCCATCTTTAGGTCAGGCGATGTTTGCGCAAGTGCACCACACCTGTGCAACAGTCCCATAAGTGCTTCTCGAAGCGCATGTAGGCTGTCACACTATGCGACAGGCTACTATGAAGCGTATTAAACAGGCTGTGCATAAATACTGGCACATGCGCAAGCTTAGTTAACAGCAAAAATAGCATGTGGCACATGATTTCGAATGAACCGTTGAGAATTCGGCTCTCGACTACGATTATGTATGAAGTATAGTAATATACTGAAATATGCCAAGATTATGCTACGGAGAAATGTTGGCTTGGCATTGTTTTTTGTTTTTGTATGCATTAAGGTCTTTCAATTGTGTGTCAATCAGCGGTTTTTTTGAACATGTTATGCAGCTTTGAGAGTTAGAATGAATGATTTAAAAAAGACCTGCAATTTGATCGATTTTGAGAGGATTTTGTTTCTGTTCAGCTCTTGGACTTAAGTTAGATTTGACAAAAAGAAGCTGGATGGCAATACAGTACTTCACAAAGTCACTTTGAACATTCTGGTTCAAAGTTTGCTTGGATCAAACTTCATAATCTGACTATTTGGTAACACGGAATACATATACACCTTCGTTTCAGTTTACATCATGTAGTCATCTATAATACATGTACCATACTGTATGTCCCAGGCTCTCTTGTATGTATTAAAGACCTGTACATTTGTTCCCATTGCAGGCATATCGTGCATGGTGCACAGGAATTGCCTCAAACCCTTTTTTCCTAAAGAAAAATAAAAAAATAAAAAAAAATCCCAGCCAATATCAAGTAGCTATAGAGGGGGAAAGCTGACCCCTTTGCAGCCTGGATCATGTTTCTTTCCGCCACAACTGGGACGGATTCGTCACCATGGAAACCGGCCCAAAAGAAGAGCCGGAAAGAGAGAGAGAGAGAGAGAGAAAAAAAAAAAACCAGAGCGAAGAAGATCTGTTAACTCCTTCGGAGAGTCGTGGTCAGATTAACAAAAAGAAAATGAAGTGCCGGACGAGGGGAAAGTGAGTTTCTTTCAGAGGCAACCTCTTGATCAATCTCTCGCAGATCAGCGGAGCTGCTTTCTCTACAAATACGGCAGTTTCTGTGATTGGAGAAATCAGTTCTGGCAAAGCCTTTCAATTGTCCGAGAGCGACATCGGAGAGCTGATGAAAATCTAAGTTGGATCAAATTTGTATTGATTTGTTTAAAAAGAGTTTTGTGGACATGTGCTTTTTTCATTTGTACTGAAGGAAAGCACATTAATTTATTGTGTTTACCTAAGGCTGGGATGGTGGGGGACGGGGGGGGGGGGGGGATATGGAGTAGTGTGGCAGAGATAGGTATAATGTGGTGGGCTGCTTGTACTGCACATTGTAATTAGCATTGCATAGAATTCACTGTAGGTAGCATTATATGGAAGTGGGGTATCAAGAAATATAGGTCCATGCAATGATCTGATTCTTGTTTTGATAATTAGAAATGAAACAGGATAGGTAACTGATGATGATCATAACAATAGCAGACTGAAAATCGTTTGCGTATTCAAACGTTAGGAACCGTTCCAGCGCTCGATTTGTTTCCTTTATACCTCAGAACAACGTAACGGAACCCAAGTTTCCCCGAGTTTTCACTTGTTTGAATCTACATTTTTTGTATTAAATTGCTTCATTGTGTTATGTTTTGTGTTGTGCATAAAAGCTTCTTGCGGCTGTTTAAATCTCTTGTATTATTATTATTATTATTATTATTATATGTGAGACTTGCACGCTTTGCACCAATCTCAGCCAGAATTATGCTTAACAGAGGGAAAAGTGCATCATGACAAGCACGACAAAATTATTCCTAAACCTTTTCAAAAAGGCTTGAGTTTTAATACAACACTGGGCTCATTTTTTTATGCAGAATTTTTGCTCATAAATTAAGAGATTTGCTGAGGGAACACAAACCCCTGAATACAGATTAGTACTATTAATAAGTACTTAGTACTTATTAGTACTAATAATTTTGTTTACAAATATTCAGTCATACACACAAAACATATGGACAGACACCAGACAGTACAAACAGTGTCAGGAACATCTACACAGAGTGCGGATTATGAATCTTGGTAATAAATTTTTAGCAGATTCTAATGTGCATACATTTTATGTACTGACTTTCATTGATGCAAATGAATACTGCAGCTCTACTCCCACCCTCCCCCACCTTTGAGCAGAACAAAGCCAGAAGCAATACACTCGCATTATTAATTTGGAAATTTGAGACTTTCTTCAGTTATCAAAATGCTGAAATGTCAGGTCAATTAGAGTTAGTACTGTGCAAGGGTTCAAGGATTAATAATATATTGCGTGCTTTAAAGGTGTGTACAGCGAGGGAGGGAAAGCACAGAGAGGGGAGAAGAAGTATGAGCAGGCCTGCTGATGCCTCATGGAGGCAGCGGAGGCAATTGCCTCCGTTGCCCCTGGTCATTACCTTAGTGCCCCTTGAAATGTTCCAATAGATTTTACACTTTCTTCGTAGAGGTGGTTTTTTTTTACCAAGGGGAAAATGGCTCGGTGCCGTGGCCATTTCGAAAAACCAAAGCATCAGGCCTGTTTGACGCATCTATGTACATGATCCAAGATTTGAGTTCTGCACTTGCAGTCATCATTCTTTCGCTTTTTAATACCCTGCATGGGTTATACAGTTGTCTCTATTTGGTCTGAGGAGTGTGGTACATACATGTATACCATTGATCACAAAATAGTCAGTGTTGTAAATGTTGCAATGTACAGATGCTGATGTGGAAAAAAAAAAGTTCTTTCCCAAGAGACATTCCACTATCATATGAACTGTGAGCCTTACGGGTCAAAAAAATAAATTGTTAAATTTAGCTACTGACAAGGAGAAGAGTTAAAATGGTTAATTTAGTTTAAAAATAGAGACTGGATTGTGATTGATGAAGGCACTCAGTGGTGAAAACTCATTGATGCTTCAAAGCTCCATTATAACGCATTAATTGAGTTACAGACTAAAGGCCAATTTCGTAGAGCTTCTTGAGCACAAAAAGTAGCGTACACAAAAAAATGTTCCTCACGAGAATAAGGTTACCAGCAAAAATACGATGTCACATGCACTATCTTTGGCTTGCATCCTGCTAATTTTTGCTGAGCGAAAAACTGGTTCGCAAAATTGTTTTATAGGAGCTGTTGGGCCTTGGTAAAATTTTGAATGTTTTTTCATCTCTTTCTTTTGATTCTTTCCCGTTTTTTGACGGTTGGTTGAGTTTGTTAAGACGTCTAATACGAAGCCTCTGCGATGTGTTTTTCCATCGCTGGATCAGTGTAGTGTGTCAAAGAGCAATCGGGAGAGATACAACTCGAGAGTGAGAGACGTGACCAGAGTAAAAGCCGGCTGGAAATGAAGCATGGAGGGGCGTGTACAATCACTGCCAGGGTATTGTTAGTGTCATATGGTCAGAGTCGGTAAACAAGCATCTCGGCCGGATACATCTTGGCAGAGACGGAATCAGGGGAAAAACTAAAATGAAAAACCTTGTTTTGTTGATTTGGGGAATTAGGTTTGCAGTATCACCCACGCTCCAAAGTGCAAAAAATACGTACATGTATGCAGCGTTGAGTCCCATCATGTTAAGAATTGGAGTTCTTGAAGTGTTGACTTTATTGAGCTGCAAAACAGGCCATGTTTGCTTAGCAGGGAACCAGTCACAATTTAGTTATGTAGCTAGAGGCAGTTCGAATCCTATGCAGTACCCGCTGCTAAAACATAGGATTCAAACTGCCTCTAGCCGCCGGGCTAGCTCGGTGGTCTAGTGGTAACACATCTGCTCCAGCAATGCAAAGGTCGTGGGTTCGAATCCCACCCGAGTGATTCATGCCTGTGGATTTTTTTTCACAGAACTCAGGAAAGTACTAAGTACACATGTACAATGCTGAATACGTAATTTGTTTAATGGCCCCCCCAAAAAAATACACGTAGTGAAGTAAAACATTCATTGATATAATTTTTAACCATAATAAGATTTCAAAGTGCTGCGAGAAATTTAACCCAGTAAAGTCCAACAAATAAAAAAGCAAACGAACTTAAGTAAAAGCGTCCATTCAAACTCCCAGGAATGATTTACTAAGATCCTTCCTTGTGCTAACAAAATCCAATTCCATAATGGCAACTCAACACCCAACCTGTTAGGCTCTGATTGTGGGTGGTATGCCGTATCCCATGTCAAGCATAATAAGTTTACTAGTGCGGGCTAAATTACACAGATCTGCTTTTAAAGCAGCAAAGTTTGCTTTAAAAAAAACCCACTTTTTTTGCGAAGCAAAACTAAGCAGGATGGGAATGGTATTTAGCTGGTAACCTTATTCTTGTAAGCATGTTTTTATTGTGCTAAGCTACTTTTTGTGGTTAAGCAGCTCTATGAAATTAGGTCCTTAGTTTAACAGAATCAAAGAGAGCCTGCACTTGCATTTTGAAGGGGTTGGGGTACGAGTAAGGCCATCCACGTGTCCGTCATGCGTTGTGCGTACTGCGTAATGCGTAATGCGTAAAAATGAAAGTACACTCCAAGCAATGCTCATAATTCCATGTATCCGTATTGCGTACTGCATTACCTGTAAAAATGATGTGCATTTCTCGGTGTGTGTGTTTTCATTTTAAAGGACTGCGCACTACGCAAAGGTAAAGCGGCAGCAGAGGGATCAACTTAAGGGCGCTTTAAGGTGATCCCTCTGCCCCCGCTTCCCAGGTTTGTAGCATCAACTTGGGCGTGATCCCTGGCTATACAGCAGTTACGGGTTGAATGGCGTCTGACTTGCACCCCGAACAAAGATATCGACAAAATAGGGAGACTGCCGCCTTTAAGGCTAGATAGCTCAGTTGATAGAGTGCCAGCACGTAAGACGTCCCAGATTCAAGTCCGGCTCTAGTCAATTTTTTGGTTTGTTCAACCCAAAATTAGTTGGCTAAATGTCACAACATTCACATTTTGGCGTTCACTTAGGAAAATCCATTTTACACATTTGGGGTAAAATATACTTCGTAAAATGTCATCAGAAAAGTTCAATTTACACAAACCCATTTCAATATTTGCTTTAATGGTTGCAAGTGCAACTCAATATCTCTCTTAGTTTTTATAAGGTGGCTCGGGAAAAACACAGGACATCTTGTAATCCAACCAACAACACTTTAAATGTATAGATTTACACACAGCGTATTACAGAAGACCCTCTCAATAATTCATTTTGACTTGATCAATGGGGAAGACATGTCCAATTATCATCACTCTTAAAATGTTTTTTTTTTATTATATATATTAATGTTTTTTTATCAGAAGTCCCCTCGGGACTTCTTTACCCTCTGTGAGAGCATTGTGAGATCAAGTTTACAGGTGTCTTGTCGGTGAAACCATTATTGACGACTGCAGTGCACTCAGTTTCTGAAAATGCTTTCATTAACTCACCCAACAGAACAAAATAATGCACACAAAAGATACACACGGAATAAAATATAGTAAGTGCTTTGGTTTAAAGGTATCACTTCATCATTGGTTTTTTGGGGGAAAAAAATAAAGTGACAGGTCTGATACAAGTAAGGGCAAGGCAGTTTTTCTAGAGTTTAATGACACCTCTTTAGCTCATTTCACACGGTGGAGCTAATTCCTGGGAAACCAAAACCCTGGGGAGTTTTTAACCCCACCGCCACCCCATGTTCGTTGCGCACTTCATGTGATTTTTCCGTGGGGAAAACAAACACTCTGTATGCTAGACCTGAGGTTATCTGGCTTGACCCTACTCCGAAGCAGGGGTAGCTATTTCCAGGAATTTGACAGGGTTAGCAATTCAAAGTGTGAATAGGGTCAAATAATTTTTGTTTGCTGAAATTTCCCCGGGAAATTTTTTTCTGGTGTGAAAGGATGGAAATGAAAATTTGTACTTTGGCATTTCAAAGGGTGATGAGGCGGTGACTGTGGGCATGGAGGTAAACAGCCTCTGTTGCCCCTGTGAAGTATGAAGCCTGAAACTCATTTCTATCTGGTGAGTTTGCAATAAACTCACCATCATGATCAAACTGACCTGTGAACAATTTGGATGGTCACATTTAAGTGAAAGTAACGAAAAATTTGTAATTTCTTTGTAGGGATTTTATTCACATTCATAGTCATAGACGCATGTATTAATGCTTAGATTGCAATTGAAATATGCAACAGTGATTCTAGAGGTTTTCAAATAACAAATTTCTTGACTTGATCAGTATTTCTGATGAAAGATTTTTTTTCCCCAGAGGATTGGTACTTTGTATGACTTTAATAATAATTGAACTCTGAGATTGAAAGTGATCTATTTTTACTACAATGATTACCAGTCCGTACTTTATCTTTACGTCAACTCGGACTTGCATCGCATAACTGGAAAGTGTTGTTTGTCCTTCTGAGACATTGAAGCGTGCCACTGACCGACGACAACATGTATGTATAAAACTGAGCTCATTTAAGAATAGTATCAATAGATCCAAATTTATACAGTCATCAAGAACTCAACTCCTTAGGCGTGTCAGTACATGAATAGGGAAAAGGGTCGACCGATTCTCAGATGGCAAATTACTGTCACGTTTTCTGTATAAAATCATTTCCACTACCGGAATTGTCCCCGGCCGCAACCGGTTGAATTCTGAATCCTCTGAGGGGGTAGGGAGAGGGGGGGGGGGGGTTGGTGTTTAGGACAACACTGCTTCAACAATGTAGAGTTTGACTGTCGTATATTGCTGCATAACTGTTTATTCAGAGGTGATTGCAATGTCAGCCGCGGGGAAGGCTGGGACTTGTAACTTGGTTAGCTAGTACTGACTTGTTGGGGGGTGGGGTTGGGGAGGCGGATAAAGGCTGCAGTGTAATCTGAACTGTCTGATCAGTAGGAAACCAATGTCAACCCTCTCCCCTCTCCCCTCTCCCCCCTTGTTTCTTGGTCCAGGGTCTCTTTGCTCGTTGTCGTCGTCGTCGTCGTCAGCTTTCCCTCCCAAGTTTTTAAAAATGTTGTTACCTGTAGTAGCCCACTTTGACTGTGCGTGAATCGGATTGATCGTACCGCCGGTGGGCATGGAGTTGTCATGGGGATGGAGTGTTATTGATGGTAATGTAGCAGCAACGGCGACTGCTGTAGCGGCTGGTGGAAAGACTGTGTCTGTCCCAGACAATCTTGTGTCCTCAAGCCCTCCCTCCTCCCCCCCCTCTTCTTTTCTTCTCTCACAAACGTCAGCACCATCTGGGTCTGTGGGAGAGATGGCAACCCCATGAATACTCTAGTTATTATTATATATACCGACATCTAGGGTAGCTTCTTGCTAAGGTGATAAATGTGTGTGTGGACACGCACACAGCGTTCTACCTTGTTGATTTGACAATGGGCAGCTGAACTCCCGTCGGGAGCTTGTTGGGCATGTTCACCAACCCATGATCATTGAACCCTTATTAATGTGCATTTTGTATCCCAGTATCATAATGTTTAAAATGCATTTACGTAAAAGCCTATGAAATTACACAGTAAGTGATCTCGCATATTAACTTTATTCAAACAATATTACACTTTTGTTGAAAACCATGCACGGGGAATGCCGTGTCGTTTTGCTGTGTTTAAGAGTTGACTGGGTATGCTCACAAGGTATCAGAACAAGGTTCTGCATTTTTATGCACTGAGAAGTAAATGGCTACAGCAGCCTGATGCCGTGGCTGGAAGCATCCCCCATCCTCCATCTGACACCTCTTTGCTCATGGATGCGAAGATGCCATAGCATCGGACGATAGAAATTATCATCCTGTGGTTTTTGTCTTCATCATGATCCATCCTCTCTCTCTCTCTCTCTCTCTCTCTCTCTCTCTCTCTCTCTCTCTCTCTCTCTCTCTCTCTCTTTCTCCGTTTCTCTTCTTGCATCCACCCTGACACCCTCGCTGCTACTCCAGGCTGAATGTTTGACCACTTAATACAGAATAATGTTGATGTCGGACTGAGTGTGTGGAGGTGTGTGTGTATATGTCATGTCAGATGTATTTAATGGTTGACTGAGCTCTTTGAGGATTTTTTTCTTCTTCTCCTGGCGAGGAAATTGGTGTGGCCCTTTAGGGGCTACTGTGTTGACATGACATTCCACTGATCATTGTTGGCAATAATTCTGTCTGCAAATTCTGTATGTTGTTGTCAAGTTTGTTTTTTTGCAGAGCTGCCACACTCTCCCTGATTCTGCAGAGAGTTCCCTGAAAATAAACCAATCTTTCCGTGCTCTGATGAACAAATTTAAAACTCTCCCTGATTATGGAAGCTTTGTCCCATAGATTATGTTGAATGTTATTCTAAATATCTCCCTGTTTGGCATTCAAATCTCTCTGATTGCAAGACGCAAATGTTTGCTGCTCTGCTTATGGCTTGTGCAGACAGCACTGCAAGTTAGACTTGAATTTGCTTCAGTTTAAATGTGTTTCTTAAATATTGTTTTATTTTAAACACAGCCTTGGAGCTTTTTTTTGGTTAAAAACCATGTGCAGTGTGCTAATTGAAAGGGAGCTGAGAAGTTGAAGCAACAAAAGCGCTGATCAGGTCATTATCCACGCAACTCAGTTTGTGAATGGATGCGTGCAGCCATTTTATCGCGCTGCTTTTATTTGTACACCTCTATGGCAAAATGATATTAGGCTACACAGATGTAGGAGCAACATTTGCCATAATATTACTATACATCATTTATGTTAAATTTGCACTAGGGATAAAGAATATAGTTTGTGTTGTACCCATACTCTGATGGTGTGTTTAAAGCGCTTTATACTCAATACTTTCCCCCGGAGTCCGGTGCAAAAACAAATCCACAGGCATATCACTCGGGTGGGATTCGAACCCACCACCTTTGCCATTTTAGAGGAGATGCCTTACCACTGGACCACCAAGATAATGTAGACTCAATTTCAAGTCTGAGATCTGTTATGTGTGTTTTACCCTGATACACCATTGTGTGTTAAGCACTGTATACTCCATACTTTCCTTAGTCCTGTGAACAAAATCCAAAGGCATATTCCTCAGGTGGGATTCTAACCCATGACCTTTGCCATTTTAGAGCAGATGTCTTACCACTAGATCACTAGAGCTTGCCCGGTAGCTAGAGGCAGTTTGAATCCTTTTTTTGTTGCAGCAGGTGCTGTAACGATTTTAATAGGTAATAAATTTGCATTCAGTATAATGAACGTTATTTGTGTGTTGTCAATACAACTGTATACACTTTTTACATCATTTAGATCGACCAATGTAAATTGTAGAAATGCGTATCGCCATTTTGCCAAATCTGCCTGTCACAGGATTTAATTTTATCAAGTAATAAACCACAAGGGAAACTGACTTGGTATTTTTTTTTTATTAATTTGGGTTTGAACAAAGAAAAATTGACTGGGGTGGGACTTGAACCAACGACCTCCGGATTAACGTACCGGCGCTCTACCAACTGAGCTATCCAGCCCTATGTTGGGGGTCTCCCTATTAGTCAATATCTTTGTTCGGGGGTGCCAAGACAAACTGTGCTAAAATTTTGTGAGAATTCATTTGATGCTCGATAAGGGGCATGGTGTTAACCCCCCCCCCCCTTCCTGTTACCCCCACTGTGTCTTCATTGTGTGCTTGGAATCTCAGAGCGGTACTTCTGGACAAGAGGAAAATAGTGTCTTAAAGTACGGGAAATTTGTATTTATTTATTTTTTTATTATTTATTTTATTATTTTATTATATATATATATATATTTTTTTGGGGGGGGGATACCCTCTGTCAAAAAACAGGCCCCCTGCAAAATGGGCGTATATACAACTTCCATCACTTTGGGGGTCAATTTTTTGTGTACATTTTTACACCCAAAATGGGGGACAGGATAGGTGCGTGTAAGTGCGCTGGGCATCTTGCAAAGGGTCTGTGTGTACATGTGCAGAATGTGTACACATACAGATCCGTATACTGTACACCAACCATGTAACTGTACGAATACCATGCCTTGTGTGTGATCTCTCTAATGAATATGGCTGTAGCTCATACCCTTGCTTTCATTTTCTTTTACACAAATGACTTTCAACCTTGACCTGTTTAACGTCGACCTGTGTTTTTGTTCCATTTGCTAATAAACCTGTGAGGGTTGTGCATATATGGTACACAATGTACATCATGTACGTACATAAACTTGTTGGTTGTTTCTACGGGGAGATCCCCGTACATGTACCAGCTACCTCAAAAGATGTATAACATAGTTTCAGGTTTTGTTTCACAAATAAGGAAAATTGGTCTCAACGACGGCTTAAAGAGTTTGTAATTGTCAAAAATTGTGTTTGATTTAAATCCAGTCTGGAAGCTCTCAGATTATAATGTTCATGCCAGCACCAATCCTCCATTGAACAGGTATAAAAACAATGTCAAAATCTTGGGGGGGGGGGGAATAAATAATCATTTCAGACCCCCCCCCATTGTTTTTCTGAGTTTCACAACAAAACAAGAATGTGTACAGACCACCGGGCATAAAAGGCCTAACAAAATAACAACATTTTGTTGTTTACTCTAAAACGGACTCACCTAGTTTGATGAAATTTTTACAGGTTGGCTGTGTGGTACTTCTGTGTTGATTGAATACCGGAGGAGGACTGGAAAGGAAATCTCTCTTCTAACACCAATGATTGATTGTGACTCTCTGAGTTTCCAATATGGCCCAAAGTGATTCATATTTTTTGACGTTATTTTGTGATATTACATATTTTCGCTCTTAGTAATTTTAAAGGGTGAGCTTAACATAGCATTGGTGAGATTGAAAATAATTAATGTTTACAGATTTGCGCATCTTGGTTACATGTACAAGATGTTCATGGTTGAAAATTTTTTGCTTTAAAGATGCTATAGATTTTGAAAAACGAGTAAAACAATTAGTTTTGATTTCGCAGGCCCAAAACTCGATGTTTGAAAACAGTGAAAAACTATTATGGGGGTCTTCACTAATCTTTTGACTCCGATGACTGATTGAATGAGGTTAAACTTTCACAGGTTTGCTATTTCATGTCACACAAGGTGTGGATGTCACTGATAATTGCCCATGTTGCCCATGTGCTTTAAAGAGGGGCTGCAAAGAGTGGCTCCAGCGTCAAATTCATTTTCCCAATAGATAGAGTCCTTATTAAAATGAGGAGGGGGAAAAAAAGCAAGTCTCTAACCTGACGTTAAAACGGTTGAAAGTGTCACTGTGTTTGGTACTCTTCAAGTGCAATTTTTTGTCAAAAGAGACAATAATAACATTCCAAGATGTCGCATTTCAAATATATGGTCAGTACATTTTTGTACAGAGAACTTTCAGTTCATTCCTGATTTTTGATGATATTCAATCAAAGCGGCGATTAATTTGACTTTTTGACAGATGCAAAAACTCTTCTTTGGAATGTACAGACCCATTTGTTTTTGATGTCCAGCGATGTCATGTTTCAAATTCTTCAAGAGTATCTTAATGACATTTTACACCATTTTAACATGATGTTGTGGACCTGTAATTTTTCCCACACTTTCATGAGGACTCAATTTATTGGAAAATGAGTGCATCACAAAATTCAATATGACCTCGTGGTGCCTCTCTTTAATGGCTATAACTCACCCTTAAGTGAATTTTTAAGCACTTTGTGTAATCAAGCCTAGATGTGTTTGTCGGCGATGGTAAAAACTCATCGTTTGACTTCATGGAAGCGTTAGACTTGTGGACAAGTCCTTAAATGTTTGTCGCTGTGCATGCTCACATGCTATTATTCTGCTCATTACGATATTGCTGGCTCCTGACCACTGCCCCATGCCGTAGTCGCGAGAGCAGTATAGTCTCCCACACAGAGCACTAGTTTTTGCAAGAATATAGTTCTGAGAGAGCCGTTACGCTACCACCGCGGCAAAATGTAACGACTTGTCCACAAGTCTGAGGAAGCAACTGTGGGGCTGGTCAACAATTTTGCATGTACATGTACATGTACTTTATGTAGAGAAGGTTTCCTTGATGGTCACTCTGTTCCCTGTAGCAAGGTCAAGGGAAGTAATAGCTCTAGGACTCTTCCTCTGTGCTGTAGGAAGGGTCTCTCTGGCGCAGGACGGACACTTTTTCAGCTCATAATTTTTTAACTCTTGTGGTGTGTAGTTTTACTTATTGGCTGGTCCAGTTTTTGGTTTAACATTTTATGGAATCTTTTCGTGCTCTTTGATTATTTCAACTTTTTGTTTGGTGCTATTTTAATTTCTACAGCGCGATCCAGTCATACATGTAGATGCCAAGTGCTTTATAAGCATAGTTTATTACTATTATTATTATTGTTACTGTATCACCACTTCAATTCAGTACTCCCACATTTTTTTTTTCCGAGTCCACTCGGGGATAAGTTTTGGGAATTTACCAAGAGACTAGATCATAGTCAGAAAAGAAAAACCAAGACTTTAGTCTAGGCAAGTAAAGGCAACAGACGCTCTCATGAAATGCAAACAAAATTAATTTTTCTCTTCTGAGAATTCTCTGGACTTGTTGTCACATCACCAGCTGTTGTCCTCGTATCACACAGAATGTTCCTGGCGGGCTTTCACATTGACCAGCCGCATCTCTCAAGCATTTTGAAGCTATGTTTACCAGCCCTCTGCAACCATGTCTGTGAAAATTGTGCATGTACACAAATCACCTGGCATTTAGGGGTTAACCTTACATAAAGAGACTTTCTCTTCTGGGACATTCCATGGCCAAATAAGTTTGACGGTGCCAGGGTTTGACTGTATGATACATCCCAACCGCCTCAATCCTTCAAAATCAAATCATAGGAGTTTATGTAGGATCCCTACTGCCTCAATCCTCCAAAATCAACTGATATGAGTTTATGTAGGATCCCTACTGCCTCAATCCTCCAAAATCAACCCATAGGAGTTTATGTAGGATCCCTACTGCCTCAATCCTCCAAAATCAACCAGTACGAGTTTATGTAGGATCCCTACTGCCTCAATCCTCCGAAATCAACCCGTAGGAGTTTATGTAGGATCCTTACTAATTACTGCCTCAATCCTTCAAAATCAACCGATATGAGTTTATGTACATGAAGGATCCCAACTGCCTCAATCCTTCAAAATCAACCATATCTCCTGGATGATTTTGAAAGACCCAGGAAAGTTACATCGTACGGTTACTTCTGAAAGACTCATGTAACAGTTACACCCAAGAGGGTCTGGAAGCCTCACATAGACTGAACCACTAGACCAAGGGGGAGATCCAGGTCTCAGTCTTGCTTTCGTCAGGTTTGAAAAAAAAAAAATTCTTTCATCGATTCGTCAAGCCAAGGGAGGAAAGCCAATCTCATCATGTAGGTGATTAAAGATGAAACTCCCTGGACAATTCCAGAAGGAAGAAGTCATCTACCTGTGTAAAGTTCGCTGGTGCAGGCAGGGATAAAAGATCACACACGACGTGCCAAACATTTGAATGAGCGGCTCTGTAATTGATTCAGGTGTTCCTGAAGTGTGCATTACTGCATATCTGAAGTTTTAATCTTCAACTTGCCCATTGTACATGTTTATGATTACATGTGTGTTAAATTTCTCAAAGAGAAAAAAAAGGATCGGGCCAGGAGTTACACGGAGGCCACGGGGGCTGTTGTCTTGGCCTTGGTGCCCGTTCAAAAGTTTTCCATAATATTTAAAGATTTCCAATGGAAGTGCCCCTTTTCAAAATGAAAATGGCCTTGCCCTCTCAAAGATGACATTCCAGTTGTCAAGGATGAGGTTCAGAATCAGTAGTCGAGAAAAAGAACCACTTTGATAAATTTTTTTACCTGCCTTGAAAAACAGTTAGGCCTAATGATTTTCCATTTGAGATACATGCATGTATAGATCCATGTTCATGCATGCACACACGTATGTATTGACCACATTCATCTCACTCATCATCACAATAATCTGAGTTTGAGACATTTTTATGTCTGTGCTTGTTATACAGTGTAGTGCGCATGCGGCATTTACACATGGTGAGCGTGGCATACATTGTACATTGGCGTGTGTGTGATGCTGGTGCAAGGGGGTCTATACTGTTACATGTTCACATCAATCTTGCAATGTGAATCGTGAATGTTCTAGATGCAAACAAACTCTGCAAGTGATGTCTTGCGTGTATTCGGAACTCCCGGGACCAAGTTGGTCCAAACCATATTGAGTTTTGAAACATGTGTGTAATTCTGTTTCTTCAAAGACTTTAGTTTAACGAAGTTTATGGCTATAAAACAAATGATGTGTATTATGTAAAAATTGAAGTTGTATTTACATGTATATCATTGTACAATGTACAATCATTTTCTATGCATACAACGATTTTGAAAAGAAGTTTTGATTTCATAGAATGTAGTCTTCGTTCGAGCTGATTTCTTGTTTTCGATACCAGTGCTCATTTTTTCATTTAGGGACAGTTGATCTACACATATGTACTGTGTACATTATGTACTGCAGTATTGTATGTATAGCACAGGTATTACTTGATAGCGGGCATAGCAAACAGCAGGGTAAGTTTTAAGGTTTAATATGTATGTGTGATCGGGCGACTAACTCTCCAAAATTAACCCTCCCCCCACACTTGTTCTTCTAGTATGAAAACAGATCCCCAGCCATATAGAACTCTCCGAGAAGGGAATTATCCATAAAAGTGTCCAAACTTGAGAAGGTCACCCAACCCGACACGTTCTCAGGCTAACTTTTTGACTTCTGATGGCCGTAGACACAGTACATAAGATTTTGCAGACGGTCTGCAAATGTTTTGTACCACACACCGCACATACATTGTACTTCTAGAGCAGTTCACAAATAAGGTCAGGGATTTAGGGACTATACACATGTTGAGTAATGACTTCAAGCTCTGATTGTTTTCTGTGATGAAAGTGCTTTATCATCTACCCATGGTTTTGCCATGCGGCTGTCCGCGCATCATGCATGTAGCTAGGCGAGTAGCTAGGAAGCCTCCAAGGCTGTGCGACGGCTCCCGATCATAATAAGCCATCTTTGCATCCCAGATGAGGAGGATTTACCGCGTCGAGGGAATGGTTGCTCTTCCTATCAAGGGGGAGCGGATGAGGGTTTTTTTTTCTTCTGATGGACACATACCTGGGAAAAAGAAACTTCAAAGTACATGTAAGTCTAACCCAAGGTAGTCAACATGCCAACTTTCTTACTTGTTAAAAAAGAAAAAGAAAGGAAGAATAACACTGTACACGTTGTACAAGAGCTTGTTTGGCACACTGTCAGATACTTGTACGCAAGTCTTGTTGGCAAGAGATTGGTTTTGAAGCCTGGCGTAGCATGTCTTGGTGCTTATAATAATTCCCTTCAGAAAGACACCCCAACTGTAATTTGACCGTCCTTCGGGAGAGATAATAATGTATTATAGTTCCTAGTATGATTAAGAGATGCACTTTTTAAGATGTGGATTGTCGTGGCTGAGGGGTCCAGCCCATTAGACTCTTTTCTGTGATGCATCGGACTCGGTTCTGGTGTCAGATTCAGCAGCATGTGGGTTTGGTTCTCGGCCTGATGCACGTGTGTCCTTGAGCAAGGCTCATCCTTAAATTGCTTCTCTTAACCCAGGTGTACAGATAGGAATCTGCTGGGGCTGAGATGGTATTGTGCTGGATCACAGAGAAAGGACAACCCATTAGAGCTCCTGTTTAAGCAGCTTGAGGTTGTATGCTGCCCCAGGAAGTGGGAAAAAGTTATCGAGGACTGGTTTAAAGTTTGCGTGATGAGCAGGGATTATAGTTTAGTACTGCAGTGCCTTGATCGAGACACTAAAACAAATACCAATCAATGATTATGCATGACCAGATCTGCATAAAACACTAGCCCTTCCAGAGTACTCAATCCGTGGATCGTCCCTCAAAATAACTGCTCAAATTTTAGCTAAGCACAATAAAAATTATGCTTACCAGAATAAGATTACCACTCACATACACAGTTGTTGACTGGTATCCTGCTCAGGTTTTCTCAGCACAAAATTGTTCAGCCAAATTGTCTGCTTAAGAACCTCTATGAAATTGGAAAACAGGTGCACATATAGTCAGGGTTCGTGCATACCAGTAAATGTTCACATGCATGTAGAATGCAAGCCAACACACATGGATCATATGTGTAGTGCACACAGACATGGCGTACATGTATTATAATTTATGTAATACTCTTCACATGTTGTTACATGCATCTAAAAGCTAAGCATATTTTTGTTTTTTTGGAACCGTTAGATTGTTTTAATCCTCTATAAATGTAGATTATATACAATACAACTAACCTGTGAAAATTTCAGTTCAAAAGCTGGTAGCGCTTTTGAGATTTAGCCGAAAATATGGAGGGAATTATATGTCCACGCAGGAAGAATATTCCGTAATTGGAATACACAATCTGAGAAATGTTAACTCAGATTGACAGTTTTTTTTAAATCCCTTTTTCTAATACCACATTCCTTAGGAGGGAATCGTTAATCAAAACGGTGTACATTGTCAACAGCTGCAATGCGTCTATGTTCTTACCAAGTAAGTTTTTTACGGACATAAATTTTGGAGTAATTACCAAAGGTATACCCTCCCTTGAAAGAAAAGAAAAAATTGCCATCAATTTCATGCTGAAGACTTCTTATTATGAAAATCACCGCTGACAAAAACAAAGCAATTCTTGGATTCCGTGAAAGAAGCATGCAGCTCCCTCCCATGATAGAAAAAAAGAAGAAGAAAGAGACAGAAGCAATCGGCAAGGCTTTTGGTTTACTGTGCACCAAGGTCCCCCTCTGCCTTTCAGGTGTGTGTCGTGTGCGCGCATTCCCTGTGCAATTCCTCTAAATGATGCTCATTGATCAGCGATGATATCCGGTCTGTCTAATCGAATGCCCGCGTGCATCCTCTGGCGGTCATTATGTGGCAGCGCCTATTATAGACTTAATTTCATCACTGCGGGGGGGCCGTCGAGAGAGAGAGAGAGAGAAGTGGTCCGTTCTCTGGCTGCGGATATACTCGGACCTCCCGGCGGCGGTGCACCTTTACTGTAAGAAACAGGGTTCGTAGTTACATCTGCATTCATGGACGAATTGAAATGTTATTGGAGTGAAGTTTTTTTTTTAATGCAGCCACACAAAGGACTTGAATACATTAGAGGCTTTTGTCTGAGCAGGAAAGCTAAGAGTCTCACTTGGTCTGTATCAGACGCTGAGGCATTGTCTTCCATATTATGTTCGTCTGAATTTTCAGAAAAAAATCACTAATATCAATACAATCGTAATCACCGATGCTGAAAAACAGAAACCATCCTTGCAATTAGCTGCCACTTCATAGACAGGGAGGCTTTCAGCTCACACAAAGTATCGTGGGTAATTTGCTGAGGTAATGACGTGGTTTTCGTTTACACTAATTGCAGAACTGTAATAGTGTAAAATATTATGATTGGGATAACACACTTTGTCCAGTTGAAGTCCAGCCTGTTGTACATGTACCTCCTTCTGGGCCTTTCCTCAATGGTCTTTTTGAATCTCGGGTCCCCAATTTCAAAAAAGCTGCAGTTTAATCAGAAAATATTGCTTAACTATATTTTGCTAAGCAAAAAGGAGCAGGCTACCAGTCACATAGGGTGCATGTCACATATTATTTTAGCTGGTAACCATATTCTGGTAAGCACATTTTTTTGTGCTTAGCTACTTTTTACGCTTAATCAGCCCTATGAAATTGGCGACCTAAGCCCATATGTTTGTGGACACCATTGAGCTAATAAGTTATTTAACTGAAAAAAAAGAAAGCACCTTTGAAAATCATTTTTGTTTAACCAATCAGTAATCACATGTACTGTGCATTATACACAAATGACTTTTTTGATTGGTGCAATGTGCATTCGCATAGCCTGTGTCTGATAATGCTCAGCCCCAATCATCAGCGCCCAGATAGCTTAAAATTAATTGCATGTATTACCACCTGGTTACCGGTGTGAAAAGCAGCTAAAACAGATTGGTTACAGACATAGAAATAGAATGTATAGCGAGCTGTCGTATGTGTCTGCCGTGTACGCCCTCTATGTCAGATGTGTACAAAGAGTATCAAGACCATGTGACACAAATATAAGGTATTCAGGTTCGTGGTTTCTTCTCTGCCTTTCACCTGTGTGGACCCAGGTTCGAATCCCGCTTCGGCCAGGATGCTTGTATGTGGACTGGGTTTTCAGTCCCTACCTGATGGCCTACAGGTTTTTCCCAGTTGGGGTTTTTCTTCCCACATCTAAATCTTTCAGGCCTGTGGATCACAGTGCTGAAGCCGCTGTCGAGAGTTCCTTGGTTTCATTACCAGAAATATCCATACAATTTATAATAATAGTGATAGTGGAATATTAATAATGCCTGTATGGTAAAAATTGTCCGCATCAATGATAGGGATTGCTGAAACATGGTGTACAGCTAAAATAGCAATGCGCTTGAATTGGCTAAAAGCAGGGCCTTAATGTTACGGCCCCGAAATCGCATGATAGTTGATACCCAGGATTTCTGAGCTTGCGACCCTGGATTCAAGCACTTCACAGGGCGCCATCAGCACAGAATTCTGTGGTAAGCAATGTAGTGAAATTTGCCCCAATTTCATAGAGCTGCTTAAGCAGATAATATCGCTTAACAGTTTTATGCTTAGCAGTAATAAGCAGGATGCCAGTCACAAATTATACATGTGACATGGTGTTACGGCCGGTTACTGCATTCTGGTAAGCAAATTTCTGTTGCGCTTAGCTACTTTATGTGCTTAAGCAGTTCTTTGAAAATTGGCCCTAATCAGCACCAGATAAATACACATTCTCGGAGCTCTGTTTCTATTTTACATGTAGCAAAGGTGTTCAAAGTCTGGGAGACACCTGTACTGGTGCATATAGAGCATGTTTAATGTGCTTCTGTAGGTCTACATGCGTATGCATTGCCAAGTTATTTTGTTGCTGGGGCTGCATGTTCAGCATGTTGTACCATGGAGGTAGATGTTAATTTCCATGGTTGTACATACAATCAGGAGGTCAGGGGTTCAAGTTCACTGGTGGCAGATTGGTTTAATGCATGTGTGCATAGATCATGTAACCTGTGACATCACATGTTTACAAAAGAGCTGCAGAGCGTGGAAAAGCTGCATGGGGGGGCGACTTGCACACAGCCCAAGCTGAAGAAATTGTATATAAAGCTTATATTTTTATGGACATTGCACTACCATACGGGTTTTATAGATATTTGATATGAAGAAAGGTGTTACATCTCAAAACTTGCTCAATTGTAGAATTCTTGATTTTACAAGGTAATTGTATGATATTAACTAAAGCTTCCTCATATCGACCAGTGCAATATCTTGCCTGCCAGGATGTGCCATGGATTGCACAAAGTCACCCTTTTTAAAACAAGTTAACATCCTCTATGCAAGTGCCTTTTTTTTAAGTAGCAGAATCACTGAATGTGTCAACTGCATTCAATGTGCATGAGCTGTGATCATAAATCTCCATCATTAATCTTCCAGGACTATCCATCATACATGTACTACGTGTTTGTTTGTGTGGCTGCTCTGAAGTGTCACATAGCAACCTGAGACCCAACGACAGAATATAATAATGTGGATATAAACACAGAAGCGCAGTTAGTTGAGCAAGTATTAAATGGGGTTCAGGGTTCACCTCCGTTCACTCACAAGACCACTTCACTCGCTGCGCAGATCCTCCTCGTACTGTCCACACATGCCGTAGTAGCTCCGTAACATGAACATCATTGGTAACTGGAGACTCTCAAGTTATTATTGCACAGAGGCAATCTATAGAGAAAAGTTGGTCCCCTGGAACTCCCATCCCAAGGAAAAAACCCAGAAACACTGTTTCACCGGGGGAGCTCTTTGCCGGAATGATTCCGAGGCCAGCTTCTCCCTCCCTCCCCACAGTTAAATAAGCCTGCCATGGACTTTACCTTGACGACAGTAATTTTCCTCGGCCCCTGACGGGCTTCATTATCTGCTAATCCCAGCTGAGTGGCTTCAACCTTCCGTTGACTCCTGATGTTGACAGTGGCGGGCGGGGTCTTTACCTGAAGGGAAATACCTCCAGTGATTTCCCAGTACTACACTATGTGTTTTTATTTTATTGTTTTTTTTTTTTAACATGTACCCTGTCTTGAGTGTTAGTAGATTCAGGGCGCTGGAAAGAAACGGGATGTGTGGTTCAAGGAACTAAAAAAAAAAAGACCAGCAGGCATTACGAAGTCACCCCAATGGGAGAGCCCGGTTTAAAATAACACTGTCAAAATCAACACCGCGGCCTTAGCGCCGAGTATGGCGATAATCTTCAAAGCAGACAAATAGAGCAAGAAATTTTTACTTTGGCCTCGGCGAAAACATTTGTTTTTTTGTCGCTTTATCCAAAAGGATTATGTGTCAAATCAACAGCGGCCGATTGCCGCTCTGTCTGTTTCTAGTTAATGAAGCAAGAAAAGGTACATCAAGTAGCAGAATCAGTTGTTTTTGTTTCAACTGGCTAAGGCTTCGTTATAGTTTTTTTTTCTTCTTCCCAGGAGTGATTAAAGAGACTATAAAATTTGGTTTCGCTGTTTTCAACCGTCGGGTTTTGGACTTTGCAAGATCAAAACATCTGTAGTCATTTCTCACAAACTATAGCAATTCAGGCAAACCTGTTTGAAAGGAAGGTTTCCCACCATGACAATCTTTATACCATGTAAGTTAAGTGCAAATCTCTGAACATCTATATTTTCAATCTAAGCAATGTTATGCACCATTAAAAAAAACAATAATAATTTAAGAGTACACTCATGTCTTTTTTTAAGCTTTCGATAAACACGTACATTCAACTTGTGCAAATGGTATCTACAGTGTAAATAGGCGATCCAATGTTAGTGTAAACAACCGAACTGATTATATTATGTTGAGGACTGTGTTTCAGACGAATATATTACACTTGAAGATAGCAACATTACAATCAGTAAGCGTTTAGATTAAAACATAGTTCCCCCAATAATTCATTTTCTTTGTCTTTTAGTTTTTTTTGGTTGTTTTTTTGGAGATCTCCGTCTGTTTGCTTTTCATTCTAATAATCTACCGTTGACAAACACACAATATGCTGAGAACATATGCTTAGAGCAAACTTGTACATATGGCAAATACTCAGGTTTTTCTTGTAGGCTGCTCTGTACATCCACATTTGGACAAATCCAATTTGCCTTTAAAGTAACCCTCTTGGCTAATGAAAAGTGTTCTGGATCAAGTAATCAAGGTTTATATTTTTAGGTAAAGCAGTGTATAAAATCTTTCTTTTTTTTGTTGATAAAACCCCAAATCGAATCCAATGAGTTATTTTCATTCAAGCAATAGGTTTCATGAAGAAAAAAGTCATTCCCGGACGTTGAAAATCTGTCCACTTGAGAAGAAAAGAAGAAGAGAAAAAGCTCAAATTTCCCAGGGGTCCGTGGAAACCACAACTGTCTATTCATTGACAATTTGGTTTTGCTGGAGCCATGCCAATTACAGATATTGCAGCTGAGGCTTTACTGTGCAGTGTGCTCGCTCTACACCCCCCCCCCCCCCAATTCTCCATTAGTGGGACTACGGGATGGTGGTAAAAATACAGGGGTGACTGTACTGTAACATGGCGGGTAAAATGTACAAGTACGAGTACATTAGCGAGTCCCTTCATTGGCTGGATCATTGGTGTTGAGGAAGGTTCTCTCACAAACACACAAAAGTGTTGGATCTGCTGTCTAGACTGAATGACCAAGTAGAAAATATTCAGAAGATCTTGTTTCAATTCAGCATGCTTCGGCTAAACATTCACGGCTAAACATTCACATTCATAGTTTTGAACAATTCTGGGAAGAACTCTGCTTAATTAATTTTTTTTTTCCCCTGTAACTTAAGCCTGCAAATATCCTGAGGGATGCAGCAGGCACAGTTTACACATGAATACAATTATTATTTACTTGGCAATAATCCTACAGCATGCAAAAGAAAGGTCTTATGTTCGTTTGTGCCGGTAACTTCTTGAGTTGGGCTGCAGTACGTTTTCTCGCAGGATCCTCGCTGTTCCAAAGTGTTGTTATTATTGTATATTTTTTAGAAAGTGTTATAATATTTTATGCAGTGCAGGTATGTACTTTACATAAGCTCTACAATGTAAGTGCATTCTGTCTAATAATAATTCTCGGTTCTTATAAAGCGCTTTTCACACCTGAAGGGCGTCCCAAAGCCCTCATTATTTTTTCTACAGGTATGCAGAGCTATGTCTTAAATTAAAACACCCATTTTACAAATATGTTTACACATGTATAGCACCTTGTAACAACTTACAAGATGGCTATGTGTCATATGTACTTTTAGTGGATTTTCTGAAGTTCGTTCAGGATTGGGATCTACCATTCGATCTACATGTTATTTTTTTAACATAATTCTTTTCAGATCATATCATTTCATAAATTGAACTCATCTGGTCTTGCCTAATTAGCATGGACCCTTTCCCCCCCCCGGTGCACATTCTAATGCTATTACTTTACGTTAGTGAGCTTGAATGGCAATTGTTGGTGATTAAAGCTAAGAGAATGAGCAATTAGCCAATGAGGGATGGCTTTGAATTGGAATAACATCTTAAGATGCAGTGGCCTGTGTGGAGGTTTTCTCGTCCTACCTTTGATGTAACGGGGAGTTTAGTTTGTGATTGCTACTGTAGGGTGGAACAGTGTGTGCTTTTTGAGTGCAGTGCATTAGTTTGCCATCTGTGATTAGACTAGGGGAACGATTTCGTCCGGCAATTTTGCGTAGCGAAATATTTAGACGGAACAAGTTTTGTGCACACTGAATGCTAATATGGAGTTGCAAATGGTGATTTTGGAGTAGCAACTGATTTTTTTTTGGTAGCATTTTGCTATGCTTTACTACGGAAATCTTTCTCTGAGACTCACTGCGTACTTCGCCGCTTTATTACACCTTAGTACTCCTGTTTATCTTGTGGGCTTTTCCTGAAGTCATTTTTTAGTCGTCTTTTTTTAAGGCTGGCATGACATGTCAGGTTTCAGGCTTTCACGGAAATGTACCTTTTATAGACACTTCGGGGCGGGGGATTGTGTAGATGATGTGCCCTCTGACATCACAGCCCTGTAATGGAATCTCACGGCTCGCAGTTTATGCTGGACCAAAGAACCGAGGCCAGTGATTTTAGCGGCCGGCCAATAAACTCATGACCGGACAAGTTCGACGGTCTTGTGTTTAAATTGAATAATAATACTTCACTGTGTAATATCTTTAAATAACTGATATTCTAATGTTGCATTTGAATGTGATAAATATCATTAAATTCTGGTGGTTATCAAAGTACATACTCAAACCCATGTTGCAAATTAGATAAATCTTCTCCTTGTCATGTAAAGTGCTTGTTCAAATAATGAACTTGCGCAAACAAATCTTGATGCAACAAATTTGTTGAATCATTCACTGAAATTTCAGTGTGTAAAAATGTTGGCGGGGGAACAAAAGAAATACAAAAACAAAACAATAATAAGTAGTTACCCTCCCCTAAAAATAGTGAAAAAAATAGTTACATTCATACACAGATAAATGCAATTAATATAAATTATTGAAACTTTAGTATTACATGTAATAAAAAAATGGCACAGTTTTGCAAAATCTACCAAAGCCATTACATTTCATGTACTGTATGTGTAATTTTGCAAAATTTAACAAGGCTATTTACATAGCATTGTAATTTTGCGAAATCTAATAAGGGCTTTTTACATATATGTAATTTTGCAAAATCTAACAAGGCTATTTGTCAAGGCTATTTGCATAATATTGTAATTTTGCGAAATCCAACAGGGCTTTTTACATGTGTAATTTTGCAAAATCTAACAAGGCTATTTACTTAATATTGTAAATTTGCGAAACTCTAACAAGGCTTTTTACATTATCTTGTAATTTTGAAAAATCTAACAAGGCTGTTTACTTGTGAGTTTGTTTTCACATTCAAACCGGGGACCTATAACAAAAGAGGACAATAGGGTCCCCGGTTGGGTAAAGGTCCCCAGTTAGAAATTGTGTACAAAACCAATGGGAGCTGTTGCCAAAAAGTTAGAGTCCAAACAAAAGAGGGACAATAGGAGGTCCCCGATTGGAGGTGTTTACACACTTGTGTGTGTGTGTGTGTGTGTGCGTCAACGTCAAAGGAAGGTCAGATGTATATCACAATTTGGATTCCCGCAGCCAGCAGTGCACCGTCTAGTTTGTGTAGCTCGCATTGTACATCGGTACAAACGGTACATAAATAATATGACAGATGAGTGACTATGGTACCTTTGACAGTTTGATTATGTGCGGGAACTCCGACGGTATAAATGCTACTTTGTGTGCCAGTCAAGTGTGCATGTGTGTACATTGAGTGTGTGTGTGTGTGTGGGGGGGGGGATCCCATCTGAACTTGACCTTGACAAATCTCTACCTCACTGTGCAAAGGGGAAAATTAGGTAAAACCCTGATGCTATAGTTGTTTTATAATGAATGGAGGGTGATGAAGAAATCAATTGATATCGAGTAGTGTGCGCGCCGCTGCATAATCGCAGAGCCCATATGTGCAGAAAACTGTTTTTCGGGTGGTTGCCTTTTTGTTTAAACAGTCGGGTATCCTTTTTTGTGAGCTTCAGTAGAGTAAGGTGTTGTACTTGTATGAAGTACGGTTGAAGTGAGCTTACTTCTGGTAAAGAAAGTTCTTTGGAGGTGGGTTGGGGGGGAGGGGCAGCGAGGGAGGATTGGATGAATTTGCTCTTGACTGTAAGCCATTTTTGATACATGCATGGTGGAAACGATACTAGGACACTATTAGATTTGGGTACATTTGTCTGTCTACACCCCAACCCAAAAGAGTGCACTCCTATAGTGTCCATCATCTCTCAAAGAGCCAAAATGGAGTTACGATCAATGCAACCGTTTCGGAGGCCTTGGTTCAGAGCACTGATGATGAATGTCGCTAACTCAAGTCATGTACGGATTGACCCGTTGCAGTGGCGTCACACGCCGATACCGTCTGCCCAAGGGTCTGTCATTTTGGGAGTCAAATTGCATATAAAGATAATAACGCTGAGCATGTATGTAACTGCATGCGAGTCTCCTGAAATGCGCGACATAGTAACACTCCCAAAATTGTAACAAGCAAGATTTATCATGCGATTGTGGCAGGTGAATTGTTTCAGTGCACACATTTCGGACAAGAAATAGGACCTAGCATCTTACAGTTTGCTGTCGAAACATCACAACTGGTTTCGTTACCAGAGATATTTGTAGAAATATTAGTAGTAATTAGACAACACAGTTATAATAATGCCTGATAATCATCTGGATTCGAGGTGATGTGCAAAGGCACTGAGATTGCAAGTATTGGACAGTGACGATAGATATCATTATTAGGTGCACAAGGAATCACGCGCAGGCTCGTGATTTCTCAGGACATTTCATTTCAGGATTTTCCACAAAAAAAACCCTCGAGCTATCAGATTTTTTTCTTGAAAGAAGTAAAGCCATCCCCACAGGGAGAAAGAAACAGTTGGCATTGTGTCCAAAACCTGTAGATTTGTGTTTCTGGTGATGCAAAGAGTCTGTAAACCTCCGGAGTTGTAAACATCTGAAAGGTTCCAGGTCTAAAATAAGCGGGGACCCAGACCCGCAAGCCATTTTCCAGGAATTCGTTTTTTTTTACATCCATCCAATCTCATCCCTGTACATGTTATTGTTGTCGTCGACAAACGTGGAACTGATCCACCGTTGTATCTAGGGCTGTGCTTCTGCCTTTCTTGATTGGCAAGATCAGGGATGGAGTTAGGGGGAAAAAATCAACAAGATTACAGGACTCGTAGCTCAATTCTGTTGAGTATGGAAGTGTACTTACAATACCCATAAGACAAACGAGATCAATTTTCTCTTAAGAGTGTTGTTCAAACAAAAGCAGTTTAGAGTAGTCTTTTCACATTTTGATTCTGGCCTTGTAAACAGAATTCTGCAGTCTACAGTAAAAATTGTTCAGCTGGAGGCCCTGCGGTCTTGTGGATTTTTCACTCAAATTCAAGCCCCGCTGTCGACCAAAAGCAATAACAAGTTTTTTGTCAACATGACAATAACACTCCTTCTCGATAGAAAGGCAGTCAGTGATATACAGAGACCAAGACACTTTTTAACAAGTTGATGTATGATTAATTAATGGTGCCAAAGATTCTCAATGACAGACACTGATAGAATTTCAAAATTACAACTCACAGAGTCTGCATGAATGACTCGGTAAAGCAGTTTTTGAGTAGAACAATCTCTGTTGAATCTTCGCAGAAAGACTGGGACAAATGTTCCACACTGACACCAATTTGGATCTGAAATTTTAGGTACACTCTCAATTTTTAATCTCATATTATTGGAAACATGTACTGTGTAAACAAAAAAATGCACGGCACGTAGCTGTAAAGTGAAGTGTGTATTAAGCACAATTATTTATTGTTCAGCCACACCTAATTTTTGTGCAGAAATAAAAATTGAATTACATGGTAAATTTTGCATGCTTAGTGGTTTAATAACATAAACCTTCTACTGATGGGGAATGGATTGTCTCCCCCAAATTTCATATTCCACTTCAAACAGCAGTGTTTGTTTCCTCTTGTTTCTGTGTTAGATATTTTGTCTGATATGAAAAAAAAATTCTGATTATTGGACCGGAGATTGTGCATTTCCCCATGCTGAAAAGATAACTGCATGAATGGAACGACGATAAAATAAGCAGCAGCGATTGGTCCCCCGTTCATTGCTCAGATTGATGCATCTCTACAGATGGAGACCGGTTTGGATTACAGAGGCAGGTGGTCAGGCAAGAGGGAGGGAGGTTTGTTTTTAAAGGCGAGACTAGGGTCCTCTCTGTGCACAAACTAGCATATGGAGTTTGAGATTGAGCCTGGATTTGTGGCTTACAGGGTTTTAGAACAAAAAAGGCGGATAAGCAAGAGGCGTATAAGCGAGAGGCGGAAAAAATGAGAACAAAATTAATGGGGACAAGCACAAAGTACTTGTAAATATTTCAGATGTATTGCTCGTACATGTTTTTTTATTTATTACACATCCATCAGCACAAGCGCCAATAACAGGGCGGTGATTCGAAAACGAGAAGAAATGTTCAGATTTAGATGCGGGAGGAAACCCCAAATGGGGGGAAACCCATGCAATTAGGTAGGAACTGAAAACCCAATTCATATAGTGCCCCCAGTGGGATTCGAACCTAGAGGTTTGGAAAAAAGCAACTGCGCCAACCCGACCGCCAAGTACATGTACATGTATTTCTACAGTTTTATTCGGTACATGTTTGTATCTGCGGAGCACGATTGTGTGGAAAAAACCTCAACCCCCCAAAAATGAATATTCATAATGTATTTATCCTTGCACATGCTCCGAGGTCTTCTCCAGATAGTTATTCCTTTATTGCCATTGGTTCAAAAAGTTCTGTCACCCTTTATTTGACGTAAGGTTGGAAATTGCCAAAATACCAACTGCAAGGAGATTGTGCTTTTGTTGATGTGCTGGGTGTCAATGGGTCAAAAGACCACGGTGTGACCATAGTCATGTGACGGGGGTGTGATTTATCATGATTTTTCCTGATTTTTTTTTTCTGATTTCAGGAATTTCACTCTCCCTGTGCCTTCAGGTTTTCTTGGAAGAGATTGCCATCACAGAGATGAAAGACTTTGCCTCGTTATGCCATCAGATATATAATTGAAATGGTGTGAAGAGTCTGTAAACCGCTAAAATGTATTCCATCTTGCAATTCCGTTGGCTTTATGACCTCACCGAGAGGGAGCTTTTAATCAAACTGATAGGATTTGTCATTTTAATGTTATTATATTTGAACCTGTGACCTCCGGCTGGTGCTCTACAAACTGAGCTATCCGGCCCTGAAGTTGGCGGTCTCCCTATTTTGTCAATATCTTTGATCAGGGATGCCAGTCAGAATCCATTCGACCTGTAACTGCTGTATACCCACGATACAACGGGTCTGGGAAGCGGCAGCAGAGGGATCACCTTCAAAGGGGGATCCGACTTTTTATTTCAAATATCAAGTAATAACCCACAAGGAAAACTGACTGGGTTTGCATGAGATACATGTAACGAACCATTGTTCACTCTAATGACATATATCTCCTGATTCCTTTTTTATTACAATCTTTACAAAAAGAGACAGCTACATCTAGTTGGGGTGACATAAATCTACTATATAATGTCATCACCCTAAGACTCACTTTCTCTTCCAGTAGCGGCTGTCATGCCAAATCGTCTCATGTTGCATTTACCCAATGACATTAGCACAAAGCATGATTCACGTGTATGGTAGACAGTACACAGCCGTTAATAGTATTAAAAAAAAAAATCAGGTGGTCTGTAGACAATTGATACAGATAAGGCTTTGCATAATTGTAATTTTGTTTGCAAGCTAATTAGCAGAAGAATATCATTGAGATTGATTATCATCAGATGAATCTGTTATTAACTTTTGATTTGAAATTCTATACATACATGTATTTCGCACGAGCTATAAAGTATGTTTTACATTTAACTGGTACACTCAGTCTATTTTAGCCCTTTTTCACACTCTATCTCTTATCTCCTTGGGATACAGCGCTGGGGAGACACCAAGAGTTTTTTTACCCCACGGTTACCCCCGGCGCACTTTCACACTGTCTCCGCACACGTATTCCCTGGGTCCCTATTTGCATTCCACGGGGTTCTGGTTGCATGTTTCAAGAATACATATATACCACTGAGTTTTACTGCTTACCCCTACTCCAGAGCAGGGGGTAGATCAGGGGTAAAGCGATCCAGGTGTGAAAGGGTCGGCTGATATTCCCCTTGGATGCCCCCCCGGGGAATAGACTAGTGTGAAAGGGGCTTTTGAGATTTTTTTATAGACATTTGGTCACCGTTTTCACGAAGAGCCACATAATGTGAAAAATAATTGTGATTAATGCAGGAAGGGGCCTAGTCTCAACAGTTGCATTTTGCCTTTTCACAAAGAGCCACGCATCACCAAAGATGAAAGTAATACATAGCAACAGAAGAGCGTGGGTGGACATGTAGGTCAAATAGTGTTTTTTTGGGGGGGTTACTCGAAGCGCCACATGTTAGTTTGAGTATGATCACGGGAAATGCACATCCATTTCCTATGTAAAAACACTTTATTCGGCTGTAAGTAGGTCATCTCACTTTTGAGGCTTCACAAAAAGACACATATCTTTGACTTATTACTGTGGCAATTAGCAAATATTTTACAAGAAATTAGTCAATGGAGAGGTTAAACTTTTACAGAATCATATGAGAGGTCTTAAACTGCAAACCGTGAAAAATGGTGACGAATTGTCTTTCAATTTGCGCATACAGTGTGTGTAATAGCCTCGCATGGCAGATCTGTTTAGCATTGCTCGTAACAAATGCTGTCTTCAAAAAGCGCATTAACCGGGTTAACACATTTTTAATTAGATTTTTTACACGCCACTGTACCTTTTGACCCAATTCATATGATGTCCTGACCCACAGTCAAATTTGGTTATGCCATATTGGGAGCGAATCGCTCTTCGTTTTACACAGTGCATTCTAGGCAATGAATGTGCATAAACACACTCACCATGGCCCAAACTCGAGCTATTTTAACACGTTGACTGCTGCCTACGAGTATACTCGTGGTTGTAACAGATTCTGCCACTACGAGTATACTCGTAGAGAATGAAAGGTTTTTGTATTGTTAATTGAACATACATCCTTAGAATTTGTACAGTAGTATGTTCAAATTATTTTTTTTGAGAGTTTTTGCTGTTGGTATGCGCGCATGCGCACCACACTTGGCAAATGGGATCGCCCTACGAATCCATGACCGGCAGTCAACGTGTTAAGCAGCAAATAATGCTTAGAAATCTTTCTGCTTAGCAAAAAATAAGTAGGATACCAGCCACAAATGGTACATGTGAAATGGTATTGTGGCTGGTAGCCTTAATCTGGTAAGCATGATTTTATTGTGCTTAGCTTCTCTTTGTGTTTAAGCAGCTCTATGAAATTGGGCTCATATCTTTACATGCAGTTTGGCTCCCAAAATGGCAGGCTATGAGCAGACAACAGCCTTGTGTGACGTCAGAACATGAGATATATTATAAAGAAAAATTGACTAGAGCGGGATTTGAACCAATGACCTCCGGTTTAACGTGCCGGAGGTTGTTAGCTCAAATCCCGCTCTAGTCAACCTTTCTCCGTTCCACCCCAAATCATTCAAACAAATCGGCGCGTTTAAACCGGAGGTCATTGGTTCAAATCCCGCTCTAGTCAATTTGTATTCGTTCAACCCCAAATCATTCAAACAAATTTACCCAGTGAGTTTCCCTTGTGGTTTATAAGTTGAAATATATATTATATAATGATATTTGTCTTGAACACCTGAGGACTGATATTCTAACAAAAACCGGCAGGTATCCCCCTTGAAGAAACTTGAATTGAAGCTGACAATGTCATCCCCCAATTTAGATATAAGAGTCGCATTGCTTGAGGCTAAACTTAATTAACATTGATTCCTGGGGGAATTAATATAAGATTGGTGGAACAGAATGTCCACTTACTTGGAAGCCAAATTTACAATTTTAAATTTACCGAATGCACTGTATTCACTCTGACTGTGAATCCAGAGGGAAGTGTTATTAACCTCAACCCCCCCCCCCTTCAAAAAAGAAGAGAAAATGGCCTTATGATCTTATTTGCAGTGAATGTTCCTTGACCTAACATAATCTTGCACTATCCTGTAGATGTACATGTGCAGGGGCCAATTTTATGACGCCTGTAAGCCTGCTCTTACCAGGGGCCAATTTCATGAAACTGCTTAAGCGCAAAAACTAACTACATTAAGCACAATAAAATTATGCTTACCAAAATAAGGTTACCAGCCGAAATACCGTTCCACTTATAACATCTGTGACTGGTGTCCTGCTTATTTTTTGCTAAGCAAGGTTTGTGGCTTGAGCGGCTGTATGAAATTGGGCCAAGTGTTTCATAATCTCTGCTTACACCGTAGGCAAAGTAAAACCGTTGAGGTAGATAAAAAGCAGTTGAACTGCTGGCGGCTCTCCCTAAGCTTAATGGGACACAGCAATTGTGAACAGTCTACGCGTGCTGTCAAATCGTCTTGATCGCTTGTGGGATATACTTATGCCAGCGCACATTTTGCCGCCAGTTCTTGTAACGATGACGGACACGGTGTGTAAACAGGTGCCCGTGCCGTTAAATCTTCTTGATTGTCTGTGAATACACTCATGCTAACACACATATTTTTTCTGCTTAAGGTAAGCACAAAAACTTGCTTACCGGTAACCAGCTTTTCATAGTCCCCCTGGTTTTATTGTAAAGTGCGGGATAGCAGTGGTTTAATTACTTGGAGCTACTTGAAGCACACATTCACTGAGCACAGCTTGCTTATATGCCACTCAGAACTAGGTTACCAGCCAAAATATGATGCAATATAAATATTACTTGTGACTGATTCC
Source organism: Pisaster brevispinus (assembly GCA_023634235.1). Taxonomy (NCBI): domain Eukaryota; kingdom Metazoa; phylum Echinodermata; class Asteroidea; order Forcipulatida; family Asteriidae; genus Pisaster; species Pisaster brevispinus. Next base: position 6,059,893 of record JAMKCF010000011.1, read on the forward strand.
CTGACTTATTTATGCAGAGGAAATAAATTCCTACTTCAAGCAATACTCTACTAAGTAGCTTTTTGGAAATTAGGCACAACTTGGACAGTTTAAGCCGCTCTCCAATTGTCTATATTAAAAGTATTAAAAAATCAGTCAAAGGGTGTAAATCACGATACTTCCCATCTGCCTGGAGAATCATTACAAGGATCTTGGCACGTCCAGCTGGCTCAATTCACACTTTACACAGTAGCTGGTGATCAATCGTGATTATACTCACACTGTAAGTGTAGTTGTCAGAATGTCAGAATATATAGACCCCATTCATAAGATGTCACAAGCCCAAAACAGTGGTCATTGAAGAGGCATCATTGGCTGAGAGCAGTTTGACATCAAAGATGGTGGCCAATGGAAGGGGTCGTTTGGTTACACCTGTCAAAACCCTTGGGTCACTTACCTGGACCCCCCTCTCATATCCCAACGAAGATATATACACATGTTATCATAACCAATTATTGATTAAGCCAGTTTCATGTGAAGCATGGCTGGTGAACCTTTGCAGTGTCAGTACAAGCCCAGGGAGCGAAATCGAGAAAACTCTTCGGTGTTTGGGGAAAAGTTAACATTTAAATTCAGACTGAAATTGGTCTGACTGGTAGCCCAGAACAGAGAGATTGACAAAATAGGGAGACCGTTCGTTATCTTCCTTTTCCCTTAAAGTGTTGCTTAAAATCTTTTCCGTGTACTTTTTGGGGGTTTCGGCCATCAGCCGAAACCACCTTTGTTTTCGTCAAGATTTTTATTTTATTTCACTATTATTACTATACTTCTTTCCGAAAAAGTCTCATAGCATTTACTCGTGGAATTTGTTACCGTTTGATCTCAGGAACTACAGTATTAAAAGACACAAACAATACATCAAATGAAAGCCTGTGCTCTAACTTAGATCAAGCAGCAGTTCGATTGAGGGTTTTTAATCATCTGTTGACGATATTAACGATTTAAAAACACGTATCGTCAACAAAGCACGATCGTCTTGTGTGTGTACATTGCACGTAATTCACGCTGTACATCGCATACGGCCATACCCACACAGAGCCCATTGTCCACGCGCGTGGCATCGTTCGACCTTTGTACCTTTCATTTTGGTTCACTACTTCGCTTCTACAGTTAACGGTGAACCTGTATAGCGCCCTCTTAATCGTTTGTGGAGAGTCCTTGAACTATTAAATTACGGAAGCGTTTGGGGATATTAGTAGCGGTTTGTTCTCACGCAATTTCAATGCATTCTCCCACCACGCAATTTCAATGCATTCTCCCACCACAATTTATTTCAAGGTCTGTGCAGTATAGCTTATTAATAACTTTAGCATTGGCATGGTAGTTTATTGTTTACAGTTATTTATTATTTAAAACTTTATAACGTCTGAACCATAACGTAAAAGAGTTATAATTTTTGTACCGTCTTGTAGCTTATCACAACGTTCGTACGAAAAACGTGTTTTCATCATCGTGATGTCATCAGGTATCAAATTAATTATTACATTAATTCAACATTGACAACAAAGCCGAAAAACCCCAGTGTTTGTTCATTACAAACTCGTTTCTAGTAATGTTTTTGAAATTGTAAATTTAAACTGCAACTCGGCCAGAGGACCACAAATGTTTTTTAATGTCAGTGTTTTAACAAACCATCAACCATAAAATAGATTAGTATGTCAAAATAATCTGTTCAACTCTCAGTTGTTGTTGTTCAACAATGAGATGTTATCATGTTGTCCCCTCCCCTCCCCCCCCCCCACCTGATACAAACTGAGAGCTGCTGACAAACTAACAACAAAAAAGAGTCCCACACTGTGTGTGCGTCTAGCAGAGCAACAACAACAAAAAAGTGCACGAAATTAGTTATGTAAAATATTCCATTCGTGTCTGCGGGATTGAATGAGATAGTACTCAAATTACGTGTCCGTGCGCTGCAAAACGATGCGTAGGTATATAAAGAGTGGTGAACCGCCTCGAGAACTCTCAGCCATTAATGTTATATTAGCACCTCGGACATGCACTGTAGGTTCAGTGAATGTCAATGGCATTGGATTGAGGGAGAGAAGAGAATGAGTTTGTGACGTCATATCTCGCTCGGCGTAGTGTTAAAGTGGGGCTTGTTCGAAGATGGTTGTGCAGACAGGCTTTTTTTGGTGTGATTTAAACTCTATGAGCGCGGTGTATGCACCAATATTCTCGCCAGCAGTTTAGAAGCATTTTACAGTGAACTGCAACTAGACAAATGCACTGCTATATAACAGCCGCCAACTCAACCTGATCCTGCAGAAAGTTCCCTTGAAATACACCAATCTTTCCTTGTTCTGATGAACAAATTTGACAATCTCCCTGATTATGGAGACTTGTTCCCTATTGTGTTGAATGTTCTAAATATCTCCTTGATTATTGTACAAAATCTCCCTGATTACAAGATGCAAATGTTGTAATACAACATGTTCATAACCTCAATCGTGGCTACACTTTTTGTCACAAAGACACCATTTCAACAATAGATGGAGTAAGGCCTAAGTCCAAATTGGCGGCTGTGGCTGTTGCTAAGGCTGTTGTTATGGGCAGCCTATGATTCTACGCATGTTGACGTGGTGATCCAGTCGTAGCCGTAGCCGGTAAATTCGGACACTGCTTTCCTCTTTGCTGATATTTTATTTATGAAAATAATTGCTCATGAGTCTGGCTGTGCACATATTGCACAAAGTATACACGAATAAAAGAAACATGATCCACTCACACATGTATACACCCACACAAGTCTGTTTTTTAGCTCACATCTGGTTAGCACGTAAATGATGTAATGAGATTAACTGCGCTTATGTTTAATGGCACGATTGATACTAAATTGTCTGTAATGTTGATGATTACAAATTCGTAAGGAATTCCATGTTCTGATGTTTTACAGCCGTTGAACTTGCTTCGTCTTCTGCAGAAAGGCGCTCTTTCTTCTGAAAAAGATATCAGAATTTCTGGTATTAATTTTTTTTAAAGGGCACAAGATCAGGGGGCCAGTTTCATAGAGTTGCTTCAGCAGAAACTATTTTTGAACAAATTTCTGCTTAGCCAAAATTAGCAGGAAACCAGTCACAAATCGTGCGTGTGACATGGCATTCTTGGCAGGTAATCTTATTCTGGTAAGCAAAATTGTTTTGTGCTTGCTAACTTTTTGTTCCTAAGCAGCTCTATGAAATTTGGCCCCTGCCATGAAAGTTGGCAAAGCAAGAAACAAGTGTGCTAACCAGAAAAGTTTACCAGCCAAAATACTACTTGTCATGTGTACTGTTTGCAACTGGTTCCCTGCTTAATTTTGCTCACAAAATCTGTGTGTTTAAAACAGCTCTATGAAATTGGGGCAAGGAGTGTCGTGACCTTTGTACGAGTGGTTTCCATGAAATTCCAGTTCTGTGCCGAGTGCGTAGTGATAATTAATTAATGTAACCAGATGGATTTTTTTTCCAGTAATGGCAGCTTGAAGGTTGTTACAGCAGAAACGATTTACAATAATGATTATGAATGCAGGCCTGATACTTCACGGAGGCAACGGAGGCAATTGCTTCCATGGTCCCTGGCCTTCATGTCCCCTCGTCATTGCCTTGGTGTCCCTTGAAATGTTCCAATAGAAATATACAACTTCACCATAGAGGTGCCCTTTACCATTAGTCCGGTGGCTCAGGGCAAAATTTTGGCAAAATTGTGACACGCTGGATTAAAGCACCAAATTGTGTACAGTTATTCAATAGGTCCAATAGAATCATTCTAGAGATGGGTGCCCAGTTTGGGTGACCTAGGTCAAGGTCAGGCCGAGGTCAAAAATTATGTGGTATTATAATACTGCCTATATAAATTTTTCAACAATAGAGGGCCGCTTCCGCATATCATTAAAACTTATAACAAATGACAATGCAGCTTCTATTTCAGACACTCATGCAGAGCTATGTGGAAAAAGTTGATCCCTTTAGTTTACTGACCTGGAGATGACAGACCGGGCACCCCCCTCTAATATGCTTCTATGGGACCCCTAAAACAAGTGTGCAAAGTTTGGTGCTTTAATCCGGCGTGTCACAATTTTTTCATTAAGCCACCAGACTACATGGAGAAAACGCCTTGGTGCTACAACAATAAAGCATTAGGGGCCTGTGAATGTGTGTTAACCATAGGACCAGGAGAAGACTGAGCTCGACGGCACTTACTTGCCTTCTTGTGGACCTGTCTTTCGATACCATGTGACAACATGCAAAACTGATGACGCGCATCGATAGTTTCCTTATTTCTTATTGGTCGATCTAAGTGACATAGTATCTGATGGTAAATTTTGCCATATGGGAGCGTAATGTTGTATCATTTTGCCAAACAATGTGTAAAATCATGGCATTATAAAATGGCTGCACATGTTCATAAAGTTGTCTCTCGGGTTCTAGTTCTCTGGTGTTAATGGTCGTCTTGCTTGACGATGACAGTTCTGTGATTGAAGCCACAACTGTTTTTACGACTTCATATATGCTTCTTCATGAACAACTATTGCAAAAAAGTTCAAATTATTTTCTGAGATAACCAACACTCAAATGTTTGCTATAATTCTAAACTTCTTGGTCTTCCTCTCATTTTTTTTGTTGCTGCAGAAATGGTATTAACGTTGAGGGCGCTACACACAAGTATGTGGTCGACCTGATCAAGCAAGGCGGGAGCGAGCTGACGCTCACCGTCATTTCTGTGCCAAACTTTAAAGAGGATCAAGGGGAGCCCAGCGATGACTCGTCCGGCTACTCATACTGTGATTTCAGCGATAGGAAACCGGTACCCATCACTGTGCCCGATTACCAGCACGTCTTTACCGGAGACAAACATGTGGTATGTGAAAAGCCCTGCCTTGAGTTGAGTGGCTTTGGCAGTGCATGGTTACATCATCTACATGTTACTTGTCATGCACTGGTTACATCATCTACATGTTGCATAGTGTTGATGTCTGTGGTGAATTTGTTGGCATGGCTCCATCCCCCATTCCATCTTTCTTCCGGAAGGAAGAAGGAAGATAGGCGAAATTTTGCTGTACCTATTAGAATGTGAATGATTAAGCAGAATAGACCTTTCTATTGCAGCGTAAAAGCCCAAGTTTTTGCCGACCGAGGTTGGAAAACTACGGGAAGCCATAAATGCAAAGCAAAAACAGATAGCCACAGTTTGTAACAATGTTACACAAACATTCAAAAATAGTGTTGAATTTGTGGGAAACAAGGCAACCAATTTTTTTTCAATCGGAAGTTTGCAGAAATGTTGAATTTGTTAACACGATTGATGGTCTGCTAATATTCGGCCGTCCATACCAACCAGCGCGATTTCTTTATTCAACAATAGAAAGGTCTGCATCACATCTAACCCCACAGACGAACAGATAACCTGTTTAATGTTTTGTATGGATACATGTGACACCTAATGAAAAAAATCAGGCCGTTCTCATAAGTGGTGAAATTGCTTTCAAGGTGAAAGCAAACACGAAACATGAGTCATGAAATCAATGTGATGTGATATCTTAAACATTCTGTATGTTGAGTGCTACATGTACTTCACTTACCTAAATACCATATTGTCCTAATAAGTGTTATTTGATGAGCAACTAAACCCAGTTTTGAGTCTCGGCAGGAGGTGCCTTGGTTTCGGCATGGAGCGTCACACAAGTACTTTAGAAATTAAATACTGTATCCCAAATAAAGAAAAACAAACAAACCCCCCCCCCCAAAAAAACCCAAAAAAAACACATGAAAAAATGTGGTTCCGTATTTTTGAGAAATCTCTGTTAAATGTCCTTCACGTACATTTTTATGAGCAGAATTCACGAACAAGCCTAGAGTCATCGTAAACAACCCTCCCCCACCTTTTTTTTTCATCTCTGTTTTATACACTCTCTGCAGGTGTATAACATCTACCTTGCGGGCAAGCTCAAGAAGGCCCACAGGTACAGCCAGTTTGCTGATCTCCACAATCGGCTAAAGCGAGAGTTCCCCGATTTCCAATTCCCCAAGTTCCCCAGCAAGTGGCCGTTCTCGTTATCGGAACAGCAGCTGGAGGCCAGGCGGAGGGGGCTCGAACAGTATCTAGAAAAAGGTGAGGAAACTTTGCTTTGCTGTAGCAGCCGCAGCGGCTGGGTAAATCGTGGGCTGGCTTGGGTGATTACAGCAGGTGTGGGCTGGTGGGCTGGTGGGACCGTTAACTCATTTGGTCCTGTTTAGATTAGGGCTGACCAGTTAGCCCCAAGCGGACTGAGACAAGTCTACTGGACTGGAGTTGCTTTGACAGCTATGTTCACGTCCCAATCTGGAATTTGAATTGTGCAGTGCAATGGCCTGTTGAAAAGAAAGAAAGAAGAAGATAAAAAATGCACAACTGCACTTTCCGTGTCTACTTGAGTTTGTGTGAGAAGGTTCACACTTCAGTTTGGCTTAAGCTGTTAATATTAAAAAAGGAAGTACTTCAAATAGACGAGTTAGTTCTTTACACATCTGGGTCAACGAAAGAGGGGGAAAAAAAATCTCAAAGTGTATTGCGTGTGTCTGTAATACTTTTTACTTGTTTGATTTTGGGGGGGGGGTGGTTTCTGGCTGACATCAGCAGTTGCAAATTTCTAATACAAATTGACCCATTGTGAAGTGAGTGATGAGGGTTAGGGGTAGGCTGTCCTGTGATTGCGGTTTATCTAAAAGAAATCTCACAATCTTAAAAGCTTTTTCAGGGAGGACAAAGAACAATTTACGAGAAAGGGATTTGAACCTGCGACCTTCAAGTTAACGTGCTGGTGCTCTGCCGACTTCTTTAATTCTTCTTTAATTCTTTATTGTCCACTCTTTAAAAAGATTTTTAAAAAGGAAAATTTACATGTCTGAAATTGATTAAAGCTCCAGATCAGGACAGTAAAATTCTCAAACAAAGAAATATAAAATGGAGTTAAGACAACAACGATATTTTGACAGTGCAGTACAACATATAGAGAATATTGGCAAGAGTGAAACACCTCAGATCACAGCTGCATCCCCCCCCACAACAACGTGATTAGAGACACGAAAAACTGAGCTATCTATCTAGCCTTATATATCTGGCAGTTATATGGCTGTATGACTTGTGACTGGTGATTGGTAAATGGGGTTCCTGAAAAATAAGCATCCTCGTTTCAAGTTTTAATTTTGTTTCAAGGTTAATTTTAACAATGTGTATTCTATAAAAATTGAAATTGTTTTCTATAAAAAAATGATTTGGGTATTTTTATTTTCAAGAATTTTGCATAAATAGAATTTGACAAAGAAAATTTGATGACATAGTAAAATTTAGTCTTCGTTCGAGTTGTTTTCTTTGGGTTTTTTTATCTGTGCAAGACTTGCTCAGTCTTTTTGTTGGGCTTCCCTCGTGAAATTTGTTTATATGTTTTTTATCAGGTCTGAAATTTTATAATTTCATTTTGCAAAAGGCACTTCCATTGGAAAAATCTTGTAGTCTTTTTGGGAACTTTTGAAGGGGCACCAAGGCCAAGACCGGGGCAACAGAGGCCATGGCCTCCATAGCCTAAGTGTAATTTCAGGCCTGTTTTTTATTTTATTTTCACGATTCAAATATTATGCCAGGTTTTGCTTTACACAATGTCCTCCTTTATTCACGTGCTGATAATTTTCTCCATCCCTCAGTTTGTTGTGTACGGGTTATCGGTGAATGTGATTCAGTACGAGAATTCCTCAACATGGAAGACGTAGACACACATGAGGTGAGTTGGGGTTCCAGGAGCCGGGGGAAATCGGCGGGAATACTAGACACTGTTTGCGTATTTAGTCACAAGCTCAAATAGCGCCCTCACTGAAGTCAGAGGATGACCTATCATTGTGCATGGTTAGGTTGTATGATCTCGGCGATTGCCGCCTGTGCGAGGGGAGGTCTGTAAACCCTCCTACTGTCTGACCAGTCAGTATCATCCACATTACTTTTAAAATAATAGATGCACTATGCCAGCCTGCAATCTGCTATGGTGAAAGCGTCAGGGATGTGATTTCTCCGTTTTTAACCGGAAATCCTGTTTTTTTTACCCCCCCAAAAAAAAAAAAAAAATTAATAATAATAATAATAATAATAATAAATATTAAAAAAAAAAAAAAAATAAATAAATAAATAAATATATATATTTTTTTTTTATTTTTTTTTTTTATAAATTAAGACCATAAAAAACATGAAGAAAAAACCCAAATAGAATGCCCCAGAGTGCAGATTAGAGCTTTTAAAACAAAGGATAAATGCATGTAAGTAGGCTTCGAGCTCGCAAGTTTTCAACAGCCTATCACATCCCTGAAGCATCTACACAATACTTAGATAGTTTTAGTGCACAGCTGGGCTGCTTGTTTTGCATGGCGGTGAAGAATTCAAAACACAGGCATGTGTTTTCTCAGGATTTTTGCTTGAATTCAAGATTTTTTCAAAATCTCCTGGAGCCTTCCAATTTGCTCGAAAGAAGCAAAGCTGTCACCAGCACAGCTCCGTGTTGCATACAGCTCTGTGGACATTCCCCCTGTTCTGTGCACTGGAGGAAAAAAAAAAGTTCTCTTCAACACTGTAAAATTGTGTGGACATGTGTAAGTCCACAAAGTGTTTCAAGGACCCTACATTGTGTGGACGTGTGTAAGTCCACGTAGTGTTTCAAGGGCCCTACGTTGTGTGGACCTCTTTTGTTCTCAGGTCCACACTTTGTAGGTAACACTTAAACGGGATTGGCAGCTTCTATTTACACAATCCTTATGACTTCTTATTCATACATGTGCAGTTGTAGTCAAAAATGTTTGCATTCCTTGCTATTATGCAGTTGTATGCCCTTTTAGCACGAAGAACTTCCTGTTTCACTTTCTGTTTAGTCAATCTCAAAATAATTTGAGTTGAGAATATTTTCCAGCAAGTATCACACTTTATAAGTGTGTCTGTACTTCAGCAGTGCAGTAGCTTTTCTTTTTGGTTGTTTCGGGTACAAGTGTTTCTTTTGTTTGTTTGGTCCTTTAAAAAAAAAAATTAAATTTTTAAATTTTTATTTATTTTTTTAATTTTTTTAATTTTTTATTTGTATTATTATTATTATTATTATTTTTTTTTGGGGGGGGGTTATTGAAACTCATTTGGATGACTTATTATTCACACCAGCAGCCCTGGTGCTTCATTTTTGACAGGGCAATGGCACCACGGCACTCTATGAGGAAATTGTAAATTTGTATGGAATTTTTCACGGGGCACCAAGGCAATGACCAGGGGCAACGGAGGCAATTGCATCAGTTGCCTCCATGAAGCATCAGGTCTGCACCAGTGTCTCATCTAGCATGTCAACCTAGGAAGGATATTTAGATGGCTTTGAATGGAGGGTTAGAATGCTTTGGACGGCCAGTCGGTCATTCAGCAGGAAAGCTGCCGGCCGGACAAATTCCACCAGCGGTAAACAATTTGGACGGCCAATTTTCTCTATTTTCAATCCTTGATGAGGCTTTCAATCACACCCACACACTTCCTGTCTTTACAAGGCAGTGTAAACACAATACAGGCATGTGATTTTTTTTCAGGATTTTCTCAAATTCTCCTTGAGCATTAACATTTCCTGGAAGAAGTAAAGCAGTCGCCAAAGGGAGAGAGAAATGGTCCACATTGTGTCCAAACCTGTAGTTTTGACTTTCTTGTGATGCACAGAGTCTGTAGAACCCCTGAATTGTATTGGTAACATATGGGAGGTTCAGGGTCTAAAATAAAGGGGGGGGCCAGGACTGCAATCCATTTTCAGGTTTTTTCACAGACATCAACCTTCATCCAAGACAAAAGTTCTCTCTTCAACTCTTCAAACAAACTTTTTTTCAAAGTTGTATTTCGTTGATTTGATTTTTTGCCTTTACAGACGTATGACGAAGTGAGAAGCACACCCCAAGTGAGTGACAGAACTTTACAAGTCTGCATGAAAATCCTACTAACTCTGACATACTTTCAGGTTCTCCGTCCTGCACCTAACCAGCTAATTGTGACAGGCTCTGGCAAAATCCTGACACTTTGACCCCAAAGTGAACTTTTGATATTTACCATGAAATTTAACTGCATTTCTCATGATAATTGAGAATTTTTTTTTTATATTATATATTTTTTTTTTCATCAGAATGTAGAGAAAATGCTCTTCTTAATTGGGACATAAAACATCTCAAATTGGTTCCTGGGGTCAAAATTTGACCCTTTCATGGCTGTTCTGATGCAATTTAGAGTTTTTTGTCAGAGTAGGTCTCCATCATTCACTTGCCCCCCATCCCCTGTCTATTAATTTTTACTGACATGACTGACTCTGCAGTAGCACGTTCTGATATAACAGCTTTATTGTTTGCATTCTGCTATTAACCTAGGTGGCTGTGTCACATCCAGGATTTATCTAGTGTGGAGGGAGATGATATGCTTGTAGGGGGGAGGAAGGTGGGGGTTTGTGTTATGTTGACATTTGAGATAGGCCGCACCTGTTTCATGGCTCTGCTCACGGCAGAATTCTTCACTTACGAATGCTCTGCTTATTACACTCACTGGTTTAGCACCAAATTGCTGTGCTGTGCGAAGCATGCGCTGAGAGTACGAGCACACGCACACTTTTCTAGCTACCTTGTGAAAATACACTTAGGTGAGATCTGAAGCTTTGCATGGTGGGAGTACAATCTAGGAAGATTTGCGGTTACAGTGTGTTCATAAGTCTCTGGATGAGTTGTGGTGGTTCCGAATAGAACAGCTGGGCCCAATTTCATAAGAGTTGCTTAAGCACAAAAAGTAGCTAAGCACAAAATAATTATGCTTACCAGAACAAGGTTACCGGCCAAAATACCATCTGAGTCACATGTGACATTTGTGTCTGGTTTTCTGCACATTATTGCTTAGCAGAAACATGTTTAAGCAATATTTCCTGCGTAAGCAGCTCTATGAAAATGGGTCCTGGAGGTTTGACAACTCTGCTCACAAAATACACGTACTCTAACTTTAAACGTAGATCTTTCTGCTATCAGAAGTGCCAATTTTGTTCACCGACTGGATAAGAAAAGCCAAGCAATTGGGTCCCTGAATACTTGCATTCCAGATATTAAACCCTCGCTGAAAAAAAAATAAGGGAGCAACTAGAGACGGAGTCCTCTCCATTTACCAGAGTGTGATATGTTGTATAGACGTATGAAGATCTTTGTGTTTACCAAAATAGTTTGCATGCCCCCATGGCACGATTTATAATTAAATCTAAACACATTTCTGTTGACACACGCATTTATTATGGGGGAATGTTGAAATATGAGTCGCCGTGTATTAAGTATTATTACCTGGGCAACCAAAAGGTTTCTGCTCCGGGGTAAAAGAACTGAACTGTTTGCGGCACCTGCTGCTAATTACAAGATTTCATCTGGCCTCTCGGACATGCTCGGTGGTCTAGCGGTTCTAAAGACATCTGCTCTGGAGTGTGAGGGTTGTGGGTTCAAATCTCACCAGAGCAACCTGTGGATTTATTTCAGCAGGAATTCGAGAGCACTGAGTATATGTATAGTACTCAGTTGTGTGATTTCTCAGGATGTTTCCTGATTTTAGGGTTTTCTCAAAATCTCCTTGAGCATTATACATTTTCTTGAAAAGCTTGAAGCAGTCACCAAAGTGAGAGAGAAGTAGTTCACATTGTGTCCAGACCTGTAGTTTTGTATTTCTGGTAATGCACAGAGACTGTAAGCCTTCCGAATGGTAACATATGGGAGGTAGAGGGTCTAGAACAATGGGGACCAGGGCCGCCAAACCATTTTCAGGAATTTTCAGGGACATCAACCCTCAGCCTTGATTAACAAAATACTAACCACATGTAATTTTCACTCTGAAGATACAGTTTTTCTTTAGTATCTAGTAATGTCAAACTGTATGAAGATGTACACCAGGGTCCAATTTCATAGAGCTGCTTTTAAGCAGCAAATATTGCTTAAAAATCTCTTGCTAAGCAAAAACCAGCAGGATACCAGTCACAGAAGCCACATGCAACTTGGTATTTCGGGCGGTAATCTTACCCTGATAAGCATAACTTAGTTGTGCTTATTAACTTTTTCTGCTGAAGCATCTCTATGAAATTGGCCCCTGGTGATGTGCTTTACCGTACAGGCAGCGTCTTCTCAAATTTCTGACATTTAGAAGAAGATTCTGTTAAAATTGTGGAAAGTGAAGCGTTTCAACGGTGAATTGTGGGGCAGTTTCACTCTTGATTATTAAACAACTTTATAATATAAGGTGTACATTTCAAGGGGTGAACATTTCAATGGGTGGTTGTTTTGTAGGGCATTAGTTCAGGTTGAACAGAGGAAAATAGACTAGAGCGGAACTTGAACCCGTGACCTCCAGAATGTGAAAAGACTGAGTGTACCTGTGGCATATGGCTCTCTACACAACCTCACCAATGGTGTGCAGGATGTCTTTAGCACAAATGCGGACAAATAGTGGACAAACGGAGAGGCCGATTGTGTTTACATGCGCTCTCTTGAACCCTGGGTAGTTTTCAAGAAATCCTGGGAAACCGAATTTTCACAGAATGGCTCTTTAGGGATTTAGCTTGAATTGAAGAGACTTATAGCAAGCCTATAGCAAATACTTCTTCTAATGCCACTAATTTTAAGCTACAAGCTCTTCGATTAGCCCTTCAAATTGGAGCCCGTCTTGAATCTTTGCTGGTATTATTTGAAATCCTGCAAAACCAAATTTTCAGATAATGGCAGATTTAGCTTAAATTGAAGAGACTTATAGCAGGTCTGTATAGCAGATAACGCTGCCAGTGTTGCTCCTTGGCTCCAGAAGTGCTTGACTTTAACATCAGTCATGAAGAAGTTGTAGCTTAAAATCTTACTTAACTGGAAAGTGTTTTACAGCACCAGAATCAAAGAGGGAGAAAACAAAAACTTTACACAGTTTAACATATCAACTGTTTGTATTTAAACAATCACTAAGAGAAGATTTATCTCATTTGTCTAATATAGGTAAGTGTACTTCAATACTTAATCAAATTGAGAGATATTTATCCGGCTCAAAGTCAACATTTGGATATCTTTTTTCAAAATTTGTATTAAAGATGTTACACACTGAGGCATTATTATTATTCAATTGAAAAAACACAAGACGGCCAGACTTGTCTAATTATGAATTTACTGGCCCGAGGCTAAAATCACTGGCCTGCGGGCCTGCGGGCCAATGTAATTTTCGAGCCTTAACATGTAGCTACAGAAATACACTAACTGAAGGTGCAGTTTTTGAATTGTTTAAACCCAGAATCTGTAGGATGATTTACATGTACTAGGATCCTAACACACTCTAACAAAATCTAACACCATATGGTACATTTTGTGTGCCAGTGCAAAGACGTCATACTGACGTCATACTACAAATAGAACTGCCGTTACAAGGGACTTTGACATTTTCAAAAACTTGTATCTGGCTTTAAATAGCCCGGGTGTCCAAACAAAACACGCATGCACCGAGATACAAAGTTTTTGCACGGAGCATTTTCGTGTAGGCTACAATTTGTTTTGTGCTAAATCGAGATATGGGTTTTTTGTACTAACACGACGCATAGTAGCACAACAGCCAAACTGTTGAACTCTGATAGTGGTATGTGAGGCTCAGTTTCACAAAGCACTCAGATTCATCTCAAGATGAGTTGTCAATATTGCCGTAGTGATTTGTATCGTGACATCACACTAAATTGAGCCTTCCACTTCATTGCACCTTCGTTACTTACCTCTTCATAGTTGCTAAGCTGACTCTCTTCAGATTTTCAAGGAACTTTTAAAGACTCATTTGTTTGAATCTTTATTTTTGTAACAATTGCTTTACATAATTCATTTTATTGTTTTATGTTATGTGCTCCTGCATTATGCGCTATATAAATGACATCACTTTTGCTCAGATTACCCAGATGTCAGAAATACTTTCCACATGTTTCCACCACTCACGCGATCACTGCGTCAGCGCGCCAGACCACAGTAGTACAAGTTAGCACGTGCAAGTAAACCTAAAGCTGCGACATGTACGCATGGGTTTGTTAGAGAAATTTGACACGTTGTCTGAGATCCTGGAACTGAGCTTTTTACTTTTAGCATGAGTGCTATTCTATACTTTGTCTGACAAGAATGGCATGTAGAAGAGCTTCAATAAATAATGCTTTAGTTTGGATACTGGGCTCGATTTCACAAAGAGCTAAGATGGATCTTAAGATGTGTATCATTCGTAATTGTCACAATACAAATCACCTTGGTAACACTGACAAGTCCGATGAATCTTAGTGCTTTGTGAAGTCTTTGACAATATTACCGATGTTGTCTGCGTGCTTAACGCCAGTCTTCTTAAATGAACAGTCAGATAGAGGTATATCATTTGACATTTGAGTACATGTTTAGAAAAGCAGTCATAACAAGTAGGTTCAGTATCGTTTATATGCTACTATAATATATTTCTGGTGATGGAACCAAGGATGCCTCAACAGTGAGCTTAATCACTGTAGCTCGCAAGCCTGAGGAAACCTGTAAACAAGGGTGCTTGCTATGTGAACAAGAAACACTGCCGTTAATCCCTACCTCTTCCACGATAAATATTCAGGTCTCTTTTACCCACACTACCAATCCTAGTACATGGGACCTATGGCGTAATGTCCCATCTGAAGGACAAAGCAATTATGGTAAACTATCTTGCTCAGGGACACAATTGCCATGGCCGGGACTCAAACCCACACTCTGCTGATCAGAAACACTAGAGCTTGAGTCCGGTGACTCTTAACTGCTCGCCCAAACTACGTCACACATGTTACAAATGTAACATTTATATACAGCATAAATGATTTACACCCCCACAAAATCCTTCTAACAAAAAGGGCATACGTAGAACAGCTTCAACAAACAGTACTTGAATGCAGAAATGTTGTGTGCGTGCTTTAAAACCAATCTTAAATGAACAGGCAGATACAGACAGGCACTGTGATGATATGTACATGATGCATGTGCTTGTTTAGAACAGCAGACAAACACACGGAGGTTCATAATCATTTCTATGGAACATAATACCTAAGCATGAATAATTTACAAGACAAACCTTGTAACCAAAAGTGCATGTAGAATAAGGGAATAAAAGAGTAGGCAATGAGGTCTTGCTGCGCGGCAGCGACCCTGCAAGGTTATAAAACGCCCTTAGAGAAAACACAGTCATCACTCTTTTATTTCCATTCATTAGATACACCATTCCGTTAAAAACGTTAGAAAACCTTTAACAGTTTGGCCTCAGCTCGCATCAGTCTGCGTTGAATTTCTATTCCTGTTAAGTGTTAAGTAGCTCCTCGCTCTAGTTTAGAAATTGTGTGCTTAAGTTTAAACATATTGCATGCAACTTTCAAACTTGCGCGACCAAGTACGTGACTAACCAACTTAAATTGCTCTCTGCGCAATCGTCTGATAGCGCCCTCTTTTGACTCAATTTCCTCGGGCCATGTTTAAACACTCCTCGCTGTGTTTATATCGCTCGTTTAAACATGGTCATGTGGTCTCTTCGCGATCAATCAGAATGGATTAATGTATTAAGGTATTTATGAATACCTTAATTTACGTAATAAGGTATTTATGAATACCTTAATTTACGTAATAGGGTATTTATGAATATACTTTAACAAGCAGTGCATCGTTGATCAGGTTGTTATGGTAACTAGGCAATCACTGGGGTGTTTTTTTTATGTGAACATTCGACTTCAACCAACAAAAAAAGAGAACACTTTTTTCTTGCATTTTCCATTTGTTTTTGTTTGGGAAAGATTCTCTGTCGTTTAAAATCTCAACCATGCAGAGTAAATTCAGACTTTCAACTGTTCAAGGAGTAAACGCTGTTGAATATTTCTATTGATTGCAACTAAAGTAATTTGGAAAGGCCTGTCACTCCAAATAGTATTCAGACAATTTCCGCCGTGTGATTAGTGTTGGGTTTGGGCAATGATTTGTGAGTGTTTGTTGGGGGTTTCTTCATTTTTGTGCTCACGTCTTCAGCAGTGACATCCATCGATAAAGTTGATTAGATGGGGGCTAGTCAAGATCAGACATGAACTGAGGGCAGTCACACACTTTAAACAGCTTTCTGATGTGAAGGGAAAGAATGCAGACATACATATAACTAGAAATTTAACTACAAATTGTTGTCAACCAAGACCAGTTTGAAACCATAAATACACCCAGGGCTCGATTTCACTAAGAACCAAGATTAATTTAAGCAGCTTGGGGTTGTATGCTCCCCAGGCAGTTGGGAAAGTTAAAGGAACGGTCTAAGTATGCCTGATGAACAGGGATAATAATGTTGTAAAGCGCCTTGAGCTAGCTACTAGGATATATGCCCTAAAGAAGACCCAATAATTATTGTTAAATAAGGAGGCAAAGTTGTTCTGGAAAACTGTGACGTAACGGTGACGTGAGGCAAGCCCACCTTACGGCCTCTTCCTCGCTAAACGTGAACCTTATGTTGCTGTTTTCACCCAAAATGTGATCACTGAATTTGATGACATTTCTACAGGCTGGCCGTGCAGTGCATTTTGTTCACAAATAGATGGGAATGAATTGACACTTTGTCCCAAACCATTCATGTATTACTGTATTACGTGTGCTCTCAATTGATGTTTGTTACTTGGATGACTCTGTCTTTGCAGGAAACTGATAAGAGAGAAGATCAGAACACAGCCCAGGTTGAACTGAGAGTACTAGTCCCAGATAGATCACAGATCACCGTTACCGTCCGAAGAAATAACACAACACCTGATGTATATAATGTAAGTGTGATGTTATTAGTTGGTTTTACCCATACACCAATGTGTGTAAAGCACTGTATACAAAGTACTTTCACGAGTCTTGTAAAAAAACAGGAACATATCTCGGGTGGGATTCGAACCCATGACCTTTGCCATTCTAGACAAGATGTCTTACCACTAGACCACCGAGATTGAAATGTAGCCAATGCAGTTTGAATTCTATATTTTACAGGACTTTTTCCACAGGGCTCGGGAAAGTACTGCATATTCAGTGCTTTACGCACATCGGTGTATGGGTAAAAACCAAAAAAATATTCTTTATCCCCGATGCAAATTTACCGTCTGTTGAATAATTGTGACATGTTATCCTCTCGTCTGCAAATGACTCGTTGGTGTAGAGTAGACCTCTTGCATATGACATCACAAGCTTAAAAAGCGCCCTCACTGAGGTCAAAGGAAGACCTCTCATTTTGGTGGATAGTTGTGCGCACAGGCATGTTTCCTTTGTTTGATCTCGTCAATGGTAGCCGACATGCAAGGAATCTATTGGAAGCTATTTGGGGTGGACAAAGAGAAGAAGGGCAGATGTCATGCGTTGAGTATTTATTGCAATAAATACCTACAGAGTTTCTGGATGAGAGCCATCATCACGCCGGCCGTCATGTGCCTGCAGGAAGGTTGGAAGGCTGTACAGTGTATGACCTTTTCCCAGGCATACAAAGCACATATTGTGCCTCATCAGAAAAGCAATAAAGAGGCTCTTTAAGTAAAAAATTAAGGCAATTGACTGTTTGTATATTTGTCGCTAGAATTACTCCCAGGCCCTTTTTTTTTCATTCTGTAGCGGAATTTAAGTTGACTTCTGATTGCAATTACTATAAATGGCAGGGGTGTGATGTATCAGGATTTTCTGAACAATTTCCTTGAGTATTAATGTTTTCTTGAAAGAAGTAAAGCAGTCGCCAGAGGAAGAGAGAAATGGTCCAATGTGTCCGAACAAGGTGCTGTATTTCTGGTGATGCACAGAGTTTGTAAGGTGCTCCGTCCATTTAGGGCGGATTGACCAACCGCTAAGCATTTGCCAAGCGGTTGAAAGTAGAAATGCTCCAACAGCAGTTGCCAAACTAAGATAATCCATATATACACACGATGTACAGTACACATGTATGTAAATGTTCCAAAGAACAATTAAAGGAACTTATTTGATGCTTAGACTTGCTTGCCTGGTTGGGGAGTTGTTGGGTTCAGAGACCAGACTTTCGCATTACCCCGTTGATGCTGGTTCCAGGCAACTGCCTCAGCCCTTCAAAGTCATGTCAGGGTTTTTTGTGTGTGAGTGTAATAATGCTCATGTAGAATACCCCACTGTCGTTGAAGTACAAAACAAATTTGATGTCTGGCTGGTCTGTGTGGTTATAAACGGGTCAATATGGCTGTCTGCCAACGGCACCCTTGCATGCCTGCAGCTCGAATACGCTGTAGCCGTGTTCTCCGCAATTCAGCTTCTCAGCTGCGAGTAAGGATGATTTAGCCTCCCAAATAATTATTATTATTATTTGAAAGGCAAATGTCAAGCCAGTCTGAAGTTTACCAAATCCTCCATTTGTCTCCTAAGGACTTAGGAAGCCTAGGGTTATTTACACAGTATGGTTTGCAGTCAGTGCCGCTTGCTATTTTCTCAAAAGTTTTTTTTTTTTGGGGGGGGGCGCTCTTAAGCCGAAAATGTTTACACACACAAAAATCTGTGTGACGATGCATATGCACTACAGCTTGATAGCCCATTCCGAAATTGATTGCGTATCATTCACTGTCTGTGGTACATCCTCCTGAAACCCTGTGGCAGTCAGAGAGCCAACAGGTATTAAGAAGATGTCAAACCTGAAGAGTCTTGAGACCTTTTACAGACGACGGAAGCCACAAAGGGCAAGGACGTTTTTTTGATATATCTTTCTTCGTCTACTCTCGTTTTTTTTTTCCACATGCAAAATTACCGTAAATGAATGGACGAGAAACCTGCTTTTTGATTGAGACGAACACGAATCATTGCATTGATCTGGATCCAATTTCATGGAGCTGTTTAAGCACACACAAAAAGTAGCCAAGCAAAACAAAATGCTTAGAAAAAGTTGTATGCAATATGTGATGCTCAAGCAGCTCTATGAAATCATGCCACAGTTGATCTCCTAGTGTAAGATTTACGGCAACACCATCAGGGTGTGCCCTAAACATAGCCCTGCATACTTTGTCTGGGACAAAACAGCTATAGGCTAGTAAACACCACCTGCCCGAGGACTACTAAAAACTGTCCGACCTACTTGTTAATAACATTTTATTTTTTAAGTGTTAAGTTAGCTTTAAGTGTGTGAATGTAACTTCATTCGACCATTAAACTGGTTGTGATCGCTACCATTAAGACATCAGAGAGATACATTTATGACAATACATGTTTAAAATCTGGGCTACTAAAACTTCCTGGGGCAAGTAAAGTGCACAGTTTATCAGCCCGCTGGGCTACTGTACGAAAGGCTTAAGCACAAGGCCTGACCATTTTATGTGAGACTGCTCTCTTTTGAATAGTGTTGGCTATGGGGAGATTTTATCTTCTTGACATTTTCATTGGTGTACTCTAGAAAGTCTGGAACCTTTTCTCAAACCTTGTCTTTGGCTCTGGCTTCAGCTTGGGCTCTGAACAACATCAATTTTGGAGCAGTGCACATTTTGTACGGTGTTTCTAACATCAAACGGAGCCCGGAGCCCGGAGCCCGGAGCCAGAGACTCGGAGCCTAAGCCGCGGTTTGGAAAAAATCCCCAGATCAGAGTACGCTGATCGAAACATTGAGAAAACAAGTCTCACCAGCTCATCTAACTGGCCACACTATTCAAAGCAATCAGCGCATGGTTTTTACCTCAGAGAGTTGTTTATCCGTGGGCAGCTTCAAGTCTTACTTGGGTCATGTCCTGAATTTTAATTTTCCAATGTTTCACAAAGTTCGCCTTCTCCGTATATAATGTACATGTATACTAATCTTCCATTTTTGAAATAAAAACCAAATTTCTCTTTGCATATTTTCTATTCGGACATTTCACTTGAAATTAATTCACGAAAATAGTGAAAATCCATCTCCCGATGTCTTGTTGTATGGCAATGATTGTGTAGAACTGCAGTGTCCCTATAGGGTTTAATGTAAAATCAATTGGTCTGTAAAGTTATCACACGCACTCTGGATGAACGGCACTAATCCTGAGATTGCTGAATTAATATGTACGCAGTTCCCTCTCACAGAACACTTGCAAGTCTCTGTGATGTTTCCCCCGTCCTTTTCTTCCCTCTTTCCCTTTGAAATTGTTGTTTCTCTGTCAGAAACGTTAAGAAATTACGGACGTTCCAAAAGTACACATGTTTTAGGTTAAGTGGGAGTCATCCACAAGTCATCTTGTGTGTGCTTCACTTTTGGCTTGGCCAATACAAATTCTTGTTCTCTGTATGACATATTTGAAGATCAATACAATTGTTGTTGTTTTTTTTAAGATGACTTGTTAACTTACATAATCTGTGTATTTTTTGCATAATTTAATATTTTTTGTAAAGAGGAAGACATAACAAGATGGAGGGATGAACTTTTGTGAACATATTACATGGCAATATACAACTCAAGATAGAGTGAAATTGAAAATGGGGAATGTAAAAGAGGCTTTCCTCCTTCAGTGGAGTGAAATAGGCTCGAAAGACAGGTGTTTTGTTTTGGGTTGCACAAAGAAAAAATTACTAGAGCGGGACTTTTTTGGCCCCCGAACAAAGACATTGACAAAGTTATAGAGAGACCACAAACTTTAGGGCTCAATAGCTCAGTTGATAGAGTGCGGCATGCTAATCCAGAGGTCGCAGGTTCAAGTCCCTCTCTAGTGAATTATTCTTTGTTCAACTCAAAATGATTTAAAATTGACCCAGTCATTTTCCCTTATGGTTTATTACTTGTTTTGTTATTGTCATACTTTTTATGGATGTATGTACGTAGAATTCGCACTGGTAGTAGCCAACAGGTACAAAGCTCGCCAAGGTCGACATTGTTCTAACTTACTCAGTTTACTTTGGTCTGACCTGAAAGAGGCAGGAATGGGAACACTGAGATCCGGAAAGAAACTGAAGGAGCTAAGGATGCTCCGCTGAGGACCAGAAGCAGTAGATAAAATGAAAAAAAAGAACCGTTTGCAACTGTGGAATGTTTCTACTACTACAGCGACAGAACACAGCATACCTACATACATACATAGAAGTGCCATGTTACTTATGTTTGAATTGTTTTTCTGAGATTGTACTGTAACAATTTTTTGTTTGCACACTTTGTTTTTCTTCTGCCCAGGCCGTAGTTCATAAAATTGGACTCAACAGAGAAGTGGCTGAGTATTTTGCCCTGTTCGAAATCCAGGAAGATTTCTGTAAGTGTACATGTACATAAGATCAGGGCCTAATTTCATAGAGCTGCTTAACGGCCGATTTTGTGCTTACTAACGCGAGTTTCCATTTCATAGTGCTGCTTACCGTAAGAACACGAAAAGGCATGCTAACCTTACGGTGCTTACTGCATGAAAATGAATGAGGTAACGAAGCAAATCCATGATGAGTGCGCAAGCTGGTCACATAATTTTCTTGCTAACCTGTGAAATATAATTATGCTTAAGCAAATTTTTCTACAGTAGTAAGTGCGAAAACTTGCTTACTGTTGAGCAGCGCTATGAAATTGGCCCCTGTGTTGGTTTGCATTAAAAAAATATATATATATTGAGATTTATGTTACCTTGATGTAATGTTTCAATCACCAAGGATGTGTATTTGAATTTCTCGTCTTGTGGGACAACAAACGTGTGCATGATGCAAAGAACACTTAGTTAAACTTTTGCTGTCTTTTTAGAAAACTCTTCTTACAGTTTTTTTGTTTTGTTGGTATAACCA
Source organism: Pisaster brevispinus (assembly GCA_023634235.1). NCBI lineage: Eukaryota > Metazoa > Echinodermata > Asteroidea > Forcipulatida > Asteriidae > Pisaster > Pisaster brevispinus. Next base: position 6,081,672 of record JAMKCF010000011.1, read on the forward strand.
GCACCAGCCCATCTTTGTATTCCCACATATCCAGTTCCAAGTAACTTTACCCGATTTTGATATCAAAGATGAAATTTCAGGCCTAGACCCCGGCCCACAAGCCACTTTCATGAATTTTCACACAGGCCATCAACTCTCATCCCTCTAGTACACACAATCTGCACAAGTACTTCTGTACACAGTGCTGCCACCATACACAACCCTTGCAGTTGAGCATTTTTTAACTGGTCGGATCATCTCGCTGGAAAAACGTTAAAAGTGAACATCTTCTTTATCTTTGTAGCGAGGAAGCTTGCCGTCAGCGAGTTCCCCCACAATCTCTACATTCAGAATTACACCAAATCCAGCACTAGCCAGAGCTGTATAGGTCTCGGCAGATGGATCTTCTCGCCGCAGCAAGAGTTGTTCCTCAATCACGACGAGATTGCCATGAATTTTCTATACTGGCAGGTAATTTGATTGTTATTTTTTTTTATTCATCCACTCGAGAGTGCGAAAAAAGAAAAAGCCCCAATCTGTTCTTCGATACTTAATAAACCCTCACTGTCAAACAAAAGAATGCACAGTTTTTTATTAATTTTGAGGTTACAAAACAGTAGTACTCATATTATTGACAGGGTGACAAAAACCACAACGAGGAAGATGAGTTTAGAAGTAAAACACAAACTGTTTGTCTAAGGCCATTTTTTTATATTCTCCGCCCCCCCAAAAAAAATCATGTTTTGGAACTTACAAAAATCCCACAATCTTGCCCCAAAAATTCAATTTGGTGGGAAAAGCAGAGAAATCTGTTATCCAAGTATTTAAGAATAAATGGCCTTACAAGTTTTCAAATGCACTTTAACATTTTCGAAAGGTTGTTAAAATGCCCTCATTATCTTGTTATTTGTAATTTAAAACCAAAGGTGTCTTCTTTTCTTTAACTGTAATGTTTCCTGTGCCTCAAAAAATAGATCAGATTTAAAGCCTTTTAAGTCCCAGATGAAACGTATACGTATAAATATTTACTGGTGGCCTCATGTAGAAGTAATATCTAATAAAGTTATAATAGTATGAAGAAAGAAAAACCTATTGCAAAAAAATGCTGAGCTCAGAAAAATCTGGCTTAGCAGAAACAGGTTACCAGCCAAAATACCATAAAGTTAAAATTTTTGCGACTGGTGCTCCGCTCATTTTTTGCATAACAAAGGCATTTGCTTAGCAGCATTTCTGCTTAAGCAGCAAATAGTGCCTCAGGTTTTTCTGCTAAGCGTAAATTGGCAGGGTTACAAGCCACAGATGATACATGTGGAATGGTATTGTGGCTGGTAACTTTATTCTGGTAAGCATTATTAGGTTGTTCTTAGCAACTTTCACTGCTTAAGCAGCTCTATGAATTTGGGCCCTGATCTGGCCCCAAGTTCAAAGAGCTGTTAAGCAGAAAATACTGCTTAGCAAAGAAATATTTTGCTTAGCAGAAACAGGCTACCAGCCAAAATACCATGTAATGCTTATTGTTTGTGACTAGTTCTCTGCTAATTTTTGCTTAGAAAAAGAATTTGCTAAGCGTTATTTTCTGCTTTTACCCTTTAGAGACCATTCATTTCTGTAAAATTATTACCAGACATTTTCAGGAAAATGATTAAGAAACAGAACTACACGGTTTTGATTTAGATTTTTACATTGTATGTTTACATGGGAAACAGTCAATGCAGCCCGATACCTTTTCTTTGACCCTCTTGTGCAAAAGGAGGTCAAATCTTTCAGCCTTTTGAGGCCGCTAGGGACATTTTGGTACAGGTCACTTGCGGCCGCTATGGTCTTATAAAGGGGTTTATGAAATTGGGCCTTGTTCAGCTGTTCAGCAGAAAATGGTGCTTAGCAGCAAATTTGTTCTGCTTAGATTGCAGAAAAGATTGTATTTTGGCTGGTAACCTGTATCTGTGCTTATGAAATTGTTGTGCTTACAAGCACTATGAAATTGGGGCCAGTTGCTTTAATCCAAAAAGTGATAGCGGTCATCTTGTTGTGACACTAGGGGAGTCACAAGGTCTAAAAGGCTCAACAAAGGCAGGCTTTGGTAATTACTCCAAAAATTAATGATCATCCAAACTTACTTGGTAAATAGCACTGCATAGAGCTGTTGATATTATAAAACATTGTGAGAAACGACACCCTTTGTATTAATGTAGTTTTAGAGAAAGAGGAATTTTCTCATCAACAAATTTGAATCTGAGAAAGGCTTCACGCATCTGAAAGCACACAATTACATGTATATGCAACAAGGGTGTTTTTTCTTTCATTATTTTCTTTCAACTTCGATGACCGATTGAGCCCAAATTTTCACAGCGTTGTTATTTTATGCTTGTTGGGGCACACCAAGTGAGGATACTGGACTTTGACAATTACCAAAAGTATACCCTGCTTTAAAAAAATATATATATAAAAAAATCAGCCTTTGAGAAAGACTGCCAGGGTCGAAAAGTGAACCCAAAGCAATTTTATGCCTTTATATTTTACTCAACATGCAATAGGATATAGAAAGAGTTTGCACTGATTTTGTAATCAAATGTAAGTAACTGTACTTTGATTTTAACCTTTTTTCTTTTAAGTTTACATTTGCATTTTATTCAATTGAGGTTGGGGCAGGTAAGGTAATTTTAAACAACTGATAAGTTGCCAAAGCCTGGCAGACAGATCCCTACTGAGTCTGGTTCAACTCAATTCCCTGCAAGCATGCAACTTCCTTGAAAGCCACTCCGGTCATGCATGACCCTGAAGAGGGTCTCCCCACCCCCCTCCCCCTTCTCCTTTTATCTTGACGAACTTCACCGTAGCAACGAGATGGAGACTGCACGGTGTCAAATGGGGGTCAACCGTATAGAAGTGGCTCCCAAGGCGAGCACACAGGAATATTGTCTGAAACGTGTTGATACACGCCCGACCGGAACACTCTCTCCATAGCAACGCATCATCTGTGAACACAACGGCCGTTTCCCCCCCTCCCTGGGAGCTGGCGAGGAGTGTGGCGCTGCCCCAGGCAGGCAATATGCATGAGGAACCTAGGGAGACAGAAGGTCGTTCTGTATTACTGCTGACTTACACCCATGCCTTTTTTTTTTTTTTCTCTTCTCATCCCTCCCCACCCTGACTTTCCTGTCGCCTTCTCGCAGGCAATAGATGATGTCAGTAAAGGATATATCAAGCCAGGCGACAGCTTGTATGAACTGAAAGTATACCAGGAGAAATCTAGCAAACTACAGGTGAGTCAGTCAGACTCTATGAAGACGTGTACTTGGGCCCAGTTTCCATGATATAACCGTAGAGATCACGTGGGTTTAATGGGATCACTTCTCTGTGATATAACCGTGCATCAAAATCACGAAGAGATTGTGCTGTTGATTTATATGGGCTTTTTACTGTGTTCGTGTCAGACAGCTCCTACTCGGTTTTTAGAACTGATTTACATATTGTTTGAATAACGCATAAGGGAGTTATATTGTTGATTTATCTATATGCAAGTTAGCATGAAGAAAGTGCTGATTAATTATAGTTTACCCAGTCAGTTTCCTTTGTGGTTATTAAACATGTATTGGATGGATATGAGTGCATTGATACAGAATATAATTGGGAAGTGAAAGCTGGAATATTCCATTTCACAGTGGGAAGCCGGGTAAAATGGAAAAGCCAGATTTCACCGAAGCTGGGTGAAATGGAAAAGCCAGATTTCACAGAGTTATTCTGTTCTGTGACAATGCGCAAATGAAATGCATTCAATACTTTTAAAAAAATATATATATAACTCACATGTAGGTCCTAGAAAAACTCACACGTAGACGGTGTGTAATCTGGCTGTTCCATTTCACTCGGCTTTGCCTCATGAAATGCAATAAGCCAGATTCCGCGTGAGGCCTGTTCCACCAATCAAATGACAAGGATCTGTGTGAATATATCCACTGCTGACCTGACATTTCTCTCTCATGTTTTCAATTTTTTTTCCCAGGCGTAATAAAACTACAAGGGTCAATAGCCTCAGAGGCAGTTATGAAAAACAACTGCACATGTAATAATATGCATCAGTTGTGTCTCTTTAGTTATTTTGTTTTCTTCTTGCTTTTGAATTTACTTTTATGTTTGGTTTGCCTCCATGTTTAGTTACTTGGCTGCTATTTCCTCACTTTGAGTAATTTGGAAATTATTTTTTAAATATTTTTATTTTTCAGGTTTGCTAGTTTTTTATTGTGAGGCGCTTTATGGTTTTTTACCTAAGGCGCCATATAAATGCCTTTTTGTTGTTATTTATTATTACTATCAGTGTGATTGGTGCCCACAGAGATTCACATTTACCGTTTTCCCCCCTTTTTTCTTGACGCAGTACTTAAAGGTTGCCCGCAGCCTAGACGGTTACGGTGAGGTCCGATTTCCACATTGTCCGTGTGACGCCAGGAAGACTGGCCGTGTTATACCAATCCTTGGATTCCGCCTCTTCAAACTCCAAGCCTGTAGAGACGACGGTTCATTAGAGGTGAGTGGAAAGCTAAAGACCTCGTTCTTGGAGTCTAAACTCCTTCCGTCACAGATTGGTTTGATATTGGTCCGGCTCCTGTGAATGCGAATGCGACGCAATGTAAATTTGCAACCAAGAATTTGGAAGAGGGCAACTCTTGCGAAACATTCGCAGCAAAAACAGAGCTGTGACGTCAAATTCGCTTTGCACGAAGCATTCGCTGGAAGTATGAACCGGGCTTTACTCATTGCCCAAATCTTTAGACTCTGGTGAGGTTTGCATTCATGCCCTGCCACTTTCCCATGAAATGGGACCGTGGTCATCACACCATTGTCATACTATTCCCCTTGGCTGATTAGGCATTGTCATTTTGGTTGTCGGGGCTACCAAAGGTCCAGGTGACTCAATGAGATTTGCCATTTAGTCGTCAATGTTAGACAGTGTTTTTGGGGGTTTTTTTAGAAACAAGTTCCACTTGACTCAGATTTGTAACTTTGTTGCTATCGGTATACGTAAGAGATGATATTTTTTTTAAACTAGTCACGCTCAGCTCATCAGGATTTGTCATTTTGTTGTCATCGTTACTTTTCAGCTATAGGTCCCGATTACTAGGATTGGTATTGCATGTAAAAGAACCCAGAACACTTATTGTGGAAGAGTAGGGGTTAACCCCGGTGTTTCTGGTTCACATAGCAAGCACCCTTGTCTACAGGTTTCCTCAGGCTTGCGAGCTACAGTGATCAAGTTCACTTATGAGGCATCCTTGGTTTCATCACCAGAAATATATAATAATAATAATAATAATAATAATAATAACAATAAAGACCTTTTTTGAGTGTACAATCATGGGTAGGCATTTTTTAATGAAGCGTTGCTAGTTATGTACAATTTGCATCGGGTATTTGCATCCGGGATTTGCACCAGGGATTTGCATCTGGGATAAAGGTCTTTGTCCCTGATGCAAATCCCTGATGCAAATTTATACAAATTTAGCAACACCTCATAAAAAAAATGTCTACCCATGATTGTACACAAACAAAAAGGCTCTTGCAAATTGTTCCGTTAGCAATGCAGTGACCCTCGTCTTAAACATACAAGAGAATAGCACGCAGTACAAACAAGGAAACATTCCGGTATCAACAATGCACTGATGCCCGGAAGCAATACACTTTATAATAATTGCCTCTCTTACCTCAGAGAATCAAATTGGACTTTTGAGGACAAGAGATGATGGTTTTGTTGTATTCCAGAGTGCTGTGACAGCCACAGGCTGAATCAGTCCTTAAGGACCTGGAAAGCGTTTAAAGAGCGACATCTCCCCCCCCCCCTTCCCCCACTCCCGATGAATAAATCCTTATCAAGAAAGTGAAGTTTTTTAGAGTGAATGAAATTGGTTTGCACAAATGAATAGTCCAATTTTTTATTTGTTTATTTATTTTTCTTTCATTCAAATTTTTGTGAAACTTTAGATAAAGAATGGCATTTCTTAATGATGAGAACTACCCAAAGAAAGACATTGTTTGACATGGACGACTTAATGACAAATCCTACTCAGCCGAGAATGACATTTCTTACATGTGCCGATAACATAAAAATGACAAATCCAAGTCAAGCAGAATTTGTTTCTTAAAAAACAAAGACATTGCCTGACACTGATGCATAAATGACAAACTCTAATGAGCCAAGTGGAAGTCTTTTTTAAGGAATGACATCTCTTAGTGTCCCAGCCGAATGACATACAAGGATACAAGAGTCAAGACCAGGACTCGAACCCACACTCTGCTGATCAGAAACACCAGAGCTCGAGTCCAGTGCTCTTAAACGGTCTGCCACGGCACGCCACCGAGCTTGCCCGTAAACTAGAGGTAGTTCAAAGTTTTGCAAAGTGTTTGTGTTTTTACTGATGTGTGTTAAGCACTGTATACTCAGTACTTTCCCAAACATCTGTTAAAGTTGTTGCGACACCCACAGGCAAAGCTCGATGGTCTAGTGGTAAGACATCTTAAGTGAGACCGTGCAGAGCAATTTTGTCTAGACTCGTGACAACATTGGTAAGATTGGAAATATAAATTTACACATGATTTGCATGATTGTCTAAAGATAGTCATGGTGCAAAACCTCATGTTTAATAATTTTCTTGAAATGCTAGAATAGTTTTTGAGGCATGAGTAAAACAATTTGTTTTGATCTTGCCGAGTTCAAAACTTGATACTTGTCTTTGACAGTTACCAATGTTTTCCTACATTATTTGAAGAGAAGTGAAACTTTGATTTTGTAATGATGTGCTGTTTTGTGGTGTTTTTTTTTCTTTTTCTCCAGGAGCAAGTGCCCAGCTTCCAGTGGAGTGAGATTAGACAGTACGAGGTGGATGATGAAGGGATGGCATTCTGCTTCGAGTACGCCAAGGAGGGAAAGAAACCAAGATGGGTCAAGATTTATACAAAATATGTAAGATTTTCTAAGATGCAGACATGCGTCAGCAGGACCTGATTCCATAGAGCTGCTTAAGCACATTGATATTGTGTTTGACTGACCCAACAACCAGGGCCTAATTTCACAAAGCTGTTAAGCAGAAAATTCTGCTTAGCAAATTTCTTTACTTAGCAAGAAATGAGCGGGGTACCAGTGGCAACAATTTAAACTTTATGGAATGTTGGCTGGTAAACAAGTTCTGCTGAGCAAGATTTGTCTGTGCTTAGCAAGTTTTTTGTGTTTACAGGCTTTATGAAGTTGGGCCCAGGGCACTTGATATGTAGTTCATAATACCAGGGACTGTTTATCCGTTCTGATTGGTCGAGAGGCGATTACGTGGCCACGTTTCAACAGGCAATATAAATACGGTCAGGCAGTGTTTATACATGGCCTGAGGAAAGCGAGTCAAAAGAGGACGCTATCAGATGATTGCGCAGAGCGTGTTTGGTGCAATAGTTTGAACGAGTGATGACTCAGTCTTAAATGGCCGTTGAAAACTTTGCAGGGTCGTGGCCGTGCAACAAAGAACCTGACCTTCAGCTCTAGTCTTTATGGCATGGCGACGACTCTGCCAGCGTTAAACAGCCATTTAAGACCTCCTCGCCCACTCTTTTATTCACTTGTACAATGCGATATGTAAGAAGTAGTGATTATTTTTGAAAGTCTTATTTTGAAAGTCTTTATTAGTAAATAAATGACCGGTTCCTCTTTTCAGTTTAACTACATGAATGAATGCGTTGAGCGCATTTTGAAGGAGATACAGTGGACCAAAGACAATGCCAATCACCAACAAGAGGAGGAGCAAGACAACGATGAGGAGGAGGAGGAGGAGGAGGAAGATGAAGATGAGGAGGAAGAGGAGAGGGCTCAGGCCATCGCATCACAAAATAATAAGGTACTAATCGTTCATCATCATCAGCATCATCATCAGTGCCCAATTTCATAGAGCTGCTTTAAAGCAGAAAATTTTGCTTAAATAAATGTAAGCTGAGCAGCAATAAGTTTGGTGCCATTCACAGATGCTTCATGTGAAATGGTATTTTAAGCTGGTAACCTTTTTCTGGTAAACATAATTTTTGTGTGCTTAGCTTGTTTTTGAAATGGGGCCCAGGCTGTGTTCGTCTACTATTGTTGGATGAAGCCCTCGTCATGCAATTTCCATTCTCTTCTCCTTCTTGCTATTCTAGCCCAAGTTGTCGTGATTGTGTTTGTTTGGATTTCGTCCAATACGAAACCCTTGAAATTTGGAAACCCACCTGTTTAATATTCACTTTTTTTAATCACTTAATTGTTATCATTTATGATTACTTGTCATTTGTTTTAACTGCTTTGTACCTGTATTTCTTAATAACTTGTGGATTTTTAATTGTACTATTTAATTGTGATGTCTATCGGACATGGAAAGCGTTTTTAAAATAAATGTTATTATTATTATTATTATTAATGCCATTGTGGCCTGTTTCTTTGGATGGGACGTAAAGCTTTGTCTCCCGTGTGTTGGGTTAGATCATAAAAGAACCCAGTACACTTATCATTAAGAGAAAGGGCTGGCCTTGGTGTTTTTCTGGTATGGTTGGCTGCAGATTGCGCCACAGCACCTTGTAAACCCTTACAAGGTGCTATCCTATAAAATGGGTCTGATAATTCACACATAGCTTTGCATACCTGCCATTGAAATAAGGAGTGTATTGAGAGACCTCATAGATAAAGTGCTATATAAGAACCGAGTTTTGCTGTTATACTTATTGAATTTCATTTGTACTGGATTGCTGTTGGTGTATCCAGGTATACTTGTTGTAAAGACTGATCCATTAAATCCCACCATAGCATCTTTTTTTTCAATGGCGCCCACGTGGGTAGCGCATATGACACATGCACCTTGCTCTGCCTGATGCCACACACAAACAGACAAAAGACAAGACAGCAACCCAAAGCCTGTACGCTTGTGTAGATATTATTAGTAAATTTGATAATGGTTTTTAAATGTACTTACTGAAAAAGGAATGTTTAAAATTAGAAATAGAAATAACAAGCTCATACAGCGCCCTCAATGAGTTAAAGAAAAGCGGCATTATCAGTCATGTCGGTAGACAATTATATTTGAGATGCGCTCACATGCCTGCCCTCAACTACGGTGCATGCATGGGGTCTCAAGTCTTGCTCTTATCTTTTTGTAAAGTAGCCCACCGGGCTAGTTAACTGTGTGTTGTACTTGCCCCAAGGAAGTTATAGGAACCCAGATTTTAAACATGTATTGTCATAAATATATCTTTCTGATGTATTAATGGCAAACAGTTTAGTAGTGAAATGAAAGTACATTACTCAAACACTCAAAAATAACTATTAACGCATTTAAACAAAATTATTATTCACATCTGAAAAGGAAGACATTTGTGCATTTTAAACAAGTAGCTCGCACAGTTGTTAGTAGCCCACAGGGCAAGTTGAGAAGTGGTATTTACTAGCCAGTAGCAGTTTTTACTTGACAGTTTATGCCAGGATAGTGTTAAGGGTCAGCCCTAGGTCTATTATATTATAAGTGGCACTCTTTTCTGTAAGTAGTTTTTAGTTCTGTTAAATATATAAAGGATATATTTTCATTTTGTTCTCCTCCTTGTTTATTTGTTGACAGGAATCATCAAAAAGTAGAGTCCGAACGAACCAAACAACCGGTAAGATATTCGACACTCTCAACGAAGATGACCTCTGAGAGAGTGCCCTCTGCGCAAGCCTTGACCTTTGACCTAAAAAAAATGACATTGCCTTGATACATGGACTGAATGTGTTAATCAATATGAATGAGTGCATATTTGCATATTGAAAAACATAATTATAGTATATATATATAGATATTATAGATATATACATATTCATGCTGTGCAGAGCATTTTAATGATATGCAGCCTATTCCAGTATGAATAATAATGTAATAGTTTTACATACTTCATCAATATTCATATCCTGGTGAAATTGTAAAAAAAAACACCCTGATTTGTCATTTTTTATTTTAAATATTCATCCTGACGGATTAATTAACAAAGTCTTTAGTTTAGAAAAGAAGCTGATTTATCGGCATAAATCCTCAGATTTTTGAGTCTTGTACATGCCACTCCAAGTTGAAATCGATCCAAGTATATGAAGGTGAAGACTCTCAAACTTGTTTGATTTTCAACAAATTCAAAAATCCCACCCTAGCCCAAAAGTGCTGCACTTTCAGTCAGAAAACTGTTTGAAATGCGTTTAAGACAAAAAATCAGTATTTCAGTTGAGCTTTGGTATCAAAAAGTAATTTCCAAAATGCACCATGGTTAAAAGCCCAGTTCGTACTTTATTCGAAACGAATTTTGGTGACGCGCCGGTTTTTCAAATTGTGCGAAGAAAATTCATGCCACTTTCGCTTTCGTGTGAAGTACGAACTGGTCAGTCAATAAGTTACTGATATGCTACACACCATGTCAAGACCAGGCACTTCTGACGGAACTGGGTCTATTTGCTCATCACATGGATGAGAAGAACAGGTTTCAAGTAATGCCTAATAATGGCCTAAAAGGTAAGTATTTCTCAACATGTACAACCAGAGCAGCCAGCACTCCCTGATTCTGCAGAAAGTTTCCCTGAAATTAAAACCAATCTTTCCATGTTCTGATAAACAAATCTGAAAATCTCCCTGATTATGGAAACTTTTTCCCCTATTACGTTGAATATGATACTAAGTATCTCCCTGATTGTTGTACAAAATCTCCCTGACTGCAAGATGCAAGTGTTGGCAGACATCATCGCATCACATTCATATCTTGGCTGATGTTTCGGTTTGTCTCCAATTTTAATGCAAGTGAAACTTTTTTCTGAGAGCTGCCTGATTTTGATGTGGGACATCACATATTTTGATTTATTCATATTGGTTGTTGTGTAAGGAGAATTTCATGAAAACATGCAGTGAGTGAAAATATTTTCACAAGTTGAAATATGGAACGTTCCAGAACAGTCCAGATTTCACCTCCTGATTATATTCTGCTATATTGTACTCACACGCATCAAACATTTGTCTTATTATTAAATGTACACTTGAAACCTTTTGTGATGGATTGTTCGTGATTCTTGTGCTCCCAAGGGTAGCATCAATTGGTAAAACAGGCCTGGAATTTCATCTTAGAGAGGGCAAGGCCATTTTCATTTTGCAAAGGGCACTTCCATTGGAAAAATCTTAAAGTCCATGGGAAACTTTAAGGGCACCAAGACCAGGACAACAGGCTGTGGCCTTCGTGTAATTCCAGGCCTGGTAAAGGCTGATCATACAATTTTTTGTTTTAGTACTTGGTGCTTGCTTTCCCCAGAGAAAATTCTTGTGCTTTAAAAAGTTCCTTGGCTTCGTCTCCTACATACCTTTGTCTCTCTGTATGCTCCACATCCCTGGATAACTTTTTGCTTACTTGACGTTGTTGGACTGAATTTTGCTTATTCAAATTCACCATATTTTTTGTGCAAGAGGACCAGGTTTGCAAATTGTTTTTGTGAGTCTAAGGTTCAGATGTTAAAGTATCATAATAGAACAAGACATCTTGGAGAGAGAGGGGGGGGGGTGTACTATGGGGTGTATGGTTGAAATGACAGGTTGAGCCAGGGAGAGTCCCAGCAGAGCTGAACTATTGAGTGCTGAGGCAGTCAATAGCAGAGCTCAACTATTGAGTGCTGAGGCAGTCAATAGCAGAGCTCAACTATTGAGTGCTGAGGCAGTCAATAGCAGAGCTGAACTATTGAGTGCTGAGGCAGTCAATAGCAGAGCTCAACTATTGAGTGCTGAGGCAGTCAATAGCAGAGCTCAACTATTGAGTGCTGAGGCAGTCATTGCAGAGCTCAACTTATTGTTTTGAAGTGTCTCATGACATTCAATGTCTTTAATTATCACAAGAAGATCCAGATGGGCAAGTTTCTGATAGCAACTAATTCACCTGATAAATCTGATGCCCCCTAGCATCCTCAGAATCCTCTCATCGAAGATGTGAATGAAAACAATGTAGTCAGAAAATACAACTAGCCGTTGCTCACTGCTTACCAACCAAAAGGACCTATGGTATAAATGCAGACATTTCTTAGTGGCCTCACATTTCAGCCCAAGCAGATTCTTTCTCTAAGGCTTTTCTTTTCAGCATTTGAGAAAGACTGTGCTAGGGTCGAAACGTGAGGCTATTAACATTTTGTGCAAAATAATAGTTAATCAGAACTTTTAAAACTGTTGTGATACTTCGGGCGGTTGTTATAAGACATGTGAATGGGGACATGATGTTGTACAAGTGTAAAAAAAAATAAAATAAATAAAATTATAAGATACAAAAGAAATGTAATTAAACTTCATATTATGTAAGATATAATTGCAGACATTTGTTTAGGTGTAGATGCACTAACATATACAGTACTCGGAATCAACTTAAGAAAATTGAAATTGGTTTTAAAAAGAGCTACACGAATCCTATTTATAGAGTGATAGTTTCTCCTGTATTTGAAAACTGTAGAAAACCAAATGAGGGTACTTAACTTGAATTTAAGTATTTGCACATTATGAAATCATAAATTAGCATAGATCTTGATGATCCACCACTGTAGAGCATAACATGGCCAAATATTAATGCGAGCAAGCCGCCACAATGCTGGCGACCAAATTCTCCCCAAACCTAAACACGATTGACGTTTAGCAACTAAAACCAAGTATTAAACAAGCCTTGCATAATGAACACAACATTTTGGCACTGTTTTGGGGGCCAGAAAAGCCAACAAACTAGAAAAGAGAATTCCACAGGTTGTAGGTTTTAGAGTTTGGACTCTACTTCCTGACTGAAGTCACTCGGACAGGTTGAACTCAACCAAATTATCTTGAAACCCAGTTTGGAAAAATGATGGCGTTCCCCGACTCCATGTTCCAACCCGTTGTGTAAGGCAGGATGATATGACCAATATGCAAGCTAGGTGTACCAAGGGCTGATTGTATTGACCAACCACAAAAAAATAATAAAAAGTATATGCTGATAGTAAATGACCCTCATCGTTTTATCCAATTTGACTCGCCACTGTCTTTTGAGGCCGTCAAGCATCATGACTTATAGAACCCTGATGATACCCTGCTAAATAAATCCACCTCGCTTATAAGAGTGGGTGCTCCTATCATGATGGATTTATAACTATTATTATTATATATTTCCAATAATGAAACCAAGCATGTCTCATAAAATTAACTTAATCACTGTAGCTTGCAAGCTTGAGGAAACCTGTAAACAAGGGTACTGGCTATATGTGAGCCAGAAACACAGGGGTTAACCCCCTATTCTTCCTCGATAAGTGTTCAATCCTAATGCATGGGACCTACGGGTTAATGTCCCACCGGAAGGACAAAGCAATGGGAGACTCTTGAACACTATAGGTGGCAGCAGACTGACTAGGTAAATTTCAATTGTTTACACTGTTCTGAGCATGCTCACATTTCCAAGGATTGATTTACCTGGTAAGTCTGCTGCCACCTAGAGTCCCCAAAAGCACTTTAGTCAAGGACACAAGTGTCAGGAATCGAACCCACACTCTGCTGATCAGAAACACAAGAGCTTGAGTCTGGTGCTCGTAAACTGTTCAGCCACAACACGCCGCATGATAGAATCATGAACGCTTTATAAAAAGAGACAGTAATGCTTGATAGCCTTACTTATAAGTGATGGTTGGGGGCGAATCGGCTGCATACTGGTAGGACTTCATCCATTCCCATCATATTGATCGGAATAACTGGGTATGTTTTGTGTTACTTACTTACAAGTATGTATATAATTTGGAATACATAAATACAGTATGAAAATTGCATAACTGCTTTATACAAAAGGTGTGAGGGTGATAATTTTTTTTTTCATCGGTTAAAATGATTATTGTACTGCATAACGACTGAAATTGTATTCACCTGCGTTAAGCTCAAAGTCTATCCCTGTGATCTGGTTGACGGTCGAGGCTTACTGTTTGCAAAAGCTCACCCCTAAACTATGTGACACTGTCATTAAACTGAGGACTTGAACACCTCTCGTCGGTATTTTGAGAGAAAACAAATCTCAAATGACATGTAATGCAGAACAGCCTTTCCGGCTGTTCGTTGCTGTACATCACTCGAGCTTTAGCTGGTAACCTTCCAAGAAAACTTTGAGAAATAACCAATGATGTACCCAACTCTTAAAGCAATTGCATGTACTTCTTGTTTCTTTTGTTAAATCTTTTTGTATTGTTTAAGAAGTTAATGATAAAGTGGGAGATGAATTTTTGCGAGGTTAAATATATATTTTACAACTTATGGTGTTTGTTTAAATCAAGCTAAAATTAGTTTATGGGCGTTGGATTATTGGGCTACTCATCGTAGAGTTGATGATTTTTTTTTCTTTCAGTTATATTCATCACTTTTTTTAGCAAATGAAAAATGCTTAGCTTATTAGGACAGTCGGGGTTGCTTCTGTGGAAAATCTTTACATATGAATTGTTTGTTCTTACTAAGTTAAGTTGTGCTGTCAAGTCCATGGTTGATGTTCGCTTAAACTTTCGAAAAATTAAGGTTAGCACTCTGCTTTTTGAGAGCTATTAGAACCCTTTAGAGATCATCCCAATATGCACAAACATGGCTACCATTGTTGTTATTTGTACTCTCTTTTTTTTCAGTACAAATGTCGGGGAAAAAACCCCAATTTGAAACAGAAATTCTGTTTTGGTTTTTGAAACATTGGAAAATGTCAATTCTGGACATGAATTTCACTATGACCTCTTGGTGTGAATGGAAGTAGGTCAAATCTTGCGGCCATTTGCAACCCCCATGGGCATTTTAGTACGAGCTGCTTGTCGATTTAATTACATCATTTGTTTTAGGAAGAATGAATTCAATACCATCCTCTAGTTTTCAATAAACACACCATTTTAACCAAATGTAAATTCCATCAAATTAGGTGATCCTGTTTAAGTGCAAATGTCAAACAATAAATCATTATGATTTGACAGGAGTTTGTGAGTGTTTATATTTATGTTTGTGCTTATTTCAGTTGCGGCAATCAAAATAAGCAATTCTGATTTGGGATGAGGTTTTTCAAATGCTATTTGTTTTTTTCCTTACCAGTATTTCTGACATCAAGCACATTGCTTGGCCAATGAATTGGGATTTTTAAATGTTGCATATTCATAAGCATGTAATTATGTGCATATTTGTTAAGACTTTAGGAGATCCAAATACAGCTCCATTAGTGTTAAATATTCATAAGCATATAATTATATGCGGATTTGTAAAGAATTCCGGTCATGAATTATTCAGCTTTTGCCTTAGCGATAGATGTATTGGATACTTTTATATCTAAAAATTATAATCACAGAAACTCCGACAAGCTGTTTCCTTTTGTAGATGTAGGCTCGGTTCTTTTTCCTTTAAAATCGTAAAATTGTTTTTACAAATTCAATGGATTTGTATATATATATATATATGATATAATGATTAACTATTATTAGACATATTTTCACTGTACATCAACAAAATTGGCCAGAGATTCTTGAGTATGCTGCAAATATGTTGACAAAATAATTGAAAAAACAAAAAACAAAAACAAAACAAGAAGTATACTTGAAATACTATATTACAGTCTTGGTTTTGTCGCTAATTCTTTGTTATAGAGATTGTCAATGCATTGTTTGTTTCTTTAAAAGCTAAGTGGCCACACAGAGTGTTCAGTGTTTTAAAGGTTAATTCTTTTTTTGACCAAAACTCCCACCCCAATTGTTGACCTCAATTTTTTCCAAATACTGCAAATAAATTGTGTGTTTTTTTAAACATCTTTCTTTGACCCATCCACATATTTGAAAGAAAACAAAAGTTTAAATTTTACAGAATTGATAATTCTGATTGGCCCCTTGGGACTTGTTACCATCATACCTATCAACCACAATAGTTGCTGTGGAGGATTGATACCGATGTGGAATTGATGAGCAATGAGCTCTGAGATTGAAACTAATAATTTTCAATAGTCCTTAAATTTGTCTTGAAGATGAATCAGACAGTTTCAGTGTTTGGTGAAATTGGTCCTCAGATGCTCAAAGCATCAATCTTATGATGGTGTGATTCTTTCCTTGAAACTGGTGGCATGGATGGCTAGAGCGTAAAGTGCTTGCCTCTCACCAATGTGGCCCTGGTTTGATTCCCGAGTAGGACCATATGTGAGTAGAGTTTTGCGTTGGTTTTCTCCTGTGCCATGAGGGTTTTTGTCCCGGCCCTCCAGTTTTCCTCCCACTTTTGAAGCTGGCTGTACTTGTAGTCACATATGGGTCACGTGGCTTTACATACCTGTGGCTTGACCACCTAGTAGCCGCGTCCTTCACAATTCAGCTTCACAGCTGCAAGTGAGGATGATTAGCCTCCCAAGTTATTTTTTTATTTTTTGTTCCCCCAATCATTACTTGTTTGTCTCGATTGTAAAGTCCACTACACTAGTGATCCATGTAATTCTCACTTAGTTGCTAAGATCACATTGCCAATCAATTTACCTCTTCATTTGCAAAGGAAGGTAACACAAAATATATATATACCGTAATTTTCGGATTATAAACCGCCCGGCGTATAAACCGCAATGCTCCAAAATATGGAAAAAAATATTTAGTGTCAGCGTATAAACCGCGCGGCGTATAAACCGCGGCCAAAATGTTACAAAAAACTAACCTCAAAACACGTGAAGTGAAGTTCGCAAAACTGCGTTTTGGGTGATTTTTTATCTCATACTATCAGTCCTGAATTATACTTTTTCCATCAACACACGTTTTCAAGAATTCGTGATTTGATGATCGGTTGTTTTGACCATGTTTTGAACTTCGTTGGCAACAAAATCTTCGTGAATCAACGATCGGTCGACAAAGCACACCGAGAAATAGTTGAACTTTGCCCTGCATCGCATCGCCCTCTGTTGACAAAATCTGTTCACGTTTGATTAGACTTCGACTGGGCCCCGAGCCTCGAAGTGTGGCGTCAGATGTTCAGGCTATGTGTTGTACAATGTGCAGCAGGCGCTATCTACTCGAGCCGTCAGAAGTCTAGCCAAGATCTTATGAATGGAACTATCAACGGCCAATCATCAACGGCCAATCACAGCATGTGTATGTGTACACACACACACACAGAGGGGCCGTGCGTGTTTGCGGTCCTCTTTGTGGCGATGTAGCCTGAATGTCTGACGTCGGCATATGGAGATCGCTGGGATAAATAGACAGGGGACCAGTGTAGTCTAACTCGAGTTTAGCTTATTGTTCATTTTCTTCCTCCATGATCTGAGGGGGACTGAACTCTAACAATAGGGCGGTTGATAAACGTTTTAAAAAGGCATAACGGAATACAAATGAGGTGGGATTTTCAACAGGCATTTTCAACAGGATTTTGTCATCACACAGGCATGTTTTGCAGGATTTTATTTTGTTTAAGAACATTGTTTTTATTTAGAATATTTTACAAACGATCTTTCTTAAAAAATGCTGTTTTTTCTCTTCAATATTTATACGTCGGCGTATAAGCCGCCCGGCGCATAAACCGCAGGAGTACAAAAAAATGTCAAAATCAACGTATAAACCGCGGTTTATAATCCGAAAATTACGGTACAAAGTTTTTACAAAAAGAAAAGAAAAAAAAAGTTAATCGCTCTGCTTGACAAAATGCTTGACAAAATCTTGTTATTGTTCCCTTCCTTTAGTTAACACATAAAGCAAAAGGCAACTGGTCTTGGTGTCTTATTTTATCTTATGTGTCTACTTCACTCCTCTATTACCTGTAGAGTGAATTACTACATTTGCATATTTCCCAGGCCGGCAGGCATTAATGCTAAGAGTTTTACCAAACAGCGCCCTCTGGCGCCCCTCCTTATGTGTTCAAGGTTTGTCATGAAAAGTCAGTCATGTGATTTGGGTTGGATGTAAATAACACCTTGGAAACATTCTCAGCTATGTGTGGTTCATGATGTTTTATAGTAATAACTATATAGACATTTTGGCAAGGAACCTGACTGGTGAGAAAGAACTTGTAAAAAAAAACCACATTTGCACTATATGTATTTTTAATGGGGGTTATCTGATGAATTCAATTTACAATATTCATAAAATTTAAATAATGAGCTTGATTGGATATTCAGTGAGCGTTTAGGACCAACCACCTGATAGGCTCTTCCGGTAAAATATGCTAATTATACAGATGCATAAACACAACTGGTTGTCAAACAATCTACTGTTGTCATGCCTTTTCTTGATGATCATGTTAGTGGTGTGACATTCCTGCTTTTCCAACAAGTGGAGTTTATGCGCATACTAATCAAATGCAATTAGCATATTTTGTGGGCGGGGCCAAGTACTTCATAGATGCATTTCCATAATGTTATATCCGATAGTGGTGTAGAAATATGAAATATTAAATGTAGAGGAAGAGCATTTGAGCCCAGGTGGCTTTATTTCAGTTTGCCTTTGAAAACAAATTGACGTCCAAAGGTTGAATGTACACTAAGACTATACAGCTATGACCGTTTAGCTTTCTGCAAAGTCTGTAGGCTAAAGGTGTAACATGTTGTGAAGAGTTGCGGCCTCCTTTATGTATAAACAATTACTCAAATCTGTAATAAAAGATGACTATTAACTTTTACAATGATCTATGATGTGTTTGGGTGGAATTATTTGTTATTTCTTGACAGAGCAACACTGTTTAAAATATCAAGACCTAACCAACAAATCCAAGATTATTATAGATGCTACTCCAAACTTTTAAAACAAGTCACGTAACCATCATCTTAACCATTTTGGTATTTTCTATTATATTGTTTAAAAATTTAAATCCACTTTACCTGATTTATCATGTTTTGAGCATCCTATAACACTAGTCACCTATTCATTAACCTAGTCCACTTTGGTATCTTTACTTGCCCATTGGTGGTACCATACACTGATGTGTGTAAAGCACTGTATATTCAGTATTTTCCCCCAAGTTCTGTGGGGAAAAAAAATCCACAGGCATATATCGAATCCATGACCTTTGCCATTCTGGAGCAGATGTCTTACCACTAGACCACCGAGATGTGCCCGAGAGCTAGAGGCAGTTCGAACCCTATATTTTAGCATCAGGGGACCGCAACAATTAAATAGATGTTAAATTTGCATCAGGGATAAAGAATATTGTTAAAACAAATATGCTCAGATTTTTTAACTATGAAACCCATTTACAAAGCACCTTGTAAAGGTTTTACAAGGTGATGCGTCACAATCTGCAGCTAACCATACAAGAAAACACGGGTGGGGGGGCCCCTTTCTCTTAGTGATAAGTGTACAGGGTTCTTTCACACAACACCTACGGCTTTACGTCCAATCCAAAGGACAAAGCAATAATGTGCTGATCAGAAACACCAGAGCTTGAGTCATGTGCTCGGACCGCTCGGCCATGACACACCATGGTATGGTTGCGTTCGATTAGCTTCCCCGTGTGTACCGGGGATTTACACTCGTGGTACCCATGGAACGAGGCTAATCGAACGCTGCGGTGTTTTCGCTTAGCACTCTGGGAAAATCAAGGTCAAAGGTTGTCAAGTAGCGGCGCGACTTAAAAAGGTGAAAACAGACAGCTCCGTCATTTCCGTTGTCTGCTCAATTGGAAAACGTCATTGTCAGTGACGACACAAACTAATTACATCATTCATACTTTGCACACACCCACCAACTGTTTTTTAGGAAATGCACTTCCTTTCCATTTGCCATAATTGTTAATAGACAATAAATCAGTGTATTATTTGTAGTTTTTGTACTCGCGTTGCAATCAACTTGTCCCCTGCCATCTTGATATGATACGTCTGCAGCCGGAAACTACGTCATTACACCCGGGCATCCACCAGAGACCCGCTCACGAACTGGGGCTGTGGTGGCTGACACCGGGACAGACACGAGTATCACGAGATGGCTAATCGAACGCTCTCGTGTAAGTTTTACTTACATGTGTAAGCTAATCGAATGCACCCATATGTGTGTGCATGTAGGTCAGCTCTTGAACTTAATAAAATGTTCCTACTTTTTCCCCAAGGACCAAATATCACGCCTGTCTGGTGGCAACAAACCATTGTTCAAGTACATGCTGTCCCTCTTGTAAAATTTCCTTGGAAGATATTATACTGCTAATACAAGTTTACACATTTTTGAATCATGAGGACAGAGGATCACTTTTGCTCCTTGTGTTGTTGACCTTTGTTCCTTAATCCCTTTTCCATTGGCTGTGTACAACACACTCTATCAAAGTACTTGACACAAACTCAAAAGCCTGTACGAGATGAAAGTTTATTTATTTATTTTGTAAATTGAGGCATGTCAATATACAGCACATCGTAGGAAACTAGTGTCATCAAATAGATTTGTGTTATAATGAACTGTATTTGTTAGACAAATTGACAATGGGTTAATATTAGGACAATAAAACTGAATTCATCAAATGAAATTCATAGAAAGGAGTGACACTTGGTAAAGAGCACAATGATAATGCATTGGGTAGCAGGACTTTTTAAAATCAAATTGGATAATACAATTTACTGGTGACGGTGTGCTAACTGATTATAATAAATACCTCAGAGACATTATGCACTCTGATTGGTTGAAGACTGATCACATGGGGGCGTATTACCATGCATTATGCAGATCGGCTCAGTGAACTAGCGAATAAATGGCCCCTTAGCTTGCATGCACTTATGCATGTTGTGCGGGGAACTAGCGAATCAACTGTTTTCTTTGAATGTATTTTTATTTTATTTGATCTTTTGTGCAAGAGATTTTGGTGCCAGGTGTGCATACCATGTGTACGTGTCAACGTGCAATCAATGTATCAATTTAAGGTACATGTAGCTGGTATGCGCATGAAAGCAACAAATTGCTAAGCATAAAGTCGAACACCTAAAGTATGCATAGATATAAGTATTTGTTAGAGATTAGGTGCCATGCTAAAGTTGAACAGCCAAAGGCAATGTAAGGAATGGCCCTTGAACATTTTTTAATCTCAGCAAAAGACAAAACGCACAATTCTGATATTTCCATTTTTCGTTAAAGGTATTTCCTGCATGGTAATGACCTTGGTTGGTGGCTGGCTACGTCAGGTGTGAAAAAACATTCTGGATTTCAAACTCTTTTTCTTGTTTTTTTCAATGGCAGATAAATAATATTCCATGCATTTTTATTCAAATTTGACTTTACATAAATAGCAGCTGAACACCAAAACTCATGTCAATTAAACCAACAGCATCAATCTTCCAGACAATCTTGTACAGAAACAACAAACACATTTCACTTGTATCTACAACATAATTAGAATAAATTAATTGGTACATCAAGTTCCAGTTCAAAATGTCTCTATATGCAAAGACAGCCCTGACACTTCATGGAGGCAACGGAGGCAATTGCCTCCATGCCCTGGTCATTGCCTCGGTGCCCCTTTAAATGTTCCAAAAGAAACTTTTATTTTACTCAAAGAGGTTCCCCTTTATAAAGTAAAAATACTGTCTTTACAAGACTGATGTTTCAGTCCAGCAAAGATGTTTGGTCTACGCATTGAGAATTTAACAAAGACTAAATGAATTGGACGACAGAATAAATATACATTTAATGCCGTTCATGTATCAGTTTTACATGTAAAAGATGAGAATTAGGCCACGTCTAAATTAATGGCTACGGCTAGATCGACACATTAATTAACAAGAGATGAAACAGCTAGGCTGCCCTTGGCAAGACCCTCAGCAGCCGCAGCCACTAATTCGGACCCGGGCTTACGTGCACTTGAGTTCCGGGTGAATGAATTATGTATTCGTCTTGACTGTGAATTGTGCGAGTCCTGTATATGTCAAATTCTATCTTCCGAAAACCTTTGGGCACATTGTACCTTTGGACTTATTGCATACTGACCCCTTGCAGACACGGAACGCAGACACGGAACACAGACACGGAACGCACCTCCTCAAAATACGCATCTACCATTTCCATCACACTGAGGATCAATGTCTTTGTGTACATTTTGACTCCCAAAATCAGGCATATTTAGTTCCTGGAAAAAAGTAGGGAACATTTTATTGAGTACAAGGGCTGACCTACATGTACATATATGGTGTGGGCTTCAACAGACTTTTTAGGCTTTTTAATCATACTTTTTCTGATTTTTCCCAAGGGCAAAATAAATCGGAAATCAGACTAGTGTAGGCAGAATATCAAGCCTGCAATATGGGGGACAGGATAGGCGTATTTAAGTGCGCTGCCCGTCATGCAAGGGGTCAGTAGAAACAAGACTTGCAAAGTCTATTATGACATCACAGTTTATCTACATGTAGTCGTTACAGACGCATCATGTGCTTGCTCATCAGAAGAGCAATCCTAGTGCACATTGTGATATCAATGTAATTGAGCCCATGTTATGAGGCTGTATAATGCACATACAGAGTCCTTACTGTCATTGTGGAGATGGCCTCTTCAATCCAATGCTAAAATCCTCCGCCAATTTTGTGTATATAACCTGAATCATCTTCAAGATTGCCGCGTGGAGTGCATACTGTAGTAAGAGGGCGCCAAACCCTTTGTATAGTCCCGCCTTCCCTTCATCTGCGATGATGGCCGCGCAGCATTCAAACATGCCTTCGTATCGCGTGCTGATCGGTATCACACCGTAACCGCTATCCGTGTTATCGATAATCGTCCTGGTGCCCTGTAGATGCAACCTCAGGTTGACTGTCTCAAGTGGGTACAGCATCGCATCCGTGATGAAATTCCCGGCAAATTTGGCAAGCAGCTCTGGGAAGTACGCCTCCATGACGCTCCTCGGAATGGGCGGGGCTCCAGTCTGGTCCTTCCGGCGTAGCTCTTGGGCTCGTTGCATGACTTGGAGTATGACAAATTGGATGATGGATGAGATGATGTACTTGAGGAGGGAGTGGAGGACTGTGGGAAGGAGTAGGGTGTAGACAGGGAGGAGGTTAGTGGTTTGAGGGATGCCCCAGCCGACCAGGCGACAGAAACCCTCCTTGATGCAGTCGAAGACGCCTGGTCTCTCACTGGCTATATCGCTCTACAAATAAAATAAGAACAGTTGAATTGAAACGGACAACAAATACTGAACTTCTTGACTAAAAACGGCAACCAACCAAACGATCTGCATTTTGTTCAGTCATTGAATCTCGAAAGCATCCGCAAGAAAGCTTGGTAGGAATCATGATACAGCAATTGGATGTTAAGAAATTGGTCACTAATAACTCACACTTTTTCTACATCACTTTCTTATAAGGGAAACAATTTTAATGATGGTGTAGTGTGGTTGTGGTCCATGAGCATTAGCTACCATATTGACCAAGTCAGCACGAAAAACGTATCTCGTATCTCGCACGAAAATGCTGCATGCAAAATCATTGCTATCTGGGCATGTACTTGTTTTGTGTGTACATCCAGGCTATTTTAAGCTAGATACAATATTTTGACAATTTGAAGCTCGTGCAAAATGCAAGTACTTTTTTAGGAGATACAACGTTTTTCCACTGACATGACTATATAAGCCATGATTAAGACTTGTTTTTTTAGGTATAATAAATAAGCATGATACTTTACCCTTTTGAAAAAAGTGAGAACATTTTATTGAGTACTGGGCTGACCTACTTATCCATATGGTATAAGCTTTTACAGACTTTTCAGGCTATTTAATAGTGATTTTTTTAATAATGATTTTTTTTCAGGTTTTTCTGAAGGCCAAAAAATCGGAAATCTGTCTCAAGTAGGAAGAATATCACTGTGCCTGAATAAGTCTGATGCGATGATATTGGACCAGGGTGCTACACTGTGATGACCACAGGATGTGGGGGTTTGACAAAGTTACCTGCACTTCCTCAACAAGGCTAGCGGAGAAGAACGGCAGACTGATAGTTGCACTCATTGCCTTTAGGGCTAGATGACCAAACAGCTGCTTTATGGTACTATAAACGTGGATTTCTCTGCAGAAGGAAAAAACAAATTTCAGATATTGTCTTGATCTTAATACACGTAAAACAAATACAACCCATTGGGGCCTACCTTCAGCTCCCCTGAGTTATTTTCATCTTAAATAAATTCTTCTTGTAGCCCCTTTAATAACAAGAGTGGCTTGTTTGGGGCAAAGTGGCATAAAAAATACTTAAAAAGGATAAAAAAGACCTGTACTAAAAAAGGGACACCTTTTCAAAATAACTGATGAAGCTCAAGTTGGGACCCAAGCTATGGTCTTGAAAAGGGCCTCTGATTCCTGACATAAAGGTTGTTTTCATACTTTGCCAAAGGTGTAACTTCGCTGATGATGGTCTCGCTGCCTAGTCCGATGCCTTGCACTACAAACGCACTCCCTAGACCCTTCCACATTGTGGCTACACCCTGTCGGGGGGAAAACAAAAATGGCAGGTCAGTCAATTGACCCATTGAGTATGACGTCACAAGCTCAAACAGCCCCCTCACTGAGGTCAAAGGCAGACCTATCATTGGCTGTGAGTTTTGCGTAGCGGGTACACATGTGTGCGTTTCCATTGTTTGACCTCAGCAATGGTGACCTTTACAAAGGTCTATTAAACACACAGGTATTAATACTGTCATGGCGCCCCCAAACAAAAACAAACAAACAAACAAACAAACAGAGTGTTTACAAGGCGCAATCTGCAGCCAACCATACCAGAAAACACTGCAGCGAACCCCTTCTCTTAACAATAAGTGTACTAGTACTTGGTTCTTTTATGTGCATTACACAACATACAGGACTTAGGCCATTACGTCCCATCCAAAGGAAGAAGCAATAATGGTTATTAGTTCTCTTGCTTAAGGACACAAGTGCCACAACCTGGACTCGAACCCACACTCTGCTGACCTGAAACACCAGAGCTTGAGACCAATGCACTCTACCGCTTGGCCACGACACGCCACATTTCCTACCAATTCCCTACCTGAGGCTGAAGGAATAAAGTAATCTCTGTAAAAAATGTACTAGAAAACCCCCAAAAACTTAAGCTTAGACGTACCTGATTTCTCTGTAGATTGATGATGACTTGCACGACAGAAAACGGCTGAACATGATATCTATAGGCATGGTAGTTCACCTAGGAAAGAAAAAAGACCACCAAATATGTCATACATTAGGTACACTACTGGCTGTTCAGTCATGGAAAAAGTTTAGCTGAAACTAAGGTACTTAAAAGAGGTAAAAACAGAGGAAAATCAAAAAAGAAATTATCTACTTTTCCCCCAATCCTGTTGGTTAAAGTCTAACGAAAGACTGCTTAGCCGTAAGTGCAGTACAAATGAATGTTAATGAACATGCACAATTGCACTCGGATGTATACCACTTGATCACATTCCACTTAAACCTCAAACATGTCAACACTTACCAAGAGAATAGTATCACAAACAATAATAATTCCAATAGACTTGCATCAAAACAGATTATCACCCATGGATTTTTTTTCCGGGTTAAGCAAACATGTTACCAATGTTGCACATCAGAGGAAATAGGCAAACACAGTGTTTCTCAATTGTTATTGCACTTGACCCTTTTAAAAGCCTTGAGTGATTTAGAAGGATTCTTCCTCAGTTTAACAAAATCTAACACCATATGGTAACTCAACATCCAAACTATTGGACTCTGATTGTGGTGATCAGTTTACAAGTAATGTCCTCAGTACAACAGAATCAATCAAAACATGCTGTTTGACTTTGATGTGCAGATTAGTCCTTGTGTTACTGTCATCTAATTCCAGAGAAAAAAGAATTTGCTGTTGCAAACTGCTTACCAACCGAAAGGACGTGTGGTATAAATGCCAAAAGTAAATGACGCCCTGACATTTCGACCTTAGCAGAGTCTTTGTCGAAGGTTAAAGACTCTGCTACGGTCGAAACGTCAGGCCACCAACTACTTTGTTTTCAATTCCCAGACTGATGGCAGTATTTACCTGACACTGTCTTCTAAAGACGATGAATGGATGAGACAGAACATTCTCCGTCAGGAGGGTAGCAATGCCGATACCCAAACCTGCAACACGCTGGAATATCTCTGTAAATATATTCATAAATAATCACAATAAAAGCTCAATCAAAGACCCATTGAAAATACTTTAGTCTTACTCTATCTATCTACTCTTCTAAGTTCTATACAGAACTTTAACTTTCCCCACCGGCCACAGTCCAGACAGTTGCTTTTTGTAAATTGTTGATAAACCTTTTTGAATAATTAATTTAGAAACAGGCACTTTGACTTAAAAATTAAATCATATTCTATTGTATTGATTTTTGTACAAAATATTTCTCAGGAAGCAAATAATGCTTAAATTAATTGCTATAAAAACAATTTTACCTGGTAAATTGTATATATTTTCATTCTCCGGACGGTCTGCAACCGTCGGGAGGATGGAGGGTGACGATTATCGCATACAAAATTAAAAGCATTATTTTCTCATTATGTCTTTATGATTTTGAGTTTGACAGTTTGAATTGAGTAAGTAAAGAAACCATTTATTTTTTTCATAATGAATTAAAAAGAGTCTGTCAGTCGGTTACAGAAACTTAACCCTCTATCTTCCTGCCTGGGGATGATTTATATTCCAAATACTGGTAATTAAGACTCTCTAGGGTAAGGAGGGTAGAGGGGGCGGGGCGGGGCTATGAAATCACACAAACCCGTTTGTTGCTGTTTCGGTGTCTGCAGTTCCGATGGGGGTACAGTTCTCGGCTGCTGGACCCCGTCATCGAGGCGTAAATTACTGCGCTTCACATCTCCACTGCCCTCATCTATCTCTGCATCCAACCCACCAAGAACTTTTCTATGATGCATTTTTTACCGTTTTTCTTTTAATCATTTTACACAGGAAAGGCGAAGGGCTTTCAGCGCTACAGTTCAACAGTTCAGCAGGCAAGGCATGAACTCGCTGGTAGCCCAATAATTCGCCCAAATTAAACGTAAAAAGAAAAGAAGTAGGTCATGGAATTAAATAAACTAAAGCCCAATTGGGCTATAAAAACACGATATTTTGACCATTGGAGAAACTATCTAAAAACAAACGAATTTGATCAGTTGGGTGCATTCTGGGTAAAAAGCGAAAATCAGCAAAATGGTGAGTGGAACCCGTCTGCATTACATCGATTCTTTTCCCTTTTTGAAATTATACATTAACTTGAATAAACACTTTTATTGATACTTACTTTCTGATGTTTTGGTAAGAGTTGTTAAAAAAATTTAAAACTGTACCACTTTTATAAAAACAGCTCGTTGCTGGAGCACGTGAGTTACAAAAACTGCCCCTCGCTGAAAATTGCATTGTCACCCGGGCGGCACAAAACTGTACATGGCTTACCTCGGACGTAACACATGACATATTAATAAAAATTAAAAAACAATAACAATTTCACTGAATATTGCCCTGTGAGGGCCGATACAGGGAAGTTGAAGATTTATATTATTTTTCTAAGTAATAAAAACTTGTGCTTGTATTTGTAATGTATTACAACTACAAGTTGCAAATGCTATTTTGAATTGAAGTTAATTCAAATCAAAGAAAACATTAAAAACAAATTCGGAACAAACGTCTGATACAATTCTGATACAATTTTTAAAACAAAGTACAATGAAAATGAAACTTCGATCCCAGTTGTTGCAGTCTTCAGCTAAAGTAAAGTTGTTTTAGGTCAACATTGTTTCCAATTTGCAATTTATAAAGATATAAAGTACTTAGCCAAATGTAAACAGTAATAACAGTTAGTATATTTTTGATGTTAAAATTTGTTAAGTAACATTACTATTAATACTTTTTATCAACAGTCTCGTAGATATGATTCAAGAACCACAATATTTTCGCCAGAAGGTAAGGAAGGAAGAATGTTTCAGCCAGTTGGTGCTGTTTTTGAGTAAATTTAAGTTTGATTGTTGACACATTTTCGTATCATTGGTACAAATTAAATTTGTGCTGCATTTTTTCTATTCCCAAATACTCCTTGACAAAAACTTTCTTTACAAGCTGATGACAGAATTTGGGTACAGAGGGAAAACAATTGTGCCCTGCCATAAGTCAATAGTGAAAACTTTTTGATATTTCACCTTCCGTTTATTAATAATGTAATGATCATGATTTTTATGTTGTTTTCCCACACTACTTTTTTAAGAATGTTTGTAATGGTTCATCCGTTTTACTTTTCATGTTCATTCATTCAATTGCTACTCATATTTTAGTCCTACTTTTCAAAAGCTCACATCTATAATTAAATTAAATGAATATGACATTTTTGTCATTAGTACTATTGTAGTAATTTTAATAGCTTGTTCATAAAACTTAATTCAATTTCAAAGTGAGATTTCTTTCTCACTGTTTTCTTACTGGTGTTTAACTCTAAGAATTATTTGGATTGATTGTGGGTTTTCTATGAATTTTGTTTTAACTTGGCTTTTAAATAAATATTTACGTTATTTCCATCAGTCATCGTATAATTTTCCTGTTTATATTTGAAATTGTTCCTGTGGTGTTTTGTAATGGTACTTTTTTATTGTAACTCTTTCTTTAATCATTTTGTGTTTGGCGCCTTTGAGCTTGTTTTTTTTAATGAATTTTGCCTTTATATAAATACTGTTTCATTATTATTTATTATGTTATTGTTATCGTTTTTCAAGGAGTATATTGCTATTGATAGAATAGGCCTACAGTATTCTCTGTTAATAGAATAGGCCTACAGTATTACACTTCTTTGTTACTTCAAACAAGCAGACATAACTTGGGAACGTAATTTTTAAATATATCAGATCTTTATAATTATACACATTTTTTGTAACCCTCTTTGCGCTCAGGGCGATTATACCAGGTGGAGTATGCAATGGAAGCAATTGGCCATGCTGGAACTTCTCTGGGTATCTTGGCATCAGATGGCGTCCTGCTAGCCGCTGAGAGACGGAACACACACAAACTCCTTGATGAGGTTGTCTTCTCTGACAAGATCTACAAACTTTACGAGTAAGTCTGCCTAGAGGGTCATTATTTTATTTTGTCAACCCCAACCCTCCTGGTGTCTTTGGCTAGGAACCCTCCAAAATAATCCACACTATCAGGATTTGCACTTTACTTTTTCATTGGAATTCCAGCAGGACAAGTTATTTTGTCGTTTCACTAGTGCCCCAGCTTTTTCACTAGTCCATATTTCATGTTACTTAAATAGGGATGTTTTTCAACACTGAACTAGCCAGCCAGACCACTTGGAGAGAATGCTACCTAGTCCGTAGGTGTTTTAACTGGCATTTGGCCAGTGGACCACTGTTACAGGAGAACACTGACTGTGGCAAACTCAACACCCAAATGTTTGGACTCAGTATGCCTGTTTCAATGATAAGCATTGGTTCATTAGGCCGCAGTACCATATCCTACAAAGTCGGACAACTTCCTGAATAGGATTTTGAAGGATTTGGAACAGTTTGGGTTAATTTCAGCCAGAATAATACATAATGTCACCTCCCAAGTCAGTCACAGCCAAGAATGTAAACTGATGTTACCTTCACATCGGATGATGTGTTAACAGGCCAAATTTTTCTGGACTGGCTTACAGTGAACGTTCAGCTTCAGTCAGTTGGACGGCTGACGTGTACATTCACTTGTACATTCCATTGTGTGGCATGCACAGGCATGTACCTACCGTGCGATGCTCCTATTCATCGGTCAAAGAAGGACAGAAGGTATTGGTAATCATGCTCATAATGTCCCTTTTCCTGGCGGCTATTGTGTAATCCACTGATTCTAGACCTTTGTCCCTTTTGTAATACAAATGTTGCATACTAGAATGGACACCATTGTTTCTCGTGGTATTCAGCTCAATCGGAGGTCCGAGAGTGATTACCCAGAAACTCCAAAAAGGTCTTTTAAAATAACACTGCTTATGGACACTGAAATGTTTTTCTGCTAAGTTGGTTGGTGACTCTGCTTGTACAGACTTTGTTTTCACTTCAAAATACTGTATTTTATTTTTGTTACAGTAACATGGCTTGCAGTGTATCTGGCATTACATCCGATGCGAATGTTCTTACAAATGAACTCAGACTCATAGCACAGAGGTAAGTCAAAGTTCTACTTGTATAACCTGACCTTTTGAAATACAAACACAAGAAAAATTCCAGTCCTATGCATAAACAAAACATTATAGAAGTTATTGTAAAAAAATTTAAAAATCTGTAATATTAAATATCTCATCTTTAGCGCTGATTGCCCTGACGGTTTCATTTCAATTTTAAATTGTGCTTGAGCCTCACCTACTTCTTACATTAGCATAACATTTCATGATTCCATTTAATAAGAGCTTTTTTCCCCAACGCTGTTATTTTCAGCAATCGATTGTAATTGATTGGTTTTTAATAACAGGCATTGATATATACTTTCATAAGTGAACATACTTTCATGCTTGAACATACTTTCATGCTTGAACATACTTTCATGCTTGAACATACTTTCATGAGTGAACATACTTTCATAAGTGAACATACTTTCATGAGTGAACATACTTTCATAAGTGAACATACTTTCATGAGTGAACATACTTTCATAAGTGAACATACTTTTATAAGTGAACATACTTTCATAAGTGAACATACTTTCATAAGTGAACATACTTTCATAAGCGAACATATTTTCATAAGTGAACATATTTTCATAAGAGAACATACTTTCATAAGTGAACATACTTTCATAAGTGAACATACTTTCATGAGTGGACATACTTTCATGAGTAAACATACTTTCATGAGTGAACATACTTTCATAAGTGAACATACTTTCATAAGTGAACATATTTTCATAAGTGAAGATACTTTCATGAGTGAACATACTTTCATGAGTGGACATACTTTCATGAGTAAACATACTTTCATGAGTGAACATACTTTCATAAGTGAACATACTTTCATAAGCGAAGATACTTTCATAAGTGAACATACTTTCATAAGTGAACATACTTTCATAAGTGAAGATACTTTCATGAGTGAACATACTTTCATGAGTGGACATACTTTCATGAGTAAACATACTTTCATGAGTGAACATACTTTCATAAGTGAACATACTTTCATAAGTGAACATACTTTCATAAGTGAACATACTTTCATAAGTGAACATACTTTCATAAGCGAAGATACTTTCATGAGTGAACCTACTTTCATAAGTGAACATACTTTCATAAGTGAACATACTTTCATAAGCGAAGATACTTTCATAAGTGAACGTACTTTTATGAGTGGACATACTTTCATGAGTGGACATACTTTCATAAGTGTCCAAACGTAAGCTGACCAGTAGGGTTGTGCATCTACGTTTATTTTCCTAAACGGTTAAACGGATCTTGTGACATTCGGTTAACCGTTTAACCGCTTCTACCAATTCCAATTCAAACTATGAGCCAACCTGTAGAAAAAGAAAATGTCAACATACTTTCCAGGCTCGACCAGGATAAATAGCAGAACACTTTAGCCAGTCTTCACAGTCACCACAAACCACAAACCACAGGTGTGGCGGCGTACAAAGCAAAATGTATACATTAGCAAAAAGGAATGTCAATAATTTTTCCCTGGATAGCATCTGGGGCTAACATTTTCAAGAACAGGAAGGTCCAATTTTTATTTGTTTATTTATTGTATTTACTGTTGGCTGTGTTTAATCATGAAGACAATTTGGAAACGGATTTTAACATTGTTTTGAGGTTAAATGTCCCAACCCTACTGACCGGTAACCCACTGGATCCACTTTGTGTTGCAGGTACTTACTGCAGTACCAAGAACCCATGCCCTGTGAGCAGCTGGTCAGCACACTCTGTGACATCAAACAGTTCTACACACAGTCAGGAGGTCAGTGTAGTGATTTAGTTCATTCTGTGTGACCGTGAGTTCCATGAACCCTTACTCCATAGGCCTTTTATCCAATACCCTCCTCTCTTATGTCATTTCACACTAAATTGTTTGAACTTGAATAAGATTGGAAAGCAGACGAACAGTGGCGAACAAATTATAAAGAACAATGGCAGTCGTTGACAAAAATATTGATTCACTGTTCCCTACAGCGAATTGCACAGGAATGTAAATCAATTTACCTAGTACCAGCGTAATTACAACCTTGAACCCAGGGCTATTTCTAATCATTTAAAAGGCGCTGGAAACTACAAACGGTGGGCACGGTCAAGGGAATGTACCCCATAGTGTACATCAATTATGTTCCCCCGAGCCATTTGCATCTTTGTAGCACCACATGTGATTGGTTCTCGACCAATAAAAATTCATAATCTTATTACCGCGGTATAACTATTTATCTTGACTGTGTTTCAGGCAAGAGGCCATTCGGCGTGTCCATTCTGTACATGGGATGGGACAAACATTATGGGTTCCAGCTGTACCAAAGTGATCCCAGTGGAAACTACGGTGGGTGGAAGGCGACATGCATCGGGAACAACAGTGCGGTAAGTTGAAATAGTGATGCAATGTGTAGAGACGAATGTGAAACAATGCTTGACAGACTGTTTAATTTTGTGGTTACACCGTGTTGTTTAAAATCTCTTTTGAGCCAGTGGTGGCTCTAAAAGAGTCAGTTTGTCTCCGGGACAAACGGTTTGAATACGCGCAAGGCTTGCATGGTCTATACCAAGACATGGTTATTGTAAAAACCTTACATACGGTGTGCCACAAACCCAAACCCATATTGCTTCTCCACCACAATCAAATTCTTCAAACTGTTGACCCTATTATTGCGAAGACATT
The DNA here is from genome assembly GCA_023634235.1 of Pisaster brevispinus. NCBI lineage: Eukaryota > Metazoa > Echinodermata > Asteroidea > Forcipulatida > Asteriidae > Pisaster > Pisaster brevispinus. The sequence continues at coordinate 6,114,419 of JAMKCF010000011.1, forward strand.
CTGAAAACTTGTTTTCCTTTGGAGTGAAAAGAACAAGTCATATGTCCATTCACTGAAAAGTTTCTTTGACTCGATCCCTTGCCTAGATTAACTGCGTTAGAACTTGTTCTATTGTAGTGCAAGATGCACACCCAATGGCGCAGGGGGTTCTTTGGTTAAGGGGTGCAGAGGGATGGATTTGCCCAAAACTTTTAAATGGATAAAAACACAAGTACCAATTTTTAATACCGGATAAGTATTTTTTTTTACTTTCTTTGTCCAATTTGTTTTCTTCTTGCTATGCATGAATTTTCCCCACTGTTTTTCCCCGAATTTTGGAGGGTAGTTGCCCCCCCCCCCGGGTCATACGCTCATAATGCTCTTAAAAGAGCGGGTTTTCTTTCTTTTAAAATGTCTTAAATTCTAAGTTGACTATCACCTTAAAGTGTCCTCATCTTTTTTTGATTCCAGTCGGCAGTATCAATGCTGAAACAGGAATACAAGCAAAACGAGACCTCACTAAAAGAAGCCCTGCAGTTGGCCTTGAAGACCCTGAGTAAGACGCTGGATATGACCAAAGTCACACCGGAGAAAAGTAAGTTGTTCTCGTTTATTTATTTATTTATCTAATCTCCTTCTTGTTGTGTTTCATGAAGACTATGACTTGGGAGCTTCTAAACAGACAGAACGGTAGGACAATTCTAAGTGGATTGATTTAAGTACTGATCCGAGCATTCAAGCTCCAGTCCTCTGTTACTGCCGGAGTGTTCATTTAGAATGTTTAAAATACCAACGAGTTAATTCTCTTGTGTATGTACGCTCCCATAGTTTGGCACAGTATAGCGGTCCAGCAGAACAATCTGGTTGTCCACTGGATTGTGGGCGTATTGCCTGTGGGATTTTTCCTTCGTGCCTAACACATGCCTGAAAATTTGAGCTGTTCCCTAAGGAATAATTTTTTTTGATAAATGATATGTAATTTTCACCATGAAATGTTTGCATGTTTGTCATGAAAGTTGTGGCAGTCTTGATTTTATTATAAAATAAATAATTTTTCTCAACTTTTCTCAGTCGAAATAGCCACACTAACAAGGGAAAACAACAAGACGAAGATCCGCATTCTACCCGTGAACGAGCTACAAGTCCTCATCAAGGAGCATGAAGAGAAAGAGGCTAAAATTGAAGCCGAAAAGAAGAAAGAAAAAGACAAATCCTCATAAGATATTTTGTATTCCTCATGTGCTTGACTTGCTAAACAATAAATAGAACACTGAAAAAAAAGCGGATAAAACAATTTCACTTGGTGGTAGGTTTGTAGAAATACCAAGCATCCAGAGATAACGTTAATTTTGAAGGTGCTTTCATTAAGTTGAAAAGAGAAGTAACAAAATTGCACTTCAACAACAGTTTTCAAAAATATTCACTCGTCCTATATCTTTTTGTTTTTGTACCATTCGAAATCTCACGTTATGATGAGCCATCACAGTGCAGGTGTTTTATTGTAATTTGATTTCAGAATATGTTAATGACCATACATTTTTAAATTCCAATGCTTTATGTGGAGGCCAATATTTCCTTTCTTTAAGTTCACAGGATCACAGGGTCAATCTTAAAATATTGATAGGAAGTTTTATAGGCATATCAATTGCAGGATGATAAAAGCCCGTGCAGTGGTTGGCAACACATTACAAGCAGGGATGAGAAATGGCAGACTTTATTTGAGTTCAGACTTTTTGAAGCCTGCCTGGTAAACAAAAATTTTGTATTATTTTCCAAATGCTCTTTGATCTACTTCTCTAGCACTGAGGATACTTTTTCTAAAAGCTCCTTGGAATCTATAACTCCAGGGGTTATCAAAAGGTGGCAATGCCATCATTTCAACTATACTTCCTCAGATCTGGATCCCAGTTTCAGACTTTTTTTCCTCCGATACAAACAAATCATACTCCAGGGTCTACTTCTCTAGCACTGAGCATACTCTGGCCTCAGAATAACCCACGGCACCCACAGCAATTGCCGTAGTGCCCTGTGCTTTTGCTGTAGTGCCCTTTGCAGAGTTCCAATACAAATTTAAATTTTTCTCATAGAGTGCCCCTTACCAGAGGAAAATTGCCGTGCCCCTTCAAGAGCGAAGTTCAAAGCCTGCGTACTGTTCCTAGAAGCTCCTTGAAGTTTATAACTCCAGGGGTTACCAAAAGGGAGAATTGCCATCAATTCATTATATATCCTCAAATTTAGATTGTAGTTTCAGACTTTTTTGTTAGGAATGACTCTCATCCCTGGATAAAATGTCCTTTGTAGCCATAATTACAACCTTTTTTTATGGTGATGTACAATTTCTACAGTTTTTATTGCAATTTCTTAAGTCAACAGAATCAGAGGAAGGAGGGCGACATTGGGTTTAATTTCTGTAAAGTTGCATTGGTGATCAGGTATCCCTTGGGTTTGCAATCGACCATTTCAGTGTGAATATACAGGTGTCATTTTTCAAACAGGTTTATTTATGATGAGAGCAAAGGTAAACACTGCAGGGAAAATCTGCAGGTTTTTTGGTTCTTTTTCCAGTAAGATCTAATAATAATAATAATAATAGTAGTGGCTTTTTGTACATCGCTCAAATATGTGACACTCATTGCACAAAAACATTATTACCCCTGGTCGCTGGGCCATTTGCTTAAATTCCTTAAACCATCTCTGCTCCCTGGGGAGTATACAGCCTGTGCTGCCAAGTATGTCTCTGCCCTCACAGGTACCCATCTTCCCCTGGGTGAAGAGAACAGGCACGGTATACTTCCTACTTAAGTCTGATCTTCCGATTTATGGGGTCTCGGAAAAATCAGCAAATCCTACACCATTATGTACATGTAGGTCAGCCCTTGTACTCAATAAAAAAGTCCTACTTTTTATCCAAGGGCCAAGTACAATTTTTGAAAGGAGGTACTATAGTACAAGTGTTTCTTGCTCAAGAACACAAGTGTCACGGCGGGGACTCAAACCCGCACCCTTATGACTTGGCCACCAGAATGCAAGTCTGATGCACAATGTAATTGGGTGACATGCATTTTACTTGTATTTTTCTTGAAAAGGATTTGCAAGCATCATATTAATGTGATTATTATGTGTATTAAATTTGCCCCTCTCAATGGCAGGGAGTATAGAAATTATGGAATTTAACATAAATAAACTTGTTACATGTACTTTTGGTTCACGTGTTGGTTATTTATGGTTGTCTTAATCCGTGTACTGCAAATTCAAAGCAGAAAGCTGTTTGTATTGAAACCTGTGATTGAGCGTCTAAATGACATTTGTATGAATGAGGCGCTGGCAACGCCCCAAATAAGCACCCGGTTCAGACAGGCGCTCCAAAGTCGGGCCAAAACAAATAGATTAGGAGCGACTCTAGGTTGACCCAAATAAATTTTTGTTTCAGACAGACGAACTTAAAATAACTTTTACATTAGGTTCAGCTCATGACAAGATCGACATGAAACCAAGATGCTCCAGAGTCGTCCCGAGAGACTGCAACAATCAATCTTTTGACTTCTAGCGCGTCTAGTCGCTTTTAGCTATTTCAGACATCGAACTTTTCATGTGCTTAATCCAATAATTTGGTTCAACGCAACTCTAGTGTGCCTGTCTGGGTGTGACTTGCCTTTGTTAAATAATGTACCCCAGGTACAAATGTTGTTGGGTGTTGTTATCTTTAATAACTGAACTTGCGTAAGCAGAGCATGATGGTGTTTGGTTGTCTGATGCACTGGACCATTTCATATGAAAGTTGCTATTATACAATGTTTAGTTCACAAATAATGCAGTGTTATTTGCTTGAATCGATCCTTGCACTCTGCTCTGGGCTTAGCTCACGGAGACACGATCCAACAGTCATTGTAAGATTATTGCCATGGAAATGAAAATAATGTTGTGAAACAATCTATACTAATCATGTTTCAATTAAAAACTGTTGATATTAACTATTTGTAATCTAAATCTTATTCAAATTTGTTAAAGAGAAATTCAAACGGAAGCTACAGTTTTAATTGGTAAAAAGTGCCCCCTCCCCCACCTATGATAAAATTATGCACCCCCATGTTCCCACCTAAAATGTTTCCCTAGTTTCGGCCGGGTGCTGGTAAAGATAGACTGTATGACTTTTTTTTTATAGCCCTCACAAATTCTGCTATTAAATTTACACGAGTTTGTAGTTTCGTATTTAACTATCAAAAATGAAAAGGTAGGGCGTAACGAAGAATACAATTTTGCAATACAAGGTGTTCCTTTAATTTCACCATAGTTTCACAGTGAAGGACTAGGGATTTGTTCTTAAAGTTATTGTGTCCAAGTGGCAGCGGCAGCGGCCGCGGCAGGACAAACGCCCGCGAAACGTATCACTTGGTGGCGCGCTTATTATTTCCCTTAGATGGTCGCCGCCGCCTGGACCGTTGAACCTCTGATAATGAGCGGGGGTAAAATAGGGACACGTAGGTAAGAAGAAATAAAGTAATCAAAACTTCACAAAGATTTTGATTTAAAATAATTATTTATAAAAAATTCTACTCGATTTTATATAAATAGATGACGATGTTATTAGCATTTTAAAATCCATGCTGCGTTATTTTTTTTTCCCCAGTACAACCCCTATAACAAAATAGAGTAAGCCGTACATTGAGCGATCAATTTTGTATGCAAATAATATTCTGTATGTTAACTCCGCCCATAATTCCCCTACAAATTACTACATGGTTGTGTTTGTGTGTGGGGTCAGTCTCGGGGCTAAGCCCCGCCTCTGCTGGTTAATAAATTATTTACATCGTTGGCTTGGTGACGGACCGGTGTTGATTTCGCTCGCTTGCATATTTCGCGTTGTGTGGCGGAGGTAAACACATGTCAATGCCGCAGCCAGCCAGCACTCGAGGTTTTGCACTAACTTGGTTACATTATAAAGTTGTGGAAGAACGTTTGAGAGTTGTGGAATTTTGAAGAAAAACCTGCATTTGCTCAAGAGTGATTTGGTTCCTTCTTTGGGATCAACATGACAAGACAATGTATTTGCCAGATCTGCACTTGTGGGTAAGTCAGTAAAAATATTCGTAAATGAGCTTCGTGTCGAATTATCATAGACCTTAATTTAACCGAGGTAGTACTAGCAAAAACTATTTGAAGAGAACAGCGTAAAAATAGAAATAATTTTTGTGGTTTTAAACTTTAACAGTAGATTAAAAAGTATGTATTTTTGAATAGTCACTTCTCTATCCTACAACTGAACTAGTCAGGGATAGGTTATCAAACTTTGGAGATGTTTTGTGTGTGTGCGTGTGTCATTTTGAATTGTTTTGTTCAGCTAAAAAGAGTCATTAAAAATTTACAGTTATGTGACGGTGAGACCATTCTTTGTGAATTCACCATTGATTTGAATTATTTATTACATTGCTTGTCCGCTAATAAGCCATCTTTGGACTGTTAAAGCTTTGATTTATTTCCCATGTACTTGTACGGTAATAACAAGTTCTTCTGCATATTATTATTATATGCATACATGTTACTTTTAGTTTAAGTAATAAACAGTAGATTTTAATTTGTTTAAAATCAATTGCGGCAATCAAAACGAGCAATGATGATTTGGGGTGTTTGCAAATGCTATTTTCTTGACTTTGACCGATGGATTTCTCAGGAGAATCGATGTGGACTTTGTAATCATTGAGCTCTCAGATTGAAACTATTAAACACTAATCACTTTTGTATTGTTACTAATAGTCCTGTTTGTTGCATTTAAGGGCAAATTGATTTGAAGTTTGATCTTTTCAGTTAATGTTCTGTCAGTTTTTCTTTCAACATAAATCTTGGTGAATGCATGCACACCTTTTTTTCCGTGCGTATACTTCAGGTTTATACAAAATCTTCACCTTAATACCTTAAACCTCATCATTTCTTCACTGCCTTTTTCTTTTATTTTTCACTTGGACATTTTTATTTTAGTTTCCTTTGGAGGATATAAAATTATCAAAGCAAAAATTGTTTAGGTCCTTTAGAATAAAAAATGTCTAAAAAATTAAGGTTTTTTCCTTTTTTTCTTTTCTTTTTTGCACTTTTTGTTTACCCACGCACCCACCCAAATTTTGAATTTTAGATGTTTTCCGACACACTGAAGAACAAAGTGAAACCCCAACCCCAAATGATGCATATATTGGGATTAGATCAATGATGTTAAAGCTTTAGGAATTTTCAATGACTTTTCCTTGATTCCAGCATGCAACTTTGTTGAAATCAGCAGATGAAATTGACAAATATTACTTTTGTATATTTTTTACACAATGGTTGGTTCTGAATTGTCCTTTAAATTTCAGTCAGAAAAATCACCGATTATAAACTTTCTTAAAGATGGAACACATAGCACTGATGGTCATAATATAAGCCAATGTCCAACGAAGTTTTCTTTCTCGCCCTCATTTTTTTTGTTTTTTGATTGACACATAAAAAGAGAAAAATACAAAACAGCCCCCAAAAAATTATAGTGAGGCTAATAATAGAAAGGGCAGTGCTACCCATGTTGATCAAATGTGGGCGGGGCTCGAATTTGGTGAAAAAATCAACAAGATTGCAGGACTTGTAGTTCAAATTGTCCACTGGACCAGAAAATTTATTACAAGACCAGAAACATATTATGAGAAAACACACTCTACACAGTGTCACAACTAAACTGTTCTTATTTTATCTTATCTTATTGGTTAAATACTTTCACACTCAACTGAGTTGAAAGTTATTTATCGCACTCAAGTCAATACTTGAACAACATTTTTTAAGATGAACTTTTCCAGTCGTAAGTTTACTGGCCCAACTACAAACACTGGCCTAACTACAAACACTGGCCTCAAGCTTGTGGTCCAGTGTAAATTTTGAGCCCCGTGTGGGTGTGTGTGTGTGTGTGTGTGGGGGGGGGGGATGTGTGGCAAGGATACAAGTTCAGAGGGCAGAGGCCCTACTTTGCCAGAGCTGCTGACACTCTCCCTGATTCTGCAGGAAAGTTCCCTGAAAACAAATTGAATGTAAATTCAAAATAACTCCTTGATTGCAAAAAACAAAATCTTCCTGATTGCTACATGCAAATGTTGGCTGCTCTTCTTTGCTCCCTGTAGTGATGCCTTCTGCTTTTTACATTTGTTTTTAATGTGAAAGTCCTTAATCTAATAAAATACAATGATTAATACACTACAAAAATTCATTTCAAGTAACTTTGTTAATTTTTAAATCATTTTGTTTAAATGAAAAAGACGATTATGTGATGTACTTGAGATATTATCAATTAATTCTGAGAGTCACCTCTATATATAAAAGTTATAGTTTCAGGTAAGAAAATATAACGCATAGGATTGTGCTTAAATTTAATTTACTGATTGTTGAAGCGTTTAATTGATCTTTAGAAGTTGTCTTGTATTCGACGATGTAAATTGATTGTTTTTTCTCCATCCTTTTGTTTTCTGATAACCATTTCATGGCTTTCAACAATACCGCTCAATATTAGAGGATTTGTTTTGTCTACATGCTTGTGGGGAGTGAGAAAACAAAAAACTTGTTGCTATGGGAGACCAAAAGTGGCCTTGCGATATCCAGATCAGTTGAGTTTTGGTGTGGGCATAAATGAAGCATGAAATGGTTGCCTTGACGACCCTATGATGCTGCCTGTGTTTATGATACAATCTACATGGGAAGCTTTTTGGTGATAAGGGAAACTGAAAGGTTATTGACAATTTTTTGTGTAGAATAAACATCAGTTCAGGTACAAATTGGCATAATTTCTACATTCTCTTATGAACTTAATCATGAATTGAATTGAATATATTTTTGACTGCACGAGGGCGCTTTCAACAGGGAATTTTCTTGCGTCACAATTAAAGTTTTGTCTGTATGTTACAACAAGAATGCAAACAAGTTTGTGAACTTGTTTTGCATTCGGTTCACATAGGTGCTTTCACACACAAAAAATACAGCAAATACTTCATAAAAATAATTGACAGTTTTTTTCACAGTTACTTGTGATTTCAAATTTTCTTCTAAGTACTTTTTGGCTATAGTACAAAATTAATCAGTTTCCTGAATAAAACAAAGTTGTGTTGATCCTGTTTTTAGTTGTGTAAAAGTAGTAGTAGTAGAAGTAGAGGTAAAATGCGAGCGGTCGTCTTCAGCAGACGCCATCTCTGAAACCTCTGATGGTCGCTTTTCACGCATCCCAGTCCAGCATTAGTGTCCTCAATAAAAGTAATGCTTCAAATCAAGAATACTCACCAGCCCCCCCCCCTCCCTCTACTGCACCTGCAGAATTAAACAAGGAGAAAAGATGTGATGTAGATGGCGTAATTTGGCACTGGATCCAAAGTTTTCAGGAAAAAAGTACATATTGACCCAGTTCACCTGACATCATCATCGCAATAATCTTGGTCTTTTTGCGCCATTTGTGATATGAAGTGCAGTGTGCATTTTGGGCCATGCAGTGTTCACACGTAATTGTGCGTGCAATTTGACTTCCAAAATGGCCAGTGAGGCAGAAAGTAAACTGAGTGTGAATGTGTGTAAGTGTTCAATACACATACGAAACATTTAAAACACAGTGTAATTAATGTAGTTGGTTTGTTATTTAATTGGTATTTTTTATGGGTTTTCAGAATTTAGGCTTAGTTCTTCCTATTGTCACTGAAGTGTAGCTTGTTTTTGAATTAACTAATTTAAGTGTATTTGGATTCAAATATTGAAACAATTGATTTTTATTCTACAGGCGCCATCGTTGTCCCCACCGGCCGCAAGCCCCAGTCAGCAAGGGACCATGTGTCCTGTCGGAATACACCAACAAGTACAAGTCTTATCCGGGCAACCTGATGAGAGACAGCTTCAAGCCCAAAGAGCAGATGCTCCAAGGGACAGGGACGATGGCAGATGCTACGACCCACCGGTACGTTAGAATATAAACTAAATTGTTGTTCTCATCCTTTACCAGATTGTTTTATGCGTCATGTGTGGTGCTAGTTTCTTAGCAAGGTCACACTGACCTTTTGCTATTTCTGGCTCCAAAACAGGCATTCATGTGTAATCAGTGTTTTCCCCCGTGCACAAGCTAGGGTAGTGGGCCGATATGTGCAAATTGCGTGCTGATACCTGTGAATTAAGGCCGATACAAAAAAACAAAAAACAAAAAACTTTTTTTGGGGAGGGAACTTGAGATCAAATTCACAGCAATCATGAAGAAAACACCATTTAGGAAGCCCCAGATTGTTAAGAATTAAATATTAAACACCAGAAAAAAACATTCGAAGGACCTCGTTTCAATTCAGCGTGCTTAGGCAAAACTTCCAAATTTGGGGTTCAGGAAACCTTTACAGTTTAAAAAAAAACCTGGGGAGAACCTTTGTAATGTATTACAATCTCCTTCTTTCACTGTCAAACCGGGCAATTCGTATGACAGAAGCAAACATTTTTCTTTGAGACTTTTGGTCTTGTGAAGTATAGTTTTAATTTTTCATTTAATTGGCTACATTTTTTGCAGGGTATATAGGTGGAATATTTCGGAGGAACATTGTTTTTTTTTTACCCCCTACAACCATGTAGGTCAGTGTCAAGGTCATTATGGCTATAAAACAAAACAAATGTTGTCGGAGCGATAACTCGGAAAGGACTTGGCATACCAACTCCAAACTTGGTATGGGTTGGTCTTGGGGTCCAACAGAAACCTGTTGTTTTTTGACCCCCGGGTCACATGTCAAACACGTCATTATGACTAAAACAAAACAATGGTCGTCCGAGCGCTAACTCAAGAAGGACTTGGCATATCAACTCCAAACTTCATTATAACAAATTACATTCTTTACTTGCACTGGTGGTCTGTATGTTTCTTGTGCGCAACAACTGTCAAAGAATGAAATTAAATATCAGCTGGGCATTTGTGTTTGTCAATACACCATTCTTTTGTTTATTTTTTATTTATTTATTTTTTTTGCAGAGTGGACTTTGTTCCACGTGAAACGGCGCGTCCCGCCATCCATCAGCAAGAGCCTTACCGTAAACCTAGCGGGGGTATTGACCTGCTGACCTCTTACACTAAGGACTACCCAGGGCGCAAAGCGGAAGCGGTCAAGAGCTTCCGCGGTGACCACACAAGACACGTACCGTCAGGCGAGTTCAGGGGGAACCCAACTTATACTGGTAAGTGTGGGATTCTATTTGCTTAAAAAAGACTTAAAATGGAGTATAAAAAGTTAGCATGTAAACGCCACTTCGTCTAAAAATTGTACTATACTACTGTAACATATGACTTCGACCCCCCAAAATGGGGCAACCAATTGTGATGATGACGTCAGGTGAATTTGGTAAATGTCTATATTTGTTGAATTGAACAAGGATAGCCATGGTAACATCTTTTTATTGTTATCTTTGACTTAGATGACTTTCGTAAGTGGGATCTACCAGCCAAAGATCAAGGTAAGGGGTACCACACCTATGTTCCCCCGTCTGCCTCCTTTGATGGCCTGTCAACATTTGCCAGGGATTTCCAACCCAAGAGGGTTGACGTACGCCAGAGCCTACGACCAGCAGAAAACACCCAGCGATCCGATGCACCATTTGAAGATAAGACAAGCCACAAGGTCACCTACATCCCCCACGCTGTACAAACAAGGTTTGTACGCCAACAGGAGCCGTACCAAAAGAGTCCGCACAAGTTTGACAGCCTGACCACGTTCCAGCGTGACTTCATGAACAAGAACGCCTCACGACCGGACAACTTCAAGCCAGATGCCACCCCGTTGAAGTCCGACCTACCTTTTGAAGACAACACCACTTTCAAATCCGACTTCAGGAAGTGGGACTGTAAGCCCGTGCAGTCTCACGTACCAGATTCCTACCAGAAACCGGCAGGCGATATGGATCTGTACACAACCAACAGGCTTGCGTATCAACCCCACCAGATCAGGCCCGCTTCAGCGCGTCGTCCGGTCTCACAAGGCCGCAAAAGCGACGCCCCGTTCGACGATCGAACCAACTACACTGCAGATTTCCGCAAATGGGAGAGCGTGCCCGAGCGACGTGGCGACCCATCCCAGCGACCTTACGAGAAGCCTGAAATCCCGTTTGCTGGCACGACCAATTACCGGGCGCAGTACATACCAAAGCAAGCAATGCCGGCCAAAAGTATGGGCCCCGATCGCACAGCACGCAAGAGCAGCGATCCGTTCGATGATCGCACATTCTACAAATTGGACTTCACCGCGAAGGAAGTACAGCCGTGCCCTGCTGTCAATCTACCTGCCAGTGGGTTTAACTTCTCTCAGATGGACCAAAGAGGACACGAGTTGTGGGTGAAGAATGCCTGGACGGGTGAAAATGAACGAGTTATCAAAACACCACCGCAACAGATAAGTATAGAGCAGGCAACGTACGCTTGAGTCTGTCGTAAAAGAATTCTCGTGTTGGAAGTAACACTAAGACCAGAGTCCAGTTTCATGTCACTGCTTACATGTATAAACAAATTCTGCACTAATATGGTCCATAGAATCCACACTTTACATGGCACTACAGTAAAACCCTCGTTATAAAGAGCACTGTCATAAAGAGGTTCTGCTTATAAAAGGTACATTCTGAATTCACAAATCTCATTTCTGCTTTGTGTTTCGCTGTCCTCTTATAACAATGTTCCTGTTATAAAGAGGTAATTTGGCCAGTTCCAGCCAGCAATCTTGTTATAACGAGGGTTGTCTGTAATAGCATAGAATTCTGTGGTAAGCAGTGAAGTTGGGCGCCGGTGGCTGTATCACTGTTGATAATACACCTTTGCAGGTGAAACAAATCTAAAAAGGAAGAAGCTTTGTATGTAAAATGAGAGAGCATTTTAGTCCCCAAAAATTGCATAATCATAGAAATAGCAATTGTGTGCAATATGTAGGTATTATTTTTGTTTTGAGAAGATTTGTGGTTTAATTGAACACTAAAAATTGTACTTAAATTTAGAGAAACTACATGTAATAAGAATATAAATGAGACTCCCCTTTTTGTTGTTGAGCTTTTCATTGAAAATTTGCCTTTTTTTGTACGAACCACATGTGCCTTTACACAACCCAAATTTGGGCTCAATTTGCTACGCTCTGCTGACAATTATTTTGAACCTGTGTGTATATTCTGTCGGAGGGCTTTGGAAATGGTTGTTTTTCTTCGAGCTTGTGGATCTATTTGTTGCTTTATATCAAGTGTCCAGATCACTTACGTTTCTTACACTGAAAAATTTGAAACCATTTATACTAGATGGCCTCACGGGTACCATGTTACATTGTTGCTTTAAAAGGTACACATGTACACGATCACACTACAAAAGCCTGTACAGCAGTGTGTCCTTTGTGTGCTCAAAAAGGAACACTAATTGAGCAGACTATTGGGTTCCCATTTTGTTTACACCAGCTTAATTCAAGGAAGTCATCACCCAACACAGGGAGCCTCTATTTTGTTGTCTGAGGCCACGGTTGCCAAGCAACAGTAGCTATGACAGCATCAATGCTTTTGTGCCATTCAAGCTCGATTGTTCTGTTCAACATGTCTATAATTTCCTGTGTAGACAAGTTTCAAGGAATATAAAAGGCACGCCTGATGCTTCACGGAGGCAATCACCTCCATGTCCCTAGTTGTAGCCTCGGTGCCCCTTGAAACATTCCAATAGAAATTTACAGTTTCCTCATAGAGGTGCCCTTTACAAAGGAGAAAAGAAGCTAAAAATGATGTGATTATAGGAGCTGGTTGTTCATTTCCTTCATTTATAATTCGTCTTGTGGCTGGCTCTCCACTGTTTTTTGTGACTGATGAAAATGATAACTCTGACACTATCTGAATATTGGAAATTCATTGCTGCACATAGCAATCAGTTTCAGAATAAGCATAAAACAGGAGGTTTTATTTGTTTAACCTTTTACTCAAAAATTGAGTCATTTGAAACGCAATTGACTTGAAAGTTTCACATTTCACATTTTCACATTGACAGACGCTTACACAAAACACACAGTCAACTCTCGTTAGAACAAGTTACCTCTTTATAACAGAACGTTGTTATAAGAGGACAGCAAAACAAAAGAAACACAGAGCAGTAATGAGATTCAGTACTTAAGAATGTAGGCCCCTACTCTTTATATAAAGCAGAACCTCTTTATAACGAGGGTCGACTGTTCCCTACTCATCCTTGCATCTTATTAGTAGGGCTTACTGTTAGATGGTGGAAGTGGAAGCTACCACTTTATCTTGGGTTGCAATTGGCACTCAAGTGCTTCAATTTCTATTGTGGTAAACAGAATAATTGCTCGAGAGCAAATTTCGTATCAAGGTTAAACAAACCAAAACGGAAGACTGAAAGATTTGTCGTCTCACAGGGGAGATGAAAATCCACTAAAGACATATTTTGTCCTTGGCGAATTAATTTCAAGGAAATTGTGATCACCTTGCTGAATTGAAGTTGAACTGAATAATGATAACAATTGAGAGTAAGACAAAGCTTACAGTGTAAAACATTTCACTGTACACTCGTCATTCAGCAAATAACCAAAATGTACTCCTCTTAAATTTGTGCTTTATGTTGGAATGCATCACCCACTGTCACTGAGCGTGTCGACGCAGCACGCAACACAACGTGTTAAATAGAAAACATGTCTGTGTCAATGACTGCTTGAAATTAGACAAATTTGTGACAAGCTTGATGTGCCTAGTTTCATTGTGTGAACTCATGTGCATCGGGTACGGCAGCATATACACAAAGGATAATTGATAGTTGCAGCAGATACAAAAAGGTCAATCCTGACATGCGAGACAATTTGCTCTAATTTCTATACATAGAATCTGGATGTACCGTTTAAATCTAAGGGGGACAAGTGTGGGCACGTTCTGTAAAACATATTCTCCATTTGGCTTTAAATTTATTGTTGTACTGCGGGACCTCCCCCCCCCCCCATGGAATTCTTCATGGGGATTGTATCAGGGAGGAAGGATACCATGGTCAGATTGAATCTTACAATAGACTCGGTGCCACATGTTGGGAATGACTGCGTGAGTGTAAAATTACCATAATCTCATTTAGAGTGGGCAGCCATGCCAATGTATTACACCGTCATCAAATTTCATGAAGTGAATAATTTATGCACTTTTTTGTAATAATGTGAATGACTGACAGGGTACTCTATTCGTGTAATGCTCATCAGTACTAGCTAGCCCCCGTTGGCTGGCCATAATATGTTTATTCAGGCTTTAAAACGATATTTTATAGCTCTGTGATATTGTACAGGACTTAAGCCATAGTGTTGATGCACAATGTAGTTGTCTTGTAGTCAAACCTCAGATTTGTAATAACCGATTCCAGTGACTTCTGTTGAATACAAATCTAGCCACGTTTTTCTTTCTTAATTATTGAAATAACTGAATACTTGATCGAATTTTTTTTTATGGTGTTAAACCAAATCCTAAAAAGAGCAGTAAGCATATTTGTTTTTTAGTAAGGTAAGGATAACATTTTAAAGTTTTCAACAAGCAAATTCGATTGAATTGCTATGTAAATAAAAAGTGCCTTAAAGTGTCTTATAAGGCCGTGTCTAAATACGCGGCTGTGGCTCTGGCCGTTGCTAAGAGCAGCGTATGCTTCAAGATGTGTTGCCATGGCGATCTAGCTGCAGCTGCTAATACAAAAACAGTCCAACTTGATCTAAGATAATTAAACCAAATGAAGTTCAACTGACATGACTAAAAACAAACCAAAGTCACTCAGCACTGATGAACCTTTCTCATGCTCAGCCATCTTGTTTTTGCTTCCATTCAATTCAGTGTAACCAGACTGAGGCTGGAAGGACAGAAATAGTCCAATCCTCTTGTTGTGAAGTGCGAATCAGAACCACTGTTGTCATTGTGCACAAAGGGTATCATACAAAAATAAACCGCAGCATGATTTTTGTACAAACAATAGAAGGATATCACATTATTTTGACCACACATTTATTGACTTCTTTTTCATGACTGTACATTGCAGTTGCTGATTACTTGCAAAAAATAAATAAATAACCAGGTTCATTTTTTTAAAACTCTCCATTATACTCAGTGCATTCTAAAAATTGTAGCCAACAGAAAACTTTACAGAGGTACATGTATTATGGAAACTGTTGGAATGTAATTTTAATACAACCTCGTTATGAACAATTGATTTGATTACCAATACTTTCATCTTTGTAATATTCTTTGGTAAATTAATGAAGCATACTTTGTGTACTTGCCGTATTGGGTTTCCCCTTGAAAGTGCATGACACCAAAATGAGGCTGGGAAAAAAACAACAGTCAGGTAGTTTTTGTATAGAGTCAGTCAGTACTGCAATTTATAGAGGGTATACAGGGAACCTACTAGAAATAGATGGCCACAAAGGTTCACAGCGGCTGCTCAAGAATACCTAGCAGGAATGATTAAAGCTGCTTATATTCTGTATATAACCGAAGAATGCAAAGATAGAGCCACCCAAGGAGCAAGATGGGGAACTTGGCTGAAATGTGAAATGCTCACCGGACGCCATTTCAGCAAGCAAGATGCAGCAATAGATCAATGAAAACAATGACCATTGGTACATTTGCTTGCTGAAATGGCACCCATGCGTATTTCAACAAGAGATATAGCTCTAGTTCTCCATCTCTTGCGCCTTTGGCGCTCTATAATCTTTTGTAATGTATAAATATGAATATAAATTTATAATTTAGTAAAAATAGCTTACAATTGTACATACATTTGTAGCTATAGACAATAAATATATGATTATATAAGTCATGGGGCATGCATGGAACTTCAGAAGAAAAACAAAATCATAATTGTAATCAAAGTAAAAAATGGGTTCAAGAACACAAAATGGTCGGCTCTAAAATGAAATGAGCATTCTAAAGGCCATGTCTGAAGCAGCGGCTGTGGCTGTTGCTATTATTGGCTTCCTATCCTTCAAGCATGTTAATGAGGTGATCAAGCTGCAGCCGTTCAATCAAACATTTAAACATAGAGCTGCTAAGCAATAAAGACTCTGCTTACTACTAAAATGTATTTTGCTTAGTTAAAACAGATTACCAGTCAAGATGCTGTTTGATGTACATTAATGTGCCTGTGAATGGTTCCCTGCTGTGATTTCTGCTTAGAGCATACATGGAAGCTGTCATAATTATTGTACTGCATCTATTTGTGACCAGTTTTAAGCCAAGAACTACCCGTATATACACCTAAAACAGCTTCTCTAAATTGTCAATACTGATACGTATTGATAGCAGATTTATTTGTTCGATTAATATCTAAAGTATGGCCAGTCCATGCCCCGATCTTATCTCTTTTAAACTAAATTGATCAACGGTCAAAGTTAAAGGCCGCTACAAAAAATGTTACAAAACTCGCTCTGTGGGTGGGTAGATACTTTAAACTTTGGTTATAAATCTTAACCATCGGTAGATAACTGCAATCCTATTGCACTCGTTAACAACTATTACAACTTTTTGAGAAAAGAAGAAGATATTAACGTGATTTGGGACCATCAAAAGTTGAAAATCATGCCATGCATGAACTTTGGCTTCCCCAGCATGTATGAAACTTGTGTGCAGCATCAGACATTCTACATGACATTCTACAGGAATAGTGTTGCAGGTTTTTAAAAACAATTTCCGAGTGTATTTCCACAATACAATGAAAACTCTTTCCAAAGTTAAAAAGCTATCTGGCACACTGAAAATTGAAAATGCAGTAGTTATTATTAATGTTTTAGTTTCTGTGACCCCTGATCAGCAGAAGATGATATCCTTCACTGGACACTAATAGCATCATAAACATCGAGCTTAGAGTTCTGCTGGTACTTTTTAATAACAGTTAGTAATTACCAATTACAGTTTTGAAAATCAGTTGCGCATTATTATGAAGTGGCATGCATCCAGTGAACATTACTGTGTTGTGAACAATTCATATAGTTTACACTTCCGGTTGTGAATTTTAAAAAACTTATTCCTCTGTATATAAAAATCAAATCAACAGTGTTTTAGGGAATAGCTGTTAAATTTTAAAGGATATATATTTTGTGATAATCCTGTATATTTTCTGATTGTTTATGTATATTTGTAATTAGTAGATCAAGGTCTGAAATATGAACGTCAATAAAATGTAGTAAGCTGATATAACCAAGGAAAAATATTGTATCCTGTGGCATGGAATTTTCTTCAAGTACAATATTTGTACGGTCTCACTGGCGATAAAACAGAGGAGAGCCCCCCTTGCCAAATAATCCACCAAGCTTTTTGATGATGGTAAAATCCCTAAACTATTTGAACAAAATAATTATTCTGCCCTTGCTCTACAAAATGTATACCTTGAAAGAAACTTTTTTTAAAGCACCCCCACCTCGGTGAATTGTAAAATGCGAGTGCTGAAAATGCTTCGCATCGGCTATTGTATTTGTTAAAGTGTATCTGAGCCTGGGAAAAGAACGTGCTATAGGACGGTATCTACCTATCAAGGCTGCATCAAGAGCTAAATTGAGAGGAAGAAGTGACATAGGTAGACTTTAGAGATTCATATCAAAGACGGCAATCTTTTGAGATGCAGTCTATAAGACGCCGTTAGACATTTACTTTGCCTTTTTATGAAAAAAGATAGGACGTCTCAAAGCTTCTAGCACTCTCCCTTAACCCACTAGGGAGAATGCGGGGCACACAACTCAAAGACTGTGAAAACTGACTTTTCTTTTCTATTCTACCACTCTGTGCAATCACTAATCATCACTATCGATCGTCAGACAGGATGACGGATGCAGAGCTGCAAACTCTCCCTGATTCTACAGAAAGTTCCCTGAAATTAAACCAATGTTTTCCATGTTCTGATGAACAAATTTGAAAATCTCCCTGATTATGAAATTTTCCCCGTTATATTGAATGTAATTCTAGCTGCAAATGTTGGATGCACCACATGTCCCGTTCCATCATCATAGTGTCTTGAGCTCATCAGCAGGCACAGCGCCACTGTCCTCCATCAGGATCTTGACCATGGTCACGGAAGGTTGCCCTGGCTTCATCTTCCCATGGATTGGTTCCCAGATGATGACTTGGCTGGGGGGTGCAATCTGGGTATCGCAGACAGTGCCCAGTAAGTTGTTGCCGTCTTCCTGGTATCTTTGGTCTTTCACTGGTCACTTTCTACATCCAGCTGACAATGAAGGCCATCCGGAGCATCCAAAGACTTAAAAAAAAAAAATTTAAATACAATGTTCTACCCAGTATTATGATATCAGGCACTCCTGTATTATAAGATGCTTAAAATTAAGTACATGTATCTCACTCCAATACTATCCCCGGCCGAATTCCTGAAACAGTCTAAACTTACTGGGAGTATGCATCTTTTTCCGACACTTTTTTTGTTGATCATGAACTGATTATGCCTTGTTCTCATGAAATATTCACAAAGCGTTCTCCCTTATCAGTGGTCTGCTGGCTAAATACCAGTTAACACACATGAGGACCAGTCAGAACTCACTCTTAAGTGGTCCGGCTGGCTAGTTCAGTGTTGAAAAACATCCCTATTTCATATGAAATATTGACTAGTGAAATGACAAGCTAACTGGTTCTGCTGGCCAGTCATAAAAAAAAAAGTTTAGGGCAAACCCCAAGACACACCGAAAATAATTCTCAGAATAATTGATTCTTAAAGCGTACTTATTTGGCCAGTCTGTTACCAGAAAGGTATCATGGATACCTTTGAAGTTTTTTAATCCAATCAATTTCTCAGATGGGTTCTCCACTATTTAATAATTATATTTAATAATTATATTCATAATATACAATAATAATACCAAGTATTTCAGTATGCTCTACTTTGTAAACAAAACCACAGCGCTAACAATAAGTGAATCAGAGACAAAAAAAAGAGTATAATAACATATGATTAATAAAGGAAAAGTAGTCTAACTTCAAATTCCATTAAGAAAGAATAGCATTAAAAAAAAGCACACACAAAAAGTAAGTTATACAGTGTACTGGGCCAAACTGCACCGGTAATCCTAAAATAAAAATACTGATTTTACTAAACAAACTTTGCCTAACAATTCATAGCACCAACACTATTTCTCGCATTCGTCTCTATAACGCTTACTCAATGCTGCTACCTATGTGGGCATTCTCTTAACTTTTAAGGAGCACCAAACTGAAGATAGGAAGTCCTTTGTGAAAAACAGACATGAAAAATCTCTAATGAAGTTACAGACCTCTATATACCACCATAGATTCCAGCATACCATGGCAGATTATCGGCCAAGGCTTAACACATACTCATATGTTTTCGTGAGAGAACAACAAATCCTGGTGCTTATTAAAATGAGAACCTTTATTATCTTTCCTTTGTCAAGTCAGGATTTCAAGCAAAGCAAAAGGCACACTAGCTTGTCGGTGGTTCTAGTAACCGGATGAGAACTGAACAATTTCAAAAAAACCTTAATGACCGCGCACACGTGCTGCCAATTCTTCTTTATTGTATATGAAATTAATGTCTGCTTTTATTACACGTTTAAACAGTCAGCTGTACAAAACTTGGTTGGTCCCAAAGGGCAAATTCCTACAGCTGGTAAGGCACACAAATTTAACTAATTCTTAGCGGAAACAGTTCACTACCAGCCACCACATCTTACAGTGTATACTGCTGATGGCTGGTTCCCTGTAAAACAAAATTACTAAGCAGACAGATTCAGATTGACTATAAAGCCATACACACATGTATATATTATTTCATAATTCGTTATAACTCAATACAATTTTTGGTGTTATATTATCTTGTACAACGTCTACTCCCCTCTATAATAAACAATGTTTTTGTCCGTTTCATGAAGTTTCACCTCGTACAGAAGTTTTGGATCCGGCAGCTGCATCACCATCTGATCCCAGATGAAGATCGCAATGTTTTCCGACGTGCTCACAATTCCCTTGAAATATGGCACGTCCTTGTCGATGTTCTTGTGGTCTAGAGGGTCCATAATAGCCGCCTGTATGGAGCAATTGCATCGTCATCAAAAAACAATAAAAAATACATGTACAGGTAAATCCTCCAACATATTTTTGTTGGAGCGGTTTGGTCATCACTGATCTGAATGATATTATGTACCTATGTGAGAAAAAGGTGGTGACATTGGGTGTAAATTTGGGGTAAACATTTGTAATCATATGTCTAGATGAGCAGTACAGCTGACACTGGCACCACAGACTGCCACAAAGTACCATACCTTCCAGGCTACCATTGGGTGCATGGGTTTCTTCTGTTTGTACAGCTGACACCGGTACCACAGACTGCCACAAGGTACCATACCTTCCAGGCTAGCACTGGGTGCATGGGTTTCTTCTGTTTGTACAGCTGACACTGGTACCACAGACTGCCACAAAGTACCATACCTTCCAGGCTAGCATTGGGTGCATTGGTTTCTTCTGTTTGTACAGCTGACACTGGTACCACAGACTGCCACAAAGTACCATACCTTCCGGGCTATCATTGGGTACATGGGTTATTTCTGTTTGTGTGGCTGGCATATTAAGTAGAAACCCAATACGTAGCTTGGTACTGTGGACTTAGTCTCCACAGACTCCTGCAGCATTTTGTGGCAAGAGCCCGTTGGGCAGGAGAATACATGTTACACTAAGCTTTGAATGAACCACTTTGGCATGAACTTCCAACAAAATAAAACAGAACAACTGACAGGCAAATTTTTTTCTTCATAAAAAAACCCCAACAATTGGTCTTACTTTCATGTATTGTTTCAGATCCGTCAGATTTATCACCATGCCAGTTGTGGGATCAACCTGTCAAAATAAACCGTACAGCATGAACAATTAAATCAAAACTTACACTCCTTTTATCTAGATCCCGTAATGGAATTTTAAAATAGTAATCAAAACTAGTTTGAGATGAATAGTTGTTAATTTTGAGATCAATTAAACAAGAATACAGGAATCAGGTTGGCTCTGTGGTTTCTTTCCCTGCTTTTCACCTCTGTGGACCTCTGTGGTTCGAATCCCACCTCGGGCTGGAGCTTGTATGTGGATTAGGTTGCAGTCCCTACCCGATTGCGTGGGTTTTTCCCTATTGGGGAGGTTTTCCTTCCACATCTAAAACTGGACATTTCTTCTTGTTTCCTATTCATCCTGTTTATTGGCGCTAATTGTGCTGTTTGTTGTGTACAACAAAATTAAAACTGTCAAAAAATTCTTACCTTCCCTTTCAGAATGACTTCGACTGCGAATGAAACAAAGACAAATAAAATGGTAATCATTAATCAAGGGGAAAAAAAACGTACAACTTACAAAAGTTTGAACGAAGGATTTAATACACGTCACTATGGAATTGTGAAAATACATGGACAAACCTACATGAAAGTTTGATTGGAAATTTGTCTTGGTACCTAATCTACTGAAAACAAACAAAATGTTAACACTTGCTACAATTATTGTTCCCTTCCTCAAAAAAAAACCCAAAGGGTCCTCATTCCTAATGCATTTACTATTGTTCCAGATATATATTTATTTCCAATTTTATCTTTCAATATATCAAGATTTCGATAAAATTCCATACGTCATCACTTTCGAGTATTTTTTCTGGATATTTACTTTTCCTATCATCATTAATAATACCCCAGCTTTAGTTATGTATACAGAACATCAAATTACAAAATGATTTTCCATTTATAACTGAAAATTACAACTTGCCGTGAACAAAAATTGTATTACTCCCTTAATTATTTCCTCCCAATCAAAATTACGAAAAGGTTAATGTTCAACTTAGAGCAACGCATACAAATGAAAATTAATCAATAAGATTAACTTTTAAATCTCATGAATTGTATTTAATTTCGAGACAGTATAGCCCTAATAAGCATCAAAATACATGTTAGAAAATTATCTGAACATGCATTATGCAGCTTTTAATATTCATGCATTCCTAATGCATGAGGGTACGCCATGTTAATATTGTTTATTTCTAGTCTCTTTTTGGAAGATGATGACATGGTGAACCAGTAAAAAGTTTTACAGCAAAATGCAACTCAATCCTTGGAAACTTTAGAATTGAGCGAAAACGAGCTAGCAAAGTTTCTGTCGGTTGTTGCAAGTTATGTACTTGGATTTGGTCGGGTGCTTTTACGATGCCTGCCGTTCAGGTTTGTTAATGTTCAGATGAAAGAAATATACACAAACAGAAACTACAACTGGATTACTAACCTTTGTAGTTATGGCCATGACCGTTAGGGTTATTACATTTCCCAAATATGGCAAGATTTTCTGCATCACTGAGGGAAGGACTTCAAGATAATATGGAGGGAAAAAATGCAGAAAATTAGCTTATAAATTCTTATATAGGTTTTGCAGGCCTGGGATGTCATCTTTGCAGGGGACAAGCCTTTTTTTGTGTGTGCAAAGGGCACTTTCATAAATTGAACAATCTTAAAGTCTGCGAAAAACTTTTGAAGGGGCACCAAGGCCAAGAACAGAGGCCATGCAAGCATCGATCAGTGGGCTCGATTTCACACAGAGCTAAATAAAATTGATATTAACTGCGAATCAGTCTTAATTGCTAAGCATGTAAGTAGTGTGATGTCACGATACAAATCACTATGGACTATAATATGATAGACTATAGTCCCAGTAACTGGGGCGCTATACTCCTTTTTTCAAAATTTCGACATCTTCTGTCAGACTACTGAAGATGTCAACATTTCAAAAAGGAGATTTTGACATTTTTGGTCACACTACCAAAGATAACAAAATTTCGAAAAAAGGAGTACTACACAGTGCCCCAGTTACTGGGTCTAGGTAATCAACATTAATGACAGTGGCAACTCAGTTTATGCTGAATCTTTGTGCTTTGTGAAAGCGAGCCCTAGTTTTGATTGCTCTGGATGTGTCAAGTTAAATATGAAATATTGATTTTAAAGTTTTGGAGGTAATGCAAAAAAAGTGTTAATACCTACCAGTGCAACCGGTGACAGGCGCTGAACGATTCCGTTTTACTCACATAAACTACCATATTTCTTCTATTTGACTGCATCTCACCCTCAACATTATTATCCATGGTTTGGTTGGCCCATGATGGATGATGGTTGGCAAACATTTTCACCAATTTCAAATCATGCCTTACACACGAGTATTATGTATACTGCTACTTGCTAGGGCGGGGTGTAGCCTTGCTCTATAAAAAATAATATAATTTTGTAGTGCTGCTGGTAGTACTAGTAGATTATGACGAGCTTGTGAACATCTGACGTTAGCCCATTTCACCTTGTTGTTAGGCTGTACTGTAGGCTCTCTCTAATTATCAGAACAATCTTCGGTGTGAACACTAAACCCACTAAGCAAATAATTATTTAATGCTAGCAATTTGACACCAACTACACGAATCTACGTGAAAGTGTTATGTTGTGCTGAAGTAACGAAGTAACGTGTATTTGATGCTTCTGCACTAAATTTGGGCCTGCAAGAAATTTATAATTTTGTCAGCGCTAACGACCGTCACTTTATGAACGCCAGACGATACTTACACTAGACTCGGGGAGTAAGCCACACTGCCCATGCATGCTCATGTTTTTTGGTGTAACATCTTGAAGTTTTAATATGTTGTCTACGAAGAGATGAATTATTTATATCCCATAATGATGCACAGGTGACACAATCAATTAGTCCATAGCTAAGCTCAACTAATTAAACATATGAAAATACACGTTTCCCGGCCCCATTTTGTTAGGCCTGTCCTAGTTTTGATATCTGCAAAAATAGACTTTCTCGAACTCGAAGGCTTTCTTTCTCCTTTTAGCCTTTGTGAAAGGCTTTCTGCTTGGGTCAAAATATAAGGCCACAGATCTTTGCCACAAATGATTAGCCCACTTAGCTCAGATGGAGCTCACTCAGTCCAATGGTTCAACATATTATTTTTATTTTCAAAAGCAGTTACATTTTCAAGAGCAGCTATTATTATATTTTCGAGACCTGGGCCCAATTTTATAAAGCATGTAAGCACAAAAACTTCCTAAGCACAGAAAAATATTGCTTAGCAGAAACTGGTTACCAGCCAAAATTCTATTAAGTTTACATTGTTGTGACTGGTGCCCCGATCATTTTTTTGCTAACAATAGAAAATTGCTAAGCATTATTTTCTGCTCAACAGCTTTATGAAATTTAGCCCAGTTCTTTGTTTCCCTTTTTTTTCTTCATCTTTTTTTAAGTAGCTGTTTGATTCCGGAAGCCATCATCTTCCATGGCTGCGGCGGCGGCTTTCAGACGCACGGAGAAATAAAATACTTCACTCGTTTCACAAAGAAGATGGTTATCTCTCATCACTCAGTTAAGTTGTGCTACTGACTGTAGCTACATACATGTACATGTACACTGCATGATTTATGCACACTGGCCGGGCGATTACGCTCTTGAAAATAAAAATAACTGCTCTTGAAAAAAAAATAATAACTGCTTTTGAAAATAAAAATAACTCCTTTTGAAAATAAAAAATAACGGCTTTTGAAAATAAAAATAACTGCTGTTGAAAATAAAAATAACTCCTTTTGAAAATAAAAAATAATGGCTTTTGAAAATAAAAACAACTGCTCTAGAAATAAAAACGTTCTTGAACATAAAACATAAATAGCTTTTGAAAATAAAAACAACAGCTATTGAAAAAAAACTCCTCTGTAAAAAGTAACAGCTTTTGAAAACAAAAAAAAGCGACGGACACTAACGGCCGGGCTTTCTCATGAAGAAATCAATCTTTGAAAACATGCAATTGAACACTCGGCTTTGTGCATTACTAAACGATTGATGTTGACTCTTCTTAATGGTCGTTGACGAATAATTTGATTTCATGCTACCGAGCTGAAGCTAGCACAGTATTGGGCCCAAAATAGCCAGCCGCGTATTCGCGGAACGGCCAGCCGCATATTCACGAAATTAGAATACATGCAGTACAGGGAGGTAACAAAATGGCTCATTTGGCTCGTTTTTTTTATGCAGTTTAAATACTATAACATAATTTGAAAAGAGTTTGTACCCTTCGTTATAAATACAAGTGGAAGTTTTAGCCCAGAATCTTGAAAAATGATACACTGGGCATACCAAAGTTTGGAGCTGGCTAATTTGGTCTACTAATTAGTAGTTAATTAACCACAGTTATACAGACACCATTTTCCATCTAAAACCTGCACAAATGCATATGCGGTTGAGACAACTACCTTTTGTAAAGAATTTGTACCCTTCATTATGAATAAAAGTGGAAGTTTTAGTCCCGAATCTTAAAGACTGATACACTGGGCAAACCAAACTTTTGAGCTGGCTAATTTAGTACACAAATTAGTTCTTAATTAACCACAGCTAAACAGACGCCATTTTCTATAACAGGCATATTTGCATTTCCCGTTGAGTAAGCTACCTCTTTAAATTAAAATTACAATTCACCATAAACAAAATAACTCGCTTATTGCCTCCCAATCAAAATTACGAAAAGTTTAATGTTCAACTTATAGAACAACGCATACAAATGACAGGTAATCAATAAGATTAGCAAGTGAGAGGTTTGAGTCACGGCTGGGCCCCAGGTGCTGCAACTGCAACTGGGCCCCAGGTGCTGCAACTGCAACTGGGCCCCAGGTGCTGCAACTGCAACTGGGCCCCAGGTGCTGCAACTGCAACTGGGCCCCAGGTGCTGCAACTGCAACTGGGCCCCAGGTGCTGCAACTGCAACTGGCGTGAACCAAATTAGCCAGCCCTATAATTTGGTGTTCCCAGTGTATCAGTCTTCAAGATTCTGGTCTAAAACATCCACTTTTATTCATAATGAAGGATACAAATTCTTTACAATAGGTAGTTGTCTCAACTGCATATGCAATTGTGCGTGTTTTAGATGGAAAATGGCGTCTGTATAACTGTGGTTAATTAACCACTAATTAGTGGACCAAATTAGCCAGTTCAAAAATTTGGTATGCCCAGTGTATCAGTCTTCAAGATTCTGGACTAAAAAACAAAAAACAATTCATAATGAAGGGTACAAATTCTTCACAAGAGGTAGTTGACTCAACCGCATATGCATTTGTGCGTGTTTTAGATGGATGGCGTCTAGATAATTTGGGTTAATTAACTACTAATTAATGGACCAAATTAGCCAGCTAAAAAAATTGATATGCCCACTGTATCAGTCTTTAAGATTCTGGACTAAAACTTCCACTTTTATTCATAATGAAGGGTACAAACTCTTTTCAAAATATGTTTTTGTATTTAAACAGCATAAAAACAAATTATGACATAACACACGCACATTGTCTCCGTGTTTGCGGCTAATTTTCTATTATTTAGCAATTTGTTTTCTTTGTTTATTGCTGTTCAATTATTTATAGCAATAACATTTCAAGATTGTCTATTGAAAATTAGTAAGTTATGGCTAGAATTTCAGTATTTGTTCGGATAAAATAACGGATTCGCCGACAGAAATGAGCCAAATGAGCCATTTTGTCACCTCCCTGTACTGCATGTATTCTAATTTCGTGAATACGCGGCTGGCCGTTCCGCGAATATGCGGCTGGCTATTTTGTTGGGCCCAATACTGTGCTAGCTTCAGTTCGGTAGTGCCAATGGCCTGGTATCTTGACTTCTCAATTGTAGTTTTAGCAAGTTTTACAAAGCGTGTGGTACCAAATTATTTTTTCTCACCCAACACACGCATAATTATTTTATACACGCAACAATCATTGCTGAGCTTGGTATTTTGTTTGTCGTCGGTGCAGTAATTTATTGTGAAATTACTATTTTGTAAATCTACTGTGAAATAAAAGGTAATGGACGTTTAATTACATTTCAGGTAGGTCTCTGTCTGTTTTGGATGGATTGTAAGGATGATGTTTTTATCATCAAAGGATATATTGAAAAGTTTATTGTTTTTGTAAAATTGTGTTTTTATAAATATTATTTAATAATACGCACGGTATAGGGGACTTGGATCATTTATGTATTTTGTTTGGGCTTTATTTCCCTTAAAAAATTTCTCGGGAGCCACAAATCAGGAAAAGAAAAGGTTATACTATACATTTAAATGGAAACAAGTCATCTTTCTTACCTGCTTACCCACCTAGCAAAGTCGCTAGCCCTAATACAGTCATTTGACCAGTTCGGGATCACTTTTTGAATTCACATTGTTTTTGGTTGCAATCTCTTTGACATTTCAAACAAAAAAGTTTATCAGTTTACCTAAACATGTTATAAAACTCACCAAGTATCCACTGACAAAAAAAGATTAGTACTTTTGAAGAGGCTTTGAGAAAAGTATTGTCACCTGTTTGACCAGTTCAGGATCAGTTGATTCTATTCTGAATCAGTAGCTTGCCCTCTATTGCAAACCAATACTCCCATTCATAAAACTGTCTCTCAAGGACACAAACTTCACAAGTGTGTTGGCATGGACATGGACTTCCTTTCTCCAGAGACTTTCATGCAAGTGTATTCAACAGCAGCGCAAAAATCCAGCAACAAAAACACAAAACAACAGCAAAGGCAAATGAAAAGGTGAAGCACGCCTAAAAGCAACATTGACCCAAATATCTATTTTTACAGTCGCAATTTCCTCCTCCAAGTTTCATTTTCTCACAAAAAAAACAATATTCCTACAAGAATTTGTTGAAGAAATGAATCTTAAAAGCAATAAATGAACTTTCAACTGCAGCAGTATGATTTTACCTCACTGAGTGCGGTACCAATTGACGCAATAAGAGATGCTGAGTAGTGAGTGATCCCGAACTGGTCAAGGGTACGATGCCCCCCAAAAGACGATTTCGGTAATTTCGTCTCCTCAAAAAAACAAGACGACTGCTCAGTATTTACCTGAAATATTTTTTACGCATTCTAAGCATTTAACATAAATGTTATTCGCCCTGGCGTTCCAATTTTAAAGGTGAGAAGTTTTAACAGCGTTTTTCAACCAACATTTTTTTTTAAATAATGATCAAAATCGCAGACAAACTTCAAGAAAATGGCCATAATTTATTTGTTTATGAAGTTTGAAACCTTATTTTGGGTTTGTTGGTTTATTGCATGTTATTCTTCACATGTATCAACAGAAATTGGTAATGTGAGAAGTAACTTAATTATGGGGTTGTTGCAAAGTTGAAGTGATCCCGAACTGGTCAATGATCCCGAACTGGTCAAATGACTGTAGTATATGGTGGTAGGGAGGTCAGGTGTAATGTTGTTGTAACTTGTATTGTATTACAATACAAGTTACAACAACATTACAGACACTACAATTTGTAATTACATGAATTATGCAACGGGAGTCAAACCTGGACTGAGTTGCTCTTAGCAAAGGCGCCTCTTATTTGCAAAGTTGCCCCCTAACAAAAAAGAAAAAAGAAACAGAAATGTTTTCATGGTGTTGTTTTCTAGTACTTTTAGAACTATGAGTTTCGTTCCGCTATCGTGGAGACGATAGCAGAACGAGCCCGCATAGTTCTAGGGGTAGTTTTTCACCAACCGCTTTTTACATTTAAAAACATTTTTTATTTCTTTTTTTTTCATTCAGGATCTGGTAAAAAGGAATTATAGAATTATAACTGATAATGTATATTAGGTTTTATTTTTTGCATTAATACTTGTTCATA
Source organism: Pisaster brevispinus (assembly GCA_023634235.1). Taxonomy (NCBI): domain Eukaryota; kingdom Metazoa; phylum Echinodermata; class Asteroidea; order Forcipulatida; family Asteriidae; genus Pisaster; species Pisaster brevispinus. The sequence goes on from JAMKCF010000011.1 coordinate 6,143,053, forward strand.
TTTCAATCACTGATGTCTTTTAACTGAGGTTGCAATTGCTGATTACACATATTTTTTTAACTAGATGTTTGTTTAATTTTTTTCTGATAAATTTTGTTTTTTACTTGTACTGTTCAGATTTTATATTTGTTTATAGCAATATAAATAAAGTAATTAGATTTTTCTGAAGGAAAAAAATTAACTATAAGGGAAGTTAGATTGAATACATGATTCTGAAACTGACTACAACAATTTAAACATGAGATGCCAGGAATGAACGATGACCTGCTGTAGTTACCAATACCCACATGCTACATGGAGTTGTTCCGTCCCAACTTGATGATCGTCCTAACTATAGTTGGGACTGGTCCCAACTTGAGTGTTAAAGTTGGGGCGTCCCAACTGTAGTTGGGATCACAGTGAACACATAGCACCCCATGAATAAACTAAAAACATAATAGTAGTAAGTATCATAGTATGAAGTTTTTAAGACCACTTTCCCTTGAGATTATTTGAGATTAATTAGAATTTTGTTTTTCGGAGAGAAGGGAAACTAAAATGCGTAGGCCTACTGAGAGACCATAGAGGTAGAAAAGAAAGCGTCACCCGGCAGCACTCAGCATGAGGCTGCTGGTAGCCTGTGCTGTCCGCTGTCAGAACCCAGTCCTTCTGATTTGAAAATTCCAGGTGTGTGAAAAAAGCACACCTGGATTCTTCTAGGCGTGTGATTTTTGTGGTACTGGCTGGTCAATTTAAAGTCGGTTTTCTTAAAACTAAACAGCGGGTAGTGATGTACTTAAAACGACATGGCAAGGGATCTTGTGAAGGTACAATTGGTTGTACACTGGACACTTTATCAACAAAATCTCCCATACACTTATTTATCTAAACACTCAAAAGTGCATACAATTGTCGAAGCTAAAAAAAAAAATTTAAAAAAAAAAAATAAAAAAAATAAATGGAAGTGAAATTCACAAACTTGCGTTTTTGAATGATCTTATCCCCTAATTTCTGCCCTTAATAATACCATGGGGGTCTATTTTACCTACAAAATAATACTTTTTTCATCAACAATCATTTTTAATGGATTCGTAAATAAAGGATCGCTTATTTAAAGCTTCTTTTGCAATACATTTTCCATTGAACGATCGGTCGAACGATCGGCCCACATTAGGGAAAATTGTGCGGCGAGAGCGATGTGTTTATGAGTACGAGGTTAACATTTTGTATAATATATCACCGGAAGGAGGTCGCGATTAGACTCCACCGCACGTCTTCTAACCCCTGGAAAATCGAGTTGTGTGTTTCCCTACTCGCCTACGTATTGTGGTATGGAACATGGAGGAGAGAGCCAGACTAACAATGTGCATGCGTGTTTTAACGTTCGTTTACTGAAATGAACGATCGCGGCTAGTAAATATCAAGACTAGGGACTTTATCGCCAGAATTTTGAAGGATTTTGAAAATAATAAACAATTAATTTTACAACGTTATTTTAATTTACAAATTATGAAGTATGATGACGCTGTAAATGTTTGCCAAGGCGTGCGTTATGGAGGGATCAGGCGTGTGATTTTTCGCACGCCTGAGGAAGCTTTTAGGCGTGCGATGGCGTGCGGGTGCGATCGCACGCCTCAAATCAGAAGGACTGAGAACCCTCTAAAACACTATTTACACTGAGTAAGCAGTCCATTGTGAGCGATATACTATCATTCCAAACCAGTTTGGACATGAGTTTGTACAGAGCCGAGACCCGGGTTTGAAATAAAGAATCTTGTTAATTAACGCCGATCGCATCACGACCCATGATTGATCACGGCCGTGCACAGTGTCCTGTTGAAGTCTATGGGCGATCCTAACTATAGTTGGGACGTCCCAACTTTAACACTCAAGTTGGGACCAGTCCCAACTATAGTTGGGACAATTGTCAAGTTGGGACGGAACAGAGTCTTTCTTGAAGGCTAATTGACAACACAGTACACATAAACAATAGAAGCAGTCAAGTGGAAATACATGAATGGAAAGAGAGAGAGAGAGGGGGGGGGGGCAGAAAGCACACAGAAAAAGCAAGGGGGTAAACAATGAAAAAGGAGACAGGGGGTTGAAGGGAAGGGGCTGGTTTGACCACTAGAGGTTGGAAACACAAATGACAAAATCATACGTGGAAAGAAGGAGACAAATTTATTAGTTTGTGAATGAGGTAGACTAAAAAGGAGGATATCTGGGGGGAAAAGGAAAAGGCAGTGCAGTGCTTATCAATGCCTGGGTGAAAAAAAAAGAGAAACCTGAGACGGTAAAAAAATACTTTTGAGTCCCACTGACTGACTGATATAGTTGGGCCATTTTGTCTGCAACACTCATGTCCGGACGGGTCTCAAAGTTCTATAGTTGGGATGATTCTGAAGTTGGAACGGAACAGAGATTGTTACAACTTTATTTGGTGACATTGCAAGATTGTTTCCCCCACCACACTAAGTTTCAAATCCGATGTTTATTATTTTTTTTCCAGTAGAATATTGAACTCAAAATTTGAGAGCATCCCAGGACATTCATTACAAGATGGAGCAGATCGATTTTGTTGGGTGCATGCTGTCGTTGGACTGTGGTGAATCTCTCGGAACCTTCCATGGTGTCGTAACAGACGTCAACAAAGACAAACAAACCATTTCACTGAAAAAGACGTTTAGAAACGGTGCCAAATGTGACATCCCAGAAATAACAATCCGGTAAGGGTTAACAATTAACAATAATGAATCTCAAATTTGTTTCGGAGAAAAATAATAATATTTGTATTTTTTACCCAGATTTTTTACCGATTGCATAGCACTGCATAGTTTCCCGAGTCCAGTGCAATATCCGTGTTTTTAAATTTTTTATGCAGTGCTTATCCCACATCAGTGTCTGGGTAAAAAATTAATAAATAAATAAATAAATACAAAATAATCCTAACATTTGTAAGGTGCACTTTTTTCAATGGTTACAATGGGCTGAGAACAATGGTTCTTGACAGGGAAAGTCTTCATGAGTATTTACAAGCTTGAGTGATCGTGTCAAACTGCGCCTTGTCTTGTTTTTAATAACTTTGAAGTAAGTTGGACACCTGTATTGGAGGCTGTGTTTTGAGAATAAATCTTGAAACTTAGAGAATTTATAACAAATTTAATCTTCTGAGAAATAAAGCCACCGTTGTGTTAAAATTGTTTTAACCCACACACCCACCCCAATTTTTGATTTTTAAATATTGAATAGCTTTATAATATTAAAATCTATACACTGAAGAACAAAGTAATGCCTCAAATGAACCAGACATTTTAGACCAAAGGTCTTCAACATCAGTAGTTTTCAATGTTTTTTTTTTCTGACTTAAACTTGAGCATCTTTGCAGTTGGTCAGGAATTAAATTGACGTTCTGGGCAGGCCAGGTGCTTTCTCTTCTTCTTTTTCAATTGTTAATTTATATACTTAAAAAAAAATTTTTTTAACTGAATTTCAATTTTCAGTTATTTCTTGTGACCCATCCACAATTTAAAAAAAAAAATCGAAAAGTTTTAACACTGACTGTTCCAGTTGATAAATTTACTATAGGTTTGAATTTATATTATTTGGTTTTGTTCATACATCGATGTGTGTAAAGCACTGTATATTCAGTACTTTCCGGAGTCATCAGGGACATACATTACTTGGGCGGGATTGGAACCCACGACCTTTGCCATTCAACAAAAGCAGATGTCATACCACTACACCACCGAGATTGCCCGGTAGCTAGAGGCAGTTCGAATTCCATATTTTAGCAGTGGGCACCCCAACAATTTAATAGATGTTAAATTTGCATCGGAGATGAAGAACATTATTTGATTATTTCAAACTGCCTCTAGCTACTGGGCCATACTGGTGGTCTAGTGGTAAGATGTCTGTCACTCTGCTGTAGAATGGCAAAGGTCGTGGGTTTGAATCCCACCGGAGTAATAAGGACTCGGGAAAGAACTGAGTATACAGCGCTTTACACACATTGTATTAGGTTTGAACTTGTTCACACTTGAGTAATGTCATCTTGAATTTAGGGGATTATAATTTATCTTTTTTTTCAGGGCTGCGGACATCAGAGATTTAAAAATACTGAAATCCCTTGATGAGCCAAATGACCCAACAGGAATAATGTCCAAAACAAACACGGAGTCCACCCCAAGAAATGGTACAAATGGTGTTAACTACAACAGTATCCCAAACGATAATAAACAACACAAACCCCAAAGTAACGGAGGGGGAGGGGGACAGAGAACACCCAAGAAGCAAGACCGTCAGGCGGGACATTCAAACAGCAGGACCCCCACCAAGCGAGAGGACATACCAAATCATAGCAACTCGGGGAGCAAGTCGGCAATATACTCGGGCAGTCACCACTCGGCATTTCAGAGGGTCCAGAAGGATGAGGTCAAAGATCAGGGGTCAGAAGAAGAACGAGAGGTACAGGTCAACGAGGACAGAGGGAGGAGACAGAGATACCATTCAGGTTAGAATTTCAACAATTGATGATTTTAAAAAGTGGGGATAAAGAATGCTTTAAACTGTACACCAATGTGTGTACAGCGCTGCATACTCAGTACTTTCCCGAGTCCCTGAGAAAGAAAAAAATAATCCACTGGCATATTACTTGGTTGGGATTCCCAACCCACAACCTTTGCCATTCTAGAGCAGATGTCTTACCACTAGACCCTTGAGATTGCACTGTGGCGAGAGGCAGTTTGAATCCAATATTTTAGCAGCAGGTAGATGATGTTGTTATTGTTGAAACTGCTACAGGTTGCCCTAGAGTCAGAAATTTTTGTTTAATGTAAAAAAAAGAGAAGATTTTCCAAGACCCCACACGTGAGTCCCAATTTCATAAAAAAAACATGGCTTCAACAATTTTTCAGATAAGCAAGAATTAGCAGGGAACCAGTCACAAACAGTGCATAATGACCTGGTATTTGGGCTGGTAAACCTTTCCTGCTGAACAAAACTTGCTTGGGAAACCCAGTTTATGTGCTCCAGCGTCTCCTGTGAAATTTGACCCGGATGTCAAGAGTTGCTGGATCCTGCTCAGCAGAGGCTAAACAAACATGGATGGATATTACATTTGTCAGACTGTCATTCTTCCATCGGGCTTCTGACCCAAAAAAAACAAACAATTATTGGTTTGCTTTTTTTTTTTTTTTTTAGGCAACTTTGAGCCCAACCAGAAAGTCAGATCCTCTCCCCGCAAGATGGAAGGCGGCCAGAAGCAGCGGCGAGTCGCTGGAGTCAACGCTCGAAATGCAGAGTGCTTTAGCGCTCCTGTGGAATCATACCTCTCCCCGGACTTTGACTTTGACAAGAGCATGAAGTCCTTCAACAAGGCGGCCATCTTGGAAGAGTTTGCCTCATCGATGTCTGGCGGTGATAGCAAGAGGAAGCCTAAGAATATCCCCCATGATGAGGACATCATTTTAGATAACATTCCAACATTCGTTCATGATAAGGGAGACGGGCAAGTAAAGTGTGCTTCTTATACCTCAGGTAAAGATCTTGTTTCTTTTCTTCTACTTTTTTAATAGCAGGTGTTTTTTCCTTTCATCTTTGTAGAGTTTGAAGGAACAGGGCAGGAAAACTTCCATAAAGAACAGTCAACACTTGTGTGTGATATTTTAGGAACTTAATTTGATTTACCCGATACTTATGCCATGTGCAATTGGTTCATTGTATTTCAACAACGTCACAAAACAGGTCATTGGTTTTGTTGTTGTATGGTCGGGAACTTTGTTCAATTACAAGCCGGTTACACTCTCACCTTAACCATCCCCAACGCTTGAAAATCCAAGCCGCATGTCGTGCCTAGAATTACACGAAGGCCACGGAGGCCTTGGTCTCTGTTGCCCCCTTGTCTTGGCCTTGGTGCCCCTTCAAAAGTTTCCCATAGACTTTAAGATTTTCCCGAATGAAAGTGCTCTTTGCAAAAATGGCCTTGCCCTCTCAAAGATGAAATTCCAGGCCTGGTGTGTTTTGTTTGATTTGTTGGACTGAGGACTGCACCAGTGAGCTGATTATGCTTTACATTTGATCAGGCGAACCACCAGAGTCAGAGTCAAACAGTTTGAGTGCTGAGTTACTACATGGTGTTGGATTTTGTTAGATTGGGGAAGGATTCTGGTAAATAATTCTGTGGAGTTAGGGTTGATGCAATCAAATGTTACTGCTTTAAGGTTGTGTCTGTAATATAACCTTGGTCTGACGCAGCTGCAACTTGCCGGGCACTGTTTGCGACACCCAGATTTTCCAGCTAGCCAAGTCATCATTTGGGAACCAACCCACGGGAAGATGAACTCTGGGCGTCCTTCCAAGACCATGGTCAAGACCCTGATGTAGGACAGTGGCGCTGTGCCTGCGGATGAACTCAAGACACTGATGTGGTGTGTCGTGGCCGATTGGTTAAGAGCACTGGACTCAAGCTCTGCTGTTTCTGATCAGCAGAGTGTGGGGTTTGTGGCAGTTGTGTCCTTGTTACTCTACCATAATTGCATTTTTGGGTGGGACATTAAGCCATAGATCCTATATACTAGGATTGGTAGTGCACGTAAAAGAACCCAGAACACTTATCGTGGAGGAGTAGGGGTTAACCCCAGTGTTTCTGGTTCGTTGCAAGCACCCTGGTTTACAGGGAAATTGCAGTATAAACAGTCGTCTCTATGTTGCCGTGCTTGCTGGAATCTTTCTTTACACGCATTTAACGCGGTGGTTCGAAAACGAACAGTTCAACAAAAATACTATTCAATCAAATCCTCCAATGCAACAAGAACATCAACAAAACCTGTGCCAACGTGTGTGTGTGTATACTTTGGCCTAGGCCTGACACAGAACTCTATGATTGCGAAACAAAATCTGACGCGCATCCAACGTGAACGGATACCATTATCATATCTGTATCTGTATCCGTATCCATACGCTTGCGAAACCGCTCTAATGATGTCAAAGATTATCTGACATGAAGTCTTTACACTCTATACTCCTTCAATGTCTGTTCATTTTGCCAGCTTCATGAGCTGCTGTTAATGTTCAAAAGAATTTTTTTTTTTTTTTTGGCGGGGGGGGGGGGGGGGGGGGATAGCACTTTTGAGCGCTGCTCTGCAATGTAAAAATGGCAGTTATCCAACAAAATTCTTGGTTTAAAAATGCCTCGGCATGTATACCTGTAATAAATTCTAAACTGTACTACATATTTGATTTGATTTACAATAGAGTCAGGTGTAGTTGTTCCCGCTGTGACTGTTAGTGTGGTCCAGAGATTATTCCAAGCAGCTGAAAAGCTGGGCTTGACTACCGAGAGGAGACTGGAGGCAGGAGGGGTTTGCATCGCTAGGATGGCCCTACATCTCATTGGTGGCAAAACCAGGTACAGTCCACGCTGGTTTTTGTAACCCACCCAAACCCTTTGTAAACCTACCACAGGAATTTATAGGAGTGGGCTGCATGCTGCCGAAGCAAACCAGTTGCTGATTTCACAAAGCGCTAAGATTCATCTCAAGATGAGTTGTCAGTATTACCATAGTGATTTGTATTGTGACATCACACTTTGCTTAGCAGTTAAGATTGATTCGCAGTTAAGATATATGTTAGCTCTTTGTGAAATCGAGACCATCTTTGGTTAGCTTAGGTCTGCTAGGCATGTAAACTTCAACATGAGGAAACGCAGAAGCAAGAAAAAAAACATTCAAAAGTTTCAGATATTGAAATGCTTAGAAACATTTTGTGATGTCAGTGATGTCACTTTGCAGCCTTTTCCCTCTTTGAAAGTAGACAAACGCTGTGTCTTGCGGAATCTATCCCAGATGGTCACACAAATCTCTTATGTTTATCATGAATCCTCTCTCATGACATAATTACAAAACTCAGGTATGCCATTTATAATAATAATAATAAGTAGGTCTTATATAGCGCATTTCACAATAACGTATCAATGTGCTTTACATTAATGCCCTGGTCATTGGGCCAATAGCATTCCTTTTATCTTTCTCAGCTCCCTGGGGATTATACAGCCCTGGGCTGCCGTGGCGCTCTAAAGGCTTTTTCAAACACAATATCAACCTCTACCCTCGCAGGTACCCATTTATACCCCTGGGTATGCACTGGCATACTCAGGGTATGCACTGGCGCGACAGTTTGTTTCATAATTCTGTTTCGATTTTTTTTCCCGGAAACACAGCCCACCATCCATTCTAGTGGTCTGCGGTCCACACCTCCAGGGCGCCCAGGGTATCAACTGCGCCCGCCACTTGGCCAATCACAACGCCAAGGTCAGTCTGTTCATCCCCAACTTTGCCAAGATGCCAGAAATGCTGATGACAGAGCTCCGATTATTCAAGGAGTCAGGTGGAGTTCACGTCACAAGTGTTAAAGGTGAGGACAAATGACGAGTTCAATTTCGCCCCTTTTTTATAATTCTAAGTAAGCACTGTTTTATGTCTAATTGTGTGACACTTCCACTGTAAAAAATGCCAGCATCACACAGTCTGGCATCAACATTTATAGGAAAACTATAGGAAAACTTTAAGCTCTTGACTTGCCTTTTTACAAATATGTTGCAAAGATTCAACGATTTTTAAAGGTATTATACGGGATTGGTACAGATAAAAAAAACACTGTTTCATTTTAGTATTAAAGCTTACAGATTATGAAGTTCATACTAGAACCATTTTTCTGTGAAATATTTCCCCATGAAATGAAGTCATATTCGAGAAAACTGTATATGAAACCTAAAAAAACGCAACAGCTGATTTTGGTTGTTACAACCAAAATAAAGGACAACGTGTTAATTGTGCATGGTTTTTCACTATTTTCTCCTGACTCGCACAACAGATTAAGCCCAACTTTTCAAAGGTTCAAATTTCATGTATACAGTTGATCATACAAAGCATGAACACTGTCTGCGACTATCTTGTCCGCTCCGCCAATCCTGTATAATACCTTTAAATTAATCATTGCTTTTGAAAGGTGACTGAAGAAGACTTGGGTCAAATTCAACACAAAGGTTTGCTGTAAACACAGCACAATCAAAGACAATACAATGTGACTTCCAGGGCCAAAATTAGGCACTTCTTGTAAATAGTGAAATGGCATCAAAGGTGAAGACCAAAACATCAGCATCAATGGCAGTGGATTTAATAATAATAGTGTACATTTATAATGTGCCATGTCTGTCATAAATGACACTCCTGGTGCCAAAATGTCAAATTTGGTGGAGCTTGTTAAGAATGATTTCATGAGACCATAATTTAATACCTTGTAAGGTATACAAGGTGAGGTGGCGCATACTGCTGCCGAACCTGCCAGAAACACCAAGGCAAACCCCTTCTCATTACGACAAGTGGGCTGGGTTCCTTTACGTGCACTACACAACACACGGACCAACGGCTTTACATCCCATCAGAGGGACGAAACAATAATGGTTGCTGATCAGAAACACCAGAGCTTGAGTTCAGTGCTTTTAACCGCTCGGCCACGACACGCCATGACCAACCATTGTCTTAACATTCTATATGATAAGAAATGCTTATCTTACAGTTCAAAATAGTGTTGTTGTTTTTAAAACTCTCCTTCTCATCTATTGTAATGAGCTAATAATAAACCCAGTTTGGAGTTTTGGCAGGAAGTGCCTAGTTTGTGACGTGGAGCGTCACAAATGTTAAAATAAGCCATCGAGGGATATTTAATTGGCTACTTATGCATAATGTGTGTGTGGAAAAAGTAGTCCCAAGATATTCTTTTAATTTTGTGACAATAGATTTGCCGGAAGCACCTCAGGATGTGATAATCAGTGCCCTGGACAGCTCTCAGGACACCTTGATGTCAAAACCACCCTGGTACAAGAGCATCGTCAGCTGGGTCGGCAGCAACAAGGCGTCGGTGTTGTCCATCGACCCAACCCCAGACCACAGTGTCAGGAGTAAGTGGTCGGTGCTCACCGCGCTACCTCTGTCGTACAATAACACCAACACTGGCATGCTGTATCTTTGCGATGTTGGGATCCCGAGTAAAGTGTTCAGCACGGTCGGCGTCCACTACGTTAGCCCCTTCAGAAATAAGTTTGTGGTGCTCCTCCACAATCGTTAGATGTGGTGCAATTTCCATTCAGCTAACAGGTCAAAAGGTCATTAAACAAACCAGAAGGCTTTCACCAGATGAAATCAGGGCCTCGTTTCCCAGCAAGTGCTGGACAAAAACATCTACTGAGCAAAAACAAGTGGGTACCAGTCATAGATGTTTGACAATACATGGTTTCTAGGCTGGTAACCATAGCCCATTTTCAGGATTATGGACATACACGGCTCTTTAAAGTGCATAATTCTGTAGGCCATATTAACTGTAGAAGTCCGCCATAAGCAATACCTTGAAGTTGGGCCTTGTTTCTGCTGATAATGGACAACTTTTCTATGTTTAAATTTGTCTGAAGTTTTAACATGAACAAACTAATGAATGACATATTTTGCAACCGTCCCCAAAAAGTGACACGGTTGGTTTAAGTTCAAATGAATGTCACAAAATCATTTTGTACCAAGAAATGCAGTTTATTTTTTAAACAAATTATGTTTGTCAACATTTTATTTAATGTTGGGTCGAAAAAAGGAAAAATTCACTAAAGCAGTCCTTGAACCCGCAACCTCCAGATTAACGTGCCAGCGCTCTACCAACTGAGCTATGTAACCCTAATGTTGGTGGTTTCCATATTTTGTCAATATCTTTGTTCAGGGATATCAACAAAAATATGAAAACCGCCAACATTAGGGCTAGATAGCTCAGTTGGTTGAGCGTTGGCAGGTTAATTCAGAGGTCACAGGTTCAAGTCCCACTCTAGTAAATTTTTCTTTTGTTCAATCCAAAATTATTTACCCAGTCAGTTTCGCTTGTGGTTTATTATTGAACATTTTTATTCATTGAAATGATATATAGACGATGACTTTCAAAATGGCAGCTTGTGAATATAAATTATACATATTTGATTGTGCTTGACGGTGCATGCATCATGTATGATGCAGCTTGTGAAATACTGACAATTCTATGTTAAGACAGTGAAATGTTTGGTTTTTTAAATGTCAACATGTTAAGCTGGTATAAAAAATTAGGAGCTAGGGAGCTTTGGGTCATTTGTAAAAGTGAAATGTTTGGATGTCGGCGCTGGGAAAAACATCAGCAGCATCATGGATAACTGTCTTGCAAATGGCTTTTGGGTGAATCATGAACCAGCTGTAAGTGTAGGACAGACTCAAAATGCTTTTGTTTGTTTTTTTCTTCCCTTTTTTTCTTAGAAAATGCTTCTAAGTGGTGAAATTTATGACTCCTGTTAAAAAGTCACAAAAGTTTCTGTCGGAGTACAAGTGTTCTGTATGCAAGTGATGTACATGTACATACTATTAATGGGCTTAGCAACAAGCTTAAGATTTGTGGATCATTTACAAAAGCCTCCATGTGGAAAGTTTAAATTTTGGTTTTGTTTTACTTTTAAAAACACACTGTTTGAACCTGATACCTAATATGATATACGTGCGTGTAATTTACAAGTCATCTCATGGATGCCTCGTGAGGGCCCTGTCAAATATGCGCCACTTTGTTTCTGTTACATGTTAAAACAGTTGTACTGCATGGCAAAGGCAGTGTTGATACTTTACAATTTAAGGTCAGACATACTCCTTTCTGGAGTTCACTGGTTGAATGGTTGAGCCACGCTGTTGGAATTGGATGGAGTTGAGAATTTGATGGAGAGATATCTTAAAGAGGGTCTCCAAAGTCAAATTCAGTTTTGTGATGCACTCATTTCTTATAGATAGAGTCCTCATGAAAGTGTAGACAAAATTATAAGTAGTTTTCCTCATGTTAAAATGGTGTAATATGTCATTTATTTGATACTCAAAATTTGAAACATGACATCATTGAACATCAAAAACAAATGGGTCTGTACATTCTCCAACATAATTTTGTGCTCCTGTCAAAAGGTCAAGCTTAGCGCTGTTTTGATGAGCTATCATCAAAAAATAGGAATACACTGAAAACTCTCTGTAAAAAAATGTACAGACCACATATTTGAAGTGAGTCATCGAACATTTTTAGACTTTGACAAAACTTGCACTTGAAGGGTATCAAACACAATGGCATTTTACACCATTTTTACGTGAGGTTAAACTTGAGGTAAGAGACCTGTAACTTTTTGTTTCATTTTTATAAGGACTCTATCTATTGGAAAATGAGTGGAGCACAAATCTGAAGTTGACCTTAGATCACCTCTTTAAAGTTTTACTAACCATTGCTGTATGGTCAATTTTAAGCTTCAACTCATTTACAACTTTTGGTTTCTTCAAAGGAAAGAAGAAGCATTTTTTAGGACATTGTCACAATAAAATTTGTCTAGGAAGTTATGAACCAAATTTTGTATGTTATTGTGGAAATTCTAAGTTGTATTAGCAGACCTGATGCTTCGTTTTTTTGAAAGGGCAAGGGCACCAAGGTTATTTTCTCCTTGGTAAAAGAGAGAAAGTCGAAAATTTCTCTAGATAGGTTGCAATATGACGTAAATCGGCCATCTTTACGGGCAATTTGGAACACACAGTCATGCGTTTTGCGCGAGAAAACGGCGTGCAGCACGCGCACATTTCACAAAACTCATTGCAGGATTGGTTAGTAAACTGCGCGGCTGCATTAATAATTTGAGCGCTTGACGCGCCTGCAAGCCAAAATGCAATTTGCCCGTAAAGATGGCATATTGGGAACTATCTATTGGAACATTTCAAGGGGCACCAAGGCAAAGAGCAGGGACAGTGGAGGCAATTGCCTCCATTGCCTCTGTGAAGTATTGGGCCTGTACTCGTGTCCTCGTTCCTTAAGTCTGAGTCTGAGTCCTCAGTGTTGAATCCGAGTCTTGAGTCTGAGTCACCAAAATGTGACTCAAGTTGGACTTGAGTCCAAGTTATGAGTTGTACAACTCTGGGAAATTCTATATATTTGTGTTTCTCGAGAGAAGAACAACTTTAACAAGAAAAACAAAATCCAATTTTACCTCAGTTTTATAAAGATATTTATGTTAAGATATAAAGAGAAGATATTTTTTACGTGGGAAATACTTTCTGTTTTTGGTTGCAAAAGTTAATGTATGCTTTGATAAACATGTAAGTGTTTTGTAAAAACAATTTTAATGGTTGTTCTCCCTTTATAGAGTAAATTATCATTGTTAATTTTTGCGAAACGTTTTGAAATGTTTAATAAGTGTTTGAACAAAGATTTTTTTGTACTGATGTTGATGTACACCATTGGTGGTGGTACATCAGTATTAAGAAAAGTACAGTAATTTAAAAACCCTATTATATAGTAATAATAATTAAAATTTGGGAGGCTAATCATCCTTACTAGCAGCTGAGAAGCTGAATTGCGAAAGAGACGGCTACAACGTCTTCGAGAAGCAGACAGTTATTTAAGCAACTTTCATTGTTTGTTTAAAAATTAAACATTTGCATGTTCTTTATTTTATATGGCTATCAAAGTGACCTTGTAGTGTCACAGGAAAAAATGACAGAAGTGCTCAGAAATTTTGTAGGGGTGTTGATTTAGAGCTATATATATTGACTAGAGCACTTACTCTTGATTCTACATGCACACATTTTGATAAGCCTCCTTGATGCAGACGTGTTTGAGGCTCCTGTGTGACTGGACACAAATTTATTTTTCATAGACTTTATGTTGGTGTTGAAACTGATGTATGTGCAGTTGCAGGTTTGTATTACACGCACAAAAGTAGGCTTTTGCCATTTATGTGTTCAATATGGGATTATGTGATTCTATATTAACACAAAAGACTAAAAATGCTGATATACAAATAGCTGTACAACAAACGTACAGAATTCCAAGCTTTTACAAAAGTACGCAAACAAGGACGCGTACAGCTTCAAAACGCTCAGCAAGGTAGAGCTCTAGTCATGTATATATAGCTCTATGGATGTTCACAATAATTTTGGAAGTTTGAAGTTTTTACCCCAAATCAAAAAAATTAACCAAGCCGGCAATATTTGGTTCAAAACATTTTCTGTGACTTTATGTTTTCAAATGATACAGGATGGACTACTGATGACATTTTATTCGTGCCGACTGGGTAACTTAGCCAGAGTTTGAGATATATTGATAATTTGGGGAGTTTGAAGTTTTGGTCCAAAATCAACAAAATCCTTCTCCATTGTTGGCGTGGGGGGTGTAACACTATATTTTGTGCTCCCAATCTTTCATTGATCAGTCAACAAAATATCAATAGACTGTGCAAGGCTCGCGTGTATTTGAACATTTTTGGGACCTCTGTTGTCCCATGTACATTGCTTTACTGCGGGAAGGAAACAAACTTGTGCACTTTAACGAATGCTAATGTTCCAATTCACGTGAGACTTGCAGAGTCTATTTACATAAACTGAGGTTTCAAATAACTGTTGACTATAACTTTGAAATGAGTTTTGAATTTTGTTACACAGACTGTATGTGCTAAGTTTGTTCTGTGTGTACCCATCCATTTGAGGTTCCAAAAGTGGTTTGGATGTGTTGGAAAGTTGTTTTCTATTAATATATTTTTGAGTCTCAAAGATACATATGAGAAATTATGTACCCCACCCCAAAATGTGTATTTGTTTAATGTGCCTAATTTTAAGAGGTAACCAACCTTGAAAATAATTCCTTTTTAAAATTTTATTTTACATCTTCAGTGATTTTTTTCAAAGAAAAGACAAACATAGAATGCATTTTCGGTTATTATTTGTTTTTATGATTTGAAGGTGACAATAAATTTACTGTTGTTGTTGTTACATGGCCTCATGGGCGTATTGGGACTCTTTGGTTAAGGGGGGGGGGCAGAGTGGTTGATTTACCCGAAATTTTACACAGATAAAAACTTAAGTACCAATTTGTAATACGAATAAAAGGTCTTTTACTTTCTCTGGCCAATTTGTTTTCTTCTTGCTCTGCATGAATTTTCCTCGCTGTTTTGCCCAGATTTGGGAGGGCAGTTGCCCCCCACGTTCATTCATCTATTCATGGCCTCCTGAAGAGAAGCTCTGCATCATTCCTTTTTGTGTATTTTAAGCTGTATCATTCTCAATCTCAGGTTTGCATAGTTGTGTTCTGTCATTTCATATTGAAAAAAAAGTTGACAAGAGAATTTTGGGTTTTTTTTACAAAGAAAGAAGAAAGGTTTCAAGAGTAGTCCTAGCCGCTCGGACAAGCCTCGGACTCTACACATCGCATAAAAGATGTTTACTTGGAACATCCGCATCCACATCTTTTTACTTCCATCATGCAATGGTGCAAGCTGTACTTTATATTGGACTGTCTTTTATCCATTTAAGCTCTAAGAACCCCACAGACTCAAATTAACTTTAAATTGGGTTTTGAAGAGGTCCACCTGATAAGTGTACAAAGGTTTCCTTCGCCAGTGATGCTGATGGTGGCTGTGATTTCCTTTCTGTCTTTCTGTGCTACAAGATTGCTGAATAAAATGCTTTCAAAATCCTACCATAATGAAAGAATTCTAGAGAACAATTTGTATAAAGGATGTTGCAGGATATACCATGCCCAATATGGCGGCAGAGGGCACCCCCATGTTCACATACTTTGATACACAATTTTCCTCTTGTACAGAAGTACCCCCTCTAAGATTCTCTAAAGAATTCCTGAGATTCAAGTTCACAATGAATAATAGAAGGGGGAGAGTACCACCATGCCCCATATCGAGCACCAGAGTACCAAATGTTGTAGGAAATGTACTTGATGAGCATCTAGAGCATGAAAGGTGTGGCAACTTTCTTTTGTCCACCATGCCGATGCTCCTCTTCCCAATGTCCCTCTCCCTCTATCCGCCCTCCCCAATTGAAGTGGGGGGGGGGGGTCATGAGGGCCCTCTTTTTGGATTTTGAGGTTTTCTATAGATATTTGGCACTGATATGAAGTTTAAAATTACCAATCTTTTCAATTGAAACTAATCCGATTTTAAGTTTGTAAGTTTTTATTAACAATCCTTTAAACTTTTGAATTTACTACTTTTTAGTTTACTTTGAACACTAAGAAAAACTAATCGTGTTATTCTTCATAGCCTTGTTTCACTAATTGAAAGCGTGGGAAAACTCTCGATTAGAATAAAATTGTAAATAGATTAACCAAAACTTAGACAAGTATTAATTGATTGCCGTATATAAAGTTTATAAAGTTTCTGGGCGGGGCTGAAGAAAAACAGTGCAGTGAGTAGTGTGGCATTGCCTAATATAACAGTCGTCTGATTACGATTTGCCCGTCGGCTGTTCGGCAAAATCGTGACGTCACATTCTGGCGTTTCAACCATGCATTTTAACACGGTAGATTTAGCCAGAGAGCCCCTCTCTTTTATCGGTAGAAACCCGTGTGAATCGCAATGAACGGGAATCCAATATTCGCAGACCAGGGGCCTCTACCAACATTTGGGCATCTCACAAATTCTCCGGCAGACTCCCTGGGTGCCAAGGACTTGAAAATAGGCCAAGAGCTGGTGAATCGTGATCGAAATCAGGACAGTTTCCCTGTGATATTGGCTGGAGTTCCAAGTGAGAATCTCTCAAATCAAGATGGCGGCAGTGAAGACGGCGACGAACGGGAAAAAGTCGCACATAATTTGTCTGGTCAGAAAAATTGTGCGGACAGACTTCCCGACGACATCCTTATGTTCGTCGGAGAAGGGAGCAGTGACGACAACAACACTTCACACACCTCCGTGAATGTAGCTTTGGAATCACCTTTTTTAGAGGGCCAGAACGCTGTGATTTTGCCGTTGGACGGTGACTTGCACTTGCGCGGAGTCCGCGGACATGATGAACACGATGAAGGTAGAGATAGCCCCGTCAGTTTGAACCACACAGCGGATGAACATAACCCGGAAGTAGAGGCGTCCATGGCGCTACCGGTGGCAATCGTGCAGCGTCACGAGGCCGTTCCAATGCTGATTACTTCCACGTCCAACTCCCCCAAAATAGACTCGCTTAGTGTAAAATCATCAAAGATGATAACAATAGATCCTGAAGCTGGAAGCAACCACCAGAGACTTGCAACTACCTTGGCCACCATGTCTGCTGCAGGAGTAGGGGGAGGGTCTTCGGTTCTCGATTTGGGGGATGGCAGTGGGTTTAGTGTCCGCGATTTGAACTTGGTAGGTCTTCCAGAAAGTGCGGGGATTGTGAATGTAATTGCAGGAGTGAATATCTCTCCAGGCATGCCAGGGGAAATAGTCACAAGTATTCCGTCTCCTTCCACCGCTTGTCTTGAACCATCAACTTCCGAGACTGAGAGTAATGTCAACATTAAGACCGTCTGTGATGAGCCGACGTCAGAGTTGAGCGTGACGGCACCGATGTCGAATTCCACTGACACGATTCCCACGATCATCGATCCGCAAGCTGTGAGCATTCTGAATCCCGGTCAGTTGGAGCTGAATGTAGCAACGATCCCAGCCAGCGGTCCGTCTCTCGGACAACCCATCATGTACATCATAACAAGCCGAGACCGAAACACTGGCGCCACCCAACGATTCCGTGTCACCGTGGATGCTGAATCTGTAGCAACAGCCCCCATTGGGACTATATCACTAAATACTGAATTGCCCTCGCTGCAAATTGGCAGTCACTGGGTTGTTGAGCAACAATCTGCAGTCCCAGTAGCAGGATTAGTTAGTGGAAATATTCTATCTACAGACAGTTCAACACCAGCTTCAGGTGTCGTTGATGGAAGTGGAGACAACACAGCTGTTAGTTTGAACGCTCAAATAGTCCCAAGCATAGAAACAGAATCTGCAACAACTGGATTAATAAAGACTGAATTAGGTACAGCATTGAAATCGTTAACATCGTTGTTGATTTTTTTCTTTACCGTGCCCAATATGCCGCAGAGAGGAATCAGCCTACCCCCAAAATAAAACAAAAACAAAAACAAAAACAAAAACAAAAACAAACAAACACACACACAAAAACAACCCCCCCCCAAAAAAAAAAAAAAAAAAAGAAGAAAAAAAAAATAAAAAAAAATAAAAAAAATAAATAAAATTAATAAAAAATATTTTAAAATGTTCCTAAGATACATGAATTTCTTTTTGTTAAACTCTAAGCAAACACAGTACTCTTCCCCTCTGGTACAAAAGTAACCCCTGAAAAGCTTCTGAAGAATTCTTCAGAAGAACACAATCGAGGGGTGGTGTACACCATACCACATATCGAGCATCAAATTACTTTTTCTTTCAATTCATCTTAAGTTTACCTCATTGGAACCTTGGGGTTTCAATTCAGAAAAAAAATGTCAGTTGCCAACCTGCCATTGAAGTTGAACAGGTTGTAATGTATGGTTCCTGATTGGCACCCTGAACAAAGACACCAATGACAAAAGAGAGAGACGGCCGACATAGCGGCTAGATAGCTCGATTAAATGCTGGACTATTAACCCAGAGGTCACAGGTTCAAATCCCATACTGGTCATTTTTTCTTTGTTCACCCTAAAAAAAAAAGGATTTATTGAAACAAGAGAATGGTTAGAAAGTTACACTTCTTAAAAAACAATTGTCATGCCTTGCTTTTAAATGTCACCTTATTATTTGTTTCCTATCACTTTCAGAGTCTGGTGATTCATCTGAGAACTATGCAACAGGTTACCTCCGGCACAAACGGAATGCCAAAGAAGTAAGATCCAAGTTTTCCAACTTGCTTACCAGGCTCGATAGTCTTCTTTTAAATCTTATTTCCAATTTCAGCAAAATCTGCAAAATTTTTCTTTAAAAAATAGCCTGAAAAGTCTCTGCTAAAAACATATACTAATTACTATACACAGTAGGTCAGCTCTTGTACTGAATACAATATTCATGTTTGTTTTTTTCAAGGTCCAAATATCGTGCCTGGTTACACATTTTTTTTCCAGATATTTTACAGATAAAACTGTTTTGGGGATTATCAATTAGTAGAAGAGGAATTCATTCATTCAAATTGTTGTTCATCAATTATTGAATAGCTACATCTTCAATTCTGCCCCCAAATTTTGTAGCCTAACCCCCGTCCTTGTGACATCACTGGAGCAGTGTGTTCTTGCACTTACGAGAAACTGTTTCGTTTTAGTAATATTAAACTTGTTAATACTAGTTTACGCCCCAAGCCAAAATCAGAGCCTTCTCTAAAAAATTGTAATTCCATTAAAAGTGAAGACAACTTGAATATCAGCCATGATATTAATGTGATATTTTACTTTCTCATCTATTTGATGACCAATAAAACCCAGTTTTGAGTATTTGGCAAGAAGTACCTGTTTTTGGCATCGTATATTTGACCCTTCTACAGTGAGTCTGACCATTCAGTACCATCCACTAGTTTGGTTTAGAACAAGGAAGTAAAAGAGTAGGTAATTAAATGGCCATTTAAAACCAGCAGGGTCGACCAGTGGCCATGGGATTAAAGGACCAAACCAAGGTCTTGTATCGCATGGCCACGAAGGTTTTTAAACGGTCAATTAAGACTGAGATCACCACTCTTTTATTCCCATTCTGAAAAACCTTTCCATTAAAAACATCCAAAAACTTTCACAGTTGAGAAAAAATCTGACAGTTTAGCCTCAGCTCGCCTTGACTATACGTTACACTTAAAACCTTGTTGCCTACTCTTTCATTCCCACATTATTAATTCTTCACTTTGTTTTTTTGCAAAAGGAAAAGGTTATGTGCTGTACATTTGAAGGTTGCAACGAGATCTTCACAACCAAGAAGAAATTAAAACTTCATCAATTGATCCATGCTGATGATCGGCCCCATAAGGTAATGTACTCCTAACCACCAACTTGCTAAATTCATCAAAATGCAACCCAATTAAAATGGACAAACAAGTGGTTGGGTAAAAGTTAAGGATTCATTGAGGATTCCTTTTTCATTTTGACACCCCCACACGTTGAACATACGTGTAGTAAAAATTGTTAACAGAATAAAAATAATAGTTTTATATCTTCCTGTTTAACTTTGCTGTGAGCATTATCAAGAGATCCCATGAAATATTCTATAAAAAAAAACACTTGGTACTTTTTTAGATATTTATTTCTGTAGCAGGCCTGGCATTACACAAAGGTCATGGCCTCTGATGCCAGTGGTTTTGGCCTTGGTGCCCCTTCAAAAGTTTCCCATAGACCTTTGGACTTTGCAAAATGAAAATGGCATTGCTCTCTCAAAGATGAAATTCCAGGCCTACTGTAGTATTTTTGTATATAGTTTGATACAGTATGTTGACCACAGTTGTTATGTCTCCATTGTAGTGTACTGTAGATGGATGTGATTGGACGTTTCCGACATTGTACAAACTTCGGCGACATCTTGCCGGCCATGGAGGTGAACGACCATTTCATGTAAGTAAAAGAATTTGATTTCAATCAGTAAGACATTTCCCAGTCGTGCAGTACTTTTCTTGTAACATTGTGTTTTCAGGCATTCCATGGTGCAGTACAATGAATGGTTTGGGTTTGTCTCGTGAGAAATTATGAGTAGGCACTCTCACTGTTATTCGCAGAACCTCGGCCGTAATCCCAAACCGATGATCTGCCATGGTATGCTGGAATGTCGGAATGCTCGGACTTGCCTCCCATTGAGCCAAACACAATCATAAACAATGGTGGCGGCTTGTGTATTCTGTATGCTACATTTGTACAACAACAGGACAAACGGTCTGGAATTGGAGATTACACAACCCCTGAAAAAATGGATATTATGAGCATGATTGCCAGTACCTTCTGTCCCTCTTTAATAACGCAAAATGAAGTGAGCGCGGTAGGTGCATGCCTGTGCATGCTAGAACGAAGAATGTTCGTGGGGATAGTCGCGTCAGCCGTCCAGCTGCTGGTAAAAAAAATAATAAGGGCGCTCAGAAGTTGTTCCAGCCATAATAAACCACCTGTCATAGGCCAGTCCAGAAGCGTTTGGCAGATATACACCTCATCTGATGCATGTGAAGTGGTTTAAAGTAGAATAATAAGAGAGGGAATTGTGTTATTGGGTCCATCAGTGTGGGCGGCGTTATTAGGTGTTCGGCAAACAGCCGAAGACCTATTGTTATTGTTCTGTTTTTTTGTTTTGTTTTTTTTCCTTGTCTTCTTCTTCTCAATGAAACTTCTCGCGCAATTTTGAACAAAAGTAAAGCTTGTATAAACTTGAAGCTTGTCATGAAGATCAAGCTTGGTGGGTAGACAAAGCCGCAACCTTTTGGGAATGGTGACGTCATCGATGACGTAATTACGTTAAATAAACGTTAAATAATAAAAAAAATCATACCTTGAGAACCGAAAATGCTACGTACAAGATACTTGCATAACATACAGCTTTTGTAATGACTTAAAATGTCGTGCAAAACGTGACCTTTTTTGACCTTTACTTCCGGTTGAAACCGGAAGTTGAAAATTTCAAAAATTTATATCTCAAGAACTTCTTGTTTTTTCTCAAATATTTAAATGTTAGTTTGAAGCTCGTTTACCCTGCTCCATTTTTTGCACAGATATGGCACCAGTTTGACCTTGTCCTCTGGTCATAAAAGCGCGCGTTTGTGTTGACCTCCATTCATAGCACGTAAAGAAAAGTCCATCATGTACATTATGTGCATAATACGATGTAGAGAGTGTGTACACGTGGCTCTGATGCTCTGCGCAGGCGGAGCATCGGGCTGTATGCACCGTTCCGTTTTCAACGCTATCAATGTTCGAGAGGTACCAATGTTGTGTGCGACGGCGTCCTTTTGTTACTAATACTAGCATGCGCTTTTACAAAGGTTTATGAAATGGAGAATGGATGTTAGTACGTTCCGTGCAAACCTGCAACGTCACTGATTATTATTATTTAATAGGTCCGTTTGTGTAATGTTGCTTTTGACACTCGATCCCGCTAGGATCAAACTCTCACTAAAATCATTTGGCTTAAATCGTGTGAACGGCCATCAACAAAGAGGTTGTTCACAATGTTGTTCCTATTAAAGCTTTTGTTTACTTACATGAAATTGCGGACACATCGAGGGATCCACTAATATTACACTTATTTAAAACTAAGCTAGGAAATATTCAATGAGTGCATTTAGAATATGGAGGTTCCCCACTATTTTGTTTTATCAGCACGCCGCCGTAAAAACACTTGAGCTAACCATAGAGCTATGAACTATAATGAGTTTATTCCAGTAGCTGGGTTCCACATGGAATGACTAAGGTGAACAAATCACATACAATAGAAAGGCTTCACATAGTAAACTTGGGAATAACAATGATCAAAATACGTAAATTGGTATTTTAATGACATCACATCATTTTAAAGCAATTCGACGAAAGCCATTCGTCTTTGACAACATTTGACCAAATTTCACCTTACTTCCAGTAAAAATCGGAAGTTGAAGTTTCAAATGTGAAAAAGTTGTAAACGAGGATTAACAAAAGCTACAATATTTGCATCTACAGCAAAGCACGAGGAAAGCAAAAACTTGTACACAGAATTTACTTTCTTTTGAATTACGCCATCAATTAACGTTCAACCATGGAGGTCCATGGTTCAACCGAACACCGTGAGTTTGTTCACAAACTCTATTTCTAGTTTTGGATTTGTTGTGATAAAACCCGACTCCCAAGAACAGATCTAGGAGACTCAAACTGGCAACAGTATTTTAGCAATATTGTAAAAGATCAAAGAATTCAAGTTAAAATCATTTTGAGACCGAATCAAAACGTTTGTTTTTTTTCTTTATTTGTTGACAGTGTGACCAATGCAACGCTCCCTTCTCCACCATCTACAACCTCAAAATGCACAGAAAGAGACATGATCGGTCGGAATTGTTTGTCTGTGATGTCAAAGACTGCAATCAGGTTTTCCCTACAATGATCAAACTGAAGAATCACCTTCGTGTCCACTTTCCTGAACGACGGATCAAGTAAGCAGTTTTCTTTTATAATAATTGTAGAAATTCAGGCCTTGCGCTTAAGCTTTTTGTAAGTTAGCCCTCCAGGCTTGTCAACTGTGTGTTTTACTTATTAGCAGCCCAAATTTTAAACATGTAGTGTCATAAAAGTAGCTTTCTGATGTGTTAACGCTAGCGATCACAACCAGTTTAATGGTCAGTGAAGTTACAATCACACACTCAAAAATAGAATTAACACATTTTTGAAATGTATTATTCACATCTGAAAAGGAAGAAACATGAAATATTTTAAACAAGTAGGTCGTGCAGTTTTTAGTAGCCCACAGGGCAAGTTGAGAAGCGGTGTTTACTAGCCAGTAGCAACTTTTACAAGACGGTGTATGCCGCCGGGCTAGTGTCAAGGGTTAACCCTGACATTTAAGAAGCAGCAGTATCTGTCAATTATCAACTATGATGCTCAGAATGTGTAGCATTTAAATCAATCCCTCATATCGCTGGCATGCCTGGTAGTCCGGCAGCCTGTGCTGCCAAGCATATGGGCCACCAAGAGTTTTCACAAAGGTGGTTTTTGGGTTTGTTTGTTTTTTGACATGACAACGCTTTTTTCTTAGGACCATGGACCCCCGCGTATTTCCCTCAAGTGAAAAGGGCTTGAGTGGTTTTACAAATTTGTATCATGCTTGCTTTTGAAAACATGATGTAAATTAAATTCCTTCTTTCCTCTTTTTAATCAGATGTGCGTATCCTGGCTGCAATAAATCCTTTACCACAACGTGTGGTATGGGATCCCACTTACGTATCCACGAACGAAATGAGACGTCATTTCCTTGCCTCGTCGAGGGATGTACTAAGATCTACAATAAGGCCTGCCGGCTCAAGCTTCATATGAGGTCACACACTGGGGAGAGGCCGTTCAAATGTACAGCAGAGGTAGGTTTGTTAGTGAGAAACTCTTTGGACCAGAAGTAATGGAATAGTAATATGGGAAAACTATGTTGGTATCTTGGCTTCTACCCATTAGAGACCATAGCGGTGGCTAGTGGCTTGTACCAAAATACCTTAAGTTGCTGCAAGAGGCTTGTACCAAAGTGTAATTATGTATTTTTGAGGACAACCTGATGTCGAATGGAACATGACGTCAAGATGGAATTAACCAAGTACCCAGAGATATTGGCCACTACCAATGTTTTTGAACAGAAAAACTTCTGTAGCTTTTAGATGACAATTTAATCATTTGGTAATTTATTTCTTGTGTTACAGGGTTGTACATGGGCATTCACCTGTATACAGAAGCTGAGTCGTCACATGGTTCAACACACCGGGGACAGGAAACACGTTTGTGACCGTCCGGGATGCCAAAAACTCTTCACCCGCTTAGAACATCTCAAGACTCACCTGAAAACTCACACCGGCGAGAAACCATTCGCCTGCCCTGAAAAAGGTAAATCTATTAAGTAGCTAGAGCGATATGTTTGAGTCAACTACATTTTGTTTGAGTATTGTGGACGAGCGTTCTATGGCACCAGGCTCAAGATCTGGGCCGAATTTCATAGAGCTGCTTAAAGCACAACAAAACTATGCTTACAAGAAATATGGTTACCAGCCAAAATAGCATGTCACATGCAACAGTTCTGACCGGTATCCTGGTAGTTTTTGTTAAGGACAAAGTTTGTAAGCAAAATTGTCTGCGCTTAAGCAGCGCTATGAAGTTGGGCGATGGTATTGTCAGATTGTGGGTTGAGGCCTCATCCATGTCACGATTGCGCTGGACACCCTTACAAGAACCTTGTCAACCCTTGCAGGGCATAATATGGCTGGGTATGAGAATTCATAATGGCTGTGTTTACCTGTCAAATGAGTGCTTTGAGCTACCCATAGATAAAGCACATACAAAGCATGAATGAATTATTATTATTAGATGTAACTTTAAACAGTTTCTGTGCACTTTTTTCTTGATCATTGTATATAATCAAAAATGTCATCGTTATTTTTGCATATTTGTTTTTTCAAAATATTTGTGTTACCTTCCTGTGTTTTTTATTGATTTACTGCTTGTATATTTGACATGAATGAATGTGTTGTAAATTTGTTGATGCTCTTGTAAATGATTGTTACATGTAGCTATTTTGTCTAGAGTAGATGGAACTCTCTTAATATTTCTTTAGCACCTTTGAAATGTTTTTGTTAATTTTGGCGCTATATAAATGTCTTCTGATTGATTGATAATATTACAGACTTTGCTTCTATCATCAGGAATGTATTGAAACCTTATTCATGTTTTTCTTCTTTCCTTTTTTTTGGGGGGGGTAACAAAAGTGGGTTACAAATACCTATTTACAAATTATCATTGTTATTGTTATTTTTGCTTGAACTAAATTTGTTGAAATGTTTATTGAGCTTTTTGGTTATTGTATACTCAATTTCATTGATTTACCTTCCTACTGTCTGACCATTCAATATTGTCTACTGTGGTTTTGAATGATAGATTAACTAAGCCAGCCTGCAATAATTATATCATGTGGTGAATGCATCTTTACAGTACAGTCAACCCTCGTTGTAAAGGGTGCTGTTGTGAAGAGGCTCTGCTTATAAAGAGTACATTCTGAAGTTCCGAATGTCATTTCTGCTCTGTGTTTTCTTTGTTTTGCTGTCCTCTTATAACAACATTTCTGTTATAAAGAGGTAACTTGGCCAATCCCAGAGATCATGTTATAACGAGAGTCGACGGTACACAGTTGTGCACAGTTGTGTACCACCATACACAACCTGTAGGGTTGAATGATTTTATGTAGTTGAAACTAGCTAGAAAATGTTACCAATAGTAGGATAACGATTTGCTGCTGAATGTGTGTACAGTTTGTACATTCATGTATTGGTATGAATCATCTGAACAAACAGGCCTAACTGTTAATATTTTAGCTCTCACTTTCATCCTTCGCTATGCAATGTTATTCAAAATAAAAGGTGATCAAATTTTATTTCAAAACTAAAACAACTTTTGTTTATTATCTAGACTGTAATGCCCGCTTTGCCTCGCGGAGCAGCCTGTACATGCATGTCAGACGTCATAAGGAGGGGTACACCGCCAAGCAGAAACCACAGTTCACCTGTCCAATGGATGACTGTGACCAGAGTTACTCGACCAAGGACGGATTGAAGAAACACATCCTGACTGTGCACAGTGTAATGCTCCCAAGTAAGTGACATCACAGGTCCTTTTTGTAAAGGAGACCACCTGGGCCCAATTTCATAGAGCTGCTTAAGCAGAAAATATTGCTTCACAATTGTCTGCTAAGCAGAAATGAGCAGGATACCAGTAAAAAATTATACATGTGACATGGTGGTTTGGCAGGTAACCTTCTTTTGGTAAGCATATTTTTGTTGTGCTTAGCTACTTTTTGTGCTTAAGCATCTCTATGAAATTGGGCCCTGGCTAGTAAGCTGCAGGTTTTGCTTGCCTCCAGGAAATTTTTAGTATGCCCAGATTTTAAGCATTTATTGCCATAAATGTATCTTTCTGATGTCTTAATGGTAGCGATCACAACCAGTTTAATGGTAAATTAGTCAAATGAAGTTACATTCACAAAGAAAGAGGTGCACGAGTAGGTCGCGCAGTTTTTAGTAGCCCACAGGGCAAGTTGAGAAGTGGTGTTTACTAGCCGGTAGCAGTTTCTACTAGACAATATACGCCGGGCTTGTGTTAAGGACAAGCCCTGCATCATTAAAAACTCTCCTCGAGGCCAACTCGCCCACAGGTTTCCATTATCCTCAACTCCTGTGCCATTTCACACCAAATTGTTTGGACTTGAGATTGGTGTGCCTAGCCCGGTGATAAGCAAGTGTTATTTGGCCTACGGTCCTCAATCCTCCACAATCAGACAACTTCCCGAAGAGGATTGGGGTTATTAGGAAAGTTTTTTTCTGAAGTGTACACAAAAATATATGTATTGTCTAATTAATGCTTCACCTTGCCTTGTTGGATTATAAACAGTGTTGTTATTGTTGTTGTTGTTTATCACAGGTTCAAGCAACGAGTCAGAACTAGTGTACATTCCAACTGAAAACCCTCAAGCAATGGTGGACGCCATGACGGACCCTGGCCTTCTGCAAACCCCAAAAGGTAAAGTTGAGCATTCAAGACACGACTTCATCATTACTTGTTAATTTCATTTTCATCAGGGTTTTTTTTTATGGCTTTCTTTTTGTCATTACTGAAGATATTTTATGTTGTACTGTTTATTAAATAGTGTATATTAATTATTTACTGCCATGTACTTAACTGATATAACCCTTCTCCAATTAAACTTTCAGTGGTCAGGATAACTCAATCCGATGACAGCCCCAACAGCAACACGGCCCATCAAAGCTCTCCTAACGCCCAGAAAACGGACACCACAACAAGTACCTCAACCAATCCAAGTAGCTCCAACACCCCAACACCTTACACCAGTGTCGGGTTGATAGTGGACACGTCCGGGGCACCGGTGAATTTTATCAACTCTCCTGCGCGACAGGAAGGGGCGGCCTCGTCCAGCGGTGCCGCTGGTGGGTTACACCACGAGAACTGGAGTGGGTCTGCCAGGACGGACTTTATGTATCGACCTGGTGGCAAGAAATGGAGAAGTACAAGTAAGGACTTACATTGATATATAGACCATTTCTCTCTTGCGTCACATTTCTATAACAACACTGAAGGTCTGCCACCGAGCTCTCTTCGAGGCCTAGTCTCTACTTGGGGCTTTATCCAATAGTCGGCTTAGGCTCCAGCCGCAGCTTCAGGCTCTGTTTGGTGCTGGAAACACCATACAAAATGTACACTGCTTTAAAATTTATGATCGAGCCCAAGCCGAGGTTTAGAAAAGGACCCTAATATTTCTACTGTTTTATCAGTGGCTGCCTTGGTGGAGAAAATGACCAAGCAAAGTTTCAAATTATCCTATGTTTAATAGTGGTTGCCTTGGTGGACAAAAGGCCCAAATAATTTCTACCAAGCTTAGTTCCAAATTATCCTATGTTTAGTGGCTGCCTTGGTGGACAGCAGTTTACATGCTGGTAGAAACTGAAACACTTAAAAAAATTGTCTTCTTTTCTTGAGCAGGAAATTCAGAGAGTGGTGAATCGGAGACGGACGGATCTCTCTCTTCATCATACATTCCAACCAGCTTCAGCATGACAACCAGTGCATCGTTAACACTACGTGATCCTGCAACAGGAACCCGCTATGTACAGACGCAGCTTTTACAGGTTAGTTACACAGCTTGTCATCGTTGTTTCAGTAGATGGAATAATTTGCATTGGGGGATAAAGAATAATAAATCAGACCTTGCATTTAGCTTTTTTGTAAAGTGGCACACCGAGTTAGTAAACTGTGAATTTTACTTGCCCCCCGGGAAGTTTGAGTAGCCCAGATTTTAAATATGTGTTGTCATAATTATATGTATTAATGGTAGCAATCACAACCAGTTAATATCCATATGAAATACATTCACACACTCAAAAATAACTTAACACTTAAAAACACCTGTTATTATCGAGTAGGTTGCACTGTTTGTAGAAGTCTACAGGGCAAGTTGAGGAGTTGTGCTTACTAGCCCATACCAGCTCCTGTTACACTAAAAAAAAGAAGTTTTATTTTGCTCTTAAAATATTTTGTTTGGTCTAATAATAATTTCCCTCCATTCTGTTTGATTTCATTCTTCAGGACGACCCCCCAGATGAGAGTGAACTAGCCTTCCAGCTGACCTCTCATCCTACGACCCCCGACCCCTCATCAGGTGACCTCAACGTGTCCACCATCTTGCCCGTTGCCGATCCGACTGGTCACGCCCACTGCCCGTCGTCCAGCGGAGTGGACTTCCTTCAGACTGACCACGAGACCGAGTCGTCAATTGGCGGGTTCAGAGAAAGCACAATTAATCTGCAAGACTTAGAATAGAAACAAATTTTATTTGGCGCGCTAGAAATCGGCTCTCTTTATACATGTACACTTTTTTTCTAAAATATACATTTGCGCATAATGTGAGTTCTTCTTTGAGTATGTCAGGGAATATCATGTTCCTGTTCTGTAAAGCCTGGTTCATACATCATGCGACCTGCAAAAGCGAAGTAAATATTCTTATGTCACAATTAGAAAACAGCGCGCACTGATTGTTTGCGTCACCATAATTCACTCCGCATTCGCTTTCGCTGTCATTGTTTTTAATAGAAACGCAAGTCATTTACAATCCAGGGCCCAGTTTGTTAAAGCTGCTCAAGCAGAAATTGTTTTTCCTTGCGAATTATCTGCAACAATTAGCAGGAAACCAGTCGCACTTAGTACGTGGTACTTTGGCTGGTAACCTTTTTCTTTTTAGCGCAATTATGCTTTGCTAACTTGTGTGCTTAAGCAGCTTTATGAAACTGGGGCCAGTCAGTAAATTCAGGCAAGATCAACACCTGAGACCGATTTCATGAAGCTGTGATTGAAACGGAAAGCAAAAATACCATTAAATCCACACTACTCCTGGCTGGTTTATCACTTTTTTTTGCTAAGCAAATAAATTCTGCTTCACAATTTTATACAATTTTTGAATGGATTCTGAATTACAATGTCATAAATAAGACAATTTAATTTATTAACCATGACTATGTTACTCATTTTTTTAAACAGCTTATTTTGTGGAAATCCAATTTGCTGTAAAATTCTGATTTTTTAAATAAATTAATTCAAGCTGGATATATACACATGTCTTTTCTGTCAAAAATGAGGGTTATTTAATATGTCATTTGAAATGTGCATTAATAAATTTAATGCCATAACAGAGCATATAAAAGATTGAATTTAAAATGTCATTGTATCTAAGTATCAGTATTATTTGTCAGCAAATATTTATTTTGTGAAAGATGTAATAAACATGTGCATTAACCGTATACAAAATGCAACAGAACATGTATGCGTTTGCCATTGCACCTTTGCTTTTTTTGGCTTGTTTGATTTGTTACGTGGTGTGGGCTCGTTGCTTCGTGGTTTTATACTGTCATCGACGGCAACTAGATCAGAAGGTGTGATTTTTGGGTCAGTTGCGCTGATGCTTTGTTAGCCTGAACATCTGACGTCACACTTCGAGGCTCGTGAATAACGCCAGATACCTGCCAGACTGGATGTTGGCAGATGTACCTTTGACCTAGCATTCATTTCATACGAAGACTCGCAGTCATTTCACACGTACATGTACATGTTCACATTACATGTACATGTTCACATTACATGTACATAGTAAATAAAACAACACTACATGACGCCAGTTGCTTGCAGCAGACGATCGAAAGTGCAAGCTGACAAACTACATCACCTGGTAACCTCGACCAATCATAACACAGATATGCAAAGCTTACGTCACAGCACGTTTATCCAATGAAATCGTCGTATCCAATGAAATCATTGGGTCTGTAAAACCAGTGCCTGTCTTTATCCTTGCAGACCAGTCTAATGCTTTGTTCAAGAGGCAGTTGGATTGTTTCTCCGACAGTGTGATTTTGCCACTGCATGGGTGAAGGCTTGGCTCTTGCTGCGACCCCTACACTTTCAGATTTCTCTTTGAAATTATGTAACAACTCTGTCGACCTCTGAAATGTAACATCCTGGGGGTTTTCAGTGGGTGGTATCCCCACACCAAGATGATATTGCTGTTGCAAATTAACAGGATTTTTATTCGGTATACAATCTTATCTCTGCTTTGTGAGAATGCAGAGATGAAAAAGTACAGTCTTATGGTTTGCTAGAACTGTCCAAACTTCTGTTTTTCAGTGTGATGTAGAGTATTTGTAAATCCTCCACAGTCTACAGAATCAGGAGGTTCAGGGAAGCCAAATTTTCTTGACCAGATAGCGAAGGTGGAAGGGCGGTAACTCTTATGGAAGGGCTGTTAGGACAAACTTTTAGAGTTATGTTGTTCGTTTGTTTTTGTTTTGTTTATTGGTGGGTGGGGGGTGGGGAGGAAGTGCTTTGTGATGCTGGGTCATAGTCCCCCCTTTTCATTATGTTATTTATTTTTCAGGGTTTTACCCGAGGCCCCCCCCAACTATTCTTTATTGATCAATGCCGTTGCCATCAGATTATTGTCACTGTCATTAATTATTGTCAATGTCATTAAAAAATTCCACATTGCTCATTTTGTACGGAGTCTCTTCTCCTTTCAACGTCATGAAACTGTGGCTTTAGCAAATAGACTGGCCATTCCAATATTGTGATTATTAGTGCTGAATGATGAACTAGTCAGGGGACCCAACGAGGTTAAAAAATGAACCCAATCGATCAAAGATACACATCAGAGACTGAACCGTGCTGGAGTTGGAAGTTGATGATTGATTCGTTCAGGATAAATTAAAATGCTTGTACAGTCGGCTCTCGTTTTAAAGAGCACGTTATTATAAAGAGGTTCTGCTTGAAAAGAGTACACATGTACATTGTTGAAGTCCTGAATCTCATTTCTGCTTTGTGTTTCTTTGTTTTCCTGTCCTCTTAAAACATATTGGCCAGTCCCGGCGATCTTGTAATGAGAATCAACTGTGAAACAGTCACTTGTCAATGTTCAAGTTGAGGGTTGCATACGTCATGTAAACCATTAAACTGCTATAGTTCACAATGATCGCGTTCGTCTACTATAGTTTGCAGACTGTCTCGCTTCTCCCAAACATTGTGCTGTTCGTTCAATCGTTGCCATGACTTTAAAACACGAACCCATTCCGTGTGTTGCTTGTCAGTCTCTTGAGACTAGAGTTTATTAAAATGTACTAAAAGTGCTTCGAGTCGGACTTCTAATCTTAAAAAATGATCCGTCATATTCTAAATGAACAGTAATGCGCAAAGAAGGCCTACGTCATTTCCTTTGGAGTAGAAAATAACCACCCTCTAGTTTTCAATAAACACAACATACAACAGACGTGAAAATTTCACAATATTTGATGGAAACGTTCGAGTCAAACAATACGGGGATTTTTCACAAACTTCTTTAGGACCGTATTAATGTCTTGAGCTTAACACTGTAGTTGTTGCTTATAGATGCTTGCTTGGTTTATTGTGTCCCACACGTCTTGCTTGATACATAATAGGTATCATCGATAGGCTGCTGTTTCAAGGGTACAATCGCTGCATGGGTTGAAGGGTACTAGAGCATTATTCATTAGTTAGGTTGGGTCATGATCGGATGAGGTATGCCTAAACTTGGGTAGCTCTATCAGTGTGCAGTGGGGACTCTGACATCTTCTTCTGCAATGAACTCGTTAAATTTCCTCTGTTTTGAAACAGTCTACTCGCAAACTTACATTCTCTACTGCCTCTCCACAAGTGCTCAAGAAATAGGACTTGAATCCCACCATGGTCACCGTGTTCAAGTGTTTCTGCAGGACTTGTAATCACAAGGTTATGGGTTTGAATCTGGCCAATTTAACTGTTGACTTCACAATGACTGGAGTATGAAGTATTGTCAAGTTACTGAATCAAATTGTTGTTGATTTGTGGAATTCATAGTCATAGATGTTAATCCATTGTCTGTACGTGAGAGATTGGATGTTGTCAGCTTGGTGTTTACGACCCATTTGTGAGAGCAGCTTTGCCGAGTTCCCTTGTTGTGAAGGTCATCTAAACAAACGGATGTGTTTGCTAGTCAGCCATTGCTTGTTTCTCATTTTGCATTTTTACATGTTGTATGTTTTATCTCATCATCGATGTGATCTTCAAGATGGAGTAACGGTAATGGCGCCCTTTGTTTTAATAACCGCTACTTTACGGAGACCGAGGAAAAAAAAAAAAAGGTAAACAAAGGGTCTCCATAGTTGAATTCTAAAGACTGGGTTGCTCCATAGGGAATATTGTGTGTACAAAGTCTATGGGAGGATATTTAATACAGGGACAAAGACAGAACAGAAGATGTCTTCACAGGGATGTAAAAAGTGAATGTGTACCTGTATTGGTGTGCATGTAAAGGCCTTTCATTGCGGCAATCATAGCATGGACGGTGGTTTGTGGTATCTTCAAATGCCCTTCCATCGATTTGGCAGTAAATTTCAGACATTTCTACATATCAAGTAATGTGTGCACTAACTGTAAGTGAAATTTGTAAAATGTCCCTGGTAATTGCCATTCCTGTAACTGTGTCTTTAATTAAAACACGAATGTAAAAAATGTAGGCCCACTCGATGATTACGAAGATACCCTTTAAAAAAGTCATCATATCGTATTTGATGTATCTTTTCATAGCTGTGTGTTGACACAAGCTCTGATAGAATGTAACGCCTTAGTGCCGAGACGTGTATTGGTCTTTGGTCAGCGAGAGCGAGCGTGGCAAACTCAAACACACAGCCTCTTAAGTGAATCATTGATAATCACTGATGTACAGTTGTCACTGCCAGCTATCCTTCAAATCGCCTCAGCGCCTAATGGAAAGCCCACGCGCGGGAAAGTTAGTGGAGGGCGGCGAATCCACTGGTTACGTGTGTGTGTGTGTGTGTTCCGGAAGATATACGTCTTTTCTTATTGTTTGTTGATGGAGGTGAAGGAATTAAAATTTTGAACTGAAAGCTGTACTGGCTACTTGGTCTACCTCAGACCTTATTGACAAATAATGTTGAACTTGGAGGTGAAGGAATTATACTTGTGAACTGGAAACTGTACTAGCTACTTGGTCCATCCTACAAACTTGATTGACAAAGAATGTTCCTTCATCGTCAGCTATAAAATGAGCCTCAAAGAGCAACGTGTTTTTTTAACTGATGTTGTAAACGATCCTTATTCTCAGTTGGCCTATACTGGAAAATAAAGTGTGTTCATTTTCACTTTTTTTTCTTGCGTGAGATGGACAATCTGTTTGGTGTCTGATGGAAGACAATTGCACTTCTCTGAATGCCAGTGATTTAGAGATTTCCACGATGGCAAGTGGGACCATCCTGCCGACGGGGTATTTCAACTCGTCCAAAGTTTCAACCATCATGCCAACGCAAGTAACCGGAACTCTGTCTCACGAACTGGTTTTCCAATACGGAGTTACCGTCGCCTTCAAGGCTGCATATTGCGTTGTTATGGTGCCCGCCATTCTGGGCAACATCTTCATCCTCATGGCAATTGCATGCCACGCAGAGCTTCGCTCCCAGCACACCAATATCTACGTCGCGAACCTCGCAATATGCGACCTCATGGTTGTCGTTTTGGAGTGCCCGTTTGCCATCGTGCAGTTCCTGGTTCGAGGTGAGTTCGCCATGAACTTCTTTACGCTGGGGATGTGTAGACTGACTTTCTTCGTCAATAGCTTCTTTGGGACTTGCTCTATTCTTACGATGTTGGCCATCGGCGTGGAGCGGTACTGTGCAGTGATGCATCCTCTACAAACGCTCTCCCTAAGTGAGAACGCGGGGACCAGGGCGAGGAACGTCATCTTCTTTTTCTGGTCCTTCACTATGCTCACTCATCTTGGTCAGTTGGCACTTTTCGGGGAGATCCAGACAGACCACTACATCAATCATGCCGGTGAGAGGTATGTTTTTGTGTTCCTTCTCAACATTTTTCAATCTGTGTGTTGTTCATTTTGCCTGTTTTGTAAAGCTGGTATTTAAATATTTCATTTTTTTTTAAATTGAGTTGAAGCCACAAACCCGTCAAGAGCAAGGCGGACTTTTCTCAGCCCTTGAAGGGGGAAAGCACCAATCGGGGCCGCTTATCTCCGTGACGTAGACTTGCATTCAGACCTATACAAATATCAGCTCCCACCTGATCAATCTTCTGATAACTTGATGACAAAAAGGGGAATTAGTTGTTAAATTGAAACTCATTTAAGGCGTACCCCAAACCCACCTTAGGACCTGCTACTCAACTAAGACCAGTTTTTGCTCTTTGTCCGAGCCATTCGCTTGTGCATTTTCAAAAAATCTCATGGGGGGGGGGGCAATGGCTTTGCCTCCTCCCTCGCTATATACGCCACTAATTCTAAAGAAATTGTTTAAGTTCTAAGTAAGAGTTTTGTATTTCCCCTCAACTCAGTTTTGATGTGACATTCTGCATGAGTGCCCGCCCTGAGAAGCAACCAATCTACTCTCACATCTACGCTGCCACAGTCTTTATCCTCGTGTACGGTTCAACCTTCCTCACCACTCTGGTCCTCTACGTCAGGATCCTTAAACATCTCATCAACCGCAAGCGCATCGGAGGTGACCAGCTCATGGGGAGAACCAAATACGAAGAACCAAGTACGTCCGTACGGAGGAGGAAAGTGGTTGTCCCCAAGACGTGCTCTGAAGCTGTCCAGAAGACATTTCGAATGCTGAGTTGCTCTGTTCTCTCGTACGCGATCTGTTACTCTTTGTATTTCTACGTCAATCTCTACTACATCTACTTTGGTCTGACAGACAGGAACGGTATGACTTTGATGCTAATCGCCAACTGGTTCGGTGCTGTGAACTCTCTCATCAACCCGATCGTCTATACTGTGTTCGTGGATCAGTTTCGCGCCGTGTTTGCAGGGATTTTGACGGGGAAGGCGTTACGGAGGAAGAGGTCGTCACGCTTCATCAACACGCCGAAGGGATCGCGGTCCAGACAAGTTTCCACCAATAACAGCAGATTGAATCGACAACGGGGATCAACAGTCGTAGCTATCAGCAGCTCGAACGCCACATCCAGCCATCAGTAGTATTGTTTTAGTTGTTAAAACTGCTGTTTGCGAAAGGCCAGTCAAAGTTGGATTATGCTTATACAGATAACAATTAGGACAGAGCAGATGTTCAGCATTAAAGTGGGCCTACATTTTGTATTGTATCTGTTAATGCAGCTAAAAAAGATTCACCATGGTTCAAAACGTACGGGTATATTGACAGACTCCACACGATCCAAGGGAGGTGCCATCAACAAGTTGGTATTACTTTTAGAGTGCAATAGTTAAACTATTGCACTCTAAAAAAAACTTCCGGATCGGAAGTTGGCACAGATCCGGTCTCTTGAGGGCTTGACCCATTTCTGGGTCAATATGGCCCGGAATCTGTGTCGAAATGGGTAAAACTGACGCAGGATCCGAGTTAAAAAGCTAATTTTATCACTTTCCGGGTATTAAGCCTGACCCAGAAATGGCTCAGGTCCTCAGAGAACCGGAAGTTTTTGTGCCGACACAGTTGGAGAATCATTGCCATAATTGTATACACAGTATAATGAGCTGGTAAAATACAAAGACAAGCCGTGCAGGGTAAGGGTCCTCTATACGTCGATGTGACACTGATTGTTCTTACAACCTGCTCCTTTGGTAATGTGAGAGGAAGTATCAACCACATCTTGAAATAACTTTGCTAGTTATTTTATTTAATTTTTCCCCTTAAGGTGATCCCGTGGCTGCCGCTTCCCAGGTTGTATCATAAACTTGGGTGTGATCCCTGGCTACAAGGCAGCTAACGGTTGAATGGCTTCTGACTGGCGCCCCAAACAAAGATATTGACTAGGGAGACCGCCAACATAGGGCTGGATAGCTCAGTTGGTAGAGTGCCGGTACGTTAATCCGGAGGTCGTTGGTTCAAGTCCCGCTCCAGTCAATTTGTCTTTGTTCAAACCCAAAGTTATTTTACTTCTAACAAGAAGACAAAAAAAAACAACAACAAAAAACTAAATAACTTTGTTTCTCTTATTCAAACATAATTGGCATCCTTTCATTAACGTTTATAAAGATAGCGTGTTGAGTTTCCAACTCATTTTACCTGAGTTATGTGGACTTATGACACACTGATCTCACAGAATGTATGAATTGAGTTTTATGAAGCTACGGTAAGATGTATTTTGTTAGAGCGTATGTTCAGAAACATTTGTTGATTACAAATTTATTTACCTAATTGAGAAATGAGAAAAGAAAAGCATTTTTCTTTAAACTGCCGTCACAAACAAAAATTGTTGGTCTGTGATTTATCAAAGGATAAAAAAAGTGATGATACATGGAGAAAACAACACGCACTAACAAAATACTAACTAAAACAAAAGTCAAGAAAATGGAGAGGACGAAAACAACTATTCGCAAAGGGATTTTGTGATTTCTTTTCATGTTGAAGGAAGTCATGAAAGGGTGCAGAAAACGTGATAAACATATTAGAATCATGACAAAAATGTACCGAATACAAAACTTAGAACCGTGCTTTCAATATATATATGTGTATATAGTAATTTAAAACTATCAATAAGGTCTAGATAAAGAAAATGGAGCATACAATTTTGGCCGAATTTTTAAAAGGTATCCTTTTTTTGTGGGACAGGATCTCTTTAAATCAATCCCTCCTATTTTGCTAATTAATTTAGCACCAATGAAAGATCCGGGCAAGAATGATATATTTTGTTGGGTTTTCTTCAAAGAATAAGGTGTACTGAGCCGAGAAACATTAAATGTCTTCAAAATGTGCACGCACGGCCATCAACAAATAAGTGTGCGCAGCCATCAACAAATAAGTGTTTCTTGCGAAGTGGACTATGACACTGTCAAAAACCACATCGGAACGCACCATCTTAAATCACAGAAATACCTGACACGACACGGCATTCAAACAGCGTTGATCATGACTACCTCAGTGTTTGAGATCAGTTATTAACTTGATTGTTAACTGGGACCCCGGCATGTAAATCTGGCTGTAAAAAAAAGAAAGAAGTTCCGCTGTCAGGGATGTTAATGAGCTTTATTCCCAGGGGTGCCTCATCATGTCGTCGTAGTTTGGCGCGAAGGGCATCCCGCTTCTAGTGCATTAGTGAAAGTGCATTTTGCAGTAAATAGAAGGATGTGTTAGAGGTGTACTTAACATCCATCTTATTTTGATGGATCGATGATATTATTCTCTCGGAAAACATATATTTTATTCAATGCAAAAACACATTTGTACAAGGTGCGTACACAAAATGGGAAAAGGTTGTAGTATAAATCATTGGAATGTTTGCACAGCTTCGACTTGGGCTCCGTCAGTTTTTTGGGAAAGGTCCGGTACGGAACTTTTAAGGTACCCAAGCCGGAGCCGAAGAGTATAATCCCTGGTTTCGAAAACGGATGATCATTTTTATTTTTGAAGTGACATTTAGAGCCCCCGACGATGCTATTTTTTTTCCAGAGGCGTTTTCTGGAATCATTAATTGATCACAAGTAAGATCGTTTCAAGCTTCAATTTAACATCTACGTTGCAGTACCCGCTGCTAATAATATACAAATCAATCTGAATTTCTAGCTGCCGGGAAATCGCTTGGTCTGCTGCTCTTGAACAATGCTCAACCATTGAGCAATAAACTCCTCAATGCTTTTACGTAATCAGACCACTACCAAACAAAATATTCCCCAAGGCTCGGTCAAATTGCAAAACGAAGCCAACTACCTTTTTTTTGCTTTTGGTTGAATCTCTATGAGTTGTGTGTTGGGTTATAACAATAACAATAACTAAGGCCATTTCCGAAAACCACTGCTCGGGGCTTCTGCTTGAGCAACGCCTGTTTGAAGTCCAAAAGGACAGCACACATTTTCTTGTACCGGACGAAGACCAAGCCGTGGTTTCAAAATTGGACTTAAAGTTAAACAGTGAGTTAACTTTAAAATGTACAACAGAGCCACACAGACAGATTATTTATAAACTTTTGCATATGTTCTTTTTTTTATTCAGGTACAAAAATATGATGGAAAAAGCTAAGATACAGTAAATGAAGGACTTTTTAAACATTATTTGATCAAATCAGAAAAATTATCTGAGAAACATTGTATGAACTTGGCACAGTATAAGTTCTGTTAGTAAATTTAAAGTTCTCTTATTTTCCCAAAGACCATATCCGAATTGGCGGCTAGGCTACGTCTCATTGCTAATGGTGTTACTAAGGATATCCTATACTTCAATGCATGATGATGATGCGATCCAGCCATAGCCATAGTGATAGCCGTAGCCACTAGCCACTAATTCGGCCATGGTCTAGCATTTAAAACCCAAGAAACTAATCATACTTATTCAGCATCAATCCACAGTCAATTAAAAATAAAATTAACTTGTATACTTTGCAAACATTAAATCTGATATCGCAATATCATAGCCTAGTATTGTATCTTAAATCCATAGTTCTTTTTCTAAAATTTAAGACCTTTTCCAACAAAATAGGGATTAGGTTGGCATTTTTATCTGAGGTGACATAAATCTGGGTTGGTAGGAAAAACGCCTTCAAATGTTACCCATCACTTAGTGATGTAAAACAGTTGCAAACTCAACACACTAATGTTGTATAGTGACTTTGAAAAGTGATAACTTTGTCAAAAGACCATGTGACATGGTGTAACATACAAGCAGCCAGCTTCAAGCAATCTCCGATAAGAAAAATGATTCACATTTCAGATTTTACATCACTTTCTTGCGGGGATAGTGAGTTACAGCTAGACGATTGTCTCTTGTGTTGTTTAAGTGTTCCTTTTGCATTCAGTGCAAGTGTTGCCTCCAAGTTTTTTTTCCTGTGTGACAAAAGTCTTAACATTTACAATCGAACTGGGCTCACGGGAAACCAGGGACAAGGCAGTTAACAGGGCCCGATTTCATAGAGCTGCTTAAGCAGAAAATATTGCTTAACAATTGTCTGCTAAGCAGAAATGAGCAGAACACCAGTCACAAATTGGACATGTGACATGGTAGCTTGGTTGGTAACCTTATTCTGGTAAGCATAATTTTGTTGTGCTTAGCTACTTTTTGTGCTTAAGCAGCTCTATGAAATTAGGCCCAGGCAAACAGTTCCAGGCAATCTCCACGAAGAAAAATATTTACATTCAAAGTTTCACATTTTTATTTTCTTGGGGACATCAAGACACTGGTGGAAAAATCACTCCTAGGCTACCAAAGTATTCCTTTTGCATGCACTGCAGTTGCTTTTCCTCCAAGTTGCCTCGTGTGAAAAGGTCCTAACAACAGCTGCTAAAATAGGTTTAAATATAAAACTTGAAGAGTTTTATATAAAATGTTGATTTAATCCAAATATGTGTTAAATATAACATAATTAATATCGTGGTTTACATGTTATGGCAGCTGCACTTAAAACCTTTGGAATGTTGCTTTAACACCTATTTGACATTTTGTTTATATTGTTGTATTTAAAATGACATGTTCCATGTCACACTTATTGTATTAAATGTGTACACCTCAAACACGGACCTTATTTGAAGTCGTCGAAAAACAACAATAAAGTGAGTAAATTGACATGACTGATTGGAAGGTATCACTGTATACACAAAGCTGAAAACACAGTTACTGTTGAATGTTGTCTCCGGTTTTATGGTACTCAAAACAAGATTTTCTTTGGCATTTCATAACCCACAAAATGCACCTTAGACGAGCAACTTCTCATGAGTGTAAAAACCCCTTCACCCATTACACCCATCCACAGGGGTACAAATGGGCACCCTCCTCCCTGGGCTCCCACCCTCTTCTGCGCCCTCTGACTTTGCCCAAGGATGAACCCAGACAAACATTCCATTGTGGTGGCATCCACATCGCCGATTTTGATGATGTCATCAATTTCCGCGGTGCTCCACAGGAGTACTTGACCGTCCCAGCCCGCAGAGAGAAGAAGGTCACCTTGAGGGTCAAAGGTCACACTGCTGACAAAGGACTTGTGACCTTTTAACAGAAAAAATCGAAAATGGATTTGTATATAATAATCATGTCGCATATTGTCAAAACCCTACAGTTGGAACTAATCAGGTATTGCAAATATATATAATTAAAACAAAAACAAAAAACTTTCATTTCAATTTAATATTTTGAGTACACAAAGGACAATGATAACAATAGTAATTAGACAGCTAGTAAGACAATTCATAGGCCTATGAACCGTCTTATAGTTGGTAACTACAGCTACGGCTATGACTGTTGCTAAGAGTGTTGCTAAGGACATCCTACACTTCAGCGTATGATGACATGGAAATCTAGCCGTGTAGTTGTAGCCATCGATTCGGTCGTAGCCATATATAGTGCATTTCATCCATTTGCAAGAGAATAGAAAACAACCCATGAAATAGGAAATATATGAATAAATGGTGAACTGGAAAAATGAATTTAATAGTGTTTAGATTATTCATCCAGAAAGACGGATTTATAAGACAAGATCTCTCACAGAAACACAAAGACAAAACAGAGAGTTGAAAAAAATCAGGAGATAAAAATTACAGACAGACAAGAAGAGCCTATTTACTTGTTGACAGTGCCCCTGTTGGATTACCAAATGTGAACTAAATCTTTCATTAGTCTGTGTTTCTTTAAATATATGATAAATAATCCAGGTACTTATTTCTGAACATGTTTCTGTGTTTAATGTCGACAGTAACTTACCTTTTAGAACTGCACACTTGTAGAAGGTATTTGGCTTCAGAAGTTTCTTTGGGCTGACTAGAGAGGAGGAAGTAACGAAGAAACATTAATTCACATTGTATTTTCAGACCTTGTACTTAAAATCATTTTTTAAATTTCCTGTTTTTACCCAGAAGGTTCTGAGAGTGAGACAGCTGACCTTTGACATTCAGGTCTATTATTCGCCCATACACCGATGTGTGTAAAGCAGTGTATATTCAGTACTTTCCTGAGTCCTGTGAACAAATTCCACAGGCATAAAACTCAGGTGGGATTCGAACTCATGAACTATGTAATTCTAGAGCAGATGACTTGATATTTATCCAAAAAAGATAATAAGAGCCATCTCTTGTAAATTCTCATTCAATCTTAATTTTGTGTTGAACAAAGAAAAATTTACCAACTGAGCTATCTAGCCCTAATATTGGACATCTCCCTATTTAGTCAAGTCTCTGTTCAGAGGTGCCAGTCAGAAGCCAATCATTGAATCTTCTTAAGATTAGTAAAATATCACTTCAGGAAAAGTTGTGGGTAAAAAAAAAAAAAAAAAAAAAATTGCATTGTAACAGGTGTGATAATAAAGAGTAAAAATGTGTAATTTATTAATGAAAATAAACTTTCATCAATTTTGGAATTGAGATGGGTACCCTGGTCTGTAACTGTTCCTCTGACAAAAAAGAAAGCAAAAAAAAAGAAAGCTAATTTCGTTTTTGATTTTTAAAGTTTTTCTTGGTACTTCGGTGAACAAGTCTCTCTCAATAACTGTCTGTTTATTACGTATCTTATGACAATGATTAAGAATGACAATAAATCCACTAAATTTTATGGATTCAGAA
The DNA here is from genome assembly GCA_023634235.1 of Pisaster brevispinus. Taxonomy (NCBI): domain Eukaryota; kingdom Metazoa; phylum Echinodermata; class Asteroidea; order Forcipulatida; family Asteriidae; genus Pisaster; species Pisaster brevispinus. The sequence goes on from JAMKCF010000011.1 coordinate 6,185,162, forward strand.
TAAGGACCCAGAAACGAGACTATTCAGTAGATATTCTACACAGTGCACAAATAAATCACGCGAGATCATTCAAAGACAAACAGCTATAGAAAAATTCATTACAATCTTCAAGTTGTTTACACTTTGTTCCACCATTAACAGAGATGTGAGCACTGTGTGCACTGTGCAAACATTGAACTACTTCTAATTCCAGCAGAGTGGGGACGATAAAAGACCATGAAGTGATTCAACGATGGCTGGGTAAAGGACAGAAATAGACAGATGTCTTGGTTTCTGGGATGGGTTGCTAATGGCGTGTGCAAGAATGAACCAGGGAGGAGAATGTTGTTGTTTTTTTCTTCTTTTGAGTTCAACAAACTATAACTTAAAGGGAAATTACATCATTTGTAATTATTGTAATTTTTTTTTATGAAAATGTGGATTTGTAAGATAGGATTTAATATAACAAATGTTGTTCCACCAACCTGTATATATTTATGTGTCTGTGACTGCCCCAGAAAAATAATGGTGATGATTTGAAGCTGTTAGACAGACCTTGTTGTATTAAAACTCAAACATTCAAACAATGATCAGCCGACCATTGCTTCAAAATTATACAAAATTGTGCACTTCTCTTTAAAATGAAATAACACCTGGCAAAACGATTCCACTGGGTACTCGGGAGTAATATGTACTCTCAGTCAAAAGAAGTTAGTTTTGTCGTAACTTGGAAGTACATTTTTTTTTTCATGTCAGCAAATGATGTCAATCTAACTTAAAAGAAATAAAAATGTCATCAGCTTTGTCAGATTCGTGTTCAATGAAATTGGAGAAGGAACGAGACAACTCAGTGTAAGACGTCTCTTGGAAACAATCTTTCAAGCCAATACTTATCGAGAGAATGGTATAGAAATCTCATTAGAATCATGCACGCTTCACAGAATGGAAAGCAAACCGCTACGGTTTCACATAGTTGTTAAAATAATTTTACATTTTTAGTTTGTAGAAATGAGTATTTGGCAGGCAGGTTTATAGTCCGTGCTAGCAAACCTGGATTGTCTTTATCTATTGTTAAGGGTCTTTTGTCATTTGTTTGGGTTTTGTTTGCATTTTGCGTCTTGTCCTTAGTGATTCTGTGTTGTCAAGTTCACTCTGGGCAGTTGATTTGTTTTGCTATTTCTTTTGGTGAACAATTTTTCTTGTAAAAAAAAAAAAAAGGTGTATTGTCTTTTAACGTTTTACATTCTAGATGTTAGTTTTCTATAGTGTACATACTTTGATACTTTGTGTGTGCCCCCCCCCCAAAAAAACCCCCAAAACCCCAAAACAACTTAAATGTTGTTTATGATGTTTTTGTTCATTCATTAGTTTTTCAGAGTGAAATTCGAAACACGATGTCATTGAATTTCAACAACTAATTGGTCTTTACATTCGAAGGAGGAATATTTCGTCAGACAAAAATATGTCAAGTTCAAGACTGTTTTGATTGAATATCATTGAAAGTCAGGAATAACCCAAAAACGTCCCCATATACAAACATGTACAGACCAATTTTTCTCAGAATGATGTCTTCGGACGTCCTTGATGTTGACAAAATGTTACCCCGGGTATCGTATGCGATGGCTATTTACATCATTTTAACATAAGGTTAGAGACTTGTCATTTTTTCCTCCACTCACATCAGGACTCTTTCTATTGGAAAATAAGTGCATCACAAAATTGAATTTGACAAATCACCGAATCTAGAGGAAAAGAGAAACTACTTACAATAATGCATGATGGTTCCCCTCCTGCGAGTTTTTGTGGTTTTTGTGAACATGTAAAACACAGTGACATTATCGTCCTCGCCTCCTGCAGCCACAATGCTGTAAACAAAATAACATGAATAAGTCAATAAAATAAATCATTAAAGTTAAAATTACATGAGAGTAAAACCAAACCATGTATGCACAGATATTCATCCTGGGAAAAATTGTATGCCGTTGGTTTTAGTTGATGAGCACACTCAATCTGATTGTCTTGAGGTTTTTAATAAAAAAATATAAACAAACCTGAATAAAATCTCAGTGCATCATCTGAAATGGGTATGCAAGGTTGAAGTTTGCTAAATGTACTCTGATTAAAAAAAATTTGTACTCATTCAGGGATTGTGCTCTTCATTGTTTGATCAAAGCGAGATGAGAAAGCACTTCTTAACGGGATTCAATATTAGACAATAAAAGCTTGTATATATATTACTTTTTTTTTCCTGTTTCAAATCATTTCAACCTTTTACATTTTTGTCTGGGGTTGAAGGAGGGCCTTGTGACTTACATTTCTGTTTAGTAACACATCGTACAGTGTTTCCAAAGCTAGTTTTGTTCCTGTTTTAATTCACAAACACATATTGTCTAGGTTTCCAGCTTGCTCTCAACTTATGTTTTGTCTGGTGGTCAAGCTTGCCCTTGTCGCTTTCATTTTGTCTGGTAGCTAAGCTAGTCTTGTTATATGAGCATATTACTTCAGGCCAGTGCTGCCACTGTTTCCTTCCTTAAATTTTGTCTTTGTGCCAAGCTGTCCTCATCACTATTTTATGACAGAGTCCACCAACATTAGGGCTAGATAGCTCAGTTGGTAGAACGCCGGCATGTTAATCCAGAGGTCATTGGTTCATATCCCACTCTGGTAAATTCTTCTTTGTTTAACCGGCCCCAAACAATTTTATTTTGAAACATTTTTGAGGAATGCTAAATAAGAAAACTAGCCAATGTCACTGTTTTATCCCCTTATGTATGGATGCCAAGCTAGGTAATTCAACTGTTCAAAAACAATGCAACAGCAGCAGATAAGGGTTTTGTAGTTGTGTCAAGTTGCCCATGTTCATCTGGATGCCAGGCTAAGCTTGCCAAGCTGTCTTTGTTATACTGGCCAGTACCAACAGACCTTGTCATTGTTTTGTTCCCTTATGCTTTGTTTGGATGCCAAGCTATTACTCTATTTACTGTTCAAAACACAATGCAGCAGCATTTGATAAGTATTTATAGCTGCATTAAGCTGCCTTTGTCAGTTTTATCCCCTTTCATTTTGCGTGGATGCCAAGCTAGGCCATTAAACCTTTCAAAACACAATGAAGCAACTGCTCTTATCACAGTTTTTATTCCCTTACATTTTGTATGGGTGCCAGGCTAAGCTAGTTACCGCTCCATATGCAATGCAGCAGCTGCTAATTAGCTTCAGGTTGGAAGAGGATGTCGGTTGTGGAACACTACTTTTCCTTGGACTAACCGCTGCCTTGGCAACAGTCTCATACAATAACACATCTCCATTCTGGTAGCCGACGGCAACATACCTATTTGAATGAGAACAAAACAGATAATGAAATAATTGGAAGTATTGAGATAAGAGGCTGCTATTGCATTTCTTACCTTCAGCAAAGTTGGATTCTACAAAGGTTTCAGTTTTGTTTCAATATTGAATAATTGAAATATTAGTTTTAATTACAGTAGTAACGTTCTCGGGTTTTTGAATCTGTAGTGGAATAACATTTTCAACACCGTACCACCAACTTTAACAAACCAAGGACTAATGAATGAAATCGACAAAAATATAGTCAAGCAGTTTGGGTACTTTGATGGAGACCCATCATAGTACTCTAAATGGCAGGCCAATTTTAGCAGTCATAAACAAAAGGGCTATACCATGAGCTAACTAAAATAAACAAGAAAAATGCTCCTTTACGTTAAAGCAAACTTAATTTAACATTTGAAAGGGAACACTTGGTTGAAATCATATTGCATATTATAAAAACCAATTACATCCATGGGAGGGAGGGTGGCATGACAAAAAACTGTTGGTGCAAGTGCTGCTGCGATTAGAATGATTATCAGCTCCCTTGCACCAACATGATCTGTTTGGTAAAAATGCTTGCAAAGCATTGTGTCAAGAAAATTGCAAGTACCGTACAGCACATTAAGTGTCCATCAGGTATTAAGTGGCCATCTGGTCTGTGGCCCTCCAGAGCAGGGTTAGGGTTAGGAGTGGTCAGAAGGCACCCACAGGGAAGTTAAAAGGAGTCGCTTTGACTCTCGAAAAGCAAAATCACATTTGTTTTTTCTCTACAATTGTGTAAAATGTATATTACATTTTTTCCGGCTAAAACAAACAGTTGAATTAAAGTCTCTCAAATGCGATGATGTATCAGACAGTATGCTTTTTAGTAAAGAGTTGTAAAATTATACAGTATCCTATATCTCAATTAATCCAGATACATGTACCATCAGCCTCGCTACCATGGGCAGTGCGCCACATCGACACCTTTCGTCACTAACCCCTGGTAAGGTTGTGCTGAAAGCAACACTGATTGGCTCCCAAAAGTGCTCTGTGTGCACGCTTGTTAAAAGCTTTCGAGCGCTTGCAGGACGGTTGAAATGGTTCAGCCAATTAGGGACCTCCCTTTGGTGTCAATCTAAAACCACTAACACTGTATTGTCCTAAAATCCATCTTAAAAGAGAATAATCCATCAGGCCTTGCTTATTAGGGGTGCCCTTCAGATAAAACATCAAACTGTTGAAGTTTCAAACAAACTTGAGATAATACACAAAGTGTCGGAGGTGTGACTGACATAATGGTTGTCATCTAATTTGTTAATATTGAATTACAATAAATTGATGGTGGACCCATGCACAAGGTCTACAACAAAAGATACAAAGTGCTCTCTTAATTTGGTTGTCACAGCTCTAGTTTACAAATAAATGCACACGATTCCCGCTCCCTAATTAAGTTGTCCCTTTCTCATGCCGAAGTTTGTCTTTAAAATAAGTGCATATTTACACAATAAGTACATTATTTGCATTTCTCATTGGACTTTGCAATGCTCTCATTTTAGTAAAATTAGTCAGATTTGGGTCTCTTTATTAAGCACAGTCAGATCTGACTTCAACATGGATCCTCACTTGACTAACTGGGTCCAGTAAATCTAAATATTCAAAACAAGTATTTGACAGCTCTCTCATCTTGTAAAGTTAACTAGGGTGAGGAAACAGTGCTGAAAATGAACAAACCATTATTAGGTTGAGCTGATCAACTTCGACAAAGAGACAGTAATTTCTGGCACTCATTACTAGCAATTCGTCAATGATTAATATTTTTGTTTGTCGTTTTATCAACTTGCAGGGCAAACACGTCTTGTCAGAGTTTGTGTAGAATTGCTTTCTTTTTTCCATCCTGATTTGATTGGTTAAAGAAGGTGATGAATAACTGATTATCAATAATAATTATCAATATTCCTTATCCTCGATGCAAAATTAACATCTACTAAAGCATTGCGAAACCCCGCTGATAAAATGTAGCATTCAAAACTGCCACCAGGCTAGCTGGGTGGTCATTGGTTCAAGTCCCACTTTAGTCATTTTTTCTTTGTTAAACCCTAAAGAAATCATTTCGTTTGAAGTGCCCCCATTGATAAGAAAAAAAAAAAAAAAATGTCAGATAAAAATGTGAACGCACAAAGATCATCTATAGGAGATTCAAATTTCCAAGGTGTCCTTTTGTGAATGCTGCGGCCAGAGATGCGATTAGTACCCGCCGTCACCCCGCTAAACGTTCAACAAATTTGAATATAGGAGATTCAAATTTCCATGGTGTCCATTAAAAGTGAATGGGTTGGACATTCTTGATGAAAACACAGTAACAGTTTTTTGCTGTTTTCTCTACAAGTAGACACTGTATTTAGCCTAAACCTTCACAGGTGTTCATTGTTGTATCTTTATTAAAAATTTGGCCTACAAATCAGCAATTCATTGACAGAAACCAAACCAAGTATCCATTAGTACATCTAGTTAGCACTGCAGGAATTGCTCAGTTGTGGGGTTACTGGCCTAGTGCTAAAACTACTGGACTCTGGTCGTTGGTTCCTGTTGTTATTTCAAGTCCTGTTGAGTATTATGGAGTCTGTGCTTTTGACAAAGCTGCTCCTGTCATTTGCAACGATCTCTCTTCTACAAACAACCTGCCCATCAAATGCAATCTTAACTCCCACTAATAACCAAAAAGTTGCATTTGGTATTTAATAGGTCATCAATGTTTTTACTCTTGTTTAGTTGCCTTAATTTTTTCTTTCTGAAGTTCACATTTTAAGGTTATTCTATCATTTTGAGCATCTGAAAGAAAACCCAGTCTTGATGCGCATTAGTTTAAAACAACAAAATAATATTTAAAACAATTATAAGTTAGTTTGCCTTTATGGGTCACTTACAACTGCTTTTAAAAACTTCAAATTGATAGCAGATTTTAAAATTGCAACGATCTTACCGGGGAATCGGTTAAAAAAGAACAAATTCCTGGGAAGCAGGCTAGACATAAATCATGACTTACTTCCTATCAGCTGTGGCAGCCAAAGCAGACACTCTGCATTTTCTGTCCCTCCTCGTATCGACCAGTGACATCTTCATCATCTTGACATCCCATATCCATATGGCCACAGTCCCGTCCATATGTCCTGAATAAAGTGTGCTCTCACTGGGATGCAACGCTAACCTAATGCATAGGGATAATTCTCTGAGGGTTACTGACATCGATTGGGATATACTTCTACCTTGATTGGAACCTTCTTCTCCCAATGAGGGTATATCAATGGTCCCCAATCGTCAGGACATATTACTTTTATCCTAATTGGAACCCCTTCTCCCAAAGAGGATGTACCCAATCAGGAAACCTATATGCATGGCAACAAGCTATCCCAATTGGAATATACTTCTACCCTGATTAGAACCTTCTCCAAATGAGGATATCAATGTCCCCAATCAGGGAACCATTATGCATGTTAACAATCAAACTACCTCAATTAGGATATACTTCTACCTAATTGGAACCTCCTTCACCCAATGAGGTTATCAATGTCCCCAATCAGAAAACCTTGGTTTGTTAACAATCAACTACCCCAATTGGGATATACTTCTACTCTGATTGGGACCTTATCCCAATAAGAATATAAATGGTCCCCAATCAGGAAACCTTTATGTTTGTTAACAATCAACTACCTCAATTGAGATAAACTTCTACCCTAATTGCAGTGCCAGTTAATATCGGTTGCTAGTAAACAAATGGTCCTTGTGCAAACTTCGTCCATAGCAAGCACTATTCACTCACTTTGAAACTGATGATGTAGGACATTTCATACTGCCCTCTATGTTAATTTCCTGACAGTCCTCGGTAGATACTGAATGAACTGCAACGGAGCCTGTGGTGCTTCCAGAGGCCAGAAGAATAATGCGCTTCTTTCCTGCGTGGGGTCAAACATACTTGGTGAATGAAGTGCATTATGTGACAAGAACTGAAAATTAGTAACTAGCCAACTGTTAAATTTGACTGAGTACAGAGAACGTATTTGGAATTCCACTTTTTATGATGAAAGTGATTGATTCAGTAAGATTTGATAGTTATTTATAACGTAAGTACACGACTTCGCAGCCTAATACACACAGGATCAAGAAAGCCTTGCAACCTTGGAGACTTTGAACTTTTGTCAAGCCCTTTAACTGTTAAGCTTGTTTGATCATTGGTACCCCAAAAGTATTGAACATAGAAAATTGTTCTTACTCTTAATCTCTAGTGTACATAATGCCAGAGCAGTAGGTGCATCGGTCCCACAATGCACTACAGCTTGACCTTTGCCCTGCAGTGTAAGGCCATTGATTAACTTCTTAGGGAATGTAAAATCTCCACTCTGACTCCCGTCTTCTTTGCTCGAGTCACTGCAGATACAAACGAAAAAGTCATATTAAATACTTCAATAACTCAATAGTACTGTTTACATTGGTCATTTTAACATTTGGGTTTCTTTTAACTCATATAACCTAACTACACTGAGGATTTCCCGTAGAAAACACCAACACCTACAAACGGGAAAACTTGTACATGACAGATTTGTGTCTTTCTTTACACTCTTGTTACTTATGATATAAAACATAAATGTGGCAAAACAGCAAATATAAATCACATTAAAGCAGCCGCATAGCCAGGGGGGGGGGGGAAGGGGGGTGAGTGTCCCCCACAAATTTCCAGCGCCCCCCCCAGATGCCCCCCACAAAAACAAAATCGCAATAGTGCACACAAAAAGAAAGAAAAAAAAAGAAAAGAGAACAAAAAAGAGAGGAAAATGCTCTGTATAACCTAATGTAGTGAATGATCGCAATTGGGATCATGACTACAGTCAGGCCGATATGGGTGACCAGCCTATAATAAACTCTGGTCTACAATTTATAAAATTATAAAACTATAACTGTATGAGACTTTAACAGCAAATAAAATTATTCTTATTGTTCCGATCATATAACAACATAAAACATGCTTCAAGTTTATCATTTTGTTTTTCCTGCACACAGTGTAAACAATTCTGACTTTGCTCTGAAACAAACCTCTCAGGTGAACCAAACGGTCCTTCATTTGTCTTTTGCCTTTTTATCTTCTGCTTCACGTCCTTCAAGATGTTCCCCATCTGGTTCCTTTTCCTTCCTCCCCTGCCCTGATTGTTCACAGGAGATGATGGAGACAGGGAAATGATGATGGAGAAACCGCCCTCAGTGGCACTGGTTTCCACCCTTGCCATGGCCATCTGATAACAGAAAATGGGTTCAAAGTGTGGACCGACAATACAAAGTATAGGGAAACCTTTGTTCTTTATTATTATGGATTATTGAAAATACACAGGGCTGGTAGCCACCAGTAGTGGCTGAAAAAAAAAAGAAAAAAAGAAGAAGAAGTAAACATTGGATGTATAATAGAATGATTGGGTAAACGACCTTAGCAACGACAAAAAGGCCAAAACAAAGAATCTCTGTTTGATTGGAAAGACACAACAAAATCAACAGCAAGTCGGACCAACACACACATTACGCAAACCAATGGACAGTGACAAATTTGTGTCACTCTCATTCTGAACACACATGGAACTTTAACCTGTTTTGTTTCTCTCCCTGCCTTTTCACCTCTGTGGACCCCACATTTCCAATCCCACCTCAGACCGGAATCTTGCATGTAGATTGGATTTTCCGTCCCTTACCTGATTGCATGTGTTTTCCCAATTTGGGGTTTTCCTCCCACATCTAAAATAGAACATTTGTTCTTGTTTCCTATTTTCACCATTCCGTTATTGGCAGTTACCCTGTTGGATGTGTCATAAAATAAATAAATAAACAAGTAAATAATGACCTCGTATGGATCTGACGAGCGAGGCAGCAGTGCATCAATGGCTTCTTGGGAGGCAAAGTTGTCACAAGTGCCAAAGCTCATCACACCGCTCAACGTAAGGTTGTTCTCCTTTTTCCTTTCAAGCTACACGATAAGAATGAAGAGAAGAATATTATTCAGACGTGTTACTTCATCATCTCTTTTTGGTCACCAGCTTCATTTGTGCAAATGACACACAACTAGTATGATCCTTAGAATCTATTCACACTTTTAGCAGCTTTGGTCATGCGTCACAGGCAGGTTTGGTCATGTGTCACAGGCAGGTTTGGTTGTGTATCACAGGCAGGTTTGGTCGTGTGTCACGGGCAGCTTTGGTCATGTGGCACAGGCAACTTTGGTCATGTGTGGTAAGCAGCTTTTGTCATGTGTTATGGCGACGTGCAGCTTTGGTCATGTGTCACAGGCAGCTTTTGTCCTGTGTCACAGGTAGCTTTGATGATGTGTCACGTGCAGCTTTGGACGGGCGACGTGCAGCTTTGGTCATGTGTCACAGGAAGCTTTGTCATGTGTCACAGGCTTCTCTAGTTGATATAAACAGACCATACAAGTCCCATAGATTTTGGAAGCCTTGGGCTCCCATGCACATTGCTTCCACATGTGGAGGAAACAAAATCACACATCGTAATGAGTCCCAACATTGGGACTTGCGTAGTCTGTACAAGAAAGATGCCTAAAATTCAATGCACCGAGTCTGTACCATATATAACCCCCAAGTATTGGGGCAATTGGCTCTTAAAGTTTACACTTTGGGATTTTGCACACACCAAGTTTAGATTTTTTACATCATGTTCCTTACTAAATGTTCATCTTGAATGTACACTATTCAAAGAAAAAAATACATTGCCCCCAAAATTTACATCTTCAGAACTCAATTACATTATTATGCTGCTTACTAAATCTTCATTATGAATATTCATTATAAGCTGAAAGCAAACTCATCGTTCCCAAATTATATGTTCTCTTCAGAACTCATTATGGGTAGACGGAGCATTGTCCAAGTTACTAACTTACAGTGGCTTTCTCTTGCTCATTGGGCAGACGATGAAGATTCAAAGCGTGCGAACATCGCTGGCACGGTGTCTGGCTCAGAAAAGGGGTCACTATCTCAGCCCTGTAGTCAATGAGAAAAATAATAACTCAAATTATTACTATTAGTATTTTAACTTTCTGGTAATGAAGCTAAGGATGCCTCATATTACGATAGTGAACTTGATCACTGTGGCTCGCAAGCCTGAGGAAACCTGTAAACAAGGTTGCATGTTTACCCCTACTCTTCTACGATCAGTGTTCTCGGTTGTTTTAGGTGCACATGACAATCCTTTGGCTTAATGTCCCATCCGAAGGACAAAGCTGTTATGGTAAAGTATCTTGCCACTTGCCAAATGACACAAGTGCCACGACCTGGACTTGAACCCACACTCTGCTAATCAGAAACATCAGAGTTTGAGCTTGCCTTCACTTTAGTACTTTCGGTAATGTATTACATTATTTGCATGAAGTGGAATGTCACAGTGAGTTAAATTGAATGGAAAAGACAGCGCATATATCCCCCTTTGTTAAGCATGCCCTTCACCTTTTCCTGCAGTTCTTGAGACACCTCTAGTTAGAAGAAAATCCACAAATAAACAGCAGCTTTTGGTAGTCAATACAAATAATCAGACCTAAAAACAAACCCCCCCCCAAAAAAAACAACCAACCCCAAACTAAAAAAAAAAACCCACAGATAATAATATGATATAGTACGTAATTGTCTTTGTATTTTGGAATCTGAATTTGTTACTCCATAAGTATAGGTTTATCTATACGTTTTTAGTTCATTGTATTTTTTTACTAGGTTTCCCTGAGGATAGCTAAACAAACAAACAAATAGAATAAATGCCATTCAGCATCATCTACCGTTGTAGAAATATACTTGCTCCAACAAACTAAACTTTCGTAACACTTCAGGTCAATACTTTACCTAACTATACTATTAAAAAAATTAAAATAGCTGACAATATTTTGAGTCCTGAAATCTGAAAAAGGAGTAATAAGTTCATAGAAGTATAGAACAATTCCTTTAAGAGACACCAAAGAAACACTTTCTTCTCTGTGTGATTATTTTGAGATACCCTTTCATTAGCCAGTCCTGAAAAAGAGTGCCTATTTTTATAACTTGATACCCAAATTGACTCAACCCCTTCAGTGGACTGTGACTCAGTCTCCTGAGCAAGAAAGGTGGCATGTATTTCAGGATTCCTTCAAATGTTGCCAGGCGGATTAATAATGGCTGCTCTCATGTGAGAATGTCAACATAGCTGATGGGAACAGATTCACGGTACTCCCCCAAGTATTCCACACATATGATATCTCATTCCGACATCTGGACAGGAGCCAATCCGAGAGCGAGAGAGAGAGAGAGAGAAAAAAACCCTCCCTTTCCCATAATTGACAGAAATATCTCTGACAGTATTAAAGGAAAGTTTCAATGCTTTTTTTTTTTTTTTTTTTAAGAAATGTGGGCTTGTTGGTAATTATATTTTCATAGCTCCCCAGAATTTCATGGCAGTAAAACATTCCGCACGACGGCTTAAAATGTCAAGATTCTTTAAAGGTAGAAAACTGAATTGCAGACATGAATAAAAATGAACTTTTCAAGTTACTGCAAAATAACTTACTTGACAGAAAGTACATATTGTTCCAAAGTATCCAGTGTAAACGTTTCGCAAGGTGTTATTTCACTTTGAAGAAAAGTGCAACTTTGTATCATTTTAAAGCAATGGTCTGCCGAACAATTGTTTGAACGTGTTAGTTTTTTACACAACAAAATCTGTCTGACACCATTTCCTCTAGTTTTTCCTCAGCAGTCACAAAAAGGACTGACAAAAGTAAAAAGGTCGATGGAACAATATTTCACATTAAATCCTGCCCCACAAAACAAAATTTTCTTGAAAAATACAGCAATTACCAATGATGAAACTTCCTTTTAACTCAATATAACTTTAAATTGAAGATTGTTGATAAAGAAACCAAGCATTTTTAAAAAACTGGACCGTTGCTGGGGTGTGTTTTGGGGACCTTAACCAGAAACAAGTTTCTGACATAAAATTCAGAAAAGTAAAAACTCTTACGTAAAGCCATAATATTTCTGGCAGATACGCGCTAGATTGTCGGGACAGAAACCTCTACATCTGCACACCTTCATTGCGACCTGCAAGTAAATCATCAAATAAAAACAGTGGATTATTTAAATAATAATAAAGTGAAGACTTACGAAGACTGACAAATCAAGTTTATTGAATACTTAATAATTGGTTATTCTTGGCAAAGCATAATTTAAAAAAAGTACTTGAATGACAAAAAAATAGTTAGATAAATCCTTTAGATTATTTCTGCTTATTCTTTCGAAACGTCACTTTAAAAATAAGTTTGGTTAGTATGGGGAATTAACTGTGGTTTTCGAGAACACTACCTCCCCACTGCAAAGAAATCTGTAGACACTTACTATGCCGTCATCATCATCTGGGTCAATGTTAGTGGGTTCAAACCACGCCCCAATCTCTGCGCCGTCACTGTCATTGATTGACATTGACATCATCTGCTTGTCATCTTTATCCATCTGCAAGCGGCACGGCAAACCAAAACGTCCTGTCAATGTGTTGGTGATCAGTTTGTCCAGACTGGTGGGGGGACGATGGCATTCCACGGAGTGCTTACAATTCGCACACTGCTTGGCGAGTGGACTTTCCACAGGAACACTGTAGAAAAAAAGGATGGTCGAAAAAAACAACAACTTTTCTTTGTTATATATATATCTGGTAATGAAAGAAAGGATGTCTCATAAGTGAACCTAATCACTGTAGCTGGCAAGTCTGAAGGAACCTGTAAACAAGGGTGCTTCCTATGTGAACCAGAAACACCGGGGTTAACCCCTTCTCTTTCACAAGATTGTTCTGGGTTATTTTACGTGCACTAGCAATCCTAGTGCACAAGACCTATGGCTTAATGTCCCATCCGAAGGACAAAGCAATCCTAGCAAAGTCGCTTGCTCAAGGACATAAGTGCCATGACCAGAACTCAAACCCACACTCTGCTGATCAGAGACAACAGAGCTCAAGTCCGGCGCTCTTAACCTCTCGGCCATGACAGGCCTTGAACAATTACTACTTCTTTCGAATAGACAAACAGAATTATTGAACAGGATTTAAACTGTCTTCTTTTCTCTGGTTGAGAATGGTGTTCAAGTATTTCAGGCATCTGCTCTAAAAATGCATAGGTCATGGGTTCGAATCCCACCTGAGAATACAGTGCTTCCCACAAAGCATTATGACCAAACTCTTGTTGTTCGAACAAAATTATTTTGATTAAAGATAACACTGTAGAGGGAAAAATGATGCTGGAAAGAGAGAGTTTTCTGAAGGTAGTGCCCATCTTTTCAAAGTCAGTGTAGGATGACACGTTGGTCATTATTATAAAAGTAATATTTCCCGAGGCCGGCAACCACACTCCATCAACCAATGGACATGATGCACATGATGTCATTTGAGTTTGGCCCCCTCGGCTAGAGGTCAAAAGAAGGTTGCTCATTGAACCATCTTGTTCACCGCGTGTACATAGATGTGCATTTTCCATTGTTTCATTATCGTTTTACCTGTAACATGGCGGAGTGATGACGTCGATGCAAAGGTCCAAACGTGTAAAAAAACTGTGCCAAATTTGTGGTATAGTTTTACAATATTTTGCCAGTAACACCGGACAGCTATTTGCATGTACATATATTGATACCAAACTCCTTCCGTTCACATGATAGACTTCTGGGAGAAGAGAAACACTGTATACGTCTGATTAAGTTGTTAAACAGGACAGGATGCAGGATTCAAGTGTGCAGGAGGGGACCATTTGTTATAGACTCTACCGGTGTGATTCAGGGTAGAAAACAGGCCTGATACTTCAATGACGGCAACAGAGGCAGTTGCCTCGGTTGCCCCTGGTCTTTGCCTTGGTGCCCTTTGAATGTTCCAGTACGAACTTATAATTTTCTCATAGAGGTGTTCTTTTCCCAAGGAGAAAAATGCCTTGGTGCTCTTGCCCTTTCAAAAACGAAACATACATCAGGCCTGGTGTGGAAAATCTCACTATTGCCGAGTGCTTGAGGGCTTAAGAGATTTCAGAGGTGGAATTTCTGAAATTCTCAGGATTACTTCTCCATGAATTAGTGATTCCAAATCCACTTGGACCTTTAAAATTTTTCATTTAAATTTGTTGTTATAGATTCGTAAATAATGTGGCAGACACACCGAGTCCAAAAAGATGCTCTTTTATCTTTCTTTATCTTTCAACAAGCCATTGGAATTTCTACTATACCTGGAATCGGGCTTACAGTAGCCCTTGCAGTCACTGTCGCAGCCGACGCACGCCCAATTGTTTGCATTCTCAATGTTTTTCTTCCTCTGCTTGTCCAGATTAGTCGGTAGTCGATGTTCACTCTCGGTGTGTCTGCATGACGTGCAGGTCACGAGCCATGTGTTACGTTGAGCACCGCCTGGGGCATCAAAGTCCGTACAATCACAGCGAGAGTACTGGCAGGGTGTTCCATCCTTGCCACCTTTTTTACGCATCTACAGCAACAAATTAAAATAAAAATTAAAAAGGTCCAAGTGGACTTGGAATCACTTATTCATGGAGAAGTACTCCTGAGAATTTCAGAAAAATTCCACCTCTGCTCCCCCCCCCCCCAATAAAATCATGGCATCCACAACCCCATGGGCTAGCTTTGAGAATGTTACCAATTTCTAATTTATGCTCTTACTGAAAGTATTCTCTCCCCCCATTTTGAATGACTTGATTATTATAAAAGCGAAGTGAAATTCATCTTGTAGCAATATTTCATAAAACACTTTCAGATGAAGATTTCCCACAAACATAAACAAAATGTGTGAACACTTTTCACAAATAGCCCTTAACTAAACATATTAAATGTTGTATTAATTTATAAACAGCTATTACAATACATTGTTCCCCTTCCACCTTGCCAAGTCTCCATTTATTATTTATTTTGATGAGGACCTGTATTTTTCAAAAACAAATGTCCTTTACTATTTGAACTGAAGATTTCACAGAGGCCATAAAAAGGAGTCTTTGGCTTCAGACTGGATCAGGTTAAAGCTTTGATTAAAAATACCACCCAATAAAAAGTCACGCACACTTCAAAGTTTAGCAATTTACAGATCAACAAAGAGTTGCCCAGTTTCCAAAGTTTAGATAATGTGATTACATTTTTTCGCCAGATCAGTTTGAAATCAAACATCTCTCGGCAAGTTTTCCCAAGCTCAACATAAACATTTAACGCTTGTGTTGTGCATTATCCGTATCAAAAGCCTAGCCGTATTTTTGGAAATAAAGTGTTTTCGTCACCACTATAAATAAGATTTCAAGTCATTTTACCTCTGTACATTGATCATTTCAGGGTGTTTTTTCTCCTGTTGGTCAGTGTTCGTTGTGTTTTTATAAATGTTTGAACAAAACTACTCCTAGATAATTGTCCAATTTACTGTCATATTACACTCCTCCACGGTTTCTTCGGTCCACAATTGACATCACTCGCTTGAATGTTCCCCGTGCAAACAAAGTTCTGGGTCAAAAAGCTTTCAGTGTGGCTCGACCAATGATTTGGAACAATCTTCCCCCCGTTATTAGGGAAGCGGTTAGTTTGTCTCTATTTTGCAAAGCTCTTAAGACCAACCTTTATCCATGTTTTTTTGTATTTGTATTATGATCTTGATGGAATAGCACCTTGTAAATTTTAATAGTTACATTATGCTATGAAAGTAACTATCAATTAGTAAACTTGCAGAAATGCAAGTTTAAAAACACAAACCTTTAATATAAAACAAAGTTTTCAAGTCAAGTTTACACTCCATTCTTTTTGAGCTTCAGCGTATATTTAATCAAGGTCATGCCAGGTCAGGTCGTGAGTACAAAAAAGTAGGATATTACAAAATTCTGAACAGAGAAAGCTAATTTGATTTTACCACTGAGCTATTTTTGCTTGTCCTGTTTGTTTGATTGTTTGTTGTCGTTTTGTTGAAAATACAATCAGTGACCTTTTCTATTCATGTCACAGTAGCATGTAATTGCAATCACCCCTGTGACCTTTCCAGACATATCCATTGACCATCACCTTACCCTGGCCTTGATGTCACTCCCATATTAAGTTTCAGTTCCCCTTCTTAACTTACTTCAGGAGTATTTTGTTAAGTATCAAGGGAGTCTGTAAACTGATTAATCTTACCCGCTTCGCTTGGAACTCTGTCAAAGTATCTGGAGGTAAAGTAAACAAAAACAAAACAGAAAATTAAATCTTTGCAAACAATTATATTGAGATTTAACATCTTCTTCACACAACAAAATGTAAGATACATTTACTTGACCAAGTGCACTGGAAAAAACAAAACATTTCTCACATTTCCCCATTCTTCTCTTTAATCCCATTGAAATTTTTAACCAAACACTTTAAGCGAAAAATAGACAGGTCCTTTATTGTGTAACAATTCAGCATCAATAAATGTTGTTACGTACAGGGGACATGACAGTATAAATGGCTTCATAATGATGAAGTCCAGCGGGTGAACCACCAGAAAATAAACGCCTTAATGCGTGTTCATGCTCATTGTAGTCTGCCCTTCGGAGGAGTTTGAGAGTGAATATAGTGCAAAGCTGTGTGAATTATAACCCTCAGGTCAGTCATTCACCGATTGGTAAACTACTGCGGCATTGTGTTAAAGAGACAGTAGGGAAACCTACTGCGCTGACTCTAACATAAATCTTGCCACGTTTAGTTTTCTTGCCCTGAGAAACTTGGCAAAACAAACTTATCTACAATACTAATATTATTATTATTTATTCGACCTCAACAATACAAGAACAAAAAACACCATACAATAAAAGGCAATAAAAGGAACAATACAACCAAAACAGAAATGACATAGAAAAAAACATACGCATTATCACTTAGAGCAGTTTGCATTATTGCCTCAATGTTTCTTTAAAATCAGTTCTTAATTTTCATTAAACCAATTTTGAAAAGATTAGGTACAAGTATGACTGCTCAAGATGACGGCATTTAATTCTAGCTTTCTACAAGTGATCAATCTGACTACAAAATTACAATTTATTTGAATGCTGTCCATGTTCAACAATATTGCACGCTCTCTTTTTATTTAAGTTGTATACTTTTTAAATATTTCAT
This sequence comes from Pisaster brevispinus, assembly GCA_023634235.1. Taxonomy (NCBI): domain Eukaryota; kingdom Metazoa; phylum Echinodermata; class Asteroidea; order Forcipulatida; family Asteriidae; genus Pisaster; species Pisaster brevispinus. Next base: position 6,202,594 of record JAMKCF010000011.1, read on the forward strand.
ATTGATTATGAAAAGCAGACAAAAAGTCAAAAGTATTACTAGACATTAAAAAAAGGGTAAGGGCCAACTAAATAATTGCCATTATGCCCAAACCTATGGATAGGCAATTAAGGTAAAAACAAAAATAAAAACAAAACCCAAACAAACAAACAAAAAACAAACAAACAAACAAAGAGAGAAAGAAAAAGAAACTACAGTGCACAAAGTAAGAAGGTACTTATACGTTCCAACTTGATATAAATATCACTCTAATAGATGTGTCTTAAAATATCTAATATAGGTTTGTGGTTTATAATTAAATATGTTCACCCAGACTATATTCTATAGTAAGCAGCGTCCTTTCAATTTATCTTAAGCGACCTTTTGGGCGAAAGGACGTTACTAAAAGTCCTCTGCAGGATGAATTTAATTATTTCAGAAAGAGAAAAAAAGACATTACAATGCAATTTAATGCTTCTAACTTTATCAAAGGGTAGAGCATCCGTGCCCAGAGGTGGGTACCAGTCACTGGTCACGCAGGGATAAAAGGATATGGTCAACACTATTCTGAAACTTGTCATATTACATGTATTTTTGTAACAGATTAAAATCGGTCTGGAAGGGGGGAGGGGGGGGGGCAGAAAAGGTTACAAGGAAATGTTCCACCCCTTTACCCCGGAATCTCCTTGTATATTGTAGTAATTAATTTCCGAGTGATTTTCACAGACTGTAGTGGCCCCTTTAATCTTGTCAATTAAGCCCAAGTGTCTGCCGTCCATGGGAGATGTCCGATGACGTTGGCAATCATCTCCCAGCCTAAATGTCAAGAGTGTCACGAGTCTTTTCTCCCTCATCCAAACATCCCGTCCTCGTTTCCTTGGGGAGTTCCATGCAGACATGGTGACCTTTCCAGTAACGAGATTCAAATGCAGACAGCTGTCCTGAAGTGACAGCGACATTAACGGTCTGTCTGCGTACAGACACGCCATCCTCTCCGTCTTGCAAAATGCCAGCTTGTGAAACAACCAGTAAAAAGTTGCCTCCCCCACCCCCCCCAGTGTAAAAATATCTGCTGGAGATAGATGTTGGAGGAAAACCCTTTCAAATCTGTCGAGCCGTCGCGCTTCAAAATTTAACGCCCCTCTTGAAATTCAACCGGACAGAAAATCAGCAGCTAAAAAAAAAATAAGAGGCAGTTTAACTTGTAATGGGCGGGTGTTACTACGTACAATGTGGTTATCAGAAACTTGGGTGGCTCTATGAAAAGGGTTATCATTCGTGACATTCATGTAAAATTTACCTCTTTTGTCAATCATCTCTTTCAGATTATGAACAGTTTGAGAACCAACGATGCCAAATTTGTCATGAAACAATTACAAACAGGGCTCTATTTCTCAGAGCTGCTTAAGTAGCAAATATTGCTTAAAAACATTCTGGTAACCATATTCTGGTAAGCATAATTTTGGTGTGCCTAGCTACTTTTTGTGCTTAAGCAGTTCTATGGGGGCCCAACTTCACAACTGCTTAAGCACAAACAGTATAGCTAATCAAAACAAAAATATGCTTTACCCGGGTAAGGTTACCAGCCAAAATACCATGTCACATTTGATTGATTGATTTTTTTCATCACAGTTTACAAGTAAAAGGAAATTTGTTTTCCCAGCGTGCACTAAAAACATTCAAATTATCGATAAAAATACAAATCGTTACAAACAAGTACACTCGTACCATCTGTGACTGGTAGTGGTGTCCTACTTATTTTTGCTGAGCATTTTTAAGCACTATTATCTGCTTAAGCAGGTCTGTTGATCCCGGTCCTTTAGCTTTGAAAAATAATGTTTTGAGTTTGTTAAAGTCTGTGGAATCAGTTATTCGACATATAAAACAAACATGTGTTGGATAAGAAACTTAATAATAATAATAAATAGTATTTATATAGCACCAAAATCTGCCGAAAAAGGTTCTCGGGCACTTTACAGAATAAAAGATGTAAAACAAGAAGCCAAAACTGCTAATAAAAACAAAACTATGAGAACAAAACAAAAACATATAAAACCTAAAAAGTTATAAAGGAAAACAATTCCCGATTTCTTTAAAAAAGCATGAAACTACTACTTACCGAAAGGAGGCCTAAATAGAAGAATATAAAAAAGTACTGGTAACCCAAAATAATACACTTCAATGCCAATTTATCCTATTGCAAAACAAGCCAGAGTGCTGTTAAATAAATCATAATTCAACTACACAAACAATGAAATTAACCTTATAAGGTTACTTCTATGAGTATTTTTTAAAAAGAAATTTACAGATTATTAACACCCTGATCAGTTTCATTATGAAAATGTAAGTGATTTACTGCCTGTAATTACATGTAAACAATAATCTCCAATTGCACTATAAAATTGTCCTTCTGGCCACAAGCTGGTTAAAGAATTTAAAATTTTCACAACATCTGCAAGACTGTATAATTTGTATCTCTAAATTCCCCTCTTGGCCACGTGTTTCCTAAAATTTAACAAAGTCACTTGATGACCCAACTCTGTCAGATGGACTTCTTAAATGCATCTGAAAACAAGTGCCAGTCCTGATTGAAGCGAGCTTGACAGCAGAAATCAATGGCGCATCTATAAAGATCACATTAAGTACAAGCAAGATTCCCGAGCCATAAAGACCCCCCCCCACACCTGAATTTACTATTTTTGTTTAAATTATCCCTCCAATGCCCCAGTTTGGTTACATTGATTCGAAATGTAGAAAATCACAATGGTCAATTAGGCTACATCTCAATGTGTAAATAGAGGACTGATTTGACTATTAATGAAAGCCCCAAAAAGAGGAACACGTAACGCATAAAGCCCGAAACCCCTGTAAAATTCTTAGATTACCACTAAGAGATAAAAAATACAAACATTAAAAAGTCCACAAGTTGATTTCATTTTATCATATTATTTTATTGGATACCAGTTGTATGGTTTTGAAAATTACATAACGTATACAAACTGTACATTAAATGATAAACCATCGGAAACAATACCATCAAGATTGTGGTGCTGTTGTTTAAGCCCCGTTTAGCCACAAAAGAAAGTTTGTAAGAAAATATATGTATGAATGCTTTAAGAATATGTCCAATCTGATCTAAAATAAAAACATGGGGACAAACCCACAAACCCACTTCATTATTAAGTACCCAAATTAAATCAGAAAACTGCATATATATACTGCATCATGAATGGCTACTTAAGAACAACTTGGGAACAATCTAACCTAGCCTTGAAATAAAAATAAGTGAACAGTAATAAAATAGTGCATAAAACAGATGCAAAAGTAGACAACATCACTTTACTTTGTATCTAAATACAAAGATGCAAAAAAAAATAGTTAGTGGCCTGACGTTTCAACCCTAGCAGAATCTTTCTCGAAGGCTAAATGACAAGACTACAGTAGAGTCTTTCTCGAAGGCTAATAGGTCCTTTTGGTTGGTAAGCAGTTTGCAACAGCTAATACTATTTTTCATAAATACAAAGGTGTCAAAAGCTCAGCTGATTTGGTGTTGCATTCCAGCAACTTAAACTTACAAAAAGTTGGAGTCATGACATTACATATAATTGTCACACCGATTTCCTAGACTATTCCAAAGAAAGTGACACTTAAAAACTTACAAGTTCTACAAATAATAGGTTCTTTTTTACCAGCTTTACAGCAAGTGAATTCATGGTGCTTATGTGAAAATCACAATGTTACCCGTCCACTGTACTTTCCGCTTATATACACCATGCTGCCATTTGTATACTTTTGGTCCTTGGCCAGAAACGAGAATCTCTGTTACCTATTATACATTATGTCTGTCAAACTGCAACTTTGTACAGGAAAATCATATTTCACTCCTGCACCTGTAAAGGGTGGGGTGGGGGAGGGATACAGTATAATTAATTGATTACTCAGGAAATATGTTATTTTTAGTCTGTCTAAAACAGCTGAATTTGGGAAACAATTTAAGCCTCATTTTAAAACAGGAAATCTCAAATATCAACCTCATTTCTCTCTGTTGTTTTCCCTTCAAATATACATTTGCTTGTTACTTCCTGGGGAGAGAAGGTTTTTTTCAGGATGGAGGGGCGGGTCAAGCATAAAAATGTCAGATTTAACATATTCAGCTTGACCCTACACGTAATTACAGTAAAACAAGAGTACACTTTTTATACATGTAAGTAGCTTACATATGAAAATTCTGTGAACATGTTGACTCACCAACTAGTTTTTTTTTCTCCATTTTGTTGTTAAATTCTTAAATTCTATATGTGAACGGGAAAAATAAAATTCCCAGACTACCGCAGAATGAATTGCTAAAACCAAATTTTATAAAGTGAACTATTTCTTAGAGAAGAGGCCTTCACAATCTTAAAAGGGTTGCCGTCTGGGATAGTGATTTAGTTCTCTTTCGGACAATCCCAGGCTTTCGATTATTGTGTATTGTTGACAGTGTTTGTAGCCTGAACCAAATAACTACATAGAAGAACAAATAAATAGGGAACCAAGGAAAAGTAATCTCATTTTTATTTTGGCTGATTAAGTTTTTCTCCCGTTTTTGTCATTCTGAGAAGCACCAATGAAATTGTCTTCAAGGCCAAATTTCATAAAGCTTTTTAACAACAAATGGTGCCCAGCAAATCATCAATTACATTGTATTTTGGCTGGTACACTGTTTCTGCTAAGCAATATTTGTCTGTGCTAAGCAATTTTGTTTGCTTGAAAGTAAAAGCGTATTGAATTTGAGCCCCAAGAGTCAATAGATTTCTTGATGTTTCTGCCAAGCTTCATGTACATGTATATCGACTAGATTACCAGCTAAAATACACTTCAGGGCCCAATTTCAAAGGGCTGCTTCAGCCCCCAAAAGTAGGTAAGCACAACAAAAGCATGCTTACCAGAAATTGGTTACCAGACAAAATACCATTTCTCACGTTCAGTCTGTGACTGGTATCCTGCTAATTTTTGCTTTGCAAAAACTTGTTAAGCAATATTTTGTACTTAAGCAGCTCTATGAAATTTTGCCCCCTGGGTCCAACTGAGCTGCATGAGCACAAAAAATACACACCTAAGCACAAAATGATTATGCTTACCAGATTTAGGTTACCAGTTAAAATACCACGCCACCCGTACCGTTAATGACTTATATCCTGCTCATTTTTGCTTAACCAAAATACTTTAGGCAACATTTTCTGCTTAAGCAGCTCTATGAAGTTGGGCTCAGTACTGAAATGAAGCTGGTATTCAATTAACCAATAACTTTGTGAAGTTTTCTTGATTTTTTGTCCACATTCCAATTGATGTTACCAAAGGACAGCATGAAGAACCCAAACTTCGCTACGGCTCTGGCTCCGTGCTCCAATATATGATGCAGCATGGCTCAAAAATTAATGACGGAGCACTAGCCAGAGCTGAAGCGCAAGCCAAAGCAGAGCTTTGAAAAAGGCCCTGTAAAAGAAACTGTTTTTTTTTCACTCAAGTGTGTATGTACTAATAGATATGCAAAGCTCTGTGAGATTTGATGATTTAATTAATTAAGTTGAAAGAAAGGTAAATGTTGGAGTAAGGGGCAGACGAGGTGCAGGTTTGGGCCTAATTCCATACAAAGAGTAGATAAACACAATAGAGTTATGCTCACCAGAATAAGGTTACCAACAAAAATACTATGCCACATGTACAAACTGTGACTGGTGTCCTGCTCATAAACGCTTAGCAGAAAATTGTTGAGCAAAAAAAAATAAAATAAAATAAAAAATAAATAAATAAATGGGCGCAGATGCATGACACTGCTTACTGCAGAATTCTGCGCTTAGGGTCAGGTGCATCATAAGTGCAGAATTCCACTGTAAGCAGAGCCATGAAATTGGACCCTGGTAAGTTGTTAAGACCTCAATAATGCTGACCTGGGAAAAAAACCCAGCACAATTTGAGGGGACCAGGAAATAGAGCTCTGTCCAAAATCACTGAACACCCAGTTGCCCTCTCACTACACCAAGCACCATGTAAGCATAAGCTATTCAATTTCTGCATCAGGGTTTAGGTAGGAAATTTGACTTGTCATAAAGCAAGCCTTCACTGGCCGTGTTTGTGTAGGAAAACACTGCAGCGACTTTGTGTAGTGTCTTATGCATTACTTTGATTCAGACTTGAATACAATCAATACATGTACAAGTACATGTAAGTAAACTCATTTGGCAAAGTGGGTTGTCCCTTTTGATATTAATGTGAGGTGAGTTGGCTGATCAGTGAAGACTGTCTCCATGTCACCATGGCCCAATTTCCCAGAGCTGCAATAATGGATGTTTTTGTGCTTACTGTGTAATTTCTATTTCATAGCTCTGCTTAACCATAAGCACAGGAAAAAGCATGCTAACCTTGAGATACTTGCTGTAAGCAGACGAGTGACTTAACAATGCAAATTGTAAATTGTGCAAGCTAGTGAAATACACTTGCACTTATTTTTCTGCTACAGTAAGCAGAAAAATGTGCTTACCATTAAGCAGCTTTTATTAAATTGGCCACAGGGTCACAGAGGTGATTTCAACCAGCTGAGCAATAGACAGAAAATACTGTGCTAAACACGTTATACATTTAGCTCTTGTGAAAAAAGTAGGAAATGTTTTAGTACGAGGACTGACCTACACATGGTGCAGGCTTTAATAGACTTCTCATGCTATTTAGTGCCAATTTGCTAAGGGTTAAACAAAATCGGAAATCACATTTAAGTAGGATGAATATCGTGCCTGCATATTCCAAAAAAAAAAAAGGCCACCAAATTTGCTTGCAAACTTGTGCAATATGTAAATCATACAAATGAATGAAAAAAATGAAGGGTCTTAACAAAATTAAAGGCCTCAACAAAATGCCTGAATGCATTCCTGGCTTATACCTTTGGTTGAAATGATATTATGTCTTACTGCCCCCCCCCCAAACAAACAAGCCCCACAGCACCTGCTGAATATATATTTTCCCCAAATGGGGCCCCAAAAATGATATCGCTTATTGATTACAGCTGAGTTGGGGAAGGGGGACGGGGAGAGGTGGACCAGGATGCCTTGCAACCCATTAAGTAAACCAATACAATACATGTGTACCTAACAAGTGTTTGCTGCAGTTTTGAAACCACACTGTGTCCTATGTTAGTCATCATGCTCAATATTGTTGTAACCTTTTTAGAGGTCCAGTTTGTATAAGTTCAAAAAGGTTATAATATTATATAACTGAGTACAACTTCTATAGTAAAGGATTCATGCATTACACATAAATATCATCCAATTACATACTGATGTTTTTAATACTTGGGTACATCACAGCTTTTTGAGTTTTATTGACATAAAGGACAAGTACGTCATTGTTTTTGGAAGAGTTAACTAGTTCTGGCCCTCTTGTTTTCAATATGCACACTGTACAAACTTAAAAACCTGTGAAAGTTTAACCAGATTCACATTTTAGAGAGAACAGTGAAAAGCAGTTTGTGTTTTTTCAAGAAGATTGTGCGTGTTCATCGACATCGTTTCAAATTCGCAGTATTTTTTTAATGTGTGAGGGCGTGTTCGAAACAAATCTAAGTAATGCGAACAAGTAAAACAAAGTGCTTTTTCCATTGATGTTGTTATTATAAATTAATTGATAGGCCATTGATAAAAAAAAAAAAAAATATACAGAAAGTGAAAAAAAGATAGAAAAGTAATTGTGATACAAGGAAATTTGCTGTTGAAAGCGCCCTCATAGGGTACAAAATGCGGAGACTTTGACAATATTTCAGATGTAAATATACATGTACTCCACGGAGGGATTGGTACTGAACAAAATAATTCTGAGTTAATAATAATAATAACTATTTCTTATATAGCAAATTTTACAAAAGCGTATCAATGCGCTTTACATTAATGCCCTGGTCATTGGGCCAATAACATTCCTGTAATCTTTCTCAGCTCCCTGGGGAGTATACAGCCCCGGGCTGCCGTGGCGCTCCGAAGGCTTTTTCAAACACAATATTAACCTCTGGCCATCGCAGGTACCCATTTATACCCCTGGGTGAAGAAAAGCAATTATAGTAAAGCATCTTGATCAAAGGATATAAGTGTCATGACCGGGATTTGAACCCACACCCGATGACTTAACCACCAGAACTTGATGCTACTCTGCTCAGCCATGACATGCTACCATACTAATCTCAATTTAATCCAATCCAATCCTTTACTTGAAATTGATAAATAATTTGAGTTGTTATTGAAGAGTTGACGGGGTAATTTTCCTGGTTTGGTAGATTCTACTTTCTTTCTACACCAAGTAATAAACCACAAGGGAAACTGACTGGGTAAATTATAAATAAGTTTGGGTCGAACAAAGAAAGATTGACTAGAGTGAGACTTGAACCTGCGAGCTCTGGATTTACGTGCTGGTGCTCTACCAACTGAACCATCTGACCCTGGCGATGGCCCTATTTTGTCCTCTTTGTTCGGGGGGGTGCCAGTCAGAAGCCATTCAACCTGTAACTGCCGTATAGCCAGGGATCATACTCAAGCTTACGATACAACCAGGGAATCGGCAGCATTGGGATCACCTTAAGGGGATGTACATGTACATGTATACACCGAATATGCGCACTTTACAACGTCAAATACAACATGATGCATACCTTACTAATTAAGTATTGAATTAAAATTATCCCTTTGCATATAGGTCAAGACTCAAAACATGTCAAACAGCGAACTCACTGAGGTCAAAAAGAAGGCACATCTTTGGCTGACTGTTGTGCTGTAACACACCTTCGCAATTTGACAATTTTGTCATCAGCTCAAACTGCACATGAAAGGGCTTCATTTAAAATTCATTCAACAATTCTAAATACAATTTGGTTGCGCAGGAGTACATGCACCCGTATATTGAAATTAAACATTTTTAGGGGGTTAGGAATACATCTTATTAAACCATTCCTCTGTATTTCATAATTTTAAAAATCGCATAACTTTGGTTATCTCAGAATAAAAATTACTATAAGTAAAATATTTTCAAGGTGACAAAAAAGGTCATTATCATGCTACACAAACAAGCATCACTTGTAGCCAAGCATATAACATAAAACATTGAATTAAAAAAAATGTAGCCTTGCATCTATTACTAAAATAAATAAAAATAATACAATTATACAAATTACACACAACAGAGCTTTTTGGAAGACAGTCAATTGAATGAAAATTGCATTTTCCCCCTCTATGCAATAAAAAAGAGTAGTGTTTATATATATAAAATACATGTAGTCTGAATTGGGCATCAATAAATTAAATGAGTGAACAAGAACGGGTGGGGTCACTTTCTGTATTTCATTGAACGGTTAATTTTAAAGTCTTTGTTCATTAATAACACAAGTAATATCAGGGAACAACTTCATCCGGTAATCCGGCAAAAGTTTTGTGCGCACTGAATGCTCATATTGAATAGCAAATGATGGTTCTCGAGTTGCAATCGAGACATTTTGTGCAGCATTTTGCTCTATGCAAGGGAAATTGTTCACAATGTATGGTGCATAATTCTAAACACATAATTCTGTACCCATGCTGTTTGGGGATAAATCTTAAGCAAGTTCTCAGAATCCCACTTCCTACATGTACTACATTTGTCAGTAATTTGACAAAGCCATTGGAAACAATTCCACTACACGGGTTGCAAATAGTGGAATAACTGTGCACAGAGCTATCTGTGATAGATCTTGCCTTCACTAATGACATTGCACCGATGACATTGCACCCTGGGCCCAATTACATAGAGGTGCTTAAGCACAAAAAGTAGCTAAGCACAACAAAATTATGCTTACCAGAATAAGGTTACCAGCCAAACTAGCATACCACAAGTACAATTTGTGACTGGTATCCTGCTCATTTCTGCTTAGCAGGAAATTGTTAGGCAATATTTTCTGCTTAAGCAGCTCTATGAAATTGGGCCCAGGTAACTATCCAGGGCCCAATTTCATAGAGCTGCTTAAGCACAAAAATTTGCTAAGCACAATAAAATTTTGCTTACCAGAATAAGGTTACCAGCCAAACTACCATGTCACGTGTACAATTTGTGATTGGTATCCTGCTCATTTTTGCTTAGCAGGAAATTGTTAAGCATTATTTTCTGCTTAAGCAGCCCTATGAAATTGGGCCCAGTTCACAAGTGTGATGTCATTCCAATGTAAGCCACGCCCACATTACCCAAATTGGTTCCACTGATTACCAGAGGCCCATAGGATTTACATTGAGCTAGGGTTTCTCTGATGATTTATGCCAGAAATGTCTAATAATTGAACTTGGCTTTTACATACATGTATGTTCTTCGAAGAACAAGGTCTTTTAAAAAATTAAAAAAGTTTCTGTCTTAAAAGAAACGCTTTTGAATGAAGAAATGGGTGTTTTTTGGTAAAACTACACATAAACGTTTCGGTAGCGATAACTTTGGGCGTGCAGCAGAGGATAGACGACGTACCCTCTGACATCATGGCAAAACCGAAACATGAAGTTTTTGCCTGCAAATGTGCACACTCATCCACATTTTGCATTTAAACTTGATTTAAGAGTGACATCAGGTCACTAAGTTACTAAGTTTATGCCAAATAAGCATAGCGTGCTTACCACCGGGTAGATTTTGGATGGTTTAGATGTTAACAAAGGGCACATGGTCTACATGCATATCATTCAAAACTGCTTTCTAAAAACAGAAAAATCTGCATGAGCAGAGGCAGAGTACCAACCAAAATACCATGTAACACTCATTGTTTGTGACCGGTCCTTTGCAACTCTCTGCTAAGCAGACAAATCGTCCTAACATTTTTTTATCTGCTGAACATCTCCATGTACCAGATATAACTGCCTCATTTTGTACCTTGACTAGGCAATGAAATCTGCTTGAAATTTTTGAGATTGTGGGCATTCTTTGACAGCATGACCTTTTGTTTTTAACGCTATCCCTATAAAACTTCCATGTATATATTTAGATTTATATAATGCACCAAGGGTTTCCCTTTATCATAAAAAGCAGTCTAGTCCACACATAAAAAAATATCCACCCCACTCCCTCTCCCCCCCATGATTTTGGTTAAAAGAAGAATTGACTCATTGGTGGAATTCCCCTTGAATATGATCAGACCCATCTGCGTTTCCGTCCGCTTCGAGACAATGTCTGTGCAAGTTTGGATTCTGGCTGTGTCTGTTCCGACTACGCACAGAGGAAAACATGAGATTGCATCCCTGAATGGTACACTTGTGCATCTCCCGCAGGTGAATATTCTTATAGTGGGTTCGCAGGGTATCTTTGGTGCTGTACGCCTTCTTGCAAATATTGCAAATCAGACTGCCGACAAACTTGAAGGGGTGGCGTTCGTGGGGCGGGGTGATGGGTGTGACATTTGGCGAGTTGAAGGGCGGGTTGTACGCCAGGGGGGACTGTCCATTCTGATCCACCTGCATGATGAAGCGTTGGGGCGGGGACGTCTCAAACGAGGAAGAGGCAGAATGATCTTGCATGGTGTACCGGAGCTTATTCGGGGGCGAGTGAAGATTCTGCCTGGTTAGTCTGAGATCAATTTCAGCGGGGGAGAGTTGAATACCGTCGTCGCTATTTTCTGACGGGTGGAGGCTCGTTCCAATTTCCTCAGAAAAATCTGTGTTCCTCTGCGTGTCAGGCAACTTGTGATTCGGTCTTTGTTCTGAATCATTTCCTTGGCCCGGCGCCAGACCAAATGTCGGCTCAGGCGGGCGAATCTGATCGAACCCGTCTTTTAAAGGAACGCCTTTTTCAAAAAGCTTTCTGTGGAGATTGAAGTTGGTGCTATGTCGGTCTCGACTCCGCCTCGATGGGAACATTGCATTGCAGCCTTCAATGGTGCAAGCGTGCATGAGTTTCAAGTGGACATTCTGGTAGTGGACTTTGACCGTTTGTTTGCTCTGGAATGTCTTGCCGCAAAGGTAGCACGAGGGAAGTCCCTCGGTATTGATATAGAAACAGGTGTCTAATCCGATGCCCATTTGTTCGGCAACGTGATACCTGAGGTTGTCCTGTTCCTGCATGAGGCTCTCAATGCCTTGAGGCTGACTGCTGGAGGTCCTTTCCGGAGACTGTCGTCCCTTGTGATTGAACATAGGAGGAGGAACGTACTGATGCTCATTGGAATGGTCCGCGTCATTTTGATGATTTGTTTCATACTCGGTAATGTCATCCAAGTCTATCCCTGTCTCATCGTCCTCGGCATCTTGCTGGATGTTGTCCTCCTGTGATGTCATGTCTTCCCTTTTGAACATGACATCCTCCTGGCAGTCTGCATCTTCCTCTTGTTTCTGAATGAAAACCTTCCTCGGAGCAGTGCTTTTGCGTTTCTTAAAATGGTGCACCGTTGGGGATTCTCTGTTTGGATGTGATTGCTCCAGGATGTCTGCTGGTTTAACATCCACCTGAAAGGACTGAGATTCCATCTCGGCAGATTTCTCAGGAGGACAATCACTGTCCTCCTTTTTGATGTCTTCCATAAATTCTGATGAGTTATTATCGGGAGCATCTTGGGGATTGTCATCCTCAATGATCATTTCCGGGGAAGAATTATTAAGCGAAGCAATGGAATTATCATTGTCACTGTATGCAGTATTTGAATCTGTGCTTTGCTTTCGGTCTTCCAAAATCACAACATCGCCGTCATCAATCGCCGGCTTTTCATCCGAATCCGTTATCATAGCAACAACATCTTCGTTATCGCAGCGTTGTTCAGCTTGCTCAGGAGTCTCAGGCTGTATCTGAGGTTCTTCATCCTGAAAGCCGATCTTTCGTCTGTTACTGTGGGCACGTCGATTGTTATAAACTGTCCTGTGAATTCGCGGGCTTGGGTTGGCACTGTGGCGGTTACGACTCCTCAAGGAGCTGAACGCCATATTACATCCTTCCACTGTACATCTGTACTTCACTTTGAGATGCACCGCCCCGAAATGTATCTTCCATGTGCCTTTGTCGTAGAACCACTTACCGCAGGTGTTGCACTTAACTTGTTTGCTGTTTGGAAGAACCGAGTATGGAGTCCAGGAGCGCCGCTTGGAAAGTGTGACTTTTCTGAGACCCTTATATGAGAATCCGGACTGGCGTTTGGCCGAGTGTGGAAACATACTCACACTACAGCTCAGTAATGGAGGCGCACTGGAACTACTGGGGGAAGGTTCCCTGTGAACTGAATTCACAAGAGCAGAAGGTTTCTTTGAGGTTTCTGGAGATGCATTAACCCTACTACACGAGGGCACTCTGGAGTGGATTACTCCAGCATTTAACACCGTTTGTTCTAGGTTAGCCAGATGGATATTGTGCGCAGCAACAGTTGCACTCTTACCTGAGCATCTCTGTTCAGTAATTTGTTTTGGTGTGATCGTTTGATGCCTCTCTGCGTCCGGTCCATGGACGTCTCCTGGCAGCTGCGGCTTCTGTAAAGTTCTTGGTGACTCCGCTGTCGCTGGGAGTCTCTCCACGTCGTTTCCACTGTACGAGTTGTTCACTAGTTTACGCCCGCCACTGATCCGCTCAATAAAAGCCCTGATATCGGATTCGTTCTTCTTCTGCACCTGCTGGGAGTCTTTCATCTGGAGCTCCTTCAGCATTACCTCTGCGATGGACTTGGTCTCGCCGAAACGAAGGAACTGATTGAGAATAGTGGGTTCCTCTTCATTGCTGGATAAAGTCCACTGCTCAAGGACTTTTCCGTCTTCGTCCTGTGGGTTCCAAGAAATATGAAAAAAAATAAATAAATAGTCAAGGAAGGTTGAAGGTTAAATTATAGGATGACAAACTGCCGTCTTCAATTATGACATTTTCCTGTACTGGATGAATGATACGGCGCCACGATATTCGCGTCATTGAGCACCAAACATTAACTACAGGTTGCCCACCCTCACTGCACGTATACCCAAGCTCATAATTTCATTAGAGCTGCTTGACAGCCAAATTGTTGTGCTTACTGTGCAATTTTTTTATTCATAGCGCTGCTTATCGTAAACGCGGGAAAAGGTGCACTAACCTTTTGGTGCTTAATGTATTAAGCAAATGGATAATGTAGCAATGCAAATCCAAGGTGAATGTGCAAGGTGGCTGCCTAAATTTCCTGCTAACATGTGAAATATGCTTACACTTAAACCAATTTTTCTGCTAAAGTAAGCAGAAAAATTTGCTTATATACCATTAAGCAGCTCCATGAAACTGGTCCCCATGTCTACAAATTGGAACCTGTGAAGGCTGACAACGAAAAACCCAGTTACACCTTAGTGTTGATTAAAACTGTACATGAGGTATGATGTACTTATATTGTCCCCATATCCTTCACACATGTGGTAATTTGAACGCCAAATCTTTGAGCTCTGATGGAAGCAAGCATGTAAGGTATGTACAGAACATGTAGGCCTATGCAAGGCTGGTCTGAGCGTTTGGTGGCTGGGCGGTCAAGCCCACTGGACTCAAGATCTTGTGTTTCTGGTTGGCGGGGTGTGAGTTCAGGTCCCAGTCTTGACACTTGTGTCCTTGAGCAAGACACTTTACCCTTATTGCTTTGTCCTTCAGATAGGATGTAAAGCCGTACAGTATGTAGGTTCTGTGTGTTGTGCACATAAAAGGACCCAGTACACTTATTGTTAAGAGAAAGGGTTCGCTGCAATGTTTTCTGGTATGGTTCGCTGCAGATTGCACCACAGCACCTTGAAAATTGTTACATGGTGCTATGTAAATAAATGGGTCTTGTATTTTAAACATAGCTCCACATACCTTGTGGGGAAAAAAAAAAGAGTGCTTTGAGCGCCCTCGGGTGTGATAAAGCGCTATCTAAGACTGCGTATTGTTATTATTATTGTTGGTCTGACTGGGCAGATATGAATTCATCAAACTCTCGCAAAGCCAGATTAGAAGGAATTCTGGAAGATATGGAACTGATGAGGTTAAACGATAAACTACATATCCAAGGAACTCACCTGTAGAATGTACCCTCTTGCGTAGTCTTCGTGGCCCCATCCAAGCCCCTGCAGGATCCTGTCTACCTCCTCACTCTTCAAAACGCTGAAGAGACGATCCAGGAGAATCCTCAGGCGGATCGGCGTCGCCAGGGTTCCGTACAGTATCAGGCTGGCTATGTCGAAGACGATGTCCGAATGGACGACTTCGGCTCTCAGGGACGGGAAGGACTGACTGGTGGAGAGCTTGTCCAGAGCTGCAGTGTATTGATGTGATGGGGAGAGGAATGCCTCAGTGGCAAGCAATCTCAAGTTATATCGGACACACATTCATGTACCAATGAAAGGATGTCTTCAGACTCTATAGATAGAGGGGTTGGTCAGGGGTAGGGGTCGGGGGTCACAGTCAACTAAGAACCATTGCCTGTCAGTTTGTGCTTGCCTCATTGAGAAGGTACACGACTGGGAATGCCTACGAAACAGTGTACTATTCATGAGATAGAAGATGCGGAAAGCTGTTGACTTTTTAACTGCAATGTTTTTTTCCCCACCTCACACAAACTGATAGGTTAGTAAATATACATGCAGCTAAAATAGTTTTGGCAAATAACCATCTAAAACTTCACTTATTAATTATATAATAGCACTAAATTTCCCAGTATGACTATTCTGCCTTCGAGGTTCTGATAATTTTCAAGAAAACACTAAGTCGTCAGCTCAGCAATTTCATATATATATAGTGATCAAACTTGGAAAAAAAATCCCTCAAATTTCACAAATAAATGTTTTACTTAGAAAATAATTGCTTCTTTCTTTAATTGCAATTTCATATATATATATAGTGATCAAGCTTGGAAATAAATCCCTCAAAATCCACAAATAAATGTTTTACTTAAAAAATAGTTGTTTCTTTTGGCCCCCAAAATTACTTTGAAGACCATTCTTGATTGATAAAGATTTACCAGAGAGCTCCAAAATGTGCAAAATCAATTTAAAAAAAATCCATACAAACTGCACTAACGATCATAGTCCTGAGTCGAGGAAATGCAAGTAGACTACGCTCTCTATACCTTTTTTACCTGAAACTATCTCATATTTTATTCTCAATGACTACACAAATTCATACAGACACTTACTGTAACTACATGTATGTACACAACATACCTATCATTTGACACTTGTGTTTAATTCCTTATACTCAACAATCCAATTCTAAAATTGAGTAACTGTGGATTGATTTGAGTGACGAGTTTCACAAACTCAATATGGCCATTACAAGAGTCTGTACTTACCGTGGGCTACCCAGCCATGGCGGCATTGCTCACACGATCGTAGCTGGCTCTTCCCAGGGGCAAAACACTCACAGGAACAGTTGGGAAGTGTGCAGCGGATTGCCTGTGGAAAAATACATACCAAAATGTCAGGAAATATTACTGACTCTCACTACAGATTGAAATATCATGTTTGCATTCCGTTGATACAAGAAGCTAATGACGAGAAACACAGTGAACGTGACCACTTTTGCATCCGTCGTCACGCTGGCAGTTTTTTTTTCAACGGATGTAATTTCTTTTTAAGTATCTGAGACCACCTAAAAAGTGTTCCAACATGTGAATGGTCATGCAAGCTACATTAACATATCTACAGAAGTTGATTGTAGTTACAATTTTTCAATCCAACAAATTCCAACAAATTAATTAGGCAAAGTCTTTCCATCCATTTTGGATGGAAATTTGAAATGTTTGCAGGTGTTAAAAAAAAAAAAAACACACCTAAAAACCAAAAACAAAACAAAAACCCAACAAATAAATCAAATCAAATTATTTTCAGTATATAAGCATACAGTATTTACATGATGGAATTTTTTGTGTGTGGTTTCAGGTACTTAACAAAAACTATTACCATTGGAAAAACTGCTACATGATAGATGCACAGTGTTCCCCTATTTTAGTAAGATTTGCAATTTTAATTCAAGTAAGACCACACTAAAAAGATGAATTTGGTTAAATGCCTCTTTCCAGCTGATCATTGTTGGCCGGTAGTGTTTCACCAAAATATCAGCGCGCACTTTACATTCCATATTTGTTTCAATATATGTGTGTTTAGCGCACAATGTACAGCCTAAAAAAAGGCACTTGTCTTCAGATTTTGTTGAATACAAAGTACTACTACAAAAATGTACATTTTTTATAACCTGGGCCCAATTTCAGTGCTGCTCAAGCACAAAATACTGCTTTTAACAAATATCTGCCAAGCACAAACAAGCAGGGAACCAGTCACAAACTACATGTATGCACATAATACAGGATTTTGGCTGGTAACCTCTTTCTGGGAAGCAAAATTATTTGCACTTTTACTTTGCACTGATTTTTGTGCTTAAGCAGCTCAATTAAATTGGCCCCTGAAAATCAATAGATTTCTGTTTACATTTTAATTGTTTCACTTTTAACAACTTACTTGGCCTGCGGTTTGTGAAACATAGGCCTAGAATTTCATCTTCAAGTGAGCAAGGCAATTTTCATTTTGCAAGGGCACTCCTGTTGGAAAATCTATAAGTCTATGGGAATATTATGAAGGGGCACCAAGGCCAAGACCAGGGTAACAGTTGCATCTGTGTAACTCCAAGCCTGGAAACAACATACATCTTTTTAGTAGATGTTAAATTTGCATTGGGGATAAAGAATATTATTTGATTATACCCATACACACCAATGTGTGTATAAAAGCTCTGTACACTCAGTGCTTTCCCTGAAACATGTGAGAAAAAATCCACAGGCATATTTCCCGGGTGGGATTCAAACACACGACCTTTTGCTTTCTAGAGCAGATGTCTTACCAACTAGACCACCGAGATTAGATTTCCTGGTAACTAGAGGCAATGCGAATCCTATATTTATACTGAAAACATTAATCATGTCAGTAACAACTTTGTAAATCAATATGTAGTACATACACATAGGGCTGATTTTCCAAACAAATCTCCATTTTGCGCTTACAATCCATAGAATTAAGTGTCTTTTATAGGGCGCCTTAAGCACAAAATTCCGTGGTAAGCAGAACCATGAAACTGGGTCCAGGGCCCAATTTCATTTAGCCTGTAAACACAAAAATTTGCTGAACACAGAAAAATCAAGCTTAGCTAAAACAGGTCACCACCCAAAATTTCATAAAGTTAACATTGTTGCCACTGGATCCCAACTCATTTTTGGGGAGTACTTTCTGCTTATTGGCTTTATGAAATTGGGCCCAGGTCTTGTAGCTCAATTCCCTAACACTGTGGACCAGAAACAGTTTTTTACAAGACCTAAAATACTTTTTGTGAACTACTATAGTTGCTGTCATTTTAGGAGGTTTGAAGCTGTGTAATGCTTGTGTTTTTTACATACATGTAGTATACTGATCAGTCCTAACGAGGTATGTGTTCGGAAAAACACTTGTGTTCAGGACTTTTTCGGTTGTGAGCTTACTTGCCCAATTATGAAGCTAAAGGACTCTAGCCTGTGGTCAAATGGGTATTCCATGGGCCCAATTTCATGGCTCTGCTAACCACCAAAATTCTGTGCTTGCAATCACCATTCTTCACTGACAGGGCAAGCACCAGATTTCTGCACTAGCTTTGGAGTACGCACGTGCACAAGCACCAATTATTTGGTTACTCTAAGCAGAGCCATGAAATTGGGCAATCATGTGACGCTGATAAAACTTGTTTCCATTTTTCTGCCAATCCAGAAACACTACAGCAAGTGACCCTCTTTCATAATAAGTGTCCATGGTTTCTTCAACAAGAAATGTCAGCTTAAGCTTAAGGGCCCCTTCAAAACGACAAAACACAGAGCTGTCGATAATCTTAAAGGTGCATCTTTCTCAGCCCCAGTCCTACCATAATCATGGAGATCTATTTCAGTCCTCCATGCCATAACCAACCATCTGTCATCTCCGAGACCACAGTACATAAAAAAATTGCCCTCCTGCTCAACACAACTTCTGTGACCATGATGCTGGCTCTGTCATTGAGCTACATACATGTAATTGTCTGAGAAAGTAGGGCATTGAGTTGGCTACATTCTTGAAAAACTGGCAACATAAAACAATCTGAAAATGTCACCCTCGATGCAGTTTTACCCAGAGCTTGATTCTTTGCAGGTATTAGAACTTTGTATTTGTCCAAAAGTATAGAATTGGTCTGCACATTAATTGTTCAATAGCTGTATCTTAACCATCCACATTGGCAGCCCTACTGTTGCTGACCCCACTTAATCACTAATTAGTTCATAACTTATTAATTTTGTAATCAAATATTTTCTGCTTGTGTGTGTAGTCTATCAATGCAAACAAATGGGAGAAATTTCACATGTCTTAAACACTTTGTTCAGCTGTGTGAACACTTGACCCAAATGTGTCTGTTTACAAATCCCTTAAAGCAAAAGAAAACAGTACATCACAACAAACAATTTTACATTAATTAAAACATTCCCTAAACAAAAACGGAGAACATGTCATTGTCTACCTGCATGTAATCCATTACAACTTTTGAACATGTAAAACAAAACAGAATAACCTATAAGCTTTTTGCACATTTCAAAACAATCAAACTTAACTTTACTAATGTCACTGCCAGTCTATGTTTTTGTCTTCTTCTCAGCAATCTGAACCACAGCTTTGGTTATTTTTTACTTATTTTTTGTTTTACTTCTAAAAGCAAGCCCAGAAGTTTCCTCTTTACCACCTTCTTCAAAATTATCTCACAGGCAATAGAATTTGTTACTGGAAGCATCCCTTGCAAAATTAAAATAGTCTTAACCCTTCAAGATGAATTTCCCGGGCTGTACCATAATACTTAAAAAATTTACGTACAGACATTTCACAAAAGGTGTACACACGTACACCTGCTTTAAACCCCTACAATTGTGAAGTAGAACATCGCAGCCCTCTAAGTACTGGGGCCAATTCACAAGACACAAGAAGACACAAGTCTGCCCCCTCGTTTCTAGATCAGCTCAGAGGCTCGGACAGCAGACAATCTCTCCCCCTTCTCTTCCTCAGACAGCCTGCTCCGGGCAAGGAAGTGGCTCTAATAAATCATACATTTCATCATAATTATAATTATCTATCGATTACCAACACCTGGCCGTCCAGCTTGTATCTGAGCGGGCGAGAGGAAAGACTGGGATATGCAGCAGGGGGCGCACACCTCACCTCTGTGTGAAGCCCTAGGAGGAGTAGAGTCTGCTACATCTATCAAACACGCTGAGCATTTGTCACCCAGATTTCAAGACAGGTTTTACAGCCGAGGAAAGACCATACGTGCCAAAGTACCAGATATAGTTGGATAATTTATTAGGAGATAATTGAAAGGAGGCTGCATAAATTTATTTTGGGGGAGGGAAGGCGGGGGTAGGGGAAGTTTCATTTCACTTCTACATGTATGTGACCTAGGTTCAGAGCGGTAACCCACAAAGCCCGGACAAAGTTGGCAAGACACTGTTTCCTGCTAAAAACCATTAAGAAGTTGTTTTCCGCTAATGTTTTTGCAAACCTGTAAATCTAGTTATAACTAATTTTAAGTGTGTGAAATTTAAATAAGTGAAATGCTGCACTCATATAAAAAACATAAACTTAGGGAAAAAAATGTATAAATAAAAAAACTTAACTTGAACATTTTTTAGTTTATTTATTCTCTTTTCCCCTATTATTTTGAAGTTAAAGTAAAAGTTTTAAAATTATATAATTGCTTGAGGGAACAGCGTCATAATGATAAGAATGCTAGCCAGTGCTTATAAGCAATGCTGGTAAGCAGCAGGTTACCACCAAACCATCCCAAGGAAATGCATTTACCATGTCCCTTGAAAACATCTGCTTTTAAGTAAATAATTTAAGCAATTTGTTTTGTTCCACTTTTACCACAAATAGTGAAATAAGGCCCAGGTGAGCTCCAGAGTTCTTTGCTTTTATTTAAAGTTCTGTACCTTCCTGATGACCTTTTAACTGTGAGTGTGTGACTCAAGTGTTATCAAATGAGGTTTATGAGTTTCTTTTGGTTAATTAACAATTTATTTGCTTCAAAAACCAGAAAATAGAAGAAGTGCTCAAAAATATATTTAATCTGAAAGTTATTTCCCCCCCCCTGTGCTGTGCACATAAATTAATGGTCCTATAGACCCAGGGGAGTGTTAATTCATTAATATTAAACATGGTATACTTGAAAATAAGAGCAATTAATATCCTCAGCAGTGGGAAGTCTTTACATTAAAAAACATAAAACAAGCGTGTCAAGAGATATATCTTGGGGTATGGGTGGCATGTCAGTGTGTACTTTGTAGACCTGTCACATGTGTTACTGCAATTTATAAATAAGTTCTGACACTTTTAAAGTACATGGACATATGTCAGTTACATCCAGAAAAGCCTGGGATTTTCTTTCTTCATTTTTTGTTTTTAAAGAACAGATGGGAAACAAATCTAATAAGATTTTTAACTGTTTTCTACGGATATATTTTTTTCTCTTCCCGGTATTTAATGGGATAAAACTCTCTAAGTTTTCTTCAATTTATAAAGAGGAGAGTTGATTCAAGTTGGTTTGAGTGAATTTAATATTGAACAAGTTAAACAGGGTCAAAACAAAGCGAAGTGGGACAATTTCTCATATAACAAATTACACTTGATCTTTTGAAAGAAAAACTTGATTGACAGTTTCATTGCAGATATTTGTACAAGTCTAACTTTTAAACTTTTATTTGTTTATTTATTATTATTTTTTAATTCTTACATTCAAATGTTTATTACTTTTCCACTAGATAGATCCTTCAAATAGTACACTAATGACAGGTTAAATTATTATTTAGGGGTATCATGTCAGACTTGAATTGTATGAGCCTAAATTTGAAAAGATTTCATCAAACTTCTCAACAACAAAAATTACCTTTAATGGAAAAATTTACACAATAATTGATTCACAAAATGACTTTGTACATTCCTGTTTTGTGAAATAATTCAATATTTTGCATTATAAAGTGATCATGTGGTATACATTTTTTTAGCAGATCACAAAGAATATTAAACTATGTGAAAATATGAATTAATAAATCAATAAAAATGTGTTTATATCATAATGAAAGTAGCTTTAAACACTTGTAAGTTTGAAGACCTACAAACCAAATAAATGAGACCAATCAAAAGGTCTTAAATGAAAGCCATTAAAAAAGTTAATTGAAGAAAACAAAACTACAATTTTGTTTACAAAATATTGTTTATGTGAAACTTATGTACTTATAACGTTAAATGATCATCTTCACTTGATGTACATGTATTCAAATCCAAGTTAAAAACCTCCCATTTGTTTATGATTAAATCCAAGTAAAAGTGTGTATTTTCTATCTGCATTTTTGTTATTTATGATGCACAGTAAAGTATTCAGAATGTATGCGCAATATGAATGTCCACTATAATTATTATTAAAAATGCTTACAAAAACCTATTTTTTCTCAAATTCTAATAAGTAAGAACAATTCAAAAAAGTTAATAAAAATAATAAAAAAGTATATTGGTGAAAATGAAAACCCAAATAATAATATTTATCTAAAATCCAACAAGAACAAGTGTAACATTTCATCAATAATAAATTAATAAAATTATATAAAAGTCCCTTTATTTCTTGTGAATTTTGAGTGTCACAAAAACAGGGGGCTTTTTTGGTCAGAATTTTTTTGTACATTATACAACAAATTAAATCAAATTGTTTTTATTTGAAGTATACTTCCTTTAGTTATATTTGCTGGAAACTATTTATCTTCACTTCTTAGCTGAAAACAGTTTTCCTGCAAACTTGAATGATTTTGTTTTTGTGTCAGGACACTAAAGGCAAAGCATCCTGGAATCAATCACTGTCATTGTTTAGTTTGCCAGGGGCCACCATTAACAAGTCATTCCATAAAGATCATGAACTCTAAATCAACTAACTGCAGTCTGAACCTACTGGGAGAAAAAAAGAAAAAGAAACGCACATCTCAAAATAATGTCTGATGTCACCACCGCCGCCGAGCCAAGCTTTCAATCAAGACATTCCTCAAAATGGCCAGATGATGTCATCACACAACAAATCACTGTAAAGTTTGATATGGTCAATCAAATTTGTTTTTTTCTTCCTGTGGGCATTTTTTTGAGACGAAATAATCTCCACTAGTCACGGAGCAAATATTTTGTGCAATCCCTTGGCGATAGTAAATGACCCCACACCAACCCCACACTATTTCATGCCATCCACGCATCAACCGATGACGCCGACAGACACACAGACACGACGCATTATGAGAACGTAATGACATGGAACAGATCACATCAATATGGTCCGTCACGACCGTGTAGATTTCGGCTCTATAATAATTAGGCATAAGAAATCTCATTGATATTAAAAAACCACACACACACAAATACAAAATACACGCTGCACCAAAACTTATTTTATCACATTAAAACTTCTTTCAAAAAGTTTTGGATAAATCGACTTTATACTTGGAGGTGGAAACAAAGCTTGGAATTGAAAACGAAACTACATCCTGCCAACCATGCCCTCAATCCGTAGATCTTCACAACAGAAGAAAAACCCCGAATCGACGCGCAATTGCAAAAACAAACAACTAATAAAAACGATCACGACAAACAAAACCAATCATTTCTCAATTATGATTCTGGACATCGACAAACAAATTCATCCATTTTCGTCAAACGAGCCACAGTAATTAGTACGGCTTGCATCCCAGTCACCAGCGTAAATTTTGTTTAGAAAATGTTAAACAAAAAGGTCAAATGAAAACCAGCTGCATGGCGGCTGAATTTTTTGTCGTGTATGCGCGATCCCAACGTAGTTGTCAGATGTGTCACCGCGACTCGTTTGGCTGACCTGTCGCGAAAAATCACTTAAATGACACGAAATTAAACGTCCACGGGGTGACTTAGCGAGTCCCGATCCGTGCTGTCTCTGACGGCACTCAACAAAACCACACCGTTGTGTAATTTCTTCGCCATCAGTTGTCGCCTAACTGGAGAAAATGTGAAATTATACTCACCGTTGCCATTGTGAAATTCCCAGTGCGATCGGCTCTGTTCCCGTCTGGAGCTGGCCACACGATGAGTGTATGGGTCGCTCGCTGAGTGCACAACACACAGTGTGCTGTGCGTACCCGTCGTGTCTTTGTACACATTCCTTATGACGTTTGACATTGACAACATGCGACATCAAAATACGCTGGTTCCCGGCCCAGTGTGTTACTAAATTGCGTACAAAATTTATGTGAGCGCTCACGTACACCCCACAGGATTTACATGGCAGCGCGGATATTCAAACTGAAGTTTTCCAGATTTTGTTGTTGTTTAGTGCTGCTGTAAATATGACTGTGTAAAGCTAAAATAGTTTCACCAGGAGAGTGTTCACACGGGAAGGGATTCTGAGCGAGAAGTAAGTGTTCGTCTTTTAGTTTTTTAGATATTTATTTTGACGCTTTCTGGTATTTTTTTTCATGGAGGCTGTAATTGTGTGCCATTTGGAGTTAATAAAAATTCAGTTGTTTTGCCCGGAAGTGAACTTGAATTGAAATGGATGGCACTCGGCAGGATTGCCGTCGGGAGCTCAGAAATCAGAGACTTGCATATTGTCCATAAATTTACGGTTGACTTTTTCAGCAAAAGAAATCCGAAAATATTTGTTCGCTGATTCTGTATGACCTTTTGATGGGTTATCAAAATAAAAAGTATCCACTTTTTAGTACAGTGTAGTCTGGTTCGGAGTTCAAGGACTTCGCTTTCTCCTCACTGTTTTCGTTCCGTTAGCCCTGCCATGACGGACTCGGAGTCGTACTACTAGTTAGAGGGTACTAGTAGTACTGTGTTACAACGTCAGTGCAGTCCCCAGTGCATAACTACTATGGCACCAGGGTAATTTTTTTGTATAAAATCGGCCTTTTTCTTTACGTTGCAAACAAGATCCTCAGAGAAAAGCCATCGCAACCAGTGGAGTGTACGGTTGACAAAAAAATATGTTTCTTAATCTTAGTGCAGAGAAAAGAAGTACAGTGTGTAAGCTTAAATTTCTAAGCTAAGCAGTTACTTAGATAATTAGGGCCCAATTCCTCCAATATCATCTTCTTGACTTCTTCTCTATGTCACTCCACACATATTGTTACTTGTTGTAGTAACTAGTTAAATCATCACAGGAGCTGTTTATAATTAATAGTATCAATTGGTTAAACAAGTTTTGATAATCGTAACCCTTCATCCTCCAGTGATTTTTTTAGGGTTATGGTAATTGTATCCCTGCATCATTATTGCAAATATAGTTAAATGTGTTATTTAAAAAAAAATTTAAAAAAAAGGAATAAAATATAAACAAGAAAATAAACCTTTTCACAGTGTTCATTTTTAAACATTTGAAGAACTTTTTCATTTTGATGCTGAGGAGGTTTGGCTCATTTCTATGATTTAAGTATTTTTGGAGGTTGTCAATGTTCAGAAAATCAACAGAGTAAAAAGTGAAGTCTGCCCCGAGCCAATATGGCTCATCAGGTCAGTATTTAATTCCATTTTCATTGGCATTGAGAATATCCCCCTGGACAGGATGTCAGTCCATTGCAGGTAGTACTCACCGGTACCCAGTTATAAAGTGCCTTGCTCAAGGGCACAAGTGTGGTAGATGACCACCAGGCCAGGATTTAAACTTACATTCTGTAAACTAAGCAAAGGGAGCAACGGTTTATCATATTTTATGAAAGTTTTTTTATTTTATTTTTTTCAACCTAGACGATGACCTCTTCACAGTTGAGCAAGTTGCAGGCAAAGAACCAGGTGCTGTCGGAGGAACTAGCACAGTGTCAGGTGAGCTTTACTGCATGTAGAATGTAGTTTTTACCACAGAACCAATTATTAAGCTGTAATTTCTGCACAAAGATTCCAAGCTCCGCCCACCGAGTGTCTACCTCTCAAGCCAGATTGTCAAGCCAGCGCAATACACAACATTGCGTAATGCAGCTCGTTCCTTATGAGAGGAGCTTGTTTACAATTGTTATTTTTTTCCCACAAGCAAACACATCATAAGTGAGGAATAACTGCTCTGTTAGCTTCAAGTAATAATCAGTTTCTTTCTTTCTTTCTTATTTCAACTGGGTGGCTCATTCTGTGGTAACCACTGATCTCCCATGGGTCCCAGCTTGTAAAGAGATACAATAAAAATTAAGCGGTAAAAAAGAACACAACCTTTTTACAATGTTATTTACAAAATACTTAGTAAAGTTTATCATAATCATAAAGCATGCAAACTCATATTTGTGATAACAGTAGTTGTCTTCTCCCCAGACCAAAGATCTTTTTTTTAACAAAATGTTGACATGGAAAAATGTCAAAACTATTTGCAGAATTTAACCTTATGGTTTGTCATAACCCTCTATGACCTCCGAGGGGATTAAAGGTTACGACAATCACAACTAATAAATAAACTTCAGTCCTAATAGATTTAAGGGTCTATTTTATTAGTTGCCAGCAGCCAGTGACTTGTTCATTAGGAGAAGGGGGGTATGATTGAGCACCCTGCTCAGAACTCTTGCCCCCCCTCCCCTCCAGCCTCCCCAGATGGGTGCAAAGAAAAGAGAAATAGGCCAACCAATAAGTGCTGTGTAACGGCAAAAATAATACTCTTATTTCACATCAATCTGTGAACTTTATACAAACTTGTATTAAAGCCCCTCCCCCAAATTATTTATTTGTCCCCAACTGCCCCGAATGAAAATACCTGCATTTCAACGGATGGAAAGATAAACAGAAAATTGCACCAAAATCCTTATTATTGAAATAACCATATATTTAATGCCAGATCCAATGATAATGCTATTAAATAATCAGTTTTTTAGCACTTTATTTACGAGCGTCTCATGCTTTAAAAACGTCAGTTTTAGGGGGGGGACCATCTACATGGTGACTCTAAACTCTCCAACAAGTCCTCCACTATCAATCTCATGGTTTGTTCAGTCTCAGTTGGAAAGATTTTGGATACTGCTGGTATGAAGTCATAAACTATTCCTACAGAGATTTCCTTGCGGAGTCCAACCCGAATAGGGTTTTGAGTATTAAACCATAGTGGATTTTAATTGATTTAGGAATATTTTGAATAAACCCACCATTCAACCAATGTACATGGTATGTCATTCAAATACCAACCTGTTCTAGTGAAATGATAAAAAAAAACAGAGTGTGTTTTGTCAAAGGATGTTGTGCAATTTGATAAACAATCAAATTAATAATCAATGGTGATTTTTTTTATTTTCTCGACTTTTACTTATTTATTTCCTTTTAAGGATTGGTACTGGTATGAACTTTAATTTTGAGGTTTCATATTGAAACTAAAATAAATTATATTTGTTTTATTAATTTTGGTTTTTACCCTACACCGATGTGTGTTAGCACTGTATACTCAGTACTTTCCCGAGTTCTGTGAGAAAAATCATTAGGCATATTACTTGGGTGGGATTCGAACCCATGACCTTTGCAATTCTAGAGCAGTGTCTTACCAACTAGACCATCTTTTTCCCCGATGCAAAATCAACATCTATATTTTTTTTATTAAACCAATTGCAGATGACTAGAGACATTATTTTCATGTACATGTAGCTTTGTTTATGAACCTTCATATGTGTGTGTGTACATGTACATACTTCACGGCAAATAATTGTCAGGGTAAACCATAACATTTTACAAATTTAGCATGTTTATTTTTTTTTTTTAACAATGTAGACAGTTATCTTGGTACACAATTTACCTCACTTTTGTCATGCAGTGACAAATTGTTGTTCATACAATGGGGGACTTTTGGGATGCTAGGTGGCAGCAGACTTTACCAGGTAAATCCATTGTTCTCGGTAATGTGCGCTTGCTCAGAACTACGTAAACAATGGAAATTTAACTGTTAAGTCTGCTGCCATCTAGCGCCCTGGAAGCCAGACTACATATTGTACAAGTGTGTACAGTGTAGGCAATGTAGTAGGCAATGTATTTTCTGTGCTGGCTTGAGTTCAATAATCTTTGTAAAGACTGGTTACCACCTCAAAGAAATGTCCTTTTTAACTTTTAAAGATCAACTCAGAAGTACGAACAGTTCAAGTGTCGCACCAAGCAGTTTGCTAACAGTGCCCTCCCATAAATTGTTAACATTTAAAATGCTCATGTAATAAATTCTTTTATGCCCTTTTTGACAATAAGTGTCAGCAACATTCTAAATAAATTTTTAAAACCCATGCAGGGGTCAAATTTGACACTGGACGGCAGGCCCAAGGCTAGTGTTTTTAGCATCGGGCCAGTAAACTCATGACTGGACAAGTTTGTCTGTCTTGTGTTTGTATAAATCAAGTGTTGGCTGTAAGACTGATAACTGTTAAGTACTGACACTACCCTTAAATGAGATCAATCTTCTCTTAGTGCTTTTTCGATTTCAACAGTTCAAAAGCGAATTGTAAAACTGTGTAGGGATTTTTTTAATTCTCATAAATTTCAATTCTGTTCTTGCAAACAAAATTCTGGTCCAGTAAATATTTTGAGATACAAGTCCTGCGGTCTTTTTTCACACCAAATTGGATCCCTGCCATGTATGTTAATGATTGGTTTATGGTTATTATTTTAAATTTGGTATCCTTTGATCCTTTTTTAATTTTGAAGATCTAGAAATTCTGTACACATTGCAAATCAGTTTTTAACTGCAAGACATTATTATAACTGCAAAAACCATTATTGAATTGAATTGAGTTTGCTATATCTTATTCTAAATTGAATGAGAAATAAACAATGTACATGTAGGTGCAATCATAATTAAGACCCCTACTCTGGGATGCAATGTGTTTTGACACGTAGTTACACTAGCGGTCTTATTGCTCAACTTCTGGAATGTGTCACTCCTAATTCACACATATGCATGGGGATTAATGGTTTACACAACACAGATTATTTCATTTCTCTCAAAGCAGTTAGTCCTTCTTACATATATAGAGCTATAGAGTTTTTTCCCCAGACAGTGACTTCCTAGGTTTAGCATCCTAGCTCTAGGCGTGGTCTGTTATAAGTTGACTTATGGGTGTCATGGCTCCTGACTGCATATATGTCTGACTGGCTCTATGACCCCAGAACTGAGTTTGGGACATGGCCAACTCAGTTTGTAGAGCTCTGAATTGAAGCACTTAAACTGAGTACCATTTTTTTTTTTTAAGTCGAGAACGTTTTATGAGCACAGATTTCTATTTGGTTCTTCCACTTAGTGACAGTTTCTTTTTATAAAATGTCTTTCTCACAATCACATATAATTACCATTTGAAAGTTTTTGTTCCCTCAAGCCTTCTTAAAAATATCACGTTTCCTGTGTACATGTGCACATGTGAGAGTGGGATAATGAAAAACTCCCCTTTTTCCCCTCTTAAATTTCCTT
The DNA here is from genome assembly GCA_023634235.1 of Pisaster brevispinus. Lineage (NCBI taxonomy): Eukaryota > Metazoa > Echinodermata > Asteroidea > Forcipulatida > Asteriidae > Pisaster > Pisaster brevispinus. The sequence continues at coordinate 6,231,997 of JAMKCF010000011.1, forward strand.
CCTTTTGTTATACATTTAATTGAATATTTGTTAATAAACTGCTCAACACAGTGACTTAACCGAGATTTACAACCTTGTATCGCTATCTTTATCCACTGGAAACATTTTAAGGCCTACTTCAAAAAGGTATAATGACTATTTTTAACTTGTTGTTTGTGTACATATGCAGGCAGACAAGGAGTTTGTGTGGTCATTATGGAAGAGACTTCAGGTGGCCAACCCAGATGTGACTCAGGCAATTAGCCTAGTGGTCCAACGGTAAGATACTTATTAATTAGATACTTAACATCACAAACATGTTTTTGAAGTACATGAATAGTAATGATGCTCAATGATTTTTGAGGCAATGTGCAATGAGGGAGAACCTTTCTAATTAAAAAAAATAAATAATAATAATAATGATAATAGAATCAATATTGGAGTCTTATATAGTGCACTTATCAACTAGTCTTGTGCTCAAGGCGCTTGAAAACAAAAATACTCTTTAAGAAAGGTTTTGTAGTTTATGAATTATGAGACCCAAGGGTTTACAAGGTGCTGCGGCCCACTCGGCAGCCACTGCCAGAAACACAAGGGCAAACCCCTTCTCTTGGTGATAATTGAACTTGGTTCTTTTATGTGCGTTACACAACACACGAGACCTATGATTTCTCGTCCCATCCGAAGGGTGAAGCATTAACGGTAAAAAAAGCCTTGCTTTAAAGGAAACAAGTGTGAAGACCAGGGCGCGAACCCACACTCCGCTGATCAAAAAACACCAGAGCTTGACCGCTCGGCTACAACACACCACAAGTTTAGGATCTTTAACCAATTCGCTTCAGGATTAACAAACCTTTTTTAATAAGCAACTTTTTGTTTCTAGCCATTAATAATTTGTTTTGTCAATAAAAACTAAGTTCAGACACTCAAACGTTCCCTCATTGACATTTACAGATTTTAATGGCTCAGTTTTTTTTTCTTCTGGAATACAATCAGAGTGTTGGAAAGCCATTTATGTAACGGCCAATTATCAACCCATGCCCGGTCTAACAGATGAGTCTTGACTGGAACTTCTCATTAGAAGATTACAGCTCACACTGATACACATTGTGGGCCTTGATTCAGTCAAATCATGGATGTTTTTACGATTTGTTTTGCTCTTTCAGAGAGAAGGAAAAAGCTGAGCTGAAGGACAGGAAAATTCTTGAGATTTTACAAATCAAAGATGACCGCATCGCAGAACTGGAGAGGGTAAGTTGGTGTGGAACCACTCGTGGGGGCAAATGGCAGCAGATGTGAAGCCGCCATGAACCCATTACAGAGCGTGCAACAATTGTTTGGTTATAATAGATTCCTTTTTTTTTTGAGGCGATCTGTTGTCATCTTCCAACATTACTACGACGAAATTGGCACAGTTGAAAAAGCAGACGAACAGCGGTGAGCGGTGAGTGTTGTAAACAACACTGGCGGTCATTGACAGAAAAAATTGCTTCACTGTTCCCTACGGCTTGTCGCACAGGAATGTAGATCAATTTACCTAGTACCAGCGTAATTAAAACCTCAAACCCGGGGCTATTTTTAATGTTGTACAAGGCAGTGGAAACGACTACCAGTGGAAACGATCAAGGTACATGTTATGTACCCCGTGGGGTACATCACTCATGTTACCCTGAGCCATGTGCATCTTTGAAGCATACACCTGATTGGTTCTCGACCAAAATTTTTTTTATTCAAAATCAAAATCTATTACCCTGGTATAACATGTTCTGGCTGTTTATTGCTGGTCAAATGATGTTCAAGAGTGCGATCCATATATTATAAGAAGCCATCTCAAAGTATAGAAATGCCCAAGTTGAAATTAGCCCAATTTGGGACAAATCTGCATTTTGGACATCACAGTTTCAGGCTTGGAATTTTCATCTTTAAGAGAGCAAGGTAATTTTCATTTTGAAGACGGCACTCCCATTGGAAAATCTTCAAGTCTAGGGGAAACTTTTGAAGAGATACCAAGAAGAGAGGCCAAGAAGACCAGGGACAAGAAGACCACGGCAACAGAGGCCAATGGCCTCCAGGGCCTCTGTGTAATTCCAATCCTGTGGTTTGCTTTGATGTTCACATGAAGCATGAACCATGTACATGTAGTGATCTTGAACAATCAGTTAATATTGTAATTTGAGCAAACTGCCTTGTGATATATACGTATAAGCCATGCAAGCTTGAGTGAATGAGTACATTTATCTAGAAAATAATGTTTCGTAATTTTTTCTTACTGCAACAGATGTTGTAGATTGTGTAATAATGATAATAATAATAATCATAGAAATAATAATCACAACAATAATAGTTATAATAATAATAATAATAAAACAGAACATTTATAGAGCTCTATTTAGAGAGCAGAGTGCTTTACAGGAAATGAGGAACGAACAAATAATTAAATAACTAAAGAAACAGAAACGAACAATTTAGGATTGGTCTTGGAACAAGAATGTCCTGAGGAGACGTTTGGTTACAGGCATCGAGATCGCTTCTCTCAGACAGGCAGGAAGCTCGTTCCACAGACGCGGGGCAGCCGTGGCGAATGAGCTATCCCCGGCCTTACTTCTAGTTTCTAGGAACAAACAGCCGGGTCTGATCAGCTGATGAGCATGCAGAGTCAGTGTCTGTAAGCATCAGCATGATGAGGATGAAGCGAGGAGCTTAGACAATGGATTTATATCAGTGATCAGAACAAGCTTATGTAACGCAGTTTCTCTGGTTAACAAAAATCTTGATGAGTGTGCGAGTCGGAGGGGTATGTGTATTTTAATGAAACAATAACAAAGCAAGCGTATAGGCTATTGTAAAAACTGATTTATATTTATTCAAGTTGACTGATGGTTACAAGTGCGAACTAAATCCTGCTAGTAGTTATGAGAGGCAAGTCTCGCATAGAGCCACAAAGGCAAGATGGCAAGTCCAAGGAACAAGAATCCAAATATTAATATCGAAGGAAAATTTGAGAGATGTTTTGAAGGATTTTTAGTGGTGAGGGAGCTTGATTTAGAAATGACGTCATAGAGAAATAACATAAGATTAGTGACATCATTTCCTAGAATAAGGTTGGAGGATGTAGGGGTCAACAGGGGAGTTTCTGGTCAGTACTGGGGGACCTTGAGGTCATAGTCTAAGTAGGTGTGTGGTGAGTTTACTATGAAGTGGGAGAGAACCTTGAAATAGCATAGTGTGGGCCACCTGTTGACTTAGTGCATGAAAAGGTACATGTGTCCTCACACTAACAAATTCATAGCCAGTCATATTTCACGGATTTCAGTTCACACTTCCCAGGTCTGTGTGGTGTACTCCTCCACTTTCAGGGACTTGCAGGGATGATTCATCTATTATCTACAATCAACTCATTGTCTAACAATCTGCTCATTTTTTTGTTCTTGCAGCTGCTGTCACAAAAACAAGATGAACTTAAAAACTTTATTTCAAGGTAATCATTTTCCCGTTTTGCTCATTTTCAAATTGTAGTTATGTACAGCTCTACTATGCCTGGAATTTCGACTTTCGAGAAGGTTCGGCAATTTTTTTCAATTGACCATTCCCAATGCAAACAGTTTTGAAGTATCACCACTGCCAAGACCAGGTCAACAGAGACAATGGCCTCTGCGTTGTATGTAATTTCAGCCCTGTTTATGTTTCCAGGAACAAGTGTGATTAACTTTGTCAAGCAAAGGTTGTGATTTGTAGCATGTAAATGAAAAGGTTGGAGTGGCGATATTTTGGGAATTAACCATCTTCTGTTACTGTACCGTTAACTATTTTTGATTGAATTCTTAGAAAAATTGAGATGGATGATGACAAAAAAGATAAAAGAAAGGAGAATAAATACCTGAGGGAGCAACAACAGCAGCTGGAAGAGCTGGTAAGAAAACTGCCAGTGGAGGAAAGATATACATGTGACTTTAGAGATTGCCTCGTTAGATGCTCAGTGATCTGGTGTTTCCACATGCTTTGATGCTGTCTAAGATAAAGTAGAAATGGACTCTTTGCTCATCGTTTCCTGAACTTGAAGACAATTTTTGTTCCGGTTTGGATAATGGGGGGGGGGGGGGTGTTTTAGGCCTCGGGCGGAGTGAATAACAATATAAAAAAAATTGATGTTGATTAAACTGGATTATTTTCACAGCTTCAGTCTAAGGAAGTCCGCATGAAGAACATCGAAGATATCCACCAGGAGAAAGTGGAAAGGCTGGAGAATGAAAAAGAAGGTTAGTTTTGTCTACTTCTGTCTTCTCGGAGATGATTTTTTAACATTAGTTTAGAAGCGGATATCTGCATGTGAATACAATTAGAACTCATTCTGTGTCTACTCCTCGACAAGTGAGGGCGCTGTTCCGTATTAAAGAAACTTACATTTTCAGAAAGAATAACAAACTCTGCTGAATGAACTGTCCAGTGTAAACCAAACATTCAGTTTAAACCTGATAAACCAGATGTTATAACGGGTCCTTATGCTACATGTTGGTGGACTTAGTCATCACCGATCTAATGTGTACATCTGTACATACATTCGTAGTTAGTGTGTCACTGATTCTGACTTTGCTCTATACATAGACTCCGAGAAGCAGGTCGCACGTTTGACCCTTGACCTTGAGAAAGCCAGGAAGGAAGTCGTGAAGTATCAAGCTGTCAACGTGGATTACAAGAGCCGCATTAAGGTATATGAACAATATCAACCCAAAAGTAGAGTTAGAACATAATAAGGAATGAAGTGTTTGATTTTGTAAATATTGATTTGGTATTGATACATTTTTTTTTTACGTATAGGATCTGGAGAAAGATGTACAAAAGATCAGTGAAACGGCTGAGAGGGTCGTTAGTGAGGTAAGTCATATTGTCAGTATCCGACATCTACAAGAGATGACAGTCTGGCCTTGTGATAGATCACATAATTGTTTTCCATACACGGGATCAGACAATAAACCTTGATGTGACTGATGGCACTGCAGCTGGGCGCCCTCGCATAGAGGTCAAAAGGAGGTTGCTTATTGGCCAATCCTTGGCCTTGCGATTTACCTCTAACATAGCGGCATGATGACATCACTGCATAAGGTCTATAGACGATTTGATTCAATTCAATTCAACTCTAGATTTATTTCCGTATTGCAAAATGTACATATAAGTAGTTATAGAGAAGGTCAAGTGAACAAAGATGTATCAAGAACTGCTAGAATAATAATTACATGTATATGAGACACAATAAAGCAGATGCAAATATGGAGGCATATTCAGAAGATAAAGTCTTGTATAGAAATGCCTTTATAAAACAAGAGACTGGACATCTGAACAGAACTTAAGTTACTTCAGAGCGTACAGGACGGACAGGGGATGAAATAGGACAAACAAACAAAGCTAACATGGCCTAACGAGCTAGGACAGAACAAGAAGGTAAATCATTACTAGAAACTCCTAGAGGTGAAGGATGAAAAGAGAAGAAGCTACTCAAGATAATCAGAGACAAGATGTTTTTGAAACGACCCACAGTTGATCAGAGGCTTCGGTTGTTACTTTTTCTTTTTGCTTCCCCCCTGCCCCCCTCCACCCGAAAAAAAAAAAAAAAAATCCAGGAGGATGGAAATTTGAAGAAACTCCAGGAGTCTAAGGATGTGGTACGTGAAATAAGAGCAGAGTTGATGAAAAAGAACACAGAGCTGATTGAACATCAAGAAGGAGAGAAGAAGTTGAGGTAGGATCTTGAGGTTTATTTCCAAAACCCGGCTGGTTACCTTTTTTCCTGAACCCTTTTCACACTCGTCAGCCACAAACCCGGAAGTAAAACCCCAGGAAAGTCCTGGGGATTTATAACACACCACCACCTCTTGTTCAATTCACACTTTGGCAAAATTGAAAACTATCAGCGGGGTTGTTTCACTGAACCCACACTCCAAAGCAGGGGCAGCTGTTTCCAGGGTTAGTGATGCAAGTGTGAAAAGGCCAACGAAAAGATCCCAGGAATTTGTTGTTCAATTCGTCTGGTGCGAAACAGGCTCAAGTCTCATACGAGTTGTCTATTTATTGTAAGGCTATGTTTGAATTGGCGGCTGCGGCTATGGCTGTGGCCGTTGCTAAGGGTGTTGTAAATAGTCGCCTGTAGGTGAGGTTATGTTGATTGGTCTGGTTGTGTCGGTTTGATCGTCTGTTCTCTTGGATGATGTTAGTAGGAGTAGCTTTATTCACTTGGCCATGTGCAATTTTTGTAGAGGAGTTCAACCTGGTGAAGAAGACGTCTGTCATGCAGGGTGTCCCATCTCAGTAATGTCAGCATGTCAGACACACTTGATTCCTGCATTGATGTCTCAGCTGAGACTGTGTGGGCAAGGTCCCTAAACACAAATGCTTACACATAGAATTGTTATTGTGTTTGATTGTTTGCTTGTTTGCTGTTAATTAATTTAGGAATGAGCTACGCGATGTACAGTCTGCGCATGCCCAAGCTGTTGAGCACACCACGCACCAAGCTGATGTTATACAACAGCTCCAAACACTGCAGTTGGACACTCAGAAAGGTTTGTCTTCTCAAACTCTACCAGAACCCCAATATCGTAGAGCTGCGTATGCTTAAAAAGTAGCTAAGCACAAGAAAATTTGCTTACCAGAATAAGGTTACTGTCCAAAACGGCATGACACATGAACCATCTGTGCCTGGTATCCTGCATTATTTCGCTAAGCATAAAATTGTGAAGCAATATTTAATACTTAAGCAGCTCTATGAAATTGAGCCCTGGAAGACTTTTTACAAACAGAAACGGTTTGGAAATGAAGATATTATTTTTGGTGTCGGAGTTTGTAATCGGTTGTTATTTCTGTTTTCCAGTGTTGAAGAATCAAGAGGATGCACACAAAGTTGAGACGTCTTCATTCCAAGCAGTAAGTCAACTATAATCTGTCTGGGTTTTTTTTTTTCAATTTTTATTTTATTTTTCCCAGTATCAAAATACGAAAAAGGCAATATCAATCAAAAGAGATCAAGACAAATTTAATTTTCATAACATAGGTTTGGAGAACTAGATTCGGAACAAATGTGACACTGCAGAGAGATCCATAAAAGCAATTCCTTAAGCCGTGTTGGCATTGGATTAATATTTAAACATAACCATAGGTAACATGCCAATGGGCAAGTCTTGTGACCTCCGGATTAATGTGCAGGTGCTCTACCAACTGAGCTATCTAGCCCTTATGTAGGCGGTCGCCCCATTTTATCTTTGATCAATATCAATATCTTTGATCTGGGGTGCCAGTCCAAAGCCATTCAACCTGTAACTGCCTTATAGCCGTCAAGTTTACAATACAACCTGGGAAGTGACGGGAGATGGATCACCTTAAGGGTATGGGACTTCTTTAGGGACATTGTTTCTGACTGGCACTCTGAAGAAAGATATTGACAATATAGGGAGCTGTCATTATTAGGGCTAGATAGCTCAGTTTGTACAGCGTCACCACGTTAATTCGAGGGTCGCAGGTTCAAATTTAGCTCGAGTCAATTTTCTTTTGCTCGACCCAAACTTATTTAAAGCTTACCCAGCCAGTTTCCCTTAATATGTTTTAGTACTTAAAATTTCACACCCCTGTTGGATGGTGTGTTTGTTGAAACCTTAAGCATGGAAGAAATGTACTCCTCCAGTAAACAATGCTGTACTTGTACCTTCACTTTAAACAGATGTACCAAGAACTGCAGTCTCGTTATAAGGCGACTAAGTCCATGGATCAGCAGTTGAGGCAGCGACTGATCGCAGCAGAAAAGCAGATGTCAAAAAGGAAAGCAATGAGAGACTCGGGCACCCAGGTCAACCTCGGAGTTAGTGGCAAACCTTTTGGCAAAAGAGAAGAATGGTTTGAGGAAACAACAGAGACGGAAAGGTTGGTTTGATAAAAGGAAAAGAGACAAAATCTTTCAAATGTGATTCTACTATCAGCAGTATGGATGTCCCGGAAAACTTTAAAAAAAAAAAGCGATGATTATTTGAGATGTGTTCTTATTTCCTCGGCTCAGTACTATAGGGTCCCTAATTCCCATTTCATATCTATAATCAAAAAGGGCATTTAGTGAAAATACCTCCTCAGAATGTTTCTTTTTGCCCAACATTTACTTGGACAACCCTTTTGACCTACAAACTCCAATCACCAGGAGCTCTTAAATATGCAAATGCAAATGTAAAAAAATCTATACAAATTGTAAGAGCAACCGTAACCACTTCACATTGGATGACGACAGCAGATAATGTGTATTCATGCTAAATTTTTGTGAACTGGCCTACTGTGGAGGTCTTTTTAACACCTGCAACAACTTCGGAGAGCCCTCAATTTTTTTGCAGTCAAATGAATGACTGACATTTATATTCACCTGTGCATTCCATTGTGTAGTGTGCACAGGTATGCACCTACTGTGCCAACCTTACAAAGAGGGGCAGAAGGTACTGGAATTCATGCTCGTAATGTCCAGAGGGGTTATTGTGTAATCCTCAATTGCAGACCCTTGTCCTTTTGTTATACAAATGTGGCTAATGGCTGAGGTTTTTGCGATTCATGGTGAATGCATACTCATATTTTCCCTCACCAGATCAACAAGTCCCGGTGCTTATTATGAGAACATTTGTTTTCTTTCCTTTTTCAAGTTCGTTTTTCATTGTGGCAACGATATTTTCAAAGGAAAATGATTACTCCAGAAGCTCCAAAAAGTTCAGAAAAATAATACCACTGCAAATGGGCACGGAAATATTTTTTTGGAATACTGACGTGAAGTAGTTAAAGTACTGAGCTGATGATATACTCATTGAAGAGGAATTATCTTATAAGAGCTGTGAATTGTGTTTCTATAGATTTGATCGTCTCGCTTTATTTCTCAAATAAAAATCGCAAGATAGTTTCTAATTGTTAACTTCAAATCTAAGAATGAGCTTTTGGTTTCCTTACGGAACTTTCTAGAACAATTGTTTCTGTTCATTTTCAGATACGTCAGAAATGAGCTTGACGAAAGATATAGACCAGTAAGTTTACTCTGTGTTTTTTCTCAGATGAAAAATTGTGTTTGTTGTGATTCTGCTGACCCCATGTGCAATCTTGTTAGTATTCACAGATTTATTAAATCCTGTTTGTACATGTAAGTCACTGCGCCAGATGCGTGCTAGAACTTCATGCTGCATCAGGAAGTTCTCGCACCATGTTCCTTTTGCCCACCCCTCCCCTCTTTTCTTTTAGTCTTATCCATATTACTCTTGAGTACTCATATGATGAGCAACTGTAATAAACTCAATTTAGAATTTGAAAAGTAAACAAAAATTGTCACATCCATTGCATATTCAGTTCAAACAGTATTCACATTGGGCGTCAAAGGAAGCCCTCTCATTGGTTGAGAGTTTCGCATGGCTTGTAAACACGTACCCATTTCCGATATTTGAGCGGATGGGTCTCTATGCAAGGGTTCTATAAACTGAGTTTTACGCTGACATTGTTTTTTACAGGTTTCTTCGACTCCGGTGAGAGGGCAGCAGGTTAAACGCTCTCGCTCGCTGTCCCCTCGCAGACCTCAGCGGTTCACACCAGACCGTCCCTCTAACAGCGTGAGAGATCATCTTGAGATTGCACTTACAGAGGACGTGGACACAAGGGATCAAGATGTCAATGCCAGGAAGATTGCCGACTTGAGAAAACTTCTGAAATTAAAGGTAATAGGTCCATGCATCATGGCAGTTTACAGGCAATTACATTCAGGCCTGATGCTTCATGGAGGCAACGGAGTCAATTGCCTACATTGCCCCTGGTCATTGCCATGGTGCCCTTTGAAATGCTCCAATAATAGTTTACAATTTCCTCATAGAGGCACCCTTTACCAGAGGAAAAATACGCCTTTGTTCCCTTGCCCTTTCATAAAATGAAGCATCAGGCCTGCTGTAAGAAAAATGTCCCATATGCCACTGAAGAGTTCCTTCGTTGGTCGCCTCCAAGTTGGCTGTAAGAATTGTCCTGTGTGACAAAGGCCTATAGTGTGTTGTGGCCGAGCGGTTTAGAGCATCGGACTCGAGTTCCCTGTGGCTGAGTCATCAGGGTGTGGGTTCAAATCCCGGTCATGACACTTGTGTCCTTGAGCAAGACACCTAACTATAATTGCATCTCTTCACCCAGGGGTAAATGGGTACCTGTGAGGGCAGAGATGGTTCTTGTGATTGATTTAGCTAGGTGCACTACATATTTGGCAGCACTGGCTGTATACTCCTAAGAGAGCTGAGATGGTTTAAGAAATGATATAAAAGGCTCAGTGACCAGGGGTAATAATGTTGAAGCGCCATCAGAAGCCACTATTATTATTATTATGATTAGTCCAGTCCAACAAATAGCACAAGACTTGGGCAGGTTTTTGTGCATCATAAGCTGAAAATGATTTTAACAAAGCCATAATTTACGTTTCACAGTCTTGATTTCCTTCTCATATTGATCATTCAATCAGAATGCCGAAGTGGAGGAGATGCGGTCGTCTCACGGTAAGAGATTAGAGAGACTGAAGGCACTCCAAGCCGGTTACAATGTCCTCAAGGAACAGATCAAGACGTATGATGCTCAAGAAAGGTGAGGTATCAGATGTTTTATCTGAAAGTTGTAAACCCTCTGTAGAAAATCTGCATATTGGCAATTCTGCAGCTATTGTGTTGACCACATGAATCTGAAGTTTGGATTTCCTCATTCTGTAGAAAGTCTGCATATTGGCAATTCTGCAGTTACTTTTAAATTTCTGGTGATAAACAGAGTCTGTACACCTGTAAAAGTCTGGGAGGTACAGGGTCTAGAACAAGGGGGACCCAGGACCGCAAGCCATTTTCAGGAATTTCCACAGACATCAACCCTCATCCCTGAACATAACATTGATACCAGCCTCGTTCAGTGCTCCGTATCGATACCTCTCGTCACTAACCCCTGGAAGTGAAACACTGAACATCAACGCTGATTGGCTAACCATAAGTGACTGCACTGTGCGCGCACGCTTGCTAAAACTTTTTGTGCTTGTATTTTTATCTGAATACACTTCAAATGAATCATGTTTTTACATGGTCACCCTGAACTGCATACACTTAGACATATCACAAGATCAACTAAGAACAAGAGGGGACCAGTTGCTCTGTGAATTGATGCATCTTTTGACAGCGCACTCTGCGTAGTCTCTAACACAGGACTAATTAAAATACCCAATATATTTGGATATCTCAAAGTCACACTTCCAGGGGTTACTTCCTGGTGCAGCAGAATCACTCAACTGGGAACGAGATTGCACTGATACCCTAGTCAGGGATGTGATTTCTCCGTTTTTAACCGGAATTCCGTTTTTTTTTAAAGATCAAATTCATAAAAAAATGAAGACAAAACCATATAATAACGCCCCAGATTGCAGAGTAGGGCTTTTAAAACCAAAGATAAATATTAATATTGGGCTTCATGTTCGCGAGTTTTCGAGCTCGCATGCTTTCGCACTTTGCGCTCAGAGTTCAGGTTTTTTTCTCAACAGCCTATCACATCCCTGCCTAGTTGTAGTTAGGATTATTTAGACACCGTATGAAATAAACTGTTTTATTACGATGTTTGTTGACTGTTCTCATTTTCTAGTGTTTTCTGTCTCTTACCCCGCCAGGAACCCTCCGAAGAAGAAAAAGAAGAGTCGTCGTTCTGAGCCACGCACTCTTCAGAAAGAAGACTCGGACGGTGTGTGGAATGAGCTGGCTTACTTCAAACAACAAACTGTCAATGTCTTACAAGAACGGTAAGATAATAATGATAGAAAAAAAATGTCTCAACTCCTTAGGAGTGTGCGGCACCGCCAGCTAAATTGACATACAGGGTCGATAATCGTTATTCACATTCGGCAATCTCTACCCTCCCTGGTACCCATTTACTCCTGGGTGATGAGAAGCAATTATTGTTATATCAAAACATATAGTTTTCAGTGCTGATTTGAAATCACTATCATAGCATTTTATGGCCGAGCGGTCAAGCACACTCTACTCAAGCTCTGGTGTTTCTGATCAGCAGAGTGTGGGTTCGTGTCCTGGTCTTGACACTTGTGTCCTCAGGCAAGACACTTGACCATTATTTGCTTTGTCCTTCGGATGGGACGTAAAGCCGTTGGTCCCGTGTGTTGTGTAATGCATGTAAAAGAACCCATTTACACTTTTGCTTCCAGAGGGGTTTGCCACGATGTTTCTGGCAGTGGCTGCTGAATGCGCCGCAGCACCTTGTAAACCCTTACAAGTTGTTACATACATGGGTTTCATAATTCAAAAAATTCAAAAACCTGTCTGGAAATAAATAATGATAAGCGCTTTGAGGTACTTGTAGATAAAGCTCTATATAGAAACTATTTCTTATCTGTTATTAGCATTTTGGTTAGAAGTTAGTGGTTGTTCCTTTTTTTTGAGGAAGCTTGATTACATTTTATCTTCTACAATGTTACTCTTTCAGTATGAACCTTCACGAGGAGTTAGACTGTCTAAGAGTTCAGACTGCATCTGATGCCACAACCATCAAGGAGTTGACTGGATGCTTGGAGCAAGAAAGACAAGGTTGGATGCTGCTCTCTCAGATAGTTTACACATTTTTTTTTGTCTAGACAAATACACTTTGGAACTTCCTGACCTGTATCGTGTTATCCACCATCTTACAATCCATCGCAGCTCAAGAGAAATGTGAGCACATCATCGGCTCAGGACTATAAGGTCCTTAGTGCAGTTTGTATGGATTTCATAAAAATTGCTTTTGCATATTTTGGAGCTCCTGTTAAACAGAGTTTATTGATCAAGAGTTGTCTCCAAAGGAATTGTTTGGCAAAAAGAAATATAATTTTTCCAAGAAAAACTTTTATTTGTGGATTTTTATTAATTTTTTGTAAATTTAAGTTATAAACCACAAGGGAAACTGGCTGGGTAAGTTTGTAAAGTAATGTTGGGTTGACCAAAGAAAAACTGACTGGAGCAGGACATGAACCTGCGACCTCTGGATTAATTAATTGCCAGCACTCTACCAACTGAGGGGTCTCCCAACATTGTCAATGTCTTTTTTGGGGGTTGCCAGTCAGAAACCATTCAACCTGTACCTGCCATGTAGCCAGGCATCACACCCAAGTTTACAGTACAACCTGGGAATGAGGGATGACCTTAAGGGTATGCGACTTTTTATTTCAATGTAGATTTGGTTTGCGGTAACACCATGTGTATATCTACTAGCTGTGTAGATTTGTTCTTTGAGAACTAGGTCTTGCTTTTTATTCTACTGCCGCGGAGTAGATTTTTTGAAATCGGGAGACTACTTCGGGAGACTACTTAGTTCTGAAAAGAACTGTCCAGCTTATTGGCTACTACCTGGGCGGAGGGTAGGAAATTGGCCGGGACTACTATTTCAAATATAATAATAATATAAGTAATAAACCACAAGGGAAACCGACTGGGTAAATTTGAAAAAATTTATACACATTTGTCATCACCCTTTTGATCATTCCAAATATGAAATTGCAATTGCACTGAGTCGATGAAAATAGCTTCTCTCCCTGTTAAGTTTTCTATATTAACCTTGTCGCCCTCACCATGAGCAGCTATCTGGCTTTGTGTCGGGTGATTTATCAAAACAAAATAGAAGGAAATAAAAGAGACTTCTACGTAGTTGCCACCGTGAACTTTTACCCTTTAAGCATGTAACGTGGAAGAGAAAACTGTTGGGAAGTCCTTGATTTCATGACACAGTTAATAAGAACTATGGAATTTGCCTTCAATTTTAGAACTGGAAGAGCACTTAAGCCAGCTCAAGGAAGTCAGCCGGAGGGAGAAACACGAAAGAGCTCAGGTGTCAGAACTGCAAAGTAGAATCAGCGACTTGGAGAGCTCTACACAAAGACTTGACAGGGAGAAGGTTCTAATGGCTAGAGAAAAGAATCGCCTGGAGACAGATAACAGGTAAGGTTAATTTGATTCTTCTTCGCCCTGGATGTGGTCATTACAGAAATTGAGTTTTTGAAGATAGTTTTATCCTAAATAAAGACTTTCTTATTTAAAAAAGTAATAAACCACAAAGGAAACTGACTGGGTAAATTTTATATATTTTGGGTTTGAACAAAGAAAAATTGACTGGAGCGGGATTCGAACCAACGACCTCCGGATTAACGTACTGGCGCTCTACCAACTGAGCTATCCAACCCTATGTTGGCAGTCTCCCTATTAGTCAATATCTTTGTTCGGGGGTGCCAGTCTTATTTTAAAAAGGCTGACCTTTGGTAACATTTAGCATGCAATCGGTGATATCATTGATATTTTATGGTTGTTGTCTTTGTCACAATATTTTGATATTATCAAAACCAACATCGATGTTGACGATATTGTTCTGAATATCGTATCATGACAATATTATTGTGATATCGTTCAGCGCTACTGAATTCAGTCTGTGTGAAGTACTTCAATTATGATGTAGGGTCTCATCTCTGAAACTCGAAATCTGGCAATGTCTGGTTGTTTGCTTTTGTGGGAAACTTGTCAAGAGCTTTTTGTTTGTGTACAATCATGGGTAGACATTTTTTTTATGAGGTGTTTCTAGATTTGTAAAATTTGCATCAGGGATTTGCATCAGGGACAAAGACCTTTATCTCAGATGCAAATCCCTGGTGCAAATTACGGATGCAAATACCCGATGCAAATTTTACATATCTAGCAACGCTTCATTAAAAAATGCCTAACCATGCCTCACTGTAGCTCGCAAGCCTGAGGAAACCTGTCAACAAGGGTGCCTTGCTATGTGAACCAGAAACACCGGGGTTAACCCCTGCTCTTCCACGATAAGCGTTCTGGGTTCTTATGGCTTAATGTCCCATCCAAAGGACAAAGTATCTTGCTCAAGGGCACATTTTTTTGTGTTCACATTTCAAAATTATTTAAAATCTATACCCAGTCAGTTTCCCATTGTGGATTATTACTCGATACAATTTAAAAAACACACAAATATTTATTGAGCCAAGGTCACTCAGGATGGACGTTGCTAAGCAGCGAGCGGTGGAGGCTCAGACAGAGTCTAAGATGATGGAACTCAAGACGAGCGTAACTCAACTGAAGAGGAAATTGAGACAGATCAGACACAGGCAGAGACACTCAGTTGGAACGGTGTCTTGGAGGAGAAACAAAACACCCAAGGAGGTATGGAACCTTGGAATTGTCTTAGAACCTCGAATTGTCTTAGAACAGGAATGAAAAATGTTCAGTCATTTATCTTTTTTTTTTATCTCTTTACCTGCATGTGTGCGTTGTGTTGTCATTTAGCTTTTGGAGGGCGGTCAGGTTGGCGTTATGATTTCTTTCCCTGACTTCCACCTGTGGGACCCCGGTTCACATCCCACCAGGGGGGAACTATGTGGATTGGATTTTCAGTCTCTAGCTGATTGCTTGGGTTTTCCTTGGAATAATTTTCTGGGGTTTTCCTCTCATATCTAAAACTTAAACTTCCTTCCTCGTCTTCTCTCCATGGGGGTTCTTGGCTAGTATAGTGATTAAGTTCGCTTTTCTGAGAGTCCTTGGCTTCGCAACCAGAATTAATGAATGAAATGAAATGAAAAGGAAATGAAAGATGTTGAAACGTTAGGCCATTAACAGTTTTTTGCACTAATACCATTTGGTCATTTGGTTGGTTTGCTGAATTTTGCGTGGTGATACAAAATGCTGTAATTCTTTCCACACAGAAAACAATTCCTGCTCTTTGATCTACTTCACTAGTGCCGAGGATACTGTTCCAAAAGTATACTTGAAGTCTATAACTCCAGGGGTTATTAAAAGTCGGAAATGTCATAATTTCAATGTCCTTCCCTAGCTCCTGATCTAGGTTTCAGACAATTTTTTTGTCAGCAATGGCTCTCACCCCCCCCCCCCCCCCCTTAGTAGGATGGAAAAATTCACTCAATCTAAGAAGGTTTAGAGTAGCACCTTGAAAAATGAACTTACTTTAAAAGTCCTTACTTGTCATAAAGTTATCATCACTACTCTAATTCTTGTAATTATGATCGTTGCTATTATTACTTTGGGAAACTGGGTAAATTTTAAATAATTTTTGGGTTGAACAAATAAAAATTGACTAGAGCGGGACTCGAACCTAGACTTTTTTCTGGTAAGCATAATGTTGTTGTGCTTAGCTTGTTTTTGTGCTTAAGCAGTTCTGTGAAATTGGGCACTTGCCTAAGAGTGAAGCATCATGTCCGGTTTAGCACCTGAATACTTATCATGTCATATCAAACATTTTATTCCTGGAAGAGTCGGCCTTCGATCATCCACAGATATGAAACTGGTAGAGTTAAGAACTAATAGATCATGGGAGGGCAGGGCCTTTGCATCAGCAGCCCCTCATCTTTGGAATTCTTTACCATCATCCTTGAGGTCATGCTCCAACATACCAGCATTTAAGAGACAACTAAAAACACATCTGATGGCCATAGCATTTAAATAGTTACTCAAAGATTGTTGTTTTTGTTGTCAGGATTTCTTGTAGGCGCCTTGAGCATTTGTAATGGATAAGTGCGCCCTATAAATGTACATTTTTATTATTGTTATTATTATTATCATGTTTGCATGTTGTATGCGTTTTCAAGTACACAGTATTGTTTTCTTCACACACTGAAGCAATGCACACTTGCATAGTGTATTATTGCATCAGTTGCGTCTGAGATTTAATCTTGATATTTCTTATCATTGTCTAGCATCAATCGCTACTGAACCGGTCCATTCAAGAGATGAGTTCCATCTTCCCTGGGTTTGACAGCGATGGATGGGAGGAGATCCAATCTGATCAGGGGTGAGTGGTTATTCTTGTGTTTTTAAATGCGAGAACAGTGAGGAAGGTACGTTTCTGTGTGGCTAGTTGGGACTTTCTCTTTTAGCTATGGGTTCTGTAGTTTGTATAGTTTTCAATATCTGTGTCACAGGTTCTTGTTATTTCACACTTTCCTTTTCTAAAACGACCTTCAGAACGTCTGGTTTTGTGTAAATTAAGTCAGGTTTGGTGGACTAAAATCAGGTCACAGTTTTTTGTTATTCCGCACTTCGTAATTGGTATTTTAAATGGCTTCTATGACGTCATCATCACAATAGTCCTGGTTGCCCCATTTTGGGAGTCAATATCCCCATGTGCTATACAGTGTAGTCTGCGTTTAGGCAAACCAAGCAATTACACACTTTCTATGTTGACTCCCAAAATAGTGAGCAGGTCACAGTCGCTGCAAGATAGACGAACCAGCCGAATGGTTTTGATGGAAAATGTTTCTAAGGGTGCATTTTATGTAAATTGATGCCAGGATTTTACAGACCAAACACAAAGCTTTACTTATTAACACACACATTTTTTAAATAAAGCGAATTGGACAGGCCAAGCTTTCAAGGTATTCCACTGGCAAACCAAATGTTTTCTTGAAGATAAATATTTTGATTTTGATAACTACCTTATTTTGTCCTGTAACTAGCCCCGGAGAAAGCACTTCCCTTGAGAGTTTGGGGCATCAGATCGTCAAGACATCTCGTTCAGATGAAACGTTCGACACTCCAAGACGAAGAGCCTTAAGGAGGAGTTTACTGTCTCCGTCTGCAAGACAGGTAATAATTACGTAAGAACAATGTAAGGAGCTGGTCTTCACTGCGTGGTAATGACCGGGTGTGTGGCTGGCCACTGTTTATGGACCAACCCGAAAGTGAGGTCCATTAATAGCGGCCAGCCACCAACCGAGGGCATTACCATGCAGTGAAGGCCAGCTCCTCACACTGTTATTGCCTTTAATAAATACCTTTAACGAAAGTAACCTGGTAAAAATCATCAGATTTTGTGATTTTTTATTCACTGATACTTTTAGAATTGTTCTATTCATGTTCAAGGGCCATTCTTTAGGCTGTTCAATTTTGCCTGGCACCTAATCTCCAACACATATTTAATAATTCATGCATAGTTTCAAGAACCAGACTATGAGGTTTGAAAGTTAATAGCACCATAAATTGAAATACTTTGGTTACAATGTTCGGCTTTATGCTTGGCATTATGTTGGCTTCATGTGTGCAGCAGTTCCCTAGAACTGATACATTATTTGCGCTTTCACGTGTATGCGTGGTGTACACGTGCACGCTGCACATTCTCTCCTCATGCCCCAAAACCATAAAAACAATATGCACAAAGAAAACTGTTATTCTGATAGTTCCTGAACTACAAGCACAGTGCATACAGAACTGTTACACATCAGTATGCCCTTCCTTAACAATTAGTTGTTGAAAAAATGGTCCCGACAATTCATTCCCTTCTTTCTAGGTTTGGTTGCATCGACTTGGAATATAAATGAAATAAGTATGTGTGGACTTTGCACAGGCCTGATGCTTTGCTCTCATGGCAAAGGGAACCTCTATGAGGAAGATCTTAGTTTCTACTGGACCATTTCAAGGGGCACCGAGCCAATAAACCCCTTGCATTGGCCGCCATCGTTGATGAAACGTGCATGCGTGAAAGGCTATCATTTGCTGAGAGTCATGCGCAGCGTGTACACGCCTGCACTTTTTCTGTTGTTTGTCATTAAATATGGCGGCCACTGACGTCATATGCAATCCATCTATGAGCAGGGGCATGGAGGCAATTGACTCTGTTGTCTCTGTGAAGTATTAGGCCTGTTGATTCAAGTTTGTTCAGTGATCACCGCAGTTCTTGATTGACTTTCGCCTGGTGGATGTTTGATTTCATGTTGTTTTATCTTTTTGAGCAGCTTGAGTCAATTCGGAATCATCTCCAGCGTATGGCACAAGCGTACGATGACAAACCCGTCAGAGATGTCATCTTAAAATCAGTTGCCACACAAACAGAAAGAGGTAAGTACTATTTGTTGCACACTGTGATTGGGTCCATAGTGTTTTGTCCACCTGAGGGGGCAAATAGTATAGGAGGCGAAGTCAAGGGTGCATTTTGCTTCTGAGGGTGTGTACAAAACCCATGGACCCCCATCTCAGAGCATGCAACAATTGTTGTGTTATACCATTTTTCTCTTCTTTTGGAGGCATTCTGATGTCATCTTCCAACAACAAAATTGGCACAATTTAAAGAAGCAGTCGAACAGTGATGAACAAATTGTAAACAACAATGGCGGTTGTTGACAGAAATATTGCGTCGCTGTTCCCGTTGCACAGGAACCTAAATCAATGATTTACTTTGTACCAGTAGAATTACAATCCTAAACCCTGGGGCTTCTTCTAATACTTTACAAGGTGGTGGAAAATGACCAATAGTGGGCAAGGGCGAGGTAGTGCACCCCTTGGGGGGCATCACTCATGTCCCTCTCAGCAATGTACAATGCGTCTTTGAAAGCACATCACGTAATTGATTCTCAACCAACATAATTCAAAATCTGTTACCGTGGTATAACAATATTTAGGGTGCACCGCCGCACGGCCCTTCCATGGCAAAACATCCCAACTCGAAATTTTTGGGTTTTCACATCAGATCATTTCTGTTTAAATTGAGGGTGCTTTTCCCTTTTCAAAGTTTTTAAGGCATACTCTGTATAACATGTATAACATGTCCTATCTCAGCCTCTTTTTACACTTTCGTTCCATTTTTATGGCAAAACAGCTTATCTCTGTACTTGCTTTTCTCAAAATGTCAATTTTTGAGTTAGGCTGTTTTGCCATGGAAGAGCCGTGCAGGACTTGGCTTCTTTTCTTGACTGGTCCTCTGAGCTAGGCAGCTACATGTACGTGCTTTCATAGGTTGATTGTATGGTGTGTTTATTGAAAAACTGGAGGGTCCGGATTTTGTTCAGGAACTAAAAAAAAAACCCAGATGTGCTTCCCTTTAATCCTGTATCTTGATTTAATTTTTTTCAAAACGTTGATGTCTAGTTCTTCATGCCAGCATGATTGATGCCAGCGTGGGTGAATACCTGATTAGCGATGACGTCAGCACAGTCACCTCCAGCACAGTGACTGATGACCCTCTCACTGGTGAGGAAGAGTCTTTAAATTTCGGAAACGTTTGGAGCATTCCGTTGGGACCGCTGGCTGCTCTCTTAGGAAACGTTCCATTAGCCAGAACATCTCTGACGTCATTTTTAGAGGCTTGTGTAATATGCCAGATAAAATGGGTGCAATTTGTTTGAACTTTGAGCGTCTGCTGCTTCATTTATATCATTTTCGCAAAGCTCTTTCATTTCCTGTGTGGCAGGAGATTCTATCCTCCTGTATGGCGGAGTGTAGAAAGTTTGTTTGATAGCGCCCTCTATTGAATAAACTTTGTTAGACCATGTTAATTAACCATATGACGGACACACACACCGAGGGACAAAATCCCCTATAACATCGATAATCCCCTTTTGTACCGATTGGAAAAGACTTAACTCTTTATTAAAAAGTTAAAGAACAACAGTCTTTTCCATGTTTATATATCATATATATATTTGATCTTTTTGCATGCTGTGTCAACGGTTGTAGCAGTGATTATTTTTTGACACAAATGAATTACACAGAAATGTTGATGTGTTTGATAGATGTTAAACTTGCATCAGGGTATAAGGAATTTTATTTGGTTTAACCCTTACACCGATGAGTGTAAATCACTGTGTACTCAGTACTTTCCAGAGTCCTGTAAAAAAGAAAAATCCACAGGCGTATCACTCGGATGGGATTCGAACCCATGACTTTTGCAATTCTAGAGCAGATTCTAGAGCAGACGTCTAACCACTAAACTACTGAGATTGCCGGGTATCTAGCTACCGGGGCAATCTCGGTGGTCTAGTGGCTAGACATCTTCTTTAGAATTTGCAAAGGTTGTGGGTTCGAATCCCTCACGAGTAATATACCTGTGAATTTTGTTTCTCAGGAATCGGGAAAGTACTAAGTTTAAAGTGCTTTACACTATCGGTGTAGGGGTACAACCAAATAGTAATAATGATGTGCTGTTATCAACAAATAAGACACTACACTGTAAGGGCCTTGTCACACGAGGCAACTTTTACAGGCAACTTGAAGGCAACCAACTGCAGTGCATGTTACAGGACCACTTTGGTAGCACAGGAGTAATTTTTCAAACAATGTCTTACGATCCCTAAGAAAAATATGTGAACAATCAAAAGTGAACAGATTCTCTTGTTGGAGATTGCCTGGGACTGGTTGCCTGTAAATTGCCTCGTGTGACATGGCCCTAAGGACAAATTGCCTGCATCTTTGTTTCCAGATACAGACCGTAGGGACGTTGGGACCTCTCCACTTGCCTTTCAGCCCAGGTCAGCCCGGTACAGCAACAGAAGATCAAACACCTCAGGCACCAATGGTCCATCCCTGACGAGTCTCAAGCAAAGAGTGGCGTCCCTTCAGAAACAGGTCATTTTTGTGTTGTCAGACATTTTATTCCCCTTCTCCCTCCAGGGAAAAATTTTAGAAATGAATAAATAAAATCAACACTTGAAAAAGCCTTTTAATATACCAAATAAAAAAAAGTAAAAAAATAAAAATAAAAAAAACAATGAAAAATTGACAGTAAAACAAATTTTGGAGAAAGAAAACCAAATAATAATATATATATTTTTTAACACCAACACCAACAAGTTTCTCACTTTTTACAGAGATTATAGCTTCAAATTCCCTTGAAATATCATAAAAATTCTTCTCAGACCTTCAGATAAACAGATCAGGAGTTCAAATAGGAGTGTATTTGTCTCTGTAACAGGAAAGTAACTTTATTAGACAACTGTCTGAGATCAAATCAACTGTAACACATTTACAAGCCTTATGGCATTAATTTTCCAAGAAAATTATAGCAATAGTTTTTTCTTTTGAAAAATATATTACAAATCATTATTTCAGGGTGATAAGTTTCTTAAGTGAATGAATGGAATGAATGGAATAAAAAAAAGAATAAAAAAAAAAAGAATCTGTCCAACTCCATTCAGTTGCTCATTATTGCTATACCTTCTCCCCCAGGTGTCACTTTTGAAGGAAACAAAGACATCTTTACAGAGGACGGTGACAGAGCAGAGCGAAGTCACCAATCAGCTTCAATCTGATCTCAACCTTGCAAATCAACGTCTTAAGATTTCAAAACAGACAATACAGGTAGGTTTGTGTGGAACACCTTTCCCCCCCCCCAACAATGTCATTGAAATATCTCAGGACCTTTTTTCGTCTTATACTTACAATGTTGCACACTACTGATCGATTAAATTCAGTTTTTCAATTAAAGAACAATTTTTCAATTGTCACATCAATCTTTAACATCTATTAAATTGTTTCGGTACCTGCTGGTAAGATATAGGATTCAAAATTCCTCTAGCAACTGGTCAGTCTCGATGGTCTAGTGGTAAGACATCTGCTCTAGAATGACAAAGGTCATGGGTTCGAATCCCACCCGAGTGATACGCATGTGGGTTTTATTCACAGGACTCGGGGGGGGGGGGGAGTACTGAGTATACAGTGTTTTACACACATCGGTGTTAAAAGCAAAAACCATCACGTCATTCTAGTCTACCCAGATTTGGAAATCCTTGACCTTTCAGGCATGGAAGCATCCTAGACTCCCTTGACACCTAGGACCCCCCCTCCTTACCCCCCTAGCCTTGATTATTGATTGTCTCATTCACACCCTCTATCAATAAAAGGCCATGTCCTGTTTAAAGGTTATGGCTTCCCGAGGAACTGGATCCTACTAATAAAGATTGATGCATGTTTTACTTTCTTGCTGATTAAGTGTCTACTGTTTTGGGGGGTTAATTGAATTGATGGTAGATTGTGAAAATGTCGTAAAAACTGTAAACGATGAGACATCTGAAACACTGTAATTGGACAAGTTCATCCTTTTCAATGTTACAGTTGGGCATTTGTTTTTAAAGTACAATTACATTCTTTTGGAAGGTTGAAATAGGCAGAATACCATCACTCTCATACTTACAGCCCTGTGATTTGCCAGGAGTGGCTCCTAGTTTTCATAATTTGTCATTGATCCAGCGCCTTCAAATTTTGTAGAAAGAGGCAAAAACTGCCATCACTGAGACGATAGACTCGGTTCTCGTTTCGACCAGTCAGATTTTGATTTGAAATGTTGAAATGGTGTAGAGAGTCTGAAAGAAAATGTAACATCCTGTGAGCTTATTTTGGGTTAAACAAAGAAAAATTGACTAATGTGGGACTTGAACCTGCGGCCTTCGGAGTAACGTGCCGGTGCTCTACCAACTGAGCTGTCTAGCCCTAATGTTGGCGGTCTCAGTTATTTGTCAATAACTTTGTCGGGGGTGCCAGTCAGTAGCGATTAAACCTGTAACTTCCGTGTAGCCAGGGATCAGATCCTAAATTTATCTGGAAGTTTGCAGGTTCGAGTCCCACTCTAGTCAATTTTTCTTTGTTCAACCTAAAATTATTTTAAAATTTACCCAGTCAGTTTCCCTTGTGGTTTATTACGTGATATCCTTAAAAACTTGACAGGCATCATCTCCAGAGCAAGAGGAAAACCGTCTCCGATTTTCAGGAATTTTCATATTCATAAAGCCTCACCCCTGTGATAAATAATACTGTGGGGAGCTATCATTGATCCAATTGTATAAAATTCATTCCTACCATATTGGCAGAGGCTGACGGTGGACCTGGAGCAGAGTAACCAACAGAGGGCAGTATTTGAGAAGCAGTTAATGGAAGGCGAACTGGATTCGAAGAAGCAGTCTGAATCAGAACGGAAACAGACGGACAGCAGGCTCAAGGTACGGCAATCATGACATCTGGATAAAATGTGATTATCATGAAAAATAACGAGCGGAGTCAATGATGTGTTGAACATCTGTTATTTGTTGACATATACATGAGTCACAATTAAACCCACTCACATCCTTACAAAACATATACGTTTCCAAGAAGGTAACTTTTGTAAAATGACACAAGTGGTACTTTTTTTTTTTTTTTTACGGAATGACGGAAATAGTAGATAACTTCCCTAAAAATTTAGTGTTTTTATCCATCTGTGAGAAACTTCAACATACTGGTTTATTTTATTTTATCAGATGATAATACTGAGCTTGCACACTTTTTCAAGAATTTTTTTTTTCATTTAGGTTGAATACCCAATGTGTCTCTTAACCCTTTGCACGCTACCATTCCCTACACACACTGTTTCCTGCCCGCTGGAATCTTTTTGCATAACCATTAAAATTACACACGGTTGTACTAAAAAGCCTTTTTCTGTGTGAAGGAATTATTTTATTACAAAATGCAAAATAAGACAAATGTAGAGTATAATACTGGCAACTATTTAGTTCAAACAGAATTGATTTTGGATGCAGAATTTAGAAAATACTCACTTCCAAAGTTCATGATTTTCCTCAAAAATGAACTTGTGTGTGTGTGCATGTGTTTACATGTACATGTACATCAGGGACATACACAACACAAACTTGCAAATGTGACTAAAAAAGATCAAATAAATATAGTAAATGTTCATGTCCAATTGTTCTCAGAGTTTATTTTTTGTTGTACCCTGGTTCGATGACATCTTCAGGATCATATTCATAGATCATGTAGATCATCTGTCCATGATGTAGCTGGTTGAATTCCATCAGCCATGTATGATCGTATTCCCTTGGTAAAGCACGTCAAAAAGCATCCCACCACCTTGGACTGTTCCCCTCCTTGCACAAAAACGATGCCATCGTCGTCAGATTCGGCCCAAATGTCGTCAATAGACGTGTATTCAATATATTCCACGTTGTCAGTAGACATAACTGAAGCATTATCGTCGCTATCGCCTCCCAAAACGTCCTCAAACTCCGATTCTCCCGAGTCAGAATCCGCGAAAATCTCCACGAATGCTGCTGCGGCGTCCATGTTTACTGCCTTTTGTTTTACGGTGATAACAGTAGCGGAAAAACTCGGAAATTTCAGGATTTTTTCTATAAAAATTGTTGCGTTTCCGTTCGTAACATGGCTTCCACATATCGAAGTATTAAAAAAGTACCCGGATGAATGTCAGGGGTCAAAGGAAAGCTCGATTGTATGCAAAACAAGTAGCAACTTGTGTTAGGCGCAAATATGCGCCCATAGCAGTGAGGGAATAAACGTTGCGGGCGCAAATTTGCGCCCGTAGCATGCAAAGGGTTAACCCTTGAAAAAAAGTACTATTCATGGCGTATCAGGGTTGGGCGGTCAAGAGCACTGGACTCAAGCTCTGGTATTTCTGATCAGCAGAGTGTGGGGTTCGAGTCCCGGTCTTGACACTTTTGTCCTTAACCCTTTCCTTACCATAGGCGACTTTAGTCGACTGCACTCATACCCCCACTTCCTTACCATTGGCGACTTTAGTCGACCAAGCTTGCACACAAAAAGGCACTCAAGCCTGAGCACAAAGGCCATTTGTAATAAAGTTGTAGTTTTGTCCATGTTCACCCTCCATACCCAAGCTTACCATCATTGGAAAGAGAGAGATCGGATCTTTCCAATGGTGGTAAAATAAAATAAGGTTGATATTATGCAATCTCTTCAAATTGGAGTTGGAAGATCCGAAATGCCAAACATCTACGGAGCGCCATATGGTTGTGTACAAAAAAGTGTTTGGGATTACAGATTGCACTGAGGAAAGAAAGACCAAGAACTTTGACATTTATTGGACCAATCTCAATGAGTTTTAGATTATATGAAAGGGAATTCAATAAGGAAGAACTTTTTTATTACTTATTTTGCTGTAAAACAATATCTTCAAGGAGATAATGGAGTTTGTAAAAGTGGCCTTTGAACGAAAGCTTTCTGTTGTGCAAGAATGTGTGCTTCACGCTTGAGTGGTCAAACAATGCGGTCACCAGCGGTTGTTTATGTCCAAACAATTCGGTAACGAAAGGGTTAAGCGAATAATTTTTTCATTTTTGCTTTGTCCTTCCGATGGGTCGTATGGGACTTGTCGTTAAGAGTAGGGGTTCCCCCCAGTGTTTTCTGGTATGGTTGGCTGCAGATTGAACCAGAGCACTTTGTTAACTGTTAAATGGAGTCTATTTTAATAAATGGGTGTTTTATTTTATAAAAAAAGTATAATTGCTTTGAGACACCCTCGGTTGAATTAATCTGCAAACTGTTATTTTACGAAAAGACAGCCTTCGCCCAAATACAGAGTTATGATCTTTAAATTCATTAAGCCTGTAAGCAGATGTTTCTGCTTATGGAGCCAACTCTTAGCACAGTTTCTATTTTATAACCACTGCTTACTGAGAGCAAAGCAAAAAGCACGCTAGCTTACCGCCAGTTCTTGTAAGCAGGTGAGTGATGCAACAATGCAAATTCACACACACTGTCAAATCTTCTCTTTCGTTTATGAAATACACTTTTGCTTCTGCGTGTTTTTGTTCTATAAGTAACCATAACAATTTGCTTACTGTAAAACAGCTTCATGAAGGTGGGGGCCTGATTTAGTTATCTTTAGGGAATACAACTGGACATTACAGCATATCAACTGCATGTTTTCTTCTCCAGGCTCAATCTGGGGAGATCGCACGGCAAGCCACTGCCATCAAATACCTGAAGAATGATGTGGAATCCAGAGACGATACAATCAAATCGCTGCAAGAAAAGTGAGCTACCTATGAGGGCCTTGTATAAACCCTACATTCACCTGGGCCCAATTTAATAATAATAATAATAATAAAATTAAAATTAAATAAAAAAAATAAATAAAAAAAACAACCTAAAAAACCTTTAAAAAAAAACCAAAACCCCAGAAACAACTAAACAAATAAGTATAAATATAAAATAAAGACTTTTTTAAAGCTTTTTATTGACGTTCTTAGAGTGAGCCGGCAGGACCGGGATATCAATCAGAAGAGATCGTTAATTGAGGATCTAAGACTCAAAGCCAGAGCTGTGGACACAGACAGCCGGGTGGCGACACGAGCTACGGTAAGGGCTAATCTTACATTATGTCTAGGTCTAGAAACCAGGCAACCCAAGCATGATGTCACAATGAAGTGCAAAGCTTAGTAAGATGCACCAAGATAAAGAATATATTTATTAAACATGTAGAATTGGACAACCTATTATATTTTAAATATCAAGTAAAAAAAGCACAAGGGAAATTGACCGGGTAAATTTTAGAAATAAATTTGGGTCGAACAAAGGGAGACTGCCAATGAAGTGCTTGATAGCTCAGTTGGTAGAGCGCTGGTTGTTAATCCAGAGGTCACAGGTTCAAGTCCCGCTCTTGTCAATTTTCCTCCCTTCAAAAAAATTAAATAATAACTACCCGGTCATTTTCCCTTGTGGTTTATTACTGGATATTTGAAATAAAAAGTTGCATCCCCTTAAGGTGATCCCTCTGAAGCGGCTTCCCAGGTTGTATCATAAACTTGGGTGTGATCCCTGGCTATACGGCAGTTACAGGTTGATTGGCTTCTGACTGGCACCCCATAACAAAGATATTGACCAAATAGGGAGACTGCCAAAACCAGAGGTTGCAGGTTCAAGTCCTGCTCAGGCAATTTTGTCTTTGTTCAACCCAAAACTATTCTATTTTTACTAAAGACCTACATGCTAGATTTTGCACTCACAACAAATACTTCTTGCATGTAAACTACACATCCGCAGCAGCATGTATGAAGTTATCGTAATAGTGTGTTTTCCTTGACTAATTAGGAATCCATAAATGGGCATCATGAAAGAGTCCTACGATATATGCCTGGCATAATAACGGTGCAAACACCTTGTTTTTCTCTCATTTAAAGCAATATAAGGCCGTGCCCAAAATTGGTGGCGGCAAGTGTAGCTAGGCTGTTACTAAAAAGAAAAATGATCATGCACACATATCCTCCATAAGAGTGCTCAAGGCGGCTTCAAGAACACAATACAAAAAACTTACAAACACACACATGGAAAATGACAATGAAAAATGCAATTATAATGAGCGAGAAAAAGGCTAGCGACATCAAATGCGTTTTGAGTTGAGATTCAAAAGTACTTACGGAACTAGATGTAAATGCAAAACCTTTTTCGGAACTATTTCAGTTTGTTCATCAATGCGATCAATCATTACAGTTCGGCAAAATATTTTGTTCTCCACTCACCCTCGCCCTGTACCCACCCCAAAGCAGCAATTAAATGTTTGACGTTACATGTTGTTTATTCTTCCTCGCTGATGGCTTTTTTTTGTAGGAGCTCCTCGAAGAGAAAATTTTGAACTTGACGGAAGCGAATGATAAGAAGAGGACTGAGGTGGATTCAATTAGGAAGCAACTGTCTATAGTAACGAAAGAGAAGCGGCATTACGAACAGCTCTATATGAAGATCAAGATGGAACTAGACAGAAAGGTAGGAGAGTTTTAGAACGGGTAGGTGGTGTTGGATCAATCAATCAATCAATCAAAAGAAATTTATAAAGCGCCAAAATCAAAAGTTTGCTCTAAGGCGCTGATGTATGGGCACTAACAGGAGAAACATTATTGATGGTACACCTCCTGAAACAGGTAAGCTTTCAGGAGTGTCTTGAATGTATGCAGTAAGGTGGTATCTCTGATGTATTCTGGAAGTTTGTTCCAGATTCTGGGTCCATATACAGAAAATGATCTATCGGCAAAAGAGACACAATGGGTTCACATGGAAATTCTAAAAACCACAAGGAAATTTGTGTACAAACTCTATGGGAAACTGTTAAGTGTAGGGACAAAGGAAAGAACAAAAGAATGTTTCACAAGGATGCATTTTTGAGAATGTGTGTGAGTTTGTTTTCACATTCAAACCGGGGACCTATAACAAAAGAGGACAATAGGGTCCCCGGTTGGGTAAAGGTCCCCAGTTGGAAATTGTGTACAAAACCAATGGGAGCTTTTGCCAAAAAGTTAAAGTCCAAACAAAAGAGGGACAATAGGAGGTCCCCGATTGGAGGTGTTTACACACTTGTGTGTGTGTGTGTGTGTGTGGGGGGGGGGATTGAGATTGTCATGAACTGAAGACCTGTAAATGGAATGATACACAGGAGGGAAATTATTTTTATTAACAAGATGGGAAGGCATGAGATTTCCCAGTAAAGCAGTCACCAAAGGGAGATAGAAATAGTCCACATTGTGTCCGAACCTGTAGTGTTGTATTTCTGGTGATGCACAGAGTCCGTAAGCCTCTTGAATTGTAACATCTAGGAGGTTCCAGGTCTGCAATAAAGGGGACCTAGACTCGCAAGCCATTGATCAGGAATCCAATCTCATCCCTGGATGTGTTGCTGTTTTAATAATAGAGGGGAATTAGTTTAAATGTATTCCTTTGTTGTAGTGTTTAAACTTACCATAGGAAAGGCTGGAGGCAACTTTAAAAAATGTGGACAATGTACAATAATGAAGAGAGAACTGTTAAAACTGTACTGTGACAATATCACCGGGCTGTTATAGGAAAAAAACCAAAAACTTAACCAATAGTGGCCTAAGTACAGGATTTCCCATAAAACACATACATGTTGTAAAACGCATACCTAAGGGAAAAAACACCAAATTAACATTAAATTTGTTTCGTTACACTCTCGCTACTAGTCGTTTTAGAAACAATGGCAAAGTATCAAAGAGAATCATGTGCTCTTTGCAACAGTAAACAGTTTGTTGGGATAAGTTTATTTTTGCAAGGCAGTAAATGGTGAGTGTCTATGGTAATGCAGCATTGAGCGCTACATGACCAGTTGATATTCACCAAGCCGACTCTGTTCTGATTCTCGAGGGACTTTTAAAGGCGCACTTGTTTGAATCTACATTTTTTTTAAAAACAAATTGCTTCACATATTTCATTGTTTTATGTTTGTGTGGCACATAGAGGATTCTGCATTATGCGCCATATAAATGTCCCGCATTATTGTTATTATTATATGGGCTTAGGCAGGAACAGTGTTTGTTTACAGTGGCCAGGTCAGGCAGACGCGGGTTAAAAACGTTAAAAACCGACTGCTCAGTGGAAATCTGGATGCAAAATATTACCTTGACATTTGACGTAATCAATCTTTCAGGGGAAGTTACTCCAAGAGGCAAACGTCAACTTGACCGAGGCAGAGACGATCTCAACAGAGTTGGAGATAACGGCAGGGCAGCAGATGAAGAAACTAGCCCAGCAGACTGAGGCGGCCCTGGGCGCGGCACATGAGAAACTGAAACGAGCGCAGACCCACGGAGCCGAGCTGAAGGCATTCGTCAAGGTAAGTCCTCAGTATTAGTTGAGTTGAGATACACATGGAGGGTTCAACCCTTTAGAAAATGCCCACAGCGGCCGCAAACAGCCACAAGATTTGGTCTACTTCCACTTTGAGGGTCCAATAAAGCGCAACGGACCAAATGGATATTTTCCAATGTTTCCCATGGAATCTACAGTTCCAGTTTTACAGCAAAACCATGTTTTTCTGTTTCTTAATGGACCCCTTGCATTGGTTGCCATCGTTGATGACAAACAGTGGAACTGTGCAGGCGTGAGCGCGCTGCGCACTACTCTCGGCAAATGATAGCTCTTCACGCGTCCACGGTTCATCAGCAATGATGGCCAGTGCATGAGGTCAACAATTTTACTGAAAGTTTTCCTGAAAATAACGTGGGAAAATAATCAACAAGGTTAGCAATGTCTGGGCGTATGGTGATGATTGATACAGCGACGAACGATCTCAAAAGGGTTAACCGTTTGGTGATGAAGGTTGTTCAGGTTTAGAAATTAAGATGATAAATGGGAAAGGCTTATGTAAAAAATTGTTTGTGTTCATTTTTTGTTGAAAAGTTGTCTTTCACAAGAGGCTGTTTAGAGCGAGTGCTTCAAAAGGATGGGGGGACATCCATAACAGGCCTGTGTTGGTCTAACACCATCTTTGTAATGTTCCCTGAATGCCATAGCTATCACAGATACTTATTCTCATCATACAAACAAGGAACAAACTTTTTGTCTCTTTTTACTTCATTCTGGTTACATAAATATAAAGGGAAGATAAAACCCAAAATGGTAATGAAGTAAAGAATAAATTTCCGTTAATGGGTAGGTAGGAACCCCATATCATAAAGTCTGTAAAGCTGAAAAAACTTGCGAGGTACCAGTCACATGTACTCTACATTGCATAGCATTTTGGCTGGTAAACTGTTTTCTGCAAGGCGAGATCTTTCTGTGCCAAGTGAACTTGTGCTTAACGTCTTTGCGAAATTGGGCCCAGCACCGGATATAGACAAGGGAATACAAAAGTAAGAAGTACACCGAAGAAACCGGAGTATCTTGTAAATGCTGTAGATGGAGCTTGACTGATTGGAATGGGCGTGCGTGATGCTTGTGGATTAAGAAGATAGAGTGTACGATCAATGGAGATTTCTGTTCTCTTCTTAAGTTGAAAATCCTCTGGAATTTGAGTGCAGTTATGATCATCACAGACGGTTACTTAAAGCACGATTGCCTGAGTTATGTCTGAGTTGTTTATTCTAGGATGGAGTAGTTCGTGTGTATAATTGGCTTGTTTGTTTTTTTAATGTTGTTTTTTGTTTGTTCTCTTCATGAAAGCCATTTTGTTCAGCGCAAAGTGACCTGTTTTTAAGCACGATTGCCTGAGTTACATCTGAGGTGTTAGTTCTAGGGGGGAGTTGTTCAGGTGTATAATTGGCTTGCTTGTTTTTTATGTTGTTTTTTTTTTTTATCTTGTTCATGAAAGCCATTTTGTTCAGCGCATAGTGACCTCTTTTTAAGCAAGTTGTTCAGGTGTATAATTGGCTTGCTTGTTTTTTTATGTTGTTGTTGTTGTTTTTTTTTTTAAATCTCCAGTTCGTGAGAGTCATTTTGTTCAGCGCATAGGGACCTCTTGTTAAATGTGCTTTATCAATACTTGTTATTGTTATTCTAAAGTTCTCAAGTTTCCCTCCGGACAATTGAATTTTGGAAAGGAGCACATTTTTCAAAAGCCGGGGCGTAGAGCTTTTTGGCTTGTAACCGTCTCTTGACCGGAAACAATTTGTGAACAAGACCAGAACCTAATGCAAGAAAAACACAAGTCTCCAAAAAAACCGAAACCGATCCTCAATCGAACAATGCCTCAAATTCCTCTGGTAGATGACAATGTTGTTTATCTAAAGACATCTGCGCAACGTTGTACAAACAACCAATAAAAGTTCCAACAGCATTTTTTCCAACACCCCCACCCACATTAATCACGGGGATGAGTAATTTCGGATATTTATCTGAATTCAGATTTGGTTCTCGCTGCCTGGTGAAGTAATAAATAATCATTCCCGATAGTTTTAGGAAATCGCTTTGATCTACTTCTCTAGTGCTGAGAATCACTGTTCCCAAAAAGCTTCTTGGAATCTATAAACTCCAGGGGTTATCAAAAGGTGGCAATGCCATTATTTCAACAATAGTTCCTCAGATTTGGATTCTGGTTTTGAACCGTCTGGTTTTTTTGTCGGTAATAAATCCCACCCGTTGTAATCCAGATTAATGTGAGTCCAATAAAAAAAAAATAACACAAAAAAATTGATAAAGGAATTCATTTGTTAGACTTGAACATGTTTTATTTCAAAGAGGTATATAGTGTTGATTAGAAAATTTGTCACGTCTATTTACACAGCTGTTAATAGTCATTAAACATTTACTGTTTACAGGGAGACAGATTGTACACTTCTTTAATCTAAGGAATTTAAAAAAATACACATAAATGGGGAATTCGGGCATTTTGGGTCTACAAGTAGAGTACAAGTGTGGGAAACACACTTCTTTGCCATGTCTGAAAGTCTTGAAAACAAACCCTTTATCTAGACAAAGTACAGGTTTCATATTTACAACAACAAAAAATTATTAGTTGCAATTAATGTGTCGTCAGTTTGCGCTGGCACCATGTGTATATGTGTCTACTTTGCTGTGGAGATTAGTTCATGAGTACTTGCCTTGCTACTTATTCTACTGCCCCGAAATAGATTTTGGAATTCGGGCGACTAAATAGTTCTGGAAGGAACTGTCCTGCTTATTAAGTACTACCAGGGAGGTAGGAAATAGGCTGGGACTACAACTTTCACTTAGTGGATTGAGGGGACTTCTCGTTATTAACTTTCACTGCCATGGAGTGAGTTCTTAAGTGGTCTCAATGTATCAACCAGCCTGCTCTAGTCACCATTGGTTAGACTGATGAGTGTCTGAGATGCTGGTCTCTTTATAGGGATTAATGAGAGGTTTCAGTGTAGAGTCAGCCACTGCTCTGATTGGTTCTTCTGACAGGAGAACTGTGGTTGTTGGTCTCTAGAGTTAT
Organism: Pisaster brevispinus; assembly: GCA_023634235.1. Taxonomy (NCBI): domain Eukaryota; kingdom Metazoa; phylum Echinodermata; class Asteroidea; order Forcipulatida; family Asteriidae; genus Pisaster; species Pisaster brevispinus. The sequence goes on from JAMKCF010000011.1 coordinate 6,265,225, forward strand.
TGTGTGGGCTGCCCAGTGTGTGTAAGTGCCCTGTGTACTAGTCCCAGTTTAGTCATTGATTTAAAAGTTTATACCAGTACGGACCCAGTAGGAATATTTTCCCATATACTGTCAAAGTCAAGGAAATAACATTTGTATATACTCAACCAATCAGCGATGCTTATTTTGATTATTACCAAATTCGAAACAAAACTTGAAATGAACGTGCACAAAATCCTGGACAAAACTGATGATTGTTTTTACTGAAGCATAAGCAGCTAATGGAAGGACTTTTCACAGGTTGGTTGTATGGTGTGCTTATTGAAAACTAGAGGGTGGAAAAGAATCCAGTCTTCCGTAAAACAATGATGTACTTTCCATTACAACTTCTCAAAAAGTTCCTACCCGAGACATAAAAATGGCATACTAGTTTGAGTTTTGAGGCTTGGAATTTCATGTAGGCATTTTGCTTTGTTTCCTTTCACTTGGCCTTGGTAGCTCTGCAAAAACAAACAACCCAAAAGAATTTCTTGTTTTTGATTAGTTAGCCTGATTCTACTATTAAACAATAGAACCCTTACATAGGCCGCCACCGCTGAGGCCAAACAATAGAAATGCGCACTTGAGTATGCGCCACGCACAACTCTTTCTTTCTTTGACCGCAGTCAGGGCGCTGTTTGGGCTTGTGACATCATATACAATGGGTCTACACATTTTTTTTTATGAGTTTAACAAATTGATATGCTATTCAGCTGTTTAGATTAGAACTTTATTACACCATCAGGGTCTGTGTCAGGTTCCCAGGGTTTACAGTGTGTCAAAGGTAGTTCTATTTCTCACTTTATGTAGAGGGACCAGACTGATTGTACTTTCAGCCTCGTTTTTAGTTACATTTGGTGGAACGGGAGAAGAGGGCCAGTAGGGCTGCTCAAGAAGACAATTTTGCTCAACAATTTTCTACAAAGCAAAACTGAGTAGGAAACCAGTCAAAGACAGCACATGTGATATTTTAGTTTTTAGCTGGTAACCGTATTCTGGTAAGCACAACTGTTTTGCAGATTCTTGTGCTTTAAACAGCTCTATAAAGTTTTGGGCCCTGGGCCCCATTTCATATTGCTTAGGAATTTTTCTGCTAAGCAGGATACCAGTTACATGCGGTGCAAGTGGACCTCTATTTTGGCAGGTAATCTTATTCCGGTAATGAAGCAGATTTTCATTGTGCTTAGCTGAAACCTTTTCTTGAGTTGCTCTGTGACATTTTGCTCTGGTTGTGAGCAACAATGTGCATTAATGTCTTTTAAGAGTTGCCTTTTGACTCTCTCTTTTTTAATGAATGGTCAATCCTTTTTCAAAGTTGAGAATTAACTTGAGAAACATGCCTCACCAGAGGTTCACAGAGATGATTACTACAGGTGTTTCAGAATTGAATAGCTTATGGTGGGTTTAGCTAGTTCGCTGAGGAAAATAGGTTTCATAAAGTTGCTGGCATAATTTTTTTGAAAACTGTTCATGTGCTAAACCCACTACCTGTGTGCTCTCCTTTAACATGGAGACTACTCCAACAAATGATTTAAAATTGTACACAATTATTAATTCTTAAAAAGCATATATATCCTCAATCACAGTTTATAATTGATCTTACAATACTCAAGCCAGTTCTAACAGGGAATTGTTTTTTTAATGAGTGCTGTGAATTTTTGTTTATAAATCACCAGAGTTATACAGTTTTATACTGTACTTGTTTAAACCACATACAAGTTGAATTAACAATGAATGCACCAGATAGAATTAGTCATATCTTCATAGAGCTGCTTAAGCATAAAAATGTAGCTAAGCACAACAAAATTATGCTTAACAGAATAAGGTTACCAGCCAAAACACCATGTTACATGTGTACCATCTGTGACTGGTATCTTGCTTATTTTTTTGCTTAAGCAGCTCTGTGAAATTAGGCCAAGATCGGTAAAAGATGAGGTTGAATTTTAATATAATGTAAAATTAAAATAAAAGGTAAAAAAATGAATACAAACACTACAACAACAATTAAACAGGAAAAAATAAATAAATAAATAAAAATTCCAAGCCAAGTACACGAATATTCAAAAACTGAGAAAACCATTTTGTTTTTCAAATTATGACAAAGAAACCTTGACCTTTCATGGGATTGTTCAAATCAAGTTAAATATTTATAGCGTCTTGCAAAATTTAAAACCTTTTTTCAATAGTCGTGATTATGCTTGATTTCTTGGTCAAAATTTGACTGAATGGGGCAGAAATTGGGTGGCATGGATGGCTAGTACGTAAAGCGCTCGCCTACCACCATTGTGGCCCAGGCTCGATTCCCGGCTAGGGCCATATGTGAGTAGAGTTGTGCATTGGTTCTCTCATATGCCACAAGGTTTTTTTTACTCCGTGCAATCTCTGGTTCTCTTGGGTTGGTCTTGCAGGCTGCCAAGGGTGGGTGCCCTTACATGCCTGCAGCTCAAACACATTGTAGCCCCGTTCTTTGCAATTCAGCTTCTCAGCTGCGAGTTAGGATGATTTAGCCTCCCAAATTATTATTACTATTATTAAAACTTGGTAACTCTGATGACTGTCATTTGAAAAAGAAATAAAATCACCTCAAAAATCTGAAGGGACATATTTTTTATGGTAAAATACATACATGTAGGCTTGGGCACATAATATATATATTTAGTTCTTTTATACAATATTTATTTACAGTTATCTTTTGTACAAAGTTTCAGCTCTTGTCAGTCATGTAGTGGTTGAATGTCACCGATTACGATGGTTTCATCCTCTTTAAGATTAAGTACATGATACCCCTATTCCCATATTGGTATTATAGGTAGGTGTCATACTTCAGTAATGCCCTAAAAGGCGATTGTGTAATTTTTTCCCCGAAAGCCTACGTGTTGTCAAGATTGGTATTGGTAGAAAGCATCCTTTGACATTATTTCGCCTGCAGTGCCCCCCGTTGACTAGAAATCAATAAAAGTATGTGAAATAAGTTGAATCTCCAAAGATCACCTGCAGGCAAGCTGGCAACTTTTTGAAATTACTTTGTGACCAATGCGGGCTGTGATGCAGTTTGTACCCGTGACTGTCACCTCGCTAAACGTGGATAGATTAGGTTGGACATCCTGTGAAAATACTGCGACATTTGTTTTGCTGTTTTCTCAATTAGATACTGTATTCATCTAAAACTTTCACAGGTGACTTTTATAGTATTTTTCTTGATAGTTTGCTTATAAACCAGCACTATGTTGACAAAAACCAAGTGATGACCCTTAAATGATCTTTAAACATACACTCCCATAGGAAGCTGTAACCTCACTTCATGTAAAGAGCACGAATCGGCGCGAGAAAACGCGAGAAAATCTGCTTGAAATATTTTCATCTCGGTGAAAATAATTACACATATAAAACACACAACTCACTTGTTGATATTATTGTGTCCAATCACCAAAGTTTGTAAATCAAAGCCAAAACGGGAAAAAAAGTAAATCTAGTTTTTGAAAGTAATAGAAGAAAAAAGGTGACTGCGCAAAACTGAGAAATGGTTACTGTTAAAGAACTTGGTGTTTATTTCTGATGGTGAAGTGATTTTCAAAGGGGTGTAAGGTTTTCATTTAAATATTATACATAAAACACCTGCAATATATTTATTTGTCTTTAGATGTTGAACCTAAAATGTTCAAGAGTGTCAGTCATTTTGGTTATTTAACAATTAGTCCCTTGATAAGGCCCCAGTGTAAAAAGCAACACAACACAATCTTCAAAGCACTTTGTACACAATTTGATTTTAAAGGGGGACTGTCGTGATGATCATAGCAGGCCTAGGGCTGTACATGGAACTAGGAACTCTAACCCAGCTACTGCAACCGCGTGTGCTGGCACGTCACATCACAGAGGGCGCCGTCATTATATTATGACCCCGGTTTGAATCTCGCTTGGGCCATTATGTGGCTTGGGTTTTCAGTCCCAACCTGATTGCATGTTTTTTTTTTCCCTGGAATAATTCTCTGTGGTTTGATCCCACATCTAAAAAACTAAAAAAAAACTTTCTTCCTTGTCTTCTCTCCATTGGGTTCTTGGCGAGTACAGTGATTAAGTTCGCTTTTCTGAGAGTCCTTGGCTTCGCAACCAGATCAAATGAAATGAAATGGGTTAGTGTTCATAATTCCATGTACAGCCACAGGTCCGTTGTGATCATGACAGCAGTCCCTCTTTAAGTTTGTTTTTCTGTTTTGATCTTTTTTAAAATAAGCTAAAGATTATACAGCATATACCCTGAGAACCAAAAGTCCTCGTTCTCAAAATACAACTTTGAGATCTCGATTCGTAACCACACCTGATCTCCAACCTTCAGGTCCTTAATTGCCATCACAAACCCTGACCCTGTCATCAGAGGATAATCGTTATGCATTAACTGAAACCGTCCACCGATGTAATCAGTGGTGATCTGCAGTATGTACGTCCCTGACACCCCGATCGTGTAGTGTCTACCTGCCCTGTTAAAAAACCCTCCAATGCTTGTCACAAGATCACAGTCGATACGGAAGGTCCCCGCACTATGGGAGGCAATATTTCGTATCATGAACTCGGATTTGGGCAGCCCTGGACCGGGTGTGCCTGGGTTGCCGACGATACCTTTGGGTCCTCGATCGCCGGATACCCCTTGGGGGCCTAAACCCGGGGGTCCCACCACGCCTTTTGGCCCAACAGGGCCTTGCTGGCCCCTCGCTCCCTTGAGACCTTTTTTACCCTTACGTCTTGTCCCATTTGCACCCTTTGCTCCCTGAAAACCGAAAATCCCCTTGGGCCCTTGGAGACCTTTTGTCCCGGTTTCACCGATGGCGCCCAGTTCTCCCTTGATACCCTTGTCTCCTTTACTTCCTTGGTCTCCGCGGGGTCCTCGCCGCCCATGAGGTCCAATTGGCCCTTGCAGTCCGGGCCGACCCGTCGCCCCAATCTCCCCAGGAACTCCCTTATCACCAGCTGGCCCCAGCTCTCCCTTCCTGCCCTTCTCTCCGTCTGTAGTGTCTCCTGTTAACCCTTGTCTCCCCGGCATCCCGGTTCGGCCCGGATATCCAGGGATACCATCCACCCCAGCAATGCCTTCATCTCCAGGGCAGCAGATGTCAGATGAGTTATGCTCCCTGGATGCTGATTCTGTTTCCTTCGGCCGGCCAGTGATGAGGAGGAGTAACAGCATGGAAATGATGAAGATGTTGTTGTTATTGCTATCCATGGTTCGTCAGTGTCCCCTGTCGGCAAAATCTAAAGCCAATATCACTGTAGAATTCAGCAGGAATTAGCTGGAAACCCCTGTGTTAACAAAACAAGCAAACATGGTGTAAGAGTGTACATAAGAGAAGTTTTGTAAATTGCCCTACTCACAGCAGACACCTTAACAAGGAAGGCTGCAATTCTCAGTAAGACAGTCTATAGCTGACACGTTGCATGTACCCTCGGTACCCATCAGGTACTTCCATGGTATGTGGGCAGGTCTCTCCTTTCTGTCCCTTCTGTACGCACCGTCACTCACAGCACCCGCTGTGCCCCATCTTCTCATCCCCTCACTCCATGTGTTCAGAGGCCAGTATTGTGAGATACTTAGATAGCTTTATTTCCCCTGTTTTGCTGCACTTTGGAACCCCTACCTGTATCTTGTTTTCCCACCATCTGTTCCAGCTTAAGAGGAATGTGAACAGATACTTTCTCTCTCTTTAAATTATCTTTAATTTTCTTGTAGCCTTCACCTTGGGGGATTTGTCATTTAAACAAAGAAAGGTCCAGGGTAATTTCTGTCATAGTGCCAGAGACAAACATTGTTTCCTGAAATAAGTATTACAAATGTACATGTAGCAAATAGACAAATCAATAGATTGGGAATCTAAAAGAATGTCTTTTAAAATTATTTTTTAGATGGCAAGAGAAAGCAGGAGAGAGACACATCAAATATTGTCTGAAGTCTTTGTCAGATTGGTTTCCTGAACTAATTGTCCCACTTGGTTAGTATCTAACATAGATCCATACTGATGTTCTACTATTTCAAAATTCCATTCATCAAGACAAAGTGGTACATAGTTATTGTTCGGGGGGGGGGGGGGGGAAACAGAAAACTTTCCATTTAAATGTTTTCCTTCTAAAACCAGTGTTGTATCATTCCCTTATAAACTGAAGAGGTAGCCAAGGACGCGCCGGTTTATCCCATCTGTGTGTGAGATCAAACTGCGGAAGACATCACTGTCATGTCAACTTGCCAGGTAAAATGCTGGAAAGCTGTTGGCACCCCCACCCTGCTGCACGATCTGAAGATAGATTGCCTGACCCCATGATCATGATCTTTATGTTAGAGTGTCACAGGAGTCATGGACAATGTAATAAAAATAACCACAGATTCATCACCGCTCTCTGTGATGGGCTGTCGAGCGGGCTTTGAACGATAGAGAAGTACCAGACTACATGATTGCTTTGCACTATCATAAATCCTACTGGTTTGTTTACTGCCTTTGAGTCAAGATAAGGTACAGCATTTGGTATTGTTTTCGAAACTCCCTGATACTGTCATGCTTACTTTCTTGGTGTCAAGATAAGGTACAGCATTGTGTTGATTTGAAACAACTGATGCTGTCATGCTTACTGTATTTGAGTCAAGATAAGGTACAGCAATGTGTTGGTTTAAAACTACTGATACTGTCATGCCTACTGTCTTTGAACCAAGATAAGGTACAACATTGTTGAATTGTTGGAAAAACTGCTTTGTTACTGCATGATGTATTTAATTGCCTTTAGTTGAGATAATGTACGAGATTGGTCGTATCAGCAAAAATACTGCTACAGAATCTATAATCTCTCTTTGAATCAAGATGAGGTAGAGAAGCTGATTCTAAGTTTTCCTATTCTCCTTGAATTGAGATAACTTTAGTTCAGCATTAATTGAGATAAAGTTCAAAGTTAGTAATATTGCAGTGCTTGCCATGCCCCCCCCTCCATCTCTTATTAATTTAGGCGCTCATTGGGGGAAAAAAGAAACGGTAACTTCTCCCCACTTTAAACTGGCGCATTGTTTACTTCTAAAAATGTCAAAGCTTTGGAAAAAACTTTGATAGATTGATTCATCATTGTAAATTTATACTGGACTAAGGGCAAGGTCTGCAGTGAAATTTTGCAGAAGTTACTGAAGCACATGACTTTAACTGCAGGGTGTATAAAGGGAAGTAGGTCAGGTTTGCATGTTAATTCAATCATGCAACAGTTACAGCATCAATAAAAGTTGTGGTTTACACTCAGCGAGAGGGGACCTGTGATTAAAGGTGTGTGTTTTACACCATCGCTTTGGGAAAAGAGAGTTTTATATTCGATACTTAGGGGAGTGTGATTTCTTTTTATTGCCGTATATCATCCAAACGTGGTACTGTTTGGTATTTTAATTTTATAGTTCCCCAACCCCACTTAAGATGAGAAAGTGCAGACTAGAAAAGGTAGACCAACCCAATGGGCAGCAGTCGTGATCTGTTTATTGGGGTGCCTTGACGAATTTCATGCTGCCTTGGGCAACACTTTGGCAACTTCCTATTTTCATGAACGCCTGCCAGTTTTTCAGGACTTTTGTTACTGTTTTAGTTACTGGGTATGTTCGAGACAGGCCTGGAATTCCATGGAGGCCATGAACTCTGTTGCCCAAATCTTGGCCTTGGTGCCCCTTTCGCATAGACTTTCGCATAGACTTTAAGATTTTCCAGTGGAAGTGCCCTTTGCAATATGAAAATGGTTTTGCTCTCTCAATGATGGAATTCCAGGCCTGTCGAGACAGATTTGGAGGGTTTGGTGATGCTCTGCAAAAAAACCTCTCAGCTTCTTGGAGAACCAACGTTTAAGAAACCCTTTAAGGATAACAACCTTGTCACTTTGACATGAAAGTGATTGAATTTGTTACGTTTTATTGCAATATACGTGTCCATGCACACCCGAAACATTGATAACATTTCAGTAGAATTGAACAGTCATTCGGAACACAAGAGTGTACGAGGATCAGATGGTGAGATTCTCTGGAATTCATGTTGGTATTTTTGTAAGTTTAATCACAGCGCTAACTATGAAGGACAATTGTAGAAACGGAAGAACTTCATTAACAGCCCGCTTACATGTGTTCTCTTCATTAAGAGGAAAAGGGGGGGCTGTTTTGAGATAAAAATGGGGAAAACAGTTTGATCAAAATACTTCTCAGAAGTCAGAGCACTTAATGCTAATGCTGTCCATGTGTTGAGTTCGTTAGCAGTAATTGGGGAAAACAACGAGTTGGACTCGTTAACGTTGTACCTTGAGTTTTCTAAAAATGGAACCGGGTTGGGTAAATAGGGTAATCTCAGAGCCTTCGCTGCACATGTATGCGTGCACCGTGGGCCTGAGAGGCTTGGTGCAGGGAGTCGATGTTTACATAGCTTAACCTGCTCGCGAGGGCCAATGTCAGGAAACAACCAAAACACTGGAGTGTAGATCGACTGTGCCCTGCCATGGTGGTGTTGTTCCTATACTGCCAGCAGGGATGCCCCCTTCTCTCACTGTTTACAGGAAACGTCTTAAATCCTTCTTATTCATGACACCCAAGTGTTTCCTTTTTCTATCGTACAGCGCTTTGATCTCTCTTGTAAAAGTACTTTCTAAATACATTCGTGGTTATCACTTCTATTTGTTATACTTCCTTCAGCATCAGAGACAAAGTGCCTTTTGATTTGACTACTTATTTAAATTGTTTGAAGACAACACACTTTCTTCCCTACCCTACCCTTCACCTCTGTGGAACCTGGTTCGAATCCCGGGCCAAAGCCTTTGCATATGGACTGGGTTTTCAGTCCCTGTTTGCCTCAGTTTTTCATATTTGGGGTTTTCCTCCCACATCTAAAACTGACATTTCTTCGTCATCTCCTCTACAGATGTATCTTTGGGTCACACTATTAGTCACTTTTGAGGGTCTCTCGGCCTCATTACCAGAAATATTTAATAATAATAATAATAATAATAAGTACATGCAGGGCTTTGAGTAGTTTCAATCTGAGTGCTCACTGATTGTAAAGTTCATTCATACCAGTGCCAATCTTCCAGAGGAATTTGTTCATCATCCAAGGGCAACCTGTTCATTTGAGGGGTCAACGGTTCCAATAACTGGGAATTCCATTGGTGACACCCAATCAACAACGCTTCTAGATTGGAATGGTTGTTGGCACACCAGCTTTCCTACTTTGATCGTAACCCATATCTCCCAGTGTGGGACACTAGTTGTGCCACATTGGGTAATACTTGAGTGGCAAGCCCAGATAGGGATATCCACTGGTACCCAGTTTCCCCACATTCACATTAGAAATGTTTCCCAGTCATCCAATCCAACACCCATGGATGACAGCATTCCCTTTCCTGTGAGACATGAGATGTAAGAAAACTTTATTTAATCTCCAAAAAGAACAAAAAAACATTGGTTGCTAAAATTCAGATCACTACAAAAACACATACAGTTAAAAAGTTACTCAAAATAATAACAAATTTTAATAAATAGTTTCTATATAGAGCTTTATCTATGGGCACTCTTAAAGCACTTATCAGTACTTATTTCCAGACAGGTTTTTGAAGTTTTTGAATTATGAGACCCATGTATGTAACAACTTGTAAGGGTTTACAATGTGCTTCGGCACATTCAGCAGCCACTGCCAGAAACATCGTGGCAAACCCCTCTGGAAGCGATAAGTTTAACTCAACTGGGGTCTTTAACATACATTACACTACACACGGGACGAGCTGTGTTATTATTAAGAATTTAGAATTAGAATTCTAAATTCTTAATAATAATCGGAAATGATGTGACCAGTAAGCTGGTTGGATGTAGATTCCTGTTGATATGCTTACGAGCCTCAACATACTTGGTAATTTTTCCTTATTTATTTATTTATTGACCGTATCATCAAGAACCACTGTAACTCATAGAGAGAGTGTTGCATGATGTTACTATACAAACTTTTACATACTGGATTGCCTTCCCACCTTGCTAAGTTTCAGATCCCACTTATTTATGTGATATGAACATATCGGGGAACAATTACATTTTCCCTGCTAGTCCACAGCCACTGAGAGTCCCCGAAAGTTTCCCATATTGGAATATTATTTGTTATGTACCCCACACACAGATCCTTTTCTTTTGTATAAATACTGCCGCGGCGCTCCAAAATTTAAGATAGGAATCCTATATGGATTATAGTTATAGGACGCTTCGGATGAGTTGCAGCGTTGCTTCCCAAATTGTCCTTGATGGGCAGAATACACTGTTCTACATGTCAAGGCTCTCCTGTATCTCAACCCCAAGTTCCTCTCCGAACCTACATGTACACCTCTCACAAAAGAGATTTTAATCTGAAAAATGGATGTGTACGCCGTCGTCTTACGGCAGATACACAGACTGTGAGATCGTTAGGAAACCGTGCTACAGCTTGTGCAAATTGGCGAACCATATGTTAAGTTTCTGCATTTAAAAAACTTCTAAATTGTTTGATAGCCTTACCTGACACTGGCTGAACAGTATTATTTCCAAAAACACGCATTTTTTACTTGTACAGACCATAGCTCCACGTACAGACTTAGATGCAGTTATTGAAGTCAACAGTTCAATTTCATACATTATGAGGAAGTTGTAAGACCTGGAGATCAATCTCGGAAACGGTGTCAGTGATTTTCTTGCGGAACTCTTTAAATGGATTATTTCCCAATGTCAAACAAATACACTATGTCTGCCCTTGAACAGCAGAACACTGGTTGACTAATGATGGTAAACAACTACAGTTGTTTACTAATGATGGTAAACAACTACAGTTCTGCGCCTTCATTTTTTTTGTTTTACAAAATGAAAAAAACCCAACAAGATAACCTCTAATTAGGTGAGCTTAACATTTCCATCAATCAGTAGACTTTATGCACATGACGTTATTTGAGTAGGGCGTCCTCGCCTGGAGGTCGATTGGATGTTGTTCATTGGCCAATTATGTGCGCTGCGCATACAAATCTGTGCATATTCATTGTTTCATCAATGGTTTACATCTAAGATGGCGGTTTGATGACGTCAAAAGGTCAATCCAAATCACTGATCAGCAAAATCTACTCATCCCAGTACTTTTTATACTAATTAGAATAATTATCCCCCCTACTCTCGGTACCATTTTCCAGCGAGTTGACCAGCCATTTAAAACCGTGAGTCCTGGCCGAGTAGTTAAGAGTCACCGGACCTGGGACTCAAGCTCTGGTGTTTCTGATCAGCAGAGTGTTGGGCTCCAGTCCCAGTCTTGACATTTGTGTCCTTGTAAGCAAAACACTTGAACCGTTAATGCTTAGTGTGTCGTGTGATGCACGCAAAAGACCCCAGTACCCCAGTACCCCAGTTATCGTTAAGAGAAGGGGTTCGACCCCGGTGTATTCTGGTATGGTTAGCTGCAGATTGCCCCACAGCACCATGTAGGCTATTATATTCATTTGGGGTTTGCTACGTCAAACAAATAGGTCTTACAATTTGAACATAGCTCCTGGTACCTACAACTTCATAGGACCTTGAAAAGGTTCCTTGGAGGTTTCCTTCCTGTAGCTATAGTGCTGTCTTCTTTCATCAGGGTATATTCCCCCCCCCCCCCCCCCCCCCCCCCCCGATGTGTCTTTTTATTTTCGTTTGTTTTCCTTTTTAGTAACAGTAACCAACCTTTTCTCAAAAACTGTGAACAAACTGTAAGAATACAGGTCTCGGATTTCATCTTAGAGAGGGCAAGGCCATTGTCATTTTGCAAAGGGCACTTCCATTGGAAGGTCTTAAAGTCTATGGGAAACTTTTGATGGGGCACCAAGGCCATGACCAGGGCGGCAGAGGACATGGCCTCCGTGGCATCCATGTAATATGAGGCCTGATTGTTCCTTTAATGTTTAGGTAAGGGTATAAGGCAGTTAGGCTAAGAAAAACAGCCTTGTCTCTCAGTGATTTTTAGTTGCAAAGACAGCGCCTAAATCAATTGCTTGTGCCTTGGGTATTTTTAAGTAAACAATATCCTTTAGTTAATTGTCGTGTTTGGGATCAAGTTAGCTGCTTGTTTTCTGAAATGCCTTTGGGGCAGATTGGAAACGAGATACACAAATATATGTATGTATATATAAAAGGAAGTAAAGTGTTTGCAGCACAAAAGCGGAAGGAATTTTTTCTTCAAGACTTTACGTCAAAATGAGCACACCGACTAAATGGTACATGCTAGAATTAGCAGACACACACTTGCACACCCAGAGTACTTGTGTTAAAGGGGGGGGGGGGCCCTACTCCTTGGGAAAATGGTGTAAAATACCATGGAATGTAATGCCCTTCCAGCGCAAAATATGTTAGAATCCAAAAACATCCCATGGCATCACATTTTAAATGATTTGGTCTGTATGTTTGTGGGTATTTTGTAGCTTATTCCTAAATTTCCGTGGTATTCAATCAAAACAGCATTAACTTTTACCTTTTGACGATTCAAAACAAAAACATTTGTAAGTGTATGCAGACCAATTTATTGTTGACGCCGAATGATGTCACGCTTCAAATTTGACTCCGGAAGAGTATGAAATAAAGTGACATTTTACTTGAGGGTAGAGACTTGTAATGTGTTTTCCTACTTGTTGAGTTGCGGTGTTGCAATTTGAACACATATTCACAGTCACATTTCCGCGTTAAATTGACATTAACCCAGTTTGCTACCCTTGGCAGACTGCAGGACCTCTCCACGTGCTGCTATGTCTAGCTACCTTTTCCTCTGAAAAAAAAAACATCATTCATCAAGTTGTCCTTTTCTTTATGTTTTAAAGGGCACCATGGGGAATCAGCATCATATTCATTCCAGTTTCCAGTTTTCAGGAAACGTAACCTGCAAACAATTTATTCTGATAAAGATTTATGGAAAAATAGAAGAGTAGCCAGAGCACAAACTTAATCAGGGTTAAGAAATTTCAGACTTTTTTCTGACTTCACTCCACCTTTTTATGTCTGCCTGGTGAAAAAAGTAGCTGTTAATTTCTTCAGATATAAAGAAATCATGCTGTTTGATCAACTCCACTAACGCTGTGTTTACTGTTTCCTAAATCAACTCTTAAAATTTCATACAGGTTGTAACGAAAACATGGGTGTGATCCCTGGCTATACGGCAGTTACAGGTTGAATGGCTTCTGACTGGCACCCTCGAACAAAGATATTGTCAAAATAGGGAGATCACCAACAAAAGGGCTAAATGGCTCAGTTGATAGAGCACCTGAGCGTTAGGTTCAAGTCCTGCTCTAATTCAATTTGTCTTTGTTCAACCCCAAATGAAATAAATTTCAAAATATGTATAAAGGGAAAAGTATACAAGTATACATTTTTAGCCGGATTCAGTATTAATCACAACTTTTTACATGGCATCTAGACAAGGTTGTACGACAAATATTCATTAAGGATGGTACAATACTCGGTTTTGAAATGAGAAATAGAATTAGCTTTTGCAAACTGCTTAACAACCAAAAGAACCTAGGTATAAATGCAACAAAATAGTTAAACCAGAGTCGTTCTTGAAGATAGACTCGGCTAGGATTGAAATGTCAAGCTATTATCTATATTTGTTTGTGTTTTTAAATGAATCAAAGTTATCAGTGGTAATGAAAGTTGCCTCTTCCAAAACTAAGTAGTAACAACCCTTTAAGAGTTTTCAGTTGATTTTGTATTATTTTTATTTTTATTTTGAAAAACACACTTAAAAGGCCACACCACACGAGGCAATTTACAGGCGACCAGTTCCAGTCAATTTCCATTAGAAAAATTCATTCACGTTTCCCTCATTATTTTCCTGGGGTTAGTGAGTTACAGCTAGAAGAATGTCTCGTGTACTGCTGAGTGCCGAAGTGTTCCTCGCGCACGTAGTGCAGTCTGTTGCCTCCAAGTTGCCTCCAAAAATTGCCCTTTGTGACATGGCCTTTTGGTTGGGCAGTTTAGTGGCAGTTAATGTATTATTTATGGGTTAAACAATGTTGATGAAGTGTCTACTGCCCTATTTAGTTTATTTGTTTTCATTTATATATATATATATTTTCTATGTCACCGTCGTTTGCAGTTAGACAGTCAGTCGTCGACACAGTGTCTTGAAAGGGTACAATTATTATTATTAACTGGTCAATGAAACCAGGGAGTCTGGATTGTGCTTTGCACTGCAGGAGCTGAAGAAGTATTCTCTTCAGCCTGTCGGTAGTTGTGGGAGGGGAAATCCCCCCAAAACGGGCAAAAAAGCCTGCAGTGGCCGGCATACAAGGCTGTGGTTTGTAAATTGACAGGCGTGTGATTTATCAGCATTTTTCCTGACTTCAGGATGTTTCCTTGGTCTCCCTGCACCTTCAGTTTTTCTTGAAAGAGGTAAACTTGCCATCACAGAGATGAAAGAATCTGCCCTTGCTATGACTAAATGATGTAGAGGGGCTGCACATGTAAATATGATATTAAGTATCCCGGGGTTGATACGGTTTTGCCTTTTTTTGCAACCTTGTACAACGATGCTCAGGGTGTGTAGTTGGTACGTAACAATGCTTTTGCTCCAGGTGTATATCAGCGACTATACATTGGTACATTGTAAATAGGGAACTTGTTTGTAGTGCACTCGGTCACCTCGTAAGGCGGGGGAAAGCTGTAATTCTCGCAGCAGGCCCCGGCTGGCCTTAAAGTAATAAGGCAGCCTTGTGAAAGACTTGATACATGTGTGGTTGTTTATCTTTAGCAAGGTAAAACCTCATACCTTTGTTGACTGAAAGGTAAGGTCTTCTTTCTAATTCAAAAAGATCTATTTATTTATTTATTTATTTTTTTTTGGGGGGTGGTTAAATTACACACCTGAATATTGACTCACCGTTGGATAAATCATGACTAATCATGAAGACATTCCGCATACAATGCAAGGTCAGAGGTGAGACGGATCCCTTGGTTTTGGAGGCGTCGACACGACCATGAGTTTTAACCCTAACCGTAGGGAAAGGCCAATTGCATTCATCACACCTGTTACTTAAGAAAGGAGCATTTTGATGGTGTCTTGTCGTTCCTTAGATCTCCCCCTCCTCGGCTCACCCTCGAAGATGGGAATGCTTACCATCGGGGAGCAATACCAAAGAAACTGCGTTTTCTTGATTTCTGGCCAAGTTTATCAGCCCAAGAGAACCTTGTGTTTCATTTTTTTTTTTTTTTTTCCCCGCTGATGACTTTGTTTTTGTGTGGGGTGAACTCGTATTGCTCTTAAGCCCCAGCTGATTAGGTCATGGGGAATATATTTGTCAAATTTATTTATGGGGTACGATAATTGCATCACGTTTTGACCCTAGCCGAGAAATAATAAAAGCGTACCTCTACACATGCTAACGATGTCATTCAGATTGAATAAGACAAAGAGAAGATTGGAAAAAGATACAAATTGAGATGTTTTAAAGTGGGTTTTTTCCCCGTCATTAGCCAGTTTCCACTATCCATGGTGGAGAGGGTCCCCATTGATCCCCTATACACCAACGTCACACAGAGCTACTGATGCCTCACACAGAGCTACTGATGCTGCACTCGCCATTGTAAAATGCCTCGTCACCTAAAACAAATGTTCACTACACACAGGGACTTTGTCTCACAAACTAAGATTATTGTGGTGATGACATCAGGTGATTTAGGTCAATAGCAGCTTACTAAACACCCTGAAGATTGTCTCCACTCGGGAACAAAGTGGAGGCTGAAAATGCCTTTAAAAAATTATGCAAGTTCATTTTTTCAGAAGCCTACATTTGTAACATGTGTCACAAAGTAGTATAGGTAGCCATTTAACACTACTCTATAAAAACAAAAAGAACATTTATTGGAGTCTTAGATAAATTTTTAGCATCAAATTTGTGTCATGTGCTTTTTCATTGT
This sequence comes from Pisaster brevispinus, assembly GCA_023634235.1. Taxonomy (NCBI): domain Eukaryota; kingdom Metazoa; phylum Echinodermata; class Asteroidea; order Forcipulatida; family Asteriidae; genus Pisaster; species Pisaster brevispinus. Next base: position 6,281,162 of record JAMKCF010000011.1, read on the forward strand.
AGACGACAGCATTTCCAATGAATTTACCGTATTCTTCCAGTTAATTAAATTATATACATGTACTACTTTGAAGCTATGAAATAATAATAATAATAGTGCAAGTTCTTATATAGCTGCACTTTTCAAACCCGAAGCGCGTCCCAAAGTGCTATAGTTTTTTTCTACAGTTATGCACAGCTATGTTTGAAACTATAAAACCCATTTTACGTGTATGTTATACAAATACTGGATGCGTATGCGTGCATTGCCTCAGAGTAAAGTCAAGAGGTGAAATCTGGACTAGTCAATTTCATGAGGCAAAGCTGAGTGAAATGGAAAAGTCAGTGGTTACATTCTGCAATAATGCACAAACGAAATGAATTTGTTTTGTTTTGTCACTCACAGATCCTTGTCATTTGAACGAAATAGACCAGGAAACTTGTCCACCCCATACTCTGAAAAATCCCCCCCCCAAACCCCCCGCCCTCTAAACTATGTGGATGACTCCACATGGACACCACCCTTGTCCACTGTGACATGACCTTGCCTCGATTGAAAAAAAAAAACAAGTGAGTAACAATTATTTTGGGAACAATGCTGCCAAGCATCCACTAATTATACATATTGGACTCCAATGTTAAATTGTGGAGCATCACGGCAGTAAATACATGGCAAAAATAACAGATGACACATGATGCATGTTCCACCAATCAAATCACAAATATACATATAGCACCTTGTAAAGGTCTACAAGGTGCTGTGGTGTAAACTTGAAAGCAGCCAACCATGCCGGAATTGTACTAAGCTCCTACCTTGCTAAGAAAGTAACCGCCCCAAGGGTCTTAAAAGAAGCTGTTTTCCTCAGTCCCCGCATCAGCTCAGAATGAGCAGGAGGTCTATGAGAGTCTTGAGACCTGTGGTTTTTTGATTTAGTCCTATCTCTCGACCAGATGGTGCTTAATGACGGGACATTTAATCATATCAGTGACACGTTGATATCTGATACCAATCCCCCGCTAATCGTTTTTTGTGTGTGTACATGATGGTCACTGCCATATTTTTGCAGGGGGGCATTCCTTGAAGGTTTCCACTATTCAAAATCCGTAACTTACTTTTTAAAAATCTGTAACCTTCACCACCTCCCCTACTGGCGCGTTGAATTTAAAATTCCTCTCAAGTTCTGGATTTGTTGTTTGTTATGCTACCCCCTGACCAACGTCACTCAGACCCCGACCAAGGATTACGGGAGATTGACACTGATAGCGGCTGAAGCATGCCTGCGAGTGTTTAGCAAATGGTCGGACATGTGTGCAAAACTGCACAGCATTCTTGGCCAAGATCAAAAGGGAGTCCATGGGTTGCTCAGCGTGTGTGTGTGTGTCGTGTCACCCATGGGCAAGATGAGAGACACAAAGATGACGTTGAAAGTTTTTTTTTTTCCTGGGATAACAAGCTGAGGAAATGATTTTTTATAATTCTCATAGGCGCTGTGCCAAGTTCAAGTCATCTCATAAGGATTAGAGATCTCTACAGCGCTGACCGCCATACCATTAATGTCACACATGATATCAATTAGAAGAGGCTGCTCGAGATGATTCCTTGGTGGCCGGTCTTCATCCGGTATCATAGGGTGGAGAAAAATCTAGGCTGAGAGTGATGAGGGTAGTGAAGTTCACAACAGGTGAAAATAGTTACGTCTGTCTGAAGATGTACTTGACCTGGAGAGAGCTCCAGGAGAGATTTCAGATAGCAGAGAGGATGAGGATGATAAAACGAGGAGAGAAGAGGATGATGAAGTGATATATTAAGGATGCTGTAAGAAGACTGTCAGGACCATGAAGAAGCACTGTCCATTGACCTCCTTGATGACATTGATGAATGTGGATGACTTTTTCAAGGACATTATGTTCTTATTGGTTTGCTTTGGTCTTGCCAAACTGGTCGTGACAGGTGTAGGTTGCGTCCCAGGCCTGGAATTCACGGAGGCCATGGCCTCTGTCGCCCCTGGTCTTGGCCTTGGTGCCCCTCTAGAAGTTTCCCACAAGACTTTAAGATTTTCCAATGGAAGTGCCCCTTGCAAACTGATAATGGCCTTGCCCTCTCACAGGTGACATTGCAGGCCTGGCATCCCTGTGGTCTTGTGGATTAGTTTTTGTGATTTATCTCTTTGAAAAGTGATGTTCTACAAAACTTTAAACAGGTACTTTTAATAAAATGTTAAAAAGTCAAACAACTTCTCGGGTGGGATTCAAACCAACAGTCCCCGTCACCATGGACTCTCGGTGGTCTAGTGGTTAAGATTTCTGCTCAAGAATACAGGGGGGGGGGTGGGTGGGATCCTACCAGAGTAGTATGCCTGTGGATTTTTTTCCTGCTCCGGAAAGCATTTGAGTTTACAGTGCTTATTAGACATCGGTGTATGGTAACAAATATTAAAATAATAATAACAATAATACTAATTCTTTAGCCATTTATTTTATTTCTGCATGGTGAAAGAAGTAGCTGATATTTTCTTCAGGTATAAAGAAATCATGCTGTTTGATCTACCCGCTGACGCTGTGTTTACTGTTTCCTAAAGCTACTCTTAAAATTTTGATAACATTTTTTGTAAGAAATCTTACTGTTTGATGTACTTCTCTAGTGCCGAGGATTCTGTTCCCAAAAGCTCCTTGAAATCTATAACTCCAGGGTTACTAAAAGGTGGAAACGCCAGCATTTCAACATACCTCCTAAAAGCTTAGAGTCAAACCTTTTTGGTTAAAGTTTTGTTTGAACATTGGCTGGAGTGAGATTTGAACTTGAAACCTTCGGATTAACATGCCGGCGCTCCGCTAACTGAGCCATCTAACCCCAATGTTGGCAGTCTCCCTATTTTTATTTATTTTTTTCCCTGGCAAAACTCTCACCCCTGAAATCCTTGCTGTATCTATAAACACCCTAATTAGATCTGACACTACAAGATCCCCGTGGAGTTTCAGAGATCTCAAACCGCAGAACCAACTTTGGCCCAATGAAAAGCGTCATCAGTTACCCAAAATAGCAAGGCCCCCAATTCCAGAGCCTTGGGCCGCCGAACAAAGGGTGAAAACAAGTCTCCCTAAAGTCGTTGGACATGACCGCAAGTCTCCAGAGGTCTAGTCCCATTGTGAAAGCCCTTTCGACTTCTCTGCCCACATTTTCTTTTTGGGGTATCTCTCCTTTTTGTTTTTCCTGCGGTGGCCCCAAGGTTGGCTTGCCCTTGACTGAGATAATTCTGGTTGGAATAATATCACTGGTCACGAAATGTCAGCCTAATTTAAAGTGAACACCACTGGGACGAAAACATTTGCGGCAAACAAAAAACTGGAACTTTCAGTTCCGGTCTTTGTAATTAGGTCATTGCTGGTGTGCTGAAACCACTGGTTCTTTTCAATCCCTGAAAGTTGTTTTCTTGGATGAGGGTTATGATTACAGGACCTTATGCTGAATAAACAGACTTCTTCTTTGTGTGCCCTGAGGGTGGGGAAGATTGTTGACGGAAGTTATGTTTCTAAGTCTATTATGCTATATAAATGGAAAGGCCTTGAGATCTACAACCTCCAAGGGTCACCAACAGTCTTGGTGTCGAACAGTTTCCTCAGTAAAGAGTTCTGTAAGTTTTTTGAAAATATTCTTATGATTTCTACAAATCAGATTATGAAAATAAACCCTGCCGTTTGAAACTACAAATCTGTACAGATTATTTAATGACTTCTCGTTAAAAAGAAAAGGAAAGTTACAGTGGTTTATTGGAGAGTAAATTCATCCTGACTTTCTGCCTCGGGCTGCTTCCTATTTATTTATTTATTTATTTATTAATTCTACTTGTAAAGCCAAGAACTCTTAGAAAAAAAACCTTAATCACTTTATTAGCCAAGAACTCCAGGGAGAGAAGACAAATATGAAAGTTTCAGTTTTTAGATGTGGGAGGAAAACCCCAGAGAATTATTCCAGGGATAAACCCACGCAATCAGGTAGAGATTGAAAACCCAATCCACATAGTGCCCCTGGTGGGATTCAAACCGGGGTCCCAGAGGTGAAAGGCAAGGCAAGATACCACTATGCCAACCCGACCGCCCTAATGTCGTAGAGACATTTCATTCAATTTGAGTTAATTTGCAGGAAGCCACAAATAAAAAAGTTGAGCCATCTAAAGATTTAGAGCAACCGGTTCAGAAATTTTCACCAACACAATTTGTTGTTGTGGCAACTAGGGGCTGTACACCTCCCCCCCAACACACAAACACGCATGTGTGTAAATACCGGCAATCGTGAACCCTCCTTTGTTCAACCCTTTGTGATAGCAACTGTGGACCGCAATGTTTTCCTTTGTGATAGCAACCGTGGACCTATTGTCCCTTGTGCTATAGGTCCCCGGTTTGAATGTGTATGTACCTACCCACGTGCACACACAAATAATGTTGTCATGTTGTCATTTTGAGCCTCAGTGGGCAAAAGGAGCACTTGCATGCACACTCCAATAGAAAAATGGCATGCACACTAAATATTCAGTAATTTTGCCCACTGCCCCGCAAAAATCATTTCTTTCTTCCTACTTTGCGCCAAAAAAGGTTTGACATCATTGAACATTCATGCTGGGTGCACTTGGTCGGTGCCTTGGCGGCAAACTGGGTCCAATCAACCCCCGATAGGAATTTCCGTTCAGCAAACTCGTTGCCACACATCCTCCTAAAATACAATTTCCATCGCTGTGCCTCTGGTAGTCGTGCAAAATTGCATATTATTATTTTCCCTCTCCTGTTTCGTGCAGATTATGAGGGGGGTTGGGAGGCCGAATCCCAGACTTGAAAGTTAAGGGACCTTTTTGCAGGAAAGGGGCGGGGTAAAGGGGTTTAACACCCAGCTTCTTTTGATTGAGGCTGACCGCGCTACAGCAAAAAAAGAAAAAGAAACAAAAAGAACCACTTGTTATTGAAGACAGAAGGGGGTCCTCGGAGAAAAGGGACATGTGCTCCATGACTAATACACTCAAGAGACACCGCTAACATTCACTAATGGATTCTACTCCCATGTGGGCACTGAATGAGAAGGTGGTGGCTGCTACCGAGTGATGGGGAAAAGTGTATCAACTCTGCGCCGTAGCTGTAAAGAATTGGTGTAAATTTTCTCCCATTTTCTTACTTACAGAACGTCTTACCAGTCGTCATCGAGGAAGCTGCTAGAAAAGTCTCAAAGCTGTCCTGTCAAACTAAGACCTTAAGGACACCCAATTTCATGCCAACTGTTTCACAAACTTGGCTATTTTGTTTTACTACACCTGTTTGGTTATAACCCGTGTTAACAGGTGTTTATGCAGTTGTGAAGCAGAAAGCAGAAAGGCAGCAGTATTCCATCAGCATGATTAGTCTCTGAAATTTACACTCGTGTGTTCATTAATGTAACTTTTGTTTTTAACTTGGGGACTTGACAAACTTTTTGGCATGAATCCAGACATTTGTGCATTGGGTCTCCAACCTTACAACCAAACAAATCCCACGGTCAATTTGATGTTTTTTTCAGACACACTTTTAAACATGTAATAATTTACATGGAAGCTTTTTAAGTCCAAAGCTGCTCTTTAAATTCAGCTGATAGAAAAAAAGGAAGAATTATGGTCTTGTGAAAAAGTAATTTCAGTCCAGTGAAAATGTTAAGCTATACTGTGATCTACTGGACATTTTCACATTTCTACCCCTTTGTTCAGACTGTTTAGACTGTTTAGACTGTGCTGGAGACTGTATTAGAAACCTCGGGTGAGGTTGTTTCTCTTCATTGCATCTGATGAAGTGACTGTTGCTACAAAAGCTGAAGCAGTTATTTCTCACTAGTTAGTGCTGCATTTTGTTTTCTCCTTCTGCAACTACCTGACTCAAACCTGCTAACCACCACATATTCTATGGACCTTTTCTTTAAATTCAAGCTTTGCAACTATTAAAAAAAACAACAACAACAACACCAATCTTTCCTGTCTGAGAAAAAATTCCTGTAAGTAAATCTCCTCATGCAATTCTTTTTTGTTTTGATTTGGCATACATCAGAGGTTCCTGTCCTCTCCCTGTATCCTGTAATTAACGTCCTGGTCTTCTAACTTTAGACAAGATCGGTAAAGACCGATCACATTCCCCCCTCTGAATTGAGGACGGTCTTCCTCTGTCCCAGACATTAGTAATTATACCATTGGGGGGTTAATCATTGTTCGGATCACCTCATGATAACACCACTGTTTGATTGAAACTGAAAGTCGGTGATTAATTTTTATTTTTTCCCGTTTGTCCAGACAAATATTATTGTCTGGAAACGTGGAGACATTGTGGTTGTTTACATTTATGTTGGGGGCTGTCCGTATTTCTGAGTCATGAACTTGAGGCGGTATTAAGTGTTGAGTCGGGGCAAAAACATTTTCCTGTCACTTTGTTATCAAAATATGGAAATCTAATGCTGTCAGAAAGTCGGCGCTGGTGTGGGAAGGGCTGTGGTAGCAGCGCCGTTGGCTCTGGCGCGGAGGGAGAGACTGTTGTGTGGCTGTTCAACTTTTTGATCATATGCAAAACTCCAAAGAAGACGGTTCTTGCATGCATGTGAAAGTCTGATGTTATTTTACTAGCTTGTTATCTACAATCATGTGATTATTCCCTCAGGATTTGTCCTGGTTTCAGTTTTTGTTTTTCCCAAACCTCGAGCCTTTTCGAAGGACGTAAAACTTTCACCAAAGGAAGAAATAAGTTCTCAGCGTTGTGTACATGTGTAGAAACCTGTAGTTTTGTATTTCTGGTGATGGTTAGGGTATGTAAACCTCCTGAATTGTAAAAATCTGGGTTCTGGGTCTAAAATAAAGGGGAACCTGGGTTCTCAAGCTACTTTTCAGGAATTTCCACAAATCTCATTCCCTGTATCTACCATTAACAAAGAGAAACATTGAATTTTAGGATCGGAACTTAAGCAAAGTCACCCTTTTTGTATTTGGCATATGATAAAACTTCTTGTGGAATGACAGGACTTATATGCACTAAGTAAAATTGAAACATACGCCACTATGCAAGTGAGTAACTTACTTTTTGGAAAAATCTAAAAATGACTTCATGGTTAGTATAGTACGCTGCACATTTTCAGAGGATTTGGGTCGGGGGTGTTTTTACTTGTTTATTTTACATTGTAGGCTACAAGATTAGATGGGAAATGGAAACCTAGAAACACTGGTCACATTCTGACCAGTCAAGTTCAGTTCAAATTCATTCTCAACAAGACGGACATTATGACTGCCATTAGGTTCAGCTCGAGTCACCAGTTAGATTCAGTAGGTGTGGCAGGGGGCAAAAATGACCAACCCACCCTTCATTCTGATAAGCCAGTTGCAAGTTTAATTTGAATAATACTTTTGTAACTTTTGTAGAGCAACCTCCAGATGGATGAAAAAAACTGTTACCATTGTGCCATACTCAATCTTTTAGAATCTTGTACGGGTGTTCGCTGTCTCTTGCCCATAACTGTGCAAAAAGCTTGCCCTGAACCATGTGACTAAGAAATTGTCTCTGCAATCTGAGGAGTTTGATTTTAAGTGGTATTGGAGGACTATACCATGGGTGTTCTTTGCTCCTAACTTACATGTGTGTACTCATGCCTCAAACTTCACGTTTAAGTTGCAAGGATGTTTGTTCTGAAGGACACTTCCTCAAGAGAAAGATCCAACAATGGTGAACATGACCCAAGATCAAAATAAAAGACAGAGCATCGAGGCAGTGTTTTATACTCCATCACGTCTGTAAATTCATTACTGACAAATTTAACAAGCAAAGTACAATAACGCAAAGTCCACTCATTCTTCAATCTGTGTTATAAACAGCCTACAGACAGTCCAACCACTAATATGCAAATTGATACATAAATAAAAACCAGACTATTTTTTTTCCCCGGTAGTTTCGATCGATTGCAATATATTTCTACGGTAAGCCTTTTTAGATCGTCCAAAGTGTCCCCTACGCTCAAACCCAATTCAAACCAATTGTTCTCCTGGGGCGCTGCGGTATTTTGTTGCGGTGGGGGCTAATTCAATTCTGAAACTTTCACATCTGCTGATAAAAACATGATGATTCAATTTAGTTTAGGGAAGCTGGGGAAGATTTTTATCACATAATGCAGCTGTATTTTTAATGAACTGCGTTGAGTCTAATGAAATTTACTGATTAAGTGGAGAAAACATGATAGCATATGAGAGTGAACATCTGAAAGAAAAGAATTAATAGATTTCATCAAATTTCACAAACACTGTCTCGTACTGAAGGGCTCAAAATTACATCGGCGGCAGTCTGATTTGTAAAATATTTGAATTGTTAAATATCCGGACGCTAACTTGGTATATACTATCGGCGTGAGAATTATTTCTGTTTGACCTGCTTTAAACCTTTTGAGGAAACATCTTTTGGAACGCATGTGTTGTTGAAAAGTGAATAACAACTATTGAAACTTTTAAAACAAAGTTGGGGAAAAAAGTGAAACTTTCCAAATGCTGTTTTTACTTTGTGAAGATACAATTACCAGTTTTAATGATACTTTTTTTAATGATTTGAAAGGATTCTTGCAGACCTGTGATATGCCAGAAATGTTTTTAATTTCAGAGCTTTGTTGAAAAATGTATCTTTGTCTTTGAAATTCTTGAAACTTGTAAAGTTGCTGCCAATAGAATAAAGAAGGTGACCAAAACAAATGATCAACAGCAGGGCTCGAATTTGACACTGGACCGCAGGCCCGAGGCCAGTGATTTTAGTGTCGGGCCAGTAAACTTATGATCGTACAAGTCCGGCGGTCTTGTGTTTTTTTAGTAATAACATGTCACTGTATTTTTTTATTAAACTGATCAATTGAGTATTGAAGTATTACCCGAAAGAAAAACTTGATAAATCTTCTCTTAGTGCTTGGTACAAAAACAGCTCAAATGTGAAACTGTGTAGAGTGTTCTTTTCATTTTGATTCCGGTCTTGTAACAAATTTTCTGGTCCAGTAAAAGTTTTGAGCTACAAGCCCTGCAGTCTTGTGGATTTTTTCCCCAAATTCAAGCCCTGAACAGGTCGGAAGCCATTTATTCTGGAATCCTCCCCCCCCCCCCCCCTTGAACAAAGGTATTGACAAAATAGAGAGACCCCCAACCAGGGTTTGCCCTTAACTTGTTCAATGACTAGCCAGCAGGAACAGCCAGCTTTTCATTTCACTAGTCCGCCAGCTTTTTCACTGGTCCATATTTTCAGACTTTCTTTCAACATTGTCATTAGCGTGGGACTTGTAATTTGAACTCATATGAAGTGGTTTGCATGTAGGGATGGGACTTCAGCATTAAACTAGCCAGCAAGAGTAGTTGGACAGAACTCTGACTGGTCCTCGGGTGTTTTAACTGGTATTTGGCCAGCGGACCAACTGTTAAGAGAGAACACTGCCAACATTAAGCCTACTTAGATGGCTCAGTTGGTAGAGTGCTGACACGTTAATCCGGAGGTCACAGGTTCAAATCTTGTTCCGGTCAACTTTGTTTTTGTTCAACCCCAAATTGTTCTTGAATAATACAACATATTTGGCCATTCATTTTATAGGATTAGTGTGAACACTCTTGTGTCATTTCTCGATAATTATTAAAACAAATTACTCAGTTAGTTTCCCTTGTGGTTTATTACAATTGATATTTAATAAGAGCATTTGACAAAATGTCTTTTTAAAGATGTTCTTGTTAATGTCTTGCTTTTTTATTTTGAGGTACCTATCCATTGGTTAGGCCTGACCTTTTCATCAAGCCGCCATCTTAAAGGTTTAAACGGTGATGAAACAATAGAAACGCGCAGCTACATACGCGCTGCGCATAGGATCAGCCAATGAGCTTCCTTCTATTGACCTCTAGCCGAGGGTGCCCTACTCAACTATCGTTATGTTAATAAGGTCTACCGGTTCAAAGAAATATTTCCCTGTTATTGATGTAAACCATTCTATTATAGTAGCTCTACCCATGAGTCCCCCCACCCCCTCCTGCCCTTATCTGTGTTATTTTAAACGAGTCATCCAACAGCTTGTATGACAGTAAACGCATGTAGAATGGGCACAAGCAAGAGGTCGAGTCCTGAACAAGAGGTCGAGTCCTGAACAAGAGGTCGAGTCATGAATTTTCAGAGCCCCAAGTTGTCAAAATGTAATGCGTTTTATGAGGGATGAGGTACATGTGTTGAATGATGATTAACTCAATTGGTCTCACTCATCAAGGGTAAGCCTTTGTAACACTATCAATAGTGTAGGTCAGCCCCCCCCCCCCTCGCCACTTTTCTTCCCTGGTATCCCTTTATACACTGACACTGTTAAAAGCAATTAAGAGTATACAGGAGGAGTTGGCCACGCAATGGTTAAAGTATTGTTAAACCACATGGTTGCGTGACAGGGAAGCTCAATGGCTTCAGAAGAGTAGGAGTGCATGTGTCTCGGGATTTCAGCTCTGTTTTGTTTTTTTGTTTTTTTGTGCATTTCACGTCCGTCCGTCATGTCCGTGTGGACGGGACCACATGGTGACAACTTGGAAATAAAGGGTTTCTCTTTGAGGGAAAAAGTAACATTCTGTGTTTTGCCAGCGTGGGATGAGGTGTCCATGGGAAGTTGGTGAAACAAGAACACCACCAATCAGAGATGTAACCTCCAATCAGAAAATGGGTCAGCACTACTGCGTGTACTTTTTGTTTTTTTGGTCCCCTTCTAAAGCAGTATGTTTGATGGCACCCTGGCCCAGGGCAGTTGAGTTGTGTGGAGTTAATAAAATGATTATTGTGAAGGCCGCCGTGATAGACAGCTGGAAGTTAGGAAACTTCGGATGTGTAAACTTGACACTCCTAAAAATAAGAAAGTGGAGCAGATGTCTTGAGTCTGATGTTTTCCCAACTGTTTCCTTTAACTGTTCCATCTAAAAAATGAGTCCAATAGATCAATTATGAGATCAAAAATGAGTCCAATAGATCAATTAGAGGTGTAGGACCCAGAGGGGGAAAAGGGGGGAGGGGCAACTGCCCTACCAAATTCAGGCAAAACAGTGGGGGAGAATTCAGGCACAGCAAGAAGAAAACAAATTAGACAGAGAAAGCAAAAGACTTTTTACCATGTATTAGAAATTGGTACTCATGTGCTCACATTCAGAATACCTTAACCAGACCAAGGACAAAACAAAAAAAGGGAAAACAAAAGGTCTCCATAGGGGAACTCTAAAGACTTGGGTGCTCCACAAGGAAATTTTGTGGACAAAGTCTATGGGAAAATGTTAAGTACAGGGACAAAGGAAAGAACAAAAGATGTCTCCAAAGGGATGCATAGTTGAGAATGTGTAACATTTCGGGCAAATCAACCCTCTGCCCTCCTTAACCAAATAGTCCCCATACTCCCCTGAGATCAATTTTAATCTATAACTGTATCAAGATTTGAAACCACACTTTTTCAAGTACAATTATATAAGGAACGCAGGCTGACACTTTGCATTTCTGAGGGCACATCATTGAAGAACATTTTAATTCCTCAAGATTTGAATACGACACTTTTTGTTAACAAGATTATGAAAGGACTGCAGGCCTGATACAATTGTACCCATGCAAGAGCACATCATTGAGGACAATTACCAGAGGAACGTTTCAAGAGGCTCCACCGGGGCAATGACCTGGAAGGGGCATTAAGAGGCAAATACCTCCACTTCCTTGATGAAGTTACAGGCCTGAGAGTGGGTGAATACTTGCAGGCCTTGGGCTTAAGCTTTTTGTAAGTTAGCTCACCAGGCTCGTCAACTGTGTGTTTTACTTGCCCCCAGCAAGTTTTAGTAGCCCGGATTTTAAACATGTATTGTCATAAATATATTAATGGCAGTGATCACAAGCGGTTTGTTGGTTGAATAAAGTTACATACACATACTCAAAAATAACTGAACACATTTTTTAAAGTTTATTATTCACGTCTGAAAAGGAAGAAATGCAAGCATTATAAACAAGTAGGTTGCACAGTTTTTAGTAGCCCACAGGGCAAGTTGAGAAGTGGTGTTTACTAGCCCACAGCAGTTTTTACAAGACAATGTATGCCGGGCTTGTCCTTAACACAAGCCCTGACTTGTATTAAAAAGTAGAATTTGATTTAATTGTATTTACGATTTCTGAAACTGTAAAAAAATTCGAAATAAATGGTGGGTCTTATATTAAATATGCTGGGTCTGATTTTGGGCCGATTTGCAGGTATTGCATGTCAAAATCTACCAGTGATAAGTGGTAGTTAATTAAAGACTAAAAATAAAACCTAAAAGAAAGGTTTATTGTTGAGATCCTGACACTATCTCACGCCACCAGCCATGTACAAACAATTTCTTCACGCTACATGTATTTTGTGCATTGTTCGAGGCATATGCGAAAAGTTTCTGCACATTTTTCATCTTGAAATGGCATCATCTGTCAAAACTTGTTTAAAGAAAACATTATGTTACAAAATTATTTCGGCGAGTATCGGGCCATGAAACTTTTAATAATAAAAAAGGGTACAACACTAGTTGGTAGCAAAGTTGGGCCAGCTTGTTACGGAAGCTAATTAAGTCATATTAATGAAATATATTTCATAATTACAGCTCAGTACAAAGTCATAATTATGACTTTTACTAAGTCATAATTATGAGATATGCCATAATATATGACTTGTACAAAGTCATAATTTTGAGATGTAAGTCATAATTATGACCTATGGACTTTCGCAAAAAATCTGGAGTGGTTAGGTCCACGCAGGTTGAATAATCCATAATTGGAATACACAATCTGAGACACGTTTCATGCATGAAACTTTTTTTTTTCAGATTGAATTTAAAAAAAAATCCCTTTCTCTAAAACCATATTCCTTAGAAGAGAATCGTTTCTCAAAAGCGTTATACATTATGAACAGCTGCAGTGCTCTCAGAAATTTGTTATGGTTGATTATTTTTGGGAGTAATTACCAAAGGTATACCCTCCCTTGAAGGCATTTTTCTAAAGCCCACCATGCTAACGCCTCAAAAAATATAATGAAGCCCTGACTGTGCAAGTTTACTATAAGGGAAGCTTATCTCGGTCTCTGTTGGGTTGGAAATGCCAGGGGTGTCATTTTTGCCACCCATTGCCCCAAAGTGTCCAACCTTCCCAGGAAGACCTTGATCTTTGCAATCCTACCCCCTGGGATTCCAATGGAGTCATTTAGGATTTGTTTTCAAAGTAAATAAGCCTAGTTTGAACTTAGAACTGCCCGGTAGACAGTAGAGGATTCAAAGCAAGGTACCGACCCCCTACTCAACACTTTTTCAAAAGTTTGGTAAAATGCTGGTCTGTCAGAGTGATTTGCAGACAGACCACTTAGAGGGGGCATCCTGCTGAGCCCAAAGCCTTCTCTTTCACAGGGGGTGACAGAGAGACAGAGGACATCCAAGTTTCATGTTTCCATCCAGGCTATTACTCAATCATTGTATTTTGATCTCAAATGATGTGAACATTTCTGGAAATAAATCAATTCGATTCTGCCACCCGAGCGGCACATGTTTTCCACATTAAGGTTTTTTACGTTTCATGAATTATATGTGTCAAGGTCAAGCTACAATATAGGGATGGTGGTAAAGGGGGTGGGGACACCATAGCTTGACACCTTAACCTCCAAATGAAGGGGGTTAGAATTATTTTGACGGTAGCTGCGAATAAACACGGAGAGCATTGGTAAAAGTAGAGTCATAGATTGAGTTTTGTCAATTTAATGATTATCTGTAGGCAAAATAAGAACGCCGAATCCATGCACATTTAGCGAGGTGACGGCGGGTACCAACTGCATCTCTGGCCGCAGCATTCAGTACCGGACCCAAACTGAGAGAAATCTGAGAAACGGTTCATGCAGGAATCGTTTCTCAGATTCAAATGTTTTTGGCTGAAAATTTATCCAAACCATAATTACTTCGAAGGGAATCCTTTCTCAAAATAGTTTATACTATCAACAACTGCAGTGCTTCCCACCAAGTATATAATGTACCTAGGCTATAGGGTGTGAGTTCTATAGAGTTTAGAAAAGTGTTGTCTTAAAAATTTGATGTCAGTTGACGTTTTTTTTACCGCATGAGGGTGCTTTCTGTGGCCACCTTCCTTACATTACAACTAAAGTTTTATCCTATTTTGACTGCCTGTTGTTTTCTTGTATCAATAGCCAAATGAATAATAGCAATGAATAATAATAAACTAATAATGATAATAATAACAAAAATGCAGAAAAAAACTAAAAATAGTTTGTCCTATACTTCTTCTGCATGACGTTAATTTGGTTCACACATGCCCCACGCAGTCAAAAATACTGCAAATAGAAAAATGGGGCATCCAGATTGCTCACGTCTAAATGTGCTTAAATGTAATCAAGGAAAAGTTAGGGTTTACAAATTCATAATGCATGAGATGTCCAAAGAATGCCCGAAATAATTTCAGGCCGATTGCTGGCCAGTGCATATACATGTGTTGCTGGCCAATGTAAGTACATGTGTTGCTGGCCAATGCATGTACATGTGTTGCTGGCCAATGTTAGTACATGTGTTGCTGGCCAATGCATGTACGTGTATGGCCGGCCAATGTAAGTAGTACATGTGTTGCTGGCCAATGCATGTACATGTGTTGCTGGTCAATGCATATACGTGTATGGCCGGCCAATGTAAGTAGTACATGTGTTGCTGGCCAATGCATGTACATGTGTTGCTGGCCAATGCATGTACATGTGTTGCTGGTCAATGCATGTACGTGTTACACTTGCCGTTAGGGTACCTACACATTTTCCTCTACTTCCCCATCTGAATGACTAATGTGATGACTGTTGTTTGCGACTTGCTACAAACTCAAAGGAGGTTTTGCGGTTTACACTGGGAAGATAGAACTGTCTCTTAACAGTTGTTAAATATAGTGGTGTTGAAGGAAAAGCTAGATTAAGTGCCTACTCAATGTTCTTTACATAACCAACATCACGTTTCATAACTCCCTATCAGCAATCATTTTCCATGATGCCAAAACAAACTTCCTAAGAACAGATTCCTGCCAGACAGACATGGAGCTTCAGGACCAGAAGTTGCCAGGTGTCAGTGTTTCGAAGAAGGACATTCCTGGAACTCACGATTTTTGAATGACTCTATTCCAAGGTCATGAATTAATAACGTACATCTAGCAGTGAGTCATCTTATACAAAACAGTAAGCCCCCAAAAGGTGACCCTGGGGGTTGCCTTGGTTTGGTCCTCGGATTTGGTCCGAACCATCTTCACATATCACCCCGCCCATCCTATCATCCTTTTATCTCTCCCCGACGCAAAAACATTTCCGAGGAAAACATTTCCTTAAAAAATATTTCCTAAAAACAGTTCGACGAAAAACATTTCCGCACTAGGAATCCCACTTTACAAATTTTTCTCCCAGAAGAAATTAAACCCAGCCCTGGAAGGCTGGCAACCAGATCTTTGTTTCCCCTTTACCTTTTCATCAAATACTTTAGTCAGACTACTACAGTCAAGAGTTAGACCAGGAGACAGTTGTTCCAGTTGCGTAATAAATTTTATTAATTTCAGATAAATTGCATTTTATAAAATTATCTTGCATATATACATGTCCAAGATTCATCGCCAAATTCTTGTCTCTCTCTCTCAATTTAACTTAACTGTAATCTGGTTTATTAATCAGTATTATTATCATAATTTATAATGCAGCTATATTGTGACCTGTGATACACTCCGTTAACCAATCCAGCTCTTTTGACACCCGTCACAAACAGAATCTTGCAACTATCAGGCAATTTTTACAAACTTATCTGTTTATATACAATGGAATTTCATTATTAAGTTCAAAGTTTGACTAAAACCTATGCACGACTGCATTGAGGATACAGTGCATTGTAGTGGTTTATAACACGAGGAACATGGTTGAATTAGTTCTTGCAAGTTTTTTTTTTGCATAATTATGTACAAGTAAATTACAGCAAAAACCTTTTTTTAAAGGAAAAAGTCATATACTGGGTGTTACAGATGGATACAGTGACTTATCAAAGGCAGGGTATACTTTTGGTAATTGTCGAAGGCAAGTATCGTCACTTAATGTATTCCAACATATGCATCAACTAACAAACCTGTGAAAATTTGGGCTTAATTGGTCATCGAAGTTGCAAGAAAATAATGAAAGAAAAAACGCCTTTGTTGAATACAACTGTGTGCTTTTAGATGCCTGAGAAAGGCTTTATGCCTGAAGCCTTTCTCAGATTCAAATTTTAGGGGTGAAAATTACCTCTTTCTCTAAAGCTACATTACTTCAGCTCTCCAGTCCTCCTTACCAAGTAAGTTCTTCATGGTCATTTAGCTGTGGAGCAGTTACCAAAAGTACACCCAGCCTTTAAGATAGGGCTTACTTTGTACACTAGCACTGGTATCAAAATGAGTTATCTTATCAGTTTCAGTAGTCTTATCAGTTCAGTTTTATATACAAGGAGGTAGTGGAAGAAAGATGAAGAAAGACAGGTGATAGAAATGATTGTCAGGGGATGCCGTTTGATGAGGAGGAAGAAGCAGAGGGTGTTGACATTATATAAATGGAGGTGAATCCTCTTTTGAAAAAAAAGTTATGTACTTGCGTGAAGACGGGACATGAAGCATTTGGAAAGTTAGGCCCCTAACGTGCAAGAAAAGTAGGAAGTGTTTTCAGCGACAAAACTAGGGGAAAATGTAAGGGGACACAAGGGGGTGCACCATTTTATTCTAGGAGGGCACTTCTGGCCAATTAGAACTTTAGTTTCTGCTTGCATTTTTTATTTTTATTTTTTTTGCAAGCCCCTGTTCAGCGCCGTTGTTATGCCATTTGCTTATTTTTTCGGTAACATAATCCAACATGGAGGTAGAAAAAAATACAACTGTACGCGTGTAAACATAAAAAAACTCTTAAAACCATTGAAATTACTACTGTACATAAAATCTTATAAAATTGTTTTTTTTTCTTCAAATGTCTAGATTTCAAGGGGGGGGGGGGGATGGGGGCACCCGGGGTGGGGATGGAGAGCACATGCCTCGCCTTTAGTTACTGATGAGTGTGTTGGCAACAAAGGCCGGAGAAGTACCATGCACAGCCCCAGTCAAGGGGTCATGATTTTTGGTTTACCTGTCATTGGCAACAAATTGAAAGCCACCAATGTCAGTTTTTTTCCCCTCTGGAGTTTTTAGTCAAAATAAACATGTGCACTTAAGTTTGTCAAACATACGCTCTGCAAACAGTTACTCTGTTTATTTCACTGCTGTTCCTGCTGTTCATCAGTAATAATGTCTTTGTAACAACAAAATATGGAGGGCAAGATGACCTTTGAGAAAGTGGAAATGAAACGGGCAGCATAATGACCTTCAGAGTTGTGAAGAAAAGGTAGAAACGTTGTTGGTATGAAGGTACAACAAGACGGCTTAGAGAAAGAGACCAGAGTTCAGGGACCAGAATGATTTTGAGTAGAGAAATAATGTCGGAAGGGAAGACGGGATGAGGTTGAAAATGTAGAAGCCTTTGAAAAAGAATGTAGAACTATGCTACCGGGGGAGTGGGGTGAGTTTGAGAAATAAGAAGTTAATATTGGAAGGAAATCTGTGATGAGTTGAAAGTAAAAAAAAAAAACTTTATTGGGAAGACAGGGGATGAAGGGAGTTGAGAGTGAAGAAGTGATCTCAGGAGGGGGAAGGATGCAATGAATAATGTAGGAATGACTTGAGGGTTGGGGGGGCAGGATGAGATGGGGAAGGGGGTAAATGCTGCTGGGAAGGGGGAGGGGACACAGGAAGAAGCGGAAAAGGTGGAGATGATGTTGGAAGCTTTAGCAGATTATAGAAACCTACAACGTATGATGGATCACAGAAATGT
The DNA here is from genome assembly GCA_023634235.1 of Pisaster brevispinus. Taxonomy (NCBI): domain Eukaryota; kingdom Metazoa; phylum Echinodermata; class Asteroidea; order Forcipulatida; family Asteriidae; genus Pisaster; species Pisaster brevispinus. Next base: position 6,299,054 of record JAMKCF010000011.1, read on the forward strand.
TGAAAACTCCTTTTCACACTATACGGGGCCAATTCCCAGGAAATCCTGGAGAATTTTAACCCCATCACCACCCCGTTTTCATTTCACACCTGATGCAGTTTTTCAAACAATCAGCAGATCAGATTTTCTCTTTTCACTGTAATTTCAGTGTCATAGAAGAACACATTTGGTTTTACTTGAGTCCTGTGAAAAAAAACAAATCCACAGGAATATTACTCGAGTGGGATTCTAACCCACGACCTTTGCCATTCTAGAGCAGATGTCTTACCACTAGACGACCGAGTTTGCCCGGTAGCTAGAGGCATTTTGAATCCTTTATTTTAGCAGCGGGTACCGCAACGATTTAAAAGATGTGACAAACACTGTACAAAATGTTGGTATTCCAGGCAGTCTCCTCTTTCATTTGTATTATCAAAGTTACTTTTCTGAATTTTCTTGGGCGCAATCAATCCTTAGTACCCGGGGTTATCTTTTGTAGACCCTACTCCCAAGCACGTGTAGCTATTTTCCAGGAGTTAATTCAAGTGTGAAAAGGCCAACCCAAAATCATCCTCCTGAAGGGCCTTAAGGATGCTTGAAGTGGAATGACAAGGGTCGGAGAAAGTTGAAAGTGGGAGCAGAGAAAGGTGGTGAAAGAGTAGATGAGGGAGATTGACATGGGTGCAGGATAAAATATTGATAAAAAGACAGCTATGGGATTCAAAACGATACATAAGGACAGAAAGACAGGGCCCAATTTCAAAAAGCTGTTAAGCAGAAATACTGATTATAAAAAAAGGTTGAGTGGGGCACCAGCCAAACAATGTCAACTTCAGAGAACTTTGGCTGGTAACCCGTTTCTGCTAAGCATGATTTTTCTGTGCTTAGCAAGTTTTTGTGCTTACAAGCTGTAGGAAAGTTGGCCCACATTGTAACAACATTTAGACAGATGTGTATGTATACCATCAAGTAGACTTAGCAAAATTAGAAAAAAAGTCAAGGGTCACATCAAATGTGGTAAAACTAAATCCTTTAAATAGCATTCATGGAGACTTAAATATTTGGGGGTTATTTACAGTTTAAAAAAAAGGGAGTATACACAATTTGAAGACCTACATTATTTGTAATTGTTGATTACTGTATTGAGTGATGTTAATACCAGAGCTACCAACTCTCCCTGATTCTGTAGAAAGTTCCCTGAAAATAAACCAATCTTCCCATGTTCTGATGAACAAATTAAAAACTCTCCCTGATTATGGAAACTTTTCCCCATCATGTTGAATGTAATTCTAAATATCTCCCTGATTGTTGTACAAAATATCCCTGATTGCAAGATGCAAATGTTGGCAGCTCTGTTATACCACACTTGAGTCTAAACTGATGATAGTCAGCACTAGAAAGGCCCAGTTCAGATCAAAATCTATAACAGTAGGATGCACCAGGCTTACCCAAGTGCATCCAATTTGCACATTTCATGAAGCTGTTAAGCACAACAACTGGCTTAGCACAGACAATAAACTAGCTTAGTGGAAATAGTCTACCATTCACAAATTGTACTTCATAGTGTTGTGACTACTAATATTTTGTTTTCCTTTCTTCTATTGTTGACTCCAACACCAGTGTGTTATAAGCACTGTATGCTCCATGCCGTAAACTGAACAAAAACAAAAACAAAAAACACCAGCAGACTACTCAGTAGGGATTTGAACCTACAACCTCTGCAATTCCAGAGCAGATGTCTGACCACTAGACCACCAAGCGTGCCAGGTGGCTAGAGGCCAGTTTAAATCCTGTATATTAACAGCGGGTAATGCAAAACAAGCATAATAATTGCATTGGGGATAGAGAAGATATACTATTTTGCTCAGCAATGTTTTCCACTTAACAGCTTTATGATCGTTGGTTCTGTTGTGAACCCTTCAAAAAAGTCTACTTCGTTCTCAGATGTACTTGATGCTACGGGTGACAGAGTTCGATTTTAAAAACCAAAACAATTGGCAATGACCTCATGGTTTGACCCAAGCAGAGTCTTTTCCAAAGGTTAAATGACAGCCGTTTTAAAGTTTTCTTTTGGGGAACAGATATAACACATAAAAAAAACCATAGGCAAGAAGTTGTACAAAGTAATACAAATGTACAAAATAATAAATACATATATAATTTAGTACCTTAATTTGACATGCTTTTGACCAGTGGTATATTATAAGTATTATGAATCTGTCAAGTTGGAGAGTTTTGAACACTAAATGGCAGCCCCCCCCCCCCAATGTGTCAAACTGACATACTTTCAGGCCTGGTATCTACATATCAGATCCCTTGCTTTGGCCACCATTATGGATGCCAAACACTGGACACATGTATCACTCTCGGCCAATGATAGGTCTTCCTTTGACCTAAGTGAGGGCGCTGTTTGAGCTTGTGATGTCATACGCAAGGGGTCTGTTTATAGAATCTATAGGGACACGAAGGAGCAAGGAGCCACAAAAAAATCCCCAAATGGACTCCAGCAGTCCTTCTTTATTTTTCAGGGTAAATTTCAGGACAGTGAGGTGTCTCTTATGAAACAGGGGTTAAAAACTTTTGAAAGTTTTCCGAGAAGTTAAAAACCGTACAGTAAAAAAATTTGAGGAGCTTAGAACATCCAAGGCAATCCTTTTTCCACAAAAAACTTTCTCACTGAAAGTTGTAAGAAATGTTGTAATTACTATATGAGTTTATACAAGTATCCTAACTTGTAAAATACACAGTACTTTTCTTCTTTTTTCTAAGGTAATTATCATTGAAGGCTGTGAGTTTTAAGTGCAACATTTTAAGCTCAGCTTTAGACAGTATGCCAGCTTATTATTTGCAACCTTTTAGCCAAGCGTTTCGGCTGCAGTCATTGATACTTTTCCCTTGTGAACGATTGATTAACACATGCTGAAATATTTCACTTAATTTAGCGAGAAGTTGTGGTTACATATACAATACTCAGTCACATCAGAACCCAATGACTTTTAATCTGTACATTGTGCAATGAGCATGTACGTGTGTTATTTGCAAATTACTGAGTTTCTGTGCTGTGACTTACTTGGTTTATTTGGCTAAAAACTCGCTGGCGAGTCAATCAGTTAATAGTGAGTTTTGACAAACATGATATTTGCAAATTACCGATTGAGTTACATACTCAATGCCCAATTGTTTGTGAGCTGTGACCCACTTGATTATTAATTGGCTAAAGAACTCACTGACGAGTCACAAGTTGTCAGTTAAATACTCAGTTAACCAAGTGTGGTTGTGAGGTTTGACGTACATGTATACATCATTTTTTGAAATAACTGATAACTGAGTTAAATACTCAATGCCCAATTCTTTGTGACCTGTGACCCACTTGAAAAGGTTATTTGGCCAAATGCACTTTTACTTACTGGGTTATAAATGTATGTACATTTGCTGAATACTCAGTGAGTTACCAATACTCAATAAGTCGTGACTTATAAACTATTTGTCAAATACTCAGCGAACTGCCATTTGCTCAAGGAGCCATGTTATAAAAGTTGTTTACCCCCAAATGTTTAGTAATTTTTGTTTACTTTTTAAGTATTGCAGTAACTTGATAGAATGAGTTTACCACACACACTCAGTGAGCTGTGACGTACAAATTATTTGCCAAGTACTCAAACTGAATGTGTAGGAGAAACCCTGAAAAGTAAAAATGAGCGTCCGTGAAGTACACATCATCCACCAACCTCAACCCTACTTGGTCGTCGGTCTGTAACTCCACGACAATGCTTGAGAACCGTTTGGCAGAGACCAACCATTCCCCGTTTTTGACAACTTTTAACTGCCCCTTGTCAAAGTCCGTCGAGAAATGGAACACGTAGGTGCCAGGGATGGGGGCGGTGAATTTGTCGGTGACCAAATTAAAGTAGCGCCCGATGTTGGTGATGGTTTCATCAAAGGGAATCATTCCATTCCTGCCCCGCATGAGGTCACTACTTGATATAAAGCAGTGAGCCATAAAGGCACATTGCATGAGCTCAGGGGCCGGTAGCCCAGCTTCCCCTTTAAAACCCTTTCTCCCAGTATCGCCCTTTGGGCCCTGGATCCCAACACCCTGAGGCCCAACAGGTCCCTGTAACCCAATCAGCCCTCTATCTCCTCGCCTACCCTTACTCCCCGTGATCCCTCTCTGGCCAGGCTCACCTCGTTTTCCTTTCATACCTGTATCCCCTTGTGTGCCTTGATTCCCCTTAGGACCAGTGTGCCCTGTTTCACCCTGATCTCCTTTTTCACCTATTTCTCCCATCTCACCCTGGTACCCAATAGCCCCCTTCCGCCCAGTTTCTCCAGGTACTCCTCTTGGACCTAACTTCCCGAAAAAACCTTTAGCTCCCTTATCACCTGGTTGTCCATGAGTCCCCCTTTCACCGGCTAATCCTTGATCCCCCTTTAGGCCATATGGCCCAGGTTCACCTTTTGGCCCCCGCTTTCCTGGATTCCCATCCTTGCCGTGTTCTCCTGGGGAACCAGGGATCCCTGGTACCCCCGCCGGTCCCTGACAACAAGCGTCACAGAAACTCTGCTCTTTTACGAGAGACGTTGAAACTGCCCCGTGCAGTGACACCAGTAACAAGACGCTCAGCCCTGCGATAAGGTCCGTGCAAAGCCGCATTGTCATTTTGATCTCTCAAAGGTGAGATGCCCCTTGCTGCTTAGCCTGTGATTGGTTGCTATGTGACATCAGACGGTGCCAAACCTTTCAAACTGTGTTTGATCCTGTGACAGAATAATGGAAACAGACAATGAGTTGATTTGTGTGGAAGTTTAAGGCTAGAATTCATGAAATTGACAGACAGATTGAAAGTCTTGTTTTTTTTCGAATCCAAACATAAGTTCAGAATAATATCTTGACTTAAAATTTCTTGAGAAATAAAACAAAAAAACTGGTGGCATTTTTCAATCTCCTTACTCTGTACGTTGGGTACAGTGTAGGTTTCCATCACACTTGATATCTTATCAAGGGGAGAGTTTCTCAACGTCATTTAAGAGAATGACTTTTCTACCCCAAACTAGTCAATTGTCTGTTTCCATTGGTGAGGATCACTCACGGTTTGAGAGTAGAACTGACAACGCTGATGTTAAGAAACAAAGTGATAAGATAGCAAGTCCAAGAAGATCAAAAACCTGATGTAAATCTTGTTTAATTCAACAATAATACACTATAAAAAAAATAAATCTAATTGCATGATTTAAGACCTAGGGATCTATGAACAAAGTTGCTGATATCATGTTTTAGGAAAATGATATTTTATTCTTTATGTTCATGACCCTCTTACTTGAGTATGGGAGAGTGAGCGCGGATTGATGGATAATTTTGTGAGGTTTTGTTTACAGCCAATTTGATTAGAGGTAACCAACTGTTGCTACATAAAAACGGGAAAACACTTCAGTTGCACAAGCGACATATTCCTGGCAGGGCCTAGTGTTACCATGAAAACAAAAATTTGTGGAAAACAGAAATTTGATTTGGTTTTCTACATCACTTCTTTCAAGAGCAGGGCCCAATTTCATGGGTCTGCTTACCCAGGAACTCTGCACTTGGGGTGCCGTGTAAAAGCACCTAATTCTTTGGGCTGTAAGGCCACAGAATTCCAAGGTAAGCAGGGACCCATGAAATTGGACCCTGTTTTTAAAGAAACTTGATGAAGAAAAACCTAACCAGATTTTGTGTTTTGTACATAACTTTCATGGGGGACACTCAGACCATGGCAGGAAAATGTCTCTGATCATGTGATTGGGCTCTGGCTGCTCTGGCTGCCCAACCCATGGTATTAGCTCCTATACAACGAGCAAAGTAACAACAACCGAAAACTAATGGGGAGCTTCAGAACTCAATGTGGCAGCCGGCCAGGAACTTGTAAATTTCCACTGTTGGTAAAAAGTTCCATTACCAGAAACAAATTCCAATGGATTTATCTGGTAATCCCGCTGCAACTTAGAGTCCACAGTACTCTCCTGAATTGGATTTGATCGACATAGAACAAGGGGCGTTCCTTTTACTAATAAACACCTTTTAGTTTTAAGGTACCTTGTCAAAACCCAATACAGGCGTAAATTAAACACCATTGGTGCTGTCTTTTCCCCCCTTCTTTTTATTTATTTTTTTGGTAAATAAATATATGTGCTCTTTGGAGGTAATGTTGGTAAATATTTTGAGGGAAAGTAGTTCCATTGTTTGTTTGTTTTAAAGGAGTTCACTAATTTCAATTTTCCAGTTAAACCAATTTGCTGTAAACGTAAAGATGTTAGGAATAAAAAAATGCCCACTAAATGTATTTGCTTTTGCCAGATTAAACATTGTGTCTTAATTCAAAATACAGAGTGGTCCAAAACTCATCCAGAGACAGGTGATGTATCCTGGGAGATGCGACAACCCTCCCCCAATTATTTTCCCCAGTTGGCACTTTGAAACTCAGTCGGCCAATGAAGCACTAAAGTCAAGTTGAACAAGGGAAGCCAGACTAAAATTCTATGCTTTGCCGACCAGAACTCATTATTTTGTTTACTTTAAGAACACTAATTGGCAGAGAAAGTGGTTATCCATACTCCCTCTCCCGCAAAGGAAATTCCAGCTCGAAAATTAGCATCCATTCGCCCTCGAATAAAAAATCAGCCATGTGAATTTCAGGAGTTTTCTTGATTTTATTCCCCCCCCCCGAACTTCCAAGAGCCTTCAAATTTTCTTAAAAGAAGTTTGTCACCACACATTGTGTCCAAACCCTGTAGTTTTATATTTCTGGTGATGCACAGAGTCTGTAAACCCTCCTGAATTGTAACATCTGGGAGGGTTCCCGGTCTAGAATAAGAGGAAACCCGAAGCCAGTAAGTAATTTTTTCAGGAATTTTCACATTCATCAAATCCTCATCCCTGAAAAAATTAATAATTTAAAATGCCCTTCCTGCGCCCCCTGCCCAGAGAGACCCCTCGTAGGAACACTAGGCCCCGGTATAGGATGTGTTGCAGTCAGACTCTGTTGCACTGCAACAGAGGAGGCCAACCTGGGCTATAGGAGAGGAACACCAACTTCCCAAGTGTCATCCTTCATTTGTCCTTAGAAGTACTTGCACATGTACACATGTAGGTCACTTGGTTTGAAGTGTGGCTTCAAGGCAGGCTTTACACATTCCCGGGACTCATTTATGTCACCGGCCACAATGTGAAATGTTAAAGGGCATGTACATATCATACTTTGGGAAGAGTAAATCATTTCACATCCTAAACTAGTTTTCACTCTCTGATTTGAGGATTTATAACGCATTGATCGATCTAGTTACATTATTCAGAGGGGCAGAAATATTAGTGACAGGTTTACTGTAGGCAAAGTTTTTTGAGTTATTACTCTTAGGAATGTACAGACCCATATATTTTTGATTGTCCGACGATGTCGTGTTTCAAATTTCGCTTTTGAAAGAGTATCAAATAAAATGTCATTTTACACCATTTCAGTGCGAGGTTAGAGACTTGTTGTGATTTTTTTTCCCCCACCCACTATCAATGAGAGGTCTATCTATAGACCTTTATCATGCTGCCGCCATCTTGGTCATGTTCCCTGTATCAAGTAACAGTATTGGATGCTAATATTCACTGTACAAAAAAGGTACCAGATTATTTTTCCTTCCAGCCTCGGTTTGGTTACATTGAGATGATAAAGGTCTATTGGGAAAAATGATTGCTTCACGAAACTGAATTTGACCTTGGAGCCCCTCTTTAAAAAACGCATGATCCACGGCCAAAATGCAACCCTCCTCAATGCTTCGGGAATGCTATCACGTTCACAGTGTTATTGCAGGTAGACCCTGGTTGTGACACTATGAACTGCAGAGTGTATAGCAGAAAGGATAAGTACTACCCCATGTGTGTCTGTCATGACACTTGGTGACTCTATTTGTTTTTCTTATAGGCTGACTGCCTTCTGTGTTGGGTTGGAGTTATATATTTTTTTTTGGGGGGGCGAGTGTCCGTGTACTTGCAAAGACTGTGGAAAACCAGTCATTTTTTCATGCACTTTAATTAGAAATGTTACATTGATCAGGAGTTGGTTTTGAACGCCAAGTTTTTGTGCTTGTAGAAGATATGTCTCGTGCCTTTTGTGTACCCTATCCATAAGCAGTAAATCAAGATTATAACTGATGCTGATATGCACCAATCATTTGGGTTTATATCATAACCTCAGAAATATTGCAACCATTTACGAGGTTCATATTAACGTGTATTTATAAACACACACGTTTGAATGCTGAGAGTTATTACATGCCATTTTGAGTTTGTCATGCCCATAGATATTCACTTTCTCTGTATCAAGGACAGACGTAGGCCCGCATTGGGGTTTTATCTGGGGACTTGTGAATTAAGTTCATAGTTGTCAGTGTATGGTATAGATAAGTTGCAATATGACGTAAGTCGCCATCTTTACGGGCAATTTGGAACACGCAGTCATGTGTTTCGCGTGAGAACGGCGTGCAGCACGCGCACATTTCACAAAACTCATTGCACGATTGGTTGGTAAACTGTGCGGCTGCGTTAATAATTTGAGCGCTTGACGCGCCTGCAAGCCAAAATGCAATTTGCCCGTAAAGATGGCGTCTATTGGGAACTATCTATACCACGTGTTTGGCCGTTTGTCACGATATATTTAAATAAATTACAAGTTAGCATATATTACAAATAAACGACCTACTTCACTACAATCCAATCAGGCAGGTGATTTCTCAGGTTTTTTTCCCTGATTTTCTTGAGCATTCAAATGTTTTTGATAGAAGTAAAGCAGTCACCAAAAAAAAGAAGGAAATAGTCCACATTGTGTCCAAACCTGTAGGTTTGTATTTATGATGATCCACAGAGTCTGTAAACCTGAATATTGTAACATCTGGGAGGATCCAGGCCTCAAACAAGGGGGGAACCGTACTCTCAAACCATTTTCCAGGAGTTTTTACATTTATCCAATGTCATCCCTGTCTGTTTCACCTTCTTAATGTTATCATTTAGTCGACCAGAAAGGTTCACAGAAATAAACACGTACTTGATAAAATCTAATAAAAAAAATTGAAATTGTAATCCAGAAATCGGTAAGGACTTTTAAGCCAACAAAACAGTTGTAGATCAAGCATGTCCAGGCAAGAAAACAGGAACTACTGGAATCAGGCCACAATAACCCATTCTAAGATGGCCAGGATTGGACCTAAACCCACTGCGCTTTCTGACCGGAAGCCCATTGATTTAACCCAAGAGTGGGAAACGCATCCTCAACAAATACATACAAAACAGTAAAAGGCAAACGTTGGAAATCAATATTTATGATCGAACAAATATGTCCAAGTTTATACACCACTGTGCATGTACATGGTAAGAAAATAAGAAAAAAAAGCACAATAGAATCAGACTGACCTCTACAACGAAATATATAAGACAAAGCAAATATATTTCGAAATATAAATAAGTAAATTAACACAATGGCAAATCTTAATAAAGTTGGATTTGATTGGCAAAAAAACAACAACCGAAAAAAGAAAGCTGTTATACGTTTTCATGAATTGTCACGATAAAAAAAAACATGACTATCTGCTTTCACTTCTGCTACAGATGAAAAATTGTAAATAAATTTTCTAGGGTTTTCACCACATAAAAACAACAACCTCCTGCTAAAATCCTATAAGGATGGGGACGTAAAACAGGTGCACATTTTGTATGTAGGACATAGTGGCACCTTTTGCCCTTGTCAATTTACACCTTGTTGTACTTGGAATAAAAATCCCAAACTCTGGCCTATTTCTCTATCAACAGGAATGTTTTGTGGTAAAGGAAGCGCTCACTTTTTTAAGTTCGTAAACGGACTTTGAAAGTTTGGGCTGGTATTCTTGGATTTTTTTTCCACGCAGACAGGAAAAAATACATTTCCCTCGAATGTTATCGAGATCCCCAGTATTGATCCAATTTAAGTCGTAAGATGCTTTTGACCTCCCTTAAGATATGATACGTTTAGAGAGTGTGAGAGACTGTAGCTGTCAGAGTGTTAGATGCGCGTTTGAGCTGTCAGCTCAGGATCAAACGCAACTTAGTTATTCTCACACCATTTGAAACCACAACTTGTCTAACTGAGTTAAGTATTCATGGGGGTGTACTTTAGTCATAATACTGTACAAGTAAAACTCACTGCGTTGCATTCTGCATTCGTGAAGGAATGAGCTATGGGGAAAACATGTGCTTAAATATTTCTTTTCAAAAACTCATTTTGGGTGGCAAACATTTTTTTTTACTCTTAACTTATAAAAAAAGAAGACCTGACCCATCATTGTAGGGCCGATTGGGAATATGGAAGTCAGATAACCCCTGGGTTAACTTACTGAGTGGTCTTTTCCCAGGAGTAAAAAATAAAAATAAAAAAAAATCTTAAAGTTGCATGGCACAATTTTCGCTTAAATATATATTTTGTTAACAATTATTATTCTCCGAACAAATTTTGACAGATAATAATGTTTCAAAATGAAAAAACATACACAAACTTTCACCACACAAAATACTGTTAGTCACGTATGCAAAAATGGCTGATGGATGTGAGATTATGTTGGAATCCCGAGAATAATTAATTTTAAAACTGATTACCATTAATCATTGGCTGACTTTTCCCATGCAATACCTTAAATGAGGGCTTGTAAATGTCACAAATCTATAAAAATAGCTATTTAAAGTTTAAATCCATATTTTGTTGTTGTCAAAAATGCAAAAGACACACAGACACTCACAAAAAAGCATGTTTAAAAAGTGGAATTTAACAAATTTATGGAAAAATAGAATTCTATTCACAGCAGTAAATGAAGTGATGTTTATTTGCTTTGACCATGTTAACAAAAAAATAACAATCCACCAATCAAATTCTGCAATCTTGGGCACCCATATTAATTTGTTAGAGGTACTTACGAGCCCAAGTGAAATAAATATAATGACCAATCAAATTTTATAAAATCGTGGTACAATTTCACTTTTAAGACTAAAGTTTGGTTCTTAAGAATGCAAAGAGCTCTCCTCAGTTATTTATCCAGAGCAGTTTATAAAAGCTCTCCTTGTACTTTTTAAAATAAAGGACTGAAGAATAATGTACTATTTCTTCCATCAGCTTGGAAATTACCAATCAAGTTTGAAATAGCATTCAACACGATGGTGTATTGCAACTCCAAGCATTTCCCACATTTATTGAACAGGAAACTGAAGGCTTTATATCTGTTTTAAAAAACTGTAAAAAAGTCATCTTACCTTGGTACAAAATCCTCGCCTGTCTTGAGATTGTGTCAATGGCTGTGCAAAAGTATTCCTTGAGTTCCTGACTCCACTTACAGTAAATACCTGAAGATTATTCACCAATAGTCCAAGGCTTCACATGTTTTTCCTTCCACTACACCAAGAAATCTGCAATATTTGGGGGGAAGAATATCAAGAAAGTCAAATACTAGTTGTGATTTTTTTTCCAAGGGAGAGCAATAACTTGAAAAAGCTTGCAGCTCGAAGAATTTGAAGAGAAAAGTGAGGAATTCACAAACAGGTTACTTGTCTGTCTGAGAGTCTTCCACAGTATTTTAGTACTTCCATGTAGGAAACGCTCCCAGGCGGCAGTTGTGAACTAGAATTAACAGATATGATCTGATTAGGTTTCAATTAAGCTGGACGTGGAACAACAAGCCCGGAAGATTGTGGCTGGAAGTTTAGTCTCACCTTCAGAAAACTCTTTAAAAAGTTACTCTGCCGTCGGTGATTGTTGTACACAGCTTGGGTGGATATTTCTCAGAGAACTTGGACAGGAGATGCTGTCACATTGAGCACCAAGTCACTACTGCTGGAGAAACTTTCCAAGAGATAAAAAAAAGTTCAGTGTTGCAATCAGCCCTTGATGTGGCACTGTCTGTTATGCGGATGTGTGACAACACTTTTTTTAAGAGCGTCGGTCGGCATTCCCTCACATGAATCAACAGTGGGTCTGTCAGACAGACAGCTATGTGGCACCAATACCAACGTCAACTAAGTCAGTGACTTACTACCATACCCTCTCCAAAACACTCCCAGTATGCACATGTAGATGATCAGTGATCACCAGAGAGAGAGAGAGAGAAAGAGAGAGCACTGATCAATCCAGGGCTGGGGTGTGTGGCAATCACACTGTGTGTTTTTGCCACAGCTCTATAGCCTTGCCTGGTCATCAACATCTATGTCCCCCCCCCTCCTTCTCACAGACAGTGATGTCACTTATTGATTAAGTGACAGACATTAACTGCCTCAAGTCCATGGGCTGAACAGCATCCTTGACATACCTGGTGGTGTTAGGTGTTTTTTTTTCTTCCTTCATCACAAAGGATACATTGCTATTGTATCCAAGCCTTACATTTTCATGTTGGTTTAATGATTCAATGGTGACTTGTTTGTCAGACCCTGTTATCATCGAAGGATGACTTGAATGGGAAGTGTGATTTGCAGCATTCCAAGCATCGCTGACTGATTTTTATATTTTAGTATTTGTCATCTGACACCTCAACTTTTCAGCGTGATTGTAAGGCATCTATAAATATATATTTCAATGATGTACTTTAATTTGTATGACACCCAAGTAGGTCCTTGTCATTAGATTGGAGCAATTGTTGGTCACACGGCATTGATTATTGACACCATTTCGTGCCTTCCTCATTAAGCGTGCATTTTGGTACTATTCGCGGTACATTTTCATCCCTCTTTTTGCCAGAAGACATGCAATCTTGTACATTTTGTTGATAGTTTTTCCCCACAAATGACAAAGAACTACTTGGATGTTATGTAAAACAAAATAAGTAAAGTTTTGCTTTCGTGCGGTGAGGAATATTTTCATGAGTTGAAAAGTGGAATGTTCCATTCAACCCGGTTTCACTTTGTTCAATGGAACGTTCCAAATTTTCAACTTATAAAAATATCCCCACTGCACTCATAAACAGTCATTATTTGTATAATACTTTTAGCAAACACTTCTTATATTCAATTGAATTAGATTTGTGACGAAATTTGTAAGCGTGAAGACCATGACTTGGATAAAATCTGATCCTCACTTGCGGATAGATTCTATTTCAGCCCATGTAAGTGAATTAGGGCAACACTCCAACAAGTACTCCCAAGGCAAAACTTCCCTTTGTAGTGACACCGAGAAAAAAAAGAAAAAAAAAGTTTATCATGGTCACCGATTGTTGATTTCCGAGGCGTTAAACAATCATGAGGTTCACACCATTTTTGGTGAGCCATATAAACTGTTCATCATAGCTTTTTTTTTTATAAAACAGCAAACTGTGATTTAGGGTTGGAGGTTGAAAAGGCTTACTGTTTGGTTATCATTTAGGCATGAAATATAATCCAAACTTGAAGAGCTAGTGTATTTTATTTGTAATATAAACTGGTATATATTTTTTTGAGGGGGGGGGGGGAGGCAATTCCCAGTGGTGCTCTTGATGGTGGCCATTTCAGGCACACCAACTATTTTGTTGGCTGGAGGCAGTGAATTCCAGCACCATGGTCAATTAAGATTTTTTTTGTGCTCATTTTGAGCTACACTTGTATCAAGGTAGTCTTGGTTTCAAGACGCTCCAGTCGTGTAATCATAAATACATGTTGTCACGAAGAAAAAACACATGTTTCTGCTAGAGGGCGTTATCATTCCTGTAACCGCTATCACCCCAAGAACCACTGTATGAGAGTGGTTTCAGGAATGACACTGATAGCCCCCACTGGGCAGCGAACGGTTCGTGGGGGCGATAGTGGTTTAGAAAGCGGTTAGGTTTTTGTGACTACACAACTGGAGCGTCTTGGAAACAAGACTGGTATCAAGGAGACCCCTGCATCTAGTCGGAGGGTGGAGATTTTATTTTGAAATGCTATAAACAAGCTTACAGTCCCTCCATAGCAACTAGAGAGGATACAAAATATGTTTTGCTTGTTTGAGGGAGTCCCAGATTGTGTTCCCTGGCCCAATGCCAATCGAAACATCCACTGACTAGGCAAAAAAACCAACCTCCCCTGCCCTGTATGGCTCATCCCTAGTTACTGTAAACTGTGCTTCATAAATAGAAAGTTTAAAGCACTTTCTGCCATGACGTCTTTGTATTGCATATACTCTATGCATGTGATTTCTCAGCATTTTTCCTGAATTAAGTTTTTTTTACGAAAAAACCTCTTTGAGCCTTCTCGGAAGAAGTATAAAGCAGCCATCACAATATCGTGTCCAAACCTGCAGTTTTGTATTCCAAGTGATGTACTTATAGTCTGTAAGCCTACTCAATTGTAACACTTGGGCGTTCAGGGTCTTGAGGATGGGCAAACCATGAGGCATTCCAGACATTTTTCCTTGTTTTGTTTTTTTGCATTTCGTCAATTCTCCTCCATGGTATTTTCAGTTTGCAATTCACCATGTCAGGACAAATGGTGTCCCAGCTCCTTTTCTCTACATTTCGTGATATTAATTGCTATTTGACGTGAAGTTCCTGTGTTTTTTCCGTGGTTCGACCCATGATTTATCAATTGAACACCTGCAATAGGCAAACTTTTGAAATATACCATGTACATGGGAGGAAGTCCAAAGCACTTTAGGGATTTTTCTATTTGTGAGGCCTCACACGAGCAAGTGCTCATGACAGATGACATTAATGTGTCCAAAGTGTTGCCAGATGTCAAATGTGAATGTTTCAGACCCAGCTCATAAATTGACACCATCCAAAGAGAGACGGAGGGACAAGGGGGGGGGGCAGGTGTTTGTTTTGTAACAGCACATTCCTGAGGTTTTCAAAATGTCACATCAAGATATTTCCATTCAAGTGTTCATGGTCATAAATTCTAGTATTTGTTGTTGTTGCTGTTTTCTTATTGGAGTCTGGACATCGAATAAAAAAAAAAAAAAGAGGAAGATAAAAAAGAGAAAAAAGCTGGTTACCAACAATGATGTAAGATTAGAAAGAAAAATAAAGTTTCTGTTTGGCTATAGATTGATTGGATATTTCAAGGGGAAGTTTGTGAATGGTTGGATATACGAGAAGAAAAAAACTGAACAATTACAATTTATAAGGTGCTGGTCTATCAAGATCATAGCACACATAATAGAAATTAACGTGGATAGAGATTCCCTAACTACAAATGGAAAAATAGTTTTATAAACACCGAGTTTTTCACATTAAAACTCTAGAAATTTCCATTCCAAAAAGTCCAGAATTCAAAGGGGGGGGGGGCATGGTCATCATTTTGGGGGGTTTGTTCCCCCTTGCCCCCCCCCCCCTTAGTTACGCCACTGTATGTACTAGAAGAGAAGTCTCCAGTAATTCTGAATAATTCTATGGAAAATGTGTATTAAAACAGGTTACAAATACAGTTGGTATATAGTGTGGTAAAAGAAAAGTCTCCATACAAAAATGCAGCCAAAACGCTTAGATGCTTGTAATTCATTCTTGATGTTTACGACTGTGTGTAAACTGTTGAATTGTCATCGTGCTAATTACCGGTAATTACTGCTTTTCCTGCGGGGGGGGGGGGGGTACTCTCCACCCAACAAAATGTATGTACAGGAGGAAACTGAGATCCTAAGACGCATGGAATTCTGCCATGTGTAAAATATTGACTGTATTACTGCTACAGTGAACTAACATGCACTCCATACACTGACTGAGTTTGTCCCTAGGTTTGAGATTTTGGGGGAGGTCGGGGACTAGCTTTGGAAAGTTTGTACAAAGTGTGTCATGTCTCATCGAGATATCCATGACAAGTTTTGTTTAGTTTGATGTTCATGGTGTAGCTTGGAGATGTGCCATCATTCTGGAAGAAGATCCATGACAAGTTTGTACAAAGTGTGTCATGTCTCATCGAGATATCCATGACAAGTTTTGTTTAGTTTGATGTTCATTAGGCTTTTTGAGATATGGTGAACACTATAGAAGTGCATTGTTTGGTTTGGGCAGAGTCACCCAAACCTAATAGTGTCATAGTATTGTGTCCACCATATCTCTAAATGGCTTATGGTGTAGCTTGGAGATGTGTGCCATCATTCTGGAAGAAGATTTCAGGAAATACTTCTTAGTTAAGAACAAATTTAGTTAATATAAAGGGCCGTTCAGAATAATCAATGCTTAGAAATTTCAATTTTTCCCCAAAAAATGTTGGGTGGGTGGGTCAAAAGAAATCCCCCCCCCAAAAAAAACCCATCTCTCATGCAGTAGGTGGTGAATTCCAGTGTCAGGTGGGGGGCTAATGCACAAAGTAGCCATGACAAATTACACCTAAATTACCTCAAATTGCTTTCAAATTGGACGGTTTAGTTTTTTTGAAATTGCCTAAAATTTGTTGAACGCCCACATATATCGGGTCGTACACAACACCCCTGGAGATAGGTCCAGTGGAATACTGGACATCAGGAATTTGTTAAGTCATTAATATTGATTTACGTTTTTTTATTACTGATGGAGGGACCTTATATCTATTATATTTCCTGTGGATAATCTGGGATTGTCGACCGGTGTTTGTCCGAAAAATAGTTGCGTTGCAAATCTCACGGTAAGTCACTGGGATAAATTGGAGTTAAATTGAAACCCTAAAAACTATTGAGAAAATTGTTTAGAAACAAAATACCAGAGTAATTGGTAACATCGAGTACTCCGTGGGACCTCGATATTCTCTACAAAAAGTAATATTCGCGGGTAATTTAATTTGTTACAAAGTGAACCCATTTTCCAACCCAATTTTCTTTTAGGATTTTTTGAACGAAAGAATTTTGTTTTGGGGTCAGTTGGACCATTGATTTCTCTCAGGTGGTCTCTTTAAATCAGGATTGCATTCGATTGGTTATCATCAACAACAACAAAAACTGATTGGTTTAAATCTAATACTTAATATCCTAGTGACTATAGATCGAGGCACTGTACAACATTGCCATGTTCATCAGGCACACTTAAACTATTCCTCAAACTTTCTCAACTCCCCTTGGGAGCATACAACCCCAAGCTTCTTAAATTAGGGGTTAATCTGACACAATATACTGTCTCACTCTCGGGCCCTCTCACCATCCCATTATACACCTGGGTTAAGAGAAGAAATTATGGTTCAGTGCCTTGGCTCAAGGAATCGAACCCACACTCCTGATGATTCAGTCATCCGAACTTGAGTCTGATGCCACTGACGGCTTGGCCATGATACTCCACAAAGCTCATTCATTTTTATAAAGTTCATACCAGTGACTAATACTCCAGAGAACTACGACCCTGCCATCGAAAACACTGTCAAAGTCAAGGAAATAGCAACCGAAATTATTTTTGACCACCCGAGGGCGCTTTCAACTGCGAATTTCCTTGCAGCTCATTGACAGTTTATCTTATTTTGACAGCCTGTATGTTATTTTCCTGTATCAATGGCCAAATAGATAAAAGTAATAATAAAAAAAGAAAGATAAAAACATTTTGATTCACTTGTTATGCATCATCTAAATTTGGTTCACACACGCTCTCATATGGTAACAAAATGACCCCTGTCCAACTTGTAATCATTGTGTATATGTCTAAAGATTTTAAATAAATAAATAAATAAAATACTGCGAGTTGAAGACACCACAAATTACCTTCGCTTATTTTGATTGACACAATTGAAATAAGGCAGATATTAATCAAATTCCTGACAATACCTTTTGTTGTTGTTTTTACTCAAGAATGACCATGGAATTTGATGAAATTTTCCCAGATTGGTCGGATAGTTTATTGAAAACTAGAAAGTAATTTTGTATTAATTAATTTATTTATTCTTCCAGAAAACAATGATGTATCATCCTTTTAACTAAACAGTAACAAAATTCATTCAAAAAATGACGAAAGAAAAACCCCAACCTATCTGCCTTGGGTTGAATAATGCGTTCTTTCCAAGTGTCTATTAAATTATTTGGTTTACCCGTACACCAATGTGTGTAAAAAGTATACTGAATGTACTCAGAACTTTTGTGAGTCCTGAGAAGAAGAAAAAATTGCCTGTAGCTACTGGGCCATCTTGGTGATCAAGTGTAAGACATCTGCTCTAGAATGGCAAAGGTAGTGGGTTCGAATCCCACCTGAGTAATATGCCTGTGGATTTTTTTTTTCACAGGACTCAGGAAAGTACTGAGTATACAGTGCTTTACACACATCGGTGTATGGGTAAAACCAAATAAAAATCTTTATCCACCGATGCAAATTTAACATCTTTCCTTTAATTGTCTTTAACTAAAGAGTAACAAATTTGAAGTGAGAACTTTAAAATCTATGCATGATCTAAGGAAATGCCCTGGCTAGACTTCTTCAAAAGACGTTTTCACAAGAGTATGTGTAACACCTTCCCCTCTTGTCTTGATACCTAAAAATAGGGGCTGGGTTACTCGACATCTTAATTGAAATCACATCATATGCAAGTCACACATCGTGTTGTTCATTAATTTAAAGTGGTAAGTCATCAACCCTTTGCAACCAGCTGAGCCTGTTAATACTTCATCAAATTTGGTGGACATATTTTTGTGAAAACAACCGTCTGTGTTTCTTGATCCCATTCACCTTCATACACATGTCTAATTTGGATTGCTGCAATCGAAAAAAAACTACATTTTGAAGGTATTTGAAGTCTAGTTTTTCAAGTCTTTTATTTGAGTCCTCAATCCTCGAGTCTGAATTCTCAGTGTTTTAGTCTTTGGAAAAAAAATCACCAAATACTTGACAGATATACACCAGTTGAAATTAAATGGAGAAAAAAAAAGTTGGCTTTACTTCTCATCAAATTGTTCTTCAATTAAAAGCCCCTTTCAAAAATAAACATTGAATAAATAACAATACACACGGTTTCTGACTGTTTTTAAAATTAAGTCTCCTGATGAAGGCGAGCAGGAGGCTGGTTCAAATGTTTAGAAATCCTCAGGCAGTAGTAACCATTCAAAAGGGAAATTTAACTATTCGTTGTTTTCACTTGTTTTGCAAGAAAGTCATGCTTGAACAACCAAGCGCCCCAAGTCACAAACATCGATCCCGAGTCCCAGGTTGAAGTCCATGGCCCTATTTGTATGGACCTGCTTAAGCATAAAATATTGCTTAGCACTTTTTTGCTAAGCAAATATGAGCAGGCTACCAGTCAGAGCATAGAGCAGAGATGGTCAGAGATTGTACATATGACATCATATTTTGGCTGGTAATCTTAGTCTGGTAGGTAAGCATGAATGCATTGTGCTTAGCTACTTTTGTGCTTAAGATTGACATTGGGCGATGGTCGAGTCCGAGTCATTAACCATCATGACTCGAGTCCGAGTCGAAACAACAAAAAAGTGGGGCGGGGGGGGGGGTCAGACTCTGAAATCAAGTTTAACAAACACTGACTATTAATTCAACTTTGAAAGTATTTCAGATGGAACTATTTCTATGTAGGATTGGCACTAGTATGAACTTTGTAATCAGTGAGTCTTCAGATTGAAATCGATCAATTTATTACCAATCGTGTACTTTATCTTGAATGATTTCCTCAGACTTACCTGCTTACAAGTGAGTTCCTTTCACGTATTCCGTATGAGGCTGTGGTGAAATGCCAGGACATCTTACATCTACTCTACTCCATGGTGGGGGGGGGGGGGGACTTCAATTAATCTTCGTACATGTAGCTGTAAATCATCACTTGACAAATGAGTCAGCATTTCTGGATTTGCACCATAATATCCTCAGAATATTTTCATTCTTGGAAGATCAGGTTGGCTGAGGCCTTTTTTTTCAGAGCCATGGCTTTGGCTTCAGCTTCGGCTCATGCTCCGGCTTAGGCACCGTCCACCTGTTTCAATTCTTGTAATGAAAAAGTTAATTTTCAAATGACCGACTTTGTCACAGTGGAAGCCGCTGTTTTATGTCTGACACCATCCCTGCTATTTAAATCGTTCTGTAATTTGTAAGACTACATTGTCATGTTCACCACTTAAAGAACTACTTGTAAATAAGAAGTACCTCTAGCTGTTTTTATTCCTAATAAATGTAATGCCCCTCTGGCTATCACAAAGGGTTGAACAAAGGAGGGTCCACGATTGCTGGTGTTTACACACGTGGGTGTGTGTGTGTGTGTGTGTGTTGGGGGGGGGGTGTGTCTACGCATTCTAACCGAGGACTTTAACAAAAGGGATCCGGGAAAATAACATATTGCAGGCATGATTTGTACACAGCCCAATGAAAGAACATATAACATTTTACATTTTATGGAGATTGCACTGTCTGCGTTTTATCGACTTTTGATTTGAAGAAAAGGGGCACATCTTAAAACTTGTTCAGCTGGAATTTATACAACTCTTGATTATTATGACACAAAATGACACAAAATGTACCATTTCCCATATGACCGGTGCAGTATCTTGCCTGCCAGAAAATGCCCTGGAATGTACAAGGTCTCTCTGTTTGTAAACAAAGGCTACTTCCTGAGTTTATCAGTCCGGATACAATTTTTTCAAAATATTGTTTTCCTTCTTTTTTTTCGCCTTGATGATCAGAATCACTCTCCATGTGTACCATATCTGATGCTTATTAATAAACCCTTTGGAAATTGTTAGGATTGTTGTCGGGTTAGATAAATATCATAATGGATTAATAGGTTGTCATGTACTGTACTTAGCGCCCAAGGTCTCGATCTCTGTGACGACGTGGTGACAGACGTACTGGAACAAGTCTTAAGCACTTCTTGATATTGTATTTACGGACTTAGTTTGGCATAATGCCACGCAGGAATGCCATTTAGAATTTCACCGCTGGGAGTTGACCAAAACATTTTATGAAAATGTGAGTGAGGGTTTCAGCAATCTGGGATTTTATTTGGATTTTCAGAGTTTTCTGAATATTTAAGGAAGACGTTAATGATGACATCAGAAATTCTGGGAATTTATTTGGTTTTGTTTTCAAAGTAAAAGTTTTTTTTTAAAACTTGAATGATGGTACCAGTAATCCTTGGAATCTGTTTGGGTTTTCAGAGTTTTGAAAATACTTAAGGAAAATGTTAATAATGCTGCAGCTTATCCTGGGCATTTATTTGGGTTATCAAATTCATATAAAGTTTTTTAGTTCATGACAGTGTATTATTATTAATTTTTTTTTTACCATGAGCCTTGTCATACTTTAGTTTACTCAATCTTTAGACTTCCAATTTGAAATTGTTCTGTTGAAATCAAATAGTGTTAACATCCTGAGCCTTTCTGCATTGCTATTTATACAGGGTCTCTAAATGCCACATGCAGTATCCATATAAGCCGGATACTGCATAAAATGTGTGATATGCACCGTTTAATTATATTCGCAGACATTTTTGCAAAGATTTTTCCCCTTTTCTTGCAGATGGTAAATTATAATTTAAAGTATTGATGAGTGAGGTTAGTTTTAAAATTCTAATTGAGTTTTAAAATTAAAGCAAAAAGGAAGTTACTGAGACATGGGATGGCCGTGAAAAGACTAAGTGTTAAAAAAAAAACACCTATCATTTGAATTAAACATCGGAGGATGAAGACATCAACCTTTCCAAGGGCCTCTTCTGTCACCTTGACTCTCTTGAGGTCAGAGTTTAATTGGACACATCCCAAGGGAAACTTTTACGAACCTGTTGAGGATTGTTGTGAAAACACATCACATAGCACAAACTGCTACTACCAATCTTTTTGACATTGCAACTGGGTGATTGTGAGTGGCCGTAGCAACGGATGATTGAACGGAACAACTTTCGTACTTTGGTATTCAAATTTCAACTCCTCTCAACTTCTCAAGAGGGAAAACCTTCCAGGTTTAGTTGCCCACATATACACATGTTTCTCTTCTCAAGATTAATTCATTCATTCATTCCCAGTTATTAAAATGCTGTCAAATGAGTGAATAACACCCAGTTCAGACAGGCGCTTCAGAGTCGCGCCGAACCAAATAGATTAGGAGCGACTCTAGGTTGACCCAAATACATTTTGGTTTCAGACAGACGAACTTAAAATAACTTTAACATTAGGTTGGCTCATGACAAGATCGACATAAAGGCAAGACGCTCCAGAGTCATTCTGAACCTCTGCAACAGTCTTTTTTCGGCTTCCAGAGAGCTTCCAGTCGTTCCTAACTGTTTCAGACGTCAAACTTTTCATGTACTTTTAATCCAATAATTTGGTTCGGCGCGACTCTAGAGCGCCTGTCTGAACTGGGTGTCAGACATCAATTATTGTGGCATAACAAAATAAAACTATAGTTATTTATTTATTTGTTTATTTATTTATTAGCCTTTGAGAAAGACTCTGCTAGGGTAGAATTGTCAGGCCACTAACTATTTTCAGTTGGTAAGCAATTTGCAAAAGCTAATTCCATTTTCCCAAAATAAAATAAATGAAAGTTTTGCTGATAATTCCTTTATGAAATGAACAATCACTAGACAACATTTAGGTTTGGTTGAAGTTTAGCTTTTGTATCGGGTACCCTAACCTATGGACCTTTATGCATTGATGTCATCATGCTGCTATCTTAGAGGTTAAATGGTGATGAAACAATGAAAAGCGCACAACTATGTACGTGCTGCTGACAGGATTGGCCGATGAGCACCAACCACCTTTTGACCTCTAACTGAGGGTGCCCAACCCAAATGATGTCATGTGCTTAAGGTCTATCAAGCTCGAGACAAGACAGTAAACTATAAAGACTGACAAACAAAAAATACTGGGAAAGTAATCAGCAACTTCACTTGGAGTATTATGAATATGCATTGAGTAAGTTTTTTAAGGTCCTGGGTGAATATTGGGAGACATTTAGCGCATTCCAGAATGTGACACTGCACTGGACAACACCATTTAAAGCGATTTTTTTTCTTTGCGGTACGATAAGTGTGTCAAACCCACGCACAAATAATTGTGGCAAACCCACGCCGAAGGCAGGCACTTCTCAGAAGTAGTGAAATGGCATTGAAAATAGAGATCAACAACTGAAACTTGAGCCAAGATATGAATGTGATGTGATGATGTCTTAAACATTCTGTAATGTTGAAACATACGGACATTATACACTCTAGTCATCTGTTTGATGAGCAAATAAACCCAGCTTAGAGTAGATTTGCTGAGCAAGAAGAAGTGCTTAGTGTGGCGTGTCGTGGCCGAGTGGATAAGATCACTGGACTCAAGCTCTGGTGTTTCTGATCAGCAGAGTGTGGGTTCGAGCCCCGGTTGTGACACTTGTGTCCTTAAGCCAGACACTTAACCATGATTGCTTCGTCTTTCGGATGGGACGTAAAGCCGTTGGTCCCGTGTGTTGTGTATCGCACGAAAAAGAACCCAGTGCACTTATCGAAAAGAGAAGGGGTCCACCCCGGTGTTCCTGGTTTGATCGGCTGCATATTGCGCCACAGCACCTTGTAAACCATTACAAGGTGCTATGTAAAGGAGTAGGTCTCATACTTCAAACGTAGCCCCAAATACCTTGCAGGAAATACTGAATGTTAAGCGCTTAGAGGCTGGCCTGCAGTAGGCGCTATACAAATACAATATATTATTATTATTAGTAGTAGGATTTGAAACTTTGCATGGTGGAAGTATAACTTAGAGAGGTTTGCGGTAACACCATGTGAAAATCTCTTTTGAGTAGTGTAGGTTCAGAGTCGTTAACCACCGGTTCTTTTCAGAACCTACACTACTCAAAAGAGACTTTCACATGGTGTCACCGCAAACCTCTCTTAGTTAAGGAGTGCTAAGAAAATTATTCATCTGTTAGGCAAACATCAGTGAGAACCTTTCACTCATTCGCAGTGTGGTGTTGGTTGAAACCTTTTTCTGCTAAACAAAATTTTTGTTTTCCTCGCGTAATTCGTTGTTGATCACGTATTAAATTGGCCGAAGGTTACATTTGATGTGAAAACACATTTAAAAAAAAAAAAAAAGACTGCTGCCAATCTTTTGGATGTTTCAGTTTTGAGGCCATCTGTATGTGCCATTCAGCCAACCAGAAAAATACAGGCCTAAGGATGCATGTACCTATGCGGTGCTCTAGCCCCAAGAGAATAGATCTCCTGGGAGTTGTGGTTGCTGTGAAAAACAGAGTCATGTTTTGATCAGTTGTTTCCTAAGGTGGCTCATATTCCCCAAACCCTGGAGAACTCTTTTGGAATCCTATATTGCCTAATATTGGGATAAAACATTGTACTTATTGCGTGATATAATATCCTCATATTTTCATTGCACGATCTTTCCGTATGTTATTGTCTTATATTGCTGTATTTCATTACTATGTATATATCGCCGCATTGCATTATATCTGTGTACTATTTCGTTATGTCTGTGAACTATAAGCATTATATCTTTGTACTATTGCGTTGTATCTTTGTAATATTGCGTGTTACCGGCTGTACTATTGCGATATATCTCTGTACTGTCGCATTATACACTTACTTGGTAAGACGCACTGCAGCTGTTGATAATGTATAACATTTTGAGAACTGATTCCTTTCTAAGGAATCTAGTTTTAGAGAGAGGGATTAAGAGGGATTCAAAACTGTTTCTGCATGAAACGCTTTCGCAGATTGTGTGTTCCAATTACGGATTACTCTTCCTGCGTGGACATAACCGCTCCAGATTTTCGCCAATATCCCCAAAATGCTACCACCTTTTGAAATGAAATTTCCACAGGTTAGTTTGATTGTATCTACATTTATATAGGATTAAAACAAACAAACAAACAAACAAACAAACACCCCAACAAACAAACAAACAAACAGTTCCATAAACCAAAGGTATAATTTGCCTTTAAGTCATTGTAGCCTAATTTAAATTGCCGCAATGAAATTGAGCCTGATACGAATTTGTAAAAAAAACACCAGACAAAACATATTTTCTGGTAAATGCTGTTTTCACCAACACATGACAATCACATCTTAGTCTTGAAAAGTAAAAGGTCGGAATTACTCTTAAATCCACCCCCCCCCCCAATGTTGCATGTTCCCCTTTAAAACCCATCTGCCCTTGTAAGGTGCACTTTGTTGGTGACCCTAGGGGTAGTAAAACCTACCCCCTCTGGTTACCCATGTCCACACCAGGGTCAGAGTGAGGGTAATTGGTTGCATCCCTCAGGGGATTGACATGAAAGGCTCAATAATTTGGATGTAAATCATCAACAACGCCCAGCTTGAATTAAACACAGCCTTGAAAGTATGGCATGATCATGCTGAAGAGAAAGACATACTTGTATAAGGGTGGGGGGGGGGTTGAACTTGGAAGTATTACAGACTTATGATGTTCATCATGTACATTTTATTCCAAATTAGCAGATACAAAAGTGCATGCAAGAAGTGGCCTTCTGTCATCATGGACATGGCGGGCATGTGGCTTTTTCGTGGAATTATTAACTCCAGTTACTGCACATGGGCTCGTGCTGGCCGTCATTCACAAAGGGCTTCGCCATTGATGTGACGGTCAGTGCGCGCGCGCCGTGTTTGCACTTATTGGGTTACTACAGCTCATAATTCCATGTACAGCCACAGGCCTGCTATGATCATGGCGACAGTTTCTCCTTTAATTCACTATCTGCTTTAAAAGTATATGGCACAGAATATAAAAATGGGATAATTTCTTCATTGAAGATTAAAACAAGAAGTATACAAACAATTAAATGACACCACATGCCAAGATTAGGCACTTTGATCTAGTGAAATGACACTAAAAGTGAAGACAACTGAAACAGGAATGATATCAATGTGTGATGTGATGTCTGAAACAATTTACATGTTTGTGGAACAACCTTGAAAGCCTAGTAAGTTTAGGCAGGAAGTGCCTGGTTTTGGCATGGAGTATCATTTCGTATTTTATAACATTCTCCTTTTTACAGTTTACAAAATGCCAATAATCATGCAATTAAAAAAGGAAGGCAAAGTGCAATGCTCCACTCTTTCTTTATATTATTTACAGCCAATAATAATCAATTACAATCAACTATTAGTAATTAATTCATGTGGATACAAATAACTGCAGTCTTAAACACTGGAAAATGAATAAGAGGCCTGATACTTCACGGGGGCAAAGAAGGCCTTGCCTCGGTGACCCTGGATATTGCCTTGGTGCCTCTTTGAAATGCTCTAGTAGAAATTTTAATTTTTCCTTATAGAGGTGCCCATTACTTAGGACAAACTACATTGTACCTTGCCTTTACAACAAGGAAGTATCAGGCTTTCAATGGGCCTTAATATGGTCTCAAATAAAGCCTGGTACTTGTAAATTATCTTAGTTCATCAATTTTCTACCACATTGACCCCTTGCCTTAAGGTCACGCGCAGCTACTGTCTGCAGTGCTCACCATATTCTAGTAGTGGGAGTCCAATTGCACGTTAAAATTATTGTAAGCCTTTAAATGCCACATGGCCAAAAATGCACAATACATGTACGCGGTAAACATGCAGGAGCATTGACTCCCAAAATGACGCAACCAAGTATCGTGCTGATGACATCAGGTGAATGGGTCATCATGTCCCCCTTTTTTTTTCTTTCGGTTTATTCCGAACCACCGTAATCAAATTGCCATGAAGAGAGAGAATTTTATTGGCTAATTTAACCATGACACAATAAAACACCGCTCCAAGGTGCCTTCATGGTGAAACTCAATCAACAGCGCACAACAAAACAAACGCATTTAGCCGAAGAATTTAATGGCTAATTACACACACACACTCACACACCCATGCAGGCACACTGGAGAATGTGCAGAGTACCAGCAATATTGAATACCTCGCGACATCAACACTAATATGACTTCCCTCACCCCAAACATTTATCTTGTGGGTATGGACACTTTTAATATTCCCCTAGACACCATTGTGCCGTAGCCTGCCACTCACTGGGTCAGGAAACTGTGGCATGACTGAAATGTAATCCTGGGCCAAACATACACCAAGGAGCTGCCGCTAACTATTTGGAACATGCTACAAATTCAGGGGAAATAAAACAAATCACTAGTCGCTGTAAATCTTCCAGATGTGACCCATGTCTGTTTAAAAAAAAAAAATTGCAATCACTAGTGCTCAGTAAACATTGCAGATCCCTCAAATGTAGGTCTTGGGTTTTTCTGCTGTGTGACCGAGTTGTCTTGAAGGCATGGGAGGCCTGTGCAGGCTTTGGGCAATTATGAAGAGGAAAATAAATTTGAAATTTTGTAGTCGAAAGGCTAACTTGTTTATTAGGATGCACCTGAGATGTTCCTTTCTGAAATATTTTTGTTCCCAAAACGAGACTCGCTATTTCAAGACAACTTTCTTGATGACTTTATAAAGTTGGAAAGTTTGAACTTATTTATCTGTTATAACAAAAAATTTAACAATAGCTGCATTGTCTCAATCGAGCAGCGTCCTCAGCTGCATGTTTAGTTTCTCTTTTGTCAAAAGAAAAACAAATAAATTAAGTGTGACTGGTTTTTCTGCCTTTGTTTTGCCAAGTGGACAAATCTGTTGTGGTCTTTTGTTGAAATTGTCTACCTGTTATTTTAATTAAATTGACTTTACTTTCACATTTTCCATTCAACCGTCAACACAAACTGTTCTTCTGTGCCGTCAGGTTAACTTTAATTTGGCACATGTAGTTATACTCAAAATTAAACAACCCCCTCATCTGTAAAAGCATTCTCTATATTTACCAGATTTGTACACAGGTGAGAGTTAAGCTCCCCTCTCCACTCATCTTCTCTGAGCAAATCTTTACATCGCCCCACTATAATGTCACAATGCTTGATTCATCCGCTTAGTCATTTGGAGGTAATTGCAGGGGAAGCCCGTGCAAGAAACCACATGTAAAGATTGAGCTTTATCTGACATTCAGAATGTTCAGCAGTGTCATTCCTGGCTCAGTGCCATCGTTGCTCCTCAGGCATCAATGCCGTCGGATGAAGGATGTTGGTGTCGGGGTCTACATTTGTGTTAAGAAAGTCATCTGTTCACCCTCTCATCAGTTTGCAGCTGAACATTCACAAACGTTGATAAATTAATTGGTCATTCAACGTACATCTGGAATCCACCCAAGACGTTGAAGTTAAATAGATACAGCCCTGTGGACATGACCCAATGAAAGTTCTGCTTCTCAGATTTGAGTCTCTTTTGATTTGAACAAAATGGCACCCAAATCCTACAAAACAAATAATCTTAGCAGCAAGGGACCAGGGCCCAATTTCATAGAGCTGCTTAAGCAGAAAATATTGCTTAACAATTGTCCGCTAAGCAGAAATGAGCAGGATACCAGTCATAAATTGTACACGTGACGCGGTAGTTTGGCTGGTAACCTATGCTGGTAAACATAATTTTGTTGTGCTTAACTACTTTTTGTGCTCAAGCAGCTGTATGAAATTGGGCCCTGTTTGGTTGCAATACCCCCCCCCCCCCCTCCCCGTGGTGTTGTCAGCACATTACAAGCTTTTTCTATCGGTTAAGAGGGTTTATTTTGCACTTTTTTTAACAATTGGTTTACTAAGTGTGTTGTTCCTATGTTCCTATGGGTTAATTTAAGCTTTTTGATTTGTTTGCTTGTTTAATTAAGATGGTAAATTTATCTACCATTGACAATTGACATACAGATATTGTACACAAAGGATACTATCAAGTTTTGTCCAGCCCCCTTCTAACCAAATCATTTACCCCTGTTGATTGACCCCCCCCCCCTCTAGGACGTGTGGCATGGTCCAGCTTAGGATATCTTTGCTTATGATCTGACCAGTGTGCAATGTAGTTAGGACAATGGATATATTATAATATTGTCAACATGTGCTGACAGCGGCCCTCCCAGTCTTAGCTAAATGTTTTAGGGGCCAGTCACATTTTGTGTTTTTTTAACTGGCTATTTTAAATTATATAATTACAGGTTTTGACATTTTCCATGTCTTCTTTTGAGACAAAGGAATTATTTGACGGAGGGTTTGCAATTCTTTCTTCCCTACCACAGCGAGTCAATGTCACTTTAGGAAACATAGAGGAGAAATCCACTGAAGTTAACTGCAAGTTCTTGTGGAGCGCCTTGTGTGGTCATCTCCAGCCATACTTTGTCGTCGACATCAAGCTGAACTACGGTAGTTGCTGAAGTCTCTGTCATCATAAGCTCAGTGGAGGACCCTTTCTTGACCAGCTTCACGATTCCTGTGCCATATTCCAAGTTGAATTGGAAGACATAGGTGCCTGCAGTGTAACTAGTGAAGGACCCGCTTTGGAATTGGCCACCAACGTTTGAGACAATGTGAACAAATGGTATCTGTTGACCGTTCAGATCAACCCTATTATGATAATACCTTACTGTGAATGCAGTTTGCCGATAGGGAGCAATTGCCACTGATTTACCAGGCTCTCCAGCAATACCTGGTGGTCCTACAATACCAATTCCAGGAGGTCCAGTGACTCCGCCCTCACCTTTTGACCCAACCTCACCCAATTCCCCCTTTTGCCCCTTCTCGCCCAATGCCCCAGATAACCCAGGTAAACCTGGCTGGCCAAGTGCTCCTTTAACTCCCTCTAACCCCCATACACCCCGCTGACCCTTCTCCCCTGGTTGCCCAACCTCTCCTTGCTCACCCATTCCCCCTTGTTCTCCTTTGTCACCCTGTGAGCCTTTTGGACCAGGGGTTATTGGTCCTGGTTTGCCTTCAGCGCCTTGCGTTCCATTAAGACCCTTTTCTCCCCTTTGACCTGTTTCACCTACATTTCCCTTTTCCCCTTTTTCTCCCGTTGCCCCGTCCATACCTTGCTCCCCTGTTGGACCGATTGGCCCCCTCATACCATCCGAGCCCGCTTCACCTTTATCCCCCTGCTCTCCTTGTTCCCCTTTGATGCCAGGATTTCCTATAAATCCTCTTAGTCCCATTGGACCAACCATCCCAATATCCCCTTTATGTCCCAAATCGCCCTTTAATCCCTTAATTCCTTGATCTCCTTTACTTCCATCTTCCCCCTTGATCCCCTTTTGTCCTGTTGTGCCTGTCATGCCAGTGTCTCCACTTTCACCCTTCACTCCATTAATCCCATCCATGCCTGGCTTGCCAGGTGGCCCCATAGGTCCACCAGCTGGCCCAATATCACCCTTGCTACCTTGCGGGCCAGATTCTCCTTGGATTCCAGGCTCACCTTTAACACCAGGTGCTCCTGAAAGTCCAGTATTCCCTTTGCCTCCTTTATCTCCACTGTCACCATGATTTCCCTTTGGCCCAACTTCTCCCTCAACCCCTTGCGCACCAGGCGGCCCTTCTGAACCCCGAGGACCCTCTGGTCCAAAATTGCCTCGTAACCCCTTGGGACCTAAAGGACCAGGAGGGCCTGGTTTACCCCTTGGACCCCTGTTACCAGTGTCTCCCTTTGCACCATGTTCGCCCCATGCACCTTCTTGACCTTTCTCACCCTTTGGCCCAACTATCCCCATTAAACCTGGTTCACCCTCCTCACCAGGTACGCCTACAGGTCCTATGTTACCCTTTTCTCCTTTTGTTCCACGATCCCCAGTACTACCCTTCAATCCTTCCCCAGTGGAACCCTTTTCCCCTGGTGGACCTCCAGGCCCCTGTGTGCCATTTACACCAGACATCCCTCTAACTCCTATTGCCCCTGTTTCACCTTTTGACCCCTTCGCCCCTGTTATCCCAACAGCACCAGGGAGTCCAGTTGTGCCATTTTCTCCTTTTACACCCTTCTCACCTTTAATACCAGGTGCTCCTGGTCCACCTATTAATCCCAGCTCTCCGTTACTCCCATTATGCCCTGGAACACCCATCTCCCCTTGCTCTCCCATTTGCCCCTTTAGACCTTGTTCCCCTGCACTGCCATTGAGACCGGGTTTTCCATCAAGCCCATCTGATCCAGGAAGGCCTACAACACCTTTCTCCCCAGAGACTCCTGGTGAACCTTGTTCTCCCTTGTCCCCTTTAACACCCATATCGCCCTTAGTTCCATTAAACCCCATGTCCCCATTCCTCCCACCGTCTCCCTTTTCTCCTCTTAAACCCACATCTCCTCTAAGACCAGGTGGTCCTTGTGGACCTATTCGTCCTGCCTGACCCTGTATTCCCTGTTTTCCTTTGGCACCTTTATCGCCGGCGGGTCCTTGTGCACCAGGAACCCCATCTCTTCCATCTGTGCCATTTTCTCCTTTGGGGCCTTGTACTCCTTGAATTCCATGAGACCCTTTTTGCCCAGTGTACCTTAGTTCTTCTAGGGTCCGTGGTTGCTGTGAATTGATTCCTAAGGAGCTGATAAAGCTAACTGGTCCTCTCTGTCCCTTCTCGCCTTTCATTCCAGGTGGTCCAGGCTCACCTGTGGTACTACCAGGTACTCCTGTAACATTCAAAGGAGCAGGAAGTCCATCCATTCCAGCACTACCTTTGTCACCCTTTACACCTGTATCCCCTTTATTTCCAAGATCTCCTTTATCTCCCTTGTTTCCGGTCAGTCCATAAGGTCCTTTCTCACCCTTCAAACCAGGTATACCTTGTGGTCCTTCAACACCAGCTTTACCTTTCTCTCCAACATCTCCTGTGTTTCCAGGAGGCCCACTAATTCCATGAGGTCCCGGGGGACCTTGAGGTCCCCTTGGCCCCTGCATTCTAATGGGTTCACCTTTCTCACCTTTCATCCCTGGTTGACCATCAGATCCATCATGCCCTTTGACCCCGGGATGCCCCATAATTCCTGGCTCTCCTCGTAATCCATCACGACCATGGAATCCATCCCTTCCTGTGCTTCCTGGCATTCCAGGCATGCCTGGTGAACCTGGCTGACCCTGGCAGCAGGGATTGCATTGTTGATCACCATGCTGTGAGCTTGAACCTTTGAATAGTGTACTAAAAGAAGGTGTTGGGCTGGCATCTGATGATGCCGCCTCGTTGCTTAGAGAAGGTCTGGCAAGATGGATGGTGATGAGTATGGATAGCCACAATGGTTTCCTCACTATCAGATTGAACATTGTTAGACCTGAAATCCTCTGCTGCATCATGCCAGGACAGGATCTTGGATTCTCTGCATCTGTGTAGGCAACATGAGCCAACAAATAAAATAAATAAACATTATGATACAAATGATACTACTCCTAAATTAATCTTAATTTCCATAACGGCAACAGAATGCTTGTCAACATTTCGCACAAGCAACAGCATGCAAGTTAACATGTCTCATGAGCAATAGAATGCTTGTCAACATGCCATACGAGCATCCGACTGCTAGTCAACATGTCACATGAGCAACAGAATTCCTGTCCATGAGCATTAGAATGCTTGTCAACATGTCACATGAGCAGCAGAATGCTAGTCAATGTCACATGAACAATATAATGCTAGTCAATGTCACATGAACAATAGAATGCTAGTCAACATGTCAAGCGAGCAACATAATGCAAGTTAACATCTGACTTGAGCAACAGAATGCTAGTCAACATGTCACATGAGCAACAGAATGCTAGTCAACATGTCACATGAGCAACAGAATGCTCTTAAATATGTCAAATGGGCAGCAAAATGCTAGACAACATATTATATGATGCTTATTGTTTGAGACTGTTCCCTACTAATTTTTGCTCCATCAGTGTAAAAATATGGAAAGTAAAGACAACAATAACCAAGCAACACTTTTAATTTAAGAATGATTCATTTCAAAACTAAGTTCAAGGCTATGTATTTTTTTCCAAAAGCAAAGTGTCTGTAGGAAGAACATTTTAAATTGTACATAATCTAAATTTGTAGAAATTTAAAACTGTTTCTCAATTGATAACATTTCCACATGGATCTTTAGTGACATCTTCAACATGATATGTTTACCTTACCTTTGATCTGATGTATATCCCAAGTTGTTTATTTGTCGATGAACTGTCAGACTCTCAGAGAATATAACAGAGTTACTCCGAAGTTTCCAAAGAAAAATCAAGCGATGACTGTATCAGCCTTTTTTGTTAGTCAGTTTGTCTGCAGGTCAAACTTTATCTTGTACTCAATTGCCCCCACACCCTCTGGGATAATATATGAAGTCAAATATATAAACCTAATCTGTAGCACCCCACCCCCTCTGCCAAAGAAAAAGAGGAGACAAAATGAGGACCTGACCCCTTTGAAGTAAATTTGAAGCAGTAATTTAATATTTTGTTTGTGTTTGTGCCTCAAGAATTTATGCAAATTTGTTGTATGTTTGTGTGTGTGTTAAGGCATTCCATTTACATAAATTTGCTTAACGGTTTCACTGTGAGGAAGGTGACATCATCTTGAAAAGGGTTGACCTTTCAAGCCAGAACACCCCCAACCCTGGAGCAACTTCCTGCTGATTGTAGGAAATCTGGGCTGCACTGACTCTCTCTCAGTAGGCCTCTCTGTGGAAGGAAACAATTAGGCGAAAGTTTCCTTCAGGTGGAAGATGTGGAATGCTTTCAGTCTGTTTGAGTGAATTGAGAGACAACGTCTTTTGAGAGTAACCGCTCTGTGTTGTAAAAAGGTTCAAACTTGCACTGTGTTCATGGAACTTGGAAAATGTGAAAGGACTCTGACTTATCTTTTTTTACTGATGTTGAGATTGTTTTCATAGATCTCAAATTTTTTTTTGAGGCTGTTGGCGTTTTGGTTCATTAGAAAAATGTGATGGTGGCCATGTGCTGAATTGCAAAACTTTAAAAATTTCATAAAGCAGATTATTAGCAACCCCGAAAAAATTAAATAAAAAACATAATACACAAAAACATAGGATAATGCAAATCCATTAAAATGAAAAAACAACTTATGTGTTCACTGAATAATTTTGATTGATTGATTGATTGTTTGATTGATTGATTGATTGATTGATTGATTGATTGATTGATTGATTGATTGATTGATTGATTGATTGATTGATTGATTGATTGATTTATCTACTTATTTATTTATTTTTTATTTTCATTTTATTATTTTATTTATTTAGTTATAAAACAAAACTTTTTTGGGGGTGGGGGGTGGGTGGGTAAAGTTCGACTCATTCATGTTGATTCTGTTTGAACAAGTGTCATTATCATTTTTGTAAACGGAAATCATTTGCTGTTATTGGCTTGGGTTACTGTTGCAGTAGTAGATTTAAGGGATGGCACTCTTTTTGTGGCACTCTGTTCTGCAGCACATTTCAGGTTACAGCTCCTTGAGTATACCTACAACTTTTGCACAGTGTTTCGTTGATGGGAATCTTTGGTAGAATGAAATACAAAGCTCATCTCATGTCCTCATATCTAGTTATACATTCACTGGAATGCAGAGAGGTTTTTGTCTTAAATAAAACACCCAGGAAGTTCAGTTGGTTTCACTGTAGACCGAGAGGTGATTTTTTCCGGAGTTGTTGCTTTGGTATGATCACACCCTTATTCTCAGACGACCCCAATAAGATAAACAAATCAACTGATTGGCCCTTTTGGCACAGCTCAAACTGTTTTTATTACCAAACAGACACTGGTCAATGACCAGTTTAGCAAAATATGGTACCTGAAAGAGAACAAATCAAGGAGCAGCTTGCCCCAAAAAATATTTTGCCAGGCATGAATTCCTTGGCAGCTTGAAAGGTATCAAAGCTGAGCTGACTTGGGGTATTTGCCGAATAAAGAATTTGATCTTTTATGCGACAACATTGATTATTGTAGTGACATACTTAGTTGTTGTAAAGTACACTTTAATTGTTTGATCATTTGTAGTTTTGCCGAGTTTCGGGATGGAATCTTTATCAACCTGTTCTTACTGTCCAATGTAAAATATTTGTGACCTTTTCAGTGTTTTGAAAAAAATGTGTTAATTGGAATAAATAAATAAATAAACAAATGTATAACATAATAATCACATGCTGCCATCATATCAATGCGCCTTACTTTGGTGCCCTGGTCCTTAACTGGGTCAGTAACATTCCTGTCATCTTTCTCAGTTCCTTGGGGAGTCTACAACCGGTAACCCCGGGCTGCTGTGGAGCTTAAGAAGCTTTCTCAAACACAATATCAACCTCTACCCTGGCAGCTATCCGTTTATACCCCTGGGTGAAGAGAAGCAATTACAGCTTAGTATCTCACTCAAGGACACAAGTGTCACGACCGGGAGTGGAACCCACATCCTGATGAAATAATCACAAGAACTTGGGTCCAGTGCACTAGACCACTCGGCTGTGGCATGCTATAACATGAGGCTTTTAACTGTTTGATGCATTGAGAGACTGTGATGATCAGATGAAGGGGGCAGTCTCAGGAGACATTCTGAGCTACCTGGCTAATGCAGTGAATTATTTTAAAGAAAAACAAAATTGAGCTTGTAAGTCAAATTTATGCCTTGATCGTTTTAATCCTGTGCAACAGACTCTTGCCTCCAAGCTGCTCAGTCAAACCCAAGAGGCCAGACAACATCTGAAGCGCCCTCGTAAATCTCCCAGAGGCAACACCGAGGGTCTAAACGGATCGCTAAGCCGAGCTCAAGGCATTGCATCCAGTATCCTTAACATGAGCGCCTCAGATCTGGATGAGTTTATGGCCACCAGTGAGGAGTATATGCAAATTGAGGTCAGAGTTCATACATTTGTTTCTAATTTTACAGAGGGTGTGTGCAACATTGGTAAGATTGCAAGTATAAATGTTCACAGATTTCAATGTAACTGTAAAGACAGTCATGGTGGAAAAACTTCCCCTGAAATATTTTTGTTCTTAAAATGGAGGTTTTTAGAAATGACTGAAACCATTAGTTTTGATCTTCGTCAGTCTAAAACCTGATGTTTGAAAGCCGTGAATACATTTAACTTTTTTTCCCCCACTCTTTTTTTTCTTGACTCTGAAAACTGATTGAGCTTAAACTCTCACAGACTTGTTATTTCATGAATATGTTGGGCAGGCCTGATGCTCTTCCTACTTCAGTCTGATTTCTGAAAAATTGTTTGTTTTAAAAATTACCAAAGTTGTTTTTAAATAGCCTGTTTTTAAATACACCCTATTCACATGTCTTGTAGTTATGAAGTTTTCCTGCGTTTCTCCAAGGGTCATGCATTATGTTGTGTAATATGCATGCATGCTTTAGAGGTGAAGAAAGTTTCCTCAAAGTAAACAAACAAATAAACAAAACA
This sequence comes from Pisaster brevispinus, assembly GCA_023634235.1. Taxonomy (NCBI): domain Eukaryota; kingdom Metazoa; phylum Echinodermata; class Asteroidea; order Forcipulatida; family Asteriidae; genus Pisaster; species Pisaster brevispinus. The sequence continues at coordinate 6,335,115 of JAMKCF010000011.1, forward strand.
GAAAGCAACTTGAGAAAATGGAAAGAGGATATCAAATCTGAAGTTGGTTAATTGTACAAGACTCGCAAACCTGAGCACGTTTATTGAGCGCGTTTTCCACAAGGAGAGGTAAACAAAATTGTAGTTGGGACTCCCTCATGATATGCAATTATTTACCCAAACTCTAAAAAAAGAAAAAAAGTGTCAATGTTTAGGTAATTATGCCGACTGATTAGTCTAGAGTGACACAGAGATAAGTAGATTGTAAATTGACTATCTTCAGCTCTGTCACGCAAGGAGAACACATGATCCCCTAATTAGCTACGGATAGGTGGCATAGCTTCCTCTGCCATCCACCCCCCTGTGACATTGAACATTGACGAACTACTTCCCTTAACTCCACCTTGGGAAGTACACTGACAGTTTAGCAATACTATTGGGAAGTCATGTTGCACATCCAGACTCGGACTATGTCGTGTTTGTGCCACAATACGAAGGACGGTTTCGGGCAGTGGGAGGTTAATGAACTATGGTTGCACAAACGAAGGCCTGCTAGCGTCTGGTCAGACCACTTGCACTTTATGTCTACTGGTTGTGGTTTTTTTTCTTCTTTTGCTTAAACAAATATGTGCTGCTTGTTCATATTTATGTATTTATTTTTTTGTAAGTAGAAAAAAGGAGAGTTGTCTCAATTTGGGGAAGTTTAGGGGCTGCTTGGCAGGGAGTGGTAGAACCACCTGTACAGCATGTTGACTTGTTCAATAGTATTGCTATTTTTTGAAGTAGAATAAAAAGGAGGGACGTCTCAATTTGGGGACACTTATGAGCTGCTTGGGCGGGACAGTTGGAACCTCCTGCACTGCATGTTTACTTGGTTTTTAAAATATTGTTTTCTTCTTTTAAAGTGGGAAAAAAGGAAGAACCACTCAATTTGGGGTCACACATGAGCTTCTTGGTAGGGACTGGTGGAATCATGCACTGCATGCTTACTAGTTCTTTTTGTTTGTTCCTTTTACATTTTGGAAGTGAATAAGTCAGGAAAATGAGAAATGGCTTATTGGGGAGGACACTCATGAGCTGCTTGGTCGGGATTGGTGGAACCATGCACTGCATGCTTACTGGTTCATTTTGTTTTTTCCTTTTGCTTTGTGGAAGTGAACAAGTCGGAAAAAGGATGGACAGCTTATCGGGGGACACTTATCAGCTGTACCATTTTTACAGGGCTGATGTAAATCAAACTTTGTGTCACTAATTCTGCTAATAACTGCAATCACAACAAAGTACGGTAATACACCCTCAGCTGGGGAAACTATGGACTTCAATCCTCCCCCCCCCCCTCCAAAGAAAACCCTTTAACTTTTGGCTATTTGGTAATTTCTGTGGTAAAGATTGTCTTTTTGTATCTGCCATTAGGACCAAAAAGAGATGACAGACAGGAAGAAAGATGAGCAATGGAGCCGACAGGTGGAGACCGTTCTCTCCTTAAAGGTAAGAGAGTAAAAAAATGTCAGCCACATTGAACCGACATCTCATTCTCTGTGACAAGAAATTAAATTTCATTCTGGATTCAGAAAAAAAAACAAAAAAAAAAAACTTATAAAACCAGTTGTAACTGTTTGGGCATACTACCCTAGGAAAAGAAATCCAATCAATAAATACATTTTGGGTGAACAAAGAACAATTACGAGCACAGGATTTGAACCTGCGCCCACTGTATTAATGTACTAGTGCTCTACACATCTACCCCCTATGATGGCGGTCTGGTCTATTTGTCAATATCCATGTTTGGGGGGGGGGGCACAATTCAGAAGCCATTATCGCCATTCATTGGTAGAGCCCAGCTGGTCAAATCAGCCGCATCTCTGCCTGGCCACAGATCCCTCTTTTGGTCGGACCATGGAGGTTAAAATCAAAGCCAGGGGCCTAGGGTCTCCCTGTCCCTGCTCCAGGGTTGTTCTCCTCATGAGTCTTGCGTCCACTAGACCACCTTGGTGGGGTGTTTTGTGTTAATCTTACAGCCCAGAGAGTATAGCATTTCAGAGGTCACTGGTGTTTTCTTAGCAATTGTACCCTGACAGAAAAAAGAAAAAAACACGATGCAAGTGGAATTTCTTTACCATTCCGGTTAATTTTTGTTATGCCAGTCAGTGCTCCGAGGGTTGTGTACTGAAATCAGAGATGTTTGCATTAACTTCAACTTGTATTTCCACGACAGTTTCCATTTTGTGAGGGACAGTTATGTCCACCTGTTGTGTGGCTCAATTAAACATAATCCTTTGTTTACAATTTTAAACTGATCTGTTTATAGTTTGTACAGTTCAAAACAAATTCTTGATAGTTGTTCCATCTTGAATGTTTAGAAATAATTGGTCGAGAAAACACATGTTGAATGTGAAATGGCTCAAGTTCCGCTGTGGAATGAATACACAAATAAACGTCATCTGTGACTGACATAAATCCAAGTCCATCTGGACGCTGGGCCTTCAAGATAGATGACCCAACATGAACATTTACATGCAGGGTTTCGGACAGATGTTTATACTTCTGTCACAGTGATAAGTGTTATTTCTTGATTTGTAAGACAAGGTCGTTGACCCTGAAAAACTGAAAGCCAAACAGTTCCTAAATTACCCAGAGCAGTGGGGAAACAATTAGGGGGTGGGGTTGTGGCTGTACTGTGCAGGGCTTTCAAAACTATTTGAAGTACTGTTTTTGTAGGATGCAAGCTTGTAGTCATGATAATGGTGTGGGGTTCATAGCAAGCCTAGCTTCCCAGCAGTTTACATGTAAGGGCTACCCTACAATGTATACTCTCAGGTGGAATCTTAAGGTTTTTTGACAGAAGTAGTTGGACAAGTGCAAAAGCTACTACTACCAACTTTTTTTAAAAATCAAGTGCCGTGTTAAGGTGCTACTCTGGAAGCAAAATCATTTCATGTCCGTGAATCTAAAAAGTCTAAATGCTTGGGGACAAAATGGAAAAAATACTTTCAGAGATGATCTTTCCCGGGAAATGTGTTTTGAAGTAACGTAGATCACTCTGTTGTAAAATAAAGGGGAACATAAGGGCCTTGTCACACGAGGCAACTTTTCCAGGCAACTTGGAGGCAACCAACCACAGTGTACGCTACAGGACCACTTTAGTAGCACAGGAGTAATTTTTCAAACAATGTCTTACAATCCCTAAGAAAAATATGTGAACATTAAAATGTGAAAGGCTTTTCTTCTTTGAGATTGCCTGGAATTGGTTGCCTGTAAGTTGCCCCATGTGACATGGCCCTAAGGTTTCAGCTGGCAATTAGTCTCTGTCAGATGTGCAAATGCAAGATGCTTTTTAGTTTGTGCCATAGAAAACTGAAAAACAGGTTGGCTCAGTGGTTTCTTTCCGTGCATTTCACCTCTGTGGAGTGGAACCCCGGTTCGAATCCCACTTCAGACAGGAGCCTTGCATGGGGATTGGGTGTTTCAGTCCCTACCTGATTGCGTGGGTTTTTCTTCCACATCTAAAACTTTACACTTCTTCTTGTTTCCTATTCATCCAGGGCCCAATTTCATAGAGCTGCTAAGCACAAAAATTTGCTTAGCATGAAATTTCTTCCTTGATAAAAACAGGATTACCAACCAAATTTCCACGTGATTTTCAGGATATTAAGAAAACAACAGCTGACTACCAGTAACAAGCAATATGCAACACATGGAAATTTGGTTGGTAATCTTGTTTTTATCAAGGAATAAATTTCATGCTAAGCAAATTTTTGTGCTTAGCAGCTCTATGAAATTGGGCCCTGTTGTTGACGCCAATTGTGCTGTTGGGTGTGAAAAAAAAAACCCCAAAAAACCCCACTCTGCTAGTATTCACTTCCAAGACAGTTGCCTTCTTTTAATTTATGACCAAGTTAGATGTCTGCATATGATGTCATCATAAAAAAACAACAATTCGCTATAACACTCAGAGGAGCTCACACCCTTTTTATTTCTTACCTTTTTCTTGTAAGATGATCAACATCGTGACAATTTGGCAACACAAATTTTGAGTCATTAGCGATAGTATACGCACACCCAGGAGGCCCATTTTTTCTTGCCGAGGGAATGCGTTTGTTTTCAAAATGTCTGTACCCTAACTCTCAGATTGCAAGTGGATTTCCTGTTATTTACAGGCACTGCTTTAAATAACTCCCTATTTTTTATTCTCTCTCTTTTTTCTCTTTTTTTTGGGGGGGGGGCCTCTGCCAAACTCTCTTTTCTTCTGTAAAATCCTTGTTAGGAAATATTGAATTACAAGTTGAAATTTTAACCACAGCTTAAGAGAGGAGGTGCCAACAGGTACATCAAAGGGGAGAGTGGAAACAATCTTAATACTTCTAGAAATTACAAACAGTAGCTGATTTTTTTCTTGATTGTATTTGTAGTTAAACAAATATTTACCTGGTCAGTTTCCCTTGTGGTTTATTACTTGATATTTGAGATAAAACATCACATTCCCTTAAGGTGGTCCCTCTCCTGCCACTTCCCAGGTCTGCAGGTTGTATCGTGAACTTGGGTGTGATCCCTGGCTATACAGCAGTTACAGGTTGAATGAGTTCTGACTGGCACTCCCAAACGAAGACATTGACAAAATAGGGAGACTGCCAACATTAGGGCTAGATGGTCTACTTGGTAGGTTGCAGGTTCAAATCCTGCTCTAGTCAATTTTTCTTTGCTCAATCCCCCCCCCCCAAAAAAAAAAATAATAATAATTAAATTTACCCAGTTGTGGTCTTTATTTAAACTAGTAACTTTTGATGTGATTGTTTTTTCCCCTAAATTATTTTCTTAATATTTTCCATTATTGTGTTAAATTTAAAAAAAAAAAAATTTGCTGTCGGCGTATGGAGTGTAAATATCTTTAGATTGAGTCATAATAAAGTGACACTTGGGAATGTGTTGAATGTCCTAGCAGGGACACTTGGAAACACTTGTAACTACTCAGTTAGGAAGTTATTGTAGGGAGTGTGTGCCAGAGATCCAAGTAATTGAACTATGTACATCTACATTGCTTTTAGTGTTCCCAACAGGAAAACGATTTAGAGAAGGTTAGGTACACTAATGCAATTTTGAAATGCTAAATCACCATTCAAATTTCGCAACTGTAAAGGGAAGGTATAATCACTCTTAGAATTAATGGCAATAAAAACTTATTGGTTAGAAGCCTACAGCAGCTTTCGATAGTATAAAGCATTTTGAGAAACATTTTACTTCAAAGTACTGTGGTTATGTAAAATGATATCAGTTTTTATGCCCACAATTTTGAATCTGGGAAACATTACTGTCAAAATGTTTTCTCAGATTGTGTATTACTATTGGGGATTATTCTTCCTACGAGGACATAATCGCTCCGGATTTTCGGCGATAACCACCTTTTGAAATGAAATTTTCACAGGATGGTTTTATTGTATACATCTACATTTATATAGGATTAAAACAATCGAACGGTTCCAAAAACCAAAGGTATACTTTGCCTTTAAAGTGGAATGTGTCTATTGTAAAGGATTTCAATATTGATACTGGAGTGTTATATATTGAAATTCTGTGCCCATGAGGGCAGAGGAGGTACCTGTGATTGACTTAGCTTGATGTGCTACTTGGGTGTACTTGGCAGCACAGGCTGCATGTATATTTTCCCAAGGAGCTGAGATGGTTCAAGGAATGAAATACTAGCGGTCAATGACAGGGGTAACCGGGGCCCAATGGCTCTGCTTACTGCCGAATTCTGCGCTTACGATCACCATTCTGCGCTTACTGTGCAAGCGCCAAATTTCTGTGCTAGCTGTGTAAGCAAAGAATGCCTAGTAAAGTGGAGTATGTACGCACACGCACAAGCAAAAGTTCTCTGCTAACCCGTGAAATATGCTTTATGTAAGCGTGGAATTCCCTGCTTCCGTAAGCGCCGATTCTTTGCTTATGCTTACGGTAAGCAGAGCCATGAAATTTGACCCGGGTGTGGAGACAGGTTGTTTTTTTTTAAGCCGAGGGTCGGGGGGCATGCCCACAATTTGTAAATGTTGACCAAAACTTTCATTCACCTCGAGTATCCTAATGGACAGATTCTGATACAATGTAAATTTTCATTTATCTTGCTGTTATCACTTTGATTAAATTTAAACTTGGATAATTTCTTCATGACCAGCCCTTTTGATTATGTTTTTAGGAAGTTGTGCCTTACAAGTGCTGTGTTATTATAGAATCATCAAAGTCGTCATCTTGATTAACAATTGTTTCTTGTCTATTTCATTTCTCCAAATGTGCAGGTCCCAAGTAGTGATAAACTATTGGTTCTGTTTCTTGGAAAGCTGGAAGAAAGAGACAGACTTCTTGGCGGTGATGATCCTTCATGCACATAGCTGTTGTGTTTTTCCGTTAAAGAAAAAAAGCAAGACTCGACTTCTCAGTATGCCGATCCCGTCAACTGGTTGAATTGGTGGTATGCCGACCTTGTATGTATGCAGCCTGTTATCAATTTACCACTCTGAGTTGAAAAACACAAAGAAATATCATTTTCTTGGTGGTGTTGATTCTGCATATCAAAAGCCAATATCAGTTCACCATTCAAGTACAAAGCAAGAATATTTCTTCTTGAGGTGTGAATCCCGCATATACCAATTCCTGAGATTTGTTTTTCCCTCAGACACAGGACAACTACCAGCATCTCAGTGCGCTGATCCTGCATGTACATTACTGTTAGACAAATAGAGGGTTTTTCAATGGAAAGCAAGCAAAACGTCTTGGCATCGTTGATTCTACACAAATTTATCTCTTCCTGAATTTCCATTGATGTGGAACAACATCACAGACCAATATCTTGGCAGCGCCGATCTTACATTATTGGCTTATCTTTCCATTGAAGTGGATAGCAGACCAATTTCTTGACAGCCTTGATCCGGTATTTTGGGGAAAAAACCGGTATCGTACAAAGTTTTCAAATCTTGTAAAATGACTTCGAATTTATTGGAAACACTTGTACCAATAGGTCATATGCATGTCTCAATGCACATGATCGGCGGCTAGGTTAAAGCTGTGTTTAAAGCACATGATGGGTATTGATAACAATTTTTTTAATGTTTTATATTTTTATTCAAAACTTTTTATAAACAGTACAAATTTTCCTGAGAAATATTTCCGTCTGAAATACAGCCAAGTGCAAGAAAAACGTGCGCAACACTCAGAATTTAACATGGGAATGAGGATGGGTTCTGTCTGGTCATGTTCAGATGTTGTGTTTGTTTAAAACTGTAAAGATTGCTTTCTCATCCCAAAGCCATGGGTTTGAGGTAGACCATGTGTGAACAGAGTTCAGGGCCCAATTTTATGAAACTGTTTACCGGTAAGCAGATATTTGTAGCAGGAAATCATGCATAAGCAAAAGTGCGGTTCATAATCGATCGGGTGTGTGCATTCACAATGGATTTGCAATGTTGCGTCACTCAGTGCTTACAAGAATTGCCCTCAAGCTGGCTTGCCTTTCAGTTTGCTTGCCTTTCAGTTTGCTTGCGATTAGCAGTGTTGATGAAATAGAAATTCTGCTAATGGCTGCTTTGTAAGCAGAAAATATCTGCTTACAGGCTTTATGAACTTGGGTCCTGATAATAAAATAGTCAGCACCTAAATCAAAGAGTCCACACAGTTTGGTCTCAACACACCAAAACATCACAAATCTGTTAAAAAGAATATTAAGGATAAACAAAAGTGTGACACCGAGTTGTTTAAATTGGTCAGCACCTTATCAAGTATGAACTGAAACCATGGCCCACCCATTCAGAAGGACATTTTGTCTGTTGTTTCAGTATTACAAATAACAGATCCTTGAAACTGGACTTAGAATTTATAAACAACCCTTGCTCCCTGTAAATAACCGTGTTTATATCATGTGACAGCTGATGCCAAACCTGATGAAAACGTCTGCGATTTTTATGTCTTATTTTGTGCCATGTGTGTGTATATAGGCTGAAGGAGCAAAGAATGACAAGACTGTACTGCTTTGCATAGCAATCAAATTGACTAGCCGCTGGAATTTATCATTTGATCTGGAATTTATCATATGATCGTTAAAATGTTTAGACCTTGGACAATGAGTAGACATGGGTAATTCTTGTGGTGCTGTCTTGAGGAGTAGGAATTGCACACGTTCTCAAAAAATTAAAACTGAGAATGATCGTAACTAATGAAATGCGGGATTTGAAACTTTACCCCAAGGAGATCCAGTTTCTGAAGAGATACTCTGGTCAGGCTCTGCAATGAGCTGATGGTTTCACAGATAATATCTGTTGACCAGGGCCATATTTCATGGCTCTGCTTAATACTGAAGCAAAGAATCAGCGCTTTAGCAAGCAGGGAATTCCATGGAATTTTTGCTTGTGCGTGACTGGGCATTCTTCACCTACTTAGCTAGTGCAAAAACTCGGCGCTTGAACAGTAAACGAGGAATGGTGATTGCAAGCACAGAATGCGGCGGTAACACAGAGCCATAAAATTGGGCCTCTTACACTCGATCATCAACCACTTTTATAAACAGTGTATTCCATACATAGAGAATTGAATTCACTGGCATCAACTTCAGGGCTCTTTAACTCTTGCCAAACTGATGTTTTTTGTTTTTCTTTTGTAAATTTCTAGCAAATTATTTTGTTGTATGTAGTGTTTATTTATTGAGTGTTAGGAAAGCTTAAACAATAATAGAAAGGCACTGGCTTTTGGTGTAAGTGATCAAGCCTTACGTCAGCCCTAGCTCATGCTTGAAAGATTGTATTCAAATTTAGTTATTGGAATTTATTTTAAAAAATATGTACAGATGATTGATAATTTTGATTGAAGGTTTGTACAAACTGTCACTATTTAATTGGCAATTTGCCGCTGGTAAAAAAACATTAAGTCCTGCACAATGATGATTTAGGTATAGATTCATTGTGTGTCAATTGTACATTATATTTGGGTGTGGGCAACATTGGTAAAATTAAAAATAAAAATGTTCATAGATTGCACATAACTTACATGGTAGAAAGATAGGCATGGTGGAAAACTCCCCTTGAAATAGTTTTGCTTGAAATGCATTATTTTTTGAGAAATGAGTTGAACAATTAATTTTGATCTAGCAAGTCCAACACCCAATGTTTGAAATCAAAACAGTGAAAACATGTACATTCCCCCTCCCCCTATTTTCTTGATGACTGATTGAGCTTAAACTTTCACAGGTTTGTTATTTCATGTATATTTTGGGCGACACAAAGTGCGGATACTGGTCTTTGACATTTTACCAATGTTGTCCATGTGCTTTAAGCAGAGTAAATTGTGCAGTGTGCCGAGAAATGAAACTGTCAGGATGTGAGCTTACTTTCATGTATCTGCATTGTGTCCTCGTTAATGGATGATGGATCACAAAGCATGTACTTGTAACTATATTAGGCTAGTTTGCCAAACAGACTTGAAGTTTGTAATGGGCACAGATCCAGAAGTGAAACAGAAAGGTAACCAAGGTAGATTACAAATCAACAGTGGATTCATTGGTACAGAAATTACCTGGATCAGAGCTGCCAACTATCGCTGATTCTGCAGAAAGTTTTCCTGAAAATCAACCAAACTGTCCATGTTCTTATTTATGAACAAGTTAAGAAAGTTTTTCCTGACTATGGAGTCTTTCTCCCTGTTGTGTTAAATGTAATTCTAAATATCTCCTTGACTGGTGTACAAAATCTTCCTGATTGTTGAATCCAATGTTGGTAGCTCTGCCTGGATTTACCTGTAGTTATGGGGTGATGGAACACGGAGCCTACCTCCAGGCTCTTGTAAGTTCCTGCTCTTGGCTGAATAAAGAGGTCAACATGGCTCCTATGTACCTTAAAGGACAGAGTTAGTAAACCCCCCCCCCCTCCATGAGGCATGGAAGGGGGAGGGGCCACAGCAGGATGGGGAGAGGTTTCCTTGGATCTCCGCCGGGAATTTGAAGTTGTTCTTGAATTGTGGCTTAAAGAAATACAACTGCCACCCTAAAAAAAAAATAGAGAGATGCCATCATTAGGGCTTGTTAATCCGGTACGATAGGGGATTTTGTTCCTTCGTGTGTGTGTGTGTGTGTGTCCCCAATATGGTAAGTTCATACAGGCTGAACGAAGTTGATTCAAAAGAGGGCACTATAAGAAAAACTTTCAACACAATTCTCCATAGGGGGGAACACAGACTCTCCTGCCACACCAGGGGTTACAGGTTCAAATCCCGTTGTAGTCAATTTGTCTTTGTTTACCTCAAAATTGAGGTAAAATTTACCTAGTCAGTTTCCCTTTTTGTTTATGTCTTGATAAAGACAAGTTTGTAAACAATATCCCAAGACTGGAGCCAACATTGACAACTCAGTAGAATGATCTTTAATTCGTTGTTAATGGGTTACTTTCTTTTAGAAAATGTGCGTGTCTTTTTTTAAATTTCAAATTAAATGAAGTTTGTTTTCACAAATTGTAATACTTCAAGAAATATAACAAATGTCAAAATGCAAGAAATGGCCTCTGTAGTGCCTCCTGCTTCATTTTAGCACATGTAAACCCAACCTTAAATTTTGGCCCATATCTGAAAAAAATTAATTTTATCAAATTCAGGTTACAACTTCACATGTCGGTAATTCTTCTGAAAATGCGACACGTCATTGGTTAAGTTAAAAGAAATGTCCTACCTCTTCACTTTGGGGGGGGGGGGGGATAAAGTCCAACCTAAAAGTTTTAAACCAAAATGATGCAGGAGACATGAATAGTTTAAATATTTTATATAACGGTAAGATTTTATGTATTAAAATACACAAGGGGTGAAATCCTTGCATTTCTGTTGCAAAAACTGTTCATACTTCTAATGTTATAAATTTCTTCCTGTAGCACCTGTCGGTCCATCTTAAGGTTGCAACGTCCCAAAGGAGTGCTCTGGCATTCAGGTCAACTCAATCACAGCTGTCACAAGATTGCATTAATGTTTGAAATGTGGAAATGTGACTAACAAGTTTGTTTCAAATACTTATGTGCTTATGTGTACGTACATATATAATGTAAATATTTTATCATAATTTTTACCTGGAATTGTAAATAAATATCCATCCGGAATAAGCATTCAAGGGACTTGCTTTTAACACGTTCCACTGTTGGATTTTGAATATGTATCCAATTTTAGCCATTTTCAACAAAAATGCAAAGCTTACCACTTGTGATTTTATCAAATTTCAGCCGCAGACGGGGTAAGCCTTGCATTTTTGTCGAAAATGGGCTGAAATCAGATAAAATCACAAGATTGCATTTTTGTCGAAAATGGGCTGAAATCTGATAAAATCACAAGGGGTAAGCCTTGCATTTTTATCAAAAAATGGACTGAAATCAGATAAAATCATAAGGGGTAAGCCTTGCATTTTTGTAGAAAATTATCAGAAATCGGAGATAATAATAAAAGGTAAGTAAGCCTTGCATTTTTGTCGAAAATGGACTGAAATCAGATAAAATCACAAGGGGTAATCCTTGCATTTTTATCAAAAAATGGGCTGAAATCAGATAAAATCACAAGGGGTAAGTAAGCCTTGCATTTTTGTCGTAAATTGACTGAAATTTTATAAAATCACAAGGGGTAAGCCTTGCATTTTTATCAAAAAATGGACTGAAATCAGATAAAATCATAAGGGGTAAGCCTTGCATTTTTGTAGAAAATTATCAGAAATCGGAGATAATAATAAAAGGTAAGTAAGCCTTGCATTTTTGTCAAAAATTGGCTGAAATCAGAGAAAATCACAAGGGGTAAGTCTTGCATTTTTGTCGTAAATGGGCTGAAATCAGAGAAAATCACAAGATTGCATTGCGTCGAAAATTGACTGAAATCTGACAAAATCACAAGGGGTAAGCCTTGCATGCTTGTGGAAAATGGGCTGAAATCCAATAAAATCACAAGGGGTAAGCCTTGCATTTTTATCAAAAATGGGCTGAAATCAGATAAAATCACAAGATTGCATTTTGTCAAAAAATGGGCTGAAATCAGAGAAAATCACAAGGGGTAAGCCTTGCATTTTTGTCGAAAATGGACTGAAATCTGATAAAATCACAAGGGGTAAGCCTTGCATTTTTGTCGAAAAATGGGCTGAAATCAGAGAAAATCACAACTTGCATTTTCATCAAAAAATGGACTGAAATCAGATAAAATCATAAGGGGTAAGCCTTGCATTTTTGTCGAAAATGGGCTGAAATTAGAGAAAATCACAAGGGGTAAGCCTTGCATTTTTATCAAAAAATTGACTGAAATCAGATAAAATCACAAGGGGTAAAAGTAAGCCTTGCATTTTTATCAAAAATGGGCTGAAAATGGATAAAATCACAAGGGGTAAGCCTTGCATTTTTGTCGAAAAATGGGCTGAAATCAGAGAAAATCACAAGGGGTAAGCCTTGCATTTTTATCAAAAAATGGACTGAAATCAGATAAAATCATAAGGGGTAAGCCTTGCATTTTTGTAGAAAATTATCAGAAATCGGAGATAATAATAAAAGGTAAGTAAGCCTTGCATTTTTGTCGAAAATGGACTGAAATCAGATAAAATCACAAGGGGTAATCCTTGCATTTTTGTAGAAAATTAGCAGAAATCGGAGATAATCACAAGAGGTAAGCCTTGCATTTTTGTCAAAAATTGGCTGAAATCAGAGAAAATCACAAGGGGTAAGTAAGCCTTGCATTTTTGTCGAAAATGGACTGAAATCTGATAAAATCACAACTTGCATTTTCATCAAAAAATGGACTGAAATCAGATAAAATCATAAGGGGTAAGCCTTGCATTTTTGTCGAAAATTAGCAGAAATCAGAGAAAATCACAAGGGGTAAGCCTTGCATTTTTGTAGTAAATTAGCAGAAATCGGAGATAATCACAAGAGGTAAGCCTTGCATTTTTTGTTGAAAATGGGCTGAAATCAGAGAAAATCACAAGATTGCATTTTTGTCGAAAATTAGCAGAAATCAGATAAAATCACAAGGGGTAAGCCTTGCATTTTTATCGAAAATGAGCTGAAAATGGATAAAATCACAAGGGGGGGGGGTAAGCCTTGCATTTTTGTTGAAAATTGACTGAAATTTTATAAAATCACAAGGGGTAAGCCTTGCATTTTTGTAGTAAATTAGCAGAAATCGGAGATAATCACAAGAGGTAAGCCTTGCATTTTTGTCGAAAATGGACTGAAATCTGATAAAATCACAAGGGGTAAGCCTTGCATTTTTGTCGGAAATGGACTGAAATCTGATAAAATCACAAGGGGTAAGCCTTGCATTTTTGTCGAAAAGTGACTGAAATCTGATAAAATCACAAGGGGGTAAGCCTTGCATTTTTGTCGAAAATTGACAAATTTTATAAAATCACAAGGGGTAAGCCTTGCATTTTTGTATAAAATTAGCAGAAATCGGAGATAATCACAAGATTGCATTTTGTCGAAAATTTACTGTAATCTGACAAAATCACAAGGGGTATGCCTTGCATTTTTGTAGAAAATTAGCAGAAATCGGATAAAATCACAAGGGGTAGACCTTGCATTTTTATCAAAAATGGGCTGAAATCTGATAAAATCACAAGGGGTAAGCCTTGCATTTTTGTTGAAAAATGGGCTGAAATCAGAGAAAATCACAAAGGGTAAGCCTTGCATTTTTGTCGAAAATGGGCTGAAATCAGAGAAAATCACAAGGGGGGGTAAGCCTTGCATTTTTGTTGAAAATGAGCTGAAAATGGATAAAATCACAAGGGGTAAGCCTTGCATTTTTGTCGAAAATGAGCTGAAAATGGATAAAATCACAAGGGGTAAGTCTTGCATTTTTATCAAAAAATGGGCTGAAATCAGATAAAATCACAAGATTGCATTTTGTCGAAAATTTACTGAAATCTGACAAAATCACAAGGGGTAAGCCTTGCATTTTTGTAGAAAATTAGTAGAAATCGGAGATAATCACAAGAGGTAAGCCTTGCATTTTTTGTTGAAAATGGACTGAAATCTGATAAAATGACAAGGGGTAAGCCTTGCATTTTTATCAAAAAATGGGCTGAAATCAGATAAAATCACAAGGGGTAAGCTTTGCATTTTTGTCGGAAAATGAGCTGAAAATTGATAAAATCACAAAGGGTAAGTCTTGCATTTTTGTCAAAAAATGGGCTAAAATCAGAGAAAATCACAAGGGGTAAGCCTTGCATTTTTATCAAAAATGGACTGAAATCGGATAAAATCACAAGGGGTGTGCCTTGCATTTTTGTTGTTTAGTTGGTGAAGTTTGATTGGGATTTAACCGACTATCATGACAAAGCCAGAGATTACTTGAGATAGTGCTTACGCGTCAGCAACCGTCATATTTTACAGCAACTCTCAGTTTCTGTTGACCCAAGGGTGGGTTCCAAGGGAGGGCATATGTAATCTCTTTCGTCTGCATGATGAACCCCAATCAAACTTAATAAATTAGACTCTTTTAATTTTAGGATTCTACTACGCCATCATGACATTTCTCCAGAGACTGTTTAGAGTGTCGGAAACTTGACTTAACGAAGAGAACCACTAAAAATGAAAAGACATTTTAATAAACATCCTCTGTATACAGCTTAATCAAAAGGATTCAAACCACTTTATTGAATCAATTTGTGTTTAAGAAAAGGTTAATATAACCAAACACAAAGAACTAATGAACATTCGTTCATATTACAATACGTTCCTTAACGTTTTCTTCAGATAGAGTTAAATAAACTTTTGAACTGAACATTGTGTTTTGCTCATGAATTGGATAACTGCTTAGTTTTGTCCATTCCTTGCAAAACTGCAGTGGAAAAATCAGGAATTGTAACGATTGGTTTATTATAAAACCTCGCAAAAGTCTGTGCTCCAAACCAACCTGCTGTTAACAAAACTGTTTGTATAGGTACTCCAGCAGTTGCAGCTGCAGAGGTCGATGCAGCCCTGATACTGTGCGGTGTGAACTTTGACACATCAATCCCTGCAGTGTCTAGAGTGTCACGGATCCACCTTCCTATACTGTCTCTTGACAGTGCTCCGAATGGTTTCTGAAAACTTATTAAAAATTTGGTTATTTGAGCTTGCACTAACTGAGTGCGCTTAATATATTCTCTTAAGTTATCAACAATGCACAGTTTCTGGTTTTCGGAATACCTAGGCAGACATATATCTGCCTGATGTGCTCCTGGCTAAGTCTGTTTTAACAGACAATGTACTCTAAAACAACACTCTGTGTCTGACAATTGTACATCTTGTAAATGCAATAAATGTAGTGTTTGCGCTCGGTGTGCCGTCAGGAGAGCTAGTAAAGTTACCACTTTTTTTACTTTACTTTTTTAATGAGATGTTTTCATTAGAGTCTATTGAATTCAAATAATTTAGCAATATACCAACGTCCCAAATACTTGTTCCTTGGAAAAGTTGGTCTTCTACTGAAAACACCCCTCATGAATCTTGAGGTAAGTGCATGTCTTCCTAATTGAGTGCCATCTATTGGCTGAATTGCTGAAATTACTGATCTGGCAGTATTAATGGAGCTGTAACTTAGTCCAGCATCAAATAATTCTGCTAAGAAATTTAAGGCATTGCCTATGGTTGGTTTTATGGGGTTGATAATTCCCTGACAACAAAATAACTCCCATTTCCTTAAGTAGCCAGGAATATTGCTTTTTGGTCTCACTTCTCAATGAGGAGACAATAATGTCAGACACCCTGGCCAAAAGGTCCCTTGTCTTTAAGACGTTCCCTGATAAATGGCAAACTAGCAGACACATCTTGGGATGAAGCGGGTGTTATTGCTTGCTTGTCTTGTGGCAATTCTAGAGGTGCCATGGAGGTTGGGATTAGCACTGGGTTTGTCAGTATAGCATGTGCATCAGCCTTGGGTACCAACATTGGGTAGGCCAGTTGGGTACTGTAAGAAGCCCTTCGGCATTGTCGTCCATGATCTTCTTGAGGACTCGTCCGATTAAGCTGAAAGGTGGGAAAGCATAAAATTTATAAGTTTCCCATGAAATCATAAATGCGTCTAAGGCAATTGCTTCTGGGTCATGTTTCCAAGAAACATGAGGCTTAATCTGATGACTCAATCTTGATGCAAATAAATAGATATCAGGTTCGATAATGTGCCGACTTAATTGTCAAAATATATGTGGCCTATAAGCATCCACTCTGCATCTCTATTTATACTCCTGGACTCAATATCTGCGATTGCGTTCTGTTTCCCAGGGATATGTGCAGCACTGAGCCAGATGTGGTGCTCTTTGGCCCACCTCCATATTTGCTGTGTTAGTTTAGTACAGCTTGTTGAGTGTACCCCACCCATATTATTACTGTATGCAACAGCTGTTGTGTTGTCAAGATATAAACGTACATGGTCAGTTTCCCATGGTCACTTTTGCCGTAGCTTCTGGAGGGGTAGTGGCCCTTTTGGTTGTTCTGGATTCCTCCGTACTTTTTTGACTGAGTATGATATCTGCTTTGCGTAATGGTAGCCAAACCACTGCGGTGGCCCAAACCTCGGGCATCACCGCCTCGACCAATTTTGTGCCCTACTTTATTAGTAGCATTAATGTCCTTGACTTCTTCGGTCAAATCATCCCCAAACAGTAACTTTGTGATGGGAACAGATTGCGCACACAGACGCTGGCAATGAGCATTCAAATCAGGACGCATAAGTTCCCTTCTTCGAAGGTTTAAGTCAATATTAGCATTAGCCATCAAAGTCATTGAGTTCGTGACTAATTTAACGTCTTCTTTAGCGTTATTATCCTCGGACAACAATTTGTCCATCAGTTGAAGCAATGGAACAAATGCAGAAATTAATAGCTTTTGTAGCCTTATAAATTTCAGGTCTCTAGACCGGGTGCTTGGCTTAAGTAATGCCCAGATCTCCGGATTAACTGCTGTCTTGATCAGTTTGTTGCAATTCTGCCGGCGACAATACAGTTTCTGTTTGTCTTTCAATTTCTAATCTGACAATTTGGTAGTGAGTATTTTACTCGTCATGACTGCAAGTTTGTCTCTTATTTTAGGGCCCACCTTATCAAGTGCTTTGTATTCTTGTTCAATACCGCCCATATATCATCTTCAGAGACTACTTCTTCAGAAAGGAGGTGGTTTAATTCTGCTTCAGTACTTGTACTAGGTACATCATGTTTCATTTGCATTTCTTGCCTCTTGTTTTCAGTCAGGAATGCGCTGGTCAATTCAGCAAACCCAGCTTGCATTGTTTGTATTAAAGAACTGTTGAGCTCCTGCCACGGTTGAGTGGAGCTAGCCAAAGGATCTGTGGGCTGTGCCCTGTCCCCCTCTTTTGCCTTTTTTGAAATTGTTGTCCTGTTTTTTTTTTGCCTTGTTTTCTTCACCAGTTTTTTATTGGAAACGAAAACTCTGATTTTTTGAGTCAAAAGTAGCAATTGGGCTGTGTTCTGTAGGCTCTGCAGAAGATTGCTCCCAGGCCTCGAAAAAAAAAATTGCATTGGGTGTGGTGACAAATCGGATAAATTATCCAACTCTAGGACGCTGTCAATAAATGCTTCAGCCATATTATTGTCAAAGGAAAATGACAAAGAGTTACTATGTTTTACCTTTAATCAACTTGTTACTGCAAGTGAAGCAAGTACATTGGAAACGCAAGCTTTGGCCTGCGTGCACTAACTACGACGGAGCAGGAAGGAGACGTCCGTTCTGCAGCTAGCTAGATCGCACAATGACGGTTGCTGGCTGGTAAGCACAATCTCACGTGGTCTCTGGAGTGACGTCTGATGGTGAGGTAGAAACACAAGGTAAGCCTTGCATTTTTGTCCAAAAAAGGGCTGAAAATCAGATAAAATCACAAGGGGTAAGCCTTGCATTTTTGTCAAAAATGGGCTGAAATTGGATAAAATCAAAGTGGTAAGCCTTATTTTTTTTTTTAAATTGGCTGAAACTAGATAAAATCACAAGGGGTAAGCCTTACATTTTTGTCAAAAATGGGCTGGAATCGGATAAAATCACAAGGGGTAAGTAAGCCTTACATTTTTCTCAAAATGAGCTGAAACTGGATAAAATCACAAGGGGTAAACCTTGCATTTTTGTCAAAAATGAGCTGAAACTGGGTAAAATCACAAGGGTTAAGCCTTGCATTTTTGTCAAAAATGGGCTGAAATCAGAAGTCACACAATTGTAGGTCTTTCATTCTTGATCTGAAAGGATGACCTACAAATTGTAGGTCTTTCATCCAAGATGGGAAAGAACTGTTAGTTTTCTCCTGAAGACGAGCAGAGTATCCAGCTGGAATCAGAGAGGACTGTAAGTTTTCTCCTGAAGACGAGCAGAGTATCCAGCTCCAATCAGAGAGAACACACCGGCTTTCCTCAGAACCACCACTGTCACCCAAAAGAGTTCTAACACATGGTTGATCTCATTTTGTTAGGCCAAGCCCATCATTCAAATTTAACAAAGTATCAACAAAAACACAATAAAATGTGAGATCCACCATGTACATGTATTAGCAAGGCAAATTAAACAATGCTCCATGATTCAAAGTTACAAGGAGACACTTTTCCAATAACTTGTCTTTTTAGGTCAGCTACATGTAATGTATAAAGCCAGATGTATGCAAGGCCCTGTAGCCGATAAAACCTTGACTCTGCAACTTTGTATTGCAGTGGTTTACCAACGAAAATAGTTGTACGTTTGTTTGAACCGGCAAAACATGAATTCTTTTTCAAGCATGATCTCCAATGGTTTGGTTTAAATTTGTTACACTTCTATAACATGAACCTGTACACTGTTCTGTTAACAGTTAGTGGGATTTTCAGCTGGTGGAAAAAAGAGGTTGTCAAGTAATTTCAAGTTCGAATGAGTCAACTAAAAAGCTAACACAGGATTTGAACCTGTGACATCTGGAATTTTAAATCCACCAATTTTAAATATTATTATTACCAACTGAGCTAATCAGCCAGAAATTGCCAATTCAATTATTTTGTCTGCGATGGGGTTTGAGTAAATATGAAACAACATAAAATTGGTGCAGTTAAGTTTGAATCGTTACAGGACAGACTACTGATACATGCCGGCATGGTGAATTTTGTTGATTTTGGACCAAAACTTCAAACTCCAAAAATTATCAACATACCTCAAACTCTGGCTATTTTACCCAGTCTGCACCAATAAAAAGTCATCAGTAGTCCGTCCTGTGTCATTTGAAAACATAAAGTCAGAGAAAAAATTTGGCAGAAATATTGAAATTTTGACCATGTCGGCATGGTGAATTTTTGTTGATTTTGGACCAAAAGTTCAAACTCCAAAAATAATCATTACACCTCAAACTCTGGCTATTTTACCCAGTCTGCAAAAATAAATATCATCAGTAGTCCGTCCTGTGTCATTTGAAAACATAAAGTCACAGAAAAATGTTTGGCCTAAATATTGAAATTTTGACCATGCCGGCATGGTGAATTTTGTTGTTTTTAAACCAAAAGTTCAAACTCCAAAAATTATCAATATATCTCAAATTCTTGCTTTTTTACCCAGTCTGCAACAATAAAATGTCATCAGTAGTCCGTCCAGTGTAATTTGAAAACATAAAGTCACAGAAAAACTTTTTGCCCGAATTATTGAAAATTTGACCATGCCGGCATGGTGAATTTTGTTGATTTTGGACCAAAACTTCAAAACTCCAAAAAATTATCAACATACCTCAAACTCTGGCTATTTTACCCAGTCTGCACCAATAAAATGTCATCAGTAGTCCGTCCTGTGTCAATTGAAAACATAAAATCACAGGAAAATTTTGGCCGAAATAGTGAAAATTTGACCATGCCGGCATGGTGAATTTTGTTGATTTTGGACCAAAAGTTCAAACTCCAAAAATTATTAATCTGCCTCAAACTCTGGCTATTTTACCCAGTCTGCAACAATAAAACTTCATCAGTAGTCTGTCCTGTGTCATTTGAAAACATAAAAGCACAGGAAAAAATTTCGGTCGAATTATTGAAAATTTGACCATGCTGGTATGGTGAATTTGTTGATTTTGGACCAAAAGTTCAAACTCCAAAAAAATGTTTAACATACCTCAAACTCTGGCTATTTTACCCAGTCTGCACCAATAAAATGTCATCAGTAGTCCGTCCTGTGTCAATTGAAAACATAAAATCACAGACAAAAATTTTGCCGAAATATTGAAAATTTGACCATGCCGGCATGGTAAATTTTGGACCAAAAGTTCAAACCCCAAAAATTATCATTATACCTCAAACTCTGGCTCTTTTACCCAGTCTGCACCAATAAAATTTCATCAGTAGTCCGTCCTGTGTAATCTGACAACATAAAAGCACAGAAAAAAAAAATGGCCGAATTATTGAAAATTTGACCATGCCGGCATGATGAATTTGTTGATTTTGGACCAAAACTTCAAACTCCAAAAATAATCAACATACCTCAAACTCTGGCTATTTTACCCAGTCTGCACCAATAAAAAGTCATCAGTTGTCCGTCCTTTGTCATTTGAAAACATAAAATCATAGAAAAAATTTGGGCCGAATTATTGAAAATTTGACCATGCCGGCATGGCGAATTTTGTTGATTTCTGTGATTTTATGTTTTCAAATGACACAGGACGGACTACTGGCGATATTTTATTGGTGCCAGAGTTTGAGATATATTGATAATTATTGGATTTTGACCTTTTGGTCCAAAATCAACAAAATTCACCAGCAAGGCCAAAGTTTCAATGAGTCAAATCATTTTCTGTGATTTTATAGTTTCAATTGAAATGACTACTGATGACATTTTATTTGTAATGAGACCAGTGAGACAGAAAGTGTTAAAAATCAAATTCTGATAGACGATAACCGTCAACAAAAGGATCCCCCATTGTTTACCTTGTTGATTTTTCCAGAGTTTGAATCATTCCAAAGCGATTGACACAGGGCACTTGATAACCAGCGTGACCCCGTGGGTTAGCATTAAGGTCAACCTCCAACATAACAACTGCTGAAGTCACTCTTCACAGCTCAGACTTGATCATTCACATACCACTCTAACATATACCTGTAACGATAGAAGCAACAGAAACTGTAAACAACAACATCGACAGCAAACAGCTGAGTTTCTTACCGCATGCCTGTTACTACTACTACCATTACTTTTTTTTCAAAGACAGAACGGAGCAGAGACAGATACAATATCAACAAATCGTTGTGTGCTCAGTAAAAGGATATAACGAAAAGTTACTGGTGTAAGCAATTGATGTGCAAAAATTGAGTGCCAAAGTTTATGAGTCATTGTAGGAGGGTTAATTTTGGCACGGGAATGAGAAAACACGTTCTTGGGATTATTCTAGCAACAAAAATGTTGTAGTTATTTTATAGGTCCCATAGAATAATTCTAGAGGGAGGTGCCCGGTTTGGGAGACCTAGGTCAAGCTGAGGTCAAAGTTCATGTGGTATTATAATACTGCCTATCAATGTTTCACCAATAGAGGGCCGCTTCCGCATATCATTAAAACTTATAACAAATGCCATGCAGCTTCTATTTCAGACACTCAGGCAGAGCTATGTGGAAAAAAATTATCCCTTTAGTTTACTGACCTGGAGATGCCAGACCGGGCACCCCCCTGTAATATGCTTCTATGGGACCCCTAAAACAAGTGTGCAAAGTTTGGTGCTTTAATCCAGCGTATCACAATTTTTTCATTAAGCCACCGGACTAAAAAAGATCATATTGAAGATCATATTGAAGATCATTTTGACTCCCAAAACGGCTGACAGGATAGGTGCCTGTAAGTTTGCTGCGCATTGTGTAAGGGTAAATAAATCCAATTCATTATTTGTATACATAAATGCACTAAGTTTACAATAGTGTAAAACATTTGTGACTGGTTCTGGCAAATCCCTCAACTTTGACTCAATTTTCAAAAGTTAGATTTTGGTATTTGTTGTAGAAAAAAAGTTCAAAACACCACTTCAGAATTTTTCTTGTTTCCATTAGTCTTGAGAAATCGCTACATACGGTGACATGCAAATCTCAAATCCAGTTCTAGTCAATTTATCCTCTGTTAACCCAAAGACTGGATAAAGTATTACTTTTTTTCTACAATTACCTTGGTTGGCAAGTTGACAACTTAGGCGGTGTCTGAATTCGGCAAATTTGGCTACAGCTTTGGCCAGTGGCTGCACCAAGATGAATATGAAAACAAAATAATAAAGTCATGAAAATGTTATAATAACTAACAAGGGATCTACAGTATTTCTCATCCCATACCAAAATGTCCCAATTCATTCCAATTGAACATCCAGTTGGAAAGAATTGGATTGAGTTGTATTGAGTTGGTTTATATAGACTGTGGGAGTCTCGCGCGTATTCGAACATTGGGATCCGTTAAAGCGCGTGAGTTTGTTTCTTTAACGCGTTAAAGCAATGTACGTGGGACCACAGTGGTCCCAAAAATGTTCGAATACGTGCGAGACTTGCATGGTCTATTGGATTACTGAATTTCCAATTGGAATAAAATCTTAGACCACCTCAGTCCAATTGGAGTCAGTTGGCTTGATTTCAATGAATTGGAATTAGTTTGAATTTGTTTCTACCAATTGGAAACTTCACCTCGCAATATTTTTCCAATTGGAAATTCTATTTCCCAACAGGGTCCAGTTGGAAAAACAATCTTCACTTTTTTCCAATGTCACCAACTGGATTTAGAATTAGTTAATTGCATCGGTGTAAATCCCTCGAGTGGGGTGGGATCTCCATAAGTTTTTGGACTGTCAGCACATTGGCAGGGCTCGAAATTAACACTGGACCACAGGCCTGAGTGAGGCCAGTGATTTTAGCGTCGGGCCAGTAAACTCGCAACCGGACAAGCTCGATGGTCTTGTGTTTTTCAATTCAATATTAATAGGCTACTTACCTCATTGTGTAAAATTTGTTTTACTAGCATGTACCTGTGTATGTTTGTAGTCTTGTCCTTTAGCCTTCGAGAAAGACTCTGCTAGGGTCGAAACGTCAGGCCACTAACTATTTTTTTGCATTTTAAAATTTGTTTTGTTAAAATGTTGACTAGGAATCTGATAAAATTCAATTCTCTTCAGTATCAAAGTGCTACACAGATTTTCTCTTACTGCTTGTTCAACTCATTTCATTCTGGTCTTGTAAAATAAATTCTGGTCCAGTAAAACTTTTGAGCTACAAGCCCTGCGGTCTTGTGGGTGTTTCCCCTAAATTCGAGCCCTGCATTGGGTATCTTTTTTCGCTCAATGGTCCAATTAAGCTGGACTATTAAGCTGTCGGACCAATGGGCTGTCAGACCAGTGAGTAAAAACTTATTTGGGTGTAATTGAAAATATCAATTTGGGTCTAGTTGGGAAAAAAATCCAACTGAATCAAACTGAGTCCAATTGTGTCCAATTGGGTCCAACTGGTTTTGTGTCAATACACAACATTGGAAAAATTCCAATTGGTTCCAATTGGAAAAATGAACTGGAAATTTTTGGTAGGGGATGCAAGATAAAAATAAAGTTAGTGTTTTATACCTGTTAGATTAAGATGTGAATGAGGAAAACACTGTTTCAATTTTGTGCTTCGGGAAATTTTGTAGTCTAGGGTAAAAGATGCATTGCTTGAAAAATATTTTAGCAAATTGACTTGCCTTATGGTTGTATAGGGGTGCTTTTAATAAGAATTTCCTTGCATCAAAATTACAGTTTTGTCTAATATTGATTGCTCAATCATGTATGCTATTTTCTTGCATCAATGGCCAAATAAATAAAAGCAATAACAATGAGAAAAACCATTCATTTTTATTTTGCAAATTTGGTCCACACAAACCCTCACGTGGTCAAAAATACAGCGAAGAGACTTTCAATTATCTAAAAATTAGATATCTATTGACTTTTATTGTCCTTCAACCAACGAATTCCTTTGTATTTTAGTGAAGTTCACAGGGCAATTTTCACTCTCTAACAAAAACTGTAGACGAAAAAATGGGTAATCAAAAAGGATGGAATCATCATAATGGTTAGGAACAGTGAAATAGGAAGGGGGTTGGAAACATTTTATGGTGCACGATTTATGGAATGCACCCATAACGCACTCAAGAAGAGGTTGTGTAGTCACGAATATGTAGGTAGTCATGATACAAAAACCTTACCGCTGTTACTGCTGTTACCGCTGTTACCGCTGTTACCGCTGTCACCGCTGTTACCCCACAAACCGCTTGCTGCCAGAGGGTACTTTCATTCCTGCAGAAGCGCCAGTTAGTCACGAGTTGATGTAGTACAGTAGTAGTCTAGTACATTTAGTCATGAAAACCCCCCAACTGCAGCGCCCAATAAACCGCTCCAGCGCCCTCTTGTGTTAACAAGGTTTTTGTGACTACATGTATATTTGTGACTACACAATAGAGCGTCTTGGAATGCAGACTAGATGTACTTCAAAATGTGTGGATTCTATACACAAAGACAATGTGCATAGTCTGTTGCAAAATGAAAGTTGTTTTTGACGGGGAAAATTTTATTTCTATGAAGGACCAAACTTGTCGAGGAGTTAAAAAAGAAGAAGTTTTGTTTACACGACTGAGCTAAAATAAACTGATATTTGAGTTTGTTCTGGAAGCGAACCTGACTTTTCACGGTGACCTTTGAACCTGTATAAGCTCTGCTGGTCAGCTACTACTGGAGTTTCTGGGAGGATGGGCTAAATGTAACTGAACCCGGAATGTTTGAGTGGATGGGTGTATTAAATGGGAATTCTGAATACAGGGGATTGTAGTCTTTGGTTGGTGGACGGTTGGGGCAAACATATCCATTTTATCCCAAATTAGTACCCAGTATATCAAATTACTTGGGGTTACTATACAAAATGATTTAAAATGGAATATCCATATGACATTGTTTTCAGAACCTTACAGAAATTAAACTCCTTATACTTGTTGACAAAAGCCAAGGATGATCAAGATGAACTGTTGGCTGTTTATAATGGTTATGTTAGAGTGTGGCATACGTCAATTACACAAAAACAATGTGAACAAATTGAGAACGGGTCCAAAAACGTGCATTCCCCATTATTTTTTGATCCAGGAATACAGGTTATGATAATGCACACTCTGAATTCAATTTTACTTCTTTCCAAGAAAGACGACAAAATCTATTGCACAGTTTGGGGAGAAAATACTCAACTCCAACAAATTTGGTTATTTGCTTCCCCCCAATTAGGAACAATACAAGAGTTCTCAGGTCCAATGCCAAAGCTTCCTTAATCGATCCCTTTTTGCAATACAGACAGATACAAACATTCCACAATACCTGCCGTCGATTTCACCAAACTCTTCCTAACTTAGGATTAATCTTAGGACTTGGGACGAGTCCCAGACTTGCACTGTAACATGTAAACCTTAAGATTAATCCCAAGTTAGGACTAATTACTCGTCCTAACTCGAGATAGGATTAATCCTAGCGTTTCGTGAAATCAGCTGCTGCTCTAACAAAACTCCTGAATGCCAAAGTGGGACCTGGTTGTAGTTTACCAACAATGACCATCATACTCAACTCCTCGTTTTTAATTTTCTAGTCTTAAATTGAGTTTTTTTTCCTCAATTTGCTGTGTATTGCTAAAGCTACTTGGCTCTTCTTGTTGTTGTATTTTTGTCATTCTAACTTCTTAATATTTTAATGATATTTTTGTTCATTGAAGCAATGTTGGCCTTTGGGCCACCTGTTTTGATTTAATGTGATAGTAATAAACAATCCGGAAATAATAAACCCGCAACAATCTTTTCAAGGCATTTCATCAAGCAATATTCTCGCTATAATAATATAACGATGGATACTTGACATCTTTTGTAAACAGTGTCCCGCTGGGTTGGGGGGGGGGGGGGAGGATTCTGCCAATAACATGCTGGTATCTGCAGATGATCTTATTTTCATAAGGCTATTACAAACAAACATTTCTGGAAATGTTGCAAACAGATTCAGTCGTAGTAATGTACAAGTCAGCTGACAACCCTCACTTCTGCTGAGCAGAACTGCGATACATCCAATCCAATCACCTCTTAATATGATCAGACAATATTATTTTGGTATTGCATGGCGTAAACAATAATCAAGTAGTTTAATAAACTTGTTGCAGGTGCACCCATGTGTAAATCTCTTCTTCTTTTTTTGGAAGGGGGGGGGGGAGAGTGTTGGCTCTGAGAAGGGTCAGACACTGTGGTCTCGACGTTTCAAACAGCATACCCTGCTAACCTTCAGGAGAATAAACCGAACACAGCAACACACAACAATCAAATCAATTTACTACAGGACAATAAAGCGTTCATTTATTGGTTTCATTATTTCTCCACGACCCCACAAGATTTTTTATATTATTTATATATACTTTATATATTTACAAAGTACTTGAACCAATCGAATGCACTGCGTGTCCTTTATACCAAATATTACTCCAACTTAAAAAAAAAAAAACCAAGGTAAACAAAACATTTGCATAATTATAACTAAAAAGCAACAGTTCTTTTGGAAGGCCATTATTAAAAAGAAACGATACAAAATAATTATGTCAAAATTGTAGCAAAAGTATAGGTTTTCAGACCTTTATCGGATGCAGCCTTTTTTTTTTTAACTTCACAAACAAATCAACGAGATTCAAACCGATGCTGGAATGAAATCGTGACATATTGTTGTGTTACACGAATCATTCCAAAACGATAAGAATCTTCGTTGTCAGTTATCAAACAATTCAGAGTAAAATACATTTGGAACAGTTTTTGGTACAATAAAGTGCTTTCTTGCATAACAAATTTAACATTAATTGAGAGGGCAAAATAACATATGTTTTTTTTTAAAATACAGCAAATTAAAGGGAGGTTATAATACTGGTAAGAGTGCAGGATCCAATCATGAGCTTTAATGGTCATTATAGTGCTAATAAATCAGTGGATTTTGGAAGAGAACGTTTATTCAAATCTTCCAGTTTCCAATAAACACACCATAAAAATCAATCTGAAGATGAAATCACGTTATTGAATGAAAGTGACCACATTATTGTGGAAATGATGATAGTCATTCGGGGGGGGGGGGGGGTCAGCTGTTACCATGGCAACAGTTTGTTTGACTATGGTTGTAAATGCATTTACACCAGAATGAAACTAAAGTCATGACAAGAAGAACACATGCCAACATCTCCGATGATTTTATGGTTGAGAATTCGCAATAAATAGAAAAGGGTACGCCACTTGCTTTCTGGTCTGTTTTGTGTCGACACAGAAAAAAGAAATAAATTACAACGTATCACACGTAACATCTTTTAAGAGTCTTAGAAGAGTTCTCGTTGCTGTTGTAATATTCCATTTATTCATATATTGTTTGGTCATGATGAACATTACTAATGCTTTAATAGTTCATCATGGAAGAAAAAAAAGGATTACATAACATCAGATTAATTAGTTTTCAATTTGAATTAGGGGGGGGGGGGGACTGGCAATTTTCTTTGCTGCAACTTTCAAGTTCTATAGTACGATCCAGGAGATTAAAGTTTAAGTGTAGGCTATCACTCACAAAAGTAGGTGATGTCACGTGTTCTGAAAATGGTAAATGATGCCATTGGGTAGATTTACCAAGTTTCACAAATTAGCCATTGAAGGGCATGTGTTATAGGGGATTTTGTCCCCCGGTGTGTGTGTCCTCCATATGGTAAACTAACGAGAGCCGGCTGAAGGAAGTTGAGTCAAAAGAGGGCGCTATCAGATGAAATTTCCACACAATTCACCACATGGGGGGACAGAATGTCCAGCCATGCAGGTCACAAGTACTAATATGATCCTTTACTTTAAAAAAAGAAAAAAAAGAAAAGGATGTTAGCAAAATTCCTTGCGTTTAAAATGTCAGTTGCAAGAAAAAGTGGAGTTTTAGTTTGTGATGCAGCTCGCTGTGTAATTTTATGCGAAATTCATTGAATCAAATTCAGACAAGAGGACGGTGTCCTGTGACATCACAAGAGGGACTTATTTAAGCAGCCTTTCCCCCAATTTCCCCCCCCCCCCCCAAAGCAAGCTAAATTTACCCTTACATGGGCAACTAATACCGCATCACAAATTTCTTCTCATCACGCTGATGCAATAACTGTTGCTAAGCCCACGGGCAGACAATGTTTTTCCCCTGAGAGCTGGCAGGAATGATGTCAAATTCGTGTGATAATCAACATTTTACAAAAAAAGTGCAAAAAATGTGGGTGATTTGTGAAACATGAAGACACCTTGTATGGCTACTGTTATTTACTATTAATATTAATATCATATAGACAATCAGCAGCTCCATATTATTTATGTTTTAGGGATTAATCATTTTAGTTTTAAACACGTAATTGTTTTCTAATTGGAACTTTGACCTCTTAAGCAGCTGCAGTCACGGGGCGGACAACATTGTACCCGAGATGACCAAAACCCAATGCATCTGTGGCGGCTTCTAGTAAACCACAGGGTACAAGGTTGAGGAACAACAAGGTAGAACCCAGATTATGCTCTTCATCTCTACATTTGATTGTGTTAAACTGTGTTTCATGCTCTAGTAAATGTTGAAAAAGTAACCGTTTTTAAAGTACGTCACCACCCTTCTCATTGTACGACCCATTCATGTATATGAATTACATTCGATTGACCATTGGGGTCGCTTCTCAGGCTAAGGCTGTGTCCGAATTGGCGGCTACTGCTACGGCTACGGCTACGGCTAGGGCTGGATCACCACAGTATGCATCACGTGATGAAGTATAAGATGTCTCTAGCAACACCCTCAGCAACAGCCATAGCTGTATCTGTTGCTGCTAATTCAGATTCAGCCTAGGTCTACAAGCCAGACGCTCCATGCGTGATGCCACAACCTTGCCCAATTAGGTAAACACAGCCCAGATAAGAATATATTCATTATAGCTGCACACAACTGGATAACTAATGTTTTAATTAAGACCTACGGGCCTATAGAATCTGCACTTACAACAAATACCATGACTACTGGCATGAAAACTACCACGTCTGCAGCAGCATTTATAAAGTAAATGGTGAGTTTCCTTGAGCAATTAGGACTCCGTAAATGGGCATCGTGAAGAAGTGCTGAGTCACACATTTGAATGTCTGGCTTCTAGCCTAAGCCTTCATTTTCATACACAGCTGCATGACTATACAAATGTCATGACAGAAAGATGGGGGGACGACACAAGTCCTGGGTTCATCTTAACTGGCAAAAACCAGCACATTAGGACCCAATGCCATGGCTCTGCTACCGCTAAATTCTGCATTTGCGATCACCATTCTTCACTTACAGGGCAGGTACCAAATTTCTGCGCTAGCTGTGTCAGCGAAGACTGCCTAGTAACATGGAGGACGACGCACCTCCACAAGCAAAAATTCCCTGCAAACATGTGAAATACACTTGACATAAGCGCAGAATTCCCTGCTTTCATAAGCGCTGAATCTTTGTTTCTGGTAAGCACAGCCATGAAATCGGGCCCTATTATTTGTTAATAGATTTCTAGGCATACCAAGTATATAAAGCTAAACATGTACATTCAGAAAACTGCACTCGGTCTTTAAAAAAAAGAATTGTACAGTAAAATAGCACAGAGCAATGGAGTGATCCTTACACATGTACATCTATATACACTTTTTTGTTATAACATTTCTATATATAATAAACAATATGATTTCTTTAAATGTATATTTTTTTCTAACTTATATTTGCACATGGTTTGCTTCATGGAGTACAAGGAGAGAACAAGAGGGAGAAAAATATGACAAAATATAATTCATAGTTTACCCAAGGAAAGAGGTCTGGTTCCTCAACCATCAATAAATAATACCCCAAAGAATAAACTAAAGTTTGAAAGGCACCAGTCTACGTGAGGACTACAGCCTCACTTTGACCCCCATAAGATTGTGTGATAACAAAAACAATACACGCCCACTCTGTTGAGACAAGCCGTTTCTGAAATAGTGGCTGTGGCTGCAGCTGGATAACCACATTAACATGCATATGCTGCCCCTAGCAACAGCCGCAACTGCAGCCGCCATTTTGAAAAAAAAAGGCTTTGGCAGCATAAGTGGTAGACTGGTCCCCTGTCTTTATCAGCAAGGATAAAGCCAGGCACTGGTCTTACAAACCCAATGGTTTCATTGGATACTTAAAACACATGCAGTAAAAAAAAGAGAGATAATTCTCCAAGTTGGGGATTTCAGGCTTTGGCTGCAGTAATTGCTAAAACACTGCATGTACCAGGGCCCAATTTCATCGAGGTGCTAAGCAGAAAATATTGCTTAACAATCTTCTGCTAAGCAGAAATGAGCAGGATACCAGTCACAAATTGTACATGTGACATTTTAGTTTGGCTGGTAACCTTATTCTGGTAAGTAAACTTTTATTGTGCTTAACTACTTTTTGTGCTTGAGCAGCTCTATGAAATTGGGCCCAGGGCTCAACTTCATAAAGCCTGTGCACACAACTTCCTAAGCACACACAAATATTGTGGAAACAGGTTACCAGCCAAAAATCTTTGAGGTTCACATTGGTGCAACTCATTTCTTGCAATAGCAAAGAGTCTACTAAGAAAATGTGCTGCTCAACATTTTTATGAAATTGGTGTCCAGGGCCCAATTTTATAGAGCTGCTTAAGCAGACGATAGTGTTTAAGCAGCTCTATAAATATGGGCCCTGCAGCCAGTAGCCACAGCCAAAGACAGACACAGACATAGCCATAGCCATTTTGAAGCTGTCAATTTCCTCTCTTCTATTAATCCTAGATAAGTTTCCCCAAGCCACCTTCCCTACCCACCCCAATAACCACCTCCACACACACGCACACACTCTACCCTAAAGACACCTCCAATCAAAATAAACAAGGTACATGGCGCCCTCTATTGTTGAAATTAACCAATTGTTTAACATAAACCATTGAAGGGCCGCCCGTACTTTTGCCAACCAAGATTGGTCAAACTTGCAGCTGTCATGTTGCACAAGAGAAAAAAAAAGAAAAGAAAAATCCTTTGTTCAGATTGATCCCTGATTGTGAGGTAAACAAAACTCAATGAAATAAAAAAAAACAAACAGCTGTAGGCCTACAATCCTTCAAATGTTAATCAATAGATAACTCAAGGGAGACCCACACCACAGGGTGTCTCAGTTGTTAGAGCCTTGGCACGTTAAACCGGAGGTTGTTGGTTCAAATCCATCTCTAGTCAAATTTTCTTTGTTCAACCCCTTAATCATTTAAAATTCACCCAGTCAGTTTTCCTTGTGGATTATAACTTGATATTTGCAATAAATAACTAATAAACATACATTTTATGACGACATAACATGTGCCTGAGTTTCCACATTGACAAACTTCTCGATGCATCCGTTATCAGAACCACTCAAGGGGGAATATTAAAACACTTGGGGGAAAAATGTATAAAAATAAAAAAAATCACAACTCTCCATCTAATTTCTTGATTTCAATACTAATAAAATAATAAAGAAATAGTCCACTTTTTGTTGCTGAGTTGTGTCGATGTTACATGGAAAACCTTATTGGTTTACGTTGTTATTTGAATTCTGAGTAATCTCGATCCATTACTTAATGCAGAAATAACTGAGTTAAGGAACAGTGTGAAAATAAAAGCATTGTCACTCATTGATTGAATCGTAGCACTGAGGGATCTTATACCACATGGATAACAGTAGTAAATGTCAAGGACCTGTACCCACACTCGTGAAAGTTTGAACTCAATCACTCACCAGAGTCATAAGAAATTAGTGAAAAAAAACCAAACCAATGTTTTTACTGTTTTGAAACACCAGGTTTTGATCTCACAAGATCAAAAACTGTCTTCTCATGTCTCAAAAACTAAAGTATTTCAAGCAAAAATATTTCAAGGGCAGTTCTCCCACCATGACCAACATCCCACCTGGTTAGTAACGTGCAGATCGGTGAAGAAGCTCACCAACACTTTGCACACCCTTCAAAACTGTGATGTCAAAAATGCGTAAACGATACGCAAAATGCAACGGGTAGGCAGATGATTGTTGCCAATGGACGACATACTCATGAGAAAGATTCTGAACTTGAAGCAAAATACAAAAGTGTTGGCGGAAACTGTTTTAACACATTAGGACTGGTACTTCATGAAGACATAATAGGCCTTGGATCCCCATTACCATGGTCTTGACTGTAGCCCCCCTTAAAAATACCCGCAAATGGAAGTTTGTTACTCATTAAAAGTGAACTTTCCCCCCGAATGGGGGCGTAAGAGTTTCTCCATTTTTACTTGGTATTTCGGTAATAAATTTCTTACAAAAAGTCCCACGGTGGTATGTTCTTTAAGTACCTTGTAAAAACTGATCCAACAACAGACACTGTACAACTCTGCCAAATGATATAAAAAAACCGTATACATGTACCAATACTGACCGATTATGATTTCTGAGTATTTAACTTGGTAAAAAAACCCATATGCACTACAACTTCAAGCAGTATAGCGCCCTCTATCAGCACATACTAGTGTCATTATCCAGGGATGGTCTTTCTATTTGTACAACATCGAGTAGATATTTTAAGTTGGTGACTGTATTCAAACATCAATGTACAGGATTCAGGGTACAGCACCAAATGTTTATGCACTTTCTTTAGAATCTCCTATGATACATGATATACATACATGTACAGCGAGTACACTGCAATTGCTTATTATACGTCACATACGTACATGTACACTGGCTCTCGTATAAACTTGTAACAATGAATGCGAAGGAATGACACGTTTCAATGGGCACAAGACTACAATTATGGAGTTCAGTTGAATTCCTAACTGAAACTTCAGCGTTTTTTAACTGGGGGAACATTACCTAATATTTGACCAATACTGTTTAATATTCACTATTTATATATATATATATATATATGATATCGAGCCTTATATCACTGGTAAGTTATTAGAAATACTTATAAATCCAACGTTACCTAACAGTTGATACTCATCAACCCAACCAGTGGGCTCTGATGCCAGTGGGATGCATTTTGGCGACTCTGAACAAAAAACAAGTACGACAGACTCTGCTAGGGGTCCTAACGGCAGGCCATTTACTATTTTCTGCATTTATACCACAGGTCCCTGTGGTTGGTAAGCAGTTTGCAACAGCTTATTTTTTCTTCTTCTCAAAAACAGGTTTGTGACATGAAGTTCACTGATCAACAGTTGTCAAGAGCTATGCGAAAAATAAGTCCGTAACCAGTTGAAAATTTACATTCTCCAACTACATGGCATTCACTTTAAATTCACAAAATGGAACTTACTTTTTGGAATTGAAGTTAACTCTATGGGAATTTGTTTTTAACTTTATAAATTCTGCCATCTTGAAAAAAAAAAAAAGCTGAACTAATCCAACAACTCAATTTTAGTTTGGTAAAAAAAAAAAAAAAAAAAAATGTGATGCAGCACAACTCGCAAAAAGGTCTAATCAATGGCCAACGCCTTTACAAGTATCTTGTCGGGGGGGGGGGGGGGGGGGGGGGTGGGGGTCATAAGAGTACACCCCTGGTGGCAAACTTTTAAGCAATGACGGGTTGGTCAGAATCTAGTTAAGCCTAAAAATGATTTTGACGGATGTTGGGTAGTGTAATGACTTGGTTAAAAAAACGCAATCTTTACAGGGTCCAGTTTCACAAAGCCTGTAGGCAAATCTCTTCTGCTTTACGGAAGGAATGCACTTTCATTTCAGAATTACTTCTCACTGTAAGCCCAGGGCTGTAAGCAAAGGGCATTCTAACTAGCCAGATGTTCCTTTCTAGCAGAAGAGTGACGCGAAAGCGCAAGGATCTGTCATGAATGGCATACGAGCCGTCAGTCTTCGTATCATTTCATACAATACTATTAAGCTTAACCCAAACTCCCTGGTGTGATTTACTGGGATCCCTCCTCCCTCATGTGGCAGCTGTTGCTTATTTTAGTCAATCCGACCTCTTCTGGTCTCTTTGTTCCGACGTTGCCCATCCTACTGCTAGGATGTTCCGTTTTACTCTTAGTCAACCAGGAATACATTATTGACGGACATAACTTTTTGGTCGTTGGTCTTTTTTAGGCTTTTTCATTTTCCACATCTCTTTTGGTGACCCACAATCGTAGCAGAGTCAATGGGATGCGGAAAATGTGGAGTCTTAATGCTTATGGAGAATACCACTTTGTGACTAGGTATACAAAAACAGGTGGCAGGAGAAAACATCCGTGTAATCAAGGTGGGACTTTGTACATTTTCACAATTCCACATCACATTAAGTATTGCAAACAATAACAGCAGAACACACTCGGAGATGCGCTCTTGTAAAAAGTTGTTAAAACAAACGATAGCATTGTACACACGGCCACACGCACACATTCTACACGTGTGCAGGGCTTGTGTAGTCGCTTCGGTGTGTACACATTGTGCCTGCCGACCCTTCGCCCCCCCCTCCCCCAGTCGTGAGTCACATTAAAGGAAGGTAAGAGGCATACTTCTCCGTCCCGGCTGACGTCTCATAGCAACTGGTTATCCACGGGATGGAGTAGCGCCATGTGCTCCGCGCCCCTGATGTTCAGCTTGTGTGTCGTGTAGTAGTAAATCATCTGGGGAATACCAAGGAAGGGCTTACTGAACTCCCCTAAGATGTAGCCCTGTGGATGGCTGACAATCTTCATGTGCATGAAGCCTTTAGCACTCCTAGGTACAGGGAAGAGAGAACAGCAGGGGGGAAGAGGGTTAATCTTGGTATTAGCTTGCCGTCAGCTTTTGTCATGTCTTTCGTCTCTTCATACAGGTTGTTTTCTACAAGCCTTGGTTTACCTTAAAAGCCTTATATTCTCCCACCTCTCTTCGGATGGGACGTTTAACTGTAGCTCTCATGTAATTAGCATTTTTTTTAGATATGGTGGACACTTTAGGAGTGCACTGTTTGGTTTGGGTGTATACAGACAAATTTACCCAAACCAAAATAGTGTTACAGTAGTGTGTCCAACCGAATATCAAAATGGCTTATAGGATTGATAGTGCACAAAAAAAACCCCAAAGGACTAAACAATAATGGCTAAGTGTCTTGCTTCAGGACACAAGTGTCAAGACTGGGATGCGAACTCACACTCTGCTGTTTAGAAACACCAGAGCTTGAGTCAGTGCACTCGGCCACATCACGCCTAAAATGCTCAGAACACAGTCACAACACACAGGGAAACGGACTCCTAAAATGGCGCAACCAAAACTTATTGTGGCGATGACGCCAGGTGAATTGGGTCAATATCAGGGTTCAAATATTAGGAGACCACCGTCCTGAATCCAGTTATTGTAGCACTGAGCCAGTCTCTTCATGACTGATAAAAAATACTTTTAATATTATCTAATTTAGACTTTAGGAATTCCAAAATTCTACCTAAATAAGTGCCCCAAAAAAGAGAGAAAAATTTGATTTAAAAAAAAAAAACCGCTTAGCCGTGGCACCCCTGCAATGTTACTCATACAATGTTACTCACTTGAGTGACAGTGAGTAGTCTTTCTGCGCACTTTCACTCTGCCTAACCAGATAGCTGCACTCCTTGCAAGGTTTCAGCAGCCTCTCCGCTTCCGTTCGAGACAACTTCCCATGGTAGAAACTGTAAAAGAACAAAATCCAACTCTTGGATTAGAATTCCATGGAAATTTGAGCGTCATCAATGAATCTATCTGTATGTGTTACGCCTGTACGAAACTCACTCAATATTTATGCACCCCTACAGTTATGCACAAAAGTATATACATTTAAAACTATAACAGTATTAACAATATTGATGTTATCAGAAATACTACCTAGAATACATCTGGTTTGTAATTTTGTATTTCTAAGTTTCCAAAAAGTCAACAATGCTGGAAGGATTACCCTGCTCTTAAAGGATGGTTGCAAGCAACTAAATACATATTTAATAAAAAGTTTGATTATCACTTTCAAATAAAGAGTCGCATCCCCTTAAGGTGATCCCTCTACTGCCGCTTCCCAGGTTGTATGGTAAACTTGGGTGTGATCTCTGGCTAAACGGCAGTCACAGATTGAATGGCTTCTGACTGGCACCCCCAAAACAGATATTGACAAAATGGGGAGACCGCCGACATTGGGGCATAAATAGCTCAGTTGGTAGAGCACCAGCACGTTAATCCAGATGTCGCAGGTTCAAATCCTGCACAAGTAAATTTGTCTTTTTTCAACCCCAAAATAATACAAGTTTACCCGGTCAGTTAAAAAACGAACACAGTACAGGAAAACAGAAAAAGCTAAAACACATGTCTAGAAGTAGAATAAAATGTTATGGAGCACCCAGCCTATGTTTAGACTGTCTTGACGAGTGAGGCACTATCTCCAATGCACACATGAATAATGAATAAAACCAATTGGCCCAATTTCATGGCTCTGCTTACCCCCGAGAATCCACACTTACAGCCCCAAAGAAAGACATTATTTTAAAGCTGTGTCACACGAGGCAATTTTTACAGGCAACTTGGAGGCAACCACTTGCACTGTATGCAAAAAGAAACACTTCACCAGTTTAAGAGATTTTCTTCAAGCCGTAAACTACTATCTCCCAAGAAAATGATGAGAGAACTGAAATGTGAATGAATTTTTCTTGTTGGAGATTGCCTGGTAGAGCTGGTTGCCTGTAAATTGCCTCATGGGACATGAGCTTAATAGGGTGACAGAAGTACAGAATTCAGTGGTAAGCAAGTCCATAAAAATTGGCCCCAGGTCTTGGTTTATGCACACAGTAAAGCACTTACATACAATACTATCTTTGCTATCTTTGAATGAGAAATTTTAAAGGCAAAGTATAAAGGCAATGCATACAAACAAACAATGTTTTATCAACAATGTTCTTGGTTTTTCTGTGGGCAAGAAGGAAAAAAAAAAGGGATTTTGGAACGCTAGGTGGCAAGCAGCAGACAAACCTGGAAAAGAAAAATTCTACTGTTTACTACTATATTTCTGAGCTTGGGCACACATCTGAGAACAATGGAAGCAGCCTCACCACCATGGGCAGTAGGGCTCGAATTTGGGGTAAAATTCCACAAGACTGCAGGGCTTGTAGCTCAAAATGCGTACTGGACCACAATCTATTTTACAAGACCAGAACTTTCACAAGAAAGAGCTTTCTAAACAGTTTAACATGAAAGTTGTTTTTATTTGAGCAAGCACTCGGAGAAGATTGACCTCACTTGTCTTATGGGTTAGTATATTTTGATACTCAACAGAATTGTATTTAACCCTTGCAGACTCAAAGTCAACATTTGAACATAATTTCTGTCTGTTTTAAAGATATTTCACAGTGAGGTATTATTATTATTCAATTCGCCGTATTTTTAACCACGTGAGGGCGTATGTGGATAAATTTC
Organism: Pisaster brevispinus; assembly: GCA_023634235.1. Lineage (NCBI taxonomy): Eukaryota > Metazoa > Echinodermata > Asteroidea > Forcipulatida > Asteriidae > Pisaster > Pisaster brevispinus. Next base: position 6,372,493 of record JAMKCF010000011.1, read on the forward strand.
ATGATGAAAAACAAGTAAACAAACAGGGTTTTTTCACTGTTTTATCGCTATTTTTTATGTATTTCTTCATTGGTGTAAGAAAACTACAAACAGGCAATTATCTTAAGCTAAAACTGCTATTGTGATGCTAGACATTCCCTGGTGACAGCGCCCTCATGCGGTAAAAAATATGGTCAATTGAAAAACACAAGACTGCTGGACTTGTCCAGCCATGAGTTTACTGGCCTGGGGCTAAAAACACTGGCCTCTGGCCTGCGGTCCAGTGTAAAATTCGAGCCCTGCGGCAGCGCGCTGTATCGCTACCTCTCGTCACTAACCCCTGGTAGGAATGTACTGAAAAAACAACACTGATTGGCTCCCAAAAGTGACTACTTTGCACTCATGCTTGTTAAAAACTTTCAAGCACTTGCAGGGCACTTAATTCAAGCGTGTCAAAGCGCAAGTTTTTTGGTCCAATCCACTTCAACTGAATCATGTTTTTTACATGGGTACCCTAAGTAAGATCAAAGAATGAGAGGGAACCAGTTGCTCTTGTGCGTGCATGTACAGTGAATCAGCCACAGCCCTAATGATAATGTGCCATGTTATTACAACTTTTAATTAACCAATTCCGGGGGTTATGAGCGAGCAAGGCATGCTGGGAAACACTGCCACGTGTTACAAGGCTATTATAGACCCTTCTCACTGATGTTACATTTTTACAGCAATGCGGGACGTCTGCCATGCTGGAGTACTATGCACAGGTACGGTACGTACATGTAGGGCCATCCAGCATTGCATTTGTAGCACATGTTCGAACGAGCTCTAGTAAAATGAGCCCGTGATGTGTGCGTACTCCAGCATGGAATCTGAGAAGTTTCTATAGCCAGACCCCTTGCTCTGATGTCACACAAGGCTAACTGTCTGCCCATGGTCTGCCATTTTGGGAGTCAAATTAAATGTAAAGAACTGATGTCCAAAAATGGCAACCGGGATTTATCGTGGGTGTTGACATCAGGTGATTTAGAGTGATCCCGTCACTTCTAAACTACAAGACCACGACAGAGAAACTCACGCTTGCACGTCCAAACTAATGTTTGGGTCGATCATCTCTCCCTTGACATCATGTCGATGTCTGGACAGCTCTAGCTTCAGCTCCTTGGAGGGTTTCTTCAAAGGTGACTGCTTCCTAGGGTTGTCCGGCGTTGAGGCTCCTGATCTTGATACTATATTCTGTTTCTCTCTTTCTAAAACATAAAAACAATTACGTGTACTTACAAATTATTTACATAATAATATGACCAATAGACCTTTATGCACATGATGTCATTCCAGTAGGGCGCACTCGTCAAAAGGAGGTTGTACATTGGCCAATTTTGTGCGCTGCACGTACAAATCTGTGCATTTCGATTATTTTCGTGAACCGTTACCTCCAAGATGGTGGCTGGATGACATCAAGGCACAAGGTCTAGAGACCCCTTGCATTGGTCACAATTGCTGAGGTCAACCAATGTAGCCGTGCACAACTCTCAGCCAATGAGAGGTCTTCACCGACGTCAATGAGGGCGCTGTTTTGGACTTGTGAGGTCATATGCAAGGGGTCTATATGAATTATAATGGAATGCTGTGGAGACTGTTCGAAAGCAAAGAAACAAAATTCCTGCATGGATGTCCAGTCGGGACTATAGATGGAGGTGGCGGACATAATGAATCATAATGAGATACAAAAAGTTGCTGGTATGATGTTAATGAAGGAGTAAACTAGAACTTTGCTATCCAATAAAAAATGGTAAATCATAAATGAAATGCTGAAGAGAGAAGATGTCCAGCCTGCATGCTGACCAGACTAGGGTTGGGATTTATCATTTTTAACCGTTCAACCGTTAAAAATTGAAATCTGTTTCCAAATTACTTTCACAGTTAAATCAAGCCGACAGTAAATAAAATGAAAAAAAACCCAAAAAACAAAAAAAACCCAGAAAAACCCCCTACACAAACAAACAAACAAACCAACAACCGAAGCCAAAAGTAACAAACAAAACAAAAAAAATCTACAAAATTGGGACCTTCCTTTTCTTGCAAATGCTATCCCCAGAAGCTGTGCAGGAAAAGATGTTTGACATCCCTTAATTCCCAACAAAATTTGGCTTTGTATGCTGTCACATCTGTGGTTTGTGGTTTAGTGACTGTGTTGGCTAAAGTGTTGTATTTCTGATCCTGGAAAGCTGTGTTGACATTTGCTTCTTTTACAGGTTGGCTCACAGTTCAGATTGAAATCGGTAGAACAGATCAAGCAGTTATTCCCGTTTAAACTTTAACCGTTCAGGAAAATAAATGTACATGCACAACACTTGACCAGACTTGAGAAGCTGACCACCCTGTTATGATGGTAGTGTAATAAAAACCTGGGTCATGTTTAATGACCACTGCCGGCTGCAACTGACCGCACAAATTACAACTACCTCCCAGCATAGAAAGTAGCTGCATTTAGGCCACCACAGTTGCCCCCCTCCTCCATATCAATACCACATAAAATGGGTCAATACTTAGCCAACAGCAATTTTCCCAACAAAGCTATTGGAGGTCGCTTTGTGATATTCACAAATTTTAAAACTTGCGTACCCTGGGCTCATTTTGACAATTGAACTGGCCTCTCTATAATAACGGCTTTGAGCTCTTGTTTGAAGCTGCGTTCGCATTGGATTCATATTAAAGCGAGACCATAGGTAGCATTCTAATGGGTAATTCTACCGGTGTCTGCACTTGGATTATTTGACATCGGAAAACTAACTGAGACGATGGTGAAACAAACCCGACTGACTAAATATAAAAACATGAGGGCGCTATGGCAGTGACCTTTAACCGGATGTGACAACATACATGACCTAGCTTGTAAACAAAGGTTGGAAAAGAAGCAGAGCAAATAGAAGTACGAAAAACAAGGCAAGCAAAGGAACGAAATTTCGTAGTTCTGTATACTGCTGTGACAACAACATGAGTGTGAACATCACAAGTAAATGCATGTCGTAGTTCACTTCTGTGTGCCATGTCATGTGATTATGGCTGTCTAGTCAACCGGACGTGGTATTTCACTGGCAGGTGTTACCGGGAGGATGTGTCCGCACTGGACTTTTTGGCTCGGTTAGTTTGACCAGGTTAGTTTGACCAGGTTAGTTTACCCGGGCAGAAGAAGGTGGCCGGTTAAACTACCCATTGGACTCAGCCCTGGGTGAAATTTTCCTGGGCTGTTCGCACTGGACTTAAAAATTGTCAAGCATACATGTACTTATTTGCTAGGTTAGTTTACCCAAAATAGTCTGATGTGAACACAGCTTAAGTGTTCAAAACACTGCTCTAGAATGTGATTGGTTATGGGTTCGAATCTAAGCCAAGATGCCTGTGGATTTTGTTGTCTTGTATTGCAGGATTCAGAAAACACCAAGTGTGTAGTGCTAAATGACTTCGACCTTGGAGGAGCCCCTCTTTAAATTTTGCCAGTGGTTGGGAATCTTTGCGGTAACACCCACTTATAAAATAAACTAATTTAAAATGATATTCACCAATCATTGTCAATGTTCAACTGGAACATTTAGACTACGTCCAACCTTGAGCCAATGTAGAATTCCCCGTAGTACATTAGTATCTAAGTGTTAACTTGCAAGATCATTGACTGCAAGTGCACGTGGTCAAAGTTGACTTTGCATTTTTGGCAAAGTGTTGACCCTCGCTATGTTTAAAGATCAACTTGAACAAATTTAACAAAATTTTTTTTTTTTTTATAGAAAGGTAAGCGAGTGTGTAGTGGTTACAATAAATGAGTAAAACCTCAATAAAAATGGTTTCATAATGTAAAACAACCTTCATCGAGTCCGTATTGTGACTTATTCTACATCACAACATGGACTGGTTTGAAAACTGGTTATCTGAGGCACTGATACTTCAGTGTTGATTTCACTTTTCATTTGTATGCGTTTTTGCTGTGAACCATGCAGGGCGCCGCCAACGGCGGGAAAACACAAAGAAAAATCGAAGAAGAGAAGGTTAGTTTTTCTGATCGAATTTCAACAAATTACAGGGAGGAAAACTTCACACTTATGACCAAATAGTAGCTAAAATAAAACAAACAAGGATAAATAGTCAAATTAGTGCGAGTGATTTCGTTCAAGTTGATCTTTAAGGTTTTTGTTGCTCCTCCCACCTGTCAAGACTTGAGACATTTGTCTGTTCTTCTGAATCCATTCCCAGGGTTGGTCGTAGTCATCCTGAGGTCTGATGTCACTGTCCGGACTCGTCCTCCCAACCCCGCCTCCCAGATGAGCAACGTCGGACTTACTCCTGGACCTCTTGAACTCCCCGCCAGGTGACTCTGGCGGTAACCTTGGCAGCTGGTGTGACCTCCACTCCCATGGGTTGTCGTACTCTCCCTGGGGTCTCATGTCGTTCTGCGGCGTCTGGTCGGGCGCTGGCGATAACGGCCCATCGGAGGAGGATAGGTTGCCGTTCTCCTCTGCATTGTCCATGGCAACGGGGGCATCTTGTTTTTGGTTGTTCTCATTGGCCGGCTGATGATGATCTTCCGGTGAGTCGCTGTCGGATACTCGTCTGGGAATCTCACTGACATCTGGAGGTTCTTCATATTGATGTTGTTGCCTTATCACTGAGGGCTTGAATTTGGTGCTGGATGGACCTTTGTGCTGCGACTGTATTTCTACAAGGGGAAGAGAACAAAAACAGGTTATAAAGTGAGCATCTCTTGTACATTTTTCCTGACTACGGTCAGGACAAAATCAGTCTGATATAGTATCAGGTACTTTTGTGTATTCTTTTATGAATCGTTTATCCTCTTCTCTCTGTATCGGCTCCTGAAGACACCTCATGTACCACTGTTAAAAGTGCAGTCTAGGAACAGACCCGACTTGAATGAGCTCAGCTCCTTCATGCATTGACTACTTTGCAAATACTCGTTTCGCATGCTGGTCTAGCTAGCAGCCACACTTTGTCACTAACTAGACCAGCATGCACCTCACCCCACGGCCAACATGCGCGCACCGAGTATTTGCGAAGTAGTCTATTGACATTTGGAAGACTGTTATACGCTACAAGTACAAGTACGTGGCAGTAGACATACTTTGCTGCTGTTTATATTATTTTGAGAATTTACCTAAGTCTGCTATCACCTAGCCCCCTATAAGTCTTCCATACTTCACATCGAAGAAGTCAGACAAAATTCTCAAACGCCCCTTACAAATTTCTAGCCACCGCTAGGATTGTTGCATTGCCCGTTTAGTGGGTGGCGAGGTACATCGATGTTCGAGAGGCGCAGACATGCTATCTATCGCACAATGCGCCACAAAATCTAAGACCTATTGCCTCATCAAGTACAAGTACTATACTTCTTTGACATTTAAAAAGTTATTAAACAGGGCCCAATTTCATAAAGCTGCTAAGCAGGAAACTCTGCTCACCAAATTTCTTTACTTAGCAAGAAATGATCGGGGGTACCAGTGGAAACAACGTAAACTTTAGGGAATGTTGGCTGGTAACCTGTTTCTGCTAAGCAAGATTTGTCTGTGCTTAGCAAGTTTTTGTGCTTACAGGCTTAATGAAATTGGGCCCAGGATTGGCAAGGATAAAACAAACATCACTGTTTAATCTGATGTGGGATAGGAACCCTGGTCCAAAGAGGTGAAAGGGGAGGAAATAGCGCCAATGATGGGCCAAGAGGGCTCTCTATCCAACTCAATTTGAAAGGCGGTGAAAGAATCCACTGAGCCAACCTGATTATCGTGTGAAGGAAACAAAATCAAGCACCTCAACAGGGCCAAATTTCATAAAGCATTGAAGTACAAAAATTTGCTGAGCACAGAAAAATAGTGCTTAGCAGAAACTGGTTACCAACCCAAATTCCATAAAGTTTTCTCTGTTTTGGCTGGTGTCCCACTCATTTTTTGCTTAACATAGAAATTTGCTAAGCAGAATTTTCTGCTTAACAGCTTTATGATATTGGGCCCGGGTCCCAACTCCCAAATGCACATGAGACTTGCACCGTCTATTTGACCATAGCTATCGGTGGAATATGGAGAGAGTCTACGCTCGGGATTCAACCCTCTTCTTATGAGAACATGACCATGTTTAGGACTCCACAGTGGGCATTGTTTGACATGATCAGATGCCCATGGTCTGTGAATTTGGTGGAAAGTCTAAGAAAATGCGCTTCAAAAGTGAAAAAACAGATCGGTTTGTTATTTTAAAAATAAAATAAAGTGCAGGCCTGATGCTTCATGGAGGCAATGGAGGCAATTGCCCCCAATGCCCCTGGTCATTGCCTCGATGCCCTTTGAAATGTTCCAATAGAAATTGACAATTTCCTCATCTAGAGGTGCCCTTTACCAAGGAGAAATCGCCTTGGTGCCCTTGTCCTTTCAAGACATCAGGCCTGCAAGTGAATGCTGTACACGTTTGTGCCTTTAGGTATGGAACGGCAAAGGCAGTGTGGAATGAAGTTACCAATCCCCCCGATTGAGAAGAAGTCTGAAAGGCTACGATTTAGTGAGGCATAATGTCCGTGGATGCAGCCATTTTTGTGCTACTAGGGAATGCACAATGCGAATCAGACCCATCTCTAGATAAAAACACACTCAGCATTCCGGGAACTGATGCATAATGCATGAATGTAATAATGCCAACAATGGGCATGAGGGCCCTCTATGCAACTAATATGCCCAACAACCTTGTTTTTCAGCTATTCAAATCAATTCAACCAGCCTTGGGCTACAATCAGGATGAATAGAGAAAAATGTTTAGGGGTATAACGATACAAATAGACTGTATCAGTGAATGACTGCACTACACACGTGAAAATGTATCAGTTGTTACTAAACAGAAAAATCATTAATTGCTACAGAATATTAGCATTCAGTGTGCAAAATATGTTAATTTCCAAATATTTTGCTTTGTAAAATTGCCGGACGAAATTGTTCCGTGTTTATTATGCGCATCAACACAAACGAGTGCCATTAATGACAACCTACGCCAAAATCAGGCAGTTCTTGAAAAATAGTGAAATGGCATTAAAAGTGAAGACACCCGAAGCGTCAGCCTTGATATCAATTATTCTATGTACAGAAATACATCATAAGTGTTATTTGCAGAATTCCCTGCCATCTATTGTTATCTATTATCATCCATTGTAATCATTTACTGTCATATATTGTCATAATTTATTGTCATCCATTGTCGTCCATTGTCATCATTTATTGTCAATCATATATTTGAGGAGCAAAACAAACAAGCTTTGGCAGAAAGTGCCTGGTTTTGGCTTGGAATGGCACATTAAACAAAAATGTTTGTTTCACTTTTATATGACGCAACACTTTAAGTTGTATGTCTCTGAGTGACATTATCTGCCTATCTTTCACAGTACGGCAAACAAGTTTTTTTTAAGGCATAATTAAATGTAAATGTACAAAGTGATTAATGACCAAGATGACCACATTACCATGACAACCACATGCATAAAAAAACACATGTAATTTTTCAAAACATGAAATTTTAAAACCTTTCTCATTTCTCAATTTCACAGTGCTGCATACCACGGAAGTCTGTGCTTTACACTGAGCGGCACTCTGTAGTAAAAAGCGTGATTCTATACGCAAAAAGCGCAGAATTCCACAGTAAGCAGTGCTGTGGATCAGAGCACTGATGCATCTGAACAATTAATTCAACCCTCCTACTGGCTGACCTTTTAACATCATCCAATATGGTTTTGTACAGCAGATAAACTATGCCAGCCTACAGTTAGGTATCATCTTGTGATTGCATACTGCACATTATACATACGCATTCTATTTTTTACATCCATGTGGAGACATCTTCTGTTCTGTCTTTGTTCCTGTAGTTAAAATCCTCCCATAGACTTAGTACACAGAATTTCTTGTAGAGCACCCAAGTCTTTAGAATTCCCCTATGGAGACCCTTTGTTTGCCTTTTTTTTTTTTGTCCTCTGTCTCCACAAGGTAGCGAATATTAAAACACGTGAACATACACAGAGCTCTGTATTGCGTACACTCTGTGGACATTCCTTTGTTCTGTTCACTTAAGAAAACACAAATTCTTCAACACTGTGTGGACGTGTCAAGTCCCTTCACTGTGTGGACCTCTTTTGTTCTCAGGTCCACACTTTGTATGTAACGCTTTTTAGCAGCCCAGTGCTCCCTTGTGCCTGCATGTACAAATGGTTTCAAATAGTCAGTCAACTCACTGGAAATTGTAACCAAGAGTCGGGGTTTTTTAATTGATTTTAAGTCATATTGTCACAACATAACTGAATAATACACCAGCTACAAATCCAGTGCCTCAATTTGTCCATTTGTATATTGGGAAAATTCCATGGTAGCTCAATTTCTATTCTATTTTTATATGACGATTCCAATCAAAGCCTGTTCAGCATCTAGATGAAGCGTAAGTGCATTGCTGGAATTTCACCTTTAAGAGGGCAAGGCCATTTTCATTTTGAAAAGGGGCACTTCCATTGGAAAATCTTTAAGGTTTATGGGAAACCTTTGAAGGGGCACCAAGGCCAAGACCAGGGCAAGGGAGGCCCCTGCCTCCGTGGCCTCTGTGTAGGTCAAGGCCTGGCATTGGATGGTCACATCATTGACCATAGGTATAACAACAGACCCTTTCATGTAAATACACCGAGTTCTAAATCTCAGATCTATTTGGAAGTTGAGTATTTGCTTCCAAAATCCAACAAAAGCAGAACGCCGAATTTGATCTACATGTCCTCAATGACTGCATCTTTGCACAAGCATGCTTTGCATGAGGTAGAACACACAGGCAGTGTCCACACTGGTGAGATGTTCTAGTGTAGTCAGGTAATTGACATTTTGATGGAATATCTGTTGTTTTTATTTGCAAAATAAAACACCAAATGTTAGGGTTAAGAAGTTGTTACTTGTTAGTGCACATGCGTGGGTGAATGGTATCCATCAGTAGGTACAATATGATCATGGGTTTCACTTATTTCCCATAATTCTTTGAAATCTAAAAATAATCTTTGTAAAATGGAAACAAAAAAGTAACAGGTGCACTTATGGTGAAAGGAACAGAGGACATTGAATTACATGTACATGTACAAATATAGCTTTTGTATCAGTGGCACATGCATGGCATGGGAACAAGTGCTTAACAATAATAGAGTTAAAAGGTAACTAAATTTTTAGTTTAATGGGAGGCTATTGGCTCTGTAAAGTGTATTCAGCGATATAATGTACATTGTGTGTACACAAGTAAAGTATATTGACAACAAAATGTCAACTTATTTCCTTGTTGAGTTCATTGCTGGTTCATGCAAAATAATACATCACAACTTCCACCATACATTTATACACCAGACCTCAACCAACGAGAAAATAACCCCCCCACAAAAACCCAAACAACAGAAACTCGAAGAAGACTTCATGCTCCATGTAGATATCTTGAGACACACAAAAAAACTTACTCTTGAGAACGTCGTATGGTAAGGAATAGTCATCTTCAGGGACATTCATCCTATTAGGGTCCCATCCTTCTTCGGGTATTTGGTGTCGGTTTTCTATGGCAACGTTAGTTTGCAGGCAGAAGAGAAAATGGTAGTCCCAAGATGGGACGAGTTAGTGAATTAATCAGTGCAACCTGAATTTAAACTACCAAACTGTGGCAAGTTAATAAGAATTAATTTAAGAGTTAGTTCATATGGTTGCTTACAAGCAACGTTTTCGCATTGATTAAAAGCAAAGTTTTTTCGTTGATTAAAGCAAAGTTTTGGGGTTGATGAAAAGCAAATTTTTTGCGGTGATGAAAAGCAAAGTTTTTGAGTTGATCTATCTATTATGGGATTTCCAGTGAAACGCACAAACAATGTTATTGCCTAACAACGGGAAAACTTGTAGTATAAACCAAAAATGAGGCAGATATGGATTAAAAAGCAAAGTTTTTGCATCGATTAAAAGCAAAGTTTTGGGGTTGATTCAAAACAAACATTTTTGCAAAGCAAACATTTTTTTTAGTCTTAGAGGCAGAACAGATCTTTGGGATTGTGGCAATGCCATGGTAAATTGACAACAGCATCAGATAATTATCTGGTCTTCAGACTAATTATCTTGAATTGACATGTTTACAATTGTCATTAATAATGAACAATTTCAAAAAAAATCCATTAAAAAAACCCACCAAACTGTCTGAATTCCCAATGATGTTTTAGTCATGCGTCATGAGTAGCCATGGCATTGCCCTTTGTCATACTGAGGATGTAGAGTGGCAAGAAAGCACACAGCCTCACTCAAACCACTTCTCTTCCTCTTGGCGCGCCCTTAAAAAATGTCCCACAAGAAATGTGCCAATCCTTGTTGCTTAAAATAGCTCTACACAAAGGTTCAAAAAAGCTTTCTAACTTCTGTTAAGGATGAAATTTAAGGCCTTGGCGTATTGATGAATTCAAATCTTATGTCAACTTCTTTTCATGAGACCATTTAAAGAAGCAACCATCACTGTGCAACTATTTTTATTCTTTTTTTTTATTTACAGAAGCCACCTCAAAGTTGCAACCATTTTGAGACACTACACACTAAGTTACTACACACTTCACGGTTCATTTCTGCCAGAATTTTTGAAACAGGACGTCAACATTTGCTTACAATTTACATGCAGGATGTTGAAATTGCTCATTTACAGTATTTTTTTTTTTGACGTGTAAATGACAGATTAAACAGGGTGTCTAAAAGCTGTCTTAAAGTGTGAACCGCATGTCAGAGAGATATCCGGACACCTCGCTGGTTCAATCATGGTTGGACTTCTAAAATGGCTTACAGTGTAGTTGGGTGACACATTTGTGAAGGAGGGGGGAGGGGGGTGGTGGTGAGGGGGAAAATAAGAATCACGAGGTGTAAGGAAACCATCCCGTGAGAGATGCGGGCTTCGAAACAGCAAAACAGAAAGTGTTTGGTTGAAATTTTTGTGGCTATTCCTTTAACCCTTCAGAGACCACAGTGGCCACAAATGGCTGGTACCAAAATGCCCATAGCGGCCGCAAATGGCTGCAAGATCTGACCTACTTCCACTCAACCAAAAAGGTCAAAGTAAAAGTCATGACCCGAATTGACATTTTCTAATGTTTTCTCATGCTAACTCAGTATCTATGTTTCTATAAACAAAACAAAATTTCTGATTTATACTATTTTTTTCAAACACTTTTTCAAGAAAAAAACTGTTTAAAAAAGTCAGCAACAAAACCATGTCTGGATGTATAGTGATGGTTATAGAGAAAAGAATGGTCTCTTAAGGGTTATTAAGGCATTCCCTCTTGTTGACCAACAAAACTTTGATCGGTTACAGCGTTCCATTTGCACGATAACACCATCTGACAGTTTGATCAATGTGGAGTCTATAGAGGCACGGGGCACCAACATGGGGGTTCTGCATAATTCTTTCAAAACATTGGATTCATTGAGACTTAAGAACAATCTGAAACTTTGCATGGTAGGTGGGAAAACACTGTAGTGAGGTTTTGTGGAGACACCATCTTCATAAAATTCTCTCTGTGAGTTGTGACGGCTCTCACCACCAGTTCTTTTCAGAGCCGCCACAACTCGTACGTGGTGTCGCCGCAAACCTCACTAGATTTTTCAAGTTTCACGATGAAAGTGTTTGGGAAAACTTGACGGACAACGACTTACTGACAACAACGGTCTGATTTGATTGGTTTCTTCTCAACACATTTTAACACATGTAGTACTAGGTTTGTTTCAGTCATGCAACTTACTTTTGACTAAGTCATATGGCAAGGAATAATCGTCATCAGCATAGGGTTGGTCGGGTATGGGACCGTCTTCTGGCAACGTGCCAGATCGCATCTCTTCCAAGAACAACAATAAATAAGATGTTAAGAGCAGTGACGTAATGAGGAGCAGTTACTAAATGTAGCAATGTTAATAGGTTAAAGAGCAGCGACAGCTAGCAATTTTCACACAAACATAAACAGACAACCTCATGGATCGGCTTTGTGGGGTCCAGGTCTTGTTGTTCTATTATTATTCCCTTTTCTAAAGAATTCCTCTGTGGGGGTCCAGGTTGAAATCAAAGAAAAAACTTTGTGTGGTCCATTGTTCCACTGTGTACAAGACCCCACAAGGGCCCTTCCGTAAGCCCAGTCTTTCAAACTCCTAGTTGAGGGGACTTGCTATTGTTGTTCTATTGTTACCTTTTCTTTGTGGGGACCAAGTTGAACAAAGAAAAAAACGTTGTGGGGGACCTTTGTTCCATTGTGTAAAAGGCCCCACAACTGTATATGTGCCACACATGTTTGTAAATGGTGTAAACCGAGGATACCCCTTTGTTCTTGACTTGGCTTTCTTAGCGTCCCCATTGGTTTTTGTACACGAAAGCATGCGAAGACTGTCCCCCAGTATGTCATTTTATCGGCTCCCTTTTGTTAGTCCTCGGTTTGTATGCACAAACATGCCCACACCCACACACAAGTGTGCAAACACCTGCCATTGGATACCTCCTATTGTTCCTCTTTTGTTTGTGCTTTAACTTTTTGGCAACAGCTCCCATTGTTTTGGCGAACTTTCCAACTGGGGATCTTCACCCGTCTAAGGATCTTTATCCAACTGGGGACCCTATTGTCCCTTTTGTTATGAAGTCCCCAGTTTGAATGTGTATACCTACCCACACACACGCATGTTAGTAAGACAAGATTGCTTTGTGAGATGAAAAACAGTGCAGCAGACATATTAATTTATATAGGGATTGTACAACATTAGATTTGGAAACACTGTCTTTGTTTATATTTTTCAGCAGCATTTTGGTTTTGTTCTCATTTCTCCTGAAAACAAAAAAAATCTTCAGCAAGAACAAACACTTGCAATGGAAATGAGTATCTGGGTTGTTGAAACAAAGTGACCTTTTCAAAAGGCAATTTTCTGACCTGAATTCGCAAAAGTAAACATGGACTTTCAAATTGAGTGCGTAAATACCATTCCAGTCATTTTCCACCAAATGTAAATAGGGACAAAAGATTCTACTTCAGTTAACCATAACATATCACTCTAGTATGATCTTTCCTCATGTTAACAACATCCAACAGCATACATGTAACATGTAATGTTACACATTGTAACTCAACACCCAAACTGTTGGACTCTGATTGTGGTGGTAAATGTATGCCTGATCCCATGTAAAGCATAATCAGGTACATACAAGTGCAGTTTTCAGTCCAACAAAATCAAACAAAACAAGTTGTTGGATTTTGAAGGGTTGGTTAGGATTAACCCTCCTATTATCTCTGCGTTTCTTGAGACAACCAACCCACACCACACTACGCCACAACAGTGGCATTTTGAAGCACACACAAGCAGAAAGTACAGCCATAGCCCACGGAGCTTCAATGAGAGCGGTAAACTGGAGTAGCCACCAGCTGTGCTCAACTGCAATGGACTTCGGGCCACTGTTGGAAGAGATAAGGTTTCTCAACCTTGGTAGACTTCTGCAGTGGCAATCTGTGGCACTGATTGATCACACATACAAACACAATGACAGGAAAGTGTGGCATGGGTTACCTCACCGCTGTGTGCATTTGTTGGAGGTTTTGAGGCATCTTGGATTAAGTGCCTAAAAAGGAGGGTTCATCATGTCAATTTGATACATGTACACGTCCATATATTCCTCCACTGATCGTTTTGCTTTTATATTATTTTTAAAGCGACCGATCCTTCAGTCAGGAAAAACAACCAAACCTTTTACACACCAAACAATTTGAAAGCAGAAAGCTTTGTTTTTATCTTGAACTGTTGATGAGGTCGAATGACAAACCTCAAAGGCTCCGGTCTGTTTGTGAATGAACGAACAGTCATCAGAACACGGTTCAATTACACTTTCTACAGAAAATGAAACTGTGTTCATCGGCGTCTTTCAGACTGCCAATCTGATGGTGTGGTAAGATTGAAAATATAAATATGCACAGATTTGCACATGCACGTAACTAACGTGGTATTACATGTAAGATGGTTGTGGAGGAAAACTTCCCATGAGGTATTTTTTTTACTTGAAATGCTTTAGTTTTGGAGAAATGTGTAAAACAATTAGTTTTGATCTTCTGAGTCCAAAACCCAATGTTCGAAAGCAGTACAAACATATTAGTTTTCTTGTGACTTTGATGACAGATTGAGCTTAACAACTTTCACAGGTTTGTCATTTCATGTACATGTTGGATCGCATATAGTGCAGATACATGTACTGGTCTTTGGCAATAATCACTGTTGGCCGCGTACTTTTTAAAAGACTGACATATGAAGGGCTTATATTGAGACACTCAACCAAAACAGCTCTTCAAAGTCACTTCACAAATAATGTACATGTTTAGCATTTTGTTAACATCAATTAGATGAGGAAATTACAGGAAGACATCTTGTTGAAAAGCTAGTGTGGATGACAACAAACCACACCCTATCAAAATCCAATGTTGTATACTCCCATAATAAGAGGAGAACCTTGAAGAGCATGTGCGAAACCCCACAGCTTTTTATTCAACCTGGCTTCAGTTTCATTAGCCATTTTGAAACTGTGTGCTTTCGACAATGGGTTTCAAACTGGCTGCCGCAGCCAAAGCCAGGGTCTGCAAAACACCGCAAGATTTTGAAAATACACAATGCAGTAGAAAGCTGCAAATGCTGAAGCTGATGCAGGGAATTTAGTAAGCCATTTTGCTATGGTGCCTTGCTTTGAGGGACAATCAGGGACCTTGATCACAGTGCTGAACTCTTCAACACTTTCAGGGGTACCAGACCTCCCCCCCCCCCCCCCCCCCCCACCAGCCTTGCTCTGGTTTTATAGATTTTAATACAGGCACTCAAAACCACAATGGCAATCGAGTGACGCAGAAACGGTCTTGATCTTAAAAAACACAAGCAACGCAAACCATGTATACATTGCACAAACAACAAATCTGAAAGTTTGAGTTGCTGAATTATCTTAAATTGATACCAAGGTTAAATAAAAGAGAAGTATGAGAAAAAAAGTCTGAAGTCTTCCACAGAAAGATTGCAGGCCTGGATCTTCATCTTTGAGAGGGCAAGGCCATTTCCTTATTGCAAAGGGCACTTCCATTGGAAGGTCTTAAAGTCTATGGGAAACTTTTGAAGGGGCACCAAGGCCAAGACAAGGGCAACGAAGGCCATGGCCTCCGTGGCCTCTGTGTAATTCCAGGCATGCATTGATAAGGCAGTCACTGCCTAATTGACCAAAGTAAAGGCTCGTCATTTTATAGTGTTCAGAACTTTGAATATGCCAGCTCCAAGCGGTATTCTGGTGAAAAGATATGGTAATCTCAAATTCCAATCCATTTCGCGAGAGTATCTCTCACGAGCTCTTTACCGAATCAGGGTTGTTCTCCCCAAGATAATTGGTCAAAACTGTGTGGCTTTCTGGATCCAAATTTAGCACGCTTAGCCGAAGCAAGCTGAAGTGAATTGAAGTCCTCAGAATGTCTTCTACTTGATGTTTGTGTTTGGTTTTTAAAAGCTCTACTGTGCAATCTGGAGCTTTTAAAATGCTGTGGTGTTGTGTTAGTTGTTGTTGTTGTTGTTGTTGTTGTTGTTTTGAGTATATTGCTCTATCACTAGCTTGTGCATGGGGAGAATCCTGCCCCCCCCCAAAAAAAAGATGTCTACATGGTCCAAAGGTTACAAGAACGTACTTCCCAGCTTACTTAAATCCGACTATAATTCACATTCCCAACCCCCATACCAAAAAAAGAAAAAGAAAAAAAAAGAAAGAAATGATTTGAAGGGAAGTAGAGGGGAGCTTGAGTTGAAGTTAAATAACCTCATACTACTTATCCTATTAGACTATTGTTAGCATTTCACTCAAAAATAGAAACCGGAAAGGAACTACTTATTTAGTCGCTCTCCTTGGGGTAGATAAAAATACCTCATACGGCACATAATTGAACAGTGCTAATTAATTTCCTGACGTTGCGGCCAAGAACAACCGGAGAATTGAAAGAGTTTCTCGCGACACTCCGCCACCGAACCACCAACTTACGTTTGATAATACCGTAGGGGACTGAGTAATCATCTTCGGCGTAGGGCTGATTTGACAAGGGACCCTCTGGTCGCATGGGTATGGCCCCACCATCCTTGGACGGCTTCAGGACGTCTTTGGGATCGCTGTAATCATCAAGAACAACGGGCTGCGGAGAGCAAAACAAACAATGGAGTTCTTTTTAGCATTATTGCAGGATTGCTTTATTGACATTAGTTGCGCAGTACAAAGCCAAAAAAAATATTATCAAGAGTGAGATTCATTACCGATGAAAAGCTCTAGATGCAAAGTCAAGGAAGAATGTTGAAATGATGGCATTTCCATCTTTTTAGTCACCCTGGAGTTATAGACTGAAAAAGAGTTTCCTTGAACAGTATCCTCAGTGCTAGAGAAGTACGCACAAGAGCATATGTTTTTGTTTTTTTGGGGGGGGGGGGGGTTTTCAGAAGAAAGTAGCAGCTTTTTTTTTACCAGGCAGACATAAAAAGAAAATAGATTTCAGATGAAAGTCTAAAATGTCTCATCCCTGAATAATATATAAGTTGTTTGTTTGTCTGACTGGTTTGTTTTATTTATTTTGTTTTGGTTTCCTGTTTACTTACATGTATATGAACTAGTGCTGTCACCCCGCCCCCAACACTATACTCTTAAAATCTGGGTCTTGTAAAATTCAGACTACTCATTCTTCGGACTAATTCCCCTTACGGCCTCAATTTGGTTACATTGATTTGAACGAAAGAAAAGAAACAAGATGGCTGAACCATGACATTAAAGCAGAGAAAACCAGGACCCAACTTCATGGTACTGCTTACTTTAAAATTCTGCATTTATGGCTCAAGGAAACACAGGTGCTTTAGGGGGCGCTGTTGAAAGCACAGAATTCTGCAGTAAGGAGTGCCATGACGTTGGGTCCTGGATGCTACACTTTTTACACAACAAAAAAATCATGCATTGCAAATTTGTACAGCAATTACTCTGTAAAACTCGCACCATAATTAGTTTTTTTCGAAAAATTATGCTTCAAATAAGAGCAGTCATGATATCTGTCTCTTGGGAAAAAAGTAGGACAATTTGATTAAGTGCAAGGGCTGACCCACATGTACACATGGCGTAGGCTTTAATAGACATTTCAGGCCAACAACCACAATTTTTCAGATTTTTGTCCAATGGCAAATAAACAAACGGAAATCAGACTAAAGTAGGAATGATATGACGCCCGTAAGAGAAAGCAATCTGGGCTGAATAGAATGACGAATCACATTTATGACTTCTGTCGTCGTAAACTTTGAAGGGGGGGTCATACAATTTTACAATGGGATATGTCAGATAATGTCCTGGTATGACGCTCTGCATTGATGGTGACTGTGTAGTGTGCCGTCAACCACTAGGAGACAGCATTATTCTAAAGTCTTCCATTGCGGCACAGCAATATCTATTAAGTCACATCCCCTGTCTACATTAAAACAATATTTCATACCGATCCTCATTACAGTTAAAGGAACCAGTCTGATTTCCCCCCCAAACCAACCTTAGTTTAATAGATACATTAATTTGATTGGAGGATAAACAAGATCTTGTTTAAAAATATGCAAATGCAAACTACAGTTGATTTGCCAGAAGAGCCCCCTTGAAAAACAATGATGCACCTCATGTGGGAATTAATTTATTCTTCCCCAAAAATTATTTACTTTCCCTTTTACAACGACTGGCCACTGACTCTACTATGTACAGTGTAGGTATGTGGGTACATGGTACAGATACATTAAGTGTAAGGCCAGAAATCACGTAGTGCGCAATGCGTAAACATCAAAATACACGCCAAGCAGCGTACACAATTCCATGTACATTTGTACATCCGTACTGCGCATTGCATTAGCCGTAAAAATATTCTGCCAATGTGCGTACTTTCATTTTTAAGGATTGCGCACTTCGCATTATGCACAACACGCATGACGGACACATGGATTTTAGGCCCAAATACAAGTAGGTGCGTAATGTATAAAATCAACATGCGTGTACGCGTGCATGTCTGAAAAAAGTCAACCGTGTCCGCCAGTCAATGCAACACTAACAATAAAGACAGACAAACCACTCACACATAAACCCTACTGGATGCGTCTGTAAATGCTACTTTGTGCAGGACAATGAATACCAATTAAACGCACACAATTACAAGACCACTTATTAAAATGAGTACAACAACAAAATCAATCAACCCCACCCTCCACTGACAGTGTGTATTCATAAATCATACACCATTGATTATTTGAATGAAGGGCTCTTCCCAAATTTAAAAAACAATATTTGGGGATCTTCAGAATTTGTTAATTGCCAAAAACAATTAATGTCATGAAACCTCATCATCGGGTCCACAGCATGTTATTTCTGAATCTCCTTCCAATGTCACTGCATGTTCACTGACATTAACATTAAAGGTCCAGGTTTTGGTAGAGCTGATAAAATAGTCGCAGACAGTGTTCATACTTTTTTTGTGATCAACCATATACATGAAATAAACCTGTGGAAATTTGAGCTTAATCTGTTGTGTGAGTCAGGAGAAAATAGAGGAAAAAAACATGCATAGTTTTCAGCATGTACAGTAAAGACATTGTCCTTAATTTTTGTTTTAACAACTGAAATCAGCTGTTGCTGTTTTTTATGTTTTCAGATAGTTTTCTCGAATATGATTTCATTTTATAGGGAAATATTTCAGAGGAAAAAATGGTTCTAGTATGAACTTCATTATCAGTAAGCTTTCAGACAAAAAAAAATGAAACAATGATGTTTTTGATCTTTTCCAATCCTGTATTAATACCTTTAATGTTAGCAATGCTGTCACATTATCCAAATCTACAAGAACTTACAATGTAGCATAAGTAATTTCCTACTTAAAATATCACCTACTTATTATAAAATTCGTACTTAAATTTATAGGCAACCCTAGTCCAAAAACCTTTTGGAAATAGGCATTGAATGTCATTCTGATGATTTAAGGTACACAAGTGAGTGAGACAGTAAAATGTACATATATGATGTTTTAGTTTTATAATGAGGCTTAGACATTATCTGCTACATGTAGACAACATCGCGATTTATGATGTCATCTAAAAAGTGACATTTAAGATAAGATGTCGGCTTAGCACTATAAGGTTGTTAACTGCAGTTTCATAATCGTAATGATCAAAAGGGGCTTAATGAAAAATGCATTTTTTTAAAATATACATATAAAAATCCACAAATAAATATTTTACTCAGAAAATAAATGTTTCCTTTTGTCAAACAGTTACTTTGAAAAACCACTCTTGATCAATAAACTCCATTTATACAGCGAGCTGCAAAATCTGCAAAACCGATTTCATGCAATCCGAACAAACTACACTAATTACCTTATCTGTATACAGTCCTGAGAGCTCTGTACTGTTCAATGTGGACAACAAGTCATTGTTCTGGTTGGCAGTACAAACCAGAACTAGGACTAGTACAGTATCTCAAAGTCTTGTACCTCAAACGGAAGCAAAATATGGAGCAAAGTTCTGTGACAATGGCAACAGTGAGCCAGCCACTTTCGCATTTATTAATGATGCCGAGGTATTGCACCTTACTGTGCATAAATCGTGGAAGCACTGTACGTGTATAAACCCAGGCTTTCGTAATTGTTTTCATAAATAATGTAATTTGCTTCAATTTAGCATCCTGGTCTCAAAGACTGAAAAAATACCCCCCCCCCCCCTAAAAAAAAAACCCCCAAAACAAAAACAAACCCAATACCTAAAACTGGAAATTTTGTTTTTGCTGACCCTCTGAAATGCAAACTCAAGTGCAGACAGACAGAGAAAGTTTAGCTCTACTTGATACCCGGATTCAGCCGATGCTAGTACAAACATCCAAGTTTTCCCAACTGAAATCTGTGTGTTTTACATAGAATCCAGGAAATATAGTGAATTAACCACAGACAGTTTGTTGTTATCAGAGAGTCTGGCTATTTATGCATTTCCTTGAAGGTGCAGTGTGTATAAATAAATAAAAAACAACAACCCAAAACATAGTCAGTGAAGAGGACGTACAGGTAATGTGGTACACAGCGGAAATTTTGGGGGTTTTTTTTTTCAGTGTAAACCACTTTCAAAAATAGAGCAGATACAAAAATGAATGTATTATGAGTCAACTGCGTGCCACACAAAGAACAGTATTGGAAATTATAAATGACTGTTTTAATGATTTTGTTTTCTTCTTCATTATTCCATGCCTTGTAAAGATTCATCGTTTCCTTGTAAAGGCACCCAAGTGGACACTACATGTATGTCCTCTCACCACTGTATGTTAAGCAAATTTTGAAATAAGCAGTTAAACAACTATAACAAACCGTCTTTTTTTATTGGGGGTTTCGGCCATCCGCCGAAACCACCTTTGTTTTCGTCAAAATTTTTATTTTTTTGGCACTATTATAATACTTCTTTCCGAAAAGTCTCATAGCATTTACACATGAAATTTGTTAGCGTTCGATCTCAGGAACTACATGTACAGTCTTAAAAGACACAAACAATACACCTGTACATCAAATGAAAGCCTGTGCTCTAATTTAGATCGAGCAGCAGTTGGATCGAGGGTTTTTAATCCTTTGTTGATGATATTGACGATTTAAAAACACATACCGTCAACCAAGCACGATCGTCATGTGTTTACATTGCACGTAATTCATGCTGTACATTGCATACGGGCTGTACACCACTCAGCCATTGTCCACACGCATGGCATCGTTCGACCTTTGTACCTTTCATTTTGGTTCACCGCTTCGCGTCTACAGTTAATGGTGAACCTGTATAGCGCCCTCGCGCGTGTGGAGAGTCCTCGAACTATTAAATACGGAAGTGTTTTGGGATATTAGTAGCGGTTTATTCTAACGCAATTTCATTAAATTCAATACAAAAACACATTTCCTTAACCACATGTCATAAAGTCAAAAATTTTGTGCCGTCTTGTAGCTTTTAACAAGGTTCGTACGAAAAACATGTTTTCATCATCGTGATGTCATCAGGTGTCAAATGAATTATTACACTAATTCAACATTGACAACAGAGCCGAAACCCCAGTGTTTGTTCGTTACAAACTCATTTCTAGTTGTTATTATTATAACTATTTATTCGGCCATTGATACAAGAAAACAAAATACAACCAATCAAGGCCAGATAAAACTGAAATTGTGATATGAGGAAACTCGCCGTTGAAAACGCCCTCATGTTGGCAAAAAATATGGTCAATAGACTTATAAAAATAAATACTTCCTGGTTGGCATAAACATCACAGTAAACGTGCTCGTTATTTCCTTTGTTTACATCAGACCTTAAATGCATCCTCAATAATCGGCTTTGGTTTGTCTCTCCGATTGTTTTGCTTCAACAGATTTACATGTTTGTTTGTTGTTTTTTTGCCCACTCGTTGCTTGTTGAGTGTGTTTGCTTTTCATTCTACATATTCTGTTAAAGAGAGGCTCTGAAGTCAACTTCAGTTTTGTGACGCACCTCATTTTCTAATCGATGGAACCCTTACAAAGGACACCATGTCTTAATTTTTGAACAAACTGTTTTGAAATTGTAGCACAGTTTTATTTAGTTTTACTCGACACCATTCAGATACTGGCTTACAAAAGTACAAGTACTTCTAGTAATGTGAGGGATGGAGATCCGCAGTGCCCTGTGGGGCCGGCCTGCATCCCGCTACCCACCAGCACACCCCAAAACATTAACCACAGGGGAGTGGGGGAGGACGGGGCGCCCCCTGGGTCCAGCAGCTAACACTTGTCTAGGGACCAGGCCGGGATTCGGGACCTGTGTGGCAAAGTCCAAATTTCTGTTTATTCCTTACACTACCCTAGGTGTTTGAATACGTTGGATAACCCTGTTCTCTGTCAGACATTTTCATTTAATAGTACTACATGTAATTGGAAGTGACCAGTTTGGACACCTTACATATACATTTCTAGATAATGGCCAATGACATACAGATCCAGATGGTCATCAACAATTGTTGTACCATTCCTTTAAATCCTCGACTCGGGGTCTGGCTGTTTATTCCCTGCACTTCCTTTCCTCCCTCATGCATTCTGCAAAATGTCATTGCAATTGCATTGAGAGTGCTCAACCTGCAGGGGTACATGCACATGAAGTCGTCGTCGTCGGCAGTCTGTGGACGGTTGCCAAATGAATCTGCGTTTATAGCTCGAGACTATGCGTAGCTCACCGAATGGAAATGACATTATATGGGTAGACAGAAATTACAATTTGTCTTCACGCTCTACTTACGACTTTGAGAGAATGGAGGCAAGAGCACTTTACCTCCCCATGAGCGTCTTGGACATCACACATTCAAGACTTATTTTATAATGTCATGTTTAATGAGATTTTGTTAATTAAAGGATTATCTATATTTGGAAAATATTAATTTTAATCCTTTAAAGGGTACAATACAAAATATGGTTTTTATTCACAGTCGCTAAGATAATAGCAGAGGCAGATCAAAGGAGGTGCAGAGGTTCCCCCACCCCACCCTTCCACATAGTAGAATTCATTTCAGATCTCCTTATTTGATGGCACGCATGATCCATGGCTTCTCAATCCCAATACATTAAAGAGATGAAATATCTTTCAACGACACTGTATAGTGTGTCAGCAATCCTACCACTCCCAAACCCTTAAAAAACTAAAACTGCTTATGATTGTTGAATTCCGTTGTTGGACTTAAGAACACCCTAGTTCAACTGATTATGCTCTACGATGGATCAGGCACAACATCGTTATCACAAGCCTAACAGTTTGGGTATTGTGCAACCATATGGTAATGGATTTTGTTCAAGCTAGGTAGGATCCTTGCAAATTCTTTCTTCTCTGAAAATCTCTTATTATTAAGATCTGTTTTTTCCCCCATTTGTTCTGCCCACATTCAAATATCTTGATTTGTCATTGCGATGAGACAAACAAAGATAATGAATTAAAACAAAAGACAAGATAATTTTTAAATGTGGTGTTACTATCTGGAATGCTCTGAAAGACCTTAAAAACAGCACGTTCACTCCCAACGTTTTTTAATAATCTGAAAAAATACCTCTTCAATGCTCACTCCTGCTAAGATTCACACTGATGTGTTTAAGACTTATATTTTGCTGCACAAAAAGTGCAATTCATGTAACTTATCTTGTATGTTGTTGTTTGTTTGTCCTAATTGTCCTCTCCGTTTGTCTGTCAGTAGGTTTGGGTACAAAAGCAATGCTTCACCCAAACTGAAATGATGTCTTGCTTTATTCACCGTAATTTCTCAAAGTATCTTGAATTCGTTTTGTAATGATAAAATGGCAAAGTGATGATTTTTGGTGTGTTTTATTAACTCCTAGACCTCATTATGTACTTCTTAGGACTCTACATGTGTTCTTTTAGGTAATTCTTAGCTGCTTTTGTATTTTTATTCTTGTGTATTTTTTTCTGTATGTGTCCAGGGCCACCAGGGAAACAATTAATTGAAAATTGATGAGGCTACCATTGTTAAATAAGACAAAATAAATAAATAAAAATAAATAAATAAATAAATAAATAAACAAATAAATAAATACATCAATACATCAATACATAAATAAATAAATAAATACATTATAAATAAATAAATAAATAAATAAATAAATAAATAAATAAATAAATAAATAAATAAATAAATAAATAAATAAATAAATAAATAAATAACTAATGACATATAATCCTGGACAACATTGAAATAAACATACTGAATAATAAACTAAAAAATTTCCTCCTCTCAAAAAATCCACCCCCCCAAAAAAACATTATTTATTATTATTAATACTAAATGCACAAATTTATTCACTGATGAAGGTAATGAAATTATAATAAGTTTGTACATCAGATCACCACGTCGAGCCAACATGTGAATAATCATTATTTTGACGAGACTGCATACATGTACTGCAGGTTTTACACCAATAACTGGCCGTTCTGCCTTTCCCTGTACAGTGTAATTACAAATTCTGTACACATGGATGTCTGTCCATACATGTATAATGTGACACAATGTTTGGCATTAAATACAAAATAATAAAAACACCTATTCCTTTTATCATGAAAACAACAATTTATTTATAATTTTGCTTTCCTTTAATGCGTGAACGTAGGCGTGTACAGCATACATTCTCTCAACTACATGTACTACATGAAATTCTATCATACATTTCTGATGCTTGTGTTAGCATCTTTGTTACAAAAAACATACACATGCGTAGAATAGAAACGTACACACACCATCACACACACATGCGCAAAGAGCACAGCTGTATCATAATTTAAAGGTAGGATGGTGAACCCAACCCCAAAATTGTGTCATTTCTTTTCGAAAGCCTACTTCTTATAAAGATGGTTATGGTACAATGTAGTAGGCATCCCGGGAAATTATTTGGTCCGAAGTGCACTCATTGATTTGTAAATCAATAAAAGTACATGAATGTCTGAGAATCTGAACCTCCAAAACCGCCTCAGGGCATGAATGTAATGACAATTGTATGCACGTAAATGGAAAAAAAGATGTAAAAAAAACATTGAAATGATTAGCCTTATAAATGATTCATTTAAAGCTTATAAAATGTAACATTTCACTCTAGTAATTGTTTACAAAATTCCAGGTTTCAAATAGTGGTGGTGGTGGTGGTGGTGGTGGTGGTGGGGGGGGGGGGGGGGGCACCCAAGGACGGGGGAGGGGGAATGAACATCAATTTTTGGGGGGTGCATGTGCCTCCTCCCCATTAGCTATGCCACTGTGCTGTCAACTACAGGATGTTGAAATAAAATGACTAAATTCTAAATACCAATGAAATGCTTTCCCTTCAATTCAGTGAATTCATTTCAGAGAATTACCACGGAATTCTCTCCCCCTGTGTTCTTTCCGTCTGTCCACGGTAAGCGCCGAACCTGTACAGTCAATGCTTGAACAACAAAGAGCCCATAATTTGCAGGCAGTCAGTGCTCCGTGTTCATCACCAAGGTATTGGTTTACCAGGATGCAGATGACATCATGTGTGTGGTGTCTAAATTTAGAACAGCATGCGTAGCTGTTATTGTGTGCGTACTTTGTGTTCATGTGCAATGTCTGTGTGTATTGAACATTGGCCTGCATATTGTGTATTAAGCCACATGTGTAATAGGCAAGTGCTCGAGTCAGACTTCAAATATTTCCAAGGCTTTTTAATTTTTTGCACAATCATTGGATGAGTACATAATGAGATTTCACAACATAAGATGTGTTACATGTACCAATAAACTGAAGATTCAAAAATAAAGCCTAGTACTTTTATTGGGCTAAAAGAACGATTACTAATCACTGATGATTACAAAGTTCATACCAGTTACGATCCTCCAGAGAAATATTTCCGTCTGAAAAGGCGGTCAAAGTCAAGGACATAGCATTTGGAGACCTCACAGATCAAAGTTGCTTATTTTGTTAAATTGCCACAATTGAAGCAGGGTTCTCCCCATATGTACAAAACAGCATATCCAGCTGATTTTCATTTTATTTTCAGGGGCTGACTCAAGATCAAATTCACAAAAAAATCATGAAGATAAAACTGTGTAGAACACCCATAATATTGCTCAGTGGGGCTTTTAAAACCAAAGATAAACACCAAGTAAAAAAAAACACATTCTGAAGACCTAATTTCAGTTCAGCGTGCTTAGGCAAAACTTCCAAACCTTGCGTCCAGAATGCCTCCCTCCCCCTCCAGTTTTGCAAAAATCCTGCAGAGAAATCCCTGTAAAATGAAGTTAAGTTGATATCTGCTCTGACAAGTGGTAAGGTGTACCTCAGACAATTGCGGGCGAACAGTGCCAACAATTTACAGTATTCTTTTTAATAAAATAAATTATTTGAGTACAAGGTTGTTGCAAAAGTTCATGCCTGCTTACGTACGTGTAATGATAAGACGAATCAACTGCCCTCCCAAAGTCAGGTATAACAGTGAGGACAATTTGGGCACGGCAAGAAGAAAACAAGTCGGCCAGAGAGAGCAAAAGAGACTGTTTATCTCCTATTAGAAAGTGGTTCCTTATTATCTGTGTAAAACTTTGAGCAAATCAACCTCTCTTCCACCTTTAACCAAATAGTCCGGGGCTCTCCCCAGGTTTTTCAAAACTGTGGGGCATTCTGGACCCAATTTTTTTAAAATTTGGTCGAAGCACACTAAATTGAAACAACATCCTCGGGATGTTTTCTACTGGGTTATTATCTTGGTTTTAAAAGCCCTACTGTGCAATTTGGAGCATTCTTTTTTTCTCTCAATTGAAAAAAATAAAATAAATAAATAAATAAAAAATAATAATTTTTGGGGGCGTATCGGCCGATATTTGCGCGTATCGGCACGCAATTTGCGCGTATCTGCCCAATATGCTACCTTGTGCATGGGGAGAACCCATACACCTGACCATCCTTCAGCTGAATTTTTGCTCTTTCAGGTTTTCTCCACATTTTGGTCTGGAAAACTGGGATAAGCTGTCCGACCAAAATGTAGAGTCCCCAAACGCCTGTGTTTGAGTTTCTTTGCTCTGCTGTCCCCCACTCTGCTGCTGATAATACAATGAAATGTATAATGCATGTCATGTACATGACATGTACGTATGACCATACTAAGCCTATACGAGCCAACATACACGCCCCCCCCCCCCCCCCCCCGTATACAAACTGCATAGTAATCCAACCCACAAGCCCTCTTCCTCTGCCCCCTGCATGCTCCAACAAGACATTCAGCTCTTCTCTATTCTCTAATGCAAACATCCTCCTCAAATGATTTGTTTGTTTTGCGAGATGTGTTCAACACGGAAATATAGACATTACATGTAATATTCACCAAGACTTTGTGCTTGATTACTCTCTGGAGTTAATTGCGCACAGATCTGCATGCACATTAACGATAATTAGCAGTGTGTAAATTTACTTTCTTCAGGATTAAAAACTCCTCGTAGACAATTATATCGAGAAAATGACTAGTTTTTTGTTGAAACAAAACAAGGTGTTTGGCGTATATCCAGATAAGATGGTGAAAAGTAACAAAGAGAAAATATGGTTAACATGTCTTTGTAGGAAATTGTTATAGATGGGAAATTAATTGTGGCTCTAAAGATTGACACTTTTGAAAAAAAAGAAACTCTGATCAAGCCTAAAACTGATAACATCAGCATGACGTCATAGATTGTTCCTCATCCAGACATTGAGATTTGAAAGTACATTGTATGTGATGTTTTAAACTGTTTCGAACTTAAAACAGGCTTTCAGCAAAATAGTTCCTTAAAAAAAAAAGTGTCACAAGAGGGCGCTGTCGGATTAGTTGCGCCATTACTCTTTCAATTTCATAAATAATAAACATAATGCTATGACATCATCATCCCCTAAAAATTGCAGTTTCATCCACACACTTTGTCGAGAAGGTTATGAGAGAAAAAGACGTGGAACCCCCCCCCCCCAAAAAAAAAGTACAATAACAATAGTTGTTTTCGGTTGTTGGCCGTACACCTAATGAACAGAAAAATTTTTGGTCTAGTCTTATTCAACAAACAATGTGCATTATACCCATAGAACAGAACCATTATCTTCAAATAGAAACATGTAGGGCCTAATGACTGAATACTGCAAGTGTCCCTTTGATGTGATACACATCTTGCATTCAACGTTTTGCAAAATGTCCTCCTTCTTCTCCAGCACATGTACAATGTATAAAGCAATAAAAACTAAATTATTATTCATGAGGGCCGGCGAGAAAACTGACTGAACTACCCGTCTGGTCCCCTTCTCGGGCAAGAACAATCTGTTAGAATGCAATTTACATTCAGGGTAGACCATAAAGTAACAGCATTCAGCTTACTCCGCAGCTGCCTTCCTTTTCAAAGTGTGGTACACTGCAATCAACTTGAGAAGTTGTATTTAAAATTTACACCCAAATATAAACATCATGAATTATCTGATTCAATTGACAGTTTTCATGTCGACGTCAATAAGTACCCGGGGCCAATTTCATATTTACTGTTTACCAGTGAGCAAATTTGAGTGCTTACTATAGTGGACGGACGTGTGTATGCATTTTTATAAGCGTATTTCACTAATGTTCCTTTAGACTTCAAGCCAAGTGTGAGTGTTCACAGCGGATGTTTGCATTGTTGCAACATTCAACTGCTCACAAGAACAACCAGGAACTTAGCGTGCGTTATGCTTTGCTTAGGGTAAGCATTGGTTATGAAATATAAATTTCAGCTGTTACTTTATGGTTAACACTGAATATTTTTACTTTATCGACTCAAGAAAGTTATAAGCTTACATTTTTAAGGTATTGCACAAAACACTCTGCCACTGATGAGTAGTAGTTTATTGAAAATGCATTATTGTCCAAATCCCGAAATTATCATCCTTCAGCCATATGTACTGTAAACAATTTTCCATGTTACACGTATTTTGTGTATTGTCCAAAGTTTTTATGTGCTTTTCGTTTTGAAACAGCATCATCTGTCAAAATTCGTTCAGAGAAAAGATTCTTTAAAAAAATAATTGTCTGTCGAAAATAAGGCCATGCAAACTATAAAAGGGACATGTTGCCTTCAGATTGGGTGCTTTGGGCAATAAACGAATTGTTGGAAGGATATTTTAAAAGTAGAATACAACGATCCACATATCCCTCGAAATTGTGTAGGTTTCCTTTTAACTTTGTGAACTAACACGGTCAGTCATTATGTAGAACCAAAGTTTTTACCCCAGGTTCACGAAAAAAAGTACATGTAAAAGGAAAATCACACAATATATTTATGTGAAACATTATATTCTACTCTTAAAACATCTTTCCAACCATATTCATTTCATAACAGATATTTGTTTAACACCCCAGAGCACCCAATCTTAAGGCAATGTGCCCCTTTAACAAATCAACCCTTTATTGTTTTTTCTTCTTCATTTGATCAAGGATGTGGCATGTATAATTTTCCCTTTCATACGACAAAAACACATAAAGACTTGGAGACAAATCAATATGATGCAATATTCCCTGACCAGGAACTGCTGTCTTGTATTTCTCCTCCATATTATCACTCGCAGAGAGGGAATAAGGGTGAATCTGAGTGTTAATTTGCATAGGGCTGGGTTGTTGTTGTTTTAGAGACAAAGGAAAGAATTGGCAACTAACCAATTATCACATTAATCAGGAAGTTTGTTTAATATTAGTTTCAGTCTGAAAGCTCACTAGATATAAAGTTCACACCAGTTCAAATCCCCCAGAGAAATATTTCGGTCTGTTTTACTGGTCAGAGTAAAGTAAGGAGATAGCATTTGCAACATTTTCCTGTTTCAATTGACCCAATTAAAATAAGCCAGATACGAATGTGCAAAAAATAACCTGACATACTGATCTGTACAGCTTAGCTTTCCCTTTAATTCTAGAACTTTTCTGAGCACAGAAAAGCCTTGCACAGTGCAATCAGACTACCTGCCAACATGACATGCAATGTAATGTACTTAACGACTTGCAGGTGAATCATCAAATTGTTGTTGTTTCTAAACGAATATTCTCAGAGCTGTATAAAAAATTAAAAAAAATGGCCCAAGAAATTATTGGCCAATTGATGAAAGTGTGACTGAAGTAAATAGACAAACTGTGTACGCCTACTGTTATAATTAACAAATCTGACATCATAATTCATTTTTAATCGGAATAATTAATGAGCAACCCGGCTCACCTTGCAGAGGAATTTTCTCATCATTTTTGTCTGCGCCGACCGTATCATCTTGACCCCTTCCAAATAATGTCATTAACTACTGCTATGATAATGCTTTGTCTACGATCATAACATGACAGGTTCAATGTCTGTACATGTACATGTACATTACAATGTACTAGACTGCTGCATGGCACACCGTGTACAAAGCACAGTACAGAAGCACATGTGTGCACACATTCTATTTATTTACATCTCTGTAGAGACATCTTTTGTTCTTTCTTTTGTCCCTAAACGTCCTGCCACATATGTTCATGTATTTTGAACATGACAATTCCTTGTGGAGCACCCCAGATGTTAGAATTCTCAAATGGAGACCATTTCTCAGTTCTCTTTTTGTTTTTGTCTTCCGTAAGGTAGCAAATATTAAAACATGGATTTTACATGTCACTGCCATGGTGTTTAAGACCCCAAACTGGCAGGGATATCACAGTATCAGGGTTTCAGAATTGTCCTAATTGCGCATGTAATGCAAACAATTATGTCAAATGAAAAAGCTGTACAAAAATAGACGTCCAGCCCACACTCCAAGTTCCATTCTCTCCAATCCTTGCTCTCAACACCGATTTTTTTCTCTCTTCGTAGACCAAGAAAGAGTTATACAGTGCTTATCAAACAGTGGTGTATCTTGGGTCAAAACAAAAGAATTAAGCTAAGATGCAATGACTACATGTACCGTACTGTACATCTAATCAGGGTTCTCTACAGGATTTTTCAAAGCTGTCGGGCATTCTTGAACCAAATTTGGGAAGTTTTGCCAAGACATGTAAAAGCAAGCTGTATTAAAACGAGGCCCTCAGAATGTTTAATAGATGTTAATTTTGCATCGGGGATAAAGGATATTAATTTTGGTTTTTACCCTACACCGATGTGTGTTAGCACTGTATACTCAGTACTTTCCCGAGTTCTGTGAAAAAAAGAAAAAAAGAAAAAAAGAAAAAAAGACACTGCTCTAGAATTGCAAAGGTCGTGGGCTCGAATCCCACCCGAGTAATATGCCTGTGAGTTTTTTTTCACAGAACTCGGGAAAGTACTGAGTATACAGTGCTAACACACATCGGTGTAGGGTAAAACCAAAATTAATATCCTCAGAATGTTGTTTGCCTGGTGTTTACCTTTGCTTTTAAAAGCCCTACTGTGTGATCTGAGACATTTTAAATGGCTGCAAATCACGTGTACTATCGGCACGTGATTCGCAAGTATATCTGCACACGATTCACCCGTATCAGCAGGAACTTTGCGCATGTCGACATGCAATTCGCGTGTATCGGCCCCGATACGAAAGCTTGTGCATGAAGAGAACACTGTCTATTAAACAATGAATATAGTGAGGAAGAAAGGTTCTCAGAAGGACGTTTTCAGTTTCACATTAAATATTAATGTAAAAGCAAATAAATATTTTAAAAAATACATACATTGAATGAATTACATACAATGTAACTCATAAAGCATGAAGACAAAACGGGAAAGAATAAAATTTCATATATAATGCACAATGTAGCACATTATTACAAGTACGCAAAATTGTAAAATTAATTTACAGTATAATAGAGGAGCAGGCATGAAAAGTCGAACACAACAAAGTCTTATGAAACAAGGTTCTCCTTCACATATTGTAACTATGACTGTATACTTTAATGCTCGTCCTGTAAATTTAATTTTCATACTGGTGTGGCCATTCACGACTCATGCCTGTGCCTTATTTGCTGGTACATTTTTTACCATGGTGAAAATTTAATTTTCAGAAAGAGGAGGGGATAAATCTGCCGACAACGTTGGGGCACTGCCACAAAGTGTACATGACCTCAGCTCGGCCGTATGGAAGATTCATTATCGAAACAGCTCGGAGACAAAGGGAAGATATTAATATACTGAGAAGTTGTACTTGAACTGTCATGGGACACTCCAACATGGCAGGGAGAGATTAATCTTCGGCCTGGTTGTCCACAGGATGAACTTTCAGCTGGTTGTTCAGATAACCTTGGACAAGTCTAGAGTTTCAACTGCAGTTACATAGGCAGCGAGTCAGAATGAATTGTAGATTAACATCAAACTCATTGTGCGCAAAAATTACAAGTATGTGTAGATTCACAGCCCAAGTTCTTTTTTTTCTTTTTTTTCCCCAACATGGGGGGGGGGGAGACATCATTGAATCTCTATCTCTATACTAGACAGGGTTTAAACTTAGTGTAAACAATGGCATTAGGGAACTATCATGTATAAATTGTACCACCCCCATACATGAAAAAAGATTGTGCAGTTTTGCATGCCCCTTACAATTATTCAACAAATGATGAACCAGTCTGTTGTGGGTAACGAACATGCCAGTTACAATCCTCATCGGAGGAAAGTGATGGTGCTGACTTCCGAGAAGGAGACCCGAGATACAAATCTTTTTCTCTGAACAGTACCGAAGAACACGGTTAAGACTGAGAGATTCAGTTTCAATCACCTTGAGACTTCCATGATGCTAAATCTTCTCAGATACATAAGGTCTTCCAAGATCGAGATTGTTGTCGCCTGTTTGCTAGATTTTCTTTCAATCTTCTTAAGTGTGTTCACCCAAACGCTTTTTCATTAAAATATGCTCAAGATTAAGAACATGCAAAAAAATCAGTGAAAAAGTATTGTACATGTATTTAGCGATTTTGGTAAAGGTTGTTTTGTGATCCAAGGATGTGGTCTGTGCATGTTGTGATCATGAAAATGTCTTAATGTAAAAAAAGTTGATGTACTGTGAGAATTTTTTTTTCTTTTTCGGAACTGTGATTGTAAACGCCCAATTCATGATTACATTTGTGCATTTTTCTTTCTTATGACAGCACTGACACTAACTTGTTATTATTGATAACACTTTTAAAAAAAAAATCTCTCTTGTGCTCTCCAATTTTCTTTTTGTGCTTAGTTTTTTTTTTTTTTGTATGTGCTTTGTATGTGTTTCTGATGTTTTTTTTATCTGGACTGCTTATTTCTACCTCCAGTTTTTAATTGTATACAGCTATTTTCTAGTTTTTTAAATCTTTTATTTTTCAAACATTTATTTTACAAAAAATATTGAACCTAAATTGTTATTTTTCGTTAATTTGTTTTCCCTATTTCGTTTCGTGATCATAGATTTGGGTCTCAGGCCTAAAGCAATTGTAGATACCAATGGCATAGGTTTTGCAAGCAAAACAAATCCCAAAACATGTTGTGTATATTGTGGTTACGTTAGAGCATTTGATTGAATTACATGTAGTACATTTGGTTAAAATATTCGTTTCTGTACCCACATGGAATGGGTGTATAGGCCTACCGTTAATCGTGTGTAGAGATAATTTCCAACAAGCACAGTGGTGAAATAGAGACCTCATTAACACTTCATTATTCTCATTATTTTGTGCTTAAAAAATGACTAACACATTTCTAACTGTATCATGGATGACATCATTAAAAGAGAAAACCACAGGAGATGTTTTAATTTCAGGGCAAAATTACAGCTAAAATTCTGCAAAACGCTATCCATTTTTTAACGTACATATATGTATGGACTCCTGTAAATACGTTGGACATGTGCATGCAAAACATGGACACAGCCATTATGTGTCACATGACGACACGAATGTCGTACCCACATCCATGATGTGCATCCTCTCTAATGACGCCAGCACAGGTCCAAGAGACCCATGCCATTCTTTGTACAGGGCGGTTATCTCATTAAAAGGGTTTGTCCTTTAGTGCCATACAACACTGTCATAAAGTGTAAATGAAATTTGGACTCTCATTAATTAAGCTTCCATCCTGTTATCTACCATTTAGCGGGTCACTGGGTGCTCATGTCATTAATCCGACCGTAAACAAAGGGTTAAAGGTAATTAAAATAAACAACTTCTCATAATAATGACTTGCTGTGGTCTGAACTAAATTACATGTTCACCTTCTGCAGTGTTGGATTTGACGACAAATACTAATTTAGTAGGTAAATCCAAAAAGACCACAGGGCTTGTACATGTAGCTCTAAATTTTACTGGACTGGAGATATTTTCACGAGACCAGAATCAATATGAGAAGAAATTTTCCACACAGATTAATATTTAAACTGGCTTTACTTGCACAGCACCAAGAGAAGTTTTTAAAAATCTTATTGTCGTTTTGGTAAGTGTACTTCGATACTCAACACTCAGAATTTTTCAAAATATTGATAAATTTGACTCTTAGTCAACATGGGAACGTAATTTGTTTCATTTATTTCAAGTATCATATACAGTGAGGTATTATTATTAGATTGACAAACACAAGACTGCCAGACTTGCCCAATATCGAAAACGTACTGGCCTGACACTACAATCACTGGCCTCGGGGATGGGGGGGGGGGGGGGGGGGGCGCGATTCAGTGTAGATTGCCAGCCCTGGTTTTTCCAATCATTATCCTCAGATAAATGGATGTCAAAATTGTTGGTAATAGACAATATCCTAGAATCTGATTTGATCTTCATGACGAGGCTTTGAAGTAGTCTACGTACTTAACCTCGCTTTCTTGGAAACGTTGCGCTTCTCTGCTTGCATAATTACACTCTTCATGTTCATGAAAGAGATTTCAACAGTTTGATTGTGTTTATGGTGAAATGATGCATCTCAATTGTGCTCTTTCAAAAAGTTCGAAAATTCCTTACCCTTAAAATTGTTATCAAGTAATAAAACCACAAGGGAAACTGACTGGGTAAATTTTTATTTAATTTGGGTTTGAACAAAGAAAAATTGACGGAGCGGGACTTGAACCAACAACCTCCGGATTAACGTACCGGCGCTCTACCAACTGAGCTATCCAGCCCTATGTTGGCGGTCTCCCTATTAGTCAATATCTTTGTTCGGGGTGCCAGTCAGAAGCCATTCAACCGTTAACTGGCGTGTAGCCAGGGATCACACCCAAGTTTACGATACAACCTGGGAAGCGGCAGCCATGGGATCACCTTAAGGGGATGCAACTTTTTAATCATAAATATCAAGTAATAAACCACAAGGGAAACTGACTGGGTAAATTTTTAATAATTTTGGTTTGAACAAAGATTTGTCCTTGTAAGAACTTTGTAATCAGCGAGCTTTCAACTTGGAACGAAATAATGATAACAAAACTTCAAAAGCTACTCTGTACCGATGCTTTGTTTGTTGCCTGTAACTGAGCATTGAATGGAGACTAATTAATTAGGCCCCACCAAATGACATCCTCAACACTGCAGTGTAACAGAAACAGCCCCTTGTTTCAAGACTAACTGATAAGCTACACGTACACGTGTATGATCTCTCTCAGTCACAGTCGCAACCTGGTGCTAAATAAATTCACAGAGTGTAATAATATTTTGTTTGCTTTGTGGTTTTAGATCATGGCCAGAGGATGTGAAATTCCCGCTTCCTTCCCTCAGTGACTTCATTCTCGGTTGTAATGATCATCAAATTGGTTTCAAATTCAATAAGTTACTACGGTGCTATATTTAAGTTCCATGGCCCTGTTGTCTGGGGAAACCAACAAATTTCTCTCAGGCGACCCCATGTGAGTTGTTGATGATGGACACCCAGATGGGATCAACAACCATTTTGGGTCTTTAAATAAATTTTTCTTTTTCATGACTTTTGTTTTTGATCCGCCTTTTTTTTTCTCCATTGTATTTTTGGCTGTTGCTGTTGTTGGGATGGTGTAATTTCTTAACTAACTTATTTATTTGATTTTACATTTGATAAATTGTTTTTTGTAATTTAACATTTATTTATTTATTTACTTTTTACCAGAGCCCAATTTCATAGAGCTGCTTAATAAGCAAAAAAAAATTGCATTAAAATTATAATCAATTAATTTTCAGCAAAAATGAGCAGCACACCAGTCACAAACGGTGCATATGAAATGGTTATTTGGCTGGTAACCTTATTCTGCTAAGCATAATTTTGCTGTGCTTAGCTACTTTTTGTGCTGATAATGCAGCTCTATGAAAAAGGGCCCAGTTATGATGACATTGCAAAGGCTTTTATAAATGGAGAAACTTGTTTAAATAGCTGCATATAGGATTTTTTTACGGTCGTCTTAAAAATGGACAAGAATTACAATACATGACAATGTAGTATACCCACATTTATGCAAATGTGCATTTATAAATTTGTATCGTCCCATAGCTCTACATAAAAAACCCCAAGATGCAGTCACTTGCTGCTAACAATCAAATGAAGGGAGCACAACTGCGCAAAAAGCAAATGCTGGATTACTTTATCATTTTGAAGACACCAGAAACAAAAACAGCACTCCATCTACATTACAAGCGTGTCAGCCTGCCATATGCTTCACCCATCATCTCCCAGAGTTCAGTGATGATTTTCTATTACAGGCCGGAGGCCGTCATTGTGCACTGTATTACGGACACAATGGCATGTCTATCAGACATAACTGGAATATCCATGCTAGATGCCATCAGCATGAGTGTGAAGGGGGGGGGGGGGTGGAGGGCAGAGCGGGGACCACTTGACTATTATGGTAAATGCGGGGGAAGTTCCTTGAACCGTGCTCTCTGGATGGGTCAGAGCAAACGGGATGAGACTGGAATTGAGAGAAAACCTTGTTGTATTGAACTGTCAAGGAGAAAGAAATCGACTGCTCAAGTGGGGACTTGTGACATTTCACTCACAGCAGGGTCTTAAACAGAATTTAAATGAGTAGTGTACAAATGTCAACAAGAGGAAACAAACACAAGGGACCTGGAATTTCATCTTCCGAGGGGGGCAAGGCATTTTTCATTTCGCAAAGGGCATTTCCATTGGAAAATCTTAACGCATGTGGTATTTGTCTGAAGGGGCATCAGTGCAAAGACCAGGGCAACACGGAGACCAAGGGCCTCAGTACCCTCCATGTGTGTAAGCACAACCAAACTATGCTTACCGGAATAAGGTTACCAGCCGAAATACCATTTCACATGTACCATCTGTGACTGGTACCCTGCTCATTTTTGCTTAGCAGAGAATGAAGCAGTATTTTCTGCTTTTGGGTTCTGTAAGTTTGTATTGTAATTGTAGGCTATGTTCCGAACATTTACCTTGTGTATTGCTGCTACTGAAGGCTTCATGCAACAGAAAAGTGTGTTACGTACAGGGAGGCATGGGAGGGTATACCGTTGGTAATTACTCCAAAAATTAATGACCATAAAAACTTACTTGACAATTTTTTAAACGACACCCTTTGAAGTAATTAATGTACAGTGTAGTTTTAGCGGAAGAGGTGATTTTCCACCCCAAAAATTGGATCTGAGAAAGGCATACACTGTATGGCATGAAGCCTTTCTCAGGCATCTGAAAAAACCCCAACACAATTCTATGCAACAAGGTTGTTTTTTCTTTCGTTATTTTCTTGCAGCTTCAACAACCAATTGAGCCCAGGTTTGTTATTTGATGCATATGTTGGGATATACCAAGTGAGGATACTGGTCTTTGACAATTACCAAAAGTACAGTCAACCCTCGTGATAAAGAGCACTGTTATAAAGAGGTTCTGCTTATAAAGAGTACATTCTAAACTCCGGAATCTCATTTCTGGTTTGTGTTTCTTTGTTTTGCTGTCCTCTTATAACAATGTTCCTTTTTTAAAGAGGTTAATTTGACCAGTCAAAGTGATCTTGTTATAACGAGAGTCGACTGTATACCCTGCCTTTAATTAAAAAAAGCATAAGGATTTCACATGAACAGTTTACAACAAAAAGGCACTGCACAAAACTATGAGAAATCTACTTCCCATTTTAACAGGACTTAAAAACTATTATGATAATTAATGGGTAACAACCAATTGAACTGTAGTCATATTCGACCATGTGACCTGTGACATCACATATTTACAACAGAGCCACAGAGCTTGGACCTCCTGCAGGCATGATGTGTACCTACAGGGCCTAAATAGAAGAAAACATTAAATCTTATATTTTATGGAGATTGCACGGTCTGATTCATATCAACTGTTGATATGAAGAAAAGTGGCCCAGATCTAAAAACTTGTTCAGCCATTATTTGGATACCTTTTGACTTTATGTGGGAAACTATGACACAAGATGATGACCAGTACAGTATCTTGCCTGCCCGGAAATGCCCTGGAGTGCTTTAGTTCACTCTTTTCGTAAATGAAGGTCACATGGTCTACAGATACCAACTACAGGAAAATGTAGCAACATGTTATGTACAGCTTGCGCCTACCTCTCCTGTGACCTGCACCCCCTCCCCCCCCC
Source organism: Pisaster brevispinus (assembly GCA_023634235.1). NCBI lineage: Eukaryota > Metazoa > Echinodermata > Asteroidea > Forcipulatida > Asteriidae > Pisaster > Pisaster brevispinus. The sequence goes on from JAMKCF010000011.1 coordinate 6,410,572, forward strand.
CCCATCCTGTACCTAATTTTGTGACATTGCTTATTGCTTTTAAATGTAAAAGAAATCTCCGCTTACGCCCTGCTCAGCTACATACATGTACAAGATGGGAGTACATACAGTGTATGTGCTTTCAAAAGCAGTCGTAAGCAAATTATGCATGTGTTGGTCAGAATGGGGCCATGAACCCTAGGTCCTTGGACTACCCAGGATAAAAACAAAATCATCACCTTCAAATATTTCCGATTAGTAAATCTTTTAACAGACATGCATTCTATTGACACATACAATCTCAATGTTGTGTAACATCCATAACACCCCCCCCCCCCCGAAAAAAAACCCAAACCACAAAACAAGGGACAAGTTACCTTGGGGTGGGTGATTTGTTTATGAAATGAATTGAAATAAGTATTGTTGGAAAGTTTTTTTAGAAGTACATGTAGAATATAATGATCCACCACAGATGTGCCTCGAAATTGTGTGGCTTTCCTATTACATTGTGAACTAACACGGTCTGCCATTTTGTGGAGTTAGTTAAAAGAAAAACCACACAATTTTGAGGTATATTTGTGAGGATATTAATATTATAATGTTGTAATATTCTACTTTTAAAATATCTTTCCAATCATATTAATTTCAATTTATTTCATAAAAAATGCTTTTAATAGCCCAAATTGCCTAATCCAAGGCAACGTGTCACTTTATAAAAGTAATGACTACAATGTACCTTTATCCATTGTTTTATAATTTAAACTGCACAGGCCATTTCAAATGTGTTCCTACATCAGACATCAGAATTTTCCATTATGTAATTTACTGAATCCGTTTTTTTTTTACGGTGTTATCTTTTAGCCATTTCGGTGGTAACAATGGTATTAGTTCAAGGTGAAAAACACAATCAATATGACACAGCTACCCACTTGCCTTCTGTTTGGTCACAATTGTGACTCATTGCTGGACCCAAGTTTTTCACTTGCCCGCAATTTTCGAAGCTTTAAAAAAATGTACTTTTATTTAAGTCATTACTTGAATCCAGTATTTCAAACTCTGTTGAATTCTGATATTTTTTTTTAGTGATGTGAAATTCAGTGCAATTGGATTGATTTCGTGATCAACAACAATTTCCGCAGTTCCATCCGTGTTTACCGCAATGCAGACAATTCTGTTATTTACAACTACCTTACGAAATAACTGTACATTACATGTAGTTTCAGGAAATGGTGAAGAGGCTACATGTACTACGCAGATATAAGGTTGTTATTTTGAAACTCGATTGTTGAGGAGGTGTCAAATGTCAGTTGGGAAGTAAGTTTATTTGTTTTATTTATGTACTTGTCTGTTGCAACAATATGACTGTGACTTCAATTATTTACCTCAGTGGTTTTGGAGAAAACAATGAAACAGATTCCACAGATTGCCACTAGTGACACCACTGTAACCCTTTTACTGTTGAAATGGAAAGTGGGTGAGTAACCAAGAGGGAAAACAGCTCAGAACTTCCCAGTTTCACTACTGAAGGACATGTTTACATTGTAGCCTGCACACAAAACATCCCAATTAGACGGGACACATGAAGTTAACCCATTAGCACTTTGGCGCAACTTCGACGCAAGTCAAGTCCTTTACTCACTGGAATCATAGAGAGGCCTTTCTCTATGCTGGAATTAAATGGAGGCCACTGGCCTCCATTGCCCTGGTCTTGTCCTTTGTGCCCCATCCAAGATTGAATTCCAGGCCTGCAAGGCCGCAAAAAGGCAGACAGCCAATGAAAAACATGGGATTGAAATCAGTTGGAAGCAATCACAAATTTCCATAAATGGTGTTTAGAGCTTTGCATGGTGTGAAAAATAAGAAAAAAATTCTCCTGAAGACGAGCAGAGTATACTGTTCGAAACGTCGAGACCACACTGGAGCCAACACTCCCTCAAAAGAGATTTTATACATGGTTGTACCCGCAAGTTCACTATTTATGTATTTATAGCTACTTCTTACAAATTTCCATGCTTGTGTTCAGTGTAAAATGCAAGAGAAAGTACATAGTTTAAAAAATAATAACAAAAACTTAACGCTCTTACAAATTACACGATGTCAAAATGCATCCTGTACAAAGGACAACAAAAGAAGATTACATGTACACAAATCTACACTCTGTTCTGAAAGTTACCCGAAGAGTAAGGGCAAGGCAACAAACACATGTAAGAACTGAAACAACAGAATTTACGTAAGACAAAGAGACCATGCATGGGCTGTATTCAAAATGGCCGAACGGGCAAACATGATCTGTACAGCGCTTTTGCATTTTGCTCTAAATTAGTCCACGTCATTTGGAAATCAATGATCTGTGTTATTGCCACATGACTCATGAAGGGAGTCGCTGTGAACACAGCTTGCTCCAGGGCATTCACACACACACAGACAGCATTTTACATTTTCCATGGAGCGATTGATGGATTATTAGTATGCATAAACTGCCATAAACCAGTGCACCCTTTGATGCTCATTGATGACTGACCTACCGTCGCTAACAGATGGTCGTGAAATGACCCCGGCCATGATGAATTCTTATTTTAATGCGATTTGACACGACAAGGTTTTCTCAACACTTCCTTACTGTAAAAATGTGAAATTTAATTTGATTTTGGGTATTTACCGACTTAAGAGGATTTACCTTGTAAGACGTCTACACATTAGCCTGATTGGGGAAATGTCATTGAATCATGCACAGGAGAACTACAACCCTTTGTTCAATGCACAGAGCAAGCTTCCTGACTTGTGTGTACTCTATCTGAATATGCGCTTTGTATGCATACCCTGTCTGTGATGAAATTTTTATGGTGGTCTATCTCTAGCAGGTACATGAAAATTCAACTACATGTAAATGAAAGGATTGTAAATTAACAATTACATTCATCCCAAGTAATGAATTTCGTTCCACTAAAAAAAAATTCCAGGGCTAAGGCCAGGTCTGACTTGGCAGCTACAGCTACGGCCTCGGCTGGATCCAACATCATCACGAGTTGAAGTGTATGATGTCCTTAGCAACACCCTTAGCAACAGTCATAGTCGTAGTCGCAACCACCACGATTCGAATCAGATACGGCCTAAGCTGGATAAGAATCTGTGTCATACAGTATGCCACCATCTTTGTCTTGTTCCCTATGTTCATGTTGCAAGTGATTATTTGGTTCTAGTGTGTTCACCAAAAAGGGCTCTGACTACATCAATGGCCCCTTCCAGCCTCGGTTTGGTAGATAATGAGTTGAAAGGATGATCTAAATGAGGATAAAGGTTCATGACATGTACGTTTTTTGTGTGTACAATACACCATGTTAAAGGTCTAATTATTATGGTGAGCTGAAAACTGGAACCGACTGGAGCTGTTCACACAGGATATCCTGTGTACATCTCAGAGCTCTGTGGTTGGAAGCAATAAACAATGACTTTCATTTACCAGTTATCAACAAGTACTGCCTGGTGTTTGTTTGATGTGTTCATCACACAATGGAGCTCTACCTTCATCATACATGTATGCAGACTAGGGCCCCGTTCCCACTGGACCCCGCATTGATCGCGCAATTCGAGAAAAGGGCGATCAGACCCCGCAATTTCTCGAAAAGGGCGATCAAAGGGCGATCAAGCGTAAGTGGGAACGCGAGGGTGATCAGGATCAGACCCCGCAAATTTGATCCACCTCAGGAGTAGGATTAAAGCGGGATCTGATCGCCCTTGTGGATTAATGGGCAATCAAAAGTCTAGTGGGAACGCAAAGGGCGATCAGACCCCGCAATTTGAGGGCGAACATCCGGTACGGTAGGCCCGAATGGCGCGAAAATGGTGTTCTTTTTTCTTCTATTCCCAGCAAGCACCACGCATTTGGTGACATGAATTGCAAGTAAAGCATAAAGCAGTATTGACGTCACGTGACGATACCAACTACACGTTCTGTACAACGCATCCACACTAAGCCCAAACCCACGCTTTAATTTTGGATGCATTGTATTCATACGTGCACGTTCTTTAAAGATGGCAGCGCCTAGCAATAAACGTCCCATAAATTCGTCAAAAAAAAACTCCCAAAAAGATGAGAAGCGTGGCAAACTATGGTCGGACGAGGAGCTGGGCAATTTTTAGGACATCTGGGCCAGTCAAGAAATTCAAAACACACTGTGTGGTCGCCATAGATACGTTGCGCCTGCGCACTGCCCACTTGGTCGACCTGCGTTGGTGAACTTAGAATCCACTTCCGTTCCCAAAAGGGAGATCAATGCGCGATCATACTCTAGTGGGAACACGACCGCGATTCACGTCTGCGACTAATCCTTTTGCGGGGTCAGGATCTCATAATTGTGGATCCAGTGGGAACGCGGTCTAGGCAGTTTGGCTAGAGTGAGGCCCAAATCCCTCCATTTCCTCTTGTCCTACATGTATGTCACTCCACACAAAATTGTTTGGACTAAATGCACCAATATGCATTGAAGTTTGCTGGGGACTGGGATTGCACATGGCACGTCAAGGCCATGCAGAACCTTGCTATTAAAGCACAGTGCAACCACAGTGCAATCAGAGTATGGGAATTGAGTTGACTGCTAACTGCAAGATTGTACAACTTTCACCAGTTGGCGCATTATTGAATTGTTTGTTAAAATTGATATCACACATGTACTACTGTAGGTCCTCTCGGTTGGTATTGCAGTTTGCAATCAGCTAATTCTATTTTCTCAAAAAAGTACAACGTGCACCAATGTCAATGTACTGTAAAAAAAACAATCAGTACAATGTGCACCACACGATGTCAATGTACTGTAAACACAACAATCAGTAACAAAAGACCATGCAACCTTTGTTTACAAAATGAGTGACCTTGTAGGTACACAATGTACATCCCCCATTCCAGAGCTGTTCTGGCAGGCAAGTTACTACACTGGACATATGGGAAATTTTGACGCATAAGGCCTTTTCACACTACCTCCATTTCGAACCGCGTTGAAACCTACCCGGGTCCTCTCCGGTTCACCCTCGCTTCTTTTTGACACAGATCAGAGATAAGCAACATTCACACTGGTCTTTACGTGAACCGGCTAATGCGTGAACCGTATAACGAAAAATGCAATTTCGATCCGGATTGAGATTTTCAACCCTGGTCCCTGCCAGGGTTGATTTCTATCCGGCTAGAGCATGCTACCCGGATCGGAGGCGGGTTGAAATTTTTACAGTGTGAAAAGGGGTGAACAAAATCTCCGGTTCGGAACCGGTTCTGACCCTGAGATTTTGGACAGTGTGAAAAGGCCTATATCGCCCCATAGATTGAAGAGTCAAAAAAACATAACAAGTGAACAAGTTTTGAGATGGCCCCCTTTCTTCGTATTTAGGTTGGTAAAAATTTGACAGTACGATCTCTATAAAATGAAGAACACTCTTTACATTTTCACATTTGAGCTGTTTTTGTACCAAGCACTAAGAGAAGATTTATCAAGTTTTTCTTGTGGGTAATACTTCAATACTCAATTGATCAGTTTAATTAAAAAATACAGTGACGTGTTATTATTCAAAAACACAAGACCGCCGGACTTGTACGTTCATAAGTTTACTGGCCCAACACTAAAATCACTGGCCTTGGGCCTGCGGTCCAGTGTCAAATTCGAGCCCTGTTAGACTAAACTGTTGCACTTCTTTGTTTTCAAGTGAACTACATGTATAACAAACTTCGTTTGCTCTGTTTAAAATCTATAATGCCTTGAAATTAACACAAATTTCTGTGGAGTAAAGTCTGCATGCCATCCTACTCAGGCTGGAATTTGGGGATAAAATCCAGAGGACTGCGGGGCTTGTGGCTCAAAATGTTTACTGGATCACAACATTACAATCTAATTAGTAGAATCTTATTAGAATCAGAGTGAGGATAAACATGCATTTAATTGTTTTTATTTGGCTTGTTCAAATAAAAACATGGTGAGAGAAGATTCATCATTTTTGTCTTTATATTATGTGTTTTTAGTATACTTCATTACTCAACAGAACTGAAAGGTATTCATCATACTCAAAGATAACATTTGAACAATAACATAACTAGTTTTTGTTCAAGATATTTACATAATGTATATTATTCAATTGAAAAGACAAGACTGTGGTCTTGTCAGGTCATGAGTTTACTGGCCCGGCAGTAATATCACTGGCCTCGGGCCTGTAGTCCAGTGTAAAATCTGGTCCCTGGTACCTTGTCCATGAGCCATGTAAAAATGTGTAACTAATCAACATTGAATCAGCTGCAACCATTAGGCCTAAAACTATCTAATTTGTAAACATTTATTTCATTCAAAGTAATGCTTTTCCGGGAACATCGACAAACACAGGCCACTATAGCGGTGTGATGTCACCGGTGGAAGAAAGAACGTATCCAATTTGTTTTGAATTTCATTGCTTACAAGAGTAAATTTTATATAAAAAAACATTAAAATTTAATTTAAATAAAAGGTGATGGCAACAGGTAGGCCTATGTTTTAAGCTGATTACATCGTTTAGTACTTACACATTTTTACACGGCATATGGACACAGTTGTACGGCTCACATCCTTTAGGCCATTCAGAATAATTAATGTTTACAAAATTCATGATTAAAGACAAACACATTGCTGGATGTCAATCAAAAGTCAACAAATAGTCCGATGAATTTATAATCACAAGCAGGTTTGCATTCACGCTCGATCACACATTTGCATGACTGAATACCTTTCTTTTAAATAATGTACAAGTTTTAGTTCACGACTTTCATGAATTATATCATAATTGAAAGGATGTTGTTGAAAAACTGTACAGCCCAACAACATTGGAAACTTAATGTCTATTTGAAAGTTTGGTTTGCTACAACGGTTGAAGGACTAGCTGCCATCATCTTAACCCTCAATCCTATCAACGGTCTGGACTAGTAGTACGACTGCAGATGTACTGTACAGCACCCCAATTACTGGGTCTAGGTCTAAAGTCTAGACCCAGTTCAGTTACTCAACTGCGATGCTGTTGAAATTTTGTCAAAAACAAAATTTCCAAAAGAGGAGTACAGCATCCCTGTTACTGGGTCGACCAAAACTCATCATAAAGGATAGACAAACGAGACTAAATTTTAAAAGGGACAAGACCAATACAAGTTGTATTAGTACAACCCTTCCGGACTATCCTGCAAGTGTGTAGCCGTCGACTGTAGACTAGGTGGCGCGATCCAACTCCGAGAATGTCGGGACTAGATTTATTTAATTAAGTTTCATTTATTTATTTATAAATTTTGTTATTGGTTGGGGACTGAAAAAAGAACAATTGAAAAACAAAAGGTTATCATATCACTCAGCCAAAAAGGTAATACTTTCTGTGACAATTTCTTGTTAATTTTACTCACTTGTTTTGTGTTTGGACTTTTGGGTCCACCACCGCTGTCATTTCTCCTTCTTTCAGTGAGCCCTCCTTCATGTCCACCCATCGTCCCCCTGCTATTCGTACCCATATGGCCTCCCGACGATCCCCCACCACAGCTTTTTAAGTCCACAGTTCCAGTCCCATATGAGGTCTGACTCCCAAAGCGGAATCTGTCTACATTACCGTGGCCGTGCGGTGGATTGGGCTGTGGGGTCGGCGAGTTTCCACGGGGAGATGAATCGTTTGACGCGCTGAACACACCTCCCCCGCCGGACTCGTCTTCGGAGTCGCTCATCGAGCTTTTTGTTCTACGCTCCCCTTGTTTGTCGGTGTAATCCCTCTTCGGAGGATGGGGCGCCTTCTTGCCCTGAAACATTCTCAGTAGTTTCGCCATGGTTTGTGAAATGAAATGAAATCGGCAACTAGGAAGGAATGTATTGCGTTTTTTTCACATCACTGCAGTTTTGATTGTTCGGACTTCACTGCTTCTCAATCTCAACAAAAGTGATTCATTTCCTGGATCCCACTAAGTCTGGCTAACAATTCGGGCAATGTTTTCACGTATTGATGACTTGCAGTCGCGGCGGCAGAGGCTGAAACCAGATATTTACAGCTCGCGTTGAATTGTGGGTAAAACAATATGGCTGCGCCCATGAGCTTCGAAGAAGTTAATTCGTGCCATAATGCCTTTTTCATTAAAAGGCATTAAATAAAATATAAGGTATGGTGCTGCTGGTATAAAACATTAACACCAACAAAATGTCAGTCCTATTATTAATAAAAAAATTGTTACTTTGAAGCTGGACTGTTATTGTTAACTTTACTGTTTGTTGGAACTCGTCGGGAATATTACTTTATTTAGGCAGTCAGGCGAGGCCGCAAGTTCAGCTTTCCTCTCTACCTATCTTAACTCTAGCTAGGCGTTACAACCTGACAACCCGTTGGGCGCTAGATTAGAAATAAAACAGATAGATAAGTTGTTTTTTGATACAATTTTGAAAATTTCACTGAGTGTCAGTGGTATACGTACGTCATGTGTACTTTACCCTTTAGCTTTTAATATTCTATTTATATATTATTTTTAAAAGAGTGAACATGTGATTGTGAAGCAAACCTGCAGTTTCCTTTCACAGTCACATGCATTATGTCATTACTCATTGTCATAAAATTAAAAGAGTGAAGCAAACCCAGTCTCCTTTCACATGCATTGTCATTTTCATTCTTTGATGAGTGAAAACTCATCAAAGAACAAGTTGAGCTTCTGTGAAAACACAGTCAGTAAAGATTAAACGCTGCCACTCAACTGCAACTCAAAGTTAGGGTGAAGAGGGGTAAGTTCAACAAATTAGAGCAGATCAACACTAATTGAAACTGCTGGGAATGTAGTTAGTTGCAGTAATTCTTTGTGTAACCCTCGTTGGAAGGATCGATCAATGGCAAGTAGAAATTAAAACTAGGCCTTTTTTATGATGTCTACTTATTTGTGGAGACAATTCAAAGAAGTCTCAGTTGGATCATGTGGATGGCTGTTAATTCGTTATCGCATTCTTATCTTTAAATTCATTTACTTCTATTTTTACAGCTTAACATGGTAGCCAACATGCTTCCTCTTGATCTGGTTCTTGCTGGAGATACTCTACATCTACTGAGTACTGTATCTTTGTTTGATCTACGATAGCACACAGCGGTATGGCAGTATTTCATCACTTCCATTGTTTGAGGGCTGTTTGTCGCTCAGGACTTTATCAAAGTGCACATAGCAATCTTACAGCTTCAAGCGTATTGACTAAAATTAGGCATGTGAGCTTTAATCCGATCAAGAGAGAATTTTCAAATGAGATCCATAGCTCATGGTGCCAGAGGTCTTTATCTTTAAACAGTGCATCAACTACCGTCAGATATCCAAAGAATCAACAGGCAAATCATTATTCCAGCAACTCTGCACAACATGGAGAAAGTTCTGAGGAACAGCTCAATCTTGTGAAGAAGGAACAAGGTGAACGCTTACATGGAACCACAGACGACAACAGCAATGGACAAGGAGGGTATTTCACAATCTATCGCTTCCCTTACATGAAACATCTTAGAGTGATCTCTCGTCTGAAACTTGCCCAGACGATCTTCACCATGACTGTTGTGCCGCCGATGTGGTATCTCTCCTCACTTGGCTACATCTCGGAGAATCAGGCATTTTACTCTGTAACCTTAGCAACATTTGCTCTGATGATGCTTTATGCAATGAGCATTTACCTCCGTCGCATCATCGGTTTTATCTATCTCCACCGAGATGGAACTAAAATCAAAGTTGCGCGTTTGACTTTCTGGGGGAAGAGGCAGGAACAGTCTATTCCTGTTTCGGACATTATACCTATATCGGAGTCGGGGGACAAGCCAACTGAGATTCTGTTACTGTTACGACGTTACAGCTCAACTCAAAAGTTATATTTTACTCTCAAGTATGGACAGGTGATGGATCGTGACAAATTTTGTGAAGTTTTTGGCAACTTCTAGTGGCTCGACTTTAATTCATCCACTTTTGCATTATAAAGTGAGGTTATTGGAATAAGTAAATTCATTCCTATTCTCAAATTTTCAACTTATAAAGAAACAAGACCTTGAAAGGCTACTATTTGGTCATTTTGTGTGTACTTAGCTGAAGTGAGGCAATCAAAAATGAGAAAGGGTTATTCGGAGGTGTTGAATTTTTTGGCTATTTCCTAGACTTTGACAGTATATAGATACAGGAGGATTGGTACTAACTTTTCATTGTCATGTCAGTATCTCCTAAAATAGCACTTAGCACAAGCACAAGAACCTAAGCAGGGCTCGAATCTTACACAAGACCGCAGGCCCAAGGCCAGTGACTTTAGCATCGGGCCAGTTAACTCATGACCAGACTAGTCCGGCGGTCTCGTGTTTGTGTTCAAATTTTGACCTTCAGTCTGATGAATAACATATTTGTTGATTGCTTAGTGCTTTTTCAAATTCAAACATTTCAATTGTTAAACTGTGTAGGCATTTTTTCTTCTCGTTTTAATTCTGGTCTTGTAACCAAAGCTCTGGTCCAGTGAATATTGAGCTACAAGCCCTGCGGTCTTGTGCATTTTCCCCCAAAATTCGAGCCCTGAAAGTATTAATTGACTTTGTCACGTTTGAACCCATCCACATTGCAGGCCCTTGGGATGGAGTGTACACGGAGTGATATTGAACAACTTTGGAAAGCAAAGGATGATTCGTATAAAATACATGCCTTTCAAGTGAATACCGTTTGGGGTGTGTTTGCTCATCTAGTCAAGTTATCAAAAACTTTAAACATTTTTAGACCTGAGAAGGCCTTATGCTGGGGTTACCTATACACCATGTAATCTTTGTTTACAAAAAAGGGGCACCCTGTACAATATAGGGCATTTTCTGGCAGGTGAGCTGCTTCACTTGAGTTATACAGCTGAACAAAGTGTGAGATGCACCCCCTTTTACCACATCAAAAGTTGGTACAAATCACTCAGACAGAGCAATTTCCATGAAATACAAGGTTTTGTCTTTCCTTCCATTGAGCTGTGTACACAAGGTGCCTGCAGGAAGTCCAGGCTGTGTGGTCCTTTTGTAAACATGTGATGTCACTGGTCACAAGGTCTATAGAAGCAAAATAAAAACTGTAATTAGAACAACCGATCACTTGTACGCCTATTTATTTGAATAACTTGTGAGTTTCGATACACGCTTATGTCAAACTGCAAGTCTATATCAACCTCTTCCCATGAGGTTAATATTTTTGTAGGGAAAGTTTGTGTCACAAACAAGGAAAAGTTTAAGAGAAATCAAGACTGATTTCCTCTTCCCGCCCCACCTTCCCCCTCGAAATTATAATTTTCTAATGAGTTATTGACTACCAAAATAATTGTCTTAAATGGAGGGTATACCTTTGGTAATTATTCTAAAAATTAACGACCATATAAACTTACTTGGTAAAGGGCACTGGAAAGCTGTACGGTCAATATTACATTGTTAGAAACGACCGCCTTTGAAGTAAACGTAGTTTAAGAGAAAGAGGAAATTTTATCACCTTAAATTTGAACCTGAGACAGGCTTCAGGTATGAAGCTTTTATCGGCCATCTGAAATCATGTTTTCTGAAAGGGTGTTTTTGTTGCATTATTTTCTTGTAACTTCGATGACCAATTGATCCCAAATTTTCCTGTTTATTTTATGCAAAGAAAGGCCTCTGTTGGATACACTAAGTGGGTATAATGATCTTTGGCAATTACCAACAGCATGATTGCCGGAAACAATTTTGTCATTGATTGAAGTTTTATTTTATTCAAAGATTTGTTTCCATACAGAAAAACAGGCTGTAGGGAAACTTTCATCATGCGGGAATATTGAATGTCTAAAAAAAAAAAAAAATAGCTGCTGAAATCTCGAAAAGAGCAAACAGTATAGCGCCACCTATTGTTCGTACACCGGCAGTTGCGCAGCCCACGCCGGGCCCTTTTTTAAGGACGGACCGAAACACGGGATGCCCTGACTCACAGCAAAAGTAAATGATCTTGCAAGAATCTTCCTAGAAAACTTGGATTAGTAGAAATCCAAAGGCTTATGACCTGTCACATCAAGGATTTAATTGTATAGACACTATTAAAAGAGGGGGTAAAAGCTGCAGACAATGTAATTTAAAGCGAGGATGAGCCATAACTCGATCAATATTTCAATCAAGGTTTTTTTCAGAATTTGTCATGGGGGTTAGTTTTTGAAACGTTTTTGTTTTGCTTAGGAACTAATCCTCCCATTCTTCTGAAAATTCATAATGAAATCAAGTTCCTTGAAATTAATACATGTCCTGATTTATGTAATCATTTCTGACAATTGTGGGTGACGATCAATCATTGCAAAATGTATGTGAACAGCGGGGCGTCTCGCTGTAACGCCTCGCTGTAGTTGACGACCGATCGCCCAAATATGATGCCGCCCTCTGTTGACTGAGTAAAAGAAAACGGTAGTGAGCAACTTCGGGTGTTAACGTTTAGTAAATTTTGCCGTTTAAATCATGTATGCGCTGTCAGTGTTTCACTCAAACGCGTTTAGTCGATTAATTCCTCAACTGTGGCAACCAACATGGCGACGACGTATCGAACAGAGACAAAATGTATTGGCCATAAGAAATTACTTGCATAATATATAGTGCAATTAACAATTTTTATCTTAACAATTGACATATTTAATTGGCAAAAACCTACCATTTATCGTTAAACCCATTTTGTTGTATGATTGGAAAAACTGTTTCGATCACCTAACCAAAACGCCATCTTGACAAAGTGACGTAACATTGTTAGTTAATTAGTGGAACAGAGTGCTCCGGAGCTATAGGTTGATCCAGCTGTAGTAGCTAGTTCAACCATGCAGCGTTCGAGTGGCATCTAGATTGACTATGGTTAAGTCTAGTCGGTTCTAGTCAGCCACCCGAACTTGCTCAATGCTGACCTATCTTTAAACTGGTCCCCTGCCTTTATTCGAACCTTTCTTTTGCCGCGAGTTTTGCCAACCAGTGATCTGGCAAAAGTACGAGCGACCTTCACTGCAAAAATACAATATTAATTGACCAATAATGCTATTAAATAAATACCCATATTACCGATAAATAAAAGTGTCTATCCAACAACACAAAAAGTAAACTTACACTTAATAATAAAAGTTTTATTTTAAAAAGGGCAAGTTTTTGCCGAGCCAGTTTAGGCTACTCAAGGTCTCCTTTACAAAACGCTGGGCCATTTTTGTAAACCCCCCCCCCAAAAAAAAAAAAAAATAAAAAAAATAAATAAATAACTAAATAAATAAATAAATAAATAAATAAATAAATAAATAAAAATAAAATACAAATAAAAAATAAAAAATAAAAAAATATATATATCAAATTACAAAAAATCATTCCAACAATCCACTAAAATGTTGGTAATCTTCTTCTCGGGTCTTTCCATCGGGTGGAAAGTAAGCGGCACTCTGTTTGTGATTGTGGCTGTCAGGTGAAACGAATTCCCGAAAATTAAGTAGGCCTAATAGAATAGTTTTGGGGCCAGTAGTTTTACTCTTCACAAAATCAGGTTGGTGGAAGTGTTCGATAGTAGCTAGTTTAGAAAATATTATTAGACTTGCACACCTGGTCCAAAAATCAATCAACTGGAAATTGGCGTGTGACAGAAAGAACACTATGGTGTTTACTCAACTCAATAAATTGTATTATTTTCTTTCCGCCAACCTTCGAAATTCGCACGATGATTTATACTCAAAAGATCGTCCAAGTGTCATTAACTCCTACACACAATACACCTTTGGATTTTGTTTGTTCATATCAAAGGTGATATAGGCCTAAGTCAATCTCATGGCCGTCAAAGTATGACGACTTTCACCTCATGTGAATATACAATAGTCATTAAACGCGCTCCCACTTCATGTTCAACGCTTCAGAATTTGATTCAACATATTTATAGACGACTATTTCAAAGGGTAGTTACCTTAACTTTATTTGGATCTAAAAAAACAAAATATGAAGAAAAAAAAACACCAATAAGTTAAAAACAGCAATTCATCATGTCGTTATTTAACTGTTTGTCTGGTAGCCTCACAAAGGATGTTTACCACGAGTAACCACGTACGTAACATTCGCTTATCTCGGGCACGTACATAGGGTCTAGAACACTTCTTTACATTGCTGGCAGTGGGCCGCCAATCAAAAATAAACAATGAAGTTGAGTAAAGTTGAGAAAAGCGAAACATTTTAAACGACTGAAGGTGTGTACAGTTTTTTAAAGGTGAGCTCACCAAGTTTCCCCTTGAGAAGCATGGAATGTTGAACCCAATTCGACCACCGTTACTGTAAAGCAAGTATCGCACAACAAACGCAGGCGCAATATGGGTGGGACCCTAAAACCCCTCAGCTGAATTTTGAAGTATGCGCAGGAGGACGCCATCATCGGTAAGCGGTTCTTTTGATGCAACAATAGATCAGTGCAGACAATGACCATTGCTATCAAAGCTGTAACAATTGCTCACCGATATGGTGCACATATATGGGGGGGGGGGCAAGGTTTCTTAGGCCTTCTAGTTGCACCAATGGTGGTGAAGGGCCCACTCAGGAGGCTAGTCGCCATCCTTGTGCTCAAGAACACCCTGGATCTCACATGAACCTTGCATTGTATTTAAGTTTTCTCTGCTTGCTGTCTATTGGTCAAGTTGTGCTTACGCGCAAATTATACGTCGATAATATTTTGTTGGTGTGATGCGCGTTCACCATGGATTTGCATTATTACGTCATTCGTGTTCATTATACAGTAAGCACCGGAAGGTAAGCATGCCTTTTCGTGTGCTTACGGTTAGCAGCGCTGTGAAATAGAAACTCGCGTTTAGTAAGCACAGAATCGGCCGTTAAGCAGCTCTATGAAATTGGGCCCTGGTAATCATTTCGTTTGCGTCCACATCACCCTCCTCTCTCTTTCTCTCTGGATTGCCCTTTCAGGAACCCTATTCGTTTAGAAGGAAACGAAGCCCTTCAGCGTAGTCGGTTCTGACGGGTTTTTTTTCAGAGAGAAGAGTGGGTAAATAACCGTGGTGGGGACGTTGCCGTGAGAGGTTTGATACGGGTGGGAATGGAGAAGAAAAAAATGGGGGAGATGTAGACAGTTTGAATGAAGTATGTAATTTGGTGAGTTCTTAATAAGTAGTGAGCAGTAGAAAAGACAAGCTTCATTTAGTCTGTTGAGATTTACCCTTAATCGTGGGAAGACGCGTCGAAACATGACAGATAAGGTGACATCAGTAAAGGTCATGCACCGAGAAAACAGGTAAATTTTCCCTTTCAGCCTCGATTTGACTTCAGTGTTTAAATGAGAGAATAAAAAGCAATACCCGCACCATGATTTAAAAAAAAGGGGGTTCATCAAGGGTTGTCCTAATAATACTCACAATTGTAGGCTATAAAGTACGACGGACCCATTGGTATTGCCAGCAAACGCAAGGTTGTTGAACTTGTGAACGCGAAGTTCAAGCACCATGTTCACGAACAGCATGCGTGACTACACTAAGCTAAGCCAAGTATATAAATCTTGTAAGACTGTCACGGAACCCCGTTTGACAATGACCATTAAAATAATGTGACAATAGATTTTGAAATTGTGATGAAGTCCTTTTCCGGTCAACGAACCCCCCCCCCCCAGGTCAACGACAGAGAACATGTTTTGAATTACCTTATTTGGACTGGTTGTTGTTTGAGCTACACTTTTTTTTTTTGCTCTCGCGAAACTCTGTCACTGCCGGTTAAATGTCTTATTTAACAGCAGTCGACATGATTCAAGAAGTTGTTTCTCAAACTGAAACCGAGCCACCTTTATGCCGCCAAGTGTACATTCGATTTCAACTTGTGCCGTTTTACTGATAATAGTGCCTATATACTTTTCATCAGTCATGCTGCCTGCTGCTCAGACCTTTGCGACGGGAACGTTGGAGAGGTATATATCGAGCAAAGTCACTGCTTGGGTTGGGTAGTTCTGACAATAATATGATCTAGCTTATCCCCAGTTTACCAGACCAAAATGAGGGAAAAAACTTACAAGAAAAATTCAACTGAAGGAATTTTCACTCTGGGCGTATGGGGACTCTTTGGTTGGTTGGGGGGGGGGGGGGGTAGAAATTTTCCCGAAATTAAAAAAACATACGAATCAATTTCTCATTCAGAATAATTAAAACAATATTTATTTTTTTGCTTTTTCTGCCCAGATTGTTTTATTTTGTTGCTGTGTCCGAATGTTCCACACTGTTTTGCCCGGATTTGGGAGGGCAGTTGCCCCCTGCCCCTAGGGGTCGCCCTCGTCTGAGTCAAGCTATTAAAATCACTGCATGGTTATAATTCACCGACTCGGCTAATATAGCTTTCTGATGAATCAGTGATGAAGCGATACGCAGACTATATCTGCTTGGACACATGTCATCTCCCAATAGACTGTTAAGATTTGTCTAAAATCATAAACCTTGGATCGTAAAAGACAACTGAGAAAAGGAGAGTAATCTACACTGGAATGAGGGACGAACAATACCAACCCCCCCCCCAAACCCCCCCCCCAAACACCCCCCCCCAAAAAAAAACACAACAAAAAAAACCCCCAAAACAACAACAACAAAAAAACCAAGACTGAAAGGTAGAATTTAAGAGTGTTAAAGTCATTTTCGACGAACGCGCCCCAAAACCGTCTATTTTTCGTACCTAAGCTTACCGGTGGCTGATCGCGCAATTATTTTACAGCGTCCGTCTTAAGCAAAGTATTTAGTCTTTTGGGGTTTTTTTTGTGTGGAAGTTTAAGGGCACATGATTTGTTGGAGTAGTCAAACAGGCTAACAAAATAACTGGTATTCAGCAGGCTGTATCCTTGATGACTTATACAAATCTAAGCGCGGATGCAGGTTTTTTTTAAGCGGGGGATAAACACAATTTTGTTCTTAATGTTGACCATCGCGCCCATAGTCCGTGCCGAGACCCATATGTTTCAACGGTTTATGTACGTATGGCTATAAATGACCAAGTTTGATCCTTGTCGGGCTGGCCAACGATGCATAAATCTAAAAGCTAACAAAATAAAAGGTAAACAAATCAATAAAAAAAAGAATCAGTATTTAGCAGGCTGTAACGTAACGGATGATTTATTACAAAATCCACGCGCGGATGCAGGTTTTTTTTGTATAGCGGTGAGTGTGCACCAAATTTTTGTCAAAATGTCGACCAACACATCTAGTCCTTACCATGTTCCATATTTGGTTTGACTGTGTACACGACCAACTGGGCAATGATGTTTCACGTTTAGATGCAAAAAAAATAAATAATAATAAAAAAATAAATAAATAAAAATAAAAATATTTATTTATGTTTTTTTGTTTTGTTGCAAGTTTAACTGCAGTAACACTGAGTCCTTGTACGACTGGAGAGGGTAGTATTCTGGTAACTAGGCTATATATGTGAGTGTAACCGCGTGCCACATCCTTGCCGTGTGTGCAGAAACAACGCTCTTTATAGCCAGGATGAAATTATAGCGTGGGGGGTATTTCTATGAGACGAACCCTTTGGGCGAAACGCAAAGCCTTACGGCGAAGGGGCCGGCTTTAGGGCCCCGGGAATTGTTTAAAAACAGCAGAGCTGAGAGCTCTCTGATGCAATCTATGACATACACATTATTTTTTACCCCCATTAAAAATTGCTTTTATTTGCATTTTAACGACTGCTTTGTTAAGTTGTTAGGGGGGTCGATTAATATGAGGGAGGGTGTGCACACGCCTGCTGGGATGTAAGTATACATTTTGTATAGTGTAAGACACTTTACGAGAAAGAACGAGCAATCGCGAAGTACGGCGTGGGGTTTGGGCCCACTTTGTGGCCCCGAAAAATGTTTTATTATTAGATGCTCTCTGGTAAAATCTGAGAAATTTCAGAGGCGTTTTTGCATTTTATGTTTAACTAGTTTAAAATTTGAAGTTTTGCTTTGATTGCCCCTTTATTCCTTATTTACCTGGTGAAAATAAGGGGAATTCAGGAAAGCAGTAGAACCCGGGGCAGTTCTTTGTCCCAGCTCTGGAACAATGAGCTTTGTACCCACTTGGTTCTACCTAATCTGCCCGCCATGCTCTGCTTATAGTGTTATTGTTGTTGTGCAGACATGGTATAAGTTACCGTTTTTACAACTTGTTTTGGTTTATGGTGTATAAATAGTCTGCCTTTTTATCTTTCTATAGGTTAACTTTTTGGCTGAAATAAAACAGTTCCCCTATAAAGTGGTTTCGTTGTATTTTCCGCGTTTTGTGTTCTGTGTTTTGGGGGTAGAAACCAAAAAAGAATGTTCCCATACGAGGAAAATAAAGTGCTATTGTATTGCACTGTATTTTGTATGTTTTGTTGTAATGCATTGCATTGTATTTTAGGAGCCTTATAACCCAAGGCAATCGCCGTGATTTAAACCATGGGAAAAACAGTAATTACAAAAAATACCAAACGGGGAAAACAGTGAGCTTTCTCTTGCGTCTATTGTAGTGTACTTTTTGTATTCACTACTTGCTGCTTTTCACTGTATGTAGCTTTTGTCAAAACGTTTTTCTTTCCCCGCGCTAACACTCGCCCCCTTCTTTCTTTACAATCATTACTATATATTTTTTTTACACACACACACTGCAGACAAAACAATAATTCAGAGACAGACCTAGTGGCATTATGTAGCAATGTGGTAACTAGACATTTTTATTCGAGGCCTTAGGCGGGGGACAAGAAGAAAACAAAATGCCGGGAGGAGGGCTTACAAGTTACTATGAAAACTCATTTGCACGAAGCGCAAGTTATACATAAATTATAATATATTAGCTGATACAGGCCTACCGAACCATACAAAATAAATATGCATTTTCCAAACTGGGCTTGATTTCACAAAGCACTAGGATTTCACTAGGATTTGTCTCAAGACTGTCATAGTGATTTGCACTGTGACATGATCACACTTTGCTTAACAAGATTGATACACAGTTTGGATCAAAATTGCTCCTTGTGAGACCGGCCCCAGTTTCCCCCAAAAGAAGCAAAAGGCACACAAATACCAAACATCATACCCTCGTAAGAGTGAACAAGGTGCCTATATACAAGTCTACAACTAAATACAAGAATATAAAACAAACTACTGATAAAACAACTCACAAATACAACCATAGAAAATGAAAAATAAAAATGCATGAACGAGAAATGTGTACGAAACATCAAATAGTTTAGTTGAGACTTAAAAACACTTTAGAACCTAGATTTTTGAATGTGCAGCGGTTAAGAAATTCCCGAAACAAGGAGCATCCAATGTAGCAAACGCCCCCCCCTTTAAAAAACACAACAAATTCTTTTGGAACAACGGAATCCAAAAAGGTTAACAACCAATGACAGAAACACATAAGAAATTGCTTTGGTAAATGCCACTTTGGATGATGTGTATACGAATTTTGTTTACAATGACTATCTTCTTCTCGTTTTTCCTTCTTTTTTTGTGGACACGAGAAACATCCGTGTGCCAGAAGGCTCTCTATACGCCCTTCTTCCAGATACACGAAGTACCTATTTTCGAGTGACAGGGCGTATTAGCAATGGCACCTAAAAAATGGCATTTCTGTTACACTTTCATTGCTAGAATTACCCCACAGACAAGTTTTCCCAAGTCACATGCAGAATTTAACGTTCCTATATAATGAATTTTGAATGGTAGAAAACCGATCAATCTTTCATACCCAGTTTTCTTGAAACGCAATTTTACGCCAAATTTACCCTTTTCTCCATTAACTTTGCGTGACGTCCTTCTTTCACGAACAATAAAACACTGTGCCGGTGCGATGAATAATACTATACTCCTGTATTCATCAGGAAAAACAGTTTCTATATCACTTCCAAAATGTGGAGAACTTTGAAATGGACTTGTATTGCAGTGATACTTTGAAGTATGGACAGCTTCTGCGGACCATAATCGCGTGAGGCGAGATTGCAGGGGTACGGACCGTGCAAGTCTCGTGCGTATTCCAACCACTTTGGTCACACCACGTTCATTGCTTTGACGCGTGAAGGACACAGACTCGTGCACATACAACAGGTCCTTATGTCCGAATAACGCGCGAGACTTGCTCAGTCTATACCCATCAGTCCATGGTGGGTAGTCCACGTGCCCATTGGAAAGAGTTCATGAAAGTTGAATTTGCCAATTCAACAAAAGATGTTTTAAGT
Source organism: Pisaster brevispinus (assembly GCA_023634235.1). Taxonomy (NCBI): domain Eukaryota; kingdom Metazoa; phylum Echinodermata; class Asteroidea; order Forcipulatida; family Asteriidae; genus Pisaster; species Pisaster brevispinus. The sequence continues at coordinate 6,430,732 of JAMKCF010000011.1, forward strand.
GCTCTTGATAAATGAGTTCAATGTGAGGCCACATTTGTCATCCCTCCCGTTGATAATGAGGAGAGACCCCATGCCACGGTGCCCCGCGCAATTAGCATAAAACCGCAGATCGATGGCATACGGTTGCCCCCAAATGTAATTTTGATTTGAGCCATAACATTCCTATAGTTACACGAGGAAAACATTTTAAAAAGTAGTGTTTTTCAGAATGGTTTCGTCTACAGCAGTAGCTAAGGAAGCCTTCCTGTAACACCTTGACCTTTCCCTCAGAGAACAATGAAAGGTCAAACTGATACAGAAATAAGATGAGAAATAGGATAGTACGGAACCCGGGAATGAATAGTGGAAGAAAAAAAATATATGCAGGGGCTAATCCGTTCAAACGAATTAATAATCCGTTCGCACGGCTTAGTAATCCGTTCGAACGAATTAGCAATCCGTTCGCGCGGTTTAGTAATCCGTTCGAAGGCATTAGTAATTCGTTCGAACGGATTACTAAACCGTGTGAACGGATTACTATAATTCGTTCGAACGGATTATTAAACCGTGCGAACGGATTACTAATTCGTTCGAACGGATTATTAAACCATGCGAACGAGTTACTGATTGTTCGAACAGATTGTTAATTCGTAGGATAGAAATATGAAATATAGGTTTTAATTTCGAGAGATGGTGAATGTCTGCGACTGAGGGTACGGGTCATCATGAGAGAGAGAGAGAGAGAGAGAGCACAGCTGTTGGGGTAATCCCCTGACAAAGAGGGCGGGCGCGTGCGAAGAGTGAGTTTAATCCTATCAATCTATTGAAGACTAAATTACACGCGATGGTGCAATCCTTACCTGTATCGATCTGTTGAAGACTAAAGTTTACATGGCGATGCATTTTCAAGTTATAAAACTGGGAATATACTCACCCGTATAACTCCCTGATATATAAATATTATCATTAAATTATCTCATCATAAAACTTTGCATTAACATCATCGTACGACAACACCTTCACGGGTTGAGCCAGTGTGTAGTGGTTTGCGTTATATGAGCCAGTGTGTAGTGGTTTGCGTTATATGAGCCAGTGTGTAGTGGTTTGCGTTATATGCATCAACAAAACCAAAGAGAGGACAGTCTTCCACGAATCGCCAGACATTGCAGACATTGCCCCATCGCTCGAAATTAAAACCTATATTTCATATTTCTATCCTATTTCTATCCTATTTCTGTAACAGTTTGACCTTCCATTGTTCTCTGAGGGAAAGGTCAAAGTCTTACAGGAAGTCTACCTTAACTACTTACAGCTAATTTTTTCATAATTTCCACTTCCTGGATCAGAAGAAAAACCTGTGAAATTAGAGTTATGAAATTGGTTGAGTCAGTGACACTGCTCTGCTTCGTACGGTGCACGTCCATGACACACAATCATGATAAGTAGCATGCATGTACCGCATAGGCTCGACCTCTGGTCAATTACATACGTACGGAGCTCCTTAGGTGCCACATCAAACCACTATCCGTGCTACTAGATAATGTATCTCTCCAAGTTTAACTTGCTGATACTAAGAACTCGACTTACCATGATCGAGTGCCATCTTGGTGAAAAGTGTTTTGTTTGAATAGTATGGCAATTCCGGAGTTCCGTATAGGTAGGCCTACTGCACGCCCGTCTTGTCCAATTACAGACGCGTTATAAACCTTCAAGTTGCATGGCTCGATTTGGGTCGAAACTCTTTTTTCAAGAATGTTCTTCTCTGAACGACTGTTGACAGATGGTGCAGTTTCTAAACGAAAAAACATACAAAAACTTTCGCATAAATATGCCCCGAACGATGCACAAAGTCATGTAACATGTAGGAATCTCCCTTGTGATCAGGCATGCAACTGCCCGATGAAAAAAAAGAGGAAATTTTCAAAGGCACAACGCAAGCGCGGAGCGAGGCAGCCAAAATGCCAAGGGACATGAGATCCACAATGGTACCCTAGAAAATTGTGAGGTTTATTATGCTCTTAGGTGCATTCTTAGCATGTACTAGGCTTATTTCACATTATTGTGGTTGTACATTGTTGTTGCCAAGCATATATAAGGCTTTAAAAAAAAATCGCCAAAAATTTTTTTTTAATTTTTTTTTTTAGCGCTGATCATTTAAAAAAAACGCGGAAATCCGCGGAAACGCGGAAGAGTTGCATGCCTGTGTGATGAAGGCTACATTATGAAAGTGAAATACCTCCAGTGAACTATACCAGGCGAAACTAGTCTCTCGAGTTGGTTCTGGTGTGACTGGAGATTCTGTCCCTCCCCCCCCCCCCCGAGAGATTCTGTCTGTACATGTACGTACTTCTTCTGATAGCGCCCGCTTTTGAATCCTCCTGGCCTTCAGCCCTTGTTAATTTCCCATATGGGGGACAGAATCTCCTGCGGACAGATTTCCCTATTACACCAGCAAGTGTGACTTACGTGAACTAGTGCCAGGATCCCTACGATAACTCTTTTTAAGTTTTTAATTAACTACCATTAATCGATGGCGTTTTTTTTTTATTCGTGCAGGCCTTATGAAAGCTTATAATTATCTCAATGTACTACAGATAAGAATGTATTCGGACACTCCTTCTGTGTATACGCACAATATTTAGGGTAAATACAAATATTTAGACCCCCAAACACCTAAATTGTTTTCTCCTTAATTTAAGGCGACCATAGGCCAACTGCATGGGGCTGCTTACAAAGGAAATTGTGAAAACAACCCAATACTATCCCGGCCTTTTATCGGGGGGGGGGGGCTGGTGGGATGTAAATAACACCGGCTGCCCCTATTGTATTCATTGCTGCCGGTAAGTAACAAAAGAACGGAGTGGCGTGAACATCACATGCACACTTTTGTAAGAGAACCGGTACGGACGTTTTCGCCTGCCTTTCACCATGAGTTGTGCACGTGGGCATTCTCGGCCAAACATTGAATGACGTTGAACATCACTGATAACCGGATTTGTACTTTCTAGTTGCTAAAAAGTTGATAAAAAGCTAGCCTCCCAAGGACAACCCGTAATGAGGACGAAAAGGATTTGCGGAAAAAGGATTTGCAGGCTGTAGTAATTGTCGGCCAAACCTGTAGTCGAAAATGGGCAGCCGAGCTGCGCTCTAAAACACCATTTTGAACACGCAAGCCATAGCGATTGTGAGATAGATTTATGATGCAGGTTACATCGTACAGCCCAACTTATTTCATAATACAAGTTTTATAGTTATTCAGTTTTCATCAATTGCGCTGTTCCCCAACAACATGCTCATTGCAGGTAGGCTCTCATTACAGAACCGGTAGGGCCTTCAATGTCTGTGACAAACTCTTGGCACTTGCGGATGACTGAGAAGCCAACATTTAACGTTTAGGATAAACGCTTAGGTATCTATGTGTTTGCAAAACCTTTACGTAACTGTAAAGAATCATGCATTTGACAGTCAGAAGTGACTGAAGCTGTGAAACCTGCTTGCGTATCGGTAACTTGCTTACGTTTGTTTGAACTTTGCATTAAGTTGCTTATGCAGAACTAACGCTACGTAAAAAAGGGTTACAAGTTTTCGATTCTGAGACCAGCATTGTTAAAAAACGTCATATGTTACTTGGTGACGAGTCATTTCCAACAATAGTTACTCATTTACGCCTACATCTTTTATGAAACCTGCTTGTGGTGTTACGGTAACATATTTACGGTGTTGAGAAATGTACATGTAGCCCCCCCCCCCAACGATTGCGATGTTGAAGCGGTGTCTTCTGTTAATATTTACGTGTTATTTTAAATTTAAGATTTTCAAAAAAGAAGAAGGAAAAAACCCAACACCAAAACAAACAAAAACAAACGCACGACAAGCAGTCAACAAATAAGAATCATCAATAATTGTATCAAAAATGTACCCAACTGGTACTTAAAATACGGTTTGAAGTTCAATTTTAATTAATAAAATATTTGGATAGTTGCTGTGACTCATTCCAAATTATTTTCTGGTGACGAGTGCACTTTTTATAAATCAGGATTTAGCCAGAAACGTCAGAATGTTGAAGCATTGGCTAAGACTGATAAACACAATGTTATTATTTTCCAGAATGTTTCTTTTTCTCTTCAGGTTTGATATTCGCTCAAAGGTGAAGTGGCCGGATTCTGATCCGGGTCCAACTGGATCCAAGCTCCACAAACAACCGGTTAACAATACCCCTTTATGTTAGATCTCTGAACGGTATGGTAAACTGCCGGTGTATACCCAACGAGAGCATCCACTGCAAGCGTGCAACGGGACGATTCCATTCAGGGAACAGGGACATGATTTTTGTATAAAAATCAATTTGTATAATTCTTGATTTGTTTTTATCGTAAAATATCCAAGTGGTGGGTTTGTAATAGTGATTATGAATGCCCTTTTATGGATACACGATCAAGTTTGCGATACATTAAATAGCCGCCAACAACTTATCTGACGGAACTCACACCTTAAATAAAATGGAACTGCCATAAACTCATTAGCCTATAGTATGGGCGCGTTTTGGGAACGCTATAAAAGTAGGGAGTTGGACGCTGCCGGGCACATTTTTGGAAAGTTGCCTCTCTTTTTTGGAGTCCATCTTCTATCAAGATGTCGAACACAATGGTAAGTTTACTGAATATTTGCATTTGAATTGGAGTTCTTACTTAATATCATATTCATTATACTTAACCCCATACTATGTTTTACCTGTGCACGCTATCTGAAGAAAATGACGACGATCGCGTATTGTATAATAGGCTATAGGTAACGTCTGGAATGTCAGACGGCTATTGTCCAGTTTGGTAAGAGGCCGGACAATGCATGGTATGTCCGGCAGTGCATTTTTGGTTTATTTTTCTGTTTTAAACTGGTCAATATACCAAGGACAACATGTGTCTTTGAGGTGACACCATTTCGCTTTAGAGCAATGGTTCTGAAAGTCTGGTGCAGTCTACCGAGGATCATCGCAGCTCAAATGGAAGTTTTCTTTTTTTACACTACCACTGCATTGGTGTAAATACTATTACACTTCAATTACTTAATGTCAATTAAGCCGTACTGTTTTACCTTTCAGTCTAAAATTGACACTGTAACTAAATGCTTCATGGTTTCAATCTTTATTACAACATTACATGTAAACATATCCAGTGAAATGCATTGTATTTGTAGTTGAGGGTGAAGCTTCTTTTTAAGTCACAAAATCGAGGAAAAATACCTCTGAATACTACCGTAGTAAAATTTTGATGTGTAAATGGCAATTTTTGTCCTATTTTTTTTAAATGTGTTTCGTTTATATACATGTACTTTCTTCTTACAAATTCAGTTTATAATGTGATATTCAATTCAGTTGAAATAACAATGCAATAGTATGGCCTGTACAATAAAGCAGTTGACTATTGATAGGGCTGACTGCAAGCGACTTTCCCTCTATTTCAGTTTTCTTTCCAAATCATTGTTTTCAATGTTAGACCTATACCTGCCTTACTTTCGGGACAAAACCGCAAAATTGCCTATCGTCTATACTAGCAAACTAGACTTCATAAAAGTTGTTACTCCACGCAGGTTTAATGCGTATCTTAGTATTGTGTGGTTTGAGACCTCGAAGCAGCCAAGCATGAAAGGTTCTGTTTTGGGCACACTCCTCCCATAAAGGCTCTTTGTGTTGACGAATCACATGTAACTCACATGCCTCGCAAGTGGTTAATATAAATCAAGTTTCTTATGCTGATTTTTTTTAAATACAATTTTACTGTGGCCTAGGGGCTACTTTGTTCTGACTTCTTTGCTAATTTTGCAAAAATGTATTAACTTGGGAAATGACGGCCTTCTTTCTTGAGGACACTTTTTGTATTCAAGAAGAAATGTGTAACCACGGAGAACATAGACATTATGTTTGTTTTATGCAGACATTTTATATATCAAAATACACCGTCCAGTAACGTGGTAAGATTTAGACGAAGAAAATACATACCAGCAATAACACGTACACTATTGTCAACTCAATACTTGTAAATTTATTAGATATTGTTTGAAATAATCTATAAATGGATACGAGTGGGCTGGACAGTGGATCCGTACATTACACAATGTTTTAAATTCAGTTTATTGTGTTCATTGCGACTTGGAGCAGTGTTTATAATGTGGACAGTTAATACTGAGTAAATTCAACCCAGGACAAATTAAATTTGTGCTGATTGTACTTATCACACATCGATGTGGGGTTAAATTCGATTATTATACAAATTTTCTTTCCTCACTTTTAATTTACGGATATGTATATACGTATATATTTTAAGATAGAAAATGATTGTCTTTAAAATCAACTGGAAAACCCAAGTTTGTTTTCCTAAAAATGAAATTTTTGCCAATTAAAAGTGGTCCGCTGGCTAAATGCCGGTTAAAACACCAGAGGACCAGTCAAACTACAGTCCAAGTGCTCCGGCTGGATACATTGTTCAGCGTTAAAATGCATTCCTGTTTAATATGAAATATGTGCAGGTGTACAAGCTGATGGACTAGTGAAATACCAAGCTAACTGGTCCTGCTGGCTAGTCCCTGAAAAAAGGGGGCACTATAACAAAGATTCAGGAGTATTCAAATATTTAGGGAATCCTGGGTTCCTACTGGCATTACTTCAACCATTTTTCTATACGGGGCCTGTACCTCTCTTGCCTCAACGTGTGAACCATACACAATCGCGCCTTTTGACTGAAAGGGCCTAAAGTTGATAGATTTGACTTGAATGCTTCACGTACCTGGCCCAATAACTTAGGATCTGAATGGATGCCAATTTGCCTCGAGAATGAAGAGTATTTGGTTTTATCTTACACCAATGTGTATAGCACTATTCATCCGTCCTTAAGTTGTGGTCAACATCTACCTATACACAATTGGACTAAAGATAAGCAATAAGGTTTCAACAAGAATTCCAAGGAAACGGACACTAATTTGAATTGTGGAAATATCACTCGAACTTTTTGTTCATTCATTTCTGAGACTGTTGTGTGGAGTGTGTGTGTGTGTCTATTGTTCGCTGGTGGTTTTGTTGTAAAACGCGACACAAAACCCTTTGAACTCAAATCAATATTGAAGTTTTAACATCTTGTTTGCTTATAGGCCTAATAGTCTATAAAATACCACAACAAGAATAGAGTATAGCAAAGCAACAGAAAGCCATTTTAAAGGAATAAAAAGCCAGTCACACTTCAATTTTCATATTGTTAATTTTGCGTTTAGAACGCACTTGATTGCCGCGGGTTGCCTCTTAAAATTAATTGAGTGACACCTGAGAGCCTTCGTTCTTGATTGCATTTGCAATTTTTGTTTAATTGGTTGGAATAGTAAAGCCAACGACCTGTATCATGCCGCCGCCTTTGCCATGTTCCCCATGCATATACAGCGAAGACGAACACTGACCATCGACATACGAACAGAGCCTGACTATTTTGACCATCCAGCCTCGGTTTTGTTGCATTGGGCTGAATCGGATAGAAATGGCTGAAGAAAAGGAAGTTCTGTTTTTTGTGTGTGGAGAATTTCGCAATCGCCCATTTCGAAGTGGTTCCTATGCACGAGTGTGCAAATCCAAAAATAAAACTTTTAAAATGAGGGTAATAATAATAATGTTTAACTCGGATCCCCAGAAGGAGTCCATAATACCGTATTAACTTCACGTTTACTTTCAAGGTAAATTGCATGTTAAAATAACATAATTTTGCGGTGGAGCTGTACCCCTGGGGGTGAAGTCCATAAGTTGATTAACCCGCCCAGACTATACGTGCATGGATCGTCTAGTCCTTGCTCAATGGTCTAGACGAAGTTAACCAGAACAAAATCAACAATCCTGGTTAAAAATTATATACAGTCCTGCAGACATAAATTATGAATTCTCAATTGCCGGCAATCAAGGGGGGTTAAGGGTCCCTGCTGATGTTTAATTTATTATTATTTTTTTTTTTAACCTTCTTGTGGTTTAAATTGACGGAGAATTAGGGGTTCATTGCTGGGTCAAGAGAGTTGAAGTCAATTCTCATAATTTTAATGACTGGACATTTATGAATGACTGGAATAGTGACACTTGGGTGTCCCTTTTCTTGGAATGGTGGCTTTGGTGAAAATTAATCTTTAATTTAAAAAACTACAAAAGTCTACTGGAAGTTAGTAAGATGATGTTTTAATTTTAGTTGCTAATTGCACGCATTATTTTTTCTAAATTTATAAGGCTAACCACATAAAAACAGTATTTAAAATCACATAAATTTGAAACCTGTTTATCAATTGGATTAGTGATATAAACTGAAATTGATGATGCATTTCTTGATCATAACTAACGGTATTATCTCACTTGGGTCTTCGCAGATGATGGAAACAAGTCATGTATCGGGAACTAAGCCCGTCTCCACCATCGAAATCCAAGTGGACACATTAGATATTGATGGTGTGAAAGAGAAGACCATGGCGAACCCCGAGGGGTTTCCGGACAAGGTGTCCAGGGGTGACTTGGAGAGTAATGCTCCGGACGAAGACGATCCGTGGGCCGCTATCATACCGGAGTTACGGGAGGAACAGAAATGGTCATGTGAGTATTAATGCTATACAAGAGTTTGCAAGGCCGTGATTGCACAAGAGCACTCTCTTGTTTCGTTTGTCTGCCCAAACCATCTTATTCATGGGTTATACCATGCCTGATATGGGGTCACAGGGGACCCCAATGTTCAAATACTTTAATACACTGATTTCCTCTCGTGCAGAAGTATCCCCCTTAAAATCCTCTAAAGATTTCCTGAGATTCCAAGCACACAACGAAGACACACGGGGGGAGGGGTACACCAACGCCCCATGTCGAGCACCAAATGTAGCATCGGTTAGCTTCCGATTTAATTGAGTGAAAACCTTGAACATGGCTGCATAGTGATGACACTAGTAAACATATACCAACAGAAGATTCTTTTCCGAATCCATGGAAGTATTGTAACTAAGGGAGGAACAACGTTTTTTATAAAGCGTCCTGCTCCTATGATTGAATTGAATGTAACTGTCCACATTTTGTGGGAGTTGGTGCAAACATCAGGCGAGCATGAATGTGAGAATGGGCGGTCGAGTTGGTCTCGCCTTCCACCTCTGGAACCCCAGAATCTCTGACGGCCTGAGTTTTTCCCGGAGTAATTCTCTGCGACATCTAAAACTGAAACTTTCATCGTTGTTTTCTCTCACTGGATTTCTTGGCTAGTAAAGTGATTAAGTTCGCTTCTTCAAGAGTCCTATGGCTTCACAACCAGAATTAATAAAGGAAAGTCTTCTCTCTTTTGTTCTGTTTTCACAGCTCTGAACACCAACCAACGAGCCAAATTCGTCATCCTCATCATCGTCAAGATCATCTTGCTAATTGCCTTTATGTACTTCTTCATCTGCTCCTTGGATTTCCTCAGCTCGGCTTTCCGCTTGCTGGGAGGACTCGCGGCGGGTGACGTGCTCAACGACCATTTCCTACTCAGTAATCCCGTGTGCGCTCTCATGATCGGCGTCCTGGTGACCGTCCTCGTCCAGAGCTCTAGTACATCAACATCTATTGTCGTTGCCATGGTGTCTGCAACCATCAGTAAGTAAATCATTTGTGATGTTTTCATCATCATCATCAGCCCATGTCATCCCACTACTTGGCGAAGGCTTCTCCCAAACTGCGCCAAGTATTTCTGTTATGTGCAGGTCTTTGCCAGGCTGTTGATCCCAGGTGGCTGACTATCTCGTTTCTCCATCTTGCGCGAGGTCTGCCATGTTTTCTTTTCCCGGACAGATGTTGCCATTCTGTTGTGATTTGTCTCATCTTTCATCTTTTGTTCTGCCTAGGTGTCCAGCCCATCTCCATTTTATCCCTTTTTGCTGTTACTAATGTATCACTGACTAACATAATATGAGCCATCATTTACCATGGCAGTGATTCTGCACTGAGAAGAAACGTTTTGGTTGGAGGAGATATCAATCAAAAACAGTTTTTTTTTTAAGCAACCACTTATAATTTTTTCTTTTCCTCTTCTTTCCCGGCAATGTTGAAAGTTTGTATGCCTTTTTAAAACATTTTTATACAGCATAATTTTTTTTATTTTGGTTGAAAAAAGACAAATTGAGTAGAGTGGGATTTGAACGAACGATTTCTAGATTAACGTGCCGGCGCTCTATTTGTTGTTTGTTATTTGACAGCTTTGTTTTCTCTTAAATTCACACAGCTTTCCTTGCAAAGAACCAAAAACCTCTTACTGTTGGAATCTTGGTAATGACTTTGACTCCACCCCTGCCCCTCTTCTCCTGTTAATGATTTCACTCTACTGTTGATGACTTTGTGCAGCTGGTATTTCAACCTGTAACCGAGGTGTTTTATTTGCTCAGTTTTTAGTTGAACACTTATTTTGTTTTAATTCAATTTTGAGTTGAATACTTATTTTGTTTTAATTCAAACTATTTCTGTTTTCTCTCCCAGTCCCTGTCCGTCAGGCGATACCGATCGTGATGGGCGCCAACATCGGCACCTCGGTCACCAACACCATCGTGGCTCTCGGCCAGGTGAAGGAGCGCAACGAGTTTCGCCGGGCCTTCGGTGGTGCCACCGTCCACGACATGTTCAACTGGCTGACCGTCTTGATCTTCTTTCCCCTGGAGATCATCACGCATTACTTGGAGCTCTTGACGGACCGCATCTTGAGTGGCTTGGATCTCCAGGAGAAGGATGTGGAGGTGGAGATCCTTAAGGCCGTCACGGGCCCCTTTACTAAACTCGTCGTGCAGGTCAGTTCTGGGCCCAATTTTAAAGAGCTGCTTATAAGCAGAAAATGTTGCTTAAACAATTTCTACTAAGCAAAAATTAGCTGGATACCAGTCGCAGACGATACATGTAGCAAAAGCCTGATCGAATCAGGATGAAGAAAGAATGCACTTTTATAAACACATTCAGACTTTTTTCGTGTGTCTCTGCGTTTTGAACAAAAGTAGCGGTCATCTTCTTCAGATACAATGAAATCCTGCTCTTCAATCCACGTCTCTAGTGCTGAGGATTCTGTTCACAAAAGCTCCTTGAAATCAATAACTCCACCAAAAGGTTGAAATGCCATCATTTCAACATACCTCCTAAAATTGGAGGCCTAGTTTCAGACCGTTTTGTCAGCGATGGCTCTGAATCTGGAAGAATCCAGCGCTGTCTTTTTTAAATCGCCCATCACTCAATCACCCCAGTCAGTTTTGTCTTCTCCACTCTTGGCGATTCAACAATTGGTGGTTGAGAAAGATGGTGTTGGATCAAACCGGTTTTGAAAGGGAGTTTAAAAAAAACCACCTCCTAGACCAACACAGCGACAGATCATCAGCTGAACATTTTGGTTGAAAGTTCACTTAAGATTTAGAATCAAACGTCTACAAACATTCATCTTATATACCAACTTCCTACTTGTTGCTGCAGAAAGAGTACTTCTCACGCTTTTTCACATATGTCTCCTTTGGAATTTCTCCCTTGGAATGTCTCCTTTGGAATGTTTTTTATTTTATGTGCATGAAGTTTCACCGATCAAAACGTACTAATGATTCGCTTTTGTTTCATACTTTACTGCGAACAGATTGACAAAAGTGTGATCAGGAAGGTTGCTGAAGGCACTCTCAATGTTTCCGACGCCCGACTCCTCAAAGTCTGCTCTACTAACTTAACGGAAACTTGTAAGTCCTAATTTTCTTGCTGTGAGCGGAAAGTTGCAAGAGTATAATTGAGCGTTGGACATGTTGGTTTCCTCAATATGTTCGACTTAAAATAATTAAGGCTTAGAAAGGCTCGTGTTCAAATAGGGGTGTTTAATTTGACAATAGGTTCTTGCAGTTATCAGGGGCTATATTTGGCAGCACAACTCCTTTCAATTGTCGACTTGAAGTCATTCCAATGAAGAAGTATTAAGACTTTCTGAAATAAGTTTCCATAGCCTGTTGGTACACTGGGTTGACTGAGCTTAGTAACAAAATACATTGTACATTTCCAACAAATTAACGAAAGTTCAAAATTGTAAAAGTCTTATTTTGTTCTTCCACAGGCAAGTACAATCATATATTTGCCCGGACTACCATGACAGATACGGAGGTTGGTCTCATCATGTTAGCTGCCGCAATCACCATCCTCTTCATCTGCCTCTTCGCCATCGTCAAACTCCTCCACTCCATGCTCAAAGGGAGCATCGCCCTCCTCATCCAGAAGTTCATCAACGCCGACTTCCCGGGCTACTTGTCTTTCCTGACCGGCTACGTAGCAATCGTCGTCGGGGCCATAATGACATTCGTCGTGCAGAGTAGTTCAATCTTCACCTCGGCCATCACACCGCTTGTAGGGATCGGCGTCATCAGCCTGGAGCGAATGTACCCACTCACCTTGGGTGCGAACATCGGCACCACGGCGACCGGTTTGATTGCGGCATTGGCCACGTCGGGCGGGTCGCTTCGCAATGCCCTACAGATCGCCTTGTGTCATCTCTTCTTCAACATCTCCGGTATCATCGTCTGGTATCCCATACCCTTCATGAGGAAGGTGCCGGTAACTTTCGCGAAGATTCTCGGGAACACGACTGCTAATTACCGGTGGTTTGCACTCTTGTACCTAGCCATGATGTTCTTGATCATTCCCGCTATCGTCCTCGGTCTTTCCCTTGCCGGGGTGGCTTACTTACTGGCCTTCGGCGTGCCCATCCTCGTGTTTGTCTTCGTCATCGCAATCATTAACATTCTGCAGAGGAAGGTGCCTCGTATCCTTCCGAAGAAGCTCCGCAACTGGGACTTCCTGCCGACTTGCCTGCATTCCTTGGATCCTTTGGATAGTCTCTTTCGTTGCTCTTTCATCAAGAAGAGTCTTGCAAAGAAAAAGGGACAGGACGATTCTGCTCCAGGAGTTGACAATCCAACATTTCCCGGCGTCTAATTACCACAAAAGACAATTAAAAAACATTTCAAAGAGTTTTGCCCTGGCATCTCTCCTAGATTATTCAGCAGCTGCCATATTTCCATCACTGACTCCCTATAGTCTCCTTATTAACAATTAAAGTATAAATAAGTGCACAATGTTCTGCTTAGCGGTGTATTAAAACATGTTTGTGGGCACTGTGCTATATTTACGTTAATACCGTGAATTGTTATTGGTATTTTATTTAAACCGAACAGTTGAAATCAGTGAATGATAATCCCATGTGAAGCACATCAATCTATTTACTACAGTGCAGCACAGTCCAACAAAACTTTCCACCAAATTGAAAATACATAAAATGTAGCAGAATATTTCCCACGTTAACTGACGCATGTGCAAATTGTTTGGTTTATATTTTTCGATATAGAGTTGATAACATTGGCCTTTATCTCCCCTCATAAAACGTGGATTTCATCAAAGTAAACGAACGGGCAAATATGGAACAAACAATACAACATTCAAAAGTACAACTACAAAATATTTTCTCGATGTCTGACCAAAAACTGAGTAGGTATAAAGACTTGAGTTTACAGAAACTCGTGGAGACAGTGTATAGGCCTATTTATAAAAGGGACAACTCAAATTCGACGACTTTGGGCGCTTCACATTGTATTCAGTAAATATAGAGCTGCATTTTTTTTTTTAAAGTCGCCCAGTTGGTTTAGTTTTTTTGCAACGATCTTAACTTACATTTAAAAGGGCTTCAATTTTTGTATTGTGTCTGTACTGTATCCATTTTCATATGACGAGTACGTTTTATACATGTAAAAATAATGCCTTTTTTAGTGTTATTTGTATACATCAACATAATACATATATATATATATACATATTTATTTTATGGTTTTAAGTTGGGTTTTTCTTCAGCCCTTTTTTTTACAGTGAATGAGACGACCCCATGCAGATCCCAAAAAACGAACATACGGGCACTTATTTCTCGGGCAATGAAAGTTCCTTTAAAAAGTAAAGCACGGTTCTTTCTCTGGTTCTTGTATAACCTTGACCTCCTCAACGGAGTTGTTCAAAATAGATTTAGTTGCATTTTAAGCTTTCTATCAGACACGGAAAAATACCTTTTTCACAGGCCTATTTTGTAAAGACATACATACTCATGTTAAACTCATGTACCCATTTCTGATGAAACAACATGAATGTTGTTATTATCTCGAGAAGAGGTTGCTTAGTTGGCAAAAAGCCAGACTGACGGGGGTCACGGGAGCATTTGGTACGCCTACAATGAAACGTTGGGGCTTTTGTTGAGAACATTTTGTATACATTGTACATGTAGTCCCCTCTCGTGACACGTCACGTCTTACCATAGAGAAAATAGCTTGGTCCTTGGTCTCATTATCAACATATGCATCATTGTGTGCCGCAGGGATCGAGGCAATGCTTTTGGAATAAAGGTCGTGTTTGTATCGAGCAGCTATATATGTATGGCTATGGCTGTTGGCTGAAACGACAAAGTTGGGGAATAGCCACTGACAAAGCCATTACATTCGGACACAGCCTCAGCTTCTGTGACCATTGCTGTGTCGGAAATAAGCGACTATACCGTTTGCGGCTACCGTTTAGGCTGCGTTGAAGTACATTGGGAAGCCCAGCAACAGTGCCAAATTTCATAGCGCTGCTTTAACGGTAAGCAAATTTTGGTGCTAACTATAGCAGAAAATTTTGCTTAAGCGTAACCGCAATTCACAGGTTTGCAGAAAATTAGGCGGTCATCTTGCGCGTTCACCATAGATTTGCATTACGTCATTCATTTCCATACAGTAAGCACCGGGAGGTAAGCATGCCTTTTCATGTGCTTAGTTAGCAGCGCTATGAAATGAAAATCGTGCAGTAAGCACAAAATCGGCCGTTAAGCAGCTCTATGAAATTAGGCCCAGATGCGCGCCACCGCTAACAAGACCATCTGTGATTGCACCCTAAAATGTGTCTATAATACGAATGACACTGCCCGATCAATTCGTGTTGTAAAATTAAACGGCCCTCTGGCGTGCACTATGTACATTATAAATCTTGTTATTGTTCCATCCTAAAGATATTTTGTTTTTAGTCGGAGCACTTTTTAATGTAATGATTAAATAAAGTATTGTTTTAAATCTAAATTTTACTAGTCCAGCATTTCAATTTGTGGTTGTAATCATTACAGGTTTTAGGATACGCCATTTACTGTGTACATAAAACTCTCCATATATATTTGAGCTGTGGTGGTTCTGAACAGGGCCGGTAAGGAAAAACTCGACGTTTCGATCAGTGTGTTCTGATCGTCTATTATGAGACTGCCTGTGTTGCTGTACGCTTTACGCTGCCCGTGAGGTTAGCTGCTGTGTAGGCTTGTATAATGATGTGACTTTTTACATTAATATCTGACTCATGCCGCGCATCAAAACTGCAAAGTGAAAATGAATTGATAAGATGAATAATGATACATCGACCAGACTTTAAATAAAAACCGAGAAACATCCACGGAGGCGGGGGGGGGGGGGGTTCAGAAGGTACAGAGAAATCTTCCGTGGCAAAAATCTACCAAATATCGCTAAATAAAATGGTGCTTGATCAATTCGTGTTACCAACGATATCTTATGGATGTCAAGCATGGCTTAAGAATATACATCATAATGAGTTGGCTACCACTCAGAGTGCAATGTAAAAAACATGCTAGGGATTATATGCCTACCGCTAAGAGACCAGATACCCCAAAACAATCAGAGACAAAACACAAGCAAGAAATGCCACAAAGTATGTCAACAAAATGAAATGAAAAATGGGCAGGACACGTAGCAAGGATGACAGTAAGAACAACAGAATGATGTTTTGGGGGCAAATTTGCGGCCATTTGAAAAGGCCTGCTGACGTTTTGATGTAAGACGCTTTCGGCCGCTTTATTTCAACGGTCAATAAGTAAACTGTTACAGGCCTACAGTGCTGTAGCCATAGCTTCCCAATAACATTCATGTGGTCTTTGTTAAAATCGCAGCAGACAGTATTGTTACCACAGGCCCAACTTGATATTTCAAGTTATTTCAAGTTATTTTTATTTGACTCTCGGACTATAGTCCGAGAGTCAAATAAAGTTATTTTCATTCCGCGTGAATAGCTTAGTCTAGAAGTTTGCCAAAAGTATAATGTACTCGTAGAAAGTACAAAGCCAACGAATATTGGCCTATTACCCCTGCGTTTTCATTCGTCCACAACTAGGGCCTACCTGGTGGTACTAATGAACACATACTAATACTAATCTGTCTGAATGCACATGCAAGTTCACGAAAGAGAGTCGGTAAACGAGTTTAATTCTCACCTTTAACGCCACCCAAACCTTCATATATCATATTATATTATGTTCTCTCTTTTTTCAAGGGACAAATCTGCGTTATCCTTTTATAGACAAGTATCTTTCTCATGACATGATTGAGTGGCAAACCCCATTCTCGTATCATAAAGGCACAGTTCCCTCTAAATATTTCTCTTATCTGCAACACTAAGGACACAATCTTTCGGTACCTCATGGGAACTATAGCAGTCAGTGCATGTATTAACTAATACAAAGCTGACTGTACAAAGATACACATGAACTTGACATGTGCTGTGCATGTGATCATGTGACGGCATCACAGTCATGCGTTAATACAAAATAACGTCTCCGCTTCCAACTGAATGTGCAGCTGAGGCGAAAAAAACCCCCTAAAGGTGGATTAAAGTTCACAAAGCAAAGTCAACATAACCCAAATGGTATGTCTAGCCCCCTGCTGTTAATTCAGGTGAGTTGTCTTAAAGTACATTTAATACATATAAATATGAAATGAAGTACCGGTATACATGACTGAGTACATCCCCTGTTCTAATGACAATGTTGGTTTTTTTAGGTGTTCATTGTGCTGAGGAAAGTTCTCCTTCGTAAACAAACCGTTCTTCAGACGAGGAGCAGTGCGCCCCATTCGGAATTCACTTATTTCGTTTACGGACAATATTTATCACGTCACACGTTCATTTGAGTGCATTAACAAGAGACCATTTTGTTACACAAACTAAGACAATTAGAAGCAGCTTTTTGCAAACTGATTACCAACCAAAAGGACTTGTAGTCACGGATGCAAATAAAATAAATAAATAAATAAATAAATAAAAAATAGTTAATGGCCTGACGTTTCGACCCTAGCAGAGTCTTTCTCGAAGGCTAAATGACAACTCTCAATTCTCAAATTTCGCTACGATAAAGTATCAAATAAAGTGATATTTCACACCATTTTAACATGAGGTTAGAGACTTAAATTTCCCCACTTTTATGAGGACTCTATTATTGGAAAATGAAAGCATCGCAGAAATCTATTTTTACCTTTGAACCCCTTTTTAAAACGAAGAATCAAAAACACAAACCGACCGTTAATGACCCTGTCAAATTGCCACCGCAGTATTTGTATGTGATTTTCTTTAAATGAATATACACCGTTACTGCAAGTCTACTGTTTGAAGCTTAAAATAACTCTATACCTTGGCGTTTCCCAGTTAACAGAGATAATTTATCACTGGAAAGATGGATTGCACAGGTATGTTTTCGTCGAAGAGACAAACACAGATTTCAAGGAATGGATTATCATAATAGATAGACAACACGGAATAACTTACCATGGAATAATGGATTACATCATTTGTAGTGAAATAATCCCTGATCCTCGTGTTTCATAAGCTAGCTTGGAGTTCAGTGTTTTGGCCTAATGTTTCGACCCTAGCAGAGTCTCGTAGGCTAAATGACAACGCAACACACATTAATTAACAAGTACATGTACATGTATACTGATGTAACAGAAGCGGTCAAGTGAAAAAAATGAAAGGAGGGAGAGAGACACTAGAGACGGGGGGGGGGGGAAGCAGAAAGCACAAAGAAAAGCAAGGAGGGAACAAAGAAGTTCGTGTTTTCTGTCATTTGTTTATGTCAAATCTTTAAACTCGTAAATTTCGAAGTAACTCGAATATCAGTGTAAGCACGCGGACAATATTGGAGAGTTGTCGAAGACCATACTTTGACAAAAAACCAAAACATTAACAACAACAACGACGTGGGTTTTGCAAACTAGCTAAGAAAGTAATGAATGTTTTCCATAAAAAAAGAAAACAATGCTGAAATCGTCCCATCAGATATATTTGTTAGCCAAATGTTAGCAATACCAAAAGTATCAAGTTACTCGTTTGCCACAGACGGAACCCGTATGACAGAATTAACAAAACAAATAATGTTTTGTTCGGTACATTCTATATATACACATGTCTTTAATTTATTATGGTGATTTCTTAAATTATTAAGTGAAGGAAACTAAAAATATAAATCCATTGATGAGGAATGGAATTCCATTGACACCGATTCAACAGAAAAAATACCTGTCATTGATGTGTATGAGCCTACGGGTAGCATGCATGCTTAGAATGTCTACCTTTGTGTTTTTGAAGTTTAAGTTTCTTGTCTCTAGCCTTGTACAAAGTAAAAACACAATAGAAATGTTTTATATATAAATAATACCAGCATCTCATTGTCATTTAAAGGATTTTCAGTTTCAATGTTTGTAATTGAAAACAAATACATTCCATAGCCAGAATGGTTATGTAGTCAAAACAAAAAAGGAATTAAAGTGCACAGTCGATTATATAAGTCGCCATTGGGCTGGAAGGGATTTATGAAGATAGATTGTTACAAAATACTCTTTGCATGATGTACAAGCATCACACAAGTTACAACACTTCATTTTCATGGTTGTCAAGTTAGTGTCTGAAGCTATATAAGCGAAACTTCACCAATTTTCACATCATATAAGATTTGCACTGAATCGCACATAAGTGACATAAGAGACATAGTTCACCATCAGCCTATATTGAACACGCCATCAAAAACACCCCAAACATTGCACTTGAGCATTGCCGTTTGTCCATAGACACCGTCTTTTTCTAAACAAATCGTTTCAGAGCTTGGCAATTTGTTTGCAATTACAGCGGTACCTTTGTACCCAGTCTCTTCCCTAAACGCAAGGACTAATATTGACCTATTGTTGCGCCAAGGTCAAGCCTGACTGTGACCAAATGGGTCGCGAGTAAACCATTCAAAAAAGCAAAATTTCTTGTAAAAAATTTCAAAGCAATCAGAGAGACAACAGGGAGAGAAAACTCAGTGATACGGTGTTTTGGACAAGACAGTCAGACAGATATCTGCAAAATTCTTGAAAGCCACTTCTAACGACAATGGACTTGACCTTAAATATTATTGGTCAACATTGGTTTTACCAGTCCATATAAATTGAGGTGGATAACAGTGGTCTCTTTAGTTCTGAATAAAAGGGGGTCCCCCTTAATATCATAAATAAAGTATCATTCATGTGTTGAGAATAGACAATAATCAAGCAGGCCTATCGTTGGAAAGTTTTATTACAGTGACAAGAATCAGTGTCATTGGAACGGTCAACTCGTTTCCATCGTCTAGTTTTCTTAAACACAACATCAAACCAAGCTGTGAACAAAATTCATAATTTTAGCGAGAACAACGGACGAAGATGTTTTATAAGTTCTTCAGGTATTTTCTACACGTTCGAATTGCTTAAATAAAACAATCATCAATGGTACTGTTTTGGGGGTCTTTAAATACTATTTTTCATCGACTTTGAAAATATAAATGTATACCACGCACAAAGATCATGGTCATTTGATTGGTGGAACACGTGCCACGTGTCATCCTTTATTTTCCCATGTATGCTGCCGTGACACTCCATACATTGGAGTCCAATATGGATAATTATTGGATGCTCTTCTGCATCGTTTCCAAAATAATCGTTCCCCGCCCAAGTTGTCCAAACAGACAAGGACGTGTCACGATGGACAAGGTTGGTGTCTACATGGAGTCGTTCACGTCGTTTAATATAATTTTCAGAGTGTGGGGTGCACGAGTTTCCGTGAAAAAAAAAAAATCAAATGACAACTATCTATGGGTGGTAACATAAAACAAATACATTTCGTTTATTGTCGCTGATAAATCACTCTGTGAAATCTGGCTTGTCCATTTCAATCGACTTCAAATGTAATTTCACCTCGTGATTATGTTCTGAGACAATGTACTAAAAATGCACCCCATAGTTGTATGCTGTATATCAAAGAGGGCACTGAGTCTGGTCTCTTGACTTATTTTGGAGCGTTGCCATTGGAATGGATTTACGGCTTGATAAACCACAAGCAAATAAATACCAACTAAAATAACTGCAGAAGTTTGGTTTTCGCCGAATAACTTATAATATGCTATGATTTGAGAATTCGTTGAATATTTTATCATTAAGCATTGTTTTTTGGGGATCTTATTAAGCTTGAGGCACCTGCAGGTAACCTATCGTTTAAAAAAAAAAATTGTAATGAGATATCGCCCAACTCACAAGGCCGGACGGCCACTTCAATGTGAGAGCTATATTTAACTGATTTGGGCTGTCAACCCAGATCAACTGTCACCAGGGGCACTTTGCTACCTACTCCCGGGGCTGAAACAAGGTTAACCCCTTCACAGTCCGTAAAGATATAGCTTTGTTATTGTGGGGTGTTCGGCTGTTCCATTGATTTAGGTTGATGTGGTTGGCTGCCAAAGGTGCCCTCGCTTCTCAAAGACGATGTAGCTGCGTCCTTCGAAATTCAGCTTCTCAGCTGCTAATAACGGGATGATCATCAAGAGAGTCGTTAGCACGGTTCAATAATGTAACCTCGAAAACCACTCTCGGTTGTATGGAGCAATTATTCAACATCAGAAGACGGTAATAAATTTATTATGTAGGAAAAAAACCCACAAAAAAAACCCGGACAAAAATACAAGGTGTTCTGGGCTAAATGTCCGAACACCTAACAACAACAAACAAACAAACAACAAATATGGTAAGGTTTCTCTTTTAAAGTGTATTCTTCAACGATTACACCCAGTCCGAACACGGAGCATTAGATCATCCAATCAGTGAACGTAGAAAAATACAGGTAGTTAAAGGAGCAAATTGTCATCAAATCTTTAAAAGAAAATTGCTGTTTGGAATTGCAAAACCCCCTACTGCGTGCTGTAATTAGTGAGTAGTGATTAGAACAATACATAGATTTGTCTCTGGAAGTACAACCAGCTTGAAATACGGTCCGTCATATGCGGAGTCAAAATTTTGGTTCAACAAAATAGCGGAACGTGTTTTGTCATAAAATTACACAAAATCCACACAATTTTAAAGGATATTTATGTGAATCATTATATTCTACTTTTCAAAAATCGTCCCAACAGCATTCACTTCGTTACAAACGCTTTTTAGAGCCCAAAAGCGCCCAAATCGGAAGGCAACGTGCCCCCTTTAAGCCACGGCCTGAACCGACCTGAGGTATACCGTACTATCAGTCTTTTGTGCGCGTTATTTTCCTCCCCCTTGTGAAAATATTTTCGAATTTTCCTCTTTTTTTGTCCAAACCACTCTCAGTGTTTGTCATCATGGAACTACGTATGTCTTCCTCGGCAGTTTCCATGGTAACTGTTCTTTTCGTCACACACACAAACAGACAGACACACACACACACACATGTACAGAATGTCTTGCCTTTGCCTCTCGCGACGACAATCTCAATGATTAAGAATTCCTTGGCGGCATCCCGCTTCTTAAATTGATTTCTGTATTGCGCCATATAGTCATATTACTTCGCCATTAATTTTACGTCTCCCAGATGAGGCATTGTATTGATTCCGGACCTAAATTTTCTTTTTTTCTAGCGCAACAAAAAGAAGAAGAAAAAATAAAAAATAAAAAAATAAATCTGAAATCTGATTTCATATTAACGAGCGACCATGTCACTCGCTCTCATTAGTATTTTTGGTTTATAAGGACATGGACGTGTGAGAGGGGGGGGGGTGAGCCTATGGAATGAGGAGACAATGACCATAATTATGACATCAATGCCTGTCGTCTTTCCTGCTGCTTGAAAAGAATAACAATTCTTTTGAGACAAGGACAGAATACTTTCAGAAGAGGGGAGCTATTCGGGAAATTCACGAAGAAACTGCAAATTCTCTGCCCGAAGCCACGGGGGAGTCTACTATTTTTACCCCGTACGACTTCGCTGTCAATACGAGCTATACCTTCACAGGAATTCATTCAATTTTCATAATAAACAGCAACGTTATTAAGTTCACTTCGTCTTGTCTCAAAGATTAGCTCGCAACTCTACGTCAGAGCGTTGGAGTACATGGTTTTGTCGTCTCTGGTAAATTGTCAGCTCAGTCGACAGAATGTCTCCCATTGAACTCTGATGCCTCATCTCGGAAGTTGCCGACCTCATAGCTAAGAGAATTCCCGCCATCCACTTCGTGTTTACAGATCTGATACCGACGAAATGGAGGCTGGGGGAGACGATGTTGTAGCCAGCAGTATTCCGCTCTTTTTGACGATATTTCTGACGTTTTTCACAGCTGTCGGGAACCTGATCGCGTTACTCGTACTGGGCCAGGGCAGCCAACTCAGGTCGCCCGCTCATTTCCTCATGGCCAACCTCGCTGCCCTTGACTTCATGACAGGGGGCGTGGTCATGACGTATACCATCAACCACGCCCTCAACGCCGAGACTGAACCCGCCAGTGGGAGTCCAGGGAATGATTCAAATGCGGGTTGTCAGGTGGCTGGATTCCTGCGCGTGTTGTCAATCTCGGGATCGTCTTTTACCTTAGTTGCGCTGAGCTACGAACGCTACGTCGCTATCACCTACCCCCTCAAACACACTCATATGATAACGACCCAAACAGCGGCCGTGTACTCGATCACCATCTGGATTTTAGCCGCTATTGTTGCAGTCATGCCCTTTTGGGGCGTTGGCAAATACCAATTTTCTCACCACCAGCTGATCTGCTGGCCGCAGGGGGACAATGGACACGCCTTCGTCATCGTGTTCCTCTTGTGCGTCTTCGCGGCAACTTTCTTCACCATGATTTTGATGTACATTCTCATCGTGAAGGCCGTTCGGAGACACCGTAGTATTATCCACGCCCTCGTACTACGCATTGCCCAGGGATTCACCGGCAAAAAGGTGGAGAAGTTTCGAGCAACCAGAACCATCACCCTCGTGCTTGGCGTGTTCTTCATTTCCTGGATACCGTTCACTTTTACCCAAATCTCATCGGTTCTCGCGAGTGACACGAGACTTGAAGGCACACGTAAGATTTTCGCACCGTTCCTGTACGTCAATTGCGCCTGTAACCCGTGGATCTATTGTGGATTGAACGCGACTTTTCGCTCGACATTTAAGAGAAAGCTCCGTGGGGTTTGGACATTCTTGCGCCGTGTGGTCGCTGCGTTATTTTACACACCTACCCCACCCCAAATGCCCGAACACCAACGTGTAGTGTACGACGGCAGCGAGAACACACCTTACGTTCCTAACATAAGATTTGTGATCGTTCAGCCAACCACCACTGACGTTAATTAACTATAGGCCTAAACATAACATTGGACTGCATTAAGTTTTTACATGTACAAAGTAAAATGTCAACGGAGCGTCGTACAGAGCGATCACTTACATGTAAGACGCGTGTTTCAATGCATCGCACTGCTCTACAAAATTAGATATATCTAGTAAAACTATTCTACTTTTGGGAGATTGTGGTCAGAAAATAGACTTGTAATACAAGCCGTTTGTCGCGGTAACTGCTATCGCGCGATTGTACTGCTCTTGGAAGACTACTTGCTCCTGACTACTGCAATGGGGGAGCAGAAGTCTCGCAGGAGCAGCAGTCTCGCGAGAGTGTAGTCGCCTGAGAGCTGTTACACTATCGGGGCGACAAACATTTTACGACTTGTTCACAAGTCTATTTAGAAAAACGAAGTTAAATTGTATATGAAATTATAGAGGTCTGTAATTTTTAATTACAGAGATTGATAACAGTAAATGAAGCAAAATGTATCAATGTGTAAAATAGATTTTGAAATGATGTGTAAAACGAAAACAAGATATGAGCAAACCCGAAGTGATGAACATTGGTTTTCCTTTATGAATCGGGATGGTGGCTATCCATCGAAAAAAAAAACTGTTGTAATTTCCGTCTTCATTCCTTTTTGAAATTACATTTAGTCAATATTTAGTACTATAAAAAAAAACCATTTATCTATAAAACTGTGTTGGTTATAATTTATAACCGGCGGTGATACGAACATTTTGATGTTCGGATCAACAGCACACATTCAATGGTCGTAATGGCAGTTTCTTCGCAGAACTATACGGAGTTCATCAAGTGCCGTGTAAACTTATCTAGATAATTCATGTCGACCAAGTTGACTATTGGACTAAATACAGAAGGCCGCTTCTGAGTCAAGCGATTTCGGCTACGGCTTTGGCTAATAGCTGCAGCCACAACATTCGTAGCCACAGCCGTAGTCATCACTTCGGACATGGCCTATAATTTTCAACGGTATTGCCGCCTAATTCATCACACCATGACAAGTTTTAAAAAAACAAACAGCACTTTTGTACAAGTCGCCATTTGATCCATGCTGATGATCTTTTTAGCGCAATTGGACGTGAAACACTGCCGACTTCAAAATCTATTAATTCTAACGTTTCGTTCACTGATTTCCCTGTAAAAACATTCATTCCTGTTGTCACTTTGGTTGTTTGTATTGTAAGCACCTTTTCACACTTGTAAGAAAAAAATAAATAAAAAAAAATAAAATTAAAAGAAAGTATAACAAATGTGTATTTCGCATCTCTTCCACGATGTACACGAAGGGTATAAATACTGCGATACTTCTCCTTTCTTTCGAATGATCACAGTTTAAACGATTTGATTTGCATCATTTGGTTGTATCAATGGTTCACTTGGAAACGAATTAAGCATGAAGTGGATCTTGATTTTTCGGGTAATGTTGAAACCAGTGATTATCAACAGAGGGCGCTTTACATAGCTGAGGCTTTGGATTACTCGCATCATGTGAGCAGTATGGTACACGTTAAAGACCAGCATCTGCACTTTATGTGACCCAACAAAATCTATGCATGAAATAACAAACCCGTGAAAGTTTATGCCCAATCGGTCATGGAGTCACGAGAAAATGGTTTTCCCGAAACACTGAGTTTTGGGCTTGCGAAATAAAAGCATAGATCAGGATCTCCAAAGCTCCAAAACGGAGTCGACCCAATTTAGTTTTAGCTAGGTCATTGATCCGGGTTATTTCAATGGGTCCATCATTCATCACGTCGCGACAATTAATTACTCACATTATGTGAGCAGTATGGTAGACGTTAAAGACCAGCATCTGCACTTTATTAATCTATGCATTAAAAATAACAAACCCGTGAAAGTTTATGCCCAATCGGTCATTGGAGTCACGAGAAAATGGTTTTCCAAAAACACCGAGTTTTGGACTTGCGAAATCAAAGCTAATTGTTTTACTCAATAATTCTCAAAACATGATATCATTTTAAATACAACTATTTCAAAGGAGGTTTTCTACCAGAGGTTTTTTTAGGGCCAACATTTCAGGTGGGTGGATTTGCAAGCTCAGAGTGTTGCGTGCGGGGAGATGTTCCGAAGGGCTTCAGCACGATTTTAGAATGGCGTACCTTTAATACCATTGAATGGGAGATGAATGTAATTACCATATCAACGTTCTTGTCAAGCACATTGGATAAACTTATAATAATTTGAGCACACGTATATGAGTGAGACTGTAACTTCATGAGGTCTTGGGGCCCGCTCAATGGCCCTGCAAACACTTCGATTACGACGATGTTCTTTGGCGCACCCTCATTATTTCTGGGTTGTCATTTTGAGGCGAAATAGTTGGCACTGTTTGTTTTTCCTCTCACCCTGCCTTTGTTTTTCTTTGTGGAGGGAGTGCATGGGCCCCGTTGGCACCCAACTATATTCTACGCCGGGAATCTTGGTCTCAAACGGGAAACCTCTACACAACCATTAGTTGATGGATCGGTAAAGGGCTTCGAAATGATGGCGACGGACGTGACTGGGATACTGCTATAAATAATAATTATACTAACAGTAATAAACTTGACTTTCACAAAGCACTTTTCACCAAAGGACGCAAAGCGCCGGAAAAAGGAAAGAAGAGAAAAACAGAAAGACAGGGAGGGGGGGGGGGACTGAAAACCCCCAGATTATATGCGAACAGACAAAAGATGAGCAGTGAGACCCGTAGAATTTCTAACATGAGTGGGAAGTTTATTCCATAGCTGAGGTGCAGAGACGGAACAATGCCGGTGACCAGCCTGAATGCCAGATTTGCGAATATCAAGCTATCTGTCAACAGAAGAACGAATACAGATACAAGTAAAACTTTCCACTTCCGGATATACGCAAACTTCTTAACCATACTTTTAATAGCAATGTCAAATAAGGGTAGGAATTTTGGCATATAATATATACTAAACAAACAAACAAAAAATCAACAATTATCTCAAAAGTATAGGAACAGCAAATCACGCCTCAATGAAAGGATGTGTTGTTAGTTTTAGTGAGAACCCAGGCGTGGAGGTTTACCTACAACTATTTGACCAGCGACTCTCAAGACAAACTAAGTCTCTAATCGCCTGGTTACATACGGCTTTAGTTGGTATTCTGTCCAGTTCACCAACAAGATTTTCCAAGTAGGGAGCGTTGGCTCTGGAAACAGCCTGTACATTATTCCCCAACGTTTCGACAAGTAGTGTGCGCTGTCGTCAATTTTGGTGCTCGATACGTGGCATGGTGTTTATAAGACCATTGAGTCTTCATTGTTTGCTCCCAATCTCAGGAATTATTCAGAGGATTTTAAGGGGGGGGGGGTTACTTCTGTACAAGAGGAAAATAGTGTGTTAGAGTATGTGACATTTTGGGGGAGGGGGTGTACCCTTTGCCACCATATCAGGCATGGTAGTCGTCGTCAGGAAGCAAGGCTCACAAGTCGGAACGTCGCAAATAATAAACCGGCTCTTTTAAAAGTTTTTCTTTACACAACGTCCTCTGCAGAATACTCATTATCCTACCCCAACATGCAAAGACTATAATCTGACTTGAAGTTGGATACCAGTCTACAGGAAGACTTGCCAGAATTGTATCACTGGAATTGTCCCTGTAAACGCACTCTTCCAAAAAGAATATCCGCACAAGGGCCCCAGTGAGGAACAAAAATGAAGATGGCTAATCTATCTGATGCATTCTCAGCTTCTCTTTGTTATGTTTTGAGAGAAAGTAGTTTGGAAGTTTTTGGTTTCATACTTTAGAGAAGACTAACAGGCAAAAGTAAGGGGGAGGGCCGGTGTGCATAGCGAAGCCTACCACGGCGGGCGTGGGGTCTGCATGGGGCCCGCTCAATAGTTATCAAAAATGATAACAATACCTGTATTATAAAGAGATTTCACACAAGAGATCGAAGCGCTGTACACGAGTAGGACAATATTAAAGGTGTTGTGAACAAAAACTGACAAATTAGTGGTGGTGGGGGGGGGGGGGGGGGTGCGTCCTTTATGTTGGGAATAGTGTTCCAAAATGGGGCCGGATCTGCGTCTAGGCCTATACAGATCTATATGGCGGGGCGATTTTGAACACCAAGGAATAGTACAACGAAAACGGTTGATACAAAGTGTGTGAATCACGCAAGTACTTGCTACTAAGTAGTGAGGCGGAATACAAAAGTACTTATATACCAGCAAAAGGACTTTGAATGGTGCACGCTACTTGATGCCAGCGAAGATTTGTTATGAGAGATGAAGTGGCATCCATATAGGGCTTTTTTCAGAAACGATCATTCGAACAGTAGGAGTATTTTGTATAGTCAGTGTTTTAAACCTTGGGTTTAATATAACCAAATAGAATAGAGTTGCAGTAGTCATGCCGGATGTTATGAAAGTACGAACAATGTATAATGACATAGTTGGCAATGAAATTGCGAAGGGCACTTGGTGGAAAGGGCCCTTTGAAAGTTTCTCTAAAAAACGAAGATGTTTGCGGTGCATTCAGTGCATTTTTGTGTCCATCTTTTGAGAAGGAGGATTTCGAATTGATTGTGTTCTGTTCTTTGTTTGTTTCTATCTTTCTGAGAAATGTCAGTGGACGAACAATAATTAGCGGAGCTTGCAAGTGTGCATTGCGAAGCCTACTATGGCGTGGGGTTTGGGGCCACTTAAAGGTTTAATAATTTTTGTTTTACATACTGTTTAGTGCATTCTCAACCTTTCTGGATTACTTTTTTAAGTAAAAAAAGAGAAGCTTTTCCCTGATTCCCTACCGCTACTTGTGTTCTCTTTATGGCAGTAAGGGCATGGCCACTGGAAGAGAGCGCCCTCAACTGCACCCAGTGGATCAGCTTACCAGGCGGAACGTACACAACCACTATGGGAAACGAATGAGTGAACGTGACCGGCACACTAAACAAACAAAATGGAAATTTACCTGTAATATGCGTAAAAATACAAGAACGAAAGTTGTTTTCTTAAATGGTCGGAAGATGTTGATGATGCTGGCGTACATGTATATCACCAGCATTATTGTACGAATCTAAAACGGAAGTGAATATTTTCAAGAGTATTTTTGATCCCCAACAATAGTGAGCTTACGTATGAACGATACATCAACAGCAGTAAGAGTAAGAGGTAGTATAATTCACTGGACATCAATGTAAACACATTCCAAATGCTCTATGATTGCAGGGGAGACCCGAACTTTGTTGGCGTCTCCCCCCTTCGATTAAGGCACCTCACCATAAACCACGCCCACTTTAGAGACACTGGTTTAAAAAGTACAGATTTCAAATGGGGGTTACGCCACTGAAGTTTCCGACTTGCCTGTCACACATTGTCATACAAAATATTTAGAATGATTAGTCATAAGAAAGGTATGACAGGCGGCAGTGTTTTGAATCACCAGACACATTTTTTTGTAAACACCTTTGAGGGGCACAGAGAAGGTGACAGAAAGCATGGAGAAAGAGCAAGGAATAATGCACCCGTAGAGGGAGGCAAATTGCTGGTTTTTATACAGGGGAAGAAAAAGTTACAACTGAAAAAAGGACCGCACTAAAATGATGAGAAATAAGGTAAGGGAAAAAACAGAAGGAAAAAATAAGCGAAAAAGAAAAGAGAAAAAAAGAGAGTAAGAGTTAAAACAACCTGTAGCAAAATAAGACAATATTTAACAGAAAGCAAAGGAGGAAAGGAGAATCACCGAACGGGGTAAGGCAGAGATGCTATAAAGGAAAAATAGGAATAAGCATTTTGCAACAGCTAATTCTATTTTGGAATACATCAGCATTTGGAATTTGCCATTTTTTGACATTGGTTGATGTGGGGACCCTGCAGGGCTCCAACGGTAGTTTGAACGAGCGCCCTCTTTTGAGTCAAAGTAACCGCTTACATACTACAGAGGGCGCTTTATTTGATGGAGCTCTCAAGCGACTTCGGCTACGGCTACGGCTACGGCTATGGCCATTGCGATAACGATGAAGAATAGGACTTCTCAGCAATCCACGGCACCCACTGCCGAAGCAGTTAATTCGGGCACGGCCTGAGTTTAGAATAAAATGCCTTTCTTGGCAAAATGCAGTGACTGGTTCAGTCTAGCAAGGAGCTGCTAAAACACAGTTATTACTGGGCAGACACAATATGATTCTAAGCCAAAATAGGATACCAGCGATACAAATCAACATAACATAGCATTTTATCTATGACTGGTTTCCCTCAAAACCTTTGCCTGGCAGGTAAACATGCTCGCTGTTTTCTGTGCGCGTAATATTAGGATCGGCTCGATCGAACGTTTTATATGAGACCGAGGACAGAACAAATGGTCTCCATTTGACAATTGTAAAGACTGGGGTGCTCCACAAGGAATTTTGTGTACCAAGGTATATATAGAGATGTTAAGTACGGGACAAAAGGAAAGAACAAAATATGTTATAATAATGTAACATAAAGTGCGTTTGCAGGGCTATGTTTTCATAGCCGTTACGTCAAGCTAAAACCTAAAAGGTAATCTGTCACCCCGCCTCCAACCCCCCCCCAAAAAAACAACCCCCCAATAACCCCCCCCCCCCCATCTGTGCCTGAAATGCTACGTCAGGTTTGTTTTCCCTCATGAGGCCGGTCGTCTTATTTTTCTCTGCATCTCAATAACTCTTGCTTGGGTCAGAACGGCCGGCCGGGATCGATATAATGAGATTTAATCTCACCACCATTCAACCCTGCATGATGAAAGCGCCATGTACAATGTACATGTTCTCACTCACTTAAACAGTGTGTCAGAGGGGTTTGCTGTGATGTGAAGAAGGTTTCGAATCTGATAAAATAGGCCCTATAAGACATTTTGTCCGGTTAAATTGATTTCATGATTGGACGGGGAAAAAAAGTACATTCATCTCAGCAAGGACGACACCTGAAAAAAGTTGTCTCATTCCCAACACAGACAGTGCCCTACTTATCGGGGGGGGGGGGGGGGTAGTTCGAACTCTGAAAAGTGAACAAAATCGAATTGTGATTTCATTCACAATCTGGTTCAATTGAACCTGAGGAAAAGACAAATAGTCTTGTTGCGTCAGGAGAAGCGTATTGTTAATCCCTAACATGACACACATCAATACGCCCCCTAGGGTCGAGCATAATTTATTTTATCTCAATAAAAACCGAGAGATTGGGTCCTCCGTTCCACTCGCATTCATTAAGACAAGGGGTTCTTTCGAAATACAGGGGGGTAAGTATGGACGACAGCATCACCTGGCGGTATTCTGTATAGGGCCCCTTGGATTGCCTTTCGACTTGGTGAGATCTTGAGAAAAAATTACTTGAGATTACTACATCCTGAAGGAAAGGAATTGGATGGCACTTTCCGAGCTCCGTAACTTTGGCTGTGACTATATAATGATTAATATTATGGTCTCGGTTTGCGGTTATAACCATATTTTTTTTAAACCAAATTTCTTCGAGCAGACTTTAGTTCCGGGAAGAGCTCGTCCTGCCCGTGTAGGTCTGACGATTGTCTGGCGATTATTTACTGCGGAGTTGCTTGGGAACCTTTTTGATGGAAACGTCTCGTGAATTATTCACTATCCCCAAGAGTTGACTTTGTTCTCAATATTTCGACTATATTATGAAATAATTCGAATACAAGAATAGGAGGTGGGTTCCCCTGATGGTGATGTAATGATGAACCAACCACACCACTGGAACACCACCTCAACACGCAATCAGCGAGATCCTTGAATCTACAGGTAGAGGTCCGGGAAGGAGGCCGGCCCTCTAATTAAAAAGGACGAGCATTCATCACTAAAATAATACAGGAAAATCCACACGATGGCGTCTAAAATATGAAATGATCTCCCGAACTTGAATTGTTTTTAATCCTCTAATCAATCGCATAATCTAAATACCACAACCAGGTCACGTATGTGAAGGCAAAAAAAGGTCAACACGAAGCTGGTTACGTACATACAATACTAGTTTACTAATACCCGATACAACTATTGACAAGCCCTAAGAATTACAATTTTCTCTCTGATAAAAAGATGATTTAAACACAAACAACACTCACAGAGAGCTCTAGGACATCATCCCTCCCAAAGACAACAATATTCAGAGCCATGCTCCCTACAAAATAGAGAGAAATACCCACAGAAAGTAATGTGCTCTCTCTCGCTCAAAGCCAAAAAAGAAGAAGACAACTTTCAGTTTTAACAGTAGGCCTATTACGCAAAATAAGAAAGTTGCATCAGGTCCAAGAAAGACTGAGGGCGCACTTGCGTTCACTACACCACCAAATCACTCCATTACGTAAAACAAAACGTTAGGAAATCTCCCAGAAAAGTGAAGGCCGGTGCCAGTTTATTAATTTGACACAAGCCTCCAGGCATGTCGTAAAGAATCTCGGGCTTTGTCAGTGTTAGGATCACGATTCTGTGCCCGCACTCTTCTTGCAAAAAGACCAATGACGTCTGGAATCTCCCGTCGTCCTTAAATCTCTTCACATGGTGAAGGATAATGCAACTAGTATTTATCCCGTCGTATAAGTACTTTGGCATGATAAATCGGCAGAAGAGTTGCATATTACAGCCATTAATCAAACACGTTGTCGTGGGTTAATATTCACCATGTCAACACGAAATGGCCGTCAGAGCTCCGAGCTTGACTTTGACCTCGAGTAATTGGCACGGAAATTAAAGGTTTATTTCTCAATAAAATGGAAATTATTACTTGAGGGCAAAATTAGTTTTTGTTTTTGGGGAGGAGTGATGGGGGTGTGAGTATTAAATTTCTCTGTTTGTTAATACGATGGGTTGCGTGTTCTCGTATAAGGAAGTTTATGTTCGTCTGCAGTCTGTCCGTCTGTCTGTCTGGTCTGGTCTGTCCAATCATTTACATTTTTCTTGTGGACATTCTCGTTTTACCCTCTTCGGAAAACATTGTGTTATTTTGAATAATTGGCAAGCATAACAATTCTCGCACACAAATAATAACCGCAGTATGGTCAGTCGTTCGGAGTTATGCGCCTGCTTTTCAAGGTAGTCAACGAAGAGGCATTTATAAAACTAAATAATTGAATATTATTGTTATAAACACGCCTTTCGAAGCATCCATCATTCTGGACAGCTGGGGGGGAAATATGACTTTTTATGCGTCCACAAAATAATAGTGAACAGGTTTGATGTTTATTAGTGTTTGATTTTGGTCATGTTTCGCACGTAGGGCGGATGTGATAAAGTCAACATTATACAGTGCACGCAATGAGGCAGACGAGAATGGTTATTAATGGCTATTAACTGCTAGCGATCAGGAGAGGATAGCATATTAATTATTATTAAAAACAAAATGATGGAAAAAAGGTAACTGGAAGGTTTTACTTTTTAACTGATGACTGTAGATCAAAAAAAAATAAAATAAAAATAGAAATAAAAGTAAAAACAATACCAACAAACGGGCAACGAATTTATAAAGACAAAGTACAGGATTGGAAATAAATGGAGAAGAAAAAGAAGAAGAAAAAAAACCCCCAAAACTTGAGAGCTACACTGACAAGGTCGAGAAAAATGAAAAAAAAAAAAAAAAAAAAAAAAAAAAAAAAAAAAAAGTAAATAAAACAAATAGAGGTTGCTATCCACGGTTATGAACTCGCATTTTATCCACGACCCAAAACACAACTGTATTGTGTGTTTGAAAATAATGGTATGAAACAGTTTTTCCTAAATTTAACTCTTAGAATAGCTTTTCTACATCAAACAACTCCGCAATATTCCAGCTTTGTATCCCCTCATATTTACCTGGACCCAATTTCATAGAGTCGCTTAAGCACAAAAAGTAACACTAAGCACAACAAAAGTATTGCTTACCAGTGAGAATAAGGTTACCAACCACACTACAAATGCAACATGTGCGATCTGTAACTGGTATCTAGCTCAAATATTTTCAGCGTAAATAATTGTGTAAGCAATATATGCTGCTTAAGCAGCAGCTGGTTGAAAATGGCCCACGATCTGTGCTACGTTCCTGTTCTGGCGACACATGGTCGTTAGTACACCTAGATCCAAAAGCTCTTTTCCCAATCTCTAGAACCCACCGCACCTTAGCAAACTTGCCACCCGTTTCGTCATAAAAAAAAAACCCACAATAAAAGCATAAGCTCACCTGTTTCCAGCAGTTCAGTAAATATCACTTTCTTCTATTCTTGCTGAGGTCCATGATATAGATGGAAGGGCGCTGTATTAACCAAGTTATTATAATTTAATGATTTGTTTTCCCCTTGTAGCCGGCCAGCAAACACTAATCAGTTTAACGCCATCTTTGACCAGGCCCAATCGCTTAGATCTGTAATCTATCACTA
The DNA here is from genome assembly GCA_023634235.1 of Pisaster brevispinus. Classification (NCBI taxonomy): domain Eukaryota; kingdom Metazoa; phylum Echinodermata; class Asteroidea; order Forcipulatida; family Asteriidae; genus Pisaster; species Pisaster brevispinus. The sequence continues at coordinate 6,464,538 of JAMKCF010000011.1, forward strand.
TGTAACATCATGTCCATTTTGGTACTCGATTATGGGGCATGGCGAACCCCTTCTATTTTGTCTTCATTGTGTTTTGGGAATCTCAGGAATCTTTAGAGGATTTTAGGGGGGGGGGTTTACTTTTGTACAAGAGGAAAAGAGTGTGTTAAAATACTATGGGAAATGGGAACATGGGGGGTGATGGAAAATGGGAATGGGGGGGGTGGAACATGGGGGTGGGGTGGGGACACACTCTCTGCCACATATCGGGCATGGTATAATCGTTTCTGTGCTCTGTCGTTGAAACCAGTGCTAAACATAACGAGGCTGGCAGAATAAATAATAGTCGACCCCGTTTTTTGAAAGACAACAATGGCGACTGTTGCATGACTGTTTGCGTTCAGAGCATGCTACACGACAAAGTGGTGAAAAAGTGCGACTTGTAGTAATACAACAACCGTAAAACTTCCCTGAAACAATCCTCGAGGAAGGTGGAAAAATGGGCACACTAAATTCTGAATAGCAGTTAAATCCACGTGTTATGTGTTTGGTACAGATCTGTCTTTAAATGCTGATCATATTGTTCTATTGCAAAAAAAGGTAAACGTTGATTTCCCGCCAAATTTAAAAAGTGCAGTTGATGGAAAGGTGCCGCGTGTAGAGGTCCATTACTCTGTTCTCTCCACGCAACATTTCGGACAAAATTAAAAGTGCGAAATGTTGGATTTTTTTTCAACGAGCCCCCTTCTAAACTGGCTCGATTGAGCGTGATTTGTTCGCAGAGTGCATTATTTAAGTTGCCAATTCTAGGGTAGGTCAAATACAGTAAATCGATGGCCTGGATTTCTTGTCCATTTGACACACGACAAGGGAGTTCCTTTAAGCGAAAGCAGACGTGCTGCGGGGGCTGTCGACTTTACTGCCATAACTCTTCAATATCTCTGTGGGGCACGCGGGGACCAATGTCGCCAAGCTGTTTATCGGTAAGCAAAAACGTTGTGCTAACTACGAAGAAGACAATTGCTGCTTAAGTGTTTTTCAAAGGACGACCACCAGAGAAGATGACGGTGCATTGGCGCTTTATGGAAATGTAGCTGCATCAGTTAGTCGCTTATCTAAGTATCTGCTTATACGAAAATCGCCTTAAAGTTAAGGCAACTTTTACTGTGCACGGTTGCATCTGTAATTTATAGGCAATGTTTCTGTAGAGAAAATTCTGTAAACAGAAAAAAGTCTTCGTATGGCCTAATTTCATAAAGCAGACATGTTTTTCTTTCGGGGGGGGGGGCAATAGCAGAATTTGATTTCATGAACACTGCACTGCTAACCGAAAGCTAGGCAAAATACTAGCTTGCCGGTGGTTCTTGTTTAGGCAGATGGGTGACGCAACAATACAAATCCATTGTGAACGCGCACCCCACACAAGCTGTCAAGTCGTCTCGATCATTATGATAAATACACTTTTGCTTAGGTCTATACGCGTGTGTTTTCTGCTACAGTCAAGCACCCAAAATTTGCTCACCAGTAAGCCACTTTATGAAATTGTGCTTAGGTTGATTTAGATTGACCCCTGGTCTGGTTCTGCACAAGCACAGTCCAGTGCCCAGAGAGCCTTGTTGGACGTCTTTATAGTCGCGTTCGCGTTGGACCTTTTCGATGTGTTAAGTTACTGTGTGGTATTAGACCCCTTGCAATGGCCGCCATCTTTGATGTCAACCAATGGAAACTCGCACTTGTGTACGCGCTGCGCACGACTCTCAGCCAATGATAGCTCTTCATTGACCTTAGCGAGGGGACTGTTTCGGGCTTGTGACGTCATACCCAGTGGGTCTATTTGCGGAAAGTAACTTCCCCTTAACACCTGTGCTTAATTTCACAGAGCTTCTTAAGCACAAAAAGCAGCTTAGCACAAAGAAAATGTCGCTTACCAGAATGAGGTTACCAGACAAAATACCATGTTACACACACCATCTTTGACTGGAATCCTGCTTAGTTCTGCTAAGCAACAAATTGTTAAGCAGACATTTCTGCGCAGCTCTATGAAATTGGGCCCTGAAGTAAAGCGTAAGGTTGATTAACAAATTCAGCCTCGGAAAGTCAGATGAAAACAACTATTTTTTAATTTTTATTTTATTTTATGCAAGTTCGCCCCAAACAAGGCTAAAAGCCACTCTTGGTAAAGGGCTACAAGAAGAAAAATTATTAACTTTGAAAATAACTCAAGGGAGCTGAAGGTAGGAACTGATATTCCTCTTAAAACAGTCTAGATTGTAGGATGGAGGGAAACATGCACCAGGCAAGGAGTTCCAACTAGATGCAGTACGTGGAAAAAAGCTGTTGGAATGGCTCCTTGTTCTACATCTCAGCAAATCAAGAGTGTACGGGTGAGAAGAAGCAGAAAGTCTGGTTTCACGCTCAAACATCCTGATAGGAGGAACCAGGTCGAACACACTGGTGGCACGTAATACCATGAAAATATCTGTAGAAAAGACAGAGGCTGGCTGCAGAACTACGCTGGGAAAGAGGTTGTAACGTTGCAACTATTGTAAAATTACATGTACAGGACTATGGGACTTCTTCTCTATGTTTTCCAAAGCATTATTAGGCTATACTTGTCTTGCGCCCTTAAAAAAATTAAGTAATTTCTACTGGTTAAGTGTTCGCACGTGAACCGAAAATTTATTGCAAACCAGTGTGACGTGTGAACGCGGCTGGCAATCTAGGTTCCAATGCATCTGTGTGGATAATTCCACGGTTACTCGCGTTACAGTTACAACACATTAAACAGAAATGTGATCTATTGAATGCTTCACTGACTCGAAACAGTGGCATCAATGTCCCAAATGGCAACACAGTTTTGTTATGGGCTTATCCTGGGCAAAGAAATGAAGAAAAAAAACCCACCCGCCCCCCCTAAAAACCCCAACCAACCAAACAAACAACAACACCCCCCCCACAAAAACACATGAAATAAGAGTAAATAAATGAATACAAAATAAAAATAAATGAATAAATACATTTTTCTTAAATACAGGATTGTTTAATTTTAGTCTGAAAACTTACTGAATATGAAGTCCATATTACAACCATTTTTGTGTGTGAAATAATGTCCCCCTGAAACTAAGTCATATTCGAGAAGATTGAAAACCTAAAAAACGCAACCTTGTTAGTTATAGAAGGATCAGGGCTGGTAAGAAAATCATCAATGTTTGATTTTAGTCTGAAAGCTTACTGATTATGAAGCTTATACTAGAAACATTGTTTATCTGGAATGCAGCCATATTAGAGAAAACTGCATCTAAAAACCTAAGAAACGCAACATTGTTAATCTAAATTAACGACAACGTGTTTACATGCTGAAAATTGTGCATAGTTTTTAACAATTTTCTTCTGACTCACACAACGGACTATCCCAATTTTTCACAGGTTTGTTATTTCATGCACATGATTGATCACAAAAAAACATGCACACTGTCTGCGACTATTTTGTCAGCTCCACCTATCCTGTGTGATACCTTAAACTCAAGATGTCGCACACCGCACTCTTGGTAGTTTTTAAGGCGGACAGAATACTTCTCAAGAACGCTGGTTCTGGTATCAAGTCTATTAAAAGTAAACTTTAAGATTAAAACTCCGCTCATTTACAATCATGCATCGAACCTTTAAGGTTTTCCCCCTCTTTTTTACTCTCCCTTTTTTAAAATGTACGTTTGAACGACCCAAGTCAACCAATAATTGTGAGCACCACATCCATTTACAAAACAGCCAGTAGCAGTTTTTTTTTAAAAAAAGTATAAGATACATTTAGCAGCAATACTCCAGACGGTCGAGATGACTCTTCAGGAGGCAGTGAACTATACAAGGTTTCTTTTTAATGCATTCCTTGCCCCAAACCCATCGCACTCAAAAGGGTCCGACTGTCAATGCAGAATGCCATTCATTCTGATTCAGTCATTCCTGGTATGGCATAGAAAATGGCCGATCAAACACGGCAAAATGACGGGCATAATTCAGCGAAAGATTAGTTGCAGAGATACAGGATGGCAAGATAACTCATTACAAAATATATATATATGCATATGCTATCTCCCATCGGCAAGGCAAAATGAATACTTCGTATAGAGTGCATTACGGTAATAAGACAAGACAGCTTTACGAGGAAATCCAGAGAAAGGTCGATTGACACCAATGAATGTCATCATGTCAGAGAACACGACGAAATTACACACCCGTTGCATCCACTTATAAAAATGTAAACTCGTGGACGGGTTGAGTGCAGCGCTGGCAACAGCCGTCGGAGAAGTTGGGTTGGGACGAAGGGGTGGGGGTGGGAGGAGGTACGTGTGTCCTTGGGAAATTAAAATTAAGGCGTGTTTTGGGTGGATCTCCTTTTCTTCCCGTCAAGATCAGATGGAACTGGACGGAAGTGACGTATAGTCGATTCATGGGAAATTATATCAGCAGCTTCTGAAAGAGTTGTAAACAATCTTTACATCCAGTGTGTCGCTAATTGTTGTATTTTAATTACTAACTCCTTCATGAGTTTTAAGTTCATTGACTACTAAGCAATGAATGAAAGGTTCTGTATTACTTTGTTTTACTCTAAAGGATAGGGCCTATCCTTCGCATGACATTTTGTTGGGTATGGGTATCTTAAAGGTATTTTAAGAGATTGGTAAGGACAAAACATCATTTGGTTAATTTTAGTCTGAAAGCTTACTGAAAGTTTACTGAAAAGCTTACTGAAAAGCTTTCTTAAATTGTTTTCGGTGAATATTCGTCATATTCGAAGAAAACTGCATCGGAAAACCTGAAAAAGCACCCCCCAACCCCCCCCCCAAAAAACACACCAAAAAAACACGCAATCGTAGCAGCTGATTTCGGTTGTTGCAATCAAAACTAAGGCCAAATGTGTTTACAATGTGTTTACACGCTGGAAATTGTGCGTGATTTTTACTATTTTCTCCGTGACTCACACAACGGATTAAGCCCAAATATTCAGGTGTTATTTCTTCTAAATGGTCGATCACCCAAAACATGTGTCTGCGACTATAATGTCAGCTCTACCAACCCTGACATGTATACTACCATTAAAATCGGTATGAGTGTTTCTGGAGGATCGTATTCGTATATTTAAAAAAAATGAAAATAAAATGAATAGCAAGTCTGTCATTGGTTTGGTTGTGCACCACGAGGTCTCGAACTTAATTTCATTGGAAGACTGAAAGAAGTACATTTTTTCATTGTTGTCTGAAAACGAATCGAGCACCGTAATTTCCCCCTATTCTATCAAGAGCAACATTGCCATTCTAGTTTTAAAAGAAACCAACCCCTTTCAAAATCATCGTGACCAAAATGAATGGACGAATCGAGTGACAATGAAGAGCAACACAAAAAAAAAAAAAAAAAAAAAGAGAGAAAAAAAAGACGAAGAATAATTTTGTTTCGAAATACATTTAACGTCATTAGATGTTGAGTCTCTAGCGGGTATTGGGGAGGCCATCGCATTGTGTTCGCGCTGTAATAACTTAATTAGTAAACAATGGTATTTGAGTGTCGGAAAAGTGCATGAGAAGTTGTAATTGGACGAGATGTCGGTTGATTGTTCAATTAAGCGAATGAATGCCACTATATTGCGTATCATCCTACATTTAGAAAGACCCAAGCTGATTGGGGCAGAAGTGAATTCACGTGGTAACTAGGGGTCAACTTTCATACAGAGCATGAAAAACCAATTTGATAAAAATTTCAATAATAGTTAAATTAAAATTTAAAAAAGCATACATATTCAAAGTCTTTGTCTACGGGCATCTCTAGCGTTCATTATATTTTGTTCACGACATTAAACAGCGTTATTTTACTTTATGAGACCTATTTGCATTCGCTCTTTGCACGGATCCGCCATGTTCGTGTAGAGCCTTGACTTCATGCTTCATTTGTGTTGTATTTATGTATCTGGTTGGATGAATGTGTCATTACATTACTGTGACAATATAGAGTTATATAGTGCTTCTAATCTTTGCTGTCCCCAGTTCGAGGCTCTACACGCAAATGACTGACCGTGCAAGGGGAGAATAGAGCACCATGTCATGGCTTTACAGGGTGGTGTGGTGTAATCTGTAGCCGTAACCATGCCAGAAAACATCGGGGCGAATCCCTTCACTTGACGACAGGGTTCTTTTATGTGCATCAATACATGGATCTTTCCTGCTTAACATCCCATCCAAAGAATGGAACAATTAAGGACCATGACTAGGAGACCAGGACCTAAACCTATACACACACTGACATCACCATAGCTTGAGTCTGGTGCACCAGAACGCTCAGTCACGACAGTGCAAAGTAACGTTCAGCAATGCTTAGCAGAAATATTTATCACCAGCAACAAAATACCCAAGTGACGACGACAACGACAGTGACAGCGACAACGACAACGACAACGACAACGGCAACGACAACGACAACGACAGCGACAGTGACAACGACAGCGACAGCGTCAGCGACAGCGACAACGACAACGACAACGACAACGACAACGACAACAGCAAAATCCCCGAAGGGTTTATGTCTCGTCAGGAATTTCGCAGGCGTTTATAGTTCGATTACTGAAATTGAAAGAACTGGTATACCAACTCAGATTTGGGGGTCTTCAAACCAGTTATTCTCTCGACCGTGACAATATTCAGACAGATCTCAGGAAGGCGTAAACCCCTCCAATATTAAGGGGCGTTCACTTTGAAATGAATCAGTTATATCTCTGAGAGTCTGAATTCTATATTTTTGACCTTTCAATTAATGTTTTCCAACCTTTTGATAAAATTTCTTTGCTTGGCAGACTTGATATGTGTGTTAATTTGATTAGGTTGTTTGTTGGGTGAATGTGGCCTTGTGTGTGGGATAGAATCAAGGTTTCACAAAAACGTTAACATTTCCACACTCAGAGTAGAATCATTCCAAGATTGTAGTCAAGGATAGGTGGACGCCAGCTTGATGTTTTCTCCGTCAATTTCTAAACCTTGGGAGTGTCTTCATTTTTAGTACGATGTCGTTAATTTAATAAGGCGCGACTTTACAGCGAGTTTTCATTCAACATATTTGCTACGGATAAAAAAGGACGTTTAATTGACAATGGTACAAGCATGGAGAAAGACATATTGCAAGGTTATGAATTGATCCCGGAGTTTGAAGTTGGAGGTGGGTGGCTTTTTAAACGAAGGGAAATGTGTGTCTTGTATGGTAATTGTATAGGGAGAAGAGCCTTTGATAAAAAAAAAAAAAAAAAAAAAAAAAAAAAAAAATACAAAATACAAAATACAAAACCCCCAAACAAACAAACCCAAAACAAAAAACAACAACAACTGAAATAAGACAAGTTTAATATTAATGAGCGACACTCTTTTTATCTGTAGATAAAACAAGAAGAACTACGGTTTTCCCATTCCTCTTATACCGACGTTTTAAAACAGTGAACAATCAATGTAGTGTTTTATAATGTATATTTTAAACTACTGGCCAATATGGCCCAAAAGGAGATATTTCTACACAACCCTCCTGAACTTTGACGAAGGGTGGTGGGGGGGGGGTGGGGGAGGCGGGGTTGAGTAGAGTAATTGTGCACCAAAGGGCGAGATAAGCAATATTCAACAAATATTCTTCGACGGATCTTAAAATTAAAAAGATTTACCCTTATATGATTTCCCCTGAAGTGTACTTCGGGTATGCATGATATATTTCACTTCTTGCAAGACTCTTAAGCTGGAAAAAAAACAGCCGCTCATTATTAGAAAAAGTGACTTTTAATCAGTGACATGCACCGGTATGCCCCTCCAGACGTCAGCCAGTGCTGTCCTGGAATAACGCGAATGCCCCATCCGCAGTGCTCTACTTTGTACAGGTAAAAAACAAAAAGCCACGAATAATTTCCCTTTTGAAGACAAGTCTTTATTGCCTAACCCCTCAGGTCGCACACAACGTCAAGGCTGACTGACAACAAGGGATTAACATTCTCCTATCGCGAGCAATGATTGGCCGTGGGCCACGGTTACAATGCACTCGTGGACAAACTAAATCACGATGATTACTTCTATCATAACTGCCGAGGAAATGTTATTGACAGCATGGAGGGATATGGTGGGATGGGGGGGGGGGGCATCGTGACTCCGGGCGAGTGGGAGGGTGTAAAGAGGCAGCAGTCAGACAGACCGATTACCAGCACTTATTGACGGCAGAAGACGAGCGGTAATCCACCGCCGAACCAATATCACCCAAAATATTCAAAAGAAAATGCAACTTAGCTCGTGCAATTTCACAAAAAAGTGCGCTTTGGCTCAAGAAGACAATGCATACAAACTGTCACATATAAGGATCGTGATTAAAATATATTCAGGAATGTTGTTTGTAAAAGGGTGGGCGCAACGTTGGTAAGATTGAGGAAAACAAATATTCAAAGATTTTGTGTGCAAAGATGTGAAAACAAAAATTTAAAAACACGTATTACAGGGTATAAAGATGGTAATAGTGGAAACTTCCCTTAAAATAGTTTGTCCTGAAAAGTTATAGTCTTTGAGAAAATAATTAGAACAAGTAGTTTTGGTCCTACGAGACCAAAACTCGTGTTCCAACGCAGTGAAAACTCGATGTTTCAACGCAGTGAAAACTCTATGTTTCAACTCTGTGAAAACATATCAGGTTTTTTTTTCACTATGTCTTCGTGACTCCAATGATCAAATTAAGCCAACATTTTCACAGGTTTATTATTTCATGTAAATGTTGTGTCACACAAAAAGTGCGGACCCTGGTCTTTGACAAAATAGTATCAATGTTATCCATGCACTTTTAAAGTCAAACGCGAATGACTGTTTTTTGGGTGTGTGTGTGATGTATTGATTGAATTTAGTAATGCATGCCTCCTGCTGATTATTTTAAGTACAGACATCATTATAATCGTTATAAAGTAAATAAAAAAGGTTTAAAATATCATAATTACGGGTTCGCAATCTGTAAGAACGATTTGTGAATCCGTAATAACGGATTGCGAGTTCGTAATTACGGAATGGAAGTGTATATATTTGTTGGCGTAAAATGGGCTTTCGTAGATTGTTGACCGCAGAGACCGATTCCCATTGTTGACAACAATTGATTCAACTCCCTTTTGGTTGGTGCGGTAACTATTCAAATTACCACAAACAATTTACAGAAAGCTAAAGAGAGGGGTCGAGAGGAGAGAGTGTGCAAAAATAAACACACGCCACGCCGTATAAAAAAGAAATAAAAAATATCGTCGTGCGTTTTTCTGTATAGAACATGTTGATCGATTCATAGCAGGCCCCATTTGGAGGAAATTAAAATGATTGCGATCTATTGAAAAATATTTGTTTGTCGCAGCCTGGAAATTAACAGGAAATCGGTCCTGTGTTCGTCGTCGTGTAATGCATAAAATTCGCAGATCTTGTGTGATACAACTTTTGAGTCAGCAGTCCATAGGCTTAATGACATCCGATGACTGTTCCATGTGTGAGTTTTCCCCCCTCTGCTGTTGCCGTTCGAGGATGGGGGGAAATGGCGAAAAGATTCGACAACCGTTCCATGTATTGTGACTTTTATTTCTGGGGTAGGGGCTTTCACCGAGCAATAGTTTTGAATGCAGAGGCGTGAACACCCGACGACCATTCCACGTTTTTGTCGGATCTCGTGGTTTGAGCGGCATTGGCGTATGGGTACTTTTTGGTTAAAGGGGGCAAATGGAATGATTTGGCCGAAATTTTGAAGATAAAAACATAAATACTTCTAATACCGATTAAAAAGTTGTTTCCTTCTCTGTCCAATTTTATCTTCTTGCTGAGCCTAATTTTTCCTTAGTGTTTTATCAGAATTTTGGAGGGCCAATGCCCCCAACGGCCCCTAGTTCGTACGTTGAGTGGAGAGTTGACTTAGCAATGGCCCGGTCGTTTGAGGGTCGCAGGGATGGGGGGGGGGGGGGGGGCACTGAACTAACAAACCTTCCCAAGATGATATTTTTCTCTTTCTAGCTGGACGGGGGAAAAGAAGAATGAAGACATAATAAATGCATTGTGATTTACAGGTCCCTACACTGATTGCAGCAAATAAAGTTTCCATTTCCTGTATATGTCTATATGCACTTCCTCCAACTTGAGAATGGGTGAAACAACTCAAGAAAGGAAATGTTCGATGCCTTGGGCAAATTGACTCTTTTTTTGGTGGTTTGACCCGACTGTCAACATCATTTTAAAAGTCCTTTATTATCATACACGATGTCAGGTATCTTTGCCAGGGTCCTGTGTGTATGCAACGGCGACAGAAATTCTTCTTTTAAAATAAAAAAATTGGCGTCTGAAAGTTGTTCTCCAACGATAGATCAAATACGGTTGTGCAAGGTATACAAGTTGAAGTGCTAGATTCCTGGGAAACCAGAAGTACTGTTCAGTTTTGTTTCACTCCGACCAAAGGGCAAAATGAAAATCTCAGTGTTTTTTTTTTTATCCACGATGCAATGGTTACATCAACTGAAATCAACGGTACCCATATTTTAATAAAAAATAAAAAAACTGCATAGTGTGCATGTTATAATAATAATACAAATTTATTGTTAATTTAGTATAAAAATGTAATGACCTTTTACAATGTAAAGTATATATATTTCTTTCAGCAAAAGATGAAAGTGGCAACAGAATGATGAACCTGCTACCTGAGCGTTTTGATCGACCCTCCCAGGGGTGTATAATCTTTGCTCAACCTCGAACAATATTTACTGTTTAAGTCGTATGTATCTTTGGTTCCCTAGTACATTGCTTTAACGTGTGAAAGAAACAAAGTCGCGCGGTTTAAGAAAAACGCGTGAGACTTGGAGGGTGTTGTATCATTGAGTACATGTTTGAAGAAGAGTGTTCACACTTTATTCGCACCAAGTTTCCACAATGCGATGATGTTTTTTCAATGAAAAAAAGAAAAAAGAAAAAAAAAGACAGAGCCCGACTAATTTCACTCCCAGCCTCGGTTTGGAAACACTGATTCGTATTGGAGAAGATGTTTGCACCGGCGATGGAAGGTCCTCATCACCAAGCTTCACCTTAACCGGAGAATATCAGAAGCCCGTCGATGATGGGAACTACAGGATCATAACAACAAGGCCGGAAGGCCTAAACTCCCGATTCGTTCTGATCCCCCTATTCCTCCACCGACAGAAAGCCCCGTACAAGATGAGTTACAAACCCAAGGCTCTCCTCCAGTGAAAGGCAATACATGATTAGTCAGATACCTGCCCACCGTCATCAAACACTTGTCATCACTGGCGGGCAGTTACTACACCATTGGTAACTGAAACTGATGATATAATCTCCACACAGGGGAGGAAAAAAAAGAGAGTAAAGAATTGAGAAAGAAACAAAACTTCCGGATTCTCAACCCGCGATGGATGAAACATGGATTGAATTCTTAATGCATCATCCCAGTGATTAAGAATCTTGCTCCTGATTCCTTCTTGAGATAGATGACGGAAATTAAACATACAGGTATGATGCAGAGCGAGGCAGCGAACAACCCGAAGGGGAAACATGTCAAGTTTCTCGTGGGGGGGGGGGGGGGGAGGGGGGGGGTGTCAAGTCCACAACAATCTCCCCTTCCAAGGTTGTGTGGGTTGCAGCCAATCATGTTGCGCAGGCACTCCCGAGGCGCGGCAGAACATGAAACCCTCAATTTCCTTTAGATGTTACACAGTAGCGGAAGAACACAGAACGTGCCTCGTGGCCACATGTCATTGCTATTTCTTTTGCAGGAAAAATAGAAAATGTGCCCGAACAGCAATATCAATAGCGGTATCTGCAACTGGAAGCAGGGCTTGGCTGGAGAGTCTTTTAATGTCCGAATTGTAGTAAATAAATACGCGGTTTCAATGAGATGTTGATTGCATTCTGATTTATTCCTCCGATTTAGGATATCTTTCAGAATGTGCACATATTGGATCCTTCCCAACTTCCCGGGAATTATGCAGCCCGAGAGGGTTGTATTTGCAATCTTGAAGACATTATCTAAATAATAGGTCAAGTCCCCTAAACGGAAAAGAAGAAGAAGAAGAAGAAGAAGAAGAAGAAGAAGAAATCCGTCTAAGAGTTTGGCATCCTGCCAATTTAACAATGACTTTCTCTGACCTCACGGGTCCAAGTTTATACTCCAGTGTGCAGTGAAGTCAATAACTGGCACAGATTGCATGTACAAATATGAACAACGATCTATTTGTATATCGAAGGGGGGGGGGGGCGGCGGGAAACCCGGTCTTCTCTTTTCCTTTAGCGCCTCTGAAAATGGCTGCAAAGCAATCAGTTCCCACATTCGCGTTTGTTTCCCCACTGTGTTCGTGACACAACCCCCCCTTTCCCCCACACCTGTGGGGGCTCTCGACCACACACATTATATCACTGCATCTGACCGAGATTTGTTTCGTTTCCATCTCGAAATCAATGATCCTCTCACCAAGCAATGTTGTTCTACTTTTAAAGCACCATAGTACACGCAGAGGCAAACACCGTGTTCACTTTACTGATTGACTATAGAGTCAACCCCCCACCACTAATGGACGAAAGGGAAGAAGGAAGGAGGGAGGGGGTGGTCCTCTGACCATCGATGGTCAAGGGTTCTTTTTAACTGATCTATCTCACATGCCCACACGAAACTCTGTCTATGTGGCAGGTAAATTAAAGCAAAATGGTCTGTATTTGGATCTATATTATTAAGAGCGGCCATCTCGTTTGTATCCAGTTCTAACTTGATCGAATCAATGGTCCCCGGCCATCCGGAATTCTCGGAACTCAAGAGGCGTTTTGTTGTTGTTGTAATTTTAACTTGCAGGATGTGCGTTTATCAGAAATTGACTGTTATAAATCATCATATGAAAACGATTGTCTCTGATACAAACAATCGATGTCGGTTTATTTCCGGAGCCTGCACTGTCGTCGTCAGTATCGATACTTTAATAAGGATCCTACTTGACCACGACAAAGTGCTTGTTGTTTCTATAAGGAATAAGTAATTATAAACTTAATCGTTGAGAGGGAAAATGACTTTTTTTCATTTTGCAAAGGGCACTTTCATTGGAAAATCTTTCAATTGTTTCAATGGAAATGTTCAAGGCGTCCGGGTCTCCAAGTAAGTCCAGGCCTAATATAAAGACGTAGGGCCCAAGTGAAATAAATCACCGACTTTTGAATGTTAAAAAAAAAAATTCTCTCCTTTGCAATCTGCTCGCCTTTACATTACGTTTTGAACTCAAAATCTGCATTGATCGTAAAGATTTCTTCCGATTCATTTGTTACTCTGCTTGCCACTAACAGCTGCCATAGATATTCATCTCGCCTCTCGAATTTCGTGTTTGACCTAGTTTTACGGCAATCAATAGCAATAATAGTTAACGGACCTCACCCCCCCCACTTTTACATTCATGAGATTTCCATTTAATATCCCTAATTTAAAACTCAATTGATTCTCAGCGCTACACAGTGTCCACTCGCTCTGTGAGGAAAGACAAATAAACACACCCCTTGACGTCCTGAACCCCGAATGCCCCACGAGCCAGTTTATTATTCTTGGGAGGACTCTTCAGATTGAAGACAGAACTTTTCAGCTGCCTCCCGTCTTACTTACTCCAAGTAACAGAATGTCTAAGAGCCAAGTTATGATTGCTGTTACACATCAAGGGTACGGCAATACAGACCACTTATTGCCGGTACGGTTCTTAAGTCAACCGTTTTCTCTCGAAGCTAAGCCTCCAAAGTACAGGATACACTTACGCTCAGGTTGTGTAATTTTGAAGAGAACTCGACCTATCGATTAGTGGCAGGTATAAATAGCTTCAAAATAGCTTTCCCCTAAGCCCAAGGCTTTAGAGGCCGTCTAACCCCCCAGTCAATATCACCACCTTATCTCCCCGTCAACAATACAGATCATGCGCACAAGACTCGTCTGACGCTGCAGCAAATAGGGATGGCCATTTCTAATGTTCTTAAGGGATGCACTGATGGAAACTTCAACAGTTTAATACAATGGTTACTAATGGTGGCAAATATGTCATTTTTTGATTTTCCCTTTTTCTTTTCTCATAAATGTACAAATGAGGTGAAGCAAAACATGCAGCTGGAAATACAGCATTAAGCCCGCCAGGGAACCAGGTGACAAAGTGGCTACAGCGCGGGGAAGGTCTGTACAAACTAATTGAGTTTACATTCGTGCCGTTTAACCGCATTTAATTTGGTTTGAGTATTGTCATTACAGTTCAAAACAAAACAGCTATTATTTGTTTGTGCTTGGCCACTTTAGCGAATGTGTGTCAAGCACTGTACGCTCAGTACTTTCCCGTCCTGTGAAAACAATTCTACAGGCGTATCCACTCAGGTGGGAGTCGAACTAGCGACCTTTGCCATTCTAGAGCAAATGTCTTACCATTAGATCGCCCAGCTTTCCCGTTTGGATAGAGGCAGTTCGAATCCTTTGTTTTAGCGGAAGGTACCTCAACAATTTTACACACAAGTCATCATCGCAAATTTAACATCTATCGATAGCTGCTATTAACAATTTGCCAAACTATAATTGCATTTAGCTTAGCATTATAAATACGATTTGAAAACAATGGAAATGCGTTTTACTTTGAATAAAAGATGACTCTTTTAAGAGAGATTATTTTAAAACCATAAAATTTTCTCCAAACCATGAGAAGGGCTGCATTGTTAAAGACCTACTTGAAATGTTTTCAATCAATAAGGAAATTGAGTTTACATGAGATTAAACAGATTTTAATTTGTTTAAAAAACAATCATTTTGAATAACCTTCTCCGGTGCTTTTCAGAAAGATTCGCGAAAATCCCTGTTACGTCATCACTCATGTTACGTCATTATATGGGAGCTCCATTTTGTATAGCCGCTTTGTGGCAGCATTGAGATACAACAAAGCAACTCCCACACATGACGTCAAAGTATTGTCATTTTGACGCGCGCCCTCAACGGCAGAAGTGTTTCTAGTCTTTCAAAACCTTGAGGTTGGGGCCTTCATCGTATCAAAAATAACGATAAATTCAAAAGTGTATATACATCCAAATTACATTTAAAGGATAAACAAACACACTATAAACAAGCTTAATTGGCATTACCGGCAATTTTTTCTTTCGCTAAAGTAGCTGTTTAAAAACGTTTATTTTGCAACATGCGGTGACACTTCTGGCTCTTATTATTATGGTCTTCACGGTCCAAACATCACTTTCACCGCCAGACATTGTCAAAACAACGGAAGCCGACACTGATGTAAACCTCAAACAATCGAGGAACATTTTAAAAGTCAATTACTAGGTCGTGGGTAAACGTTTTACCCCACATTCTTAAAAAAACGTCACGAGTGGTCTCAGGCGGGGGGGGGGGGGGGGGGAGGTTGTGGGGAGGAGTTTAATTCAAAGCAACTTGACATGTATATTTTACATCTCTTCCTCCTTTTTCTGTGCAGTTTCGAAACAAAAAAGAAGTAAATGCTGTAAATTAAAATAGATCCAAAACTATACGCAGAGAAATGAAAGCTCGGGTCGAAGAAAAAACAACACTAAGAAAAGCTAACGAGTACGTGGGAGGGTGCCAAGTGCAACAAAGAGTGCGAGATTAAAGACGTATAGGTCCGATTTTTTGCCGATTTGATCCGGAAATTTCGATTCAAATTTTGAAAGACATTTTGTATAATTACAGGTTCGAGAAAGTTCACGTTTTCATTCAAGGGAATTGTACGAAACATCTGCCAATAATAAGTGGTTGTTAATTAAAAACCAGAAAGGAATTATTGCCAGGATATCGACATTATTCCAGGTCAATCAGCCACCATGTACAAACAATTTTGTTTGTGGCATAAGGGAAAAGTGTTTGTATGTTCTTCGTTTTGAAGTATCATCTGCATTCGTTCATAGAATAAAATTTAACATTTCGGCAAAATTTCAGGCCATGCAAAGTGTCATGAATTTACCAGTATGGGGGGGGGGGGTGGAGATGGGGCGGGGAATGAAAAATGAACTTCTACCCTATTAGAATCACACATAATCAAACGGCACCCGGACATGTCTCAATGAACCCCAACCCACCATTTTGCTAGCCATTTTTTTCTTATGTTGAGCGTGTGTAGCCCGAAGGCAATGGAACCCGCAATGCCGGTTCTTGTTTTTGAACACTCCCATCGTGACCAAGCGCTGTAAATGGACGCAGCTCGTTTTACTGCAATTTCAAATGTAATTTTAGCATATCAAAACACAACTCGTTTCGTTTATGCATGATGATGTTTCTGAATACACTTTGTCATAGCTTATAACAAAAGACTGTTTTGTAAGCAATACCAGCACAAAGGCCCATAAAGATAACATCATTAAAAAAAAGACCCCCCAAAATAACATCGACACGCGAGGACTCCGGCTGTTCTTTTTTTCTACGTAGTTGTAATAATAATACCCTCATAATTGACGTAAACACTCCCGGGACGAGCAAGCAGAAACAGTGAGTTCCGGCTTTTTTTTTTTTTTTGGCTATAAAGTTGGACTGTGCCTTTGTTTCGGGACACTGCCCCGCAGTCAGCACTTTACATTTTCATAAAAAAAAGGTATAAGCTTCCCAACCAAAACAAACGAGCCAACCCGACCCTTTTTAGAACAATTTAGGAGCGAAAAACGCGAAACTCAATCCCCGCAGATTCTGTCTGCCGTGTCTACAGTGTGAAGAGGGAATTTCGACGGTGTATTGATATCGCCGTTGTCTCTGTAGATATGTTTTATAGGCTGCGTAGTTATTGATTGAGGACCTATCTCACGCTTCATCGCACCCATACTTTGCTCGGCTTAAGTTAATGTGCAAAATTCTGCTCCATTTGACTTGTCAAAATGCAGGAGACTCGGGGGAAAAATAAGAGAGAGAGAGAAAAAAAAATAACCCAAGGAAAATAGAAAAAATGCGTCGTGGATTTCAGCGCTGATGACAAAGAATGTAAGGTGAGGGTATCTGTTGGACTTGCTAATATGCTTCATGAGCTGATTATCAAAATCAATCAGGCGTCATCATGCTCGAGTCAACTCAAAGTGTAGGTATCATTCCTTTCTACCCATTGAAGTAATGAGTTCAGGCACACTGCCTTTTGTGTTTAGAAATGTCATATTTTCTTCAAATCCCGCATAGAATTGAGAGAGCATCCACTAATAAAAATGGAACAGTTCATAAAATAGGTACTTATGTTGGTTTTAGAGAACCATATTAGTGTATTATTTTTTGTCACCATAACAAGTTGAGTTGATTTAATTATTACAGTAGCTCCTTAGCATTTGAAAGAAGCTTTGCACCTTTCCGAAATTCATCAATAATGAGATTAGGTCGTAACCGACGCAGTACAATCGCATCAAGTAAAGTGAACACAATGCATTATAGGAATGTGAAAGTGGAAAAGAAGAAAATACAGACCAAAAGAACGAAATGAATATTCTGGTAGAAATTATATGTTAGAATCCAAAGTGAGGCAAAGACTCGTCGTTTTTTAAGTTTACGAGGGATGTAAACTTAAATAATAATAACACTAACAATAATATTATTAATAATCATATTAATTAAAAAACCATTTGGAGTAAACTATTTAGCATTGATTCGGGTTAATTTTATTATAATATTGTTTTGTTTAATATCCTGTAAAAAGGTATACACATATCCACACAGAAGTTGTATTTAACTAAATAGGAAAAATACAGCGGGATGGAAACAAAATGCCGTGTTAGAAGGAACGGCTTCGCTGTGACTATGGCTAGATCGTTGAAAAGGTCTGCAGTAAACAGCCGTAGCCTTAAACGTAGCCGAAGGCGCTTACCTCTGACGTGGCCTCATGCAAAAGAAGAAGAAAAAAACAAACCCCAACTCCCCAAAATACACTGTGAATACCACGAGAGGATAAATAATAAGATGAATAAATAATGTAATTTATGAATAAATAATTTAATTTATATCAATTGTAATTTAGAGTCTTTTTTTAACACCGAATGAAAATTATATTTATATGAAATAAGAAACGAGTCCACAAATGTCGGTTCATAAAAAATTTATTCGCATCTGGAAGGATAAAATGATGCTGTTTTTGACATTACATTTCTTTTTTGAAACATCTGAATTGAGTTACCAGCTGTTGACTTCCAAACATAAGTCAAGCCTGTTTAAAATCAAATGTATTTATATGTATTTGTTTGAGAACTGGTTCATGTTTGGAATGGTATTCTACCGAGTTGCAATCTGTTTATGAATGAAAGTTATCTTTTTATCTCCTGTTCGGTCGGTAGTTTATTTTCTACAAGGATATTCCTCACTCACAATATAATCGAATTTACAGACAACAACAAATATAGAGGTAACTATAATGGTCTCACTGTATATCTTATCGTATTAATTTTGATATTATTACAATATCTACATTTTTCTACAAGGCTGTATTGACAAAGGTTTCAAAGGGATCGATTAAGACGTTGACCTTGGCTCCGGCACCATGTTAAACCCAATGAAGTGGCTTTAACATGGCTGGCGGCATCTGAGCACACCGTGCTCAGTCTACCGCGTCTGCGAATTAACACTGGGACCCGATGAAATGGGCGATTTTGCTACCACTCGTTACAAAAATCACAGCCAAGGTTCCCGGATGTTAGAATATTCATCAGACATAGACTTGCATAGTCTGTCCTGTTGATTAATCCATGCGTCGGGTCATGCAGGAGCATGCGCAACATTTTCACACTTCTGTCGACACCAAAAATTACGTTTTACCAAATAATCGCCAATATTCAATCGTTCTTATTACAGAAACATATAATTCTGAGTAGACCACGCTCGCTCGAGTCTTTGAAAAAGGTACACAAGATCAAGTCCAGTTTGAAAAGCAACCCGAAACCCGAAACCCAATCACATATATATATCTTCATCAAACATTAACGAGTTCAATGGGATTATTATCATTCTTTGGAGTCAGTTTGTATAAAGTGGGCGTGTCTTAAAGTTGAATTACGTCACAGAAGAATTACTGGGGAACTGAAACCGTTGGCTTTGAAACGGAATGTAAGTCCTCCTTGAAATAAGTTTTTCCATCAGTTGCCAAGGCAATGAACTCACACCCCAAAAGCAGGCTCTGATGACTTCCCGATGTTAACACTCTTCC